>JAWIIS010000056.1:0-1249105 GCA_033682625.1 Helicoverpa zea x Helicoverpa armigera | reverse complement strand
AATGTAAAGCTACTTCACGTTACATCTGTCAATATGATGCGACGGACTGTAATGTTTGGGATTTAAAACATACATTGTATAAACTGAATGTTATCTTACAAGATATTGGGAGTTGTATTTCGAAAAAAATATATTTTTGTTTTGGATTTGTATATTATGATAAAGTTTTTTATTAAGTTATATTTAAGAAACACTTACCAAAGCGAGAAAAATGTTATCAAAATAGTCCACTAATATTTGTCTTCCTATCGAGTGAGCTACAGGTTTGATCACCTAACTGGCCCTTGTGTAAGGCTTTTCTCAAATCGACCTGACGGCCTCTGACGTTGAATTGGAACAACGGCAACTACTGTGTAGCATTGTTTGGGGATATTTTCACCAATTATTTACTAACTTACAACTAACAATGTAACAAAAAAACAAAAACCCTTAAATCACAACGAGTGACCATAGCCAAAATACAAACCAAAGTACCCACTAAGGAGACAGCAGCAATATTTCCAAACAAAGCAAGCAAAGCCATACGCGAACATTGTGTTGACTGCCAAAAGCATGATTCCCTATAACAGGGATGGACAACCTTTAGTTACATACCGAAATGTTTCTAAAAATACTATACCTAAGAACTACTCTTTAAAAAAAATCCTGTTACAATATTACAATGCTGATTATCTCTGAAAGCTCTTATTTTATCCGGATGCAGATAGAAGTACTGAGAAGGCAAGTGTAAAATGCGAGAAAATCCTTTTTTTTTAAGCTAGCTTTCTCCAGTGGTTACACCTCTTTCTTGAGAAAACGAGTTCTATTTCCCTGATAAAAAGTGGCATATGGTATTCTGATAGTAAGGTATGAGTATATTAATCCATCCAGAAGCTTTTACATAAAAAATAAACAAACTTTCACATTTATAATAGTACCTACCTAGTAATATAGATAGGATAATTTTAGTGTGCCCAAAATATTTTACGCCATAGGTTCACCATCCCTGCCCTATAACTTAATATTCCGGAGGCGCTCGCGTCAAATTTTCCGAGTTCGGTACATGCCCGAACTTACGCATCGCTTCGGCGATCAACCATTTTGTTTTGTTTGCATTGCCAGTATGAAAGTTGCTAAATTGTTGTGCGGTTAAACTGTGCCAATTTGTTTTTCGTCCTTTTTTGCGGAAGTTCTGTAGAAAAAGGACAAAAAATGTGCTCTGTTTTAGACTGGTGTTATATTTAGTAAGAGTGTAGTGTTTAATGTTTAAACACCAAAAAAATTTATGTCTAATACAATATTTTTTAAATATAAGTTACTGTATTTTGCCTCGCATGGGGCTGAAAGCGTGAGGATAAGCTAGTATCTGTATAATTATTTATTGAGAAAATAAAAGAAAAGACATTCACTTCATATTCATTTAAAAATAAATGCATAAATAACTATTTAAATTCAATTTGTACAAAAAAAACGCCAAGTCCCTTTTTGGCATCTAAAAATAAATGAAGCATTAAAAAGGAAAAAGTTAAAATAAATAAAACGACTAGTTATTTATTCAATTAGTTTCTAAGATAAATAATTAACTTGTAACCTATTAAAGAAACACTGACATTCACTAGGACAACTAAAATGCTAGTTTTAATTTAGTTAATCTAACTAGATAAAGTTAAAATATAGCTAAACCGTGTTCTGAAATTGTAACTCCTAATTTTAACCTGTAACTCCTAAAATAATTTTGGTGCTAGTAAGTAAAATAAATAAAATTCATTTTTCTCGGCTCTTCGGTGCGTTTAGAAGTAAGTTCTCTTCCCTCAGCTTACCCACGTCTTAGAAACAAGTCATCTACATTCATTGTTACAACCAACACCATAATAATTGTGATATACAACAATACATAAATGAAATATCATCATCTGCCTAGTCTTTTCCCAACTAGAACTAGGTGTCCAGTCTAACCAGAGTATCAGGGTTGTACAAGGAGCGACTGCCTATCCGACCTAATTAACCCAGTTACTCGGACAACCTAGTACCCTTAGGTAAGACTAGTTGACAGGCTTACTGGATTCTGACTACCCATAACGACTGCCAAAGATGTTCAAATGACAGCCGGGACCTACAGTTTATCGTGAAATCCAAAACACTGAATAACTCTTTATGAAAAGATGGTCAACCAACCACGGACCGACCGCACCAAGCGTTGCTTAACCTTATGTTCGATTGATCCCCACGGCTTTGACTTAGCCACGGACTCTCTTAAAATATAAATAAAATACCGTTAACCCAAAAAACAGGTTTATTATTCACCCACAAAGTTCATAATCAGCCCATTATCAGAGGTGTCTACAATTCCTGTGAAAATGTAGATTCCTGTATAATATTCGGGGCAGACTTTCTAACCTTTTTAACGGTAACAATTAATTATTTTCTGTTCAAAGCTTTCTACTTATCGTTAGCGAAAAAGCTCGGTGTTAAGCTGTTTGGAGGATTGCGATTTTTTGTCGCAAATATTTGTTTGAAGTGCGAGCCGAGAAATTAAGAAACAAATGCATTTATATTTTATTAAATAATCACAAATGTGATGACAAAAAAATATTAAATAATGCTTAAAAAAGTGTATTAATTATTTAAAACATATTTATTTTGCAAAACATAACTTTATGTACTCTTTAATTTTCAAAATTGCTAGCCTAGTAGAATAATAATTCTTATAGTAGCACTGAATTTTTTGTGCAGTTCACACCTGACAATTTTCAAGGGAAAACCGTATTTTATGTACAATGAATGACAGAACTGTCAACTGCACCAAAACACGGTCAGACCATACTGTGTTTTATTTTGAAAACTACTTACAAGGAAACACAAAATAAAATACTTTTGTTCCTTACACGTGTTGCATAGAATCTAAAAGCCTTCAGGTAGCCAGTTCACTTCCATCAAATTAATCCAAAAACGCAATGAGGAAAACAAACAACTAATAAATCGCTAAATCGCAGTTCTGAAGGTAGTCTTACATTTGATTTTCCTTAGATCCGAGGCTAAGCCGTGTTTGTTACGAAGCTTTTAAGGTATTACTTGGAAAGGAAATCTTAATCTTAACTAATATTAGGAATGCGAATGTGCGTTTGTTTGTTACGATTTTGTGGTGAAACGGCTGAACTGATAAAAGTGAAAATTCAATAGGAAAATGCTTGTACTTTAGAGAAAATAATGGAGTACTAAATTTTACCCGCGAATTCGTCCGTTTCCCTAGAGCGAGAGTTTTTGAGAGTTCTTTGTTTAGCACATAGGTGTAGTTTATAAATATGTTATTCAGTCATATAACCTACATTACTGAAAAGTTTCATCAAAATCCATTCAGTAGTTTTTGCGTGAAAGTGTGACAAACTTTCACATTTCAAATGGTATGGTATGAAATACTCAGTTGTGTAGAAATCACAGAAAAAATTAATAGAGGTTGATATATCATAACATATATTTCACTGTCGTACGTTCGTCTATAGAAGGCCTTAGATGATTACTTAATGGCAAAGGATAATGTTTTACATTAATATTCGAGATGTTTTGTACTGTATGTATGTGTGTGTGTACTTGTGTAGATAACTTTAATGTGATTTCAGATGATTATGGTTATAAATTATAGAAGATTATAATGTTATTGTAAGAATTTTAATTTTATGTTATCTATACCTACCAATGTTGTCATTATCTACTTATATTAAATAGCTGAAGAATTTTTGTGTTAGCTTAAGCGCGCTAATCTCATTAACTATTAGACCAATTTAAAAAAATATTTCAGAAGGTTATAATAGCATATTACAAAGCTTAAGAGGTTTTTTGTTGTTTTAACACGCTAATCCCAAGAACTACTAGACCTAACTATTCAAACAGTTTTTTTTCAGTGTAAGATACCCCCATTTACTATGGAAGGCTAGAGGCTTTTTGACCAGGTTGGTGGGGTCGCAAAATGCAGATACTCAATTCCTATCTTTTTCTATCTCAAACTATGAAATACTAAGAAAAATATTACGTTCAAAAACATCTATCTACCTTCAGAATCAGCATAGAAAATCCATACTAATCTCATAAAACTTTATCAAGCGAACTCACAATAGAAACTAGTACAAATCGGACATCTCTATGCAAAATTATGACGAATACGTAATCCCGTGGTTGCATATAATATGCATATGCATATTTAATTTGCATGAAACTAAAATTTGCGTGAAAGTAAAAATGCATGCGTTTGACGAACGAGAACTAAGTTGGGTTTTGCATATTATTTTGAAAACAACTGCCTTGGGTAATTTTTGTGGTCTCCAGGGAATATCTGTGGTACCCGGAAACCAATATTTTTTTTGGAATAGGAACTACATTTTTGTACGCCTTTTTTAAACGGGCTGCTTTGAACAAGATGAATTACCTGTAAAATGTTACATTTTAATGTGGTTATATTCTTCTCCTGCTTGTGGCTAACCACAGGAATAAATATTGTACTGCTTTAAAAAAAACTCGTCTTATAGACAGACGATTTTGACGTTTATCCTTTGAGGTTTACATCAAAATACGTCCTAACCGTATATAATAGGAATCGTTTTTTTTAAATTATTATTGACCGGTTAACTGGGTTGAAGAAATCAGGAAGCCGACACCAACATATGTTGCAAAAGACTACTCATTTGACGATTTTAATAGGAATGAAAATCACAAACAACCAATACATAAATAAAAATGACCGCCACAATTACAATAGAACCAATTTAGAACGCGCCATTCGAATCATTACAGACGAAAAAAATATAAGATTTATAATTGTAATCTTCATTAAAATACCTTTAAAATATTGTCTTAAACATTTCTTCACAAAACTTTTGTATCAAAAGCTTGTAAATAAATAAATTGACAGTAACAGCTAGAGTGCTGTGCACACAAAAAGTGTTTGCATTCCACATTATTCATAGCGAACTCAGTTTTGAAAGAACTTCGCACTTCACGAACTTCTGCTTACTTAAAGTTGCACTTTCTTGTTGTCTAGTGCACAATAAAATGCATAATAAAGTCAATGTGGCTTTTTTATCTGGACAGAAAAGTGTGTTGCATTTTTCAGGATGAAGTTTTGCTAAAGAAAGTGTCTTGTATATTTATTTCAGCGGCTTATTTATAAGCCATATTAGTTCCATCCATAAAAAAAATTCAAAGACGGAGCGTGAGGCGTTTGGTATATGTAAATGGGTGATGAAAATTTGGTTTGATTGTACCAAATAACACTTATTTTATTAGGTCATACATGTAATGTCTTTAGAACGTTGGTTAAACTACATATATGATATGAAGTAGAACTGAGTAAATCTCATTCTAACTATTGACTGGAGTATACTGAGAGTAATCAACTATTGTGGGTTTGCCAATCAATGAATCCCGACTGGATTTTGTATCAGTTTTTACGATTTTGCAGGTCCAACAACACTTAATATGAATTCTCAAAAATTTAACAAACAAAACGATTATAAAAGCCTACCAAAAATGTATTCCGACCAACAATAATCCTTTGTAGCGCCAACAATTTAAGAAAATAAGTACTTCGGGCCTGAAACCCGACACTTGGGCCATTTGTCCATAGAATGATGAATGATGACGTATTGATGACGTAACGACGAGTCTAAGGAACTCCTTCCATTAGTTCTTGTATAAGGTTATTCAAAGCTTTTAGAGAGTAAATAAAAATCGCTGTAAATGGTCAGATTTTTTTTTGGTCCTTTGAGACGCATAAATATATTTTTTTATTCTGTAATTTCAATGTCTTTGGCAGTCGATACGCTATTTCAGAAGCTAAAAAGGCTTACTAAAGAACTAAACCAGTTACCAAGGGGTATTGGGTTGCCCGGGTAAGTAGGTTGAGTTCAGATAGGCAGTCGCTTCTTTTAAAACTCTGGTACTCACGTGCTGTCGCTTAGACTGGAAGCCTACCCCAACATAGTTGGTAAAGGCTAGGGAGATTATGAAATTATGTAATTATGCTGGTTCAAATCATTTTAATGTAAATTAATTACCCGTTTAAGTACTGGTTTTTTTTCAATAAATAGATTGAATGAGTAATTTATTTTAAAAGTTTTAAAGTTAACGTCTATCAAACAATTCAATAAAATGCAACTTCTGTGAAAGTGTAATTTGGGAGTTAAATGCGATATTTATAAACTTAATACTTCCAGCTAATTGAAGCAATACTTAGAATAGTAATTAATTTATTAAATAAACCATTGAGGGTTGAAATTGATATTTTCTACTTACTCATTTATTAGGCTTATTGTATAAAATTCAACCGAAATACAAATTGAAACGATTAAAATGCTGTACGCTACAAACTTTCAGTCGGCCGATAGTTTGTTCGGTCTTGTAAACGATTATGAAGATGATCGGTAGTACGTACATTTCAAAGATTAGGTATTTACCACATACCCGGTTACTGTTCTGTGTCCCGGTTACTCACACGGAGAAGGATTGAGCATTAATCACCACGCTTGCTCAATGCGGGTTGCTGATTTCAGACTTTATAGTCCAGGTTTCCTCAAGATGTTTTCCTTCACCTTTTTATCAGCCATTGGTGTCAAAGATTACTTAGAAAGTACATACAAACTTAGAAAAGTTGCATTGGTACTTGCCTGACCTGGAATCGAACCCACGCCGTCATACTTGAGAGGTTGGTTCCTTATCCACTAGGCCACCACGAATTCCCCGGATTTACCCGGTATCAACAAAACCGACTTCCAAAAACATTAAAAAGTAAAAAAAAAAACGAATTTTAGGTGCATCGGCCTAGAAGTCGGTGTCTAATGGATGTTACTAAGTTAATTTTGCCACCGACTTCTAGGCCGATGCACCTAAAATTCGTTTTTTTTTTTACTTTTTAATGTTTTTGGAAGTCGGTTTAATTTTTTTGTAAAAAAGTTTTTTATTTACAACTTTTCAGTGATACGAATAGTTGTCACTATCCATATATTATGTGGAAAGTTCTCATCAATACAAAGAATATAAGCCCAAAAACGAGGTATTTTACATATTCAGTTGTCGAATTCCCTCGACCTTCTCTGGTCTCCATCATCAGGTCAGCTCCAAACCTGCACTGTTGCAAAGGTCTCGTCAATATAAATAATATAAGCCCAAACACGAGGTAGTTTACATATTCAGTTGTCGAGTTCCCTCGACC
This sequence comes from Helicoverpa zea x Helicoverpa armigera, assembly GCA_033682625.1. Classification (NCBI taxonomy): domain Eukaryota; kingdom Metazoa; phylum Arthropoda; class Insecta; order Lepidoptera; family Noctuidae; genus Helicoverpa; species Helicoverpa zea x Helicoverpa armigera. The sequence goes on along the minus strand of JAWIIS010000056.1, from coordinate 1,241,925 downwards.
CTCTCTGGTCTCCATCATCAGGTCAGCTTCAAACCTTCACTGTTGAATAGTGCTTTCAGGCATGCACCTGAATGTCAAGTTTTTACCCTAAGTATGCCTACAACTTTCGAAGGTTTCCCTCGATTTCACAGGGTTTCCATCATCAGATCCTGACCTGATGACGATGGGACCAAATGACAAGCATACCCTTTCAAATAAAAAAAGAATTTTTGAAATCGGTCCAGGCGTCTTTGAGAAATCGAGTAACAAACATAAAAAAAAAAATACAGCCGAATTGAGAACCTCCTCCTTTTTTTGAAGTCGGTTGAAAAATAAAACGTTGGACTGCAATCAAGATTTTCTTTCTAGAAAGAATGACAACCATCGGGTCAACTCTCGGCCGACTGTTTAATCTGCAGTATGTGGGTACATTAACTATACAAAATTCAACTAAAATACAACTTAAAATATATCAGCAATCATCGATTAATGTCACTTCAAATAAACTAAAGGCAATTTATTATAATTACGTTTTTCGTGTAACTTCATAAAATTAAGTTTGTAATAAATCTTTAATCTTTTAATATTTAATCTTTGAAATTAAATATTTCAGTTTAAAACCCGTTTTCATTTCTCGTGGGTGCACTTAATCTGAATTTAAACCTGAAACAAGTTATGTTAATCCTACTTTATCATGTTTTTAAAACGGTTGGTCAAAAATATTGTTTTACTCTTTTAAGAATTAACAAATAGTATGAGTGAATTTTTAATATTATAAATGCGAAAATAACTCTGTCTGTCTGTTAGGCTTTCACGTCTAAACCACTGAACTGATTTTAATAAAATTTGGTACAGAGATAGAGTTGACCTTGAGAAAGAACATGGGATAGCTTTTATCCCGGACTTTTGAAGAATTCTCTTGGAAACGCGATATAACCGAATACTACGCGGGCGGAAGCTAGTTCTAAAATAAATAAAAAAACAAACTAAAATACAAATTTCCACCCGTTGCGGGAAAAAAATGACAAATACTTAGTTTCAAAATAACTTTAACCCAATTTAAGACCAAATTAGAAGACTTCTAAGTCTCTAACTCACGGACAACCCACTTACTTAAAATTCATTACCGCAACCAAAATTACCGCAAAACCCTATTAAAACTAGGTTTATTTATTGTCTAACTACACCCAAAAAGTCCACAACTATACTTGGTTTATGTAAACCCAGTTCTCGAAGCATCAGCCACTTAAAATTCACCAAGAGTTTCCACGTCATAAACTCTATGGCCAGAATTATTTTGGGCTAGAATAATTTAGATTAAAACGTTGCTTGGTCACAGATTTTAGTCCCTGGCAAAGTTCCAAAGGAACAACTTTTGTGATAGGACCAAACTGCAAACTCCATTCAAAGAATTCCTAACCTTATATCGGTCATATTAAGGTGTAATTTCGTGTGTGGTTGTATGTCGCTTTTGTGATTCAGCAATTAAAAGCGAGTAGGCTCTAACCCTTTCATATATTTTCAAGGTGCGTGTATTAAAAATGTAGGAATTTTCAAGTGTAGCTCTGAAATGACTGGTTTATGTTCACAGTTTAAACGTTTTTCGTGTTGTTTAGTGTTTATTTTTCGCTTATTAACGTTTTTAATAATTGAGTGGATACAATTAGTAAAGCAGCCTAACTTAATTTCTTTGTAAGTTATGTGTTTTTGACTCTAAAGCTTTAAGCACTTTTTAAGGAGTATATTTTTTAGACTGTGAGTTTGTTCAAAAGAATAAACATGGTGGGTTTTAGTTAGTATGAGTCTGACATTCACACAGTGGAATAATTTGAGGCTTCCCGACCAAAAAAAGACTGACTCTATTCTTACGTATTTGGCACATGTATTTGCTTCAATATATTTTCAGAAATAGATTCTTTATTTACCCACATAGTATATCTTATGATTGATACAGCTTTGTCATCAATATCTCTGTATGTGTCGAAGATATACGTTCTCTTTGCTATATAAAACTTGTCTTGTTATGGGTTTCAAAGGAAATGGTCCTTCCATCATTTGCATTGATAGTCTTTGTATTGTTTGCGGAAATATTATACACCTAGTAGGTTTAAAAAATATAAATGTCGGTTACAAGTTTTAGTTTTTGTAGTGGGATAGTTTTTTATTTATATGTGAATATTTCTATGGACGAAATAGAAACTCTCGTCTCTATTACAATATTTTTAAATTTTTACATAGCAACATAATATAAAATTCAAATCTAGCTACAATCTATAATAATTCATCAAATTTTTGTTACCATAGTTGAACTAATCCAAATAACTAGCTAACAACTAAATTTGTATTTGATTATGAATTTGTAAAAGCATTTTTCAGTAATCTGCCTAGCCTTTGCCTAACCATGTTAGGGTCGGCCTCTAGCCAGTATACCGGATCCAAATGAGTACCAGTGTTTTATACAAGGGCCGATCCCCTTGAATATCTGACCTTCTGGCTTCAGACCTCATGATCTTCAACAGACAGCCAGGACTCAAGAATATAACGCACCTTTCATTTACTCAAAAATCCATTTACTCACCGCGCCAAGCATTGCTTAACCGCTGCTGCTGCTTATGACCGTTCGTCCCGTGAAGCTGTACCTAAGCTAAAAACCCCAGCATTATTCAATACAATCTCAATATACCCAAAATCAATGTTTTCAACATTTTTACTGCTTACAAGGGACATGAATTTTTACAATACCTGACAGGCCTCCGTAAAAATGCTTGAGGATTTTCAAACACGCTATTGGTAGCGTGACAAATAGATATTGAGTTTTATCCTTTATTTTGTCAATTCAATTTATGTATTGGGAGTTTTAAAAGGCTAGGTATAGTAGCCGGCATATAACTTGGCAAGGATTTGGGACCTTTAATTAGTTTGAGCTCGCACATAGTGCACTAAATTATACAAAAAAGTGGTCCCTATTATAGCTTGTGCATTATTCTATGGTTATTGACATCATTTAGTGGCGATTATGTCTGCTTGAAAAAAATAGGACCTGTTTTCATCTCACGATTCCTGCCAAGTTACGTGCCGGGAACTATAAAATATTTTATCTCTTCCTAGAATATGTGAAAAACATTCTATATCTATTGGATTAGTGGCCAGTTTTACTGGTTACTGATAAAGTCTCTCCATAGCCTATCCGGCCTAATCTTAGAGATAAACTATAACTTTTTATTTCACAGGTCTTGTATAGCAATATCTGGCACACATCATTAACTCTCGGGGAACTAACTGACACTTTATTGGTAACCAGTGAATTGGTTCGGGCATTAATTTAAACTTTTAAGAGTGATTTCATGTTACCAAAAAACAATACTATTATTCATTTATCATTGCCAATCGTAAGCATTTAGCTAACATACCTCCAAAATCATTACAATAACCACTAACCACCACCAATTTCTAACCACAAAAGTTCACACACTGTTCACACATGTCTCAACAACAAAAAAAGAGCTAAAAACATACTTCTATTTATCTTTAATACATTTCCAATGCAAATAAAATTCTCGCTTCAGTAATAAATGTATGTACACTCGGAGGTACGCAAAAGGGAACAGCTAGGCTTCATCAAGTGTCTTATTTGTGTCAAAGTTAAACGGGTTGCGTTCCCTTTTTTGTTACATATTGAATCTTGATGATCCCGTTGATAAATTCCCGTGAAAAGATTTTTTTTCATGTGTTCCATTTTTATTGTGTTTGGGTGTAGGTATTTTGTTGATGATTGAACTAAAGTTGCTGGTCGTAAGTTTGTAGTGCAACTAATATTTGCACATATTAATGATTTGTAATATCTAATTAAAATTTTGAAAAGTTCATTTTTTAAGGGTCAAAGGTAAAAAGGATGATGCAGTCGAACACCACAAGCAATTAGTATGGAGGAGTGGGCAACGTATTATGAAATTGAAAGAAAAAAAGAAATATAAATTAATTATTGTAACTTGCCTGGAATAGAACACACTCACAGTTTATTGAGAGGTTGGTATTTTACCCACTTGGCCACAATGACTGCTTTACCCAGTAAATGACCGCGAATTTACAAATTACACAGCAGAATGAAAGCACACATAATGGGGGAATATATGCGTCACAATTATCAAAATTTAGAAGGAATTGAATTTAAAAGTAGAAGTAAGTAGAAGGTTTTTCTTCAAAACTCGTATCCCGGGAGTAATCGTAGATTAAGGTATCTCTCAAATAATAAGACCGATCTTCAATTCCAAATTACAATTTTCTGAGCGACAATTTTCTCTTATCGATAAAATAATAACAGACAGTTTTCAAGATGGTATAAAAGCAATTTTCTAAAACAGATAGGTATTTAACAATCTTCGTCTAAAATTCGGTCTTAGAGACTAAGTACTTATCTACTATTGTTTTTGGAGGACTTTAATAACTGGATTGAAAGAGAAATTAATTGTAAAAAGTGTTCATAGCCTAGTAATTATTATGAAAATTGTTGAAGCGACAGTTTTTAATTCAACTGAGTATCTTAGACTGAATTTAATTTTTTATCCTACTTTTGTAGGTCTAGCGCCTGATCAATCTCTGGTGGTATCGGATTGCCGTCCCATCGCGCTTTAAGTGAAGGAATAGTGAGTGCACCTGTGTTTGCGCAGATGTTTGTGATCAGCCGTTGTGACCGATACCTAATCGGCTAGAAAGACAAGAAATCATCAAAATGAAATTTAAAATTGATTATTATTTTCAAAGCTGAATAGCTCTTTAGTCGTCCTCGTTGAAGCAGAAAAAGTTCTAACATCACAGATGCAGTGCATTTTAAAAATAAAATTTTCTTTTTTTTAATTTAAAGATTACCTTAACAAGATAAACGATCAGTATCGATTCCACGACGTCACAAATTTTTATCCGCTAATCTTCTTAGAGGGCGATAAAATTAAGGTTAAAAGGATAAAATCAAGCAAGCCTAATACCCCGTCGAAAAATTTTGAAAGAAATAATTTCAAAGATTTGCGAAAGATAAAAATCTTTTTTCACACTTTCTTCTCGTCGTGACAAATCCCACCTTTTTTCGTTGGATTGTTCGGGACTTTCATCTGTTTTCACGACTTGTACAGTACAAAATATTTGCGAACATTTATCAGTATTTAAGAAACTTTCTAATAAATTGGACAACATTGATGTCGTTTGTATCAGTTTGACAGCTGAATTTGGAAAATTAAATTTACTGTAAAATAGGATCGTAAAAAAGGTTGCTCAAAAGACAGGATAAATCAATAAGACTAAGTATTTATTTGTTTATGTGTTTGTTAGCTGGCTAGTTTACTCGTAGTCTACTAGAACTTACTGGTCCGTTTTGCAAAAAAATCTTACATTATTGGATAGCCCATTTATCGAAGACTATAATGGTACTTTTAATATTTGCATGTGGAGTATAAAAAGGTCGCCGAAAGACGCTGGTCGCCTCCAACAGGTATCTGTGGAGACCTAAGGGGGAGCCTATGTTCAGCAGTGGACGTCCTATGGCTGAGAAGATGACGATGATGATGAGGCGGAGTATTTTTCATGGAGTGCTGTATAACCAACGGAACTGTATAGAACGGAAGATTGTTAGTTACATATACTAAGTTAAGTTCTAAATATAACTGCTGACCTTATCACCACTAATTGAATATGCCAAACTTTACCTTACCTTAGAAAATAATTATACAAGGTGTTGATTTGCATTTGTGCCATACTTCAGGAGGAGGACATAAAATACGTAAATAATCGATTGGAATTACAGTAACCGGGAAATAATTAATATGTGCTGCTTTTTATGTCATTGTAATGTCTTAGTATTTCAGAAATAATCCAATTTTATCAATGAAATTCATGAGTGATCTTTGCGAATGCTTTGTGTTTGCGTTTGTGTGAGGGCGCAGCACAGTTTTGAGACCAGGAACACACGCGCCGAGTTTGAAAACGGACAGGTGGCATTGACGAATTTCCGAAAAAAATTTAAAATCAAAAATTTTCGTACCAATTTTTTGGTTGATTTGGGTTGAGAATCATTAGTATAATTACGTCCTCGACTATGGCACGGATGCAAAACAACAGCTTGTATACGTCTTCCTGAAAACCCGAGCGACAGCGGTGACATTTAATAAACCGCATTACACGGACGAAACAAAGTTCTGATATAAGGGTCTAAACACATGTGTTTACCTATTTTAACGGCGTTGGGTAAAATAATGATCATTTCAGGTGATTTCGAGTATCCCCATATTGAGGCTGGCGTTTTAAAATCTTTGGCAATCGTTACGGGTAGTCAAAACAAAGAAAGCATGACAACCTAACATCTTCGGACCTTCTCTACTCCTTGTTAGACTGGTTGTGAGACATTCTGGTTTCTCACTACCCGTAACGACTGTCCAAGATGTTCAAATGACAACCAGTACCTACCCACCAATTTAACATGTCTTCTGAAATGGAGTAGGTAGTACCTACATCATGATATGATGGTTCGCCATCCACGGACTTACCACTTCAGACGTTATTAAAATTTAAGATCGATCGGTAAGTATAACTACGCTAGCCACGAGCCACGAGCTAAGGAGACGACAATGTGTCTGAGAAAAAGCTAGACATTTATTTTTTTATTTATTGATTTATTAGGTCTACCATCAATGTTGTACATCAAAGCATGCAATAACAGTAATTACAATTAATCTATAAGGTACAATGCAAACATTACTTAAAGGTAACCACCGCATACCAAAAAGAACAAAGGACATACAATACTTAATTTCAGATGTTATACAAGTATTAATAATCATTTGATAGTAATGTGTTTAAGCCTTTATAGGTGTAAAACTTTATGCGTAGGATGATCTTTGATCTCAAATATTTAATACAACACATCGCATTGACGGGACCAGATGAGGATATGTTATTAATTTTCTATTACGAGTGTTTTAGGAACTTGTGGCAAATTACAGTTACCTAGGTATGTATTTCGGACATTATTTAGGCAAGCATGGTCCACCTTTGATAACTTACTTCTCAATCTTCACTCTCACTTCTCAGGGGTCAGATTGTCGTCAAACATTTTATAATGACGAAAAATTCATTGGATTGTTTTATCATTTTTGATAATATGTTCTTTGTGAAGGTTTGTCAAGTAACATTTTTTTACAAATAATTATTGGCTTATCTATCCTGGGATATCCCAGTAAAACCCCGGGGACCACCGGGACCCAGGGGAAAAAATACCATATTTAACCATACCGATAAAAAAGAAGGTTTGATTGCGAAAAAATATTTGTATGTACACAGCGACTAGTGGAAATAATACCAAAAAATACAATAATCCGCAAACTGACACACGCCGGCAAAATTTTCCTCAACGGAACAACAAAACTGAGCAAAAATACCGCACCAATAAAAACCGGACAACAACCGGATAAAAAAATAACCGGGCAAAAACCAACTACATACACAGGAACCGACAAAATAAAACTTGGACGCTTCGGCCGGTCCAAAAGGTATCTTAACCGGTTCAACGCTTGTCGATATCCGGATTATCCGAATTTAAGGGTTGACACTAACAAGGGTTAGATTTTCTACGCCGTCAAGGGTGGAAATGGCTGAGGGTTAATTGGACACATTCACTCAATATTCCAGACGTGGCAGAGAACGTAATGGAGTTTCAGGTCGCGATAACCGGCCCATATATCCGGGTTTTTGAACCGTGTATTTTTGGGTTTTTAAGTTGAAGGAGTTTTTAATGAGTTAAAAGTTGAGCGTTTGTCCTGAATGCTTTGGAGTACCTAAATAAGTTGTTTCTCCTAAAATTCGATATGTGTCAATGATCGACTAGCAAGAATGTCATATCTACTATATAGCATATATTTCATCATCATTAAATTAAGAGTCCAGCTCTTGACAGTGCAGCTCCTTTCATTTACACCTATCTAGCGCCAACTCCTGAACTTCCTTATACGTCACAACCTTCACCTATATACTTACCTCAAATTAAAGGCAACTGAAAATTGGATTTTTTTAGATAACCTGAGGATTGTCTTACATGCCATGGAAGTGTCGAAAATATTACATGAACATTGCTAATAAAGTCTCCTCCCATACTCATTAGTATAACAGATATGCATAAATAGAACACATGTGAAATCTGGCGTGTCAAATTCCTATGTCAAGACATTCAAATCTATACCTTCTTACAGCCCTAAATTCATACGACTTCAAGTCTAAATAAGGCAAACATTTGGACACATTTTCCTACATTACCACCGAAAAGATTTACAAGGGTCTAGACAGAACATGTCAGGGCTAATGTATGCTGTATTGACAGTTTTGTACTAGACAAGATTACTGAAATACATGAGATTCGCGATAATCTCAAAATCTACTGAACTGATTTTAGCGCGTTTTTGTTAACAGGTAGAGTGATATATCTGGAAGGCTCGTCAGATATCGGGCACCGCGATTGTTCACGCGAGTGACCGCGGCCCTGGTACATAAAAGTTTTTAGTCAGTAAGAGTCTGACACTCCCTCACTGCTGCTTACCCACAGCGGGAGGGGTCATTTGATGATTTTTGATGTCGTTAAAAAAAAAGACTCGTAGATATAAAAGATGTAATAATGAATTACGTCTATTATAAAACAGCTGTTTTAGACGTGAAAACGTAAGTGAAACCGCGCATAACAACTAGTTGACTATCAATATTTGTGACCAATTGAAACCCAGTTATGTTCTTAAGTTTATGTCCGAATTCAATTCCTGAAAGCACAGAACAAATAACTGCTCTAACTCTCATGTCAAACACTCCATAGTTTTCCAAAAGATGAGCAAAAGAAACGATTTAATAACAAACAAGTAGAAAACAAAACTATCAAAACAAATTTAAAACAAATAAAAGTTGTAACAAATTTTATTGTACCCGATATAACCACTTTTATCTGTCCCAAACTAGTTTGAACTGGTGTGTTTACGTAATATCAGTAACCGGGTTAGTCTCAACTTATCCGGTTTATCCGGTTAACGTGTTACCCGGTTATCCGTGTTGGATAAAGGACGCTTTATATCCGGTGAAGGTTATTCGATTTTTCTCAAGATTAAGTTTATGTATAACCAGCTTCCGCCCGCGGCTTCGCCCGCGTCGAGTTCGGTAATATCGCATTTCCAAGAGAACTCTTCAAAAGTCCGGGATAAAAACTATCCTATGTTCTTTCTCAAAGTCAACTCTAACTCTGTACCAAATTTTATTAAAATCAGTTTAGTGGTTTAGATGTGAATGCGTAGCATACAGACAGACAGAGTTACTTTCGCAGAGTTACATTTATAATATTAGAAGGGAATAATAAGATTTTGATTGGTATATTTTTGGATATGGATCAATCAATTTGGGTTTGATTAATTCGTAATTGGTTCAAGGTTGCTTGTTACGTTACTTCCTACTAATATTATATGCGAATTGTGAGTGTGTATATTCGGATGTTTATTCCTCAATTACGTTTTAATGACTGACCGAAATGAAGCTTAAATTCAGAACACAATATGGATTGAAAAGTCGTGGTGGCCTAGTGGGTAAAGAACCATCCACTCGAGTAAGAGGGCGCGGGTTCGATTCCAGGTCAGGCAAGTACCAATGCAACTTTTCTAAGTTTGTATGTACTTTCTAAATATATCTTGGACACCAATGTCTGACATAAAAGGTGAAGAAAAACATCTTGAGGAAACCTGGACTTTAAAGTCTGAAATCAGCAACCCGCATTGAACAAGCGTGGTGATTAACGCTCAATCCTTCTCCGTGTGAGAGGAGGCCGCAGCCCAGCAGTGGGACGATAAAAAGGCTATAACAGTAACTGATAATGAAACTGAGTTTATAATAATATGCTATATCATGTCATAATAATGACTATCTCAGTAAGTAGATTTTCACGCCATCAAAAATTATTAATTCTCATTATATCTTTTAATTCTGAATAATTAATACTATTATTGCATTATACTTATTAATAACAATAGTTGCCAAAAACAGCTGTAGAAATAATTTATTAAGCAAATATTGAATTAATGAATTCAAATTGGTCTTTGTATTAAATAATATTTAAAACTAGCCGATTTTCCACGGTTTTACCCGCGTTCCGTTTGAACGACTGTCCGTACAGGTATAAAATATAGCCTATGTTACTCGGGAAGAGTGTAGCTTTTCAGCAGGGAAAGATTTGTTTAAATTGGTTCAGTAGTTTCGGAGCTTTTGGGGTGCAAACAAACAAACGAACAAAAAAATGTTTTCTCTTTATTATAAATTAGCGAAGATTATTGTGTATTGTAGTTACAATTGTAATATTATTATTTGTATTAAAATTATGCAAATTTACTAGGTACGTTCAATGACCTATTGGTCTAGAGGTCGTCAGTAAAATTATCGTTGAAGCTTATAATCCAGGGCCAGTCAAATATTAATTAATTTTGTTTTATTTTTGGAAAAATAATATTTTTATTGTTCTTGCTCATTAAAATTAAAATTGAAAGATTTTAATAAATTCGTAAGATTAGCACATTTAAAAAAGTTGGCAAGTTTTTTCAAAACTTTTGTAAGCAATTATTTTGAAAGAATGTCTTGAACAGTGTTGAAGCAACAGTGACTGCAGTACAGATATCACTAACCATTAAATGGTTTCTTACAAGGTCCCTACGTAGCATTAACTACTGAAAACTGAAATAATAACATCAACATATCCATGAAAGTCTAGAATGATCAGCATCATACCTTTTTTCATCCCGCTGCCGGGCTGAGCCCTTTTCTCATAAAAAGAAGAAATGAGTGACAATCGACAATCACCGATCGGTGATCGGCGATTCCAACAATTTAGCCATCAAAGCAAAAGAATACTGAACAAATTTTGATAAAACTTTAAAATAATATAGTTCACACATTAGATAAACCCCGACAGAAGCCGACCTTAACATAGTTGGGAAAAAGGCTCGGAGGATGAGGATGATGATTAGATAAACATGTGGACTATACTTTATTCCGGATGCAGGAAGTATATGCCTTGAATATCCAGTATAATATCAACTGTTAGTACAAAATAAATCAAATCAAACATCACCAATACATAAATACAAATTGATACAAATTCAACACCAACAATATTATACAAACAGATAATCCCAATAATTTTCATTCAAAGACCACAGACTTTGCAAATTATGCATTCAAAAGTTATTAATAACAATATTAAGGCTTAATTAATTGAAAGAACTTAAATAGTTTGGTAAACAAGCTTGATAGACAAATAGGCGGTTTTGGTTTGGTCCAAGTCATAATATTAAAGAGACAAAAATATATTATCATTAGGTTAAGCAAAGCTTGGCATTTTCGGTTAGTGGATGGTTGACTATCTTATCATGACGAGTGCCTTCTTGATCCTGAACGTTACGTTAAAATAGTAAGTCTCAACTGACATTTGAACATCTTTGGCAGTCGTCACGGTTAGTCAAAAGCCAAAAAGACTGACAACCAGTCTCACCAGAGGGTATTGGGTTTCCCGAATAACTGGATAGAGGAGGCCACGAAGACCATCACGCCATATAAAACACAAGCACTCAGTTTTCTGAATTGTCACTGCAGTTCAAGCAAGACTGTAACTTATTTTTCCCTTGGTCATCATCATCATCTCCCTAGCCTTTTCCAAACCCAAACATGTTGGGATTCCTTCCAGTCTAACCATATACAGCTGATTACCAGTGTTGTACCCTTGCCTTGGTTCCCACTGAAAAATCTTTAACTGAACCACATCATGTCTTTAATACGCACATTGAATCTTGTATTCTTGTTTATCGCTATAGTTTCAATTTAAAATCGCTACCTCCTCTAACTCAAAACCCAAAATAAAACTTTTAATTGCGTTTACAGATTCAGTGTTGACAAGAAGGATTATAACCGTCGCCAACCAATGAGAAGGCTTTCCCAATTTTGTTTAAAGCGAATATTAGGTAGACGATAATTGTTTAATTTATCCCTTCGCACCGAAACTTGGTTACTTCATCAGATTTTGATTGATTGACGGTCATACTTTTGTTTGTGTAATAAAGGTGGGACAATTTTCATTTTTGTAAGCAATATTTTTTGTTTAACCATTTTGTTTTATATCATGTAGTGTCAATGTCAAATGTTTTTATTTCAAAAAGGCCTTTGTTAACTCTTATTAAATGGCATACTAGGTGCACGGTTCGAAAAAGTTGGTCTCATTGAGAAGAGTCGGCAAGGTACTCCATGGATACTCTTTTTGGGAAAGTACTATGTTTACTAGGATTCGGTTAGTGTACTCTGTGCATTGTGCTCCCTGCTTGTACCTTTAGAAGTCCGAAATGTCAATCAGTATTTGTAAAAGACTATCTTTTGTCCATACTTTTAATCACTTACCTGACCCTTACATGGCATATACGAATATAAAGTATCGTAGCCTTCTTCATAAGACTTTCTAATATTCGAATATTTTTAGGTATATTTTGAACCCTAATATTCTTTTGTCGTAGTAAAATGCCTTACTAATTAAGATGAAAATTTCTATAGAGATAGATGAGAGCCTACTGATGGTTTAAAGGCCCAATTCATCCCACAGATCCTTCAAGATGTAGACAAAAACAACTGGCATTTTGATAAAATCTAATATAACAAAATTAACCCTAACAAAATTAATTTTCTCCAAAACGATTCACAGCCATTCGATTTTACGATCTTTCCCTAGCAACGGCGAGTAATCGATATCAAACATTAATTTTAGGCCTGAAATATTTAAATTTAAATCCACTTTAAAGTTCATTTCTTATCAGGAAAGCAATTTAAACTTCGTAACAGTCTTGAAGATCCGCGGTTTCTGATAAAACGTGTATGCTTTGCGCTTATAAAGTGGATGGGAGTGAGCAGAGAGTGAAGTACTTTTATTGTTGAATTCTGCTAATAATGTAATTGCGAAAATTTGTGTGTATGGATGGATGTTTTCATTGATTTTTTGTTCCTGTTCCACGTTAAAACTTGTAAACGTATTTTGATGAAACTTGGTATTTGTTTGTTGCTTGTACATCAGAATAATATAATATAGGCTTCTTTTATTTATTTTTTTAATGTGAAGTTAGAATTTGAATATCCTTGTAATGGGTGGAATAAGTTGTATCAAGTTTTCTTGCTCACTCTGTCCTTCTATACAGCCCACACGGCGATGAGGTCAGCTATCCTGATGACTTATTGTATGAGACTTGTAGGTAATGTACGCAAATGTACATAATATTGCAGTACCTACCTATCAAAATAAACATAGTTACAGGTTATACAGACTTCAGACATGTAGGAGCATTATGTGGCTACTACCTAATATTACTCCCTAGTGATGAATCGCCTTCCAAACTAGCCAAAGGTTGTCTGGAACGTATCGTCTTTATACTACATATGTATATACTTATTACATTATGTCTAAACACCTAAACATATGTCTAGAGTAGTCCCGCGTAGAGTTCGGTTATATCTCGTTTCCAAGAGAATTCTTCAAAAGTCCGGGATATAAACTATCCTATGTTCTTTCTCAGGGTCAACTCTCTCTCTATCTCTGTACCAAATTTTATTAAAATCAGTTCAGTGGTTTAGACGTGAAAGCGTAACAAACAGACAGACAGAGTTACTTTCGCATTTATAATATTAGTAGGGATGTAGTCCACTTAACTGTTGTATGCAAAATTCCTCTAGAGAGCTTAAGCAGCTAACTTCAATGCATTTACCATCTCCTTCCAAACTTTAACAGATTATTAAACCCTTCCAAATCGGTACAGCCTTTCCCAAAGATACAGCCAACAACACAAACAATACGTAATATGTACTTAACAAAGTATGGAAGTACAGATAACAAACATTAAAAGTATCCGCATACTGAAGACTAAACAGTCGGTAGATAGTTGCCACGATGTTTGTCAAATTTTCTTCTTGATTTTAGAAAATCTTGATTTCAATCTAAGTTTTCAGTTGATATAATAACGGCTAAATACCTGATCTTTGTAATGTGCGTACTTCATCATTTAAAAAAAACTAAGAATGAGCCTTAAAAAAGTCCCCAGCAGGGCCAAGGCCTGCCAAGGCTGCGGGATTGTTCGAAAAAGTTACCGCGGCCCTGGTACATAAAAGGCCTACGAAGTAACACGAAGGATTTTTAGTCAGTACAAGTCTGACAGCGCGAAGGGTCATTTGATGATTTTTGCCATCGATATAAAAAAGCCTTAAAAATTGTCGGCCGACTAAAAGCTTTCAGTGTGCTTGTAACTAAACTCACGAGCATTTAAAGTACCTCATTACAGTTTGAAAGTCCTTCTGAAATCCCCAACAAATACATAGAGTTAAGTCTTCTTAAGCCACGATACTGCATACAAAACTAAGTTTATTGAAGATAATCCTACGGTATTGGAATTTCTCAATAATGTACCGAGCCGTAGTAGGTTTTTATTACAAAAGATATTTTTTTGTGGGCAAGGAATCGGTGAAGTGTGGTTTGGAAATGATGGTCGATTTTTTTGTTGTTAGTGTACTTATATTTTAATTTGATAAAGTCTGTCATGATATGGAACTTATGTATATCATAATTCTTGGGTATCTGTTATTATTTTGCAACATAACATGTCAGTAAAGAAATTGCACTATATTTTTTGCAGATTCGATTCCACTTGAAATAAAAACTATTTACTTAGCTTACCTAATAAAATATTTAAAAATCTTCAATTAAGTTAATTGAATGCACGTTTATTATCAAAAGAAACGTTGTAATAAATAAAATACGTAATTTAATTCCATCACCAGTTACCAATATTTCAATGGATATTTATCACATAGCAACAGTATTTACAAAAAAAAAAGCTTCTTATGACTGGCAAGATGACAGCCAAACAATAATATTGACCTTTTCACAGTTGGGTTAAATCAAACTGGAAAAGTCAAGTCAGAACAGGAAAATAACACTTTTTTCCGGGACTTAAGGCTTTTACCAACTGAGATTAGGATAACTTAATACGGGGTTCAGAACGGAACTTATATACGGACTTATGTACTTACTGTTATTAGTTGCTATTTCATATACATAGGTGACTAGCCGTTTTCTCGCGGTGTCACCTGTACCCCGTGGGAACTATTGACCGTACCGGCATAAAATACGGCCTGTTAATGTTACTCGGGAAGAGTGTAGCTTTCCAACAGTGAAATAATTTTTCAAATCGATTCAGTTGTTTCGGAGCCTTTTGGGGTACATACATACATGCAAAGAAACGAAAAAAATATTTAATTTTATTGTATTACTATAGGTATACTAAAATTATAACGCTCAACCGGATGAAGAGTTTCAAATGGACTTTTTCGATAAACAAGCTGTATAACACTGAAAGACATTTTTCAAATCGGTCCAGTAGTTCCTAAGCTCAGCGGATTCAAGCAAACAAACAAACTAGCTTTATAATATTTAGTATAGATTCCCTTGAGAGAATAGGCACAGTATTATGTTAATTAGTATCGTTGGTAAGTTTAATATTAATATAAAGTTGGTTTAAATCACAGATGAAGGAAGGTTGAGTGGAGATGCCATAAGGCAGATAGGTCAGACGCCTTTTCTTAGCTCAAGAAAAGTACGGTGGGCGTGACGAAAACGTTCAGCTACGAGTGAAGTAACGAGGTAATTGTATAATTTAATTGTTTTTGCTTTCTTTTCTTTCTATTTGACACAGACTGTCGAAGTGTTATGGTTGTTTTATGTGTATGGAACTAGTAACGTTCCTCATCCCCCGAACACCCGCATTTTCACGCGCTACTTTCTTAGGAGATTTTCCGTTACGACATCTCCGCTAGTCATTTCGTTCTCCATGGTTAAAACTTAAACATAAATTGCAGTCTACATCACTCGAACTTTACTTAACGGCCTCTTAAAGCTTCAATAATTTAATAAAAGTTAAACTTTGGATGCTGTGTATCTTAACAAAAGCAATAAAACGATTAAATTGTAAAATTATTGTAATTTATTTGAGCTCTAATTGTTTGTTTAACCTTAGCTTTGGCATTTGGTTTATTTAATTAAAAGGGTGTTAGTTTTTTATATTCAAAGTTTGAAAATATAAATTCATTTTCGTGCGAAAAGGCAAAAGGTATTTTTAACAGAATATTTTATAGACATAGGTATTTTTCCAAGGGAACTACAGGTCACATCCAGATAAAAAGTAGCCAATACTGCTCTCATGAACTATCCCACCCAAGTTTGATAAAAGTCAAACACACACTCACAAACTGTCACCTATATGATATACCTACTAAAATATGATAAGTGTTAAGAAAAAAACTTAATTGCTTAATTATTGTGGATTTTATTAAAAATTCGGTACTCGCCTCCTTTTTCTTAATTGCATTTTCAAGAATTCTAATTTCTGACCAAATTGACTTCTGACGCATCAAATTTTTAATCAGACCTTTTTATTTTCTTTCAAATTTAATCGGTCCAATCCATCAGAATGATTGGTAATTTTTTATTTTAATTTAATTATAATTAAAGATGAAAGCTGACGGCGCAAATAATTTGTAAATGTATGAAAATATTCATGTTTCAGCTTAAATTACGAATCCATGAAAACTGCTAGCAAATTGCTGATTTTAATTTATTTGCCTTTGATTTTGGTGATTGGCTATCAAATTTTATTAGGGCATTTTTTTAAAGCTGGTTTACAAACATTTTTATAAGGAAAAGTATTTATATACCTAATTTTTTTCCTTTACAAGGTAAAAATGGACATGAAATTTTTAGGTTAAGTAATTTCATTTTATATGAATAGCTCTTGGTTAAATAACAGCTGGAATTGGCGATCGATAATAAGGATAAGCAACGAGTTTCTAGTTTCTACGTGATCTCGGAAGGCATGTTAAATTTGGTGGTTTCCGGCTGTCAATTCAAAATCTTTGCTATTCTACGGGTGATCAGAAGCCAGAAAATATGACATCTGGTGGTATCCGGTTGCCCTGCTTATTCTATTGCTCCATTTTAAACACTGATGCTAGTTAGGCAGAAAGCCGACCCCAACACAGTTGGAAAAGGCTAGGCAGGTAGGCTGGCCAGGTTTTTAATAATTATTATTTTTGCTTACTAGAGGTGATAACTTGTATGGGACTAATATCGATCTCTAATCACCAAACAGTGGATAGATACGTAATAGAAATACGCACTAAGAAAATCGACATTTCAAATCCCATTTGTGAGGAAACCACTACATTTCTGCTACATCACGGACCCGCACAACTCAACTAGGGATAACCAAATAATATGTTATCCCTTCTGACGTGAACGCTATGTAGTTTATGTTCATTCTAGTATCGATTTGGGTAAAACGTTAATTTACGCATTTTAACCGACTTCCCAAAAAAGGAGGATCTCGATTTGATCGCGTATAACATTTTTTTATGGTATATAGCTAAGGCTCTAGACAGACGGGCCGATTTAGGAATAAAGTTTATTCAGTTTTATATCACAATCGTTGAGTTGCAATTTTCAACTATAACGACAACCAAACCATTTTAAATTCACAAGGGTAGGTAAATATATTGTCATGACGAGTTTTGGAAGTCGACTCCAAGGTAGTTAGAAGGCTAGGCAGAAGAGGTAATTTTTATTCAATTATTTGATGTCCTCCGAGCCGATTATTAGCCACGGCGGCTGTTCTCATTATAAGGAGATTGCGCCAACTGCGCTTTCTACACTATATTTCTGCTACATCACGGACCCGCACAACTCAACTAGGGATAACCAAATAATATGTTATCCCTTCTGACGTGAACGCTTTGTACCTACTTAATGTTCATTCAAGTATCGATTTGGGTTAAGCGTTTGAGTTCATTTGGCACGCATTTTTGACCGACTCCTCAAAAATGAAGTTCTCTGTTACCCATGTATACCAGTTGTATTACTAAATTGGTCCTGCTATGCTATAAGAAAGCTATATTAAAATCTAAACAAATTGTGAAAAAATGCATTAAAATCCGTGTCGTAATTTTTAGTTTATTGCAAACAGAGGGACAGACGTGAGGTAGGGCTTTGTCTTGTAATTTGTAGGGTACGATGAACAGCCGTGAAATTACTCCCATTGGTCAAATCGGTTTGACAACTGAAAATGGTTTGGTTACGGTTCTAGTTAAATGTTCATCATACTCATCAGTAGTGTTTGATATTACACTAAATATAATAAACATATAAATCGTACACTACAAAACAATTCATGTCAAGTACCAAGTAATTTCCCAAGCCAAAAAATAAAGACATTACCTTCGTATTAACAGTCAAACTTCACACCTATCTAGACTTTCACAATAATAGACTCACACATTCAAACTCATCCATTTTACAAACAAACGACACGCTATTATATAAACGACTCAATTACACCTTCTTTTGTCATGGCAATATCAACCTTATGTGCAGAGCATAGAGTTGGATTTAGTTTGAAGAGCAAAGAGGTGGTTATTACATAAAATTTGTTTGTATGTGTTGTATGCTAAGGACTTAAATGTCAATAAAATTAAGGTTTCGTACCTTTAGAGTTTCGCAATGAAACTTGGAAGTGTTTCCCGTTAATGTAATATGAGTAAAATGTCTTAGTTATGAATTCAAGTCTATAAATAATGTTAATGTCGGTCCTGCGCCTGATCTCTCTCCGGTCGTGTCGGATTGCCGTCCCATCGGGCTATGAGAGTGCAGGAATAGTGAGTACACCTGTGTCTGCGCAAATGCTCGTGCACTATAATATGTCCTGCGCAGATGGCTAATCTATGTACAACTAGGGAAATCCAGTGAAAACGCCCACGGTACGGGAACTTCTTCCCGTACCCGTATAAAATACATATAGCCTATGTTACTCGGGAAGAGTGTAGCTTTCCAACAGTGAAATATTTTTTCAAATCAGTTTAGTACTTTCAGAGACTTTAGGGTACAAAGAAACAAACAATTTTTCTTTATTATATTAGTATAGATGTTTAGAACGGTCTTCAAGTATTCTATTTAGAAGACAGTATTTACAAAAGTTTTATAAAAAAGAGAAGTCACAAACGCTAATAAATGTAGGTAAATAAAATAGCATTAAAACGGCTGTAAATGTCGTTTACTTGTATCTCTTACTGATTACATAATCCAGATAAGTGACAGAAGTCTTACCCTACTTCCAAATGACATTCTACAAAGTGGCAACGCTACGAAGTGTAAAAAATTTAAAATTTTTTCACTTTTTTTGCAAAAAAATAATTCTGATAAACGCAATGTTGGAAACCGTATCAAAATTGGTTCCACCAAACGTGAGATAGTTACGCACAAACATACATATGTCGGCGTCAGGATCCGACATCGTTAAATAAAACAAAGGGGTTCTCACACAATCACATGGTTTATTCCAATTAACACAGTATTAGTCACTACAATTATTTATCACTAATTTGTGGGAGGTGTGCACTCGGCAACGGTCGGCGAACGAATGACCCGAGTCGTTTTTTTTTTTTTTTTTTTTTTTTTTTTGGTATGGCATCTCGCAGTTCAGCCTAGGAGGCCGTGTACTGCTTAACCGGACTTTTCCCTGTGGATGCCTAGAATTTAAGGCCTCCAGCCAGGGGCGTAAACAACTTATAAACTAAGCGACTGCGCTAAGGGTACCCCCTGTGGGGTCGGACCTCGGCTTAGGGCGTCGCTGGGGAGGCAGCAAAGGGACAGGCTGGATCATATGATCATTATTATTAAATGGGGAATTTAAAGCTACTGGCTCAGCTCGCGGGCTGGCTCGATGAGCAAGGGTCGGGAGGACAGAGAACGGGACGTCGCGGCGGACCTCGGCGGCGAGGTTTGTACGAACGCGGTTTGTGCTTGTGTAGGGTGCTAGTGAGTTTACTACTCTCTTGGAGGACAGTTATCTCATCGTCAGGTTCTAGAAGGGCATGCCTAGGGCGGCGAATCCTACTGATGCGGGAGGGAGTATAATTACTGGCTGACACGATAAGTGAGTTATCGTGTTTCTCAGCGCGTTCGAAGTACCGTATGGCGGCACGCTTCATATACTGGCGGATGGTAGGGATTTTTAAGTCGACATGAAGAATCTCATTTCGAACATAATAGGGAGCTCCTGTGATTTTCCGTAAAGCACGGTTTTGAAGGGCCTGCATTCTGTGAAGGCGGCGATGGCTTGCCTGTGCGAACACAATGCAGGCATACGTCATGACGGGGCGTATGCACGATACGTAGATGCGTAACTTGCATTTAAGAGATAATTTGCTCTTGGAATTGAGCAAGAAGTGCAATCTGCCGTACACAAAGGCTGCTCTAGAGCGCACCTTACGTATGTGCTCGGCGAAAGAGAGGCGCTGGTCTAAGATTACACCTAGATATTTGGCATGCTCCTTCCAAGGAATCGGCCTACCAAACATGGTGACTGACGGGGGCGCGGGAGGAAGCCTACGGCGAGGGCTCGAAAAGAGTATGGCCTGGCTTTTGTCGGGGTGGAGTTCGATTCTCCATAGCCTAGTCCAGACACCTAGGGTGTTGCAATAGGCTTGGAGATGTCTTACTATGGCGGCTGGGCTGCGGCCTGAGCAGTAGATTGCCGTGTCGTCTGCGAATAGAGCTAATTGAACATGCTTGTTCTTAGGAATATCGCTAGTGTATAGCGTGAAGAGGATGGGGGAGAGTACCGAGCCTTGTGGGACGCCAGCTTTTATAGGGTGGGCCGAAGAAAGAGTGCCGTCTATGCGATAGCGAAAGGTGCGATTCGACAAAAAGTCTCGTAAGATGACGACGAGACGGTCTGGGACACCGAGTTGGTAAAGCTTGTAAATCAAGCCTTTGTGCCAGACTTTGTCGAATGCTTTTGCTATATCGAAGAGAATCGTACCGGTGAGTTGGCCACGTTGGAATCCGTGGCTCACACCTTCCACGATGCGGTGGACTTGTTGGACACAAGAGTGATGGGTTCGAAAACCAAACTGTTCTAATGGAATAAGACTCTTTGCTTCGACGTAATCTTTGAGACGCTTATAGATAAGTATCTCGTAGATCTTGCCGAACACATTGAGTAAACTGATAGGGCGATAGCTGGACGGGTCTGATTTTGGTTTACCGGGTTTGGGAATACCGATTACGGTTGCCTCTTTCCATGCCTGTGGGAACAGGTTATGGGTCATGGCGCAATTGAAGATCGCGGTCATGAGCATTACGAGGGAAGCGGGTAGGATTTTGAAAACATTGTTGGTTAATCTATCTGGGCCCGGAGCTTTACGGGGTTTGAGACGTTTGATGATCTCCGCCACTTCGTCTGGAGTGACGGGAGGCAAGGGATCGTCGGGGTCTTCTTGCGGTGGTAGGGAGGATCTGCGCTCGACCTCGGCTTCGACCTTTAGTAGGTGAGCCGGGTCGACCGGTTGGGTACTAGGCGAGCATTGAGCCTCGAGGCTGTCGGCCAGACATTCCGCTTTTTCATCGTCTTCGAAGGCGATGGAATTGTCGGGGCGTTTGATCGGCGGGGTGGAAGCTACTTCATCGGATTTGAGTTTCCTTTGAAGCTGCCAGAAGGCTTGATGAGTCGGCTCGAGTTCGCTCAGCGTCTTGTCCCAGCGCGTTTGACGCATCTCAGCAAGGCGTTCCTTTACAGCACGCTGTAAGTTACGCATGTGAGACTTGTTAGCGTCGCAGGGAAAAGTACTGTAGGCACGGACAGCCGCGTTCTTCTCGGTCACCAGAGCACGCACGTCATCCGGGAGCTTGAAGCGATGAAAGCTCGTCGCTTCAACTCTACGTGAACACTTGTCCACGGTGGATTGTACGTGCTCGGTGAACGAGCCGATCGCGCCCGTCATGTCAGCGACTGAGTTGATTTCATCGGGAATTGATTCTAACTGGGCGGAGGAGGATTTTAAGCTTTCGCTTAGCATTCTCCAGTCCGTGACAATCTGGGTGGGAGGAGGGCGATCCGGGTCGAGTGGGCCTGAGCGCGAGGCTAGTTCCACAAGAACTGGTCTGTGGTCGGAGGTGAGCTCGTGTAGTACCTCGATCGAATGTAAACGTAAGTTTACGTTCTTGAGGAGCGCTACATCGAGAACGTCGGGAAGGTGGTCGACTATACTAGGAAAGTGAGTGGGATGCATCGGAGCGATGACATCGAAGTTGAGGGATTCACACTGATTGAATAGCAACCTGCCTCTTGGAGAAGTAGTGTTGCTATTCCAGGCGGGATGTTTGGCGTTTAGATCGCCTGCTATTATTACAGAGTCGCTCCGGCCTAGTAAGGCTCTGAGATCGTTCGTGAAAAGGATCGGGTCGTAGGACTGAAAGGATGAGGACGTGGGAGGGCAGTAGGCCGATACGAGAGTGATCGACTGGTGCTGGGACATGGCTAGTCGACAGATCGAGGCTTCAATGCAGCTTAAGTCGGGGGGAGTGATCTCTACACAATGTAGCGATCTTTTATAATAGATAAGCGTGCCGCCTTTGTGGCGTGTGATCCTGTCATTTCTAATTAACTTGTAGTTAGCTATATTAGGGCCGCGTACACGCGGCTTTAGGAAGGTCTCTTGTACGAGAAGAATGTCTATCTTATGGGATTGTAGGAAGGCGGAAATCTCGTCGCGTTGGCCGAGAATACCGTTGGCATTATAATAGCCAAGCCTAAGGGAATGGGGTTTAATTTTGGATGTATTATCCATTTCTATTTCCTAAAGTGAGGCAGGTTTTGAACTGCCTGGGCGACGTCTGAATACTCCTGCATAACGGAGTAGAGTTTGATAAGGTCGCCATTGCTGGCGACTATCTCCCTCGAAAGTTGTTGAGCTCTGTCGCTCGTGAATACACTGAACGTGCTCAGTATAACGTTCATAGAACTGAGCGCTGATACTGGGCTAGAAGAGGGCGCGACGGATTTGGATGGCGCTTGCGCTTGCGCGGGCTTGGCGGCTATAGGAGCCGCGGAGGGCGCGGAGGGCGCGGAGGGAAGGACGGGAGGGACGCGAGGTAAGCTCGCGGGCGCCGCGGTGGAATTATTCACCGGGGCGGGAGTTGGCTGGGGCTGAGTTGGCCTCGGGGTTGGAAAGGCTCTCTGATGGTTGAGAGGGTTCCATGGGGAGGGCCGTTGTGGGCTGAGACGCTCGGGAAGTTGAGCGGTAGGTAGCCTCGCTGATGGGCTTTCCCTTAGCTGGCGGGCGTTTGCACGCTTGGCCAGCTTGGGAGACGTTTTTGGGGCCTTTGGGCAGCCGCGGTAGTTGGCGGGATGGCCTGAGGCGCCGCAGAGTACACAGCTCGGAGGCTCGGTGCACAGAGTGCGGTCCTTGGGTCGCGGGCAGTCGGAGGTGCCGTGTTGGCCTAGGCATTTCACGCACCTAGGCTGGGCGAAACAGTTGCGCTGTGAGTGACCCCACAGTTGGCAACGGTGGCATTGGGATACAATGCCAGATCTATTTGGCTTCTCGATTGAGATGCCGGTTAAATTACACACCGATTTGATGTTAAAAATCGGGTGGATTTTGGAAGGACACGGCTCGCATACTACGAGCACCATGTCGAAGGCGTGGCCGCTGCGGGCGCGGTGCATCCTATGGACTTGCGTCGCAGGGATGTTTTGTGACTTAAGGTCACTTAAAATGTCATCCGAAGGGATTTCCTTCGGAATACGGGTAATGACGACCCGGAGAGGTTTTTCCTCAGGGAGGGAGTACGTATGGAACGAAATGTTCCTCGCTCTTAGCGCTTTAGTTATTTCCCTATAGTCGTCTGACGTAGGGAGGACGATTTTGATACCGTTGCCGGTATTGGAGGCCGATCTGTAGTTGATCTTACGATCAACACACAGCTTGGACACTTCGGTCCATTTCGCCTTGTCCTGTAAGTATACAGGCGGCGGAGGTTTGCTTTTAGGTGCGCTTTTGGGCTTAGCGGCACCTTGGGAGGAAGCGACCTGCGAGGTCGAGGGTGACGGGGCGGGGGATGCTGTAGACACAGCGGGCGGGCTAGGGAGAGGAGATGCGGCAAGGGCGATGGTCTTGCGCGCCTTGTCGTTGTTTTTGTTCTTTTTCCTCTTACCTCCCAGTACGACGGTGAAGTCTTCGTCGGAGGAAGAGGAATCGGAGGGCTCGGCGGGTTGAGCATCCTCTGGGACGGGTGAGGCAGAGCGGGAGGACGAAGTGTCCATGCATTCGGCGTCGACGTTTGACGCAGGTGCACTCGCCTGAGTTATTTCCATTGTCTGTGAGACAATGGGATTAGAAACAATGGTCGAGTGCAGCTGGGCATCGACCATTGTATTGGGGATTACCGTTTCCGCTAATGCGGCGGTTTTCCCCGAAGAGACAATTATAGGCTCGACAATGGGGCGCGGCACAGCTGCGCCGGCCTCCTTTGTTGAGCCGTTATCTATAACACAGTAGCGCGCTAGGCGCTGACCCGAGTCGTGCGCGCGCGCCGCTTTATATAAGGTCCACCGTTGACAGATCGACGGTTGACACATCGACGGTGGCGCCGTCACGGCCATGCTGACATACGCTCGTCCTCGAGCGTCTTCTGAAAACAAGACAGCAAACTGCTCGATCATCCTGACATACTCAGTCACATCAAATCAGTCAGTCAAATCTTTAAGTTGCGAGGTCAATCACAACAGACTTAAATGTGCTGCTCCGGCAAACTTCATCTCAGACGGCATCCGTGAAGTCAGAAAAGGAAAGTGCTTAGGCAACTGACTAAACTTTGAAAACATTTGGGTCAGCAGTGGCCCCCCCAGCCGTCAAGTCCCAAATGTGTGGCGCAACAATAGCCATCCGCGCCGATGAGGCAATATTCTGGGAACAGCAACAGTCCTCCTCCGGCAAATCTAAGCTAAACAAGAGGCAAGTCCTTCACACCGACACGCTCAGAATAAGACAGGCACCACCCACCAGACCTACACTCCAGAAATCACAGCCATAAGTGCGCACCAATACTAGCCAGAACGACTCAACGGCACTACACCCCTGACACATTTCTCCTACGCATCACGAGCTGCACTACCACCAGTTACGGATTTCATGAACAGCAATCACCTTTCAAAAGAAGAAACCGGTCACATCAGCTGCCAAGCATGAAATAAAAGAAAGATCCAACAGTTAGTCCGACTTTCAAATTGTAAATTACAACTACGATTGTCACTCACACGAACGCCTTCCATTCGACAGGCTTTACATGACCTTTGTGTCCCTTAGCCGACTTATCAGCCCATCCTGGTTTTCTAGGAACCACAGTAACGCGACACTAACTGTACTCACACAGATTTACACGAGTCTCTTCCTGATCACCACGCTGCTATCGCACAGGCCAACGGGTCTTTTTCAAGTCACCCCGATACCCATCATAGGTACAGCATAACACAAAAAAATCACTAAGTAGGCGTAAGAAGTAACAACACCTTGCCAACAAATCTATAGTCTGACGTATATTGAATTATTCTATGTAACTGAAAGATATTAATCAGAACCCGTGGAACTACTTCTCAGCGTCGGTGATTCCACTAGTTAACTACCACTGACAATAATTGTGTGCCAGCTGATTGTTGACCACGGCGATCGTATAACAAATAACTTCAACATAAAGCAAAAATGGATCGGTCTCACCGGGTTTCCACTCAACGCCTCAACGCGCATGACGATGCGCACATCGCTATGGCGCGCAGTACAGCAAGGCTTTCGCGGACGTGAAGCCACGGAGATGCACGAGCACCAACACTCCGAACTCACGATGACACGTCAGGCTCCTGGCAGCTGGGATGCTTCGCAGTAATTTTGTCGCCATATTGCACAATAATCACCGTCATTGTTGAAACATGAAAATGAGAAGATAAATCGGTTAATTTTCTAGCGTACCTTCAATAACTATAGTTTGACATGTCACAATGGAAATCGATACCATTACCATAACCGTGGTTACTATAACCTCCATATCAAAATTCTGATGTTCCCTTATTTTCTTCTCCCAGTAGGTTGGTATTCAGCCTGTGCCTATCGTGCAATCAGAAATCCAGAAAGTTTGTCTTCACGTGGCGAATTCTCCCGAAACTAATCCACCAATCGGCCGCCACACATCACTCCGAACGAGCACATCACTTTTTCACTTTTTGAACAATGGCATGGCAATCCTTAACACACGTGGGCATTCGGATTGCATCCCACTTCTGATGTCGGCGTCAGGATCCGACATCGTTAAATAAAACAAAGGGGTTCTCACACAATCACATGGTTTATTCCAATTAACACAGTATTAGTCACTACAATTATTTATCACTAATTTGTGGGAGGTGTGCACTCGGCAACGGTCGGCGAACGAATGACCCGAGTCGTTTTTTTTTTTTTTTTTTTTTGGTATGGCATCTCGCAGTTCAGCCTAGGAGGCCGTGTACTGCTTAACCGGACTTTTCCCTGTGGATGCCTAGAATTTAAGGCCTCCAGCCAGGGGCGTAAAACAACTTATAAACTAAGCGACTGCGCTAAGGGTACCCCCTGTGGGGTCGGACCTCGGCTTAGGGCGTCGCTGGGGAGGCAGCAAAGGGACAGGCTGGATCATATGATCATTATTATTAAATGGGGAATTTAAAGCTACTGGCTCAGCTCGCGGGCTGGCTCGATGAGCAAGGGTCGGGAGGACAGAGAACGGGACGTCGCGGCGGACCTCGGCGGCGAGGTTTGTACGAACGCGGTTTGTGTTTGTATAGGGTGCTAGTGAGTTTACTACTCTCTTGGAGGACAGTTATCTCATCGTCAGGTTCTAGAAGGGCATGCCTAGGGCGGCGAATCCTACTGATGCGGGAGGGAGCGTAATTACTGGCTGACACGATAAGTGAGTTATCATGTTTCTCAGCGCGTTCGAAGTACCGTATGGCGGCACGCTTCATATACTGGCGGATGGTAGGGATTTTTAAGTCGACATGAAGAATCTCATTTCGGACATAATAGGGAGCTCCTGTGATTTTCCGTAAGGCACGGTTTTGAAGGGCTTGCATTCTGTGAAGGAGGCGATGGCTTGCCTGTGCGAACACAGGGCAAGCATACATCATGACGGGGCGTATGCACGATCCGTAGAGGCGTAACTTGGATTTAAGAGATAATTTGCTCTTTGAATTGAGCAAGAAGTGCAATCTGCCGTACACAAAGGCTGCTCTAGAGCGCACCTTACGTATGTGCTCGGCGAATGAGAGGCGCTGGTCTAAGATTACACCTAGATATTTGGCATGCTCCTTCCAAGGAATCGGCCTACCAAACATGGTGACTGACGGGGGCGCGGGAGGAAGCCTACGGCGGGGGCTCGAAAAGAGTATGGCCTGGCTTTTGTCGGGGTGGAGTTCGATTCTCCATAGCCTAGTCCAGACACCTAGGGTGTTGCAATAGGCTTGGAGATGTCTCACTATGGCGGCTGGGCTGAGGCCTGAGCAGTAGATTGCCGTGTCGTCGGCGAATAGGGCTAATTGAACATGCTTGTTCTTAGGAATATCGCTAGTGTATAGCGTGAAGAGGATGGGGGAGAGTACCGAGCCTTGTGGGACGCCAGCTTTTATAGGGTGGGCCGAAGAAAGAGTGCCGTCTATGCGATAGCGAAAGGTGCGATTCGACAAAAAGTCTCGTAAGATGACGACGAGACGGTCTGGGACACCGAGTTGGTAAAGCTTGTAAATCAAGCCTTTGTGCCAGACTTTGTCGAATGCCTTTGCTATGTCGAAGAGAATCGTGCCGGTGAGTTGGCCACGTTGGAATCCGTGGCTCACACCTTCCACGATGCGGTGGACTTGTTGGACACAAGAGTGATGGGTTCGAAAACCAAACTGTTCTAATGGAATAAGACTCTTTGCTTCGACGTAATCTTTGAGACGCTTATAGATAAGTATCTCGTAGATCTTGCCGAACACATTGAGTAAACTGATAGGGCGATAGCTGGACGGGTCTGATTTTGGTTTACCGGGTTTGGGAATACCGATTACGGTTGCCTCTTTCCATGCCTGTGGGAACAGGTTATGGGTCATGGCGCAATTGAAGATCGCGGTCATGAGCATTACGAGGGAAGCGGGTAGGATTTTGAACACTTTATTGGTTATTCTATCTGGGCCCGGAGCTTTACGGGGTTTGAGACGTTTGATGATCTCTGCCACTTCGTCTGGAGTGACGGGAGGCAAGGGATCGTCGGGGTCTTCTTGCGGTGGTAGGGAGGATCTGCGCTCGACCTCGGCTTCGACCTTTAGTAGGTGAGCCGGGTCGACCGGTTGGGTACTAGGCGAGCATTGAGCCTCGAGGCTGTCGGCCAGACATTCCGCTTTTTCATCGTCCTCGAAGGCGATGGAATTGTCGGGGCGTTTGATCGGCGGGGTGGAAGCTACTTCATCGGATTTGAGTTTCCTTTGAAGCTGCCAGAAGGCTTGATGAGTCGGCTCGAGTTCGCTCAGCGTCTTGTCCCAGCGCGTTTCACGCATCTCAGCAAGGCGTTCCTTTACAGCACGCTGTAAGTTACGCATGTGAGACTTGTTAGCGTCGCAGGGAAAAGTACTGTAGGCACGGACAGCCGCGTTCTTCTCGGTCACCAGAGCACGCACGTCATCCGGGAGCTTGAAGCGATGAAAGCTCGTCGCTTCAACTCTACGTGAACACTTGTCCACGGTGGATTGTACGTGCTCGGTGAACGAGCCGATCGCGCCCGTCATGTCAGCGACTGAGTTGATTTCATCGGGAATTGATTCTAACTGGGCGGAGGAGGATTTTAAGCTTTCGCTTAGCATTCTCCAGTCCGTGACAATCTGGGTGGGAGGAGGGCGATCCGGGTCGAGTGGGCCTGAGCGCGAGGCTAGTTCCACAAGAACCGGTCTGTGGTCGGAGGTGAGCTCGTGTAGTACCTCGATCGAATGTAAACGTAAGTTTACGTTCTTGAGGAGCGCTACATCGAGAACGTCGGGAAGGTGGTCGACTATATTAGGAAAGTGAGTGGGATGCATCGGAGCGATGACATCGAAGTTGAGGGATTCACACTGATTGAATAGCAACCTGCCTCTTGGAGAAGTAGTGTTGCTATTCCAGGCGGGATGTTTGGCGTTTAGATCGCCTGCTATTATTACAGAGTCGCTCAGGCCTAGTAAGGCTCTGAGATCGTTCGTGAAAAGGATCGGGTCGTAGGACTGAAAGGATGAGGACGTGGGAGGGCAGTAGGCCGATACGAGAGTGATCGACTGGTGCTGGGACATGGCTAGTCGACAGATCGAGGCTTCAATGCAGCTTAAGTCGGGGGGAGTGATCTCTACACAATGTAGCGATCTTTTATAATAGATAAGCGTGCCGCCTTTGTGGCGTGTGATCCTGTCATTTCTAATTAACTTATAGTTAGCTATATTAGGGCCGCGTACACGCGGCTTTAGGAAGGTCTCTTGTACGAGAAGAATGTCTATCTTATGGGATTGTAGGAAGGCGGAAATCTCGTCGCGTTGGCCGAGAATACCGTTGGCATTATAATAGCCAAGCCTAAGGGAATGGGGTTTAATTTTGGATGTATTATCCATT
The DNA here is from genome assembly GCA_033682625.1 of Helicoverpa zea x Helicoverpa armigera. Classification (NCBI taxonomy): domain Eukaryota; kingdom Metazoa; phylum Arthropoda; class Insecta; order Lepidoptera; family Noctuidae; genus Helicoverpa; species Helicoverpa zea x Helicoverpa armigera. Next base: position 1,212,348 of record JAWIIS010000056.1, on the reverse strand, counting down.
TCTATTTCCTAAAGTGAGGCAGGTTTTGAACTGCCTGGGCGACGTCTGAATACTCCTGCATAACGGAGTAGAGTTTGATAAGGTCGCCATTGCTGGCGACTATCTCCCTCGAAAGTTGTTGAGCTCTGTCGCTCGTGAATACACTGAACGTGCTCAGTATAACGTTCATAGAACTGAGCGCTGATACTGGGCTAGAAGAGGGCGCGATCGCTTGCGCTTGCGCGGGCTTGGCGGCTATAGGAGCCGCGGAGGGCGCGGAGGGCGCGGAGGGAAGGACGGGAGGGACGCGAGGTAAGCTCGCGGGCGCCGCGGTGGTTTTATTCACCGGGGCGGGAGTTGGCTGGGGCTGAGTTGGCCTCGGGGTTGGAAAGGCTCTCTGATGGTTGAGAGGGTTCCATGGGGAGGGCCGTTGTGGGCTGAGACGCTCGGGAAGTTGAGCGGTAGGTAGCCTCGCTGATGGGCTTTCCCTTAGCTGGCGGGCGTTTGCACGCTTGGCCAGCTTGGGAGACGTTTTTGGGGCCTTTGGGCAGCCGCGGTAGTTGGCGGGATGACCTGAGGCGCCGCAGAGTACACAGCTCGGAGGCTCGGTGCACAGGGTGCGGTCCTTGGGTCGCGGGCAGTCGGAGGTGCCGTGTTGGCCTAGGCATTTCACGCACCTAGGCTGGGCAAAACAGTTGCGCTGTGAGTGACCCCACAGTTGGCAACGGTGGCATTGGGATACAATGCCAGATCTATTTGGCTTCTCGATTGAGATGCCGGTTAAATTACACACCGATTTGATGTTAAAAATCGGGTGGATTTTTGAAGGACACGGCTCGCATACTACGAGCACCATGTCGAAGGCGTGGCCGCTGCGGGCGCGGTGCATCCTATGGACTTGCGTCGCAGGGATGTTTTGTGACTTAAGGTCACTTAAAATGTCATCCGAAGGGATTTCCTTCGGAATACGGGTAATGACGACCCGGAGAGGTTTTTCCTCAGGGAGGGAGTATGTGTGGAACGAAATGTTCCTCGCTCTTAGCGCTTTAGTTATCTCCCTATAGTCGTCTGACGTAGGGAGGACGATTTTTATACCGTTGCCGGTATTGGAGGCCGATCTGTAGTTGATCTTACGATCAACACACAGCTTGGACACTTCGGTCCATTTTGCCTTGTCCTGTAAGTATACAGGCGGCGGAGGTTTGTTTTTTGGTGCGCTTTTGGGCTTAGCGGCACCTTGGGAGGAAGCGACCTGCGAGGTCGAGGGTGACGGGGCGGGAGATGCTGTAGACACAGCGGGCGGGCTAGGGAGAGGAGATGCGGCAAGGGCGATGGTCTTGCGCGCCTTGTCGTTGTTTTTGTTCTTTTTCCTCTTACCTCCCTGTACGACGGTGAAGTCTTCGTCGGAGGAAGAGGAGTCAGAGGGCTCGGAGGGTTGAGCATCCTCAGGGACGGGTGAGGCAGAGCGGGAGGACGAGGTGTCCATGCATTCGGCGTCGACGTTTGACGCAGGTGCACTCGCCTGAGTTATTTCCATTGTCTGTGAGACAATGGGATTAGGTACAATGGTCGAGTGCAGCTGGGCATCGACCATTGTATTGGGGATTACCGTTTCCGCTAATGCGGCGGTTTTCCCCGAAGAGACAATTATAGGCTCGACAATGGGGCGCGGCACAGCTGCGCCGGCCTCCTTTGTTGAGCCGTTATCTATAACACAATAGCGCGCTAGGCGCGGGTCCTTGATATCAAGGTTACTAATAATGTCGCCATATTTGGCGACGATGTCCTGGTCCTTGAGGAGGACCTCAAAGAAGAACTTAATTACTTCGGTAGTCATTTTCCCGTGAGGGAAGAGGGCTACCGAGCTAAAAGAGGTGGGGGCCTAATTATAAAAACCTAACAACCTATCTCCTATCTCCCCGGGTGGATGGGCCCGGGGATGTGTAACCCTCCCTGCCGGGTATAGGCAGGGAGGTGAGTACCTATTGGTGAGCCCTAAGCTTGTAAACCGTTCGCCAGTCTTATTGTGCGAACGGGCCCTAGCCAGTCTAGTGCGAAGGGTATAGAGATACCCAACCGACACCAGGTGTGTAGCTGTGAAAGCAAACCAGATGCAAGGCACGACTAGGAGATCCCCCAAGGCCGAAATCCGAGCTCCCGTCCAATTGACTGCCTTGCCCTGAAGGGGTTCGGCGGGTGTGATTGGGTCAACACCCTCTCGGCTTCGTTGTCACCGTATGGTTTCAACCGAGAACCACGAAACTGTGGCTTTTACCCAGAAGGGGTCAACTGAATTTACTTGACACAAACGTTTTAGAAACAGGATAATCGTCCGCCGCTTTGAAAAAAGCAGCTTTAGATTGATATATTTGTAGTCGGCAGAGCGACTACGGTGAGCGTTACGTCGGGCGTAACAAAGACAAAAGTCGTAAACGGGCGAGCGCAGAGCGACACGTCCGTACACGACGAGAGTCAGAAGTGGAGTCTCGACCCGAGTCGTGCGCGCGCGCCGCTTTATATAAGGTCCACCGTTGACAGATCGACGGTTGACACATCGACGGTGGCGCCGTCACATACATACAATTCAAACTGAGAAATCTTAACTTTTTATTATTAAACGGTTTTATTTAGCTCACCCCGTTTGTTTTATTTATTTTTTATTCATTCTTGGGTCAAATTTAGTAATTCAAATTTCACCCTCTTCCTGTCAACCGATTGATCTGAAATTTTGTATACACCTTTAATTCCGATGACAATACAATATAGTAATATCAATAACATTGTAAATCCAATATGGCCGCCGGCACAAAATGGCGGATAACGTAGATTTTATCAATCCAATCAATATGGGTATCAAATGAAAGGGCTCAACAAGCAGAATACAATATACTATAAAAAATGGAAATCCAAGATGGCGGCCGCTACAAAATGGCGGATAACGTAGGTTTTATCAATCCCATCAATATGGGTATCAAATGAAAGGTCTCAACAAGTAGAACACAATGTACTATATAAAATTAAAATCCAAGATGGCGGCCTCTACAAAATGGCGGATAACAATTTTTTATCAATCCCACCAATATGGGTATCAAATGAAAGGGCTTCACAAGTAGAAAACTGTCAGTAACTCCAGCGGGGCCAAGGCCTGCCTGGGCTGCGAGATTGTTCGAAAGAGTTACCGCGGCCCTGGTACATAAAAGGCCTACGACGGAACAAAACGGTTTTTAGTCAAGAGTCTGGCACTCCCTCACCGCTGCTGACCCACAGCAAGAGAGGACAAGTGATGATTTTTGGGGTTGTTAAAAAAAAAGTATCTGGAAATTGTCAGGTAAGAGACCGTGTAATAATGATGCACTAAATGAATTAGATAGAATGAGGAATATTCGGTAGGCATTTTCATTAAATACTAAAAACTAGAAAATAAAAAATCGGTAAAAAAACTTTTAAGTTAAACGGTTTTATCTTATGTGCACTGAAAACTAGAAAATAAAAAAATAGTTACTTACCTGTCAACCTACGTAGGTGGTCCCGGTCACATTAAACTATAATAAAAACGTGGGGCCCCTGTGAAATCCTACCTATGGCAAAGCATATCTTTATACTTTGGTAGATCATGAGCTCGGCGTTCGCTGGTGAAGCCGCTACGGCTGATTATTGATTGTCAAAATCTCCAGTTACGATTATAGTAAGTCGATGCAATCCACACCTATTATACCTCTAGAAGAAAGTACTACAGCAATAGTTAATGGGCCCCACGTTTTTATTTTAGTTTTTTGAAGTCACTCTACTTACCATATAAACTAAATAAACACACATTTTTAAACCTCTGAAAATATCGGCAACCAATCTAACAGTTTTCAATGAAGGTTAGGTATTTCGCGCCGGAGCGGTAACCGCAATACGGAATCCCGATAAACCGCGGTTTGCGGCGCGAATTCTTCCCGGCAAACTGCACTCAAGTGTAATACGGGAAACTGAGGTATTAGCCGATATTATTAGCGTAGGTAGTTGTGGTTTTCATGTGTATAGGATTAGGTATTTTGGGGAATTGGGTAAAATTGTATTTCGTTGATCGCGACGTGGTTAAAAACTATTGTTGTATTCAAGTTTAAAACTACATAAAAAAAGCTTCGATTTTTTTCCCTGTAAAGGCACTCATTGGAGAAGGGTTAGTTTTGAAGTTACAAAAGAACACTTTCTTATTACTTATTATTACTTGTTACTTATTAATGAACTAAAAAATCTTTATTATTTCTTTAGACCTTCGATACTGTCGATAAAGATTACAGATAAAGTTGCTCTGGTTGCCAGAGTTACATTAATTTAACTTTGTTAAGTTAAACACTGCACCAATTAACTAATTTAGAAAATTCTTACACTTCTAGGAAGCTACTCTATCCCTGGCTGACAGAGCCTATGTTTTACCCAGATACGCGAAAAAATCCTCCAGAAGTTGGTAAAGCCACGAGAAACAGTTTTCAGTTCAAGTGAACCTTCTGATTCTTCGTAATGGTTGAGGAGCAAGCTATGGGAAACGGGTCACGATCTGTCGTAATGACTTTCTCATTAAACGTCCTTAAGGACGCAATCATTTTGTCCCTACCTGCTGCTAATATACACTAATTGTAGATAGAGGAAAAATGCTGCTTTTTGGATCGTTACTTTCGTGATTTTTTGATGGATAGATCACTTGGTTTTGGTGACGGAATTCACTTTGATTTGAAAATCCCACCCGACGCTACTTAAAAAATAATAGTGATATACAAAAATCTTCCCACTTAACACTCTGTCTAGTAAGTACCTACTGATAAATGCATGAAAATCAATAATAAAGTTGTTTTGAGTTTTCTGCTAACGGACAGATTGACGCGATGACTTGTATTGTCATAATTGTTGTTGTTTTGGCAAAACAACTGTAAATTGCAGAAAAATAATGATTGATTGGGAGTGCATGTAAGGCCGTCGTCCCCGAATGCTAATCAGTATTAGTCGTTTTTACAATTCCACGTCAGAGGCCGTCAGGCTGATTTGAGAAAACTCTGACACTACGGCTTGGTAGGTGATTAATCCTGCAGCTGACTCGATAAGAAGAAGAAATACCTTTATAACCAAAGATCAGAAAAGACCTTTATGACATCAATAAAACCAGACAAATCCACAAAACAAAGCCAAGTTCAAGAATAAATCAAAGTGAAAATTAGCTTAATTATCCTTACCTATAAAATTAAGTTATTACAAGAGAAATAATTTTCCGCATAATGACTACTTCTAATATATAATTAGAGGCTAAAAATCTATGGAAGGTGTCACAATTATAAGGTACAAGTGATAATACGATGGTATGAGTTAATTGTAATAAATAGGGTTGGGACTTAGTCGATGGAGTTATCGATAAAGTTTGAATTTAAAGTATGGAAATGTCTGAACAAAGTTAATTATCCCAAACTCAATATTTTTGGGGCCACCTCCTAAAGTTTTAAGTAAACCTTTATAACATTACATTAATAAGTTTTTTTTTGCAAAACCAATGTTTTTGCGGCCACCACTAATAATATACCACTCCTTATAAGCTATAATAGTAATTCATCAAAGAACAGAAAAACCAGTCTTGAAGGTTCAAATAATCAGTTAAAAATACTGAGTACGAATCCCAAAAACCAGCATGGGTCCCGTTATAAATTACACGGTCAGAGGCCTTGTAAAAAACGCACAATTTTAGAAGTTTAAAATTGCCTCCAAAAATATTTTTCACGAAAAAAATAATATGAAATATTTTAATTAGGGACGCAAAAGTGGAGATTTATCGCTCAAGCAATAAATTATGCTCAGATATAACGGGTGATAATGAAACTTGGGGATTCAAGTTTTTCTAATGTAATATGAAAAATATTTCACTTGGTTAAGCACTAAATCCTGCACCTGACCTTTGCTCGTTTTTTATACCACTTAATTTATCATAGGTATTTTTAACCTTACACCTACATTTCTAAAAATTAATTTCCAAAAACAATAACGAATTTAACTACAATAAAATAATTTTGATTAGAAAGATGATTTTGGACCTACTTGCAAGCGGACTACTTGAAGGTCAAAAAAATATTCATTGCTATTAAATTTAGTAGCTCTGCAGAAAAAGGTAAGAAATTAAGGTTAATTTTTAAACAGTTTCAACTTTTATAATATAAGGTACCTATACATAAAAATGTTATAGGCAACAACCAACAGTAAATAAAATAATGCCGCATGTCAATGTTCTATGAATAAAATGAGTGATAACAACTTTCTACTTAAAATATTTGTAAAACAAAACACAAAAACAAAATGTCGCATCAGAATAAACCAACGAAAACATCTTCCATTTAACATCAGCATCAGGATTACAAAAACTTTGAAAATTGTTTCAAAACTTTTCTTAAAATCCTAGTAAAATATTCATTTCGAGAAAGTACTGTTTTATCGCGAACGATTTCACTGGAATAGTAATATGAAAATGTCACGTCAAAAAGTTTTGTCACAAAGGCAGGTTTTTAGTTTGGAAATGTCAAAACTGAAACTGTGATAGAATTTTTAAATGCCTAAAATTCGTGAAAAACATAATGGTTTGATTGCGATACTCTATTATTATTTTACACCTATACCAATATAATAAAGAGCATTTTATTGTTTGTTTGTAGGCCTTAAGGTTCCGAAGCTCCCGAATTAATTGTCGTAAAGCTACACTTTTCCCTAAGAACATAGGCTATATTTTATCCCTATATAGTCAGTAGTCCCCTCGGGCCGCGGGTAAGACCACGGGAAAGCAGCTAGTCCTACTAATATTATAAACGCGAAAGTTTGTATGTATGGATGTATGGATGTTTGTTACTCTTTCACGCAAAAACTACTGAATGGATTTTAATGACACTTTACAATAATATAGCTTATACATCAGAATAACACATAGGCTACAATTTGTAAACATATTGTTCGAAATACTAAACCTGCGCAGACGAAGTCGCGGGCACCAGCTAGTTTAGTATAAATTGTGAAAATATTCAGTTTAAATAATTATACATTCCTTTTTATTTGCATTTACAGGCTATTCATACTTTTGAAATATTTTTGTTTGCACTTTACATTAAAACGTTACGCTATAAAATAAACCTGATTAAACCTATTCAAAACCATCTACTTTGTACTTGTATTCTAAAATAATATAAGCTTAACGCTCCCCCATAATCCGATTAAAGTTTTTCGCCACGAAATGAGGTCTTTTAAAAAAACTAGTTACAAAAAAACATCGATAGGTATATTTTTCGACACTTTCCCACCTCTATTCCTTGAAATCACGTAATTATCTTCGCCTTTGAAAATGTGTAATAAGGGATCAAGTCATTATTCCAATCTGTTCTATCAAGTCGATCTGATAAGATGTTGAAAAATATTCTCCAGAAATTGGAGAACCCGAAGCGGCCATTACTAGGCCCTAATGTGAAAGCATTAAAATTTTGGGGATTGTTACTCCCAAAGAATGTCCTCATGAAATATTTTTACTTGCTGATGCATGTTTTAGTAACAGTCTTCACTGCTACGGAGTATATAGACGTATGGTTTGTAAAATCAGATATGAATCTGCTTCTAAACAATTTGAAGATCACAATGCTGGCTACGGTGAGCGTGACAAAAGTGAGCACATTTCTATGCTGGCAAAAATATTGGGTGAGCATCATTGAGTACGTTACAAGAGCGGACTTGAACCAAAGATTGACAACAGACAAGCAAAAACTGGAACTTCTAGCCACGTTTACAAAATACTGCAGAAAGATTACATATCTATATTGGTCATTAATGTATACAACGGTCATCATAGTAATGGTACAGCCGATTTTCAAGTATGTTTCCTCTGAGAATTATAGGACAAGCGTCAAAAATGGGACGGACACATACTTACAAGTCGTCAGTTCATGGGTACCTTTTGATAAGAATACTATGAAGGGGTACCTTCTAGCTTCGGTATTTCAAAGCTACGCTGCGATTTACGGAGGAGGCTGGATCACCTCTTTTGATACAAACTCCATGGTGATCATGGTGTTTTTTAGAGTGGAGCTAGAATTGTTAAGGCTTGATGCTAAGGATATTTTTGGAACGGAATCGGCGAAGGTACAGCATGAGGTCGCTTTGAAGAGGTTGAAGAATTGTCATAGAAGACATGTTGAGTTGGTCAAGTAAGTTAACTTCTGATCGAGAATAATAATAATAATTGATCCGTATTTAATAATATTTTAAATGCAAAAGTAACCCCGGTTCTTATTATTGTAAATGCAAAAGTTACTCTGTATTTACCGCTTTCACGCCAAAACTAATGAACCGATTTCAATAATACAAGTATAGTCTGAAAACCTGAGAAAAGAAATAGGCAAATTTTTTGCCGGGTACGTGAAATGGTTTTTCCGAGACGTAAGTGAAACCGCAGGGAATAGCTAGTACTAAAGAAATAAATATTCGTTTTAGATTAGAGTTTATTCGACTCAAAATGGACCATGGTAATACACGATATTTTGTTTTTCAATTTACATGCCCAATATGCCCATTCAGAAACATATCTAATAAAAGAAGTTTACAGGTTTTTTCAGCCTTAAATAATAGGTTGCCATATTTGTTTCACATTTTTCAATGGCTACAATAAAAAGGCTATATATCACTATTTCAACATTTCATTTTTAACAAGTTTAATGACTATTGCAAACATTTACATGGTTGTTGAGCTGTCAAAATAAAATGTTTTACTGAAACGAATGGTTTTTTGAATTCTCGTAGTTTATTATAGTTTATTTGTGGTTTTATTATGCTTGTATTTATTGATTGATTTAGCTCGATTGGTCAGAAGGTCATGCAATGTTGGGTGCCGTCGTTCTGTGGATGGGTGTTAAAACTTAACTTGACTTATGTTAAAATTAGTTCCTCAAAATCATGATGAATTTAACCACATATTAGGTATACCTACATATATGGACACATGGCTTTTTATCCTGGATCGGATTGTTCCTTCCCGAACCCTTGATTGAACCCTGAATTACATAGTTATATCTATAGTAGAAGATATGGATACGAGGCAACAGGGCTATCCAACTTTCCTATCAAAAATGATATTTCTATATGGTGGCTTGAATTACTTAACCCGCCAGTTGCACTCATAAATATCCTCATCCTAACATTAAGAAATAAAATCCGTAATTAAGAATTAAATGGTATAGCGCCTGTTTAAGTATATGCATCTCCATATATTGGCATACGTTAATATCCTCCATAAGAAAACTTCCAAACAAACAAACGAACATAACAAAATTATAAAATTACCAAACTCATACCAGGAAACCATAAGCTAGCAGAGATAAAACAGTTACTTCATGTTGTTAAACGCGAGTTCAAAATCTAAATTAACCTTCCAAGTCAATCTAAGTTACACAGTTAAATCTGAACGATAAATTCTTGTAAGTTTGTTTACTGGTTTATGTGTTAACGTGAAGTTTTGGTCTTAGAGCGTTTAACTGACTGGATATGACAATGCAATGCCGTCCCCTCTGCCAAAGGAACGCGATTCTTAGTCAAATTTGTATGTGTTTCTGTGTACGTGAAGTTTGTCACAAACTAACTTAATACTTAACAAATAGGCCTAAAAACGTTCCTTTAAAAGGTCAGTCTAGTTCAAAGCACGGTTCCAAGGCTTGGGTTTTATAGAGGAAAACTGATAAGAAATTCCACAGACACACTTTTCAAAAAAGCAATTGTTTTAAATAGTTTTCCACATTTTATCTACAATAATTAGTTACGTACAATTTTTTATCCCTGAGAAAGTTATACATTGCAAGTGAAGCTAATATGACGTATTAATAAGGCCAGCAATACACGGACCGCTTGAAGCAGTCAGGGGCGACAGCTTTAAGCTGTCGACTGCACAGTGAACTGCAGAGTTCTATGGTCGCACATACACGAACAGCTCGAGCAGTTGCAACTGATTCGGGCGGTCGACAGCTTGAAGCCGTCGCCCCTGACTGCTTCAAGCGGTCCATGTATTGCTGGCTTAAATTATATGAAACAATTTTGATACCTACCCTTGTGTTTGGATGTTTCGTTGCGTGCGTCACGATATAAATGAAATGCATGAGTGAGCTATGGTCATTTGTTTTTTCGCATAAAGATCTAAGCTAGTGTCGTCTCCTGTTCGTTAAATAGTCTAAGATTTAAATTAACCTCTGAATACGTGAGTTGTAAAGTCCGAAGGGTTAGGTATGGCAGTGATTTGTAATTGATAAACTAATTTAATTGATGTTTGGGTGTACTATTTAATTTAATAATTAATTTAGTTTCAAGTAAATATTTAGTTTTATACTCCAATAGACAGGAGCAAAATAACAAGCAAGGATTTTAATGAGAATACAAGTTTTCACCATTCACCGGTTTCGTCTGTGTGTCGCGAGAATTATTTCCTGCTAGTGAATAAAAGTAGTCTATTATATAGCATTCGTCTATAAAATATAGCCAATCTAGCTTTTCATGTAGGGTTAGTGATTCGGGTTAGCAAGTTCAAACAAACAAACAAATTTAATTTCAACTGTGTAATATTAGGTAGAATTAATTGCTTATTTAAAGGCTTATTACGCGCATGCCTTTGCCTTCTTATGAAATTATTTCATGTTTTTCTGACATAGTATTTATTTCAGGTTTGCTCGTCTATTCGACTCGTGTCTTTCGCCGATAATGTTGCTGTATATGTTCGTATGTTCAGTAATGTTATGTGTTACTGCTTATCAAATAACTGTGAGTATTAAAATGTCGACAATTAATTATCTAAGTTTAAGTGCTTTACATATTTAGCTTATGCCAGCGGTTCCACCCGCTTTTTGACTGACATATCACACGCAACCGAATAAAATGTAATGTTTTTGTCACTGAGATAATAAGCTATTTACCTAATGAAAAGTTTCGTCAAAATCCATTCAGCCGTTTACCTATGCGTGAAGAAGTAACAAATTAATAAATAATTAGTGTAATGTGATGGCTGCTTGCTTTTATACATAAGTATTTTTTTGTCTTTATTGGCTATAATATAATTAAATAAGAATTTATGTTTACTTAATTACAGATCGAAACAAGTCCAATGCAAAGATTCTTGACTACGGAATATTTAGTGTTTGGAGTCGCTCAACTTTTCATATATTGTTGGCACAGCAATGATGTGTTATTCGCTGTGAGTATGCCTTCATATTATTTTTGAATAGCGAAGAAAATGCCTTTGTATACCATCAGCGTTCCCAAAATGGATTTCTTGTCCTGAGCAGTCATGAAAACTGCTTTGCATGACTTTCATGAAGTTACTTAGTATAATAAAGCATAAATAGTTACAAACAATTCCGACTAATACTTATGCAGAATCGAAACATTTTATTCAAATTAATATTTCTAACTTTTTAGAAAAATAACTCGATAACATTTCAATAAAAATAAATTTCAATGTAAACATTGAAAGGTTAATTACCAAACGAGCAGGAAGAGGTCAATTAAATACTATTTTTGGATACTACCTATTCAGGAAAGTTCAAATATGTTGATTTTACTTTTTAGCTTTTCAGTCTTTGATGTTTTTAAATGTATTCAACCATTGGATTGAAACTTCAGCCGATTGCGGAAAAACTAAATTAAAAAATGAAAATTTTATGAATTTTATTCAGCTCACGTAGATTTGGCGTGATGGAATTTAGATTAAAATTCAAAATTGAAAGTGAGATAATAGAGTACATTTTTGTTTATAAAGGACTAGCCGTTTTCCCGCGGTTTCACCCGCGTCCCGTGGGAGCTGCTACCCGCACCGGGATAAAATATAGCCTATGTTACTCGCAGATAAGCTTTCTAATGGTGAAAGAATATTTAAAATTGGTCCAGTAGTTTTTGAGTTTATCCATTACAACCAAACAAACAAATAAAGTTTTCCTCTTTATAATATAGATTAGTATAGATGACTTTATTATAAAGTTTAACTGGAGCTTTTGGGACTACAATTTGTATGAAGTTTAACCCACGTTCAGTTATTACTCAGCGCATTGGGTTTATTACTCAGCACACGCGGATAAAAAGTAGTCCACAAACTTTTTCGACAAAAGGAGCTTTCTAAAACTAAACAAAAAACAAATGTGACCAGTATATATAATATATTTATGAGATTGAAACAAAACAAACAAAATCTATATAAATAAAAATGAATTGTTGTTCGTTAGTCTGATTAAAACTCGAGAATGGCTGGGCCGATTGAGCTGATTTTGGTTTTAAAATGTTTGTTGTAGTCCAGAGTAGGTCTAAACGGTGAGCAAATAAGGAAAAGTCGGTACGAAGTTCGCCAGGTCAGCTAGTTAATAATATTATTGTATGTATCTCTCCTGTCGTGTCAGGCTATGAGAGTGAAGGAATAGTGAGTGTACCTGTGTCTGCGCACTATAATATGTCCTGCGCAGTTGGGTGATCTAAACAGCTGACAATCGGCTTAGGCGCCATTTTAAATTATGATACTTACAATCTGACTAGTAAATGTCATTTTCAAGTTGTACCTATTATAGATTTTTGTATATTTCAGAGTGCAGATCTAATGCGTGGTCCATACGAGAGCATATGGTGGACTAGAAGCGTGAGGTACCGTAAGGACCTGTACCTACTTGCTGCACAGTTCAACAAGACCGTCGTGTTCTCCGCCGGACCCTTTACTAAGCTCACTGTGGCTACTTTTATAAGTGTAAGATAATTTTGTTAGCAAAAAGTTTTTATATCTGGTGTCAGACTTACTGGCTTCTGACTACTCGTAACGACTGCCAAGGATTTTTAATGACAGCCGGGACCTACAGTTTAACGTGCCATCCGAAACACAGTCATTGGTGTCAAAGATATATTTACTACAATTCAATTCAATTCAATTCAAATTCTTTATTTCAGACTTATTTTGTCCATATTTTGTTAGTAATACATAATACTTAAGATCTATGTTAGTAAGCTTATTTTAATGTATGTAATAATATCCAATGCCTCCATATGGGACTTTCAATCTTACAAGCTATTAGCCTCAGGTAGCTGTTGGAACTGTCCCGCACCCTACGCATCAACGATGCTACTCTTTTTCTGATGATGGCATGGAAGCCGTCTATATTCGACTCTGCAAACATCGCCGATGCGCTGCAGTAGCGAGGCAGTCCCATCAGCAACCTGAAAGCATTATTATATTGGATTCTCAGGGCACTGACGACTCGCTGCGTGTTGCTGGTCCACAGGCTGCAGGTATAAAATGTTTGACAATATGCTCTGAAAAGAGTTGTCTTTACTGGCTTTGAGCATCTTGCAAACCTGCGAGCCAGCATATTGCATCGAATCGTCAGCCCCCTGCGTTCCCGTTCCACATCTAAATCATCTATTAGCTCCTCATTCACAACATGGCCAAGATACACGAATTGAGTAACTTGATGTAGTGCAACTCCCCCTAGTGTCACGGGCGGTACGCATGATGCATTCATGCGCTTCGCCCGAAACACCAGTAATTCGCTTTTTTTTGCATTATACTTCAGACCATGCTCTTCTGCATATACCTCACAGACTTTAAGGAGTTTCCTCAGAGCACTGATCGATGGGCTCAACAACACCATGTCGTCGGCGTAGCTAATGTTGTTGACAATTTGACCATCTATAGAACAGCCAACACCGGTGTTGTTAAGCTCACGGACCAGCTCCTTTACATAAATATTGAATAGTGTGGGGGAGCTCAATCCCCCCTGCCTCACCCCACACCCCAGCCGATAAGCTTCAGAGAAGGTTCCCGACCACCTTACTTGATTTGTCTGATGGTGATACCAATACTTGAATATATTGATGACACCCTCAGGCAACCCTTCTCTTCTTAGTTTGTCCCACAATTTGCCGTAATTTACCAGATCGAAAGCTCTAGAGAGGTCCAAAAACGCAGCATACACCGGTGTATTTCGGTCAGTGTAGTACCTGACGGTGTGCTTCAAAACTAATATTGCACTCTCTGTTGAGAGGCCGGGTCTAAATCCAAACTGCGCATCCTCGAGTACCACCGACTGGGTGAGCCAGTCATTCAGCACACCGTCAAATACCTTGGCAATTATAGTAGCCAACGTAATGGGTCTGTAATTGCGTTTTTCACTAGTGTCCCCTGTTTTGTTTTTAACGATTGGTACCACAACCGCCTTCATCATGTCCTCGGGCAAATAGGTGTGTCTTATACAGAGAGTAAATAGCATAGACAAAACTCGACACACATGTGGACCTCCATGTTTTAGATGCTCCACGCTGAGTCCATCATGCCCAGGTGACTTGCCTTTACGCATGTTATGTAATACCCGCGATATCTCTTTAGAGGTTACTCCAACTGGCTTTTCCACCGATGGACTCATAGCCTGGAGCATCCTGCTCTGTACAGGTAGCTGTGCAGGTAGCTGTGGATCGGTCTGAAAATGATTTTTAAATACATTTGCTATGTCAATTGCATCTACCTTGCCCTCCACGCTCACAGGGAGACTCGGCCTCGGATTGAGTCTACTGGTTTGCTTCCAGAAGCCTTTAAAAGATTTATTTTCATGGTGAGTTGCCAGAATATCCATGCGAGCCTGCTCACGATTGTTTTGGAGCCATTTAAGCTTTCTTTTAAAAGATTTTCTACTATCTGCCATAGCTTGCCATATAGGTCCAGAAGTTGGTTTACCGCTAGTCAGCCACCTCTCAAAATGATGCCGAGCCTCTCTGTGAGAGTCCCTAACATGCCTATTCCAGCCCACAATGGAGATACGCCTTCGACCCTCCCCGCGCATGCGACTTTGTATCGCTGCTTGTGATAGGGAATAAATTATATCAGTATACAACTTATCAATTATTTTGTTATGATTAACATCATCACACATCGAATCAGCACAGAATTCTAGCTCAGATGGAAAATCTATAAGCCTTAAATAACTATTACAGATCTGTTCATAATGCTGTATTTGCGTTTTGTTCCGTTCACCCCATAAAATATTATTGTTGGTTTTCTTAGTTACAATATTTTTAGGTTCAACCAAATCCAAATTGCATTCGACTAATAATGGTAGGTGATCAGACCAGTACACATCCTGACAAACTCTCACATTCCCAATACACTTCCACGCTGCTTCCGTTACCAGACAATGGTCAAGCCATCTCCTACAACCATGCGCGTCACTGACAAAAGTGTACGTGTCCGATCCCTCCCCCAGAGTCTCCATATCAGCGCATATCCACCGTTGATGTTTACAAAAATGTATCATTTCATCCCCGAAGAGCTGACTAGGGTGCGCATTCCAATCCCCCAACATAAAAACAGATTCTATATCACAATTTTCAATAATAGATACTATTTCCCCTAAACATTCTGTAAATTCTATAAGGTTTTCCGATGAGTCCGTTGGCATGTAAATAGAAAATATAAGTATTTCTTTGTCCACTAATGTTACTTTGATAGCACTTATTCTATCACTGCGGCACTGGACTGTATTCACTACATTAAAAACACTTTTTCGCCACAGTATTCCCACTCCACCGTAAGGTCTACCTCTTAATAAGCCACTCGATATATCTACTGCAGACTTACCAGTATAGCTAAAGTCCTCATCAATGTTACCAAGCAGCGGTATTTCGTGGGGCAGTAGCCACGTCTCCTGTACAGCCACAATATCCGCCACTTCACACAAGCCCTTAATACACTGTTGTGAACGTTTAACACCCTTACAGTTAAAAGATATCAACTTGACACTCGTAGCAGTCCTATCCATTGTTATTTATTTTAGATTGTTCATTTCTCTGCGCCTGTCCTTTGTTTTTAAACATAATATATTGCCTAAATAAAACTCCCGCCGGCCATAGATTCTCGTCCATGAATACTGATAATTTGTCTTTAGGTATAGTAAATTTGTAGGCTATGTATTCCTTTTCCTGCTTCATATTAATTCTTTCAGGCACAATAACAACCTCTGTCTTACTGAGTACATAATCTGCTACATCCTTTTCCGACGCTGCCTTGTTGACATTGTATATATAGAAAGGAATTCGGACTTCTGCAGCCTTAAATTTGCTGTCCGACATCACCGTCGCCTTCCCTTTGTTTCCCATAAAACGATTGTTAGATCGCTTATACGAGACCTGTTTCCAAGGTCCCCCCTCCTGTGCAATGTTTGCCCACGATCTCTCCGTCGCACCCGTGCATCGCTCTGCTTCCATATTAGCGCTGTTTCCCTGCACAACCGGTATTTGTACGTGCATACGGGCCTCACACGCAGGTTTCGTCTGTTCACTTGGCAACATCGCTGTCTCTTTTTTCGTCGAAACCGCGGTGTCCGATGGGTCCTCCACGCGCCCCTCGCTGGCCGTTGCTTGTGCAAGCGAGACGGAACTATTTGCATTTGTCCTGCGCGTGACTGCATGCGGCGACGATGCACCCGTATATTGATAAGCACTCTGTTTGTTATTTACTGGATCAGCTGTTTTCAATCCTACATTTTCAAAGTTAGAATTTATATTCTGCCGCTTATTCATCTCCTCGCTGTGGCTATTTGACACATACATCTCCATATACGAACTATCTTCCAATATGTATGCACCTCTCTGCCTATTTATGTTACTCTGCGAGTTTTCTATAGGAGAATGTTCAAGATTATGTGGATTATTTAGATTATCACTTCCATTGCACATATCTTCTACGAGCTTAATAGTCGCATAATTCTCTTTCACATACTTCATGTCTGATTGCAATGTTAGGATGTTTTTTAACAAATTTGTAACATCTACGTGATCAAATGTTATGGGCGGTAGTTTTTGTAAATCTCGCGCCACAAATACTGGAATGATCTCCGGATCTGTCTCCTTAAAAACCGTTATTATATCTTCCAAGTCCCTAATTGACTTGCCTTTACTCTTTCGTGTGATCATACGTTTACTGCTCGGGATAGCTTGAAACAGTAAAATCTTCGCGTTCTTAATGTCTTCTTCTGTAAATGCACTTTTACATATTTGTACAAGGCTTTCATTGTCCATGACTTGGATCTTGTTTTGCACAAAAGATAACAGCTCACTTATGACTATGTTGCATTTACTGCACTTCACAATGTTATTATCCATGATGTATATCGCTAGGTCAATGACCCCGCAATATAATAACCACACACACGTACCGTTCGCATTGGTCGCTCGCGACTGACACAGCTTCCATCAAATGAAATATATGGAACAATAACCTAGATTTCATAGAAATATATGAAAAACCTAGATTTTATTATTGAACCTTTATTTCTCAAACTTAAGCGACCTTTACATGTAACGTAACCTCAATTATTACATTATAGGTATTCCTATTTTTATGTTTTGTTTTTCCTTAACCTTTTTTTTCAGATCCTGAAAGGTGCCTACAGTTATTACACGCTTCTCAGTCAGTCTCAGATGAAATAAGGATTCTAAATATAGCATATTTTTTGAAATTATGTTACCTATTAGATACTTATTACAGGATGTCTTTTATTTTGTGAAATGTAGATATCTCAACTAACTTTCACCCATTGTTTCACCCATTTCCTGAGAGAATTTCTCGCACCAGAAAATAAACTAGCTTCTGTATTATTCTGATGTATAAGCTATATTATTATTATGACCAAGTTTCATCAAAAACCGCACAGCCGTTTAAGCGAGACATTATCATAAACACACACTCAAAACTTTCACTTTTATAATAGCAGTGTTAATTATTTTAAGTAATGACAGCGAATAGGATTTTGTTTATTACAGTCTCACATATATAAACCAGAATTATACTATATAGGTACTATTAATAGGTCAAACAGGGCTGGAATGCTCTTGAAAACTAGTTACACCTATAGGTATAATGTCAACTATCTTGTAGCTTTGTAACGTGAAACCCTTGTTAACAATATACTGCTAGGTCTAACAATATCTGAACTACAACACCCTTTGTGGCTGTTAAAGTTTCCTAGTGTAATACAGGAATGAATTTTATTCAGAACGTAAACTTTGTCAACTTATAGTTATTGATAGCGAAAGATGTTTATTTTGTAACCGATTGTACGGTCACAATCGTCATAGTAGGCACGGCGGCGGCAACGCGAAACCGGTTTAAGAATAGTTAGTTAGTATCCATTTTTGCTGATTTTAGGGCGGATGAAATGTTGATGCAGAATATGTTCTGTTAAGAGGACGAGGAATTGGTCAACAATAATTCCATAACCGGCACGCGCATCCAAGGCGCCAAAAGGGGTCGGAGCACAAAATACATAGGTACAGAAGTCAATCTCATGTATGTACTTCACTTTTCATGCCTAAACTCGGCGGTCGCGCTAGGGTCGTCAACTTTTTTATGCGCATAAAACTAACGTGGTAGTGGTAGGTACTCGTAATTATTTGATTTATTGTTGAAAATAAAACAGGAAAAATGAAATATAAACCAATAATAATAAAATATTTAATGTGGCATGAGGTTAATAAACACTTTCAACGGAAATTCATTTGAACGAGATACCGAACTTTTTCAGAAACCGCAATTTATAATTTTGTTATTCATACATATATAGGTACTTACTTATTACTCTTTACTTGCGAAAAAAATATTTTTGTATGTAATGGGTTGGTACTTGGTTGGTACAGTCCCTGATCTAAGCTTGCTTCTACCTACAGAAACCTTGATGTGCGAGTTTTATTTCGTCTACCTTACAACATACTCTCGCCATGATCACAAAAATTATCAACTCCTACTAGTAATAATCTTTGAGGGTAGGTTGGGAGGTTCGCCTGGGTCGACACTAGCAAAACTTATTACGGCATTGGGCCCGAGGCCGCCGGGGCGCTTACCTACCCACCTAACTGTACCTACCTACTGCGTTTATTAAAAGAACCATCGAAATATGAGAAAATAAGTAGGTCCATACTATATGTAATACGGCAGGCTAAAAAACGACAGTTCACTGTTTATTGTTGTATTAAAACAACCGTCCACTGAACAATTATAATACGACTTTTTTTGTTGCTCCATTATTACTTTTTCTTTTGTTATTAAAATTAAAAATATTACAGTCAAATTACAGTTAGGTAGGTATCAAAACGCGTGCACATTTATCTACCTTGTGTGTGACGCGCGTATCTCAAGAAAACGGCAGCCCCGCTCGCACTGTTTTGAGTTGTTTTGAGACAGCGCGTCTGTGAACACGCACACATAGACACCTATGTCTGCGTGACTCGAACGCGCTTTATATGTAGATTGACTTCTGTACCTATGTATTTTGTGGTCGGAGCGTCTGAGCGGGGCGAGGATAACAATACGCGCGCTAGCTTATAACTAAAAGTCGTAAGCGACAAAATGGTTTTGTAATTTTATTATTTAGAAATGATAATTTGATAAAAATTCCTTCTACAATTTTAAAGAGTATGTATATACTCAACTATTAAAAAAGTTAAGAGGCTTAAATCGGTCCCGTATGCCCATAATATGTGAATCTCTTTTTAAAAAGAGGTATGTTTGATATATTTTTCTCTGTTATAAAAGTTACCTAATCATGTTTCTACAACAAACAAAATAAGGTTTATATCGTGAACTTTCAGATACCCAAGTTGTATTTTGATCCGTTTTGTATTTATTGAGAAAAATTGAAATCCTTGGGGCCAAAAATTCCAATTCGTCCTCTTAATGATTCTGGACCACCATTTTTTTGCACTACTTAAAATTCATTCCTATCCTCCGAGCCTTTTTCCCAAACTATGTTGGGGTCGGCTTCCAGTCTAACCGGATGTAGCTGAGTACCAGTGCCTTACAAAGAGCGACTGCCCTGCCTGACCTCCTCAACCCAGTTACCCGGGCAACCGAATACCCCTTGGTTAGACTGGTGTCAGACTTACTGGCTTCTGACTACCCGTAACGACTGCCAATGATGTTCAATGACAGCCGGGACCTACAGTTTAACGTGCCATCCGAAACACATAGTTATTGGTGTCTAATATATACTTAGAAAATACATACAAACTTAGAAAAGTTGCATTGGTACTTGCCTGACCTGTAATCGAACCCGCGGCCTCAACTCGAGAGGTTGGTTCTGTGCCCACTAGGCCACCACGACTTTACCTTTAAAAATCATATTACTTAAAATTCATTCCTGTATGTATGTACTTATGTTAATTTATTTACTACAGATGTTGATACTAATGTTGTATAAATATAAACGTTTTTAAAATATCCTGTAATGGCTTGTAGTATCTTATATATATATGCTTAAATTGCTTTAAAATGTTATATCCCTTTCCCACTCTCTTCAGCACTTGTATTCGTTTAGTAAAAATATTCAATATTGGAAAGAAAAGTGTGTTTTATTTATTACCTGTGGAAACACTTCGACATTTTAAAAATATAGTTTCTTTGTAGTCATTCTTACTTTTTAAATTTCCATACCTACCTATCGAGTTCCTTTTTTTTTAACGACGTCAAGAATTATCAAATGACCCCTCCCGCTGTGGGTTAGAAGCGGTGAGGGAGTGTCAGACTCTTACTCACTAAAAATTGTCGTGTTCCGTCGTAGGCCTTTTATGTATGTACTAGGGCCGAGTAATAAAGTAAGTATCTGATCGAGAAATAAAAATTTTGAAAAGCCCCAATAAAACAAATCAGAAAAATATTATTATTCTTTTATCAAAAGGAAAAACAATATTGTATTCCGGAAAACCCATCCATAATAAAATATCTGTAAAAGTCATTTTGTGCGTATGAAAAAACACCATAAAAGTTTATGTGAACATAAAAAATTCTAATGGAAATATGTGGGCGTGTCCATGTTAGGATTTCGTGTATAAATAATGTTACAATGAAGTTTTTTTTTGCATTTGAAAAGGAAATTAAAAGCATACTAAGTAAATGTTATTTTAGTACTGCTTTTTTCTATTGCGTCTATTGCGTCAAGAACCACAACAAAAATAGTTCTGTTAATTATTTTCGATATCCCTTCAGTCTATAAGGCAATTTTCATCGAAGCAGCTCAAGCATTAAAGTGCAAACACACTTTTACCCGCATTATTATCTTAAATTGGAAGTTTAAGAGAAAAGTCAATAAATCACCCACTTCCCGAGGAAACTGAAAAATACATAATTTTATGTTATTCTGATATAAGCTATACTACATTACTGCCAAGTCTCATCAGAATCCGTCCGGTAGTTTTTGTGTGAAAGAGGAACAAACATCCATGGATACATCCATGCAGATTCTTGAGTTTATAATATAAGTAGGGTATCAATCAAACGTGAAAATCTCTTATTAATTGTAATAAAAAGCGTATTTAGGTTAAAGCAGATATTATACTCATAAAATTATACCAGTTTGTTCCTGACGTGAATTCGCAAAATATATTAATCCCTCCTGTACCAATATGAATTTTTATGGCCAACAAACAGTCATTATCATAAAAAATGAAGGATTGGATGTATCATTAGTATATTTTTATATTCGTCCAACGTGTTGAGCGTAAATACGCAATTATGAGCCTTAATTGTTTAGCTGGGATGTTTATTAAAGTCATTTTTTGCGTAGTACGTGCCGATAAAAATAGTCTATAGTTGGTCATACATAATGTTTTTGATTTATTTTTAGAATGACCTGTCTTTATTCTCCGAAATTGCTTCGCTTATTAAGTTCTTACCATATCACTCTCATCATCATCATCATATCAGCCAATTGCAGTCGTATATAATAGTACTTTGCTTGACCTACAAGAAGGCGCCTGACCTACCTTCCTTATGGCATCTCCGCTACCTTTCCTTCCTCCGTGGTTTTGGTTCATAAATCAGTATGAAGATGAATGGTAGTACGCATATTGCAAAGATCAGGTATTTAGCCGGTATTAGACCGACTGAAAGCTTTGATTGGAATCAAGATTTTCTTGTGTGAAAGTGTTGAAGTGGACTGCTACGACTAACATTTCACAAAAAACGGTTCTCCAAGATTATTTTCGAGACATCAATCATAAAAAAGATACCTGTTAAAGTAGCGAAATTTTCGAACAAAATAACAAATCAATCAAAAAGTTCGCCCACTCGTTTTTTTCAGGACCCGAAATGTTTTCACACTCGAAAAAATGACGATACGAAAAAACAATATCGGGCAACTTTACATTTACATAATTCGTACGGTCGGAATCGAACCCGGTACCGAAAGGTTAATATATTCGTGATAAAGTAGTAATATTTCAGTTTGGTGAAACAGAAAAATATTTATGACTGGTTGTTTTTATTTTTGGTTGTTTTCAATCAATCATGATTGTTTTATTGGTTTATTCAACTGTATTTCTGGAAATTTTTGAGATACTAGCTTGTTTTTTGCGGTTTCACTCACATCTTGTGAGAACTATTTTACGTTCGCGGATAAATGTAGTCTTTTCTCACTAAGGGATATCGTAGCTTCTCAACAGTGTAAGAATTTTTCAAATCGGTGCAGTAGTTTCGGAGCCTTTGGGGTACAAACAAACAATCAAAAAATGTGTTACCTCTTTATTATATTAGTAAAGATACCTATTAGTTAAGAATGCTTACTTTTACACATGACATAATATGTGTTTTTATTCTACAGTTAAAGGCTCTAAACCATGTGTTTTTTTTTATTAAATTAGGAGCTTTTTACAAAGAAAGCAAACAAGATCCTTGTCTATAAGAGGTACTTAATGACGAGTTAATGACATAATTTTAACATAAATTATGTAAATGAATTTTCATCAGCTTAGAAAACCAATGAATAATCATTTTGTTCGCGGTTTTATCGGTTTTATAGTCTGTTGATTGTTTTCGTAATTATTTTGATAATCAGAATATATTATCGGGTTTTTATTGATGAACTTTTGACAGTCAATCTATACTAATATTATAAAGCTGAAGAGTTTGTTTGTTTGTTTGCTTGAACGCGCTAATCTCAGGAACTACTGGTCCGGTTTGAAAATTTATTTCAGTGTTAGATAGCCCATTTATCCAGGAAGGCTATAGGCTACTTTTTATCCCGGTACGGTTCCCACGGGATGCGGGTGAAACCGCTGGCAGAAGCTAGTTTTAGATATATATTTTGTTAACTGTGGTTATTTCTACCAGTTTCTTATGGCAGCCACTTCCCGCATCCAGATAAAAAGAAGAATATGTCTTCATAAATAGAGACTTATTACCGGTTCCGAGAACACTCTGGCTCTCTGGTTTCAACAAGTTTTCACTGTCTATATTTATAATATTTACAAGAAACATCAGATATTTATAATATTTACAAGTAAAATCAGTAAAAATTCTGTGAAAGTAAGTTAATATATTTATTTTCTTTAGTATTTTTCCTAAATGAAATAAGACAGTGGAATTTCCCATTGTTAAGAAACGGTTTTATGTTCCGGTAAATTATAAAAACAAAAATAATGCTATACATCACGTTTATGTTCAGATGATTAAAAAAAAAGAAGAATATAACAGAACCTGGAAATTCATTAAATCCATGGGTTATTCAGTTATTCAGAAATGATAGCTTCCAGGTTTATTTATTTCATAAATAAGTAAACGGTAGAAACTTGTAAAATAGTTCTACAATAATTCTAATTTATACTACCTAGTAATTTATTCATTTTGATAACTGAAGGTAAATTAATTTCCACTTGTAAATGAGGGACTCAAATAAATTAGAAACAGCCATCTATCTATTTTCATGAATAATAAAATTATTATCTGAATACTGCTTAAATTAATTTTCGTGTAAAGAAATAATTTTAACTAATTCAGTACAAAATTATTTTGACAACTATTGTTTTTGTATTTTGTCGCTTGACTGCAAATATTTCTGTTTTAATTATGAACAAAAGAATATTTTTTAAATATTCCAGTGTACAGTTATAAAATAGTACCTATATTTTTATAAAAAACTTAACCCCACCTTATCACAGAGGGTTAAAAATCTGAAACAACTACCTGTAGGAACAAGGAGCACATCATTTTCCTCATAGCTCTAAATATTTCCACACGTACAAAAAAATATTCGTAACACACAAGTACATAATACAAGCTAGAAAGAAAAACAACAATTATTTTGAAAGCCTCCGACAGCCCACCGTTCATACAAACAAACAAACAAATGAAAAGTAAACTGCTATTTTAATATAAATATCTGTAACATGAAAGTATTTTTATAAGAGTACTAGTAGTAAACTGGCGACTAAACAGTCGGCCGACAGTTAATGCGATATAAATCTCCATCATCTTTTAGTATAAGAGATAGTCATCTGACATCATAATCTGCCTAGAATTTATCCAACTATGTTGGGGTCGGTTTCCAGTCTAACCGGATGCAGCTGAGTACCAGAGTTTTACGAGGAGCGACAGGCTATCTGACCTCTTGAACCCAGTTACCCGGGCAACCAGATACCTTTTGGGAAGCCAGTAACAACTGGACCAATTTGATTTTTTTTTAAATGTTAGATACCCCTAGGTAAGACTGGTTGTGAGACTTACTGGCTTCCATATATCCGTATCAACTGCCATGTTCAAATGAGAGAATTTTTAGAATATACCTGATTTCAATCAAAGTTTTCAGTCGTTATAATACCGACTAAATACGTGATCTTTGCAATTATGCGTACTACCATTCATCTTCATACTGATTTATGAGCTAGAACAAACAATCGGCCGACTTAAAGTTGGCAGTGTGCTACTCTAATGGTTCCCTTTTTTTGCAATTTTCCGCCTATTCGCTTTTTGTGTGTTTGTATTGTACCATGGAATTTTCTCAGTATCACAGTGGCTTCTTAGAAGGTGAGAAGTTAAACTTGAAAGTCAGAATGTTTATTTGAAAGAAAGAAAGAACGTTTAGGCTTTGTACCACACTTGTATTATCATAACACCGAATTTTTTTATTGCTTTTTCAGGAACTACTAGTCTGATTTGATAAATCTTTCAGTGTTGGATAGTCTACTTATAGAGAATAATACAAGATGTAGTTTTCTTTGGATGTGGCTGAAATCGCGGGTGCAAGCTAGGCTCAGATAAGCGTACCCACTGTCAACTGTGTTATATCTCATTCTTAAAAATCTAACCAGAAGTAGTACTTATAAGTAGGTAAATATGAAAAACATAACATCTTTAAACATTTAACGCGGCAAGTTTTATTTCTTATAAATAATAGCCATAATTGAAATACTCGTAGCAAATACTTCCGTCATCCTTTTGCCAGTCATAATTAAATTTTTTATACCTAAGTACCAGCCTAGTAAGTCCAGGTTGACTGCAAGGAGGATTAACAAGCAACATTCTATTTATTTTCATCCCACCTCCTAACACTTCTAACAACACCAATTTCAAGAGAAATAACGCAAAAGTAACAAATTGTTTTCTGTTTCTCGATACGATAAAAAATATAATTTATGTTCGTAGTCCCAGCTGTTTCTGTTTCTCACAAAAACTAGATACAAAGTGAATTTTAACTAGCTTACCATTGTGTGTGTGAGAGTCTTAACAAGATTTATGTTCTTCGTACTAGGTTAAGCGCCCGATGTCGCTTACGTGGTTTGAAAGGAAAATTGAGAGATTTTGACAGAATTATCAATGTTTTTTTGGTTGAGGTATGAAAATATTGGAATCGTTTATGTATTATTTTGGTGGATGAATGGTACTCAGAAGTCAGAAAAACTGACAACTAGTTTTAAATAGGGGTCCACTGCTTAGGATAATTTCCGCCCGCACCCGATAGTCGGAGACCGATTTTTTATAGGAGAAAAATAGAACACTTTGCAATATTGCATCGCACACTTCCAACAAAAAAGGTCATAAAATCCTGGTTACAACGTCCTCCAAAAATCGGCTCGATTATTTGTCCTACAAAAGTGTGACGTAGGTAGCCTGAACCAAATTATTTTCCTCAGTCTAAATAAAATATTCTATGACAGAAAAGACGAAAACAAATCCAAAAGGACTTAATAACGTCTTATTAATTGGCGCCCAATAATTAATAGTATCGGAACAATTACTCCTTTCACGGAATCCAATAATCGGAGGGTATTCAATAAACGAGAGCTTCAATCACAAAGAAATTTCTAGACTAAGAGCACACTGCAAACTTTTAGTCGGCCGATAGTTTGTTTGGGCTCATAAATCAGTATGAAGATGAATGGTAGTACGCACTTTACAAAGATCAGGTATTCAGCCGGTATCAGACTAACTGGAAACTTTGATTTGAATCAAGATTTTCTTAATAAAAACAAATGCCTACCATGGAGTCAACTGTCGGCCAACTGTTTAATTTGCAGTGTGCGATAATAAAAGTGTCACAGCTGTCGATTTTATTTTTTCTATGCCACAGTATTGTGTGAAAAATATAAAAGTCCAATTAAGAGGTCGCTTTGTGACCTTTTTCTACAATTTTATACTGCAATTAAGACTAGAGAAGAGAATCATGTATCTCTCCTGCTTTGCAATTTGTAAACAAAGGTCAGTAGTTTGGCTTGAAGTAGGATTTTCCTTTTTTTCCCATTAATTTGTGTCAAATTGTCTGTAATAATTTGATATACATAAGAAATTGGAACGTGCATTATTGACCTAATACCTGCCTACCTACCTATTTTTAGTCGCTGTTTTCACCGTTTCTTTTTTTCTTATTTTTCTATAAAATTTTGCTATCTTATTAAATACTAGCTGGTGCCCGCGACTTCGTCTGCGCAGGTTTAGTATTTCGAACAATATGTTTACAAATTGTAGCCTATGTGTTATTCTGATGTATAAGCTATATTATTGTAAAGTTTCATCAAAATCCATTCAGTAGTTTTTGCGTGAAAGAGTAACAAACATCCATACATACAAACTTTCGCGTTTATAATATTATAGTAGGATTTTTCTAGTCAAAATAAACTGATGTTTCGCTAAAATCACATAAGTGCAAACATCTACACCATACACCCAATTTCTCATAACATTTTTCCCACTGCCATATAACCAATTTCCCATCCCTTTTTCCTCCTACCACATAACCAAAAAGTATCTCAAAACCATAGGTGCAGACAGAATTCTGGAAATTGGATACGTTCCAGGGATTTAATTAATTCCACACTAGTCTTCACGATGAGCAATGAACCAAACTTTAATTGGAGGACCGCTTGTAATTTGTTGCCAGAGAACTGAGGTTTTTCGAGGTTATTTTGAGAGCGAAAAAATCATGCTGAAAATTTTGAATTTTTGGGACTTGGCATGTTGAGTTTAATCTCGGTTTTTTAAAAGTTACCTTATCTAATACTAGCTTCAGGGTGGTGTGTTGATAAATAGTAGCCTATGTGTTAATCCAGGGTATCACCTATCTAAATACCCACGTTTTTAATCCTTTCCTACTAATATTATTAATGTGAATGTTTTTATTGGGTATATGGATGTAGGTGAGAAAACTACTCACCGGTTTGATGGAAAATTGCAGTACTTAATGCAGAATACAGGCAACTTTTTATACAGGTTCGTGCAGTAGTTCCCTCGGAACATAAGCAAATTTGTGAATGAGGTGCAAAAGGATGAACAAATTACACTCAATCTCAAATCATGGAAAACTGTCTTTAACAAAAAATAATCCACGGTATATAACCTTAATCCAAACACATATAAATAATTTTAGCATGAAATATTATTATCCAAATAGCTTTATAGCATGAATCAAAAGCCAATTATGACTAGCTGATTATGATAGCTCGGTCCGACTGAATACAATAGCTTTCAATGGATGCTGTGTACATGAGATAAAAATTGTTCCATTTACCTATAGGATTGAGGTATTTTTATATTAATTTAATTCCCTTTTTGATACCTTTTTTGTTTTTTGTGGACAATAGTTTTGATAGTCTTTTTGTTAGTGATGTTACTATTTTCTTTTGTGTATGTTAAACAACACACAACATTTATTACTGACAAAAGCTTTTGAAACTCTCGTCGCGTAACGATTTCGATGTTACCAATAAAAAATATTTTTAAGTAGGCTCTTGCTACAAATACCTAAGTATTATAAACAACAAGGTATTCTTTTTCACTGACTATCAAAATCAGAATACGGGTAGTCAGACTTACTGGCTTAGTAGGTCTGACAACTATAGTAGGTCCTATAGTAGGTCTGACTGTCTTACCAAGGGAGATTGGGTTGCCCGGGTAAGTGGGTTGAGGAGGTCAGATAGGCCAGTCGCGGCTTGTAAAACACTGGTAGGTACTCATCTGCATCAGGTTAAACTGGAAGCCGACCCCAACACAGTTAGGAAAAGGCTCGGAAGATGATGATCAATATCAGAACAAAATACCACATGAATATACTCAAAATGGAGTAACAAACACACACGATAGGAGGTCTAACGGGAACGGTCGAAATAGGCTCGATAGGGACCCAAATTGACCTCAATCTCGACCTGTTATAGCCATATACTGGTATCGGAGTTACAATTATTGATATTGGAAGTTTGAATTGTTCAAAACAAAAGATAACAGGTATCTTTTGTTTTGAACAAAATAAGTAAGTACCTGTGTTTTAGTGAGTTTGATATGGTTTTGAAGTCTATCTTATAATAACTATCTTTAGGGATGTACTTTGATTAAAAAATATGTTTGAAAACTATTTATTTGTTAAGGAATACAAAAGAATGGTGTGAAAACCTAGTGTTTTACTAACCGACTTCGTAATACATAATAAATTATCATTACGTTGACAGACATTATATTAACTTAAACAATTCTGTAATCGTGGATTCGCTGGGAAGTTGCGAGATTTTTCAAAAACTCTGGAAACAACGGGTCATTAAAAAAATGTGGTTGATTGTCTATCTGAATGTTAATATGGAAACAGTTGACTTTCGTGATCTGATCATTATCCTCCGAGCCTTTTCCCAACTATGTTGGGGTCAACTTTCAGTCCAACCGGATGTAGCTGAGTACCAGTGTTTTACAAGGAGCGACTGCCTATCTGACCTCCTCAACCCAGTTACCCGTCAACCCAATATTTTAGTTAGACTGGTGTCAGACTTACCGGCTTCTGACTACCCGTAACGACTGCCAAGGATGTTTAATAACATATTTTTTTTGTGATCCAACGATCGTGATTATAAATCCCTCAAATATTCAGCCATTTTCCTTTCTAACCCCAACTAAACGGGTCTTACAGCAATTTATTGCGATACAGAAGTGTGGTTCTGTATTTAACTGTGCAGAACCACAACTAGTTGCCGACAAATCAGTTTAACTGCCAAGTGGAACGTTCGGAAACTTATAATTGGATGAGAAGGATTTTAGAATAAATTGCTACCGACGCTGTTATGTTCGTTGTTGAACGGTAATTGTTGGCCGCAAACTTTTTTGGGCCTTTTCGAAAATATGTTTTGTACCTATATTTCGAGTTGTATGTTTTTTGGAAATTTTCAGGGCTACAGTCTGCAAAGTTGGTGTCTGTCTGTTGTTTATTTATAGATACGTTGAACCTACATCTGTCAAAAATTTGGAATAATATTTTCAGGAACATTATGTTGAATTTAAATTCCGTAATTTACTGATGATATAATGTGGAAGTGAGTTAATTTAATTATCATGCTTATGATAAAGCTAGTATGTAGATGGATGGGATTCTGAAGACAGCTTTATAATACTTTTTATACTTGTGAGAAAAGCTACATACATACAAGAAACCACGGAAAACAAGTGGTGAAAATATACATGTCATTAGCAAATATCCTTATTACTTTGTTAAATAATTAACAAAGTATTTAAATTCTTATAAACCCAAATGAATAAAATAAATAAATAATATTATTTGTCTATTTTAGCAAAGTGGTTATTGCAGTCACCATGTCGTTAAAAAAACGGAACCCTAAAAAGCAAAACTTCACTTCTAACGTGATAAAATCTGGAACTAAATCCTCTTAGCCATTAGCCTCAGAGCGCAGCTTGAAGAATTAGTAAGTTGAGACAGGGAATTAGCAAATTAAGACGCCGAGCCACTTCTAGTCATTCTTTGGACTTGTGTCTTTTGGAACGTTTGGCTGATTTTTAGTTTCGGGTTACATTTGAGTCAAATAAAGTTTAGTTTAAAAAACACGCTAGTCATGTATTGTCATCAGAACTCAGAGCGTGTTCAAAATTTTATCCTAATCGAAGACCGGGAAGTGGGTCAAATTAAGATTCCAAGATTTTCTTACATAGTTAGTTACAAGTGAAGTTGTGTGTGAGAATAAAAAGCGTATAAAAACATATGATTTGAAAACGCCTTTTTTGGGTATTCTGTAAAAAAACACTCTTATCACAAAATCTATATTTTTCTATTGCTATCCGTATCCGTAAATAATTCCTTCTTTTTCCATACTCAAAGCCGAATCTACGATGAGCGATCATTTTTCTCCTACATCTTGGCTAACTTTTTACCCGCACAGGGTCTTATATTAGTTCAAACATATACGGATGGCTCCCTAGTGGCTTATGCCCCGGTCGCTAGTACATCATAATCTTGACCAATCACTGTTTGTTTGACCTCCAAAGTTGGAAAACTTCGGTTTTCAACGATTTTCATACGATGTATGTTTACTTGTCTACATAAATAAAGTGAATCTTAGAAACTACGTAAAACTATTACTCCGTAGATCCTATGACAATATGACCACCCATCCAAGGGCCGACCGCGCCAATCGTTGCTTAACCTTATGACTTTCTATAGAGCGGCGAACGTTGTTCCACGCACGCCCAAAGAGAGTCAGCACAAGGGTCCCACCAGTTCCAAAGCCCTAACATTTTCTCAAGCTGCACCCACAGCGGAATGGGTCATTTGATGCTTACATACCAAAGACTATAAAACCACTTGACTGCGCATACAGTGCCCCGACGCTCGCCAAAAGTTAGTGATTTTGCGCGTACTATAAGGCTACGATCAGTACGATCCTTTAGTAGCGACCGTGAACTGACCAATAGTAGCCGCGGATTATGCCGCGTCCCCCCGCCCGCAGTGGTGAGTCGTGTTCTTAGAAGAAATTGGCGAGTGCGCTCTCTAGTGGTTATTTACTTTATGTTACATACTAACAAAAAACCGCTTAATTTTTGAGAAGTCGGTGAAAATAAACAAATGACTAAACCAAAAAATACCAATATATTTCACACCCATATACGCAACCTTTAAAGGCAGACACAAAAACCCTGGAATTCTTCCTCTACACATTAACCGTGCTCATAATAAGTAATTACATATCTAATACCCTAACAGTTATATGATATATAGAAACTAATTTTCTCAGTAAAGAGATATAGTAATAGTGAGTGAGAGAAGTTAATTCGGGGCGGTGTTATGTTGGAAGGAACCATTTATTTTTATTTTTATAGCCGTTTTGTGGGAGAATTTCGTAAAATCATTTCTTATATAAAAGTGCTGCAGATTTAGCACAATATCTTTGGCTGTTGACATAGATAGTTAGAAGCCAGATAGTCAGACAACCAGTCTTACCAAAGAATATGGGGTTTTCTGGGTAACTGGACTGAGGAGGTCAGATAGTCACCTCATGTAAATCACTCGTACTGAAGCATCCGGATAGACTGGAAGCCGAATTTTTAAGTAACAAAGTTTTAATTGAGTAAATTTTTTTCAGTATTCAGGATCGCAATATACAAAAAAAAATGTGCATTCAGGACCTATTGTGCAACTAGAATCAACCTTATTTATATTTTTGATATTTACGAGTCCTTATTAAGGCCTAAATAAAACAAATGATATGACTTTGACTTTATTGCGTTTTTTTTCAAATCTGCTCTAGAATATACTTGCTATGCCAAATAAATGATTAAGCTTATTATACACTCTTTTGCAAAAAAAACGGGCACCTATGCGAAATCTTAGTTTTAAGGACTTTGCGTGTATCTCAAAGGGTTTTAATGATTGTTGTATGTTTCTAGCATCAAAAGGGTTAGCCGAGCATGCGTGAGAGTGTATTCTAAATTTGAATTTTGTACAATTGCTAAGAAATTGGTTAAACCTTGTTTTGGACTAATTGCTGGCAGAAAGTTCGTCGGTGTTTTGAAAAGTTTTTGAAGTGATTTTCAGGAAAATGATAATGCAGTTTTAATTAATGATTAATGTACTTTTTAGTTAGATCAAAACATTTTTGAAAAACTATTCGTATTTGATAAAATTTTCACCTGCTCTAAATGGGCTATACTGATGATTGGTGGTAATGTTAAGAGGTTCGGTATTTTAGTGTAAAGCGTTCCATTGTTTAGATATTGTACCCACGTGTTTTAAAATATCGCTTTTTCATAAATAAACACTACTTAGAAGAGTATCAGTACCTTTGGCTGCGATAAAACCAATTTAAAGTAAGCAGTGCCCATCACAACTCGTCTCCTATAGGACTTTGACATTTTTAAAAGTCTTGAAATTCTACAAAATACAGAAAATAGTGCATAGACTGTGAGCACGAGGTCTTAAGGTCTCGTAATTACTGATTTTTAAACAACCTCGTCTCTTGGGAAACTCCGTAGACCTCTGAAGATCTATGAGTCTGAGCGTTCAAATAGCGTGTTTTCATCCCACGCATATTTTATTAAATAAACTTGCCTACACCGAGATTTTCTGGCATCTACAGCACTTTCCTGCTTAAATCATAACAATAATTGGCTAGCTGCTCATTTCTTAAGAAACATACGTTTGGCCAATAATTTTGAATTCTTGATTCCCTTTCAGCTAAATCGTTGTTTAGTAACCCGATACATATGGAGTTATCGAGAGCTTCAACGAGGCAATAATTTGACTTTTTAGATAGCTTTAACCCTCCTCATCATTTTTCATGTGGTTAATTTTAACATTTATCACTAAATTTGGTATTTTTTTAATGTCAAAGTCCGATAGGAGACGGGTTGTGATCGGCACTGCTTACTTTAATTTTGTTTTGTCGCAGCCAAAGGTACTGATACTCTTCTAAGTAGTGTTTATTTATGAAAAAGCGATATTTTAAAACACGTGGGTACAATATCTAAACAATGGAACGCTTTACACTAAAATACCGAACCTCTTAACATTACCACCAATCATCAGTATAGCCCATTTAGAGCAGGTGAAAATTTTATCAAATACGAATAGTTTTTCAAAAATGTTTTGATCTAACTAAAAAGTACATTAATCATTAATTAAAACTGCATTATCATTTTCCTGAAAATCACTTCAAAAACTTTTCAAAACACCGACGAACTTTCTGCCAGCAATTAGTCCAAAACAAGGTTTAACCAATTTCTTAGCAATTGTACAAAATTCAAATTTAGAATACACTCTCACGCATGCTTGGCAAACTCTTTTGATGCTAGAAACATACTACAATCATGAAAACCCTTTGAAATACACGTAAAGTCCTTAAAACTAAGATTTCGCATAGGTGCCCGTTTTTTTTGCAAAAGAGTTTATTTTCCAAATTCACTGACATTTCCTAACTATAATTTCCAGTGTTCTGAGACGAATATCCTGTTAACAATATACCTAGGTACAAGATTAAGTAATTAGGCCTTGTAGCCAGTAAGCTGATATCAGTTAAACCCGGCTTACTGCAGTCCTAGTGGTATTATCTTCAGGAGGTAATTGCTTCAATCAAATGGTCTGGTGGAGTTGTAGACCAATTGTGGAATTATAATGAAATGACTGAGCTGACTGTTGGAATTTATCTATACATATAATAAATCTGTAAAAAAACTGTGTCTGTACATTGAATATATTAAAAAAATAATAATTGGGTGGGGTTTAGAATCAGTAATGGAGCACAAATCCAAAAAAAAAATTCTGTCTGTTTGTCTGTATGTCTGTATGTCTGTATGTCTGTATGTCTGTTTGTTTGTACACGCTAATCTTCGGAACTACTGGACGGATTTCAATGATTTTTTCTTTGTTGTATCAGTATTAAGCCTGGTCAACATATAGGCTATAATTTATCTTCGAAACTTGAAGATCTGGTGCAGAACTCCAACAGACCAATGAAACTATAAGAGATACAAATATGGTGCCTTGGCAAAAATTGTTTAATTTGATGAGCATTTTCAGCTGAGATAATTAATTTTAAGATCTGGAACACCTGATGTGGAACCCCAAGAGCCCAGTTTTTCTGTACCACATACAGGTATGACGTTTTAGCAAAAGTTGTTCAATTTGATAAGCACTTTCTATTGACTTATACAAATTGAAGATCTAAAACACCTGATGTGGAACTCCAGGGGCCCAGCTAGACCATAGCATATAGAGGTATGACGTTTTAGCAAAAGTTGTTCAATCTGATAAGCATTCTCTGTTGACTTATAAAAATTGAAGATGTAAAATACCTGATGTGGAACTCCAGGAGCCCTGCTAGACTATATGAAGCATATGAAGATATGACGTTTTAGCAAACGTGGGGCCGAAGCCAACACGCTGAAGCCCTTTTGAGATAACTTTAATGAAATGGTGACACAAAACCGACGATTATCCCTTTATACACTATAGAAATGAACCCAAGGACAATCCCCGGTGGACGTCGTTAAAAAAAAGACAATCCCCGGTTCTGTGCTAAACTATTACTGACTATGGACGAAAACTACTTGGGCTATTGTGATGGAATGTCAGTGGATGACAATGTATTAGGTACATGTTAAAACGGCAGGTGGAGACTCGCCACCTCACTTACTGGGCCCCCGGGAACCAGTCACTGAATAGCAACAAGAGGGCAACAGGGACATGAGCGGCTGAAGGGTGAGGATACCTCGGCGGACTTTAGACGCAGATTACGCGCTCCCTGTGCTTACCATGAGGCACCTACCCTCCGAGCAGGGCTACTAATCCTGCTCTAGCGACTCCACTCTGGACGGCCAAGCCAAGCCAGAGGCGTGAGACCTACCCCCGTCATGGTTCACTCCGACCGGCCGGAGATGGGGGACAGAATACACTCCCTGGAGAACTCAGTATATATAGCCCCGCGGGGTCGCTACTCCCCCTCATCAGCCTCAGATGTCCTGCGGTGCCTATATCTCATTATTATTGTCGTTATTATCTCAAGAGCCTTTGTCCCAATTATGTTAGGGTCGACATCCAGTCACGATGCAACTGAGTACCAGTGTTTTACAAGGAGCGACTGCTTATCTGACCTCCACAACCCGGTTACCCGCTCAACCCAAGACGAAGGTAAGACTTACTGGCTTCTGACTACCCATAACGACTGCCAAGAATGTTCAATGACAGTCGGAACCTACCGTTTAACATCCCCTCCAAATAACGATCAGTTGTATCCAAAATATACGTAGAAAGTACATACGAACTTAGAAAAGTTGCATTGGCAGGCACTTGCCAGACCTGGAATCAAAGACGCACGCTCATACTTGAGAGATTGGTTCTCTACCCACTAAACCACCACGAATTCCACTAAGTCACCACGACTTTGTCATCTATTTTTGACGTGACAACGTCTTATAAATTGGTTTGCCGGGTGACACTTCAAGAAACTGCGTTACGCTCCGCTCACGTTATGCGCTCACAATGAGAGCGAGTGAGAGGCACGCGTCCCTTCCACTCGGGCATGGTTAGCCCGCCTAAGAGCGAGAGAGACAGACATAAAAAGTGAAAGGCACGCGTCCCTTCCACTCGAACTGCTCGAACACAGTTAGCCCACCTAAGAGCGAGAGAGACAGAGCGAGAGAGACTCAAAGTCGTTGTCACGTAAAACTTTCGCCCGTATACCGACTTTACAGGCAACCAATTTTTTTTTACGTAATAATACGTGTAATACTTAAATGCGGACTAATTAGAATCACTACTTTTATCCCTATGGTCACGTCTATTGCGACTATTCAGATCTTTGATTTTGCTGACCCCGTAGTCGCTGGCATAAGGGACAGGATCCGCGTACGAAGTCGCGGGCAGAAGCTAGTGTCAAATAAAAATAAATAGCATAAAATCTTTTTAACGCAATTTTCATTTAAGTCATCATACCGCAGTCAGCAAAATAACTGAAAATTTTTTTCTATTTCAGACTAGCCAACAGGCATTTTTACCATCCGTTTAGGAATTTTTCCATTCATCAGGATATAAAGAAACTTATAGCCTTCTTCGATAATTGGACTACCTAACGCTGAAATCTTTTTTAAAGCTCTAATAGTTTCTGAGATTAACATTAACGCGTTCAAACAAGCAAACTTTGTCTAAAGTTAATCTTTATAATGTTAGCACAGATACACAAAAACCACATTCAACAAAAAATATCTTAGGTGCCGTCGTTTCAAACTGTAGATACACATTTCCTAGTACCTAATTTAATCAAGAAAACCCATTAAAATCTTGGTTCCCTTCCTCATAACTCCTTCCTATAAGTTAAGCAATAGTTAATAAGTGCGCACCAAGGGCTCGCCGACTTATAAAGGGCTTACCTGACCCGTATTTTGGACCTTATAAACGTCAGATGGTGTTTTATAGACCTCTAGTTAAGTGACTTATTAATGCTTGAAGTGTTTGAAGAAAGTTTTTGGTCTTTTGGTTGGTAGGAAGGGGAAAATGTGGTGGTTATATGATTATAATATAGCTCTCTGCATTTTTGTTAGATTGGAAGAATTTGGGTCAATAATTCGTAATGATAGAAATATATAAAAACTAGTTTTGACCTGCGGCTTCGCCCGCATGGTGTGTTGATAATAGGTATCCTATTTTCATTATTATTATAGTACCACCAAGAATATGTGTACAAAGCTTCATGATGATCAGTTAAGTAGTTTTGCGTGAAAACGTAGCAAACAAACGGACTTTCGCATTTATATAATAGTAGGATTCAAATACTGTTTACGATATTTTGTATTTTAAAATAGTAAAGCGTAAATCAAGCATATGATGGAGTTAAATAAAAACCTTTTACAAATAAACATAAAAATAGAAACTGACTTCACAAAACACAGAAAGAGACGAAATAAAACTTTTCACATGACTCTAGGTGTCTGCAGGGTTGTGTTTCTGTGTGGTGCTTGAATTAGAGGCACAAGAAAATTTTCCAGCTCACCTCAAAAACTTACTCAAAAATATCTCCAGTTTATTTGTCAAATAACGCTTCAATTAACAAAATTAAAACCATTCTCGAAAACTTGGGGCAACTTCAAAAGTAAACTCGGAGTTGAGAACAAGGCAAGTGGAAACAAACATTGCCATTTATAAGTAGTTCCTCATATTTCTTGTCTGCACTAATATTTTTATATGCCAAAGTTAGACTGTCTGTCTGTCTATTAAACTATAGAAGTAATTTGAGTGTTTGGTTCAGGGATAGCCTAGCTAGAGTCTGAAAAAGGACAAAGGCTATTTTTTATCCAGGTGTGGGGAGTAGTTCTCTTTGGACGAAGGTGAATCGGCGTAGGACAGCTAGGATATACACTTTTAAATATTATAAAGCTAAGATAACGTAATATACTAGCTTGTTTGTTTGTGTAAATGGGAAAATCTCAGAAACTACTGAGCTGATTTGAAAAATTCTTTCAGTATTAGATAGCCCATTTATTGAGTAAGAGTATGGGTACTTTTTATCAGGATACTAGTAGAAGATCTCTCAGGACGCAAGTAGCACCACGGGGAACAATCAATACTAATGTTGTAAACGAGAGAGTTTGTATGAATGGTAATATATTTTGATTTCTGACACTTACGCGAATATTAGACATTTCAATAAAACTACTTTTACGGATTTTATCGCGGTTATAACCGGTATTATATTTATTCCTTTCACGCAAAAACTACTAAACACATTTTGATGAAACCTGCCAGTAATTTAGAAATGTATCACAATAACACATAGGCCACTTTTTATCCATGTGAAGAAAGAAGTTCCCTCGATACGCAAGTGAAACCGCATAAAACTAGTAGTATCTCAAGTTTTCAATCTTTACAGTCTAAGTTAAAGTCAAACAAGGACGCTAGCGTGCTGTCAGAGTTCCACAGTTTTACTTGGAGGTAACTTTATACTGTGTGTGAAGTGGCTTATTGTGCTTGAATATATTATGTCTTAACTTATCATACAAATTATTTAAACCTACTACCTAAAATTAAATTAATTGAAATAGTAATTACAAAATGGCATTAAAAATTTTCTTAACAACATTATAATCTTGCTTCTTTAGGAATTTGTTTGTTTGCAAAAACAGTTAAATTATAGTGACCTAATTTGGATGTGTATGGGTGTAGAGGTGGAAACGGGGTGAAATATAGCTTTATCCAGATGTGAAAAGTTTATATTGATACTTAATTAGATGCACTTATAAACTTGCACAAATTATAAAATAGACCACCCCTGCTCTAACCGGGTTATATAACTTTATATATACAGTGTTTCCAAGAATCACTCTATGTATTAATTCATGAAAATCCATACATTTGTTTTAGAGATTACCGCGAAACAACACAAATGAAACAGTATTTCACAAAATGTATTGATATTATAATAATAGGTTATACGTTATTAATTAACATCACCACAATAACATCATCACCATAATACCAAACTCCATGATAGTCAAAACAAAAGCAGGGCTAGTAACACAATATTTGTGAAACCCAAACAATATAAATCATTGGAAGCTTTGTCAAAATACAGCAATCGCTCGACTTTGAACAAACAGACTCTGGATTTGCAAACACAATACTACAATGTTATGTAGCTAGTCAAAACAGTGATTGTAGAGTAGGCTTATTATTGTTCTATAGCGCCCTATGGTTAAATAGCCGTTTCATACTGGCGGATATTTCGCGCGACACCACTCGTTTTCGGAAGGTGATGAATGTCAAATACTGATAAATATCATACCTATAATGATATGTAAAGAAAAATATCCAGTAGAAACTTGGGCTCTAAGAAGCTTGGGATTATCGCTCAATCCCTCTCTGTGTTTGGAGGAGGTTCAGATCATCATCTACCGAGCTTTTTTCCAACTATGTTGGGGTCGGCTACCAGTCTAATCTTACGCAGCTGAGTACCAGTGTTTTACAAGTAGGGACTGCCTATCTGACCTCCTCAACCCAGTTACCCGGGCAACGCAATACCCCTAGATTATATAATAAATAGGTTGATAATGAATATACCCAGATGGCCTAAGTCCTGCAAAAGGGAAAAAGGCTACTTATCATACAAGATGTTGTTTCCTATGGATGTTGGTCGAAACGTGATACTTGTACAATACACATGTACAGAAATAACCAGCTTATTCAATAAATCAGTAACCAAGCAACCTACTGACCCACTAGCATTTTCTCAGAAGCAATGACCTATGCATAGTGCACTGTTTCCCATTATTACGCTCACTTATATCGATTGATTTCAAAGAACATGATTAAATGCTCCTCTGATTATACATGAGTTGCTTTTCAAAACAATGCTTGGGGTGGTTTTTCTAGTTTATGCAATAGGCAACTTCATCAGTTGGAAAAATGTTAGGCAGATTATGTTTAAATAGGCGAGTATTTCTGTGATCCTAGCGGGTCAAATCGGCTGCATCCCAGGTATGTAACATACATGAATTTGAACCCTTGAACTACTGTACCTATTGCTGAAAACTGCATAAATATTTGTGCAGTCATTTTTAAGTTTATCGTGAATAGAGAGACGCAGACAGAGAAGGCTGCAGTGAGCTGTGTTTTTGAAAAAATAAGAGAAAGTATTTTGCTATTCAAAATGCAATAAGTGGTGAAAAATGGCTTTCTATTTGGCTTTTAGGAAGCTTAGTTACGAGTTAAGGTTTTATATTTTTAACTGGTGCTTTATATTCATTTTTAATTTCAGTTGACTATTCAAAAAGCATCTTAACATTTGACAGAGAAAGAATATATAAGAGATGACAAAAAGGTTTATGAAATATAACCAGTTCACTTTTTTAAAAGGTCAAGTTTTACAGTACACACTTGTAGGCTCTTATGTTTTGGCAAATGATATTATTGCAAGTGAAGTAACAAACCAAAACTAGTACACCAAAACCAAGGAAAGATTGTTATTTAATCAATAGAACCTTTCCTTAAAACATCAACGAACTAAGTCTAACGAGAATCTAGTTAGGGGTAATAGATTTTCTTCAAAGCAAACATTATTGGGCCGATTGAGTGATTGGAGTAAATTGGGGCTATCTACTGCATTAGTCGGTTAAACATGAAGACATTTTGCTGTAGGTTTCTGGGTATTTTGTAACGACTTCTAAAAAGTTTTCTGCTAATGTTTTTTGCTGTTTTTTTTTTGGTACCTATTGCCCAACTTTATGTCATTTTGCTTTAGAGTTAGTCATTATTGTCAGTAATTTCGACAAACATTACAAAAGCAAAAGAACGGACGGAAAAAACAAATAAGAAGTTTATAGGTAGTTGTAGTAGTTGTAATGCTATCATTTATTATCCTACCTACTAACAGCCAGTTTCTTCATCAAAAGTTAAAGCCAAAGTAAAAGTCAAAGTAATGTCTAAAGTGAAAGTAACGGACAAATTAAATTTTTCTATTAGTTTTGCTGTCACTTTAGCCTTGAAAAAACGAATTTGACTGTTACTTTTCCTTTAGACATTACTTTAACTTTTGATGAAGAAACTGGCCGTTACCCAGACATAGTTAAATTAACTTCACTAAATTCAAACCCAAATTAAATGTAGTCAATGATACTCTATCAAAACGAAACCTATTCACGAAAAAATCCCATTAAAAAGCCGTCAACTCTAACTTAACTAAATAAAAATATCTATTGTCCGCTCTTGACAAAAAATATATCCTATAATACACAACAAACTACCATCGATTTTAGATTAAATCTTGCAGACTCACCAATTTTTTTACACCTCACAAAACACCCAACATCTCTTATGTCTACAGAAATAAGGCTCAAAATTGAGTGGCAACTTCTCTAGCAGCGGTAAATAAAGTTGTTATTATACTTGGGCCTATCCTAAAGGGATTTTTTGAGACAGTTTATGCCCGTTTAAGGATATCTTCCAAACGTTCGAAACGATGTCATCTCTCGATACAGATATTTTCGATAATATTTTTCTAATATTGTTCAGAAGATATTTTGGATAATCTGTTCTATTTTTTTTTTGAGATTTTCAGCCCCTAAAAATAGGGTGCTTTGTGTTTATTTGGCGTGTGTTCCTAAAGAATGTAGTAAACGTGTCGGATTTTGATGTTAGTGTTCAAAAAGCTAGCACGTTTTGCTGTTTAGGAAATATGTATCTAGAAGTGTTGTATTGTTGAAGACATTGGTGTTATGTGAATATCTTTTAGTAAAAGAAATTGTGTAAAATACTACAAATGTACCAATACAGGGAAGTATTTTTAAAGGAATACATTATTACGATTGATCTTATGACTTAAAACTTACCAAGGAGTAGCTTAGGTTGTGAAGGTGAGATAGGCAGTCGCTCCTTGAAAAATACTGGTACTCCGCTGCATCCGGATAGACTGGAAGCCAAACACAACATGGTTGGAAAAATGCAAGGCAGAGGATGAAGACATTATTACGACCGATTTATAATTTGGACGAAAAGGTTAAGTCTCCTCACATGATTGTTAGACTACGGTAACTGCAAAAACAACTTTGATAAAATTGGTTGGAAAGCCTCTGGATATTTTTACGTCACAGTTTGAGCTTGTACTGAACAAAAGCCTCTATTCACCATTCGCATCTCAACGCTTGTATTCATAAAATATCACATCACTGTAGCATTTGGACCACGATACAAATGTGTGCAGAAAGCCTAGAACTTTCCTTATCATATCGATGTAAGAATGAATGGATTGTGTGAGAGAAGATATAGCTAGAAATAATGTTATTTTTGTTAGAAGATAGCAGAGGCATGGAAGATGATGATGCTGTGTCGACGTCAAAAAAAATCAATTATTAAAATATTGCCTGCCCTATAAATACTCTGAACAATTTTCAAAATACAACATGACAGTTGAGTAAGAACATAAATATAAAAAATACTAGCTTTTGCCCGCAACTTCGTTCGCGTGGAATAGTGACTACCAGCAGATTTTTGATTTGACCAATAGATGGCGCTATATGTCCGGAATATTATTTTTTTGTAATAAAAATATCTATCCTATGTCCTTTCTCAAGTTTCAAACTATGTCTGTACCAAATTTCACACAAATCGGTTCAGTAGTTTAGGCGTGAAGAAAAGACAGACAGACAGACAGACAGAGTTACTTTCGCATTTATAATATTAGTTTGGATTGACTTAAGCAAGTGTGTCTAACCAGTTGCCTACATATAAGCCTGATCGTTACCTTTTAGAAGCAAAAGCCCTTTTTGGTGTTTCTAATGACCTGAATAATCTTATAGGAAAAATTTGTCCCTAAAAGACAATAATAATCAATCATTTAGTTGAGATTGAATGAGAATTATCAATATTCACATCTTCCCTTATAAGAAAAACCGAGTCTTCTGCACTAACTTGTTCTACACTGATGTTCTAGTGTTGTTCACCAAAGCCAACAGTATCGACGACACACGATTAAAATATATCGAAGGCTGCTCCGAAATGGATACCCGGTATCGATACATCGTTCAAACAATACAGCTTTGGTTAGCTTTTACGATGTTAGGGAAAAAAACGTCACCGATATCGGTGATATTCGGGTGTGCTACTGAAGTTAACTGGCTAGTTTTTAAAGTGAAGGATGTTGAGGATTTTTTTGCTGAAATTCGCCTTTTTAATGATTATTTTTATTATGTTCTCTGAAGCCCAATGGGGTGGTTGGCCTATTTATCTTAAGTCGCGAGTAGGTGTCCTTTATGCGCAGCTTCAACCCGTCCTATTAAAAAAAAACAATTGAGCAGACTTGGTTTAGGAAGTGGCAATATGTGGATGATGATGATCTACACTTTTTCATGGTTCTTAAGAAAAATGCTCAAAAAAGTTAAAATTGTGAGAACAAAGCTAGAGTAGCTAAGAACCATGCCTAAATAGCTAGAGCGGCAAAAAAAGGTAGGTATTGCGATTGAATCCCACTTGAATGTGGATATAAATAATGTGAAAAATCGCGAAAGTTTAAAAACCTTCACACCACAAACGTATCCCTTTGCAATCTAAAAGCAACTAAAAATAAAACGAATGTCCTACACACGAAGAGAAGCGAATGCCACGCTATATCGATGATATAAAACGCTCGTAAATATAAAACATGTAGTCCAGTGAAGTGAAGTGAGCGCGCTAGTGTTGTGATGTAAAGCGGACACTTTATCCCGGACACGTGATGGTATCAAAATAGTGAGGTGCCGTGTCAGTGATGGCGGGTACGGGATTTTTTTGCTGTATTGAAATACTGGTATACGTAAATGGAATAAGTAAATAGCTTACGTTTCTATATTTAAGCTACTATGAATACTTCTCCCGGAAAAAAGTTTTGATCTACCTTTTTTACAAAATTGCAACAAAATTTTTCTTAAAAAAAATGGCACAGACAAAACTCGTACGTATTAAGATCTCGAATAAAATTCGCCAGCTGCACAGCACATTCAAATGCACTTAAAACTCCGCTCAAACACAGTTGCACTCTCAATTTCCACTCTTATAGTCCAAAGGGTTGAAGAGAGACCAGACACAGTACTGACAAAGCTCTCCAAATAAAAAATCGCGAACTGTCACACCCAACCCTACCGATGCAAATGCCCATAGTTCGAAACTTGGCGTTATCTTTCAGTTCTAAAGAGATTTACGGGTTAACTTCTGTCTGTGGCCTTTTGTTGAATATCTTGACGTCTTATTAAAAGTAAAACAAAACATCAGTTTGGCGGTATTGTCTCCATTTTTATGCAGTTTCGAGTTTTTCGTTGTTCAACTTTCCCAGTCTGTTTTATGGAATTTCAGATAAGGGGAATTAATTTTCATTTCATTATAAAATATTTTATTCTGAATGAAAATATTTCATTGATTCATTCTAGGTGCAATCATAATATGTCAGTTAGGCAACATAAAAAATCTGATCAAACTTTCAAAGTAAGTATGACACGTGGCGGTCAAAAAATATATTGTGCAAACAGTTCTTTATTTAGACTACAAAATAAAATAACGCTCAAATCCCAGCCATTGTGTATCTCCATACATTTAATTTGCAAAATAAAACCAATTCATCCAAAGTCCAAGTATAATAACTTTAGTTCAAAAATCCCAACTCTGTCATTTCCTTTCCCAACCAGAATCAATTTTCCTTTCAAAACCTTCTATAGAAAATGTTCGCAGCCCGAAGCTAACTTAAAACTCACTTAACAAACTCAAGTTACTAAAACACGTTCCCAGAATCATCACTTAACATCTTTCAAGTAAAAAGGTTTCATTCGCACCGACAAAAAACTGCGATATTACACCGTAAGTATCGCTCCAACTTAATCAAGATCCCTAAGTTCCGGGCTTCATTCAAGTCACGTGGAACCCGTCCGCGGATTCCCGGATTTATATTCCCGGAATCCCGGGGACTGCATCGCATTACTATTCGCCCGGGCGGCGTTGCATTTTTGCTGCCAAATACAATTTTGGACAACACTGCAAGACTGTGGGAAAATGGCG
The DNA here is from genome assembly GCA_033682625.1 of Helicoverpa zea x Helicoverpa armigera. NCBI lineage: Eukaryota > Metazoa > Arthropoda > Insecta > Lepidoptera > Noctuidae > Helicoverpa > Helicoverpa zea x Helicoverpa armigera. The sequence continues at coordinate 1,167,781 of JAWIIS010000056.1, read as the reverse complement.
GGACGTTTGCATTTTTAGAAGCAAAATTGTCCCTTTAAAAGATTACTCTCGCTTTGCGCGGAATTGAGAGTACTTGCTTGTGTTCTAATTTTGAGCGGTCGTGTTTTGTTTTGTTTTTCTTGAAAATACATGGTTTTAAGTAAAATGATTTTTTGAAAAACTTGGTGTACGACCGAATCATGGGAAGTACATAAGTCCCCCATCCATACTTGATATTATTTCGCATTTATGCAAAAGTAACTCTGTCAGTCGGGTTTTCACGCCAAAACTACGTGAACCTACGAAGTCTTAGTAAAGGACTGACCATTATAGAAATGGTAAAAACTTTTTAAGCTAAAGTTTGTGGTTTTCACACACAACATTCTACTTAATCAAAATTATATTTCATCAAAGACACATTAACATGTACATACTTTGTATTTGCGCAACCCAATAACTAAAATCTGAGTTTGAATTCCTTACCGCATATGTACTTATCAAGCTTATATTCACCACTTGTGATAAAACGAGCCATTCAAAATCTCTTTTACCGAACAGCCAGCGATTCCACTACAAATGGCCGACAGTCATTAACAGCGGGACACTAATTAGCTAAACAAACGCTCGATACAAGTGCAACGCACTCATGCCAAATGATTTGACACAACAAATTAATGTAGGCCAACTTTACCATAGGTTTAACGTTATGTATAGATAGGGAAAGCTCTTTGGAGCTATGTTGTTTTAGAGAGTACCTATTTCCTTTATTTTTTCATGAGAAATCGTGAAATGAGAAACCCCTCTGTGTGTGCAGCGTGAGGAAGTGTCAGACTCCTACTGACTAAAACCCACCATGTTCCGTCTTAAGACCTTTAGAGGGTGCCTATGCTATGCAGAGAAATGATTATCATGTTGTGAAGAAGGAATTAAGCATGAATGCAACGTAACGCAAGTAACGATGTATGGATTGTTGAAAATTTCAACAAAAAAATCTTCCAGAAGAAAAAAACTAGGCTATCCATCCATCCAATAGCTACGTTCGTCTGCAGAACTTTAAAAACACTAAAAGAAAGTGCTATCTTTTAAATCTGCACTTCTTTGAACGGTTTCATTACGAAATGAGCTCTAAAGAATAGGGGAACACACAGCCACATATGTGGGTATTTTATATCTTTTTCTTTCTTTTATGCGGAGTATAAAAGGGGAGTTATTTCTTTATTTGAAGGTTTTTTTTTTATTGATGATGAGTATTGCATTTGATTTGATTGAGGTTGCTGAGTATGAATTTGTTGGTACTTGGGGTGCTGGTGAAAATGTGTTTACGGGAATTTTCCTAGTGATTTGGTTCTCCATGGATTTTTTGGATTATTGTGATTTGGTGGTTATTATGAAATGAGGGGAAAGTCAATAGTTTACTATGTAGTATTGAGCACTATGTAGGATCATGATTTAAATTCGGTTTGAGAGAGATGATTCGACTTAAAAATTTCGGTTTCAAGACTGAGTTTTTATATGTATGCATGTCGTATATATGCATACAATGTGTATAAATTATATTTATAAATTATTAATTTCATTTTAATAGAAAATGTGTTTTTTATCTTAAATCATTTAATTGATAACTTAATCTTATTTTTGATGCATTTATTTATAATTTAAATACCGCTTTTAATTTTTTTTTAACCTTGTAAATAACATTGTTATCTTAAAATATATGGCTTATGCAAGCCAGCCCTAAATAAACGATAAAAACAATATAATTTATTTTTATTATGAACTGCAAGACAAAAAAATAAAAACAATACCCCAAGCTTTGTATTTGGCCAATGTTTTCATGCATCACTGCAAAGGTCCAAATAACCGTTTTCCTTAAAACCAAGACCCCGGAATTGATAGAAAACACATAAAAACGGCGATTTTCAAACAAAAAATCCGCTGCGTTCCGATTTCCCGCAGTTAAGTAATACCATAAAATGTATAACCACTAAAATCTTATATTTATTTAGGAATATTATTGTAAAAACCCTCTTGAACCCTTATTTTCTATATAAAAGGGTAACCTATGGAAATAAAATTTTATTTTATTTCGTAGTAGAGGATATGGTCTAAGTATCTATTAAATTATATACGGAATTCAGAGTTAGGGTTAGTAGATATGAATTTATATGGAACTAAATTGCATCGCTGTGAACGGAATTTATAATTTAGTTTCGCATTACTAGCTTCCGAAAACGTCCCGTAGGACCTACTTTGCGTGACCGGAAAAAAAATGGTTATAGCCTTTCTTAGTCAATGAGCTATCTAAATCTGTAGTTTTTTTTGGAAATTAACGCCTTCAAATATAGCAACTCTTCAGCTTTATAAAACTAACATAGATAAGCCTAAATCGTCCTCATATATTATGCTGTGTATTAGAGATATAGCACACTATAAGATCTCACAGTAGGTAAAAAGAATGAGTGTATTACGTAAAATTACGTAAATATGACTTAAAAAGCCACAACAATATTTTAATTAAAAAAAACTCAATCAACAAACCATCTGACTTCATAACACAGTTTCCCGAAAAGTCAGCATCCGTAAAGGTACACTTCAGTGCAAAAAATATGACCCACCGTGAAATTTATTCGTTGCATTTTGTCACTGAAAGCCTACCTGCTTATTATGTTTTCGTTGCGAAATGATTAAGGGGACCAATTTTTATTCGGGAACGGAACTGGATTTCGAATGTATGAGTTTTTGAGATGTAATAAAAGTGGGGTCTTTTTTTTTGTTGACGAATTGACATTTCTGAAGAGTGTAGTAATTAATCTATGCTATTACTATAACGTTAAATATTTGAAGGGTTTTGTGGAGAGTACATACTTATGTTCGTTTGTCTGAACGTGGTAATCTCAAGTACTACTGGTCCGATTTGATTTTTTTTTCATTGTTAGATAGTCCATTTATCAAGATAGGCTGAGATATGCTTTTTTTGGGTGTAAGAGCGACGTAAGAGTTCTTTGTTACAGAAAATTTTATCTTAAAGCTTTAATTTTAATGTTATGTGCTATTTACTTCTCCACTATGCCTGTCTAGACTCTTCTATCAGAGCAATCTTCATCTCAATAGGTTCATCGGTACACTGTAGGTAAAACTGTAACCAAATTTTTGATTTAACGACGTCAAAAATGGTCAAATGACCAATCCCGCTCTGGTTTAGCAGCAGTGATAGAGTGTAAGACTCTTACTGACTAAAAACCATCGTGTTCCGTCGTAGGCCTTCTAAGTACCGCGGTAACTCTTTCGAACAATCCCGCAGCCCCAACATGTCATTGACCTCCACTTCAGCCTAAACCAGTAAGTAGATCTTCATAAATCCCTCACATAGACAAGAGGAAATACTACAAAAAAACTGATAGGATTACTCATCTATCTGTCCGTCTGTCTATCAAACGATTGACGTGTACAAATGAAAAATTTATCCACCGCCCGCCTGTGGAAATATTATAAGGAAAAGACTTTGGCAAAAACTTTGGAGGTAGTTTGAGTATTAATGAGACTACGATAATAGTTGAGTGTTTAAAAAAAAGATTTGTTTATTCAAACATTTTTATAATACCAAAAATCAAATTCAGATGTCTCAAAGAACCCGAATACCTAGTTAGTTCACGGTAACTGATCATTTTGGTCATCTCCACCATACTTATTTTACCTAGCTAGAAGAATGTACCTGACCTACCTGAATTATGACATTTTCATCTTTCCTTACTCCGTGATTTCGTCCAATATTACCTAGATACGTCATGTGGGTTTTATTAACAAGAATTTTTAAAGTCAAAAACTAATTATAAATCAATAGTCATTAGAAGCCGAAAAAGCTTTTAAAAGATGTTAGATGATAGCATTAACCTCTATATAGTTGAGAAAAGCCTAGGCCAATGATAGTACTTACGTAGTTATGCTCAAATCCGAGTATTGACACAGGCAATCCCTGAACACTGATATGAGTAATAATATTTTATTGTGTTTCGAGAACAGTGCTGCTGTTTGCCAAGTACGTTTATAGCTGATATTAACTAGCTGATTTAATAATATGGATGTCATTATCTGTTTAGTTTGTTTTCAGGATAGGTGTCAATAAAAGATAGTTAGTAAATAACTGTAAGAACTGTAAGTTAAAGTAGGTTGTTGATAAAGTAAAATATTTCTTATGTATGAAAGGTTTTTATTTACTTATTAAAAGTTTTTCTTTTACACATATTAAAAGTTACTGGAACGAATTACTGCGCTTTCATATTTTTCGTACGTGATATAATTTCGATATAAGCTCTACAAAGAGTAATTTTTTTGTGCTATAAAATTGACAAAATCGTGAAAGAATACGAACTACGATGTTTTTTTTGCAGTAGATTAAAATAAACTGACACACAACAAAATAATTTATCAGATCTAAATCTGATTACCAATAGCAATATCAGGCCTAAATAAAAACAATCGTATTAAAAAAAATCAAAAAATATCACAATCAAGAAAAAATACTTTTCACTTGCAAAAATATTTCATATAGCTTGTCCCATGAATACCCAAAGGTTCCCAGTTTAGCCGAGTGAAAAATACCGCCGTCCCTCCGGACTGGGCATCGTCATAATTCCTGATTACGTCATCTGGGCACGAGGTGCGGATGTTTTTTTAAACGGTGAACATTTGAATATTTTTCCAAGATGGCCGCTGTTTTTGGAAAATATTTTTTTAGGTTTTACTTAGCTGGGGTTTTAATTGCAGGTTTCATTTTGTATGTGATGAAAATAATTTATGTAGGTCTATTTTTAAAAAGGGTAGGTATGATTCACTCGTGTATCACATTTGGTATGCAGTGATTGTTTTTCATGAGTTTGATATTTCAGTCGGTTAGATGAGCTGGGTTCGTGGTGTCCTAGTGGGTAAAGTACCAATCTCTCAAGTATGAGTGTCAGCACGTTCTGGAATTAAGCTCACACTCATATATCAGATCAGATGAGGCAAGTACCTCTATGTTTGTATATATGGACTCCAATGACCGTGTTTTGGAGGGCACGATAAACTGTAGGTCCCGGCTGCCATTGAACGTCTTTGGTAGTCATTACGGATAGTTAGAAGCCAGTCTGATAACCAGTCTCACCTAGGGGCATTGCGCTGTTCGGGTAACTGGGTTGAAGATATCAGATAGGCAGTCACGTAAAACACTGGTACTCAGCTGCATCCTGTTAAACTGGAAGGCGACCCTAACTTAGTTGGTAAAAGGCTCTACATATTATGGTGATGGTAATATGAGTCAATTTTATTGTTATTTTACTCAATTTATTGATCCAAAATCATATTTGTATTCTCAGCATTGGACTTTAGGCAAATCTTTCCTATGGAACAAGCTCTTTGTTCCCCATAAGCCTCAGATTATATCCGCCATTAATTATTACACTCCTTTCATTATTAATGAGCTGGAGATTTCTCCAAGATTTTCCTTGACCATTTCAGTTTTAGAGCATTGAACTTACTGGAATCGCTTTTTTTGTTTACACAGCTTCTAATTGGGGTTGGCAGATCTATAATAGCTTGTCGAGGAATTTTGGGCTTTTTTTGTTTGGTGTTAATGATGGACTTCCAATTTTGGGAAGTCTACCGCACCATATCTAGCCTTCTCACTACGTAGCTATACCATCTATCCATGATGAGGATAAATATATATGTAAAAAAGTTATTCAATTCACGCTCTAGAAATTAAGAAAATAGTGACAGCTTACTTTCTATTCGATCATAACTTTACGCACGCAGATGACAAAATAAACAAACACAAACATGAAATTGACGCACACAAACGAGTGTGTTCGGCGCAGCTTTCTCATTTCTGTGACAGATAGAAAAGCAAGCGTATTCTGTTGGTTGAGCTTTCTAAGATTTCAGCTGTTGATGAATTAGATATAATTAATTAATTTCTTCATTATTATTTTACGGCTCGCTTAATCTTCTTAATGTTGTAATTGTATCAAGTGGTTGTCTGAATCAAATAATAATTTATTATTAAAATAATTGTCTTGTCGTTTTATTTCTTTTGTGGGAATTTATGTCGGTTTTAATTAAGCTTTTGATATTAATTCGTTGTTATTTCTAATGTACTTTTTGTTATCCTTTTGGAGTTGAATAGACTTAGTTCTTTCGTATATTTTTACTCAGTTACCTACGCAGAAGGAAAAAGGAAGGAAAAGTCAAAGGGTAAAAAGCCTTTCACGTGAAGTTGTGAATTCACCTGTAAATGTCTATTTGTATCTTCTGATAAAACTTTTCAAGATACATAAATAATAAATAGAAAACTTCTATTCTTAATGAATGTAGGTGAATAACATAAAATACCAGCTGTTTTTCCGCGGTTTCACCCAGGCTCCGGGGAAATTATTGATACAAAAAAAAATGATACTAAAACTGTAAAAAAATAATAATTACTTAATTTCAAAAAACGTTTTTCAGTAAAAGTGACATATCACATTAATTAATATCTCAGTACATCAAACTTTACACTTGCGGACAAATTAATTAGCTCACCTCACTTTTCATGTAATACAATACCGTCAACTTTCACGTCGAACAATGCGATGTTGGCTGTTGCCTTTTGTTTGCCGGACAGTGTACCGACAGCCGTTATAAAACCCGAATAGTTTCTTTTGCTGCCTTTTGTCTGTACAATCGAAAATACGGAGAAAGGAAAAATGGCTGGAGATGCCATAAGGAAGGTAGGTCAGGCGCCTGCATGTTGGTCAAAGTAACATACCGTGGACAAAACGATCACTTACTAGAACTTTTTTATATAGAAAATCATCAAATTAACCTTTTTTTGTTGAACAAATGACAGAGGTCATTTGATGATTTCCTACTGTGGTTGCAGCGTGAGGCAGTGTCAGACTTTTTTTACTGACTAAAACCCATCATGTTCCTTCTTAAGCCTTTTATATACCTGACATGTAACTATTTCGTACAATCCCGCAGCATCAGTTACTAGAACTAACGAGACGTTCGGGTTCCTTATCAAATTAAAATCAATCAATCAAAGATTAGTCTCGATAGATTAGTGGTTTTGTAAAAAAAAAAAACACGTAAAGGCAGAACTAGTAACGTTCCTCGTCCCCCGAACACCCACATTTTGACGCGCTATTATCTTAAGAGATTTTGCGTTATGACATCTCTGCTAGTCATTTTGTTCTCCATGGTTGGAAAATCCATTGATGCAGCAATGATTACTGATCGGCCTTTGTTTTGGTATTTTAAAGGAAATGTTTTTGTAGCGTTATTCTCTATTTTTGGACTCTCTAAATTAAAAAGCTTAGTTTTCGAGATAAACATCCTTTGTTGCAGTTTATAAAAAGTTTTTTTGGTTATTATTATGTAGTAGAAATTAAGCTTTATTTATTACCTTTACTCTTTTTTATAAGAGACGTAAAATAATTTTGAATATCGCAAAAGAAGTCTTTCGAAAATGATTTCGTATTTTATGCAAGAGATATAAGTAAAAAACGCAGGAGAAAAGTAGTTTTCAGTAAGAAAATAAATGAAGCCTACATTCTCTTACCTATAGCTTTTTAATAATAATATTTTTACAATACTCCACCAAACAAAACGGCCATTTATAATTGAAAAACAACTGAAAACAACTCACTCACTAAATTGTGTTACACCGACAATTTTTTGTACAAACTCAGTCAGTTTAAAATACCTGCTCCTACACTGCCTGACAAACTAATTACGGCGAACATTTGAGTTTCACTGTAATACGGCTAATACCCTTTGTTTGCAAGCTAGTGTACGGCCATTGTGGGTAAAGAACCAACCTCTCAAGTATGACGGCATGTTCGATTCCAGGTCAGACAAGTACCAATGCAACTTTTCTAAGTTTGTATGTAATTTCTAAGTATATCTTGGCCACCAATGACTGTGTTTCGGATGGCACGTTAAACTGTAGGTCCCGGCTGTCAGCAAACATCTTCGGCTTTCGTTACGAGTAGTCAGAAGCCAGTAAGTCTGACAACTAGTCTTATCAAAAGGTACCGGGTGGCCAGGTCAACTGGGTTGATTAGGTCAAATAGGGCAGCCGCTCCTTGTAGATTACTGGTATGGTTATCGGCATGAATCTTGAGCTCTGACCTTCACCTGCGCAGAAGTAATTTATTGGGTCCCTTTTGTGGTGTGAAGTGAGGCGCGGGGGCGGGCTAAAGCGGTGATTGGCCCGCAGTGCATCGCGTCATAGCCGTCACTCGGGATGGGTTTTTTGCTAATAAATCACTTCTGCGCAGATGTAGGTCAGAGCTCAAGATTCTTGCCGATAACTATACTCAGCTGCATCCGGTTAGACTAGAAGCCGACCCCAACATAGTTGGGAAAAAGGCTCGGAGGATGACAGTGCCTGACAAACTAATTAACGTCGAACATTTGAGTTCCAGTGTAACTCGGCTAATACCCTTTGTTTGCACGCTAGTGTACGGCGTTGTTACCCAAACTTGTGGATCGTCGCTTTTCGATTCATTACAAACATTATTTTTGGGTAGAGTATTTTAAATGCACATTTTGTGTGGTCATTTATCTATGCTCATATTATAAATAAAAAGGATGTATTTTTTGTTTGTACAGTCAACCTCAGGTCAGTGGTAACAGTTTTAAAGGAAAATCGTACTTATTATTATTGAGTTAAGGTGCATGACAGTTACCACTGATGTGCGGTCTACCGTACCCCAAAGGCACTGAATCGTTTAAATAGATTTAAAAAGTTATTTCACTTGTTGGGAAGCTACATACATACATTATGCCCCTATGACATAGGTCACACACTTACAGACATTTTATTTATCGTATAGGAAGCAGTTTCCACGGCATGCAGAAAATCCGCAAAACCAACTAGTTATTTGTCATCATGACAAAGACGCGTAAAGCAAATACTAAATAAATTATGGTTTGTCTATAAACGATATAATGACATAAGAACGATAGTTAATTATGATCTTCGTAACTTGTACGTATGTATTTATTACACAAGATTACTTAAAATGCCGTTCGGTGTTTCCCTCAATTTCATGGTCTTCTGTAAAAATCTATTTAGTTAACACACGTTCACTATCATTGTTAGTAGTTTATCCATCATTCAAAATAGATGAAAATAAAACACATCGATAACATTTTCATAAAACATCGTTGATCATTCAAAGCTACATTTCTAAGCTCAGAAACTTTTGTATTATTGAACAACTCAATATTGGTCTTTGTGAGACAATTTACGAATTAATCTGTTTTCAAAGCGATTTCAGTGTTGGCTCGTTTTAATTTAACCTATTGTCTTGTTGGCTTCGATAAACTCGTTTTATGATAGTGTTCGCAATTTTGACTTTGTTTTCAATTTATATAAAAGTATTTATTTATGTGCCTGATATTAGAAAAATAAAACCGTTTAATATAAATTATTCTATACGTTATTCTAAACTTTTTTTATCGTCCCACTGCTGGGCACAGGCCTACTCTTACACGGAGAAGGATTGAGCGTTATTCACCAAGCTTGCTCAATGCGGGTTGGTGATTTCAGACTTTATAGTCCAGGTTTCCTCGAGATGTTTTCCTTCACCTGTTAATCAGCCATTGGTGTCAAAAATATACTTAGAAAGTTCATACAAACTAAGAAATGTTGGTACTTGACTTTTTCTAAAGATTATTCTTTATTAGCTTACAATTTGGCAAAAAATATCCTTTTTCACTTCTGTGAAACTCTTGAAGGCAAACAAGCGTGATAGCATTATTGTTTCTTTTACTTTTTGACAAAGAAAGGTCAAGGTTGAGGCCTTTTGAGTATGAAATCCCGAAATGTTGTTGATACAGAATTTTTATTCGTACGCAAATACTGAAAAAGGTCATTGTGGTTCCGCGTCTACATAATATATTTAATATGTGATGGTGAAGCGAAAAGCCTCGTACTTTATATTGGTGAGTGTTTTAATAAAAATGTAAGGGATGAAAAGGTTTTTTATGGTACTTTTAGGGTCCTTGCTTAGACAATTCTATTAACTGGACACGCTATCGCCGTGCCTTCGTCTCTGCCGTAGTCATAAGAGCGTCGCTTACACCCGTGTATATTTACGTATTTTTAAATGTGTGCGTCAAATACATGCCTGTGTTTATGCATTTTGTCGTGTGCGTGCGTTAGGATGAGATTGAAAATGCATGAATGAGCTATCACTATTTGTTGCGTTGTCTAGCGAAACGTACTTTGGCTGACGTTCCTTGTGTTTATGGCGGTTCCTGTTGGTTCGATGCTCTAAGATTCCTAGGATACGAGTACTCCAGTATCTCCTCAATCTTTGATGAAATGCGTGGTTCTGCATGATTTGAGGGTACTCTTGGAACTCGCGATTTTATTTGGGTCCCTTAACGTAAGTTATAAACCTACTTGGCTTGGATTCTTCTTCATTTTTCAGGGCGTTCAAAAGATTTACGTTTTTATTTTAGTATAGATCAAGTGGATAAGCAAACTAGAGATGTCAATCTATGAATCGGTGTTTTCATTTCAGGTAAGTTTATTGGCATACAAAGTATCGTTTAATTTAGTTCAATCATAATCATAAATCATTTATTTTGCTTGAAATATGGTTTTACATAAGGTGTTAACAATTATGTAAGTTGTAGTGTACAAAACATATTTCACCCGTATTACGGGTATGCAAAATATGGTTCTTTAAAGCTAATGGAATTATACAATTATCTGTTTAATTAATATATTAATCAATTAAATTAATTTTTAAATTAAATTATTGGTTATAAAAAAAGGTACGGCATTTAGTGGGCACCAAATCGACATGTACTTTTGTTGAGAAACTCTTTAACACTATAAAAACTCTCCTGAATTAGCCACTTTCGAAGGGCAGTACAGAACTTGTTGTACGGTAAGTCAGTCATTCCCTTAGGCAGAGAATTATAAATTAGTGGAGCCATACAGGCACAGTTTTTCCTAAAAAGCTCCAGCTTAGGGACGGGCATTTTTAAGGGAAGGCGATTAATTTTGCGTCTAAATGTGTTATCATTAGATATAAAAAGATAACCGTGGTTTTTAACAAATTTAGAAACTTCATATATGTATATGCAAGGTACGGTTAAGAGACTATGTGCCTTGAAGATAGGTTTACATGATTCTGTCCAGCTCATTCCGTACAGTGCTCGAATGCACTTTTTCTGTGCTATAAATAATCTAGCAATGTCGCAAGAATTCCCCCATATCACGATGCCGTATCGAATTATAGAACATACGTAGGCATGGTATACCATAATCGAGGTATGGCGTCAACATTTGTCGCTTGAAAATATAATAATAAGCAAAACTGTATTTCGGATAGGTAAATAGGAGTTGAACTATTAATATGTTTATCTTCAGCTGTGACCTTTACGAATACACTTCTGTATAAACTTCAGAACTAGTTAACGATTTTATGAAGGTAGGTACTGGTATCAGTTACGGGCCCCAAAAATACCTGTTTGTTTTTTTTCGTTCAACCGTCAAGAGGATGACCTTAGCTATTGGGCCTTTTAATTTATGAAAAATATATATGTCACCGTAAGATTACAAACATCGTTAGATTACAATCTATCTCGAGAGATTGTAAACTGTCGAATTATTGTGAACCGTAACATCTGATTACAATTTACCGTATGATTTTTCGCTATATTATAATCTATCAATGTAAAGCGGTCAAATTGTCAACTGGCGTAGAACGGAATGCATCTTGCGCGCTGATTAGTAGAACGTAATGTCGCCGCTCCCGCCATTTTGTTTGTTTATTTCGTTTGTTGTCGATTGTGTAAACAACTGTGTTTTCGTGATTATAAATTGATTTCCTGTTGAAAATAACTTATATCTTTAGAATTAGTTATATAAAAGTATACGGGAACTCCATGGGAACAGAACGGCTGGTCGTGATTGGTCGATCTTACAAAAAGACTGACCAATCAGGGAGAGCTTTCGGACAGTTGACAATTTGACAATTTCTCATCGATAGATTATAATATAGCGAAAAATAATGCGTTAAATTGCAATCAGATGTTACGGTTCACAATAATTCGACAGTTTACAATCTCTCGAGATAGATTGTAATCTAACGATGTTTGTAATCTTACGGTGACATATACATAGGTAGGTGATAAATTAGAATAAGTTGCCAGTTCTATATTATAGGTAGCAAACAATAAACTAGAACTTTCTAAAACATGATCCCAATTGGCTCACCGCAGAGCATACAAATTAGCCTTCTGTTTGGTTTCCATTAACTCGGCAGTAAGCTGAAATGCAGTTTGTAGGTTACCTCACTAATCTGCCTTCATCGCTGCATCTATCGTCACTCTCAGTTTGAAAGCTATTGACTAGGTATTATTGTAGAAGAGTTGTGCTGGTTTGCATATTTTTAGGTCATCCTCCGAGCCTTTACCCAATCATGTTGGGGTCGGCTTCCAGTCTAACCGGATTCAGCTGAGTACCAGTGCTTTACAAGAAGCGACTGCCTATCTGACCTCCTCAACCCAGTTATCCAGGCAACCCGATGCCCCTTGGTTAGACTGGTGTCAGACTTACTGGCTTCTGACTACCCGTAACGACTGCCAAGGATGTGATGTGCATATGGATGGTAACTTTTTTAATAACCGGTATTTTGAGATACCTGGGCCTGTTATTCATCGTTAATCATCTGCATTTTTACAACTATTTCATTAGGCTACCAGAGTGCACTTTCGGATGCAGCTGAGTATTGGTGGTGTGAGCTCTTAATAACACTGGTTGTCATATTTTCTGTCTTGTGCTACCCCAACGATTGCCAAAGATTTTCATATGACTGCCGGGATCCACTTATTTAAGGGGTCCTATAAAACATGGTGGAACTACTGATGATAAGATGGTCATTTAAATTATTGAAATATACACACTGATCGTAAGCGTAAGCGTAAACGTGATGAGTCATATGTGATAATAACCGATTGCTTTACTATTGTGTCATCATCGTGGATAGTAAAGTGGCTTAGTTTATGGTCGATCGACCCGTGCGACTGTCACTGAACACAGCAGTAATCCTCTTAAAGTAAGGTTAAAGTTTATCCACATTTTTATTTTGAAGAAGCGAGTCTATAGCCAGCAAGTGATCACATATTGGGAATACCCGAACTATCACTGAGCTGAAAAATACTCGAATACACCACTTATCCCGACCCGGTCAGCGATACAGGATTTAAGGTGGATCACACATTGCCTTACCTCACTTATTTCAAGAGCTTAGTTGGTGACTGTCCCTGTAAATATAAAGAGTTTTAGGTATTTTAAATAAGTTTTCTGGAGTTGGCTACTTGTCAAAATTTAAATACATACAAACATAGCTTCCACCAGAGGTCTTACCTGCGTTAAGTGGGAACTACTCGGTGCACTGAGATAAAACGGATACTATTGCTTTCCTTGCTAAATGAGCTATCTAGAACTTAAAGAATTTTCTAAATTAGTCCAGTAGTTCCCGAGGAACAGCTTTGACTAGAAGTAAACCCCATCATGTTGGACAAAGGTTAGAAAGATTCAATAAAGGGAAATTCAGTAAAGGGAAGAATGGTAGTGTGTAACTCGCTTTACCTCAACCCGGTCATCGAACAAAGGATTTTAAACTGACCGTTGGAAACAAACAAAGCTTAAAATGGATATCCCCAAAAACAAGAATGAGTGAGAACTTTCAGTTCCCTAATATTCTCAGTTACCGCTTTACCGTACCATGTTGAGCAAACCGACAATTTATGCGAATTCACATAGAATCCAGTTTAAACTGGTAATTAGGAAGCCGTTTTGTTCCACGTAGAAATTGTACGATCAGTTTTAGGTAAACGTGAGAATTTCTATTGAAGTGATTCGGTAAGTGCAGAAATCAAGCTGAATTTGGAACACGGAGGAAGGAAAGATAGCGGAGATGCCATAAGGAAGGTAGGTCTGTCACTTTCTTGTAGGTCAAGTTACGTTTTGTAGGCGTGATCAGTTATTCGAAGTAACGGCGTTCGGGTTCGGGGTCAAAGATTTGTCTTGATTGATGAGTGATTTTGTTTTGAAAATAATGAGAGTGTTCCTCAGGTGGAGCTAGTAACGTTCCTTGTACCCCGAGTACCCGCATTTTGGCGGTGAACTTTTTTAGTAGATTTTGCGTTATGACATCTCCGCTATTTGTATTTTGTTCTCCATGATTTGAAATCTTTCGGGTAAGCGATCTGAAGATGTTTTGAAAGGTTCAATTAGTTGCAACGTTCTGCAGTAGATGCTTCAAGATTGCTCTTAGCAAGCGATGCATTTCTATTAATTTTGTATTAAGCAGTAAGGGAAGTTAAAGTGATGCGGTTTATTTAATACGCTTTTAGATGACAAGATAGTTTGGAATATAATTTATGTACCAAGAGATATAGCAAACACAATGGTGACAGTATATTTTGGGTTCGATTATAAAAATTATTAAATACGTGTGTTATTAGTGATTTTTAATAGAAAGTTGATGATGTTATATAAATACTTGCCGGTACATATTAGTAACAGAACGTAGTAATTACAAATAAACACTAAAGGCAGATTTGAGAAATCTCGGAGATTAGGGTTTTTAGGCGATTTAAGTAAACTAGACCCAAAACATAGGGAACAAGAAGATTCGAACTTAACCTCGATTTAATTTCTAAAAGGCAAAAACACAACAATTACAAAACTTTCCTACCTCCTTCAAACACACAAACAAAAATCTTCAAACACAAGTACAAATATAAATAAATAAAGAACAATAAAGCCATTAGATTCAATTAAGGGCCTTTTAATTTCGAAATCAAAGTTAATTGTCCCACAAGGTTACTTTGACACGGATACCTTTAAATCCCTTCTGGAAACAGACCTTAGGGTCTGTTCAGATAGACCGGTTCGGAGGGCATCGGCGCGCATTTTTCTTTTCACACAGACCGGAGCCGACTCCGATCGGCTCCAATCGGCTGCGTGAGATGCAATTGAAGCCAAACGTCAGCAAGACCGAGAAAAAGTACACGATCAGAGCCGATCGGATCCGGTCGGCTCCTCTTATTATTTGACACCGAGCATTCTTAGTGACAAAAGAAGTGCGCATGCAAAAATAAACCTTACTTCAAATACTGCGTACTCAATTTTCAACGTGTTAAGAATTTGCTCTCCTCTCCGAGAAGGTCTGTCTGAACGGACCCTTAGAGGTTTTGACCTTGGACCTTTTCAAAGGTAAAAAACAAGGGAAAAATACTGACTAGGTGCGATATTTGTAGGAAGTTTCCTAAATATCTATATTAAAGTGTGGGCTTTGAAAGTTCAGATAACAATTTTAAGCAAGTCTTCTCTGATTAAAATTTCACTTTTTTTCTTAGATAACCTGACTATGTAAAAAACTAACATTTGTATATTTTTATCTGTATGGTATGGATGTAAAATATAGCTTTCAGAGATAATTTAGGCTGTTACACTAACGGCCAGTTTCTTCATCAAAAGTTAAAGTTAAAGTAATGTCTAAAGTAAAAGTAACGGTCAAAATCGTTTTTTCAAGGCTAAAGTGACAGCAAAATTCATAGAAAAATTGAATTTAACCGTTACTTTAACTTTAGACATTACTTTGACTTTAACTTTGGCTTTAACTTTTGATGAAGAAACTGGCTGTAAATCGTTAATTTTCATTTTGTACTAAAATATAACTCCAAAATTTATATTTTAGTACAAAATGAAATAGATTTTAAAATTTAAATAAATTTTACTGTAATCTCACTGAAAATTTACAAAACAGGTGGACAAAACTAAAGATTTATTACATGTACATTTAGTATATGTACTGTACCTACATGTATTTCAGGTAGATATGTATCTATTAAAGTAAAATGTACAAAATCCTTTTAGGTAGGTATCTATTGCGTAGGTTGTACCTTTCTGCAAGGTTTGGTTGGACCCGTGAAATCGCCTTAGGAGTTTTCAGTAGTATCCAACCTTAATGTTTATTGGACATAGATTAAGTTTTTTTGTTATACAGATGAGACAGGCGAAATAGTTATTTAACTACGTATTTTTTTGTTTAGTATGGTTTTTGAAATATAATTAGATACGATTTGGGTGTCTGAAAAACTTACTCATAGAATAATATAAATTATTTATTACCTAATCCCAGTAATATTCCGCAAAAATCTATAGGTATACTTGTAATAAAGCTTGAGTTTCTTTCTATATTAGATAGTATATTTTCGAGAAAGGCTACTTTTGATCCGGGTGCATGAAGCAGTTTTCACGGGAAGTGGGTATACTCACCGAAGAAGGGCATTAATATAATAAGATTATATTAACATACAAAGCTTCTTACTTCTAGGAACAATTTACTACAGAACTGTTCGTAGAAACAAGAAGTATCATGTCTCAACAATTAATCTATGACCATCCATTATATTCTCACAAACAAACATTTATAAATTCCTTATAATATAAGTAACATGTTTCGGAAAAATACAAGATACACGTATGTTATATACTTACCTTTATTTCGAATAGACCTTTAATTAATTGGAAGGTCTTTAGAGCATGTTTCTTCGTAATTAATTCTGATGGAAGGTGCTGGGGCTCATGGCTCGGTGGCTAGGGGGCTGATCAATTGCACTTTGAATGCTATCGAACCGTGTTATCGAGGTTGCGTACCTACTTGCATTTGAGTCTTGCTCAAGTCAATATTTTTTCTGACTGTAAATTCACTTCTTGATAAAGGAGTATACTTTTATTAATGTGTAGGCGACATTGTCTATGTGTGTCTATAAAATAGAATTTAAAAAATGTGGATACAAAAGGACTTAATTAAGCTGGAAATAAATCAAATTCCTCTCTACATACATAAGTATTTTGCGTTGATAAGAGTCTTTCAAGTTCATAAAAGCGTAATATTCAATTACAATTGCGAAAAAGACTTAAATAATACCACAGATTTACAAAGAAAAAAAAACAACGACTCCTAAAATTACAATACAAAACCAATCCAAAATCAATCAACACCAATATTTCATCTCGACACAAAAAAAAAACAATACACCATCAAGCGAGCCTCTAATCTAAATCTACCGATCATTTTCTCGTCTACAGCTCACGATGTACCCAATGTCCCATAATGTCCCACAACGTCCCACAATGTCCCAGGACGCCCCGATATCATGTCATTTTCCACCCGGACGGCTATCCGACGACCGCGCTGAGTGACGACGTGAAAAATAACCAACCTTATCTTTTGGATAAGTATTTCTTTACAATCGACTTGTTTTTTCGCAAATGATTAATAGATTTCTCTTGGTTTGGTGAGGTTTTTTTTGGCTGTGACTTCGCTTGTGAAAATAAGAAAAAAATTGCGTAAAAATAATCATCATTTGTTTATTTGTTGATGTTGGTTACCAGGTTTTGACAGTCAAGCATGCAGCCTACTTGAGTACTTGCATAGAGTATTTTATTAGATATGAAATGAGAGGGTGATCAGATACATGTCATTGATGGGCTGTTATATTTTATAATTATTTCATAATCACATTCTTTTTAACAGAAATCGAAATTGCTGATGTCATCTTGTCATGTTCATGTTGTTCTGTTGTCATGTTGTCAGATGATGATTTTCGTTGTAAATTAAGTCTTTTTGTCAATTTAATTAGTTAAATTCAATAAATTACCAACATACCGACAGTATTATGATCCAGACACCGGTCGGATCATAATACTGACGGTCATAATACTATCGGTTACAAGTACTGACCTATTTTTGTGATAATGAAGTTTTAAGGGCAAGTTTTTATTATTTTTGGCACTTTTTAAGCCAAGTCTTTCCAATTTTTTTTTTCAGATTTCTTTACACAGTAACAACATTAGAAGTTCTACAGTATTATTTTTATACGAAGCAAAGGCATACACGGTAATAATAGAAATCCAGACAGTTTATTTGATTTGATGGTGAAAATAATGAAATTCAGGAATAGTCCGATTTTACCAAACTTTCTCTTCTCCGTCGATTTGACGAAGAAGGCTATTCAGTGCAAGAAGTAGGTTCAGTTTTTTTTTAATTAGCCTACGCTGTCCCACTGCTGGGTAAAGGACTCCTCCATAGCATATGGCATTTGCATAGCATTTGGAAGCTGTCTTAGTCTTCTAACGTTAATATGTAGATCAAAAATATATTCGTTTTCTCAATATCCACATTATAATTCAAGAAGACGATACCATCAAAAAACATAAAACAATAGCTATTCTCCAATAGTCCCCGAGATACAGGTAATGTTAGACGTTAATTTTTACATCCTATCCCGTTCCATATCCGAAGGACTCGACTCATTAATATTTTACGCACCTTTTTTCTTACAACAAAAACAAGAGAAAGAAGTTCCACTTGTTTTTTCCAAACAAGTGAACAGGGCAGGAAGAAGAAGAAATGAAATGATTTTCAAAGACCAGAAATAAGACAACATTTAGGTACCTAAGTTTCTGACTCAGGTAAATATTGACTGTGCCTGACTTCTTCATCATCATCATCATCTCTCGAGCCTTTACCCAAGTATGTTGGCTTCGGCTTCCACTCTAACCAAATGCAGCTGAGTACCAGTGTTTTACAAGGAGCGACTGCATATCTGAACTCCACAACCCAGTTACCCGGGCAACCCAATACCCGTTGGTTAGACTGTGCCTGACTTATTAGGCGGTAAAAGACATACTTCGGGACGTTGTAATTAATATTCTGTCAATCAATAGACTTGGCCAATGGAGATATAATTTTGACGTCTATTATTATTCATAATGTAGAATGTAATCACAAGAATTTGCATATGAAAAAATTGTTACAGTTGCTTCTAAGTATAACCCGGTAAGTGACTGAATTCTGTAAAACAATGTACACGAATACAATTTTGTAAAAAAAAAACCTTGTTAGGTACCTAATAGAGACATTACTCCCCGGATTTACACTTCTGGTGTTACCTGTATCTGATCAATTTTTACAGAAATTAACATTTTTGCTATCGGAGTCACGTTCCGTTTGACGCCAGGTGGTATAAACACATAATTACATGGCTTTTTATATCTTTCTGGTAACGGTTTCGGAAAACGGAGTATTGGAATGTTTTTTCAAGCGAAGTTATAAGGAATTTTTATCTCATTTATTTGGTGGGAGCGTGCTGGATGTCTTTATTTAGGTTTCTGTTTGAGAAATAATATTTCAAGTACATGAAAGTGAGAGAGTTCGCCTGTATTTGCATCCATACAGAGTGAAAATGAGTAAGATTCGTTAATGAAAATATAAAAATAAAGACTCTTATATTGATGTAAAATATATATTTAATTGTAGTTAAAGAGATTTTAATGACCACTATTTAGACAGCGTCATCAAAATGCATTGAATGTCTCCTTTCCGATATTTAACTCTGCTATACAGCAGAAATAGGTACACTGATTTAATTTTATCAGCCAAGTTCTTGTCACTATTTTTCACTTTAATCTTCAATACTTAGATACACTTAATTCCCCATTTCTTCGCGTAAGTATCGAATCAAGCGATTACGATGTATCGATTTAAGCTATTAAGAAGTATCGATTTAAAGTTAGTTCGTATAATCTGTAGTGTCGTTAAACTTTATTTTGTATTAGAGGTTCATCAGTTTTCAGTATCGCGTGAATACAACGGGGATATTGTCTTTTTTATATAGATTTAATATCTAATTGAAAATAGACATTTTAAATACCACACTTTAAAAAATCGAAAAGTATACAAATATATGTAAAGAAAATAAATTTAATTTAATTTTCTTTCTTTTTGGCATCCGATTTTTCACTTGGAATTTTGAGTTAAAAATATGTGATTAAAATAAACTCTACCATTGTAAATATAGACATCGAATGTCGTTTTATAAGACTATGTTTTCGAGATATATTTACATTATTGAGATATATTCTATACAAGAAGAATCCGGTTAGACTGGAAGCCGACCCCAACATGATTGGGAAAAGGCTCGGAGGATGATGATTCTATACAAGAAGAAACACTCCGATAGTAAAAAAATAGTCTTAATATGTATATCAAAAGATTCAAATAAAAAAACTTACCAAAGTGCATTCTTTGAAATAAGTTGCTTATCTAAGCAATACAATCTAAAACACATCGCTTTCCCAAGAAAATTGCATCATTGTCAAACAAAGCTACTCCAAACAAAATTTCTAACGGACACTTGAAAATATTTGAATATATCAGACACAATATCTGGCCGGAGTCCATATTTTCTCGTTTCGTAACTGAGGGTAGTATGATAAATCTACCGCGAATCTGTGGTTCGATCTACATTGAGTGGCTACCACGGGCTTGTTTGTCAAACGCGTGCTTTGAAAATATTCTAGAACACAATATTGTTGTGGTTCTTTATGCGAGTTACCTATTTCTGATGTTGAACAGTGCTTTGTTGTGGTTTTGTAAGTGTGTGGTTTGTGATGTAATTATAAGACATTTTAAAGTACTTTTCAGATATTATTTCTATTTTATGTATACTGTAGTTATGTATTTATACTATAGCTAGGTATAGGTATTTTTAATATTTTTTAGGCATTTGCCTAAATAGTGCTTAAAATTCTTTATTAGCACGTACGTATTTCTAAACCTTATTTTATCAACACCAAGCCATTAATGCCCGTTTTCACCAACAACCTCTTACCGTTTCCCTATCTAAATGCTACTTTTAGTAAGGATCCCTCCCAATTTGACACCTACCTAAATTCATTTTCACCACACTTGTACATGGATCCCTTAAGTAAGTGACAGATTACTAGTTCTACAAACGATAATGCAAAGTCGATATTTTATCGATAAAATGATTTTTCTGTACTTCTTAAGAAATAAATGTCTATCGAGTATATATTACTTAAGCCTGTGCTTTTTTTTTCTTGTGATGTTATTTTAATTTAACTTAAACTACATTACGCTATGTTTTATGCAATAAAACAGTAAAGAGGTTTTCTATAGGTGAATTTTTACCTATGTCATTCGCGCGTTTGTCAAATTGACTGATGTGTATGTGTACATAGAGTGAGGTTAATTTTGGGTTTATTATTGTTGAATAGATAAGTTTATTTTGGCAGAGAAGAGAAAACGAGGATAAACCTTTCTTGCAGAAGAAAAAGACAAGCTAGTGAAATTGCTGACGTCTCATAGAGACACAATATTAAACAAAAAACGGATGGGACCACGAACGAAGCCAAAAACAAAGCTTGGATCCAGTCACAAATAGTTTTAATGCGACAGGAACCCTTTACAGGTAAATGTGAATAATATCTGTGTATAATAATATAAGATATTGCCGTTCAACTGTGTTCCTTGTTTTACTGTCGGCTTCATTGTATTTTTGTTCTCCATGAGTTGATGGATTTAAGTATGGGGTTAAAATTATATATTTATTTGGTTTCAGGTGGTGCGAGAAATTGGAAAGACGTGTAAAAACATGCTGCGCCCAGCCCACCTCAAATTGAATTGGTGCAGGAGGATGATGATAATGTTTGGTACATCATATGAGGACTAATATTAAAATATTTGTTTACTATCTTTGTTTTAATTTACATAATTTATTATGTTCAATGTTAGCCTACTTCTTACCTCCAGAGGGTATCCCCTATCACCTAGGAGATAGGCTCCTCCATATTCACCATTTTCGAATCATTGGTATCTACTGCAGTTTTGGTATTTAAGGCCTATTCAAACCTGAGCGATATTCGCTGCCGCTGTGGGTAGAGGTAGATACCGCGCCGGTTTCGCTCAGGTATTTAGTATCAAGTATAGTTACCGGCACGGATATTGAGCTCTCGGCGGAAGAGTGGGGATCGCTTTGCGCACTGTACACAAGGCAATAAACCAATAAATGGCTTCTGCGCAGGTGAAGGTCAGGGCTCAATATCCGTGCCGATAACTATACCGCGGCTAGAGCGACCTGAGCGATATCCACTGCCGCTGTGGGTAGAAGTACATACCGCGCGGCAGCAGCGGCATGCATCCCGAACATCAACAGTAATATTAACGCATACCCACTGGGTTTTCTCTGTCGCAGGTGGTAGCGAATACCGCTTAGGTCTGAACAGTCATATTACCGCATACCCACAGGGTTTTCTCTGCCGTAGACGGTAGCGAATACCGCTTAGGTCTGAATAGGCCTATAGTTGTCCCGGCCACCGCGAAACTACATCAGTGATTACCAGATTTGCATCTGTTATGGTCTGTATATTTATGGACATGCAGGACTTCCTATTTTTGAATAATTCAGCGACATCACGACCTAGCAAGTGCGTTCATAGCAAGTATATAATCTATAATCGATAACCTATAATCTTATAAAAAAGTCATGATCATCGTACCTACTTTTTTCTCAGACATCTGCTCTTTCACGTAAGATAGGTACGTGGTCTTCTAATGATTATTATTTTACATATCCACAACCTCCACAGCTTCTAAACTTTCTAAAAGTTTACGTTTCATTTTTTTTTTGCTTTTTAAACATGGTATTTTTGGTGTTACATAACATATAAAGGTACATTTCACTATCCATCGCCAGAAACGGTTCAAAATATGTTTGTATTCTGTAATGATAATGATAGGAGTTGTTTAAGCAGGCATCAATCGGGCTCCCAAGTTTAAGTGAAATTTTTAGGTTAAAATTGACACCTAGGCTTTGGTGAAAATGAAATTCTTATTAAGTGTTCCGTAAATGCTCCCTAAATTTAGGTATTCGTTGGTGAAAACGGGCATAAGAGACCAAGACATCTTCTTACACCAAACGTACACAAATTCAAGACTCATTTCCACCATTCAAAATCTAAATCAAAATTCGCTACATATCCAAAACGCTTACCAATAGTAGGAACTGACAATTTCTGAGTGCATTGCGCGCACCCCCAGATATTGACAAACGTGCTTCCCTTACCAAGTAACCCCGTAAGGACAGAACGATGCATTCGCTTATGTCACAGTTGAAATATATTCTCTTGTAAACAGAATGATAATTCAGAGTTTTGTAAGATATGACCGATACGTAATTACATATAAGAAAAGTGTCGTGGTGGCCTAGTGAGTAAAGAACCAACCTTCTCAAGTGTGCAACTTTCTAAGTTTGCATGTACTTTCTAAGTATATTTTAAACACACACTGTGTTTCGGATGGCACGTTAAACTGTAGGTCCCGGCTGTCATTGAACATTCTTGGCAGTCGTTACGGGTATTCAGAAGCCAGTAAGTCTGACACCAGTCTAACCAAGGGGTATTGGTTTGCCCGGGTTGAGGAGGTCAGATAGGCAGTCGCTCCTTGTAAAACACTGGTACTCAGCTGAATCCGGTTAGACTGGAAGCCGACCTCAATAAAGCGTAACATTTGTGCATCTACATACTAAGGTTCGTAACAATGTCTCTCACACACGCATATGCTCGATGCACGACACTCAGTACTGACAGCACCGATAGCGCCGGTAATAGCTCGTCGATGCACATGCGTGTGTGAGTGACATTTTAAGAACGCTAGTACGTAGCTTCGCAACTGTTTACAAGACAATATATTTAAACTGTGTTTATACTCGTGACGTTGATATGTGTCATCAGCAGACATCAAAGTATGAAGATTTTGTGGGTCGTTTTTCGATTTTAGGTATTTGTTAGGTGAGAGTGATAGTGAAGGAGTATTTATGGTGGTAACTTATTGATAAGGAAAAGACTTTTAAAAATCGGTTCAGTAGATTCAGAGATCTTACTACACAATCACACATTTTATGTTTTTGTAGTTAATTGTTAGAAATGCAGATCATCCTCCGAGCCTTTTCCCAAACTATGTTGGGGTCGGCTTCCAGTCTGACCGGATTCAGATGCGTACCAGTGCTTTAAAAGAAGCGACTGTCTATCTGACCTCCTCAACCCAGTTACCCGGGCAACCTGATACCCCTTGGTTAGACTGGTGTCAGACTTACTGGCTTTCGACTACCCGTAACGTAACGTTTGTTAGAAATGCAGATGACAAAAAAAATTAAATATAAAGTCAGCCAACCAGTGTTTCCAACGATATCAGGTAACTCGGTTGTGGAGATCAGGCAGTCGTTCTATGTAGTACTTACACTGGTACTAAAGTTATCCGGATAGACTGGAAGCCGTCCCCAACATAGTTGGGGAAAAGCTTAAGCGGATGTGATTGATGAAAACGTACGAGTTACAGCCAGCAAAAGAGCATTAGAGGTCATTGATCTTTCAGCTTCTAGCGGCTGACTCCTGAATAAGCAGATTTTTTGAATTGGAGATAATTTCTTTATACTAGACTTTAAGCAAGCCTAAGCTCCTATTGGTATTTTTATTCACTCTTGTAAAACAAAATATATTTCAACTGTGTACTACAAACCATTATATTATTTCCCTTGATATTTTAACCCTGAAATGTATTCAGATCAAATCTTATTTATTCAATAACTCAGTTTCCTAGAAACGACATTTGAATAATTATTTCAAGAGGCAAATCTTAATTATTTTGTGATTCAGTGGTTATGGAAACCGAGTCTAAAATCAAGCATTTCATTATTACCAAGAACTGTTTGGATCAACTTATCTAAGGAGGCTTATTATCTCTATGAGAAATTCCAACTGTAAATTATATTACAAGCGCACGCTGACAAGAGACTAAACAGTCGGCCGACAATTGACCCGATAGTCGGTTCGTCAGCGCGCGTTGTTCCGCGTGCTCCTTAAAGAGACTCAGCAAACCCAGCGAGGCTTACCAGGGCCTTAACCTGAAAGGGCTGCGGGATTGTTCGAAAGAATTACCGTGGCCATGGTACATAAAGGGCTTAAGAAGGAACATGATGGGCTTGACCAAATGGACAGCAATTGTTTTTTTGATAATGAAAATCTTGATTCCAATCAAAGTTTTCAGTCGATCTGATACCGGCTAAATACCTGATCATTGTAATGTGCGTACTACCATTCATCTTCATACTGATTTATGAGCCCAAACAAACTATCGGCCAACCAAAAGTTTCTAGTGTGGGCGTTTTCTAAAAGATAACTTTGAAGTCATAACTTTCATTTCTATTCTTGATTTTGTATAGTTTGTATTCAACTTTGTTTAGTTTTATTGTCTTGATTTTGCGAATAATTTTTGTTAGTAAGTTATCATCAAAGAGTGAGTGGAATGCTTGATTAGTTGTCAATATTTTTTTATTTAAAAATCTTGATCTCATAATAGTCAAAGTCAAACGTTATAATATCATCATCATCCTCCGAGCCTTTTCCCAACCATGTTGGGGTCGGCTTCCAGTCTACCGGATTCAGCTGAGTACCAGCGCTTTACAAGAAGCGACTGCCTATCTGACCTCCTCAACCCAGTTATATGGGTATCGTTATATGGGTTAGACTGACGTCAGACTTACTGGCTTCTGACTACCCGTAACGACTGCCAAGGATGTTCAATGACAGCCGGGACCTATAGTTTAACGTGCCATCCGAAACACAGTCATTAGTGTCTAAAAAGTTATATCAATTTATATGAGAGTTCTCTATAAATCGATGTTCCATATAAGCTGCCATGCGAAACCGCGAGCGTAGTCTAAAAATGCAAATCAAAATAATTTTTAATTTCTATAAATGTACACAGTCACAAACATATTACTTTTAATGTTGTTTACCAGGTTTTAGTTGACAAGCGTGACGAAATCCGAAAATGTTAAGCAATATCATAAATACAATACATGTTTGTCAGTTTGTCCTATAATATTCAATTTTTGTAAGCAAGTTGTATAAATATTGGAGTACTGGTTTTGACTTTCGAATAGCCATACAAATACGGATTTCTTTTAATGGACCACATACAATAGACTTAAAAAGAACAGTCGTAGTCGTGGTGGCCTAGTGGGCAAAGAACCAACCTCTCGAGTATGAGGGCGCGGGTTCGAATCCAGGTCAGGCAAGTACCAATGCAACTTTTCTAAGTTTGTATGTACTTTCTAAGTATATCTTAGACACCAATGGCTGATAAAAAGGTGAAGGAAAACATCTTGAGGAAACCTGGACTATATAGTCTGAAATCACCAACCCGCATTGAGCAAGCGTGGTGATTAATGCTCAATCCTTCTCCGTGTGAGAGGAGGCCTGTGCCCAGCAGTGGGACGATAAATAGGCTGTAACTAACTAAAAAGAACAAGAAAATTAATTCCCTATTAAAAAACGAAAAACATTAAAGTTTAGTTTAGATATATACCCTGACTGACCCTGAGTGACCTATATATCTATATACCCTATATATCTATGTATATTGAGATTATAATATAGTGAGGCTACATTTTATCCGGTTGCGGGAAGTAGATACCACTGAGACACGGGTGAAACCGAGATAAACAGCATAACTAGAAGTAAACAAAATAAGAATTTGAATAAAACGCACATTAACAAGTACACAACAATCACATAAAAATATTATTTCAAGTACATTTAAAATTGCAGATGCAGATTATAGTCTGAAAATACTCGGCTAAGCAAAATATTCGAGCAGTAAAAATAAATGGTTGATATGAAAACGTTCTTAGTATTTTTCTTTGCGTATAAAGAAGAGTAGTTTTCAAGTAAATTGTGCTTGAAATGGAATGTTTATTTTGTGACGTAATTGCGACGAGAAGTTTGTAGAAGGTTGTTAATTTTTAGGTCAGGATTATTAATGTCTGTCTACGAGTATGTATTCATATTTAAAAAGGTAGGTAACGTTTTTCAGATTGGAAAGTTGAAACAGTTTGAATTTTTTGAAAAAGGCTACTTTTTATCTAGGTGTAGGATTTAGTACCCTTAAGACGCGGAAAACCAGGGGAAACAGATAATATAAAAACCAGCCAAGTGCGAGTCGGACTCACGCATTATTCAAAATGAGTAAAAAATCACGTCTGCTGTATGAGAGCCCCACAAAATATTTATTTTATTCAATTTTTGTTACAGCGGCAACTGAAATACATCATCTGTGAAAATTTCAACTCTCTAAGAGTCACCAGACTGTATCTCTCATGGACGGACAGAGAAGTGAAAACAATAGGGTTCCGTTTTACCCTTTGGGTACGGAACCCTAAAAATTGGATATATGGGACTTTACAAAAAAACCCTGTCACTTATTGAGAAACAAAATGTGTCAAAATTAACTCAAAAAGCCTGTTAAATTCACAGTCAACTTTTACCGGCCAGTTACTGCCGATCAAATGAATTGAAGCCAATGAATGGGACTTTCGTATTACGCATTCATCTTTTGTCAACCAGGTAGAAATCGATGCTACATTATCGCCACTGACCTGATTTTACTTTAAATGGGTTTTATAGATTACTTATAATGAAATATTTTACTGTAGTCGTCAGTTTTATATCACATTTACAGTAATACACTTATTCTGCTCTGTTTGTATCGGTGTAACAGCAAACTTTAAATTAAAACAGTGATATACTGGCGGATTTTCTGCTCGGTTCATGCATCATCATCATCATCTCCCGAGCTTTTTCCCAACTATATCGGGGTCGGCTTCCAGTCTAACCAGATACAGCTGAGTGGCAATGTTTTACAAGGAGCGATCGCCTATCTGATCTCCACAACCAAGTTAATCGGGCAACCCAGTAACTCTAGGTAAGACTGGTTGTCAGACTTACTGGCTTCTAACGACTGCTTTACAATACTGATGGTTTTACAGTAAACCTAGTGGGAAATCCGCTGATATAAAAATACTCGTAGGATCCAAGAGAGTATATGTAACTTAAAAAAGTTACATTGGTACTCGTCTGACCCGGAATCAATCCCGCACACGTCCTCCCACGCAAGTGCTTTTAACAATTAGGCCACCGAGATCCTTTTCCCTAAAATCGTGTTTATACCCAGAAACAGACGAACTGACGTCTTACTGATGAGAAGGATTAAAATGTTCTTCCTCCAACATTATTCCGCCTACACCCATAATTATGTTCGCTAATAAACTTTAACAAGACAATGTACTAATTAAAACATTTGATGCTCATCTTTCTTATTAATATGTTCCCAAAATGCGTTGGTGTTAACATATTCTTAACGATCTGTTACGAGAAAATAGGAAGATCTACCTACTAGAAGCTCAAGGGTGTTTAAAGGTTGAGTTAAGTATTTAATTTATTTAAAAATCCTTACTTCCTTCCTGTCTGTCTTTCGATTTGATTTGACATCCACCTAGAGTCTAAATTTTATTTATCCGGGTGCGGAAAGAAGTCCCTTCTGCAATTGGAAAGAACCATGAAGCACGGCTAGTTATAAAAATAATTGTTATTATACACAACTTATTAATTTCTAATATAGAAAATGTTACTCGGGAAGAGTGCAGCCTTCTAACAGTAAATGAATTTTTCGAATCGGTTCAGTCGTTTCGGAGCCTTTGGGGTATAAACATAAAAAATGTTTCCTTCTATATGAAATTTATTATTTATTTATCTTATTTCGCAAGGTAATCATCTTATATGCTAAGCCCAACAAAACCATTGCAATGGTTTGACTGTAGGGTCAATGAGTACCTATCTAAAATAACAATTAAACACTAATTACTTATAAATTAAATTCCTTACGTTAGCTTGTCTAAATAAATCGTCTAGCGTGGGCTGTAAGTAGGATACTTACGAGTTCCCCGTATATAGAAATGCGATACTTTTAGGACAGACTTGTGGCTAATGAACAGTCACAGCTGTAGTAGTGTGAGTATCATTTTGCGGATATTATGGACTGTTTTTAGGGTTCCGTAGCCAAAATGGCAAAAACGGAACCCTTATAGTTTCGTCATGTCCGTCTGTCCGTCTGTCACAGCCGATTTACTCGGAAACTATAAATACTACAGTGATGAAATTTGATGGGAATATGTGTTGTATGAACCGCTACAAAAATATGACACTAAATAGTAAAAAAAAGAATTGGGGGTGGGGCCCCCCATACATGTAACTGAGGGATGAAATTTTTTTTTTCGATGTACATACCCGTGTGGGGTATCAATGGAAAGGTCTTTTAAAATGATATAAAGTTTTCTAAAAAACATTTTTCTTAAAGTGAACGGTTTTTGAGATATCAGCTCTCAAAGTCGTAAAAAGTATGTCCCCCCCCCTCTATTTTTATAACTACGGGGTATAAAATTCTAAAAAAAATAGAGGTGATGCATGCTAATTAACTCTTTCAACGATTTTTGGTTTGATCAAAGTATCTCTTATAGTTTTTGAGATAGGTTGATTTAACTGTAATTTACGGAACCCTTCGTGCACGAGTCCGACTCGCACTTGGCCGGTTTTTTTAGATTTAGTTTTGGATGGGAATTGAAAAGACGAATGCTTTTTGCCTTTTAAAGTGCATCATGGAAGGATAAAATATGCTAAGCCGAAACCAAATAAAATGGGTATAAGGGCAGGATGATGATGATAATGCAAAAAAATCATGTATAAAAATATATGTCAGTTCATACATAAAGTAAAAACTTGCCAAAACATACTTTAATTATTTAGTACACAATATTATTATTCCAATTTGAGCAATTAATAAATGTGTATTGCTTATAATTGCTACTTGAATGTTTTTAAGTAGCAGAGTACCAATTTAACAATTTTAGTACATTATTTATGTAGCTACTTATTATGTTGTTAACTTTGCCACCGTTTGTGGACCAGTTTGTTTAGCAAACATCAATTACCTATATTAAGATTACTTATATGAAATGTTTATTGAGTAAGTAATATTTGCTTATGCAAGTTTAATATTTAGTTAGAGCAAAATAAAAGATTGTGCTTTATTATCCACTGATATTTACATTACATAATTTTATTGATCTAGTCTTATTTCAGTTGTTAACACTTACTTATGTATACATACATGCCTGTACCATTTCCATAAAAAATACGAAAATTCCCAATATCCGCGTACACTATGGTCGCCCTACACCTATTAACGGACACTTAACGCTTCGGACTACGTAACAGAAGAAATAATGTCCCTAATGAACGACTATAGGGGAAGCTTTATAGAATCAATTACTGGCTTTGTGTTATAACATTTACAAAGGTATTATTCTTTTAGAAGAACTTTGAAAATCATGATTTTTGGACTATCGATCTATCCACCATCGTTATGTTTCTTGCCCCACCAATTTTGAAGTCGGTTCAGCATTGTTTCTTCTTCTATGCTCTTCTGTCTACCATCGATATATCCAGCTTGGTTTAATTTTGAGTGCTTGGAAATAAAAAAAACTAAATGAAGATAAAATTTAAATTCAAAATTGTTGTTGGTTTAATTTTGAAGAACAACGAAATAGGTAAATTATTATACACTAGCTGTTTTCACAGCTGTCACGGGGCAATCTCTTTCCGTACCTGAACAAAATAATATTTATAAGCTTATGTTACCTGGGGATAATGCAGCTTTCAATCAGTGAAATACAAAAATACATTAAATAATAATAAATATCTAGACAGCTCTACACCATAGTAAGGTCGGCTAGCCCCATAGTAGGGTATTTTTTATAATTGGCCCCATGATAACAGAAGTATAAAAGTACGAGTATAGACTTGAAAATGTTCTATCCAATCGATGCTAGTTTCAGCAGAAACATAGGTACAACTGGACCCTGTTCCGCAAATGGACAGCCTTTAACGGATCTATCATCGAACGTTGAGAGTAAGCTTAAAGGCTATTTCACAATGGGTTTAGCGATACTGTTACGTCATATTTGGCTTATCCTTTATCGTTGGAACACAAAATAATGTAGTTGGAGAATTTTCTTTTTCTCCAAGAGCCGTTTTTGCAGCTATGTGCAAAAAAGTTTCTAGCTAAGTATCAGTCAGAAAGGGATTGATCATAAAGTTAAGCAACACTTAGCGAGTTCAGTCCTTGGATGGGTGACCATCTATGTTAGAAGGAAATGAGTCGTTTGTAGACGGCACGTTAAATTGTATGTAGGTCCCCATTGTTATTTTCCTATGTTTGGAAATGAAAAAGAAAAGCCAGAAGGCAGAAAGTCTGACAACCATTAGTACCAGGAATAATTGGTTGCCCGCGTAAGTGGATTGAGGAGTTCATCCCAGCAGTAGCTTGCCAGTTGTAGCCAGCAGTAGTAACGTTTGACTGAAATCGAATTCATAATGGTTGCACAAAACCCTAGCAGGCGTTGAAACAGCAACCCTTTTCACGAAAATTATCATCACTGCCTACCCCTTGATGAGACCAAAGCGCGAAGGGTTTCCCACTTTAAAATTGTCGCCTAAGTTGTTACAGATCAAATATTTGCGTCACGGGTCACCGAATTTCATAGGGTAAGTAGCACACTGCAGACTAAACAGTCGACCGACAGTTGGCCCGATGACAATAAAAATACTTTTGAAAGAAAATCGGGTTTCCCATACGGCTAGTTGATGCTTCGCGTAACCAAAAGGCTGGCTACTTTGGACAAAACATAAGCATTGCCATGCAGTGTGGCAATGATGCTAACCTTTTGAGATCGCTCCCAATCAACGGAGGTAAGGATTTTTTTACGCTTTTTAGTTTCAGTAACAATATAAATAATAATTCTATTATTTTTGTTGTCAATAAAAAACAATACACTGTTTATTGGAAATGGCTGTAAAAAAAGAAAATCGTGAATACAATCTTCAGTCGGTCTGATACTGGCCAAATACCTGATCGTTGTTATGTGCGTACTACCATTCATCTTCATACTGATTTATGAGCCCAAACAAGCTATCGGCCGACTAAAAGTCTGCCGTGTGCTCTCTAGCGCTGACGAAACATTGCAGTAGGATATGAATGGGGTTCATTAAGTTACTGGTTAGAGTGAGATGGGTATATGATAGACAGAGAGAGTGGATACTGTTTCATTGTTATTTTGAACTGTGATTTGAATATTTCGGTTGGATGTTTATATTTACATAGTTGGTTTGATTTAAATACTACGCTTTCTTCTGTATTGTTACACTGGCTGTTCCCACAGAAATATAAGCTATTTTCTTAGCTTATTTCTTAGGTTCTATATTCTAGGAATTGTTGATTTAAACAGGTTTAGTAGTATTGACGTGAAAACTTCTCTGACTCTCATTTATTACATAACCAGGTACAGGATTTTATGCGATAAAGTTCGTAAAAGTAGCTTGATTTAAATGTCTAATATTCGAGTAAGTGTCAGGAATCAAAAGGTACTAAGGATAGGAGAAACAATGACATAGAAAATTACATGTTGTTTCAAAATTCCTTTGCCGACCATTTTCTAAGTAATTTTCGTATGCACATAAAAAGTCATTCAAATCTTATGTAGGTAACAATTTGCAACTTTTGAATTATTTCAAGGCTCATCTTTAACTTGTCGTGGTTAGTATATGCACAGATGCAGTCATCATCATCCTCCGAGTCTTTTTCCCAACTACGTTGGGGTCGGCTTCCAGTCTAACACAGTAAATGGAGAGATACAGTCAATTCCTAAAACATGAACAGACGTTTTCTCAGAAACCTCTATACGTGTATGTTAGCTTTATGTAGTTGTTATTCCTGGTAGTTTGTGGGCCGGGGGTTGATTTCATTGGAAAACATTAAGCTCTTGTTGGAAATCTAATCTTTGACAGGATACTAGCGTTCTAGATAGAACTCTAGGGAAGACTAGTATTTCTGGATAGTACAATTATGTATAATTATTCAATATCCTAGCCTTTTCCCAACTATATTGGAGACAGCTTGCAGTCTGACTCGATGAGTACCAGTGTTTTACATGGAGTGACTATCTATCTGATTTCTTCAACCCACTTACCTTGGCAACCTCTTGGTAAGACAGGTTGTCAGTCATTATAACTAGTGCCAAAGATATTCTAATCACACACGACCGGGACCTTGCAATTTAACGTGCCTATTCGATTTATATTTTCATATCCATCGCATAAGACTGTGAACATTTCATGTCAGCCAATTGCTGTCCACTGCTGAAAGTAAACATCCCCAAACAAATTAAAGAAGACTATAAACTGACCCAAATATGGCAAGGGTAGTCAGGTAATGACTCAATTTCAGAAAGAAATAATTACGTTCTTAATTAAAACATGTTGGAATACTGCCCAAAAGAGTACAAAGACACGCTAGCATATTTTCGTTCACCCAGAAATGCACTTAACATTGCGATAATATATTTTGATATCGAGTTCAAGTTGGTTTTCAGAGAATTTCAGCAAACTTGCTCTTAGATTTTCTGATAAACCACAGCGTTTAAGAGTTAAGAAGTTCTGTAATTGAACTGTTAATTACAAACTGATGACCTACTGAGATATTTTTCTGTTTTGGCAGAGTTTTGCTGTATTTTATCATACTGCATATTTCTGGGCACGTAGTTAATAAAATATTCAAACAATCTAAAAATCTAAAGCATCTCCGTGTGAGAGGAGGCCTGTGCCCAGCATTGGGACGATAAAAAGTCTGTAACAGAGAGTAACAGACACCTCGGCAAACGTAGTGTAGGACGTCCTCAGGCACGGTGAAGTGATGAGCCGAAAATCGATCTCAGTGGCGTGCACTTGGAGAGGCCTATGTCCAGCAGTGGACTGCGATAGGCTGATGATGATGATGATGATGAACAGACAGTAATCTAAAAAATTCGAATAGGAACCTATCCGATGATTTATTAGGTACCAAATAAACAGCTAATATGCTTTTGACAATGGAATGATATGTATACATAAATGTTGGCATAACGTTAATTAGATATATGGAAATGATCAATTTTTCCAGGAAATCATTAGTCATACATAAATTAACAATTTGTGTTTGGCATAAATATTTTGGGTAAATATTTTGTGCATTTGAGATAAACAGTATGCATAACTATAACAAATATTAATACAGCTCATTACTAGTTTCCCGTAATGAAGTTTTTCATCCACCTGAATAAAAAGTAGCCTATACCGAGCTCAAAAGAGAATTTAAATCGGTTCATTAGTTTTGGCATGGAAGTCAGACATACACACAGAGTTAGTTACTTTGGCATTTATAATTAGTCTAACCTATAAACATATAACAATCATTATAAACAACTGTTTAATTTGAAAATGTTTATACTATACATATATACAAACTTAAACTACTTATCTTTATACAAAACTAAAAACAAAATACTATATACAAAATATAAATAAACTTAAAACATAATATAAAAGGGCATCGATCAGGCGTCGAAGTATTCCTCCGCATCACTGTCCTCCGGAAACGTGCCCAGAAGACTGGCTGCATTATAAACAATATTTTTAACTAACAGAAATCATCATCATCATCATTCTATCGCAGTCCACTACTGGACATAGGCCTCTCCAAGTGCACTCCACTGAGATTGATAATGATTACACTAACAGAAATGTTAAGAATTAAAAGTGAGTTTGTTAATATGTTCTTCTTCCCTAATTCACTTATATACCTAGAAGTCTTATATGGATATCATTCAAAGATGGTTATTAACTTTTATATTCATAATTGTGAAGTAAAATTTCCCTAGCCACGAGAAACAGCTCTACAAGTAAAAGTAGTTAACTCAGCATCTTCCTATAATTAAAGGTATCTTAGGTATAATTATAAAACTATTAAATAACGCTTTCTCACTTTAGTTATTATCCTTTTAAAGCGCAAATCTCATCAGAGTCCGTCATAGACGCTTCAAGGAGATGTACCGTTAATTACAAAAGTGTTAACTTTAAATGTCTTTAAGAATTTTTTAAATAAATTTATTTCCGCTCTGATAAATCGCGTTTTATCACTACCGATAGAATATCTTCTTTGTTAGATATATCAGTGAAAAAAAACAATTTGGTGAAAAGGGCGAAACATTTTGAAAATAAAATGACAGCACGATCTTCAATAAAAATATACTTTTCTTTAAATTAAATGCTTACATTACTACTAATATAAACAGGACACAAATAACGTGCTGTAATTATAAGCAAAAAATATTAACAAATTACATTTCATATTCCAAACATTTACTAGCCAAACAGTAGTAAAAACAACCGCAACAAAACTAACTAAATAAAATACTAACCTAACACTTAAGCGCTCGCCAGTCCAGGTTGGGAAATGACAAGGCATTTCACGCGACCGTAAAATATAAGTCCGTACGCTGATGAATACCCGGCTTAGGACAGTGATAGGATCCGGATACAATCCTGTAGACTCGGGTTTAATTAGTATTTTA
Organism: Helicoverpa zea x Helicoverpa armigera; assembly: GCA_033682625.1. Classification (NCBI taxonomy): domain Eukaryota; kingdom Metazoa; phylum Arthropoda; class Insecta; order Lepidoptera; family Noctuidae; genus Helicoverpa; species Helicoverpa zea x Helicoverpa armigera. Next base: position 1,132,540 of record JAWIIS010000056.1, on the reverse strand, counting down.
GGTTATATTGTAAGGCTGTTGTGTTTCACTGTGAAATTAGTTTAAAATCTTCAGAATAATGCAAAAAGAATTATAAAAAAATTACAGTTTGGGTCTGAAATATATAAGTCCCTACACTGATGAATACCCGGCTTAGGACAGTGATAGGATCCGGATACATTCGTGTAGACTGGGGTTTATTTAGTATTTTAGGTTATTTTGTAAGGCTGGTATGTTTTATGTTACAGTTAAATAAGTATAATTTTCATAAATAGGTATTAAGAAGGAATTATATAAAAATATTTAATTTGACAAAAATAAATCGTTTATCAGATTAATTAAGAATTTTCCGAAAACTTAGAGAAATTATAAAACAAATATTGACAAAAATAAATCGTGGATCTACAACCAGTAGAAATTCTTTTAAAGACATAATTAATCAAATCTACCTAATAACCAGTAGAAAACTTATAAAGAGGTAAGTAAGTGAAGATAATAAAATCACATCAATCCCAAGGTTGTCTGTAAGACATCGCTTTTACCTATAAGACACCTATTGTGTCACTTAAAACTTTTTAATATTTTGTAATTTAAATTGGTGTACTATCTGTCCATACCTACCTATCTAATATTGATCACAAAACTTTGGATGCTTGCATATAAGTATAGGCTGATAACGCTATTATATACCAGGTGAGGAAATTAGTTACCCGCAATGCAAACTCGGGTGAAACCACAGCCTATAGCTAGTACAAAAACCTAAAATCGATCGATTGGAACCAACTTATCTCTATTAGTTGGTTTACCAAAACTGGAGAATTAAGATGATTATCATAATTTCTTATTATTATTTAAAACATTTGACAAGACTAAAAAACTGAAATCACTGATAGTCAGCTATATCCGGTTAGACTGGAAGCCGACCCCAACATAATTGCGAAAGGCTCGGAGAATGATATTTAAAACATTTCAAAACCAATACTTATACAGAATAAGGCAAAGAAAAACCAAGAATAATATCCTTGAAAACCCGCTTTATATTATGTTAAATCGTGCTTATATGCCATGATTTAAGCGCAGCGTAGCTACCAACATGGTCGAGTGATAAACTGCTCTATATATCACGCCAAGAGTTGCTTCTTTCACCAGCCAAGCCAAGCTCCTGTTTTGTATGTTGATAGCAGAAAATATTGTGACAATAATATAGAAAGCATTTTTCAATAAAAATTTCAAAAAAAATTAAAATTCATATAAAAAAAATATTTAAGAAAAAAAAAATAAAATATATTCACCAAAAAGACGTGAAAAATCTTATTTTCCACTATAAATCTCGGTAAAATATTAATTTTTATGCACTCTTATTCCAACTAAAATAAATAAAAAATAGACACAATAAGCAATAACCAATTAAATATGCATCAAAAACATTATCTATCATAATTGTCGCATCGTATTTTGCCTTTAGGCAAAGCTCTGGTTTTCAACAAATTGGTCATGTTGAACGTTTTCAAAACCCGAAATAATTGAAATAACATCACAAACTACATTAAATAAAAAACAAGAGCTGATCCAATTTAATATCAGAACACCACAAAAATAATATTAGTACACTGCGCTTCAAAAAAACATACGCAAACAGTGTTCTAAATTAAATTATGTACACAAAAAAAAATATGTTATCCCTAAAGCACTACATCTAATTTTCAATACACCAAAAATATATTTTAAATGAAATAAATAAATAAACAAAAAAAATCCGTAAAAAGCAGTACGCTACAGAAATTTATTCACCACGCATGCGTTGTACGCAACGCATAGCTTGAACCGGGTGGGGGGTAGAAGGTTGTTCGTAACGGGAAGGGCTGCACGTCTGTCCGAATTTCAAAACATTTCGCGCGCAGTGAAAAATGCAGTGAATTTGGAAAAGTCATATTGGAAAAAATGTGGTATTCCAAAGTGAGTGTTGGAGATTTTTGAGAAAAAAAATTGTTGTTAGTGCGTTTTTTTTGTGTGTGATGTGTTATTAGTGTTTTCGGTGAGTTTTTTTTTGAGTATTTTTCCTGTGTATTTAGAAAAGCTGTTTGTTATTAATTTCAGGTCAAAAAATTGCATATTTTTACGTATAATTTTCGATGTTAAAATTGGTTTTGAAAGTTACATAATCGTTTGTTATAAAGTTTTAAAACTATCCAGTGCTGACAGAAATTTTTATATAGTTAAAATACGTGGACACAAAAAATATATTTTCTTTGATAACGTAAGGGTTTTAGTACGCGTATTTTCTGTTACTTAGGTATGGATCTTTATATGCCTAGATAATTTCTTCGAAACCGCGTGGTAGTTGCGTAATTTGTGTCGGAAAAATGATTGACGTATAATATGCAAATGATGGATATTTATTACATAATCGTTATATGCAATTATAATTAAATCATTAAATTATAATGGTTATATGAATAAAATTTTAAAGGTACTAAAAATCTATACAAATAATCATTCAAATGAGGCAAAATAAGAATAATTGAGTTTACGAAAATTGGTTAGCATTAATTTTCACCACTTTTACATATAAGATTCGGTTGTCAATTAGGATTTTTAGTTCTTTTAAATTTTATAATATTAAGGACGCTTATTTAGTAACGATGAAATTTTCACATCGGAGAACAAGAAGCAATTTAATATAATACCTTAAATGAATGAATGTGGCAGAAGCAACATTTATAAAAACAATATAAATATTTTTTACAGACAAAATTCGAAGCCCAGATAGACATAATCTAACCTACATATAAAGTGTATATAATTTTTGTTTTCAAAAAATACTATTTGACGCATTTTAAATATAATATTTGCTTACTGCGTATTAACTTTGGCATAGTAGGTAAGGGTATCAATGTATTTGGTTTGCCGACGGAAAATGCGTGTCCTGATATTATGAATATAAATAAACAGAAACATTTTTTATTTCAATGTATTATTGTGGCAATCCTTTGCTTTTACGTATGTATAAAATACATATACCTAAACATAGCGTAATCAAATCCAATACAGGAACTGAAAATTTGTTGCAACTTTCCCATACATCAAACAATTTACTATAGAACAAGACACAACGTTGGACTTTCAGGAAACTTAATTATAAACTGACTACCATTATAATTAGATTGGAACAGCACAAACTCAAATCACATACAGTTGTACCTAATTGTGTTAGTCAACTAATTATATTGCATTTTGCATGCGAGGATAAGTGGTCGCCTAGTGGGTAAAGAACTGACCTCTCAAGTATGAATGTGTGGGTTCGATTCCAGGTCAGGCAAGTACCAATGCAACTTTTCTAAGTTTGGTCGGATAGGAAGTCGCTCCTTGTAAAACACTGGTTCTCAGCTGCATTTGATTAAACTGGAAGCTGACGCCAAAATAGTTGAAAAAAAGGCTCAGGGCATGATGAAACAGTAATGGTAATGCAAAACGCTGGTATAGCATGGTAAGGGTAACACTTGTCCTAATATTTCGTAGCTGAAGAGTTAATTTGTTTGAACGCGCCTATCTCAGGAACTACTTATCCGATTTGAAAAATTATTTCTATGTTGATAGCTTATGTAATGAGGAAAAATTAGGTAACTTTTTATACAAGAGCTCGAAATTGTTACACAGCCAGTAATGTGTTTACAGGCAAACCAACTATTTATGTGGGTTTAACCCATTGACATAACCAATTGATCTTACACTTAAGTACCTTTAGGTCAATAGAGAATAGAATAGAATACTCAATGCAGCCTGGTCAATGAATAGTTCTAAGATTAATTCTCAATCCTTCTGTGTGTAAGAGGAGGCCTGTGCCGAGCATTGGGCCGATAAAAAGGCTGACTGAACAGTTCTAAAGATACAGTCAAAGTCAAGTCAAATCATTGTGTTTCATTTGGGCCTTTACAAGCACTTATGAATGTCAAAAATATAAATGAGGTTGTATCCAGTTGCCCATTTCAAATGTAGCTTTCTATGGAGAAGAACGGGCAAGAAACTCCACAGTTACGCTTTTTAAACAGTAGGTATTACAGTTTAATGTATTGATACATACATTAAACACATGCGAAGATCATGTAGAATCGGAAACAAAACACTATGAAAATTAAATGCTATAATGGTGCTACATTCATATTTACAAATCGGTATATGTTTTGATACAAAGTGAAGTGGTGGTAAAACTATTGATGGGTTTGCAGTCGTGTCAAACAAAACAAAGTAAATGAGTATCTATTGAATGAATTCTTGGAATCAATTATTACGAGTAACGTGATACTATTAAGTGTTATGTAATGCTCATATTGTATGAGTTGTGATTATTACAACATCTTATTAAAAGGACACATTGTGGTACTGTAATTAGTGTATTTAAATTGACAGCTGTTCTCTAAGACCTAAATTATAATTATCTATATACTAATATTATAAAGAGATGATGTTTGTAATGTATAAACTCAAAAACTACTAGACCGATTTGAAAACTTGTTTCACTATAATTAGAAAGCTATATTATCTGCAAGTAACATTGGCAATATTTTATAGTGATAAGGGCACTAACTAGTTCCCACCGAGGGAAAATGGCTAGTATCCTAAAATTATACTGCTTAAGTTTGTTTGAACGTTCTAATCTCAAGAAATATTTCAGATTTGGAAAATTCTTCTTTTAGTACCTATTTAGAAACCTATTTATCGAGTTCCTTCTTATCCAGATGTGCGGTGTAGTTCCTTGAAACTACTGACGGAAGCTAGTAGTTCGGTAATTGTTTAGATAGTTTGCTATCTACTTAGTTTAATAGGCTTCACAAGCAGATATCGTGATCGTAACTTTGTATACAGAGAAATGCAAGTTTAATTACCTAACAAAACCTAGAGTTATAGCTTGTGTCAATCAAAAGGTTAAGCAACGCTTGGCGCGGTCGGTCCTTAGATGGGTGGGTAGCGAGTTTTTCCGTGTTCTCGATAAATTGGTGGGTCTGTCATTTATACCTGTAATAGGCATACATACCAGTAATGTAATTTGTAATGTATCATTTATAACTTCTGTGTATGTATGGCTGTTGGTGTACCTAATAAATAATTAAACAGCTTTGGCAACCCAAAATATTGTTTGGCAAAGGCTGAGCAGGTGTGATGAAGTCCCAGTTACAGTTCGTTTACAATAATAGCAAAATTACGAAATACTAGAAGGAATCACACTAGTGTTCACAAATTATGTTGCTTAATGCTACATTACGACACCTACAAAGATTTTGCTCGAGATTTTAATACTTAATCAATTACTTTAAAATATGCTATGATTAATTTTAAACAATAAATCTGGACGACTATTATGCATTCCATTAAATTCTCAAAGATTTTCGATTTAAATGTAAATTAAAAATCCATCAGTATTTTCGTAATTAAAATTACCCCGCTGTGCCTCGTAATTAAGTCGAGATGTAAAACTTTAAGTAAATAATAATTCATTATTATTAATTTTTAAAATGATTAAATTAATTAATTTCATCTCGACAGCTTAAAATAATAATTAATTGTAAAATATTAGTATTTTGATAAATGATGTGTGACAACATGACATTATTTTGTTTTATACATTATTGTTATTGAGAACACGTATTTAATTCGGCATAAATCAATCACTTAAAATTTATTTCTACGATGTACACACTATACATATATACAAACTTAAACTACTTATCTTTATACAAAACTAAAAATAAAATACTATATTTTAATATTTAATATTTTGTTTTATTAATTTATGTCAAGAAAAAGGATTATGATATTAATTTATGTTGAATGAAATATATTTTAAGTAGTTTTCGTACATAATAAAGAAGAATTATCTTTTTAATGCAAGGTGTGGCAAATATGTGGAATCAAACAAAATTGGAATAAAAACAAATTGAAGAAAAATATGATAATGATATAAGTGTTGTGTAATGAGTTTTTATATGAATAAATCAGTTGTTGTCAAGCACTGACGTCTATTATTACATGGTGACAGCGGTGATGAAAATTTTTTCAAAATTTATTATAAAATACGTATTTTGGTGCAATTTTATCGACAAAAATAATGGAACACGCTCGCCCACCATCCGAGTTGAGTTTGGACGGCGGTCCTGCAAGCCGCGCAGAGGCGTGGAAACGGTGGCGACAACAACTCACGCTGTTCCTGAAAGCTTCGGGTGCCTATACAGAGACTGCTGGGGTTCAGGCGAGTCTACTGGTAAATTTAATTGGTCCGGAAGGTTTTGACATATACCAAACATTTACGTTCGATAAGGAGGAGGATCGAGATGATATCAGAATTTTACTTGAGAAGTTCGATAGTTTCTTTGTTTCAAAATTAAATATTACACTAATTCGATACAAATTTTTCACTCGGAACCAAGAGGAAGGCGAATCAATCCAACAGTATGTTACTGCGTTACGCCTCCTTTCGAAAAATTGTAACTTCAAAGAGCTTGAGGACGAATTGATCAAAGATAGAATTGTGTGTGGCATTCGAAGTTTAAGGGTGAGAGATCGGCTGTTGAGATGTGAGGATCTGAATCTCGACAAAGCTGTAAAACTATGCCAAGCCGAGGAAATATCCAGGGAATCCGAGCAGCAGATGGATGCTGTTGGCACGAGTTCGGGAGTGGCGCAGGTGGACGTGGTTGGCGCGCAGCGGCGACGAGGTCGCGGGAGTGCCGGTGGCGGCCGGCGAGGCGCGCGCAGGGGCGCAGCGCCCAGCCCGCATCTATGTGCTCGCTGCGGGGGCCTGTCACCGCGCTGTCAGGCTGGAAATTGTCCAGCGAATCAATGCACGTGTTTCGTGTGTGGAAATCGTGGTGACTTTGCGAAGGTGTGCAAAGCGAATGCGTTTTATAAAGGTGGTGGTACAGCGCGCGTATGCGACATTAAACACCGAAGTGAGTCAGAGTCGGATGATGGTGATTCATTTTTTATTTCCATGATTGAGGGAAACAAACGACTAGGTGAGTGGTTTGAAATATTATCGTGTGGCAGTGGTACCGAGAAGTTCAAACTTGACACTGGTGCCGACATAAATGTTATGTCATTTGAGAGATTTTTAGAATTAGGTTTAGATGTTAGCATTTTGAAATGTAATAAAGTTATAAAGTTACAATCTTACAGTGGCGATGTAATACCGGTAAAGGGAACGTGCTATATAGCTTGTGTTTATAAAGGTAAACAATATGAACTGAAATTTGCTATAGCCGATATGAAATGTCAGAGTGTGTTGGGACGGATATCGTGCATACAATTGAATTTGATTAAGCGGATTCATTCATTAAATTTGTCTCAATATGATGACTTGTTCGATGGTATAGGATGTTTGCCTGGTAAATATCACATTGTGATAGATAAGTCAGTACGGCCTGTCATCTCAGCAGCGAGGAAAATACCACTGAGTTTACGGGACCAGTTGGCGGAAGAGCTCAAGCGAATGGAAAGATATGGGGTGATCAGAAAGGTCACACATCCAACTGACTGGGTGCATCCTTTGGTCATAGTCGCTAAGAAAAATAATACCATTCGTGTTTGTCTAGACCCGCGGGAGCTGAATCGCGCAGTTCGGCGCGCACACTTTCAGCTGCCCACCGTGACCGAGCTGGCGGCACGCCTGCACGGCGCCACGCACTTCTCCGTGCTGGACGCTAACTCCGGTTTCTGGGCGGTGCAGCTTGATCAGGAGAGTGCTGACTTATGCACGTTTATCAGCCCATTCGGGAGGTACCAGTTCTTACGCTTACCATTCGGAATAAATTGCGCTTCGGAAGTGTTTCATGGTAAGATACGCCAGCTTCTAGAAGATTTGGAGGGCGTTGACAGTTTTTTTGATGATATTATAGTCTGGGGAAAAGATAAAGAGGAGCACGACAGAAGACTTGATGCTTTATTAAATAGGGCTCGTGAGATAAATTTAAAATTTAATAAAGCTAAGTGTAAGATAGGAGTTCGGGAGGTAACATATTTAGGGCATATATTTGATCGGAACGGCATGAGGCCGGATTCCAATAAAGTAAAGGCTATAACGGAAATGCCAGAGCCTACGGACAGAAAAAGTTTAGAACGGTTTTTGGGTGCCGTCAATTACTTGTCTAAGTTTATACCAAAATATTCTGAATTGGCATTACCACTAACTAACCTCCTTCGTAAAGACACGGAGTGGTTGTGGGAGTGCACTGAGCGCAGTGCATTTCAGAGTTTGTGTCGAGCGGTGAGCAGCGCGCCGGTGCTGGCGCTGTACGACGTGAGCGCGCCGGTGCTGGTGTCGGTGGACGCGAGCGCGCACGCGCTGGGCGCAGTGCTCATGCAGGCGGGCCGCCCCGTCGAGTTCGCGTCACGCACGCTCACCGACACGCAGCGCCGGTACGCGCAGGTTGAGAAGGAGCTCCTTGCCATTGTGTTTGCATGTGAGAGGTTCCATCAATATATTTTTGGGAAGAAACGTGTTGTTGTTGAATCCGATCATAAGCCATTGGAGAGTATTTTTAAAAAGCCGTTGATGTCCGTTCCAGCACGCTTACAAAGAATGATGTTAAGAATACAAGGGTATGATTTAATTGTGAGCTATAAACCGGGAAAGTACATGTTTATTCCCGATACACTGTCGCGTGCACCGTTGCCTGATTTATATGAGGATAATATAATGAGTAAAAATATAATGTATCAGGTAGCGATGATTGTTAATAACATTCCTATTTCATGCAATAAACTATGTGAAATAAAAAAGGCATCTCGCGATGATAGAGAAATAAGCGAGCTTATCAAGTGCATTAACTCGGGTTGGCCGGAGCACAAATGTAAAGTAGAGGATATTATTAAGCCCTTTTGGTCGATGAAAGACGAATTGTATGAAGTTGATGGTGTGGTGTTTAAAAACGATATAATTTTAATACCTTCTTCTTTACGGGGTGAAATGTTACGGGTCGTTCATGAGGGCCACCAGGGTATAGACCGCTGTAAGCGCCGAGCGCGCCAAGCAATATTTTGGCCAAACATTTCTCGTGACATTGAGTTATTTGTTAAACGTTGTTCTATATGCCAGGAATGTTTAAATTCGCCTGCCAAGGAACCATTATTACCTGTGGAGATTCCATCGATTCCGTGGAATAAAGTTGCATCTGATATTTTTGAATGGAAGAGAAAGTATTTTCTTTTGATTGTGGATTATTATTCTAGCTATGTGGAAGTTTGTGAGTTACCGAATATAACGTCGGCAAGCATTATAAAAGAAATTAAGCAAATATTTGCGAGGCATGGCATTCCTGAACTACTTGTCACAGATAATGGCACACAGTACTGCAGTCGCGAGTTTAGACGATTTGCACGGGAGTGGGGGTTTACTCACATAACATCATCTCCTAACTATCCCCAATCAAATGGGAAAAGTGAGCGCGCAGTTCAGACTGTCAAGTCAATGCTGATTAAATGTTTAAGAGATAACAGTGACTTTCAGCTGGCCTTACTTAATTATAGGAATACTCCAAGAGATGGTCTTAGTTCCCCATCACAGTTACTAATGAGCCGTCAGTTAAGATGTAAGTTACCAGTTAGTGTTAATATGTTAAAACCAAAAGTAGTTGAGGAACATGAAACAATGTTGCAGAAGCAAATTATTTCTAAAAGGTGGTTCGATAGAAACACTAAAGTTCTTCCGGAACTAAAATGTGGAGACGAAGCTATTTGTTTAAATGGGAAAAATAAAAGAACAAGATGTAAAGTTATAGGGCAAGCGGGATTTCCTCGTTCTTATTTTGTTGAGACAAGCTGTGGCAATAAAGTAAGGCGCAACCGACGACATTTGATAAAATGTGAGCCAATCCCGGTGGCAATCGATGTGGCACCTGCTTCCTCTGATCAGGAAAGAGGTATTCAACCTAATGAGAAAGATGCAGCAGGTCCTTCAGTAACCTCGAGCGGAATCCCGCCTGGTCCATTGACTAGGGCAAAAGCTAAACTATTTACTAGTATTGAATCTTTATTTTAGAATCTTGTTTCATTTTAATTTTCTCTCAATTAATTGTGTTAGGTTTTTGTTCCCTGAGAATTTTAAGATTTATGTTATTTAAAGATTTATGTTATTTTAAGGGGGGAAGTGTATGTGTGTTATGTTCTTAAAAGGGGAGTTGTTGTGTAATGAGTTTTTATATGAATAAATCAGTTGTTGTCAAGCACTGACGTCTATTATTACAATAAGTAAATGGCCGATGGGGTCAAACAGTGCTGGAGTGGAGATCGCGGACTAGCAAGCGCAGCGTAGGACGTCCACCAACAAGGTGGACAGACGACCTTATAAAGGTTGCCGGAAGACACTGGATGCAGGTCGCTTCCAACCGGTACCTGTGGAGATCTAAGGGGGACGCCTATGTTCAGCAGTGGACGTCCTATGGCTGAGATGACGATGATAAGTAAATAGAGCGTATATACCCGGTGCGTAAATGAATTAAAATATTTTCAGCAACTTTTTCTCGTGATTATACCTAGTTGTGTTAACAAAGGAGAGTTCATTAAAAAACATTTTTAATATAATCTTCTCAAACCAAAAAACTTAACTAACCACTAAATTACTGGAACATTTTTTAAACATTAATTACTAAAACCTTGAAAGCAATTGAAACTACCACGAGTACTTGATTATCTTAGTAACTAAAACAATAATAGTGATATCAGGGTTCAGTTACAAACCCTTTGGAATAGAAAATTTAACTTAGTAATAGGGCTTTTGTTTAAGTTAAAGTTTGTTTTGTGTGTAAGTTTTTAGGTAGTGTTCAATGTCTTTTGTGGTAGTTTTATAATAGTTTAAAATATCGAATAAATTCTTGAAATATGTTGAGTAGTTTTTGAGTTGTTGAGATCTTGGTATAAGAATTATATCATGTAATTTTTCTGCTATTTCCTGCTAATATTATAAACGCAAAAGTTTTTGTACCGATGTTGACGACCATATAAATTGGGTTTTCACAAAAAAAACACTGAATGGATTTTCATGAAACTTGATATCAAAACAGATTTTGTATTTTAAAACTAGCCGAATTCTCGGTTTCGCGGTACCGGGATAAAAATATAGCCTATGTACTCGGAAAGAGTGTAGATTTCCAACAATGAAAAATTATTTGGGGAATTTTAGGGTATGTAGCAAACAAACAAAAAAATATTTCATCTTTATTATATTAGTATACCTATTAGTGTAGATAACATTATAGATTACTTTTTATTCTTGTGTGGGAGTGTGGGAAATAGATCACACAAAAAAACGGGTAAACCCTCTGGCAGAAGTTAGTACTATATAAATATAAGGCTTTTCTCTACGCAGTATTTAAGTAAACGAAGATCGATCACAGTCTAAGTCTAAATGTAAGTAATACCATTTCGTTGTAAGTTGGTAAAGTCTGCGCTAGGCTCAGACGAGACTAAGTAGTTTGCTTGCTTCGGAATACTAAGTTCTTTTTATTTAAATAATGTCTTTAATAACTGTTTACTAGATGGAATGGTCGATGTTCTTTTTGTGTAGAAATACTTATAAAACTTGTACCTTTTCTAAAAGCAGTTAAAAGACTGATCCAGCTATGAAAAGGAATATGAAGTTGCAAATGTGTTAAAGAGAAAAATAGGTAATTTGATCAGCCTTAAATATCGATTGCGTATCAAAGGAATAAGTAGGATTTTTAATAGAGAATATCATTAATGTAAGAGTTTTTTGTATTATTTTTGATTTAGCTGTAAATGGTGAAGCGCAACAATTGACTTATTTTGTAATACATAAGAACCAAGTAAATGATACAGTGACGTACAAAAAAGGAACGACTCACCCAATATCAACTTCTTGCCACGAAATCTGAAATGAAACAAAACAAACACAAGTCAATAACAATATATTAAACAGTCAAAACAAAAGACAGACAATAAATCTATTAATTAAATAAATCTCAGCTGCACAAATACACAGCTATTAATCTGAAGATGCCTATCGGTGGGTTTCAATAACCTATCTATCGTTGTTTTGGTTACTGGAGATAAGAGTTTGACATAACTTATATAAACGATGGCAAAATTCATCAAATGACCCCTCCCGCTGTGGGTTAGCAGCGGTGAGGGAGTTTCAGACTTTTACTGGCTAAAAATCCTTCGTGTTCCGTCGTAGGGCTTTTATGTACCAGTGCCGCGGTAACTCTTTCGAACAATCCCGATAATGTAAAGATCTCTATCGGCGGGTTTCAATAAGACATCGATCTGTTGTCATGGTTACTGGAGGTAGGAATTTGAAATAACTTGTATGAGCTTAAAGCCAAAATTCTATCTCTATTTAGCAAAATAGTAGATAGCTTGGTTATTGAAATCCACAGATTAATGACAATAGTTTAAGCGCCAGACGTGTTTGTTCTACCCTAAGCTGTGCTTAGACATGGTTTTAAGTAGTTTAAAGCAAATACACGTTCATTGAATACTGATTTTCTCAATAAAGGTACGTTTAACTTGAATGGGAGGTGGTGTGTTTGAAGAAGTGGGGGTTGAGCAATTATTAGTAAGATGTTGAGTGGTATGAGTTTTGGTATTGATAGGTAAGTTGAGTGACTGGATAAGTGCGTGAGTAAATTGGTGTGTAAGTTAAGCAGTATGAGTCGCGGTGAGTCTGTGGATGGGTGACCGAAACGACGAGATAGGACGTTATTTATTCAAAGGAAACTGTAAATATGTTTTAGGGTCAATTTTCAACAAAAAAACCTTAACAAATGCCCGCATGTTACCACCCCGAGTATAGGCATAATATGATCGTTTTGGTTTTACCTATGTATGTCTTATATTTGTTTTTTAAAATAATAATTGGTCTGTCAATTTTAAAACTAACCAAAATAAGCCCCATTTATCAGAAAATATGTTTTTCAGTTAGTTTTAAAATAGTATAAGTGCTGTCTCATCAGATTATTACATCAAGTTTCCACAGAAATTGCGAAAAAAATGTCAGACATAAATATCTGCTTCACAGTTCAACAGTTCCTTTGTGATGTCTGAAGGCAGTTGTCTCGTGTCGCAATAAATGTCACTAGTGTTTAGACTGGATGTCGATTAAGAAATAAGTGTCAAATATCTTATTTGTTTTTTTTTTTATGTAAAATTTACTTTGTGGATATTTTTTTTTGTGTTTTTAGGGTTCCGTAGCCAAAATGGCAAAAACGGAACCCTTATAGTTTCGTCATGTCCGTCTGTCCGTCTGTCCGTCTGTCCGTCTGTCACAGCCGATTTACTCGGAAACTATAAGTACTACAGTGATGAAATTTGATGGGAATATGTGTTGTATGAACCGCTACAAAAATATGACACTAAATAGTAAAAAAAAGAATTGGGGGTGGGGCCCCCCATACATGTAACTGAGGGATGAATTTTTTTTTTTCGATGTACATACCCGTGTGGGGTATCAATGGAAAGGTCTTTTAAAATGATATAAAGTTTTCTAAAAAACATTTTTCTTAAAGTGAACGGTTTTTGAGATATCAGCTCTCAAAGTCGTAAAAAGTATGTCCCCCCCCCTCTATTTTTATAACTACGGGGTATAAAATTCTAAAAAAAATAGAGGTGATGCATGCTAATTAACTCTTTCAACGATTTTTGGTTTGATCAAAGTATCTCTTATAGTTTTTGAGATAGGTTGATTTAACTGTAATTTACGGAACCCTTCGTGCACGAGTCCGACTCGCACTTGGCCGGTTTTTTATTATATTGCTTTTTGATTTGGTTATTCCTTAATAATATTATTATACTTAGTTTGAATGACTAACAACATTTGCCATTTCCGAATTCAAGATCTTTTTATAATTTGAAAAAAAAAACTCACAAATCAACTATCTATTAAAAAAATATTTTTAACCGACTTAGCAAAAAGAAGGAGGGTAGATATTAAGTAAAGTTGAAACAAATGTCAGACAAAAAAAAAAACATTAAGACAATAATTATATTTTTTTTAATGGACCATATACCTACCTCTATTATAGCATTTCTCCCCACTGTACTCTTAAGGGTGAAACCGCCACTAGGGTAAACAGGTTGTTAAGCAAAGAGCTAGACACACGTAGTGTAGGACGCCTCAGGCAAGATGCAGTTATGAGCTGCAAAAGGCTGCAGGCAGTAAGTTCTGACAAGCTGAGAACTTAGTGATGTGGTGGACTTTATGGAGTCTTATAGGAATTTATAACACGGGAGAGTTGTAAAAATGGTAGTCCTCGGTTCAAGATTTTTTTATATTTTATACTAAACTGTACACGAGTAGGTACTGTCTATCCCTTGTTTTGTGATTAGATATTAAATTTTGTCCTAAATTATATGGAGCTATTGTCAAAATACGTCTCTAATCGCAAATCAACTCATAAATAGCTTATCGAAATCTAATAAAATGAATGGTGTAATGTAAATAACCCGACTCTGTTTTACAATTTTTGATTTGATATATTCTACGTTATTTATCGGAGGGTATATTTCAATACAAATTTTCATTAGGTACGTTATTATTGGAAACAGTACTTTAAGCGTGGCAATCAAATGCCATTTCCATTAAATCATTATGCGAAAAAAATACTGAATGAGATCGTGCATAATTATTTTAATGGCATAAACATGTTTGTAAGTAGGTACTTAAATACCTACTTAGCAAAAGGGTATTGAAAATGTAAATTAGAATATTATTTTCATACTAGCTGATGCTCACAATTCTACCTTCAGTCAGAAGTTTCTCAACCAGTCTTACAAAGGGGTATCGGGTTGCCCGGGTAACTGGGTTGAGCACGTCAGATAGGCAGTCGCTCCATGTAAAACACTGGTACTCAGCTGCATCCAGTGAGACTGGAAGCCAACCCCAACATAGTTGGGAAAGGCTAGCCACACAACAGGATATTTCTGAAAACAAAAACAATGTTTATTATGTAAATTTTATGCTTTCAATTTTATGCCTGTCGTAAAATATTACGCGTGAAAAATTCGTCCTTATTTAAAAAAATTACCGTGACCTACTTTTATCCTTAAATATAAGTAGTGAAATGAGGGCATGGTTACCTCACTCGATCCCTTAGGGATAATTTTACACGCATGATATTGTGATATTGTATTAGGTATACTAGCTCATTTCCTCTGTATTACCCGTATCATGAGGGAAATACACAGCCCTATGTAATCTAATGCTAAACTTATATAATTATTAATACTTATAGAATTTTACAAATTTTGACTAAGGCTCTAAGGCCTACATATGTTCACACCAAATTCATCACAGTCAATTCAGTATCTTTAATGTTATTCCGGCTTACAATTCTAAGTACGTACTCCGATAAATTATTTCAGTGTCCTATAGCTAGTTTATCGAAGAAGGCCATAGGACACTTTTTATCCGGGTTTGTAAATTAGTTTCTACGTAAAATAATTTCGCGCGGCATGTCTTCTTCTTCAATATATTATGTATCTACTTTCATCACCCAGGAGCATTCATTCCAACCATACCTTGTATTTCTATATTACATAGGATCATATCACATTCAATTTAACCTGCATCTGACTAATCTAAGATCCCGTTAAACCAAGGAACACATCTATTCCATATAATTCTATACTGAACAATATTATCATATCGTTTCATGACGTCACAGCCGTGACAGGAGTAGCTTCCAAACGTAATTTGCATTCGCTGCATATCCGATGTATGCAGTTAATATATTGCATATGCATTATAATATAATATAGTGCATATAGCTGAGAGTATTGTCAGTTGGGTGGTGTTTTAAATATCAATACAGAGAAATAATTGCATTTCGTTGATTGAAAATGTTACACGGATATTTATTTATTGAAATTCTCGTGTTTTACACCCAAGACCAAATGAATTATTTTTAGTCCTAAATAGCACTAGCAAATAAAATCAGTTTCAAGATTATCATCCTAGCCTAGCCAAAATTATTCAAAAAATAATCCCAAAAGTAGCCAAATTATTGGTGTCTTATAAACTACACGGACTCATTTTGAGACTATTAGATAAGAAATATTAAGCAGAATCAAAATCACTTCATCAAAGTAGGTTGAAAATCTGCACTTTTAGTCTTCAACAGTGGCGAGGCGTCCTTATAAGCCGATTCCCATCGGCTTCCCTTTCGAATTTCAAGAAAGAAGCATAGGTATAAGTTATAATATAGGTATAGGTATAATTAATATAATCATTTAAACCACACAATTTAAATATGTAGGTATAACAAAACGCCTACCACCCTAAAAAAAATTGTCTATAAATTACTTGAAACATTTTGCTCCTACTAAACAAGCCGCGGCTTCCTCCTCCATACAAAACTACGCTTGCGTGACGTCATCCACGCCGCGCCGCGCGATGTTCGCAAAATAAGGGCGAGCGGTAAGCCGGCTCACGGAGCGGGTTCCACCAATCAAAACTCGCGAGTGAACGAGAAAGAACGCGTCAAGAGTAGAGTAGCTATATCTGTCTACGCGCGAGTGACAGCGCTCAAATATGTAAACAAACAAATCAGACAAATTCACTCTCATTGTTCTTATTTTGTTTTAGATAATAAAATTAACAATTTGTTATTTGTATTACTTAATTGAATTTATTAGTGTGTGTATCATTTGGAAATAACATGGTTCGTGTGTGTACAATATTTTATGTTAGTTTAAGGGTTTTAGTTACATTATGTCAACATAGATGGCGTTGTGCATTTTTATGCAAATCCTGAATCGCGGTGTTAAGATTCTCCGCGATTTAATGACGCTAGTTGGGAATTTATATTTCTATGAATACACCAAGTATATGATTTTGATTAAATAGTTGGCAGTATCATTACTCCCTACTAATCCCCGCGATCGCACTGTGTGACATGGTACTCAGTACAAGTACAGTACTACAGTGTGTGTAGCTAGTGAATAGAGATATCTACGTTAAGATGAGTTATTTTGATACGTGGACAGTTAACATCAGGTTTCTTTTTAATGTACCTATAGCATTTATCGCATTACACTGTTTTCCGATCCGACAGATTATTTACTTTAGGAAGGAACTTATTTTTCAAGGTTAAGTTTTGAGAATAAAAACGTTTTATAAAACTCGGGCACGCCGCTCGGGTGAATTACCTACCAATATTACGTCTATATTAAAATTACTAACGTCCTGACGGATAAATACCTACGATAAATATCAATGGCTAACAGGCCGTTGTAAATTAAATACTTAAAATGTATTGTTTCTAGTGCCAAGTTTTCTCAGATTCTAGTAGTTAATATACCTAACTAAAGATAATAAAGTTTTATAGATATTAATAATCTGCCGAATTCCTCGAGAAAACATGTTCAAACTATCAGTCTCTCAGTCAGTGCTAAAAGGTGGATCGAGAAATTACCTCCATTACCTCTACCCCCCATCCCTGAGTACTCCCCCCCCAGTTTTTTTTGCTGCGGCTTCCCTATTTCATTAAACCACCCTTCGCCACTGGTCTTCAATCTTAAGTTTTAAAAGAATATAAGAAATGGTTGATTATTAATTTACTATACCTATTTAAAAAAAATTCAAGGCACTGAAAATTATAGCAAAATAAAATTACTTCATATACTAAAGTATAGAACATATCGTTTTAAGTGAAAATATAGGCTTTTCTATAAGAACCTTAATCCTCGAACATAAAAACTCGTTTAGGCCCGTCAACATCAATCATATCCTACAGCCTATTTACACCTGCGAATACTCTCCTAAATATAACTATATAATGTTACTGTGAAAGCCTGAATTACGGTGTATTCTAAGATTTTCCTTAAGAGTGAAATTGGTTTGGTGAAATGAATAAAAAAATATGTTAAGAATAGATTTGATAACTTTTTATGATGAATTTTGTGTCGTGTTTTAACTACTTTCATTTGATAAATCTTAGATTTTTTCAGACACCTTTAACGTTGAAATAAGTATGACCAACATTTTATCAACATATTAGTTAAAATTTGCATAAACTAAAACCTTACATAGTAAAGTATGAAATTATAAAAATCCCGACAAAATGATTCCTTTTTAGTTATATACATATTACATATCATCTCGTATCGGTAATTCCTAAAAACCACCATGATAGTAAAACGAAACATTAACCAATGTCCATTCTTTACCTACAACACACATCGTAAAAACCTACTCATGAGTTAGTACAGAAAATTGTGCCCAAGGGAACCACAAAGTATCTCAAATTGCAACATTTAGGCTGGCAAACACTTGTTTTTTGATCTACCCTCCCTTTGATGTGCAAGACGACAAAAGAAAAACTCACGGATGGGTTTCACAAACAAGAACCCTAAAAAATGCTCTTGTGTTCCCAAAAAAAGGCTCAAAAATTCCTCCCTGTCTAAAATAACTGTTTCTTTTAACATACTGCAAACTTTTAGTCGGCCGATAGTTTGTTTGGGCTCATAAATCAGTATGAAGATGCATGGTAGTACAGTTATCGGCACGGATATCGGGCCATGACCTTTACCTGCTCAGAAGCGATTTACTGCCTTATTGCCTTATGCGTACGGGTGCGCAAAGCGATCCCCACTCTTCCGCCGAGAGCCCAATATCCGTGCCGGTATCTGTACGCACATTACAAAGATCTGATATTTAGCCGGTATCAGACCGACTGAAAACATTGGTTAGAATCAAAATTAAGTTTAAAAAAAAATGTCGGCCGACTGTTTAGTCTGCAGTTTGTGGTAGTCTAAATTCAAATATATGTTCTGTTTTTAAAACTGTGATGAAAGCATTTTTGGCAAAAAGGTTAAAAATAGAAGGTTTTATTCAGTTTATTTTTTCTAAATGAAATTGCGGTTTTGATACGGGATTTAATTTCTTTTTGGACGAATCTAAAATGCGTGTAGCGTTAACAGCAAAATAATAACTTTTCATGTTTTGATGTCCATTTTAGTTTTAGCAAACTAAATATATATTTATAAAAAACTAAATATTTTTTATTTAGTTTTTTATAAAAAAAAATATTTTGCAATGAAATGCAATTTGGTGCAGAATTAAAAAGTAAACAATGTGTTTTTTTTTTAGTTCAAACAATAACATTTGTATAATTAAAAATGCAAAATGGGAATTATTCGGAATACGACTTAATAGTAAGTGATGCATTATTTCTCAAAATATGTTTTGATGGATTGAAAGGATAATAAAGAAATAAATCTATTTGAAAAGAGATAAGTAGGTACATACCTGCAAAAACTCTCAAAGAAGACGAAAATAATTACCAGCAATTTCTATTTCAAATCTTATGTTTAATCTGAAGAGAATTCAAATCGTAATTAACATTTAAAATTATGAGAAGCCCGCTGGCTTATTTGCATATCAAAAAAAGAATCGCCAATGAGAAAAAATCGAGGAATGAGTGGTTTTTCTTCTTTTCTTTTAATTGATTGAAGTTGATTTAGTAAAGGAAATCGAGTTAGCTTTGAGGAAGCGATTATTGAAGAACGCGAGACGTTTTTCTTTGCAACGTTAGCTAAAAGAGGCGAATAAAAATATGTCAGAGTTAATTTGTATGATTACTTAGAGCCTAGAGAATCAATTAATTAGTTTGATATTTAGCATATAATTGTTTAATGATCTTTAAGTCAAATAGTTCGTGCCGACAGTTAAGACTGGTTATAGCTTGTAAGTAGTTGCTTTGACAATGAAGTTTGGCTTTAGAATTTTGCAGACTTTTTAGGGACCACAAATGGCCTAGCAGATTTTTTAAATTTATTTATTAGATTATCAATAGCAGCTACACAATTACATTTGTTATGACATTTGATAGTATAGATGAAGTGTGCGGCGCTCCCAATTATATTAAATGTTTATAATTATTCTTTAAATGTTTATTAATTTTGGCATCAGAATTACATAGAAGCTTCTTTATCCGGGTGCGGGTAGTAGGTAGTTTGAAATGATAAAACCTTCACAATATTATAGGCAAGTATTTTGTGAAAAGGTTGTCCATGTTGATTAGGCAAAACTTGTTATTTACTCTGCGTAAAACTTCTGTTTCCTTTTTTATTTATTTTTCTTTTGAATTTTACCTCGTATGATATACGCACGAGTAGATTATTTTATTTATGATAAATTATATTTACTTTAATAAGTTAATAAGGAAAATACGCTAATAGAAGATATTTTATATTTAGAAAAAATACCCAAAAATCTTATTTTTCTTTACAAAACCTTTGCTAATAACCACAAAACGTTATTTTATACGTTTTAACCAATACACAAACTACAAACAACTTATAGATTCTATACTGATCCAATTGCATAAACATGAGCTTTCTCTACAGTTCCACAATGTTTACTTGTCAACTAAGAGTAGCACACTGACGACTAAATAGTCGGCCGATAGTTGGCGCGATCATCATCATCATATCAGCCAATTGCCAGCCACTGCTGAACGTATTTTTATATCTTTTTTTGATTCTAATGGATAAACTCAAAAACAACTGGACAGATTTTTAAAATTCTTTCACTGTTGAAAAGCTACACTCTTCTCATGTAACATAGGCTATATTATTTTATCAAGGTATGGGTAGTAGTTCGTATGAGACTCGGGTAAAACCACGAAAAAACGGCTAGAACGGTATTTATAAGAAAATCGTGAATTCAATCAAGATTCAGTTGGTTTCCTGATCTTTGTAACGTGCGTACGACCATTTAACCTTCATACTGATTTATGAGCCCAAACAAACTATCGGCCGACTAAAAGTCTGCAGTATGTATACTCGAAGACTGAAACTTTGTACCAAAACTTCGTGATTGAATATCTTATCAATTTCATTTCAGTGTTTCGTTGTTCGAAAATATTTTGATGCTAGTTTCCAAAAGTTTGATTCGAAATGTATTTTGATATCGATTACGGGATTTTAATAGCTTTAAAGTTTGGTTTACATCAAACTGATGGATTTGTAATCACTGCAGTTTGTAAGTTGAAGGGCTTGTGAAGTTAAGCTGATGTTGTTTCGGCTTATGTGTAGATAGGTAAACTTTTGTTTTAATGTTAGGTAGTGCATGGTAACTACTATTTTATTATTACTGAATGTATAGGTTTTGTGTAGGACTGGATCGTTATACCATAGTTGCAGACAGAATTGTGTTGCTGGGAAAAAACACATAAGTTGGGAAAGGCGGCCGTTTTTGAGGGATGTTTTTTTGTGAAATCGACTTTTAAATAAAAAGAGCCGATTTTCCACTGGTAATCTCGAGCGTAAAAACTTGCCCGTAATTTCATAAAATGTTTCATTAGAATTGTAGTTTCAATCAAATTGTAGTTTAATTTTAAAGAGACAATAGAGATTCATTTTAAAACTATTTACTGAGAACTGTATCTCAATTCACAAACCTGTTAGTCAGACCCATTACTAGTACTCTTCTCGCTCTAATAAACAGAAACAGTTAGAACCATGGAGAACAAAATGTATAGAGGTGCCATAACGGAAAATCTCCTAAGAAAGTAGCTCGACAAAATGCAGGTGTGCGGGGGACGAGGAACGTTACTGTCTTCGCCCTTATACGCCTTCTTTGGACCCTAACATTTTTGTAATATCAAAAATCATTGACAGATGTCTCAAAGAACCCTAACACCTCGTTGGTTCATTCGTAACAAATCATTTTCGTCATGCCCAACTAGAAGAAGGCGCCTGACCTACCTGCATTATGGTATCTCAAACTCAAACTAATTTGCTCGTTAAGGTATTTACAGGTGTTGATAATAATGATAAGGTATAGCTTAACGGCCTTTTCAGGCGTTGCCATTTACTTTACCATTTACTTATATGTATATTTTATAGATATATCTGCTCATCTTTCTATACTCCGGGGTTAGAACAAAATGATGGAACGCCTCGTTTGTTCACTAGCAACCGATCGTTTTAGTCACGCCCAACTTACGTATTGACCTAGAAGAAGGCGCCTGACCTACCTGCATTATGTCATCTCTGCTCATTCCTCATTCCGTGGTCAGAACAAAATGTTCAGCAATTGTGAATAGTGATAAAATTCCGTTCCTTAGCAATTCTCATAATGAATGGTGTGACAAACTGCATCGTGAACAATTTCCAGTGTCGTCAGTTTGCACTCCACTGTATTATTTAATCAGAGGAAAGGCTATGAATATTTAAACGGTTTTTTTTTGTTTGCTGGGAAATAGAAGGTACTTTGACGTGCTAGTAGGTTAAAGTTATAGTCATTCTATAGATATGTGGTCAGTGACTTTATAAAAAAGTCTGGTTTTTAACAACTACATTTCAGATTGTATGCATAGTTTGTATAAAATAACTTGGTTGTTGACGTTTAAGTGAGTTGTTTTTAAGTAGCAGTTGCATATTATGAGATTTGACTTAATTTCTCAAAGGTAAACTAAATAAGTACAATAGAGTTTCCATGTACCTATCTAACTTGGAAAGACATATACTTTGTACATGTATGTACAAAATACAACGTGCCTTTTACTTTACTTAGGTGTTTCGGAGATAATTGGTTTTCACACATTTAAATTTCCAATCGCATGATTTCCTGTACCGAGACAGTATAGATTTCCCTTTAACCGATTTACTTAGAATCGAGCTCCGATTCAGAGCAGAAAATAGTGTAACACAACCTGAATAAAAAGGGTTTTAAACGTAAAATATACATGCGACAGTTTTATCTCAATTGCGATACATCGATACCTACAGTTTTTAAACCGATTTCAACGAAAGGAGGTCCTTGGTTTGAACTGTATGTTTAAAGAAAGAAAGAAAAGAAATACTAATTTGAATAGAATTTAAATAGAATAATTTGTGGGTAACTGGGTTGAGGAGGTCAGATAGGCAGTCGCTTCTTGTAAAGCACTGGTACTCAGCTGAATCTGGTTAGACTGGAAGCCGACCCCAACATACATAGTTAGGAAAAAGGCTCGGAGGATGATGATGTTTAAGTTTGTGAGTGATCTCACTTGCAGCAAAACCGATTTTGATGCGGCTTTCATCATAGTTTTTGTCGTAATTAGATTTTAGATAGGCAAATCAAACAGAAGTCAGTTTTATACTACTGTTTTTTTTAGAAATCTCAATTCAATATTTATGTCGTTTCGATTGACTTATGTCTATATTGTGTTTATGTTTCTGATTGCTTTTGTTTATAGCGTAGGATGAATGAATAAATGATTGATTGATGTTGACGATACGACTTTAGAAACATTATCGTTTTAATTGTTTACTCGGTGCTGATTTTGGTGAAGTTAATTAATTACTTCTATGTTTAGATCAAAGTTATTTAAATGTAATTGGTTTTAGAAGATTGTAATTTTGCCTCAAATTATGTAGATTGAGATATTCTTGTGTGATTACACGTCACAAAGTTAAAAAGCTGGCTAATCTATTTGTTCAAAATCGTTAATGTGCAAAATTTTTGTGATGATTATTCCCAAAAGATCCAACATTTCGAAATTAAAAACAAACCGTTCGTACTTAAGTTACTAAGGCCCGGTTGTTCGAAGCTCGGTTACGTCAAGGTTAGGGTTAAATTCTAGTTAAAGTAAAATTAACCGGGGTTAAAAAAAGCGTTGTTGAACGTTAACATTTCATAGTAAAAATGTCAAATTAACCGTGGTCAAAATTGACATCGGTCATATTTTAACTTTAACTTTACCGTAACGTACGAACAACCGGGCCTAACTGCAGTTCTTTTTTCCTAAATATCGTAACATCATGAACAAAGAACATCCTGAACAATTTAAAAACTTCCTCAAAAGTCCTCGAACACGTTTACTGTTTAAAAACAAAGAACTGAAGCAGGCAAATAAAATTATCGATGCGTGTAGAAAGAGGTCTTAGAGCACAAAACCAACCGGACCGCAAATCTCTGTGTGAAAATCTTTCTTACAATTTCGCATCCCTGGTAGGCTTTACCCCAAATGGACCGCACTGGGGTTTGCTGACTGTCTTCAATTTGAGAAGTTTTGTATGTATATTTGATAGAGAAGGCGTATGTTCTATTCACAGATTTATTTGGGGAAGCAATTTATATTTCGGTTTCATTCCTCTCTGTTACTTGTCATACCGGCACTCACTCCTACACAAGGAATTATGGCAATGGCGTCTCCAGCAGGTTTAATGCTCTTAGAGAGAGGCTTATAAATATATTCATAGGTGGTTGGAAATAGGTGTTTCCCGATGTTTTCACTAAAAAGGTTGCAAACAAAATATTTTTGCGGTATCCCGGATTCCATTTGCGACCCTTTTTTCTGTTTTAGGCCGAGTTTTCGTTAAGTATACGGAATACGGTGTGAATTGCATGTAAGTACGTGTGTTATGTTCGAAAATCTTCAGGATTTCACGATAAAAATAATGAAAAGTAAATGTATGTATGTAGGGTTTTCGGAATCGTTGCGAATAAAATAAAGGAAATAATGAAGAAGTAAATAGGGTTTTTTTGGGAGAATGCGTTGTGAATTGGTTATGTGGAACTATGTATGTATTTACCTTATAATATATTACAATAAGTATTGTGTGAGACCTGGTTTCACGAGTGAACCTGGAGAATTTGGAATTTCATTTAAATAAAATAACCTACCGAGTATTCTAGCAAACAAATAATTTAATTAATTCTGTGTTATTGGTATACTTATAATTTATTTACGGAATAAAACAACAAACAACGTAATAAAACTGTACGAAAAATTAATATTTGAAACCGATTGTAGATAACACAATAAATTGCTCAACGTATATTAAAAAGTAATAAAATTGCTTCTTATAAATAAACTACGAACAAAAAAACAAAACAAGTGAACCGTATTTACATACAGTTTTAATTATTTCAGTTCTTCGAGCCATATTTATTATATCTTCATGTAACATGTTTAATCATCTGCCTAGCCTTTTCCCATAAAGTAAATATAGTTTTTCATCATCATCATCATCATCATCATCATCATCATCATCAGCCTATCGCAGTCCACTGCTGGACATAGGCCTCTCCAAGTGCAAGCCACTGAGATCGATTTAATATATATGTAGTTGAATATAGTCTTTGCCTTTTCCCAACTAAGTTGCTCGAGCTTCCAGTCTTACCGAAGGCAGCTCAGAACCAGTGATTTACATACAGTGACTGCCTATCTGACCTTCACAAACCAGTTACCTGGGCAATCGATACTCCTATGAAAGACTGGTCGGCAGAAACCAGAAGTTTCTAACTAACCGTAACGAATGCCAAAGATGTTCAAATGATAACTGTGAACTACCAAATTATCGTGCCTTCCGAAACACGAAAGAAGTCGCCATGACAAGATGGTCACCCATCCACTTACTGACAGCACCGAGTGTTGCTTAACCTTATGATCGACCACGATCTCTTCCCGTATTTCAATACAGTATTAATTCTTTCAGTTACTGAAGTAATAAAAATCGCTCCATGTAAATACATCCAAAACTCCCGAATAAAGATGTACACTTACTTTTTATCACTAAAGTAATTCTATTACACTCGAGGCCATAAAAATGGACTACATTCTTTAATCGACGTCCATCGCTCGCTTTTATTACAGTCGGGCCTTTACGATGGTACCCTTATAATATCTTAATAAAGGCGTAGGGCCTAAAATATTAGGTCAAAAGCTAGCCTTTTTAGGTAAGAAGTGTAATTTCGAGTGGTTGAGGAAATGGATTGGATGTCCCGAATTTTGTGGCTAGCAGTGTAAGTATGTTTATTGAGAGTTGGGTATTATATGATCTAGATATTTTTGAGAGATTACCGCTAAATGTTTTTTTGAAAATATGATACTGAACTGACTTTTTCAAAAGAAAGAAAGAACATGGTATGTTACTTTAATATTATTAATGGCAGAGGTGGTTAAAAATATAAAAGAGGTATTTAGATTGAAACTAAGAAGAGTCAATTTTACTTCAAAGGTATGATAAAAAAGTATAAATTATTTTTTTGTGCTACAAAAGATTTGTATGCTTTATTACTACAATATTTGAGACGAAAATAAAATGGCTTGCTTTTCCTGTGATTTTATTCTCACATCCCACATGAAAAAGAACTATATTTTTTACGATATACTACTTAATCATGATATCTTTACAGTGTTATCTTTTTTCCTTTTATAGTTCATAATCCTTTGTGCTCTTATAATAAGAACTTTTATTAAAAGATATAAAATATAAAAGTGGAAAACTTAACGACCTACAATGAAAACTACATTTACATAATATTTAAATTCTGGGTGGTTATTATTGTAATATTATTATTTTTTGCTTTGTGTTAGTTAGCCATTAAATAGCGTTGAATTTTAATAGTATTATAAAAGAGTTTGATACATAAATAACAGTTAATATATGGCTTTTTACGGTCATGGAAATCGTAATTAGAATAGAAATTACCTTTTAACATTTATCTATATCCAACGCGACGTCAAAAAAAGAGGTTCTTAGTTTTACCTATGTAGTATGTATGTTTGTGCGCGATTATCTTAAGTTTATCTGAATAAATGTTGATGTTGTTTTCACCATATAATATTTTTTAGACTTAGGAAAAGGTTTGAGGTATCTTATTCAGAAGGAAGTCAGGTTTTTTTGTAAACAGTTTTGGTCTTTTCTGAAGCGTTAATATAACATACTTTTTTACAAGGAAAGAAACATGACGACAGACTCACATAAATAAATACATAAGAGCAACGCTTTCTTAATGAATTACTTTTATTTCCTTATCTGCAGAAAAACATGAAGTAAAAGGGAAAATAGGGGAAAAGGGACCACTCAAATAATTGGACGAATGTAAGGAAAACATGATTAAGTACCGGTATAGGGGTATTGTGTTTACTGCTGTGTTGTAGACTAGCTTCTGCCGGTGGTTTCACTCAATTTTCGTAGGATCTACTTTGTGTATCTGGGTAAAAAATAGCCTGTAGCCTTCCTGGATTAATAGGCTATCTAACTACATATGTAAGAATATTTCAAATTGGATAAGTAGTTATCAAAGAGCGTTAGAGTACTTTCTAAGTATATCTTAGACACCAATGGCTGATAAAAAGGTGAAGGAAAACATCTTGAGGAAACCTGGACTCTACAGTCTGAAATCACCAACCCGCATTGAGCAAGCGTGGTGATTAATGCTCAATCCTTCTCCGTGTGAGAGGAGGCCTGTGCCCAGCAGTGGGACGATAAAAAGGCTGTAACTGTTAGAGTAAACAAATATACCTACACACTTTTCAGTTTTTTTATATTATTTTATATGCAAGTATTTACCATATTTTTTTTTAGATAATATCCTATTTCAAATGACATCACACTACACTAACATTAATCGGTAATTGAGAATGTTTGTTACTCATTCACGAAAAACTACCGAACAGATTTTAATAAAACTTGGTAAAATTTACTTTTACAAAAAGCAGTTTTTTGCAATTTTCCCGTATTGTATCCTGCTCTTTTTACCTACCACTCAAGTATCGGATACTTGTCTATTCTGTACCTAGTGCAGTTTTGTTTGCTCGCTCTATTCTCCAGAAGTACCAATCGGGTTTCAAAAATCCTACCTACTCGTATTTGATAGCCAAATTCTCGAGAAAGGTTAAAATTCGAATAAAATCAAAACTGTATGGTTTGGCGTTTTATATTTTTACTTACCATTAAAATTCTATAGGATTCACAAAATTGAAGTATTAGTTTTTCCCCGCAGTTCTACCTGTGTTTCAAGACACTTTCTTCCCGCACCCTGACTAAAAGTAGATTATGTCCTTTCTATGACTATAAGTATATAATAACTATAAGTTTGTATATAATGTTACCTAAGTGCAGTACTGTTCCGCACATAGTAAATGTTACTTCTTGTCTACTCACTCTAGCAAACAATAACAAATTGCGTGCAAATTGTTATTTTCTAAAATGTCCGCGATAGCAACATTTTTTTTAGTGCGAACGCCATGCTAGCTGTGAACTCATGCCGACGCATACCTACACATTTTCTGTTCGCAAACAATTTTGGTATCCCTCGAAAGAATGTTACTTGTGACATTAGACAGAAGATAATGGAAGAAGAAAACATACTGCGTCGACCACAAAAAATAATGGGATAAGGGCAGGGGGATGATGATTAACTTTAGTAGAATTTTGCCCATAGTCAGATACCACAATACGTCCATACATTTCGAGTATTAATGATCATTTTCATTCATGCCAACCTCTCTATTGTCTTGATATCTCAGTAACAATGTCTAGACTATGTAAATCCGACACGTAGGATCATAACGCACAAGTTATGTCGAACATGTGCAGGTGTTACAGAAGTTATGTTAATTCTGTCATTAAAATGGGTAGGTTTTGGTTTGTTACTTTGTCTGTTTTTGTGGGAATATAAATTGCATATGTGTATGTTGTCGCCATATCGTAGATATGACCACTTCATGAAAAGCTACAGCATTTTATGAAATGGTCGCGTTTCATGAAATATTCATGTTAATTTGACCAGATCGTTAAATCGTCACCATTTCTCGATTTTGTCATCCACGTCTGGCCTTATGGTGTAATAGGGTATTCATTAAATCTTCTTCTTCTTCTTCTTCTTCTTCTTCTTCTTAGCGTTTATCCCGTCTTGTGACGGGGTCCGCTTTCCGTATCTTCTTTTTCCACTTCGCTCTATCCTGGACATCTTCCTCTTTGAGTTCGCAGATTTCCATGTCTTTCTTTACGACACTCAACCACCGCAGTTTATGGGTATTCATTAAATATTTAATATAAATCCAAAATATTTTGGGCTAGGGGGAAACTCGCGAAGCGTAAGTCTGTAAATCGACCCATTGGAGTTTAATTTCATGAAATTTGGACTATGTTTGATTGTTCGAAAGAGTTATCGTGGTACACAAATCGATAAAGAAGGAATGAAAAAAGTGGTAAGAAAGCCTCTATTAAGGCTTTCAATAACGAGGATCTGTCTGTTGAATGGCGATTATAGATTCTATTTCGAAACAAGTTCCATATAAATTATGAGAAATTCCCATTTCCATCTATACTCGCAAAACAATGGATACATAGATAGATTTTAGGAAACCACAGTTAGTCAGTAAAATTCCCTCCCACTGCATCCACGAAGGGAGAATTTGATGTATTCCCCAAATAGGGTACCTATTTTTGTAGTAAAGTGAATGAGTAAAGTTACATGACGAATATTGTGATAAAAAACAAAACAATATCCAATTTCCAAAAATGAATGGATTGTGAAAACTACTGAATAGTTTTCCGAGAAAATCGATACAAATATTAAAAAGCTATAAAGTTTTTTTGTTAACGCACTAATCTCATTTACTACTAGTCCTATTTGAAAAAATATTTCAGCGTTCGATATCACATGGTATTGAGCTAGGCTACTTTTTATCTTGGTGTGCGAAGTAGTTCCTACAGAACCACTTTTGGAAATGAAATGCAATGAAATCGTTTATTTTGCAAGTTGGACATTACATCACTTTTACACGTCATTTTAAGAACGTTGAGGTCGGCATTTCCTAACTGACTGATCCCTGAGAAGAAACGCCGAAACAAACTCAGGGGTCATAGTTTCTTTTAAAGTCCAAACATGTTTTAAATTGAATAATTATATTATTTGTGAGTGTGCCAGTGGAAGTTAGTATTAGGTATAATATTTCCATAGTCACAAACATTATTTACATTTTATATTATTCAGGATTGTTTTCAGACATAATAGTGAAGCGATAGGACCCTACGGCCTTGTGAAACCCGTAGTTTTGTTATGAAAAAGTTATGTTAATTTTAAGTACCTATTCATAACGCAGGAGCCTATTATATTGTTTGGTAATTTTATGTTATATCATTGTCATAACCTTTTGTAGGCTTTCATAGAGGGATGAGGAAATATGTATTAGGCCGAGATTTTGTGTGTTTGAATGTAAAACAATAAAAGAAAAGTAACTTTACTGAATAATCATCATCATCATTCCCTTATCTTTATTTGATTTGGGATTTTGGCAGCATGTCTTTAGCTAAATAAATCTCAGTAATTCGAGAAAATATTAGGTACTAGCTTCCACCAGCCAGCGGTTTTATCCACGTCCTGTGAAGACTACTACTATTTAACACACTTACTAAACTATTTATCTAACTCTAAACTGTTTATTTCAAATCGGACCAGTAGTTCCTGAGACAAACGCGTCCATATTTACAAACTCTTCAGATTTGTAAAACTATAGATTGATGTTACTCAGAATTAAAGTATTAGTATTAGGTACATTTCCTTATTTTTATTAACATGTTTTTAAATAGATTGGATATTTAAAACACAGTTACATCAAAAAATATCGCAGTCCATTTTTTCTGCACTACGCAGCAGAGTTCAATCACCCCTTCGTAGCTTCGTAGCAAAGCGCTACGCACGTAGCAGTACGCCTACGCACGTAGCCCGCTACGAAATTGCTTTGTATAAGGAATGTGGTGATTACGAAATCCTAGTTCATTTCTATGGAAAGAACTTTTAATGTGAATTCTCATTTTAATTTATTGCGTTAGAAATATTTTCAAGATATTTTATATTAAAAGATTTTTAACGACTTCAAAAAAAAAGAAGGTTCTCAGTTTGAACTGTATGTATGTATGTTTGTGCGCGATTATCTCACGTTTAGCTGAACCGACTGTGATGCGATTTTCAGCATAGTATTTGTCATACTTGGAAGAAGGTTTTGGGTATGTTATTGAACACGGTATATATTTTTGAAAACATATTAAAAGGTTGCTGATAAGATTTGGTTACCCATCAAAAAGTTGACAGTGGCAAGTCAAGATAAACTCTTATGAGTATTACCAAGCTATATTAACCACTGTCAACGGGTTATAACAATATTTATTCAGCTATCAATCGCTCAATCGTGCCCTTAATGTCGTCAATTGTAATACAATGAATAATTAATCGTCTTTCAGTTGACTGAATTAATTGATTAACCTATCTATAGTGAGATAATATTATTATAATTATAATCGTTTATGTCGTGGTGGCCTAGTGGGTAAATAACCGACCTCTCGAGTATGAGGGTGTGGGTTCGATCCCAGGTCAGGCAAGTACCAATGCAACTTTTCTAAAATTGTATGTATTTTCTAAGTATATCTTGGACATCAATGGCTGATAAAAAGGTGAAGGAAAACATCTTGAGGAAACCTGGACTACATAGTCTGAAATCACTAACCCGCATTGAGCAAGCGTGGTGATTAACGCTCAATCCTTCTCCCTGTGAGAGGAGGCCGCAGCCCAGCAGTGGGACGATAAAAAGGCTGTATACAGGTAAAATAATACAAAGAAAACATCATAAAGGTATAATACAGGAATCGTTTATAGAGTCACGTGTTTCATGAATTCTATGAATTTCGTTTAGAGCTAAAATGACCACTGATTCCAAGATCACAGTTTATTTGTGGTCCTTTGTATATAAGCATTTATCTAGACACACGGCAGTGTGTCCGCCAAGTTCGAGCAAAAAAAGCGACACACCGGCCGTGGGTTATTACACGAACCATTTCGGGCCAAATTCGAACACCCTATAACTCAAAATCTATTTTATTTACGCATATCAAATTTCAAGTATCTGTTGAGACCCCCTCACTTATCTAAAATACAAAATTTCATTAATATACCTATTGTAGGTCTTGAGATATTGACGTCAGAAAATCGCTATTTTTACTATACACTCACTGACTGACTGACTGACTGACTGACTCACTCATCAAAAACCTAGACCACTTCCAATGGTCGTATTGACTTGAAATTTGGCATGGAGGTAGGTCTTTATGTCAAGGTAAAGGGAAAAATCTGAAAATGGTCAAGTGTGAGTCGGTTTTAAAATAATGAAGGTGTTTTATACCCCTAAGGAACTAAAACGAACTAAATTTATCTATATTTATATAATATATCTTCGAATGGTCGTACCGATCTGAAATTCGTTACAAAGGTTTGTATTTAGTCAAAGTAAAGTAAAAATCTGAAAACGGCCAAGTGTGAGTCACTTTCGAAAATAACGAATGTGTAACTTTGATCCACAAACATAATATATGATAACATGTCATGTCAGTCAGTTGGTAAATCTATACTTCGGCCGTTCAGAGAATGCGTTCCTGACACCTATCAGTTAGTCACGAATAGTGATGGGCACAACATAACACTGAGTTCGTTACCGTTCCCCCAAAATGAACCGCCGCATTATTTTAAGATTATTTTCGTTTTAAATTGGCGGAATCATTTAAAAATTGTATTTTAGTTATTTAAGTGGAAACCAAAAAAAGGTAATATTCATATAATAAAATCGTTTTATTTATTCTTTGTTACAAAGTTACAATCTGTATTTCTATGCAATAAAGTAAGTACATTGAATTGAATGTGCGTACAGAATATTAATCAGACTCCGATTCGCTTGAGGAGGTGGTGTCTTCATCATCATCTTCGCCTACGTGTATAATTAATTATATTAGGTATTATCAAAAACAGAATCAATCCTGATATCTCGGTCAAAATCTTCCAAAATCAGGTTTTTAGTCTTTGCGCACGAAACGACAACAGACGACTATTTAGCGTCACAAAATGACGGCCCATGATGCCATTTGGCGTTACCATTTTCAACCTAAATATAAAAATGCTACTTTCTTTCGCGCGTTCAGTTTGATCATAGTTTTTATTTTTATATTTCATAAAAGTTATCTTATAGTCCATTATTTTCAAATTCTTAAAAAGAAAAACAAAACGTATTATTTTATATTATAAGTATAACTGTATAAGAACCATCGACTTATAAGAATAGATTACGATACTTGCCTGTTATTTTTAGCACAGCACTACAAATATAAAGCGCTGACATAACCTTGTAATAGCGCAGTATAGATTTAGAAAAATATTGTTTACCAAGTTATTTGACACTCAATTTGGCACAAAATTACAACATTCATTGATTATTATTGATATAATAATGTTGTTTTAATGCTCATCAATTGTTAAAACGATAAACAACCAGCAAAAATATTTTTATCGTACTGCAACGCCATTACAAAGTTACGTCTTCGGTTCAATCGCGATGTGTCAGGAACGCATTCTCTGAGCGGCCGAACTATAGTTCATTTCTTTGTAAGAAGCGTGCATATTAAAAAATCTGAAAGATAGTATAAATGAGTCATTTCCTTAACTAACTTAGTCATATGAAAAAAATAAACTAAACAACCTTACAAAAATAAATGAAATCCCACCCAAAACAAAAATGTGAAAGACTGCCAAGTTCGATAATATGGGAACGCTTCGCCTATAAAAGAAGTGAGATCTGAATAAGTACCAAGTTCCATACACATACCTCAGTTAAAAATATTTACTTTTTAATGATGTTACTTGGCAAGTTTTAATAGAAAATTAAATACTTGATTCATTGCATTTAGTAGGTTTATAACAAGGTGTGTGAAAACTTGCCAAGTAGCATCATTAAAAAGTAAGTATTTTTAACTGAGGTATGTGTATGGAACTTGGTACTTATTCAGATCTCACTTCTTTTATAGGCGAAGCGTTCCCATATTATCGAACTTGGCAGTCTTTCACATTTTTGTTTTGGGTGGGATAATAAAATTACAGTTCATGTGTTAGAAGTAACGGACAGTTCTTGTAAAATTAAAATGAATGTGGCGTAATTTTGCCATTGCTCATTGCTCATTAAGTTAGCCTAGTTTTGATAATTGATTTTGACTTTGACTGTAATTGAAAACGTTATTAAAGCTTATATGGCGTTCTGTCACAACGAAATGTGTTATATGCACGGAGGAAGTGGGCAAAATACGAGAAAGATACATCATCATAATAAAACACAAAAATCATCATCTGCCTAGCCTTTTTTCAACAATGTGGGGGTCGGCTTCCAGTCTTACTGGACGCAGCTGAGTACCACTATCTTACGTGGAGAGACTGACTGCTCGTCTGAACTCCTCAAACCAGTTACCCGGGCAACCCGATACCCCTTAGTAACACTGGCTAATACTTTCGCATTGTTATTATACTACTAGTTTTTCATTAGTTTTCATAGATTTCCAATAGTTACAGAATTTTTCAAATCAGTCCAGTAGTTTCGAAGCCATCGAAATTATGTTTTTTCTTTATTATATAAGCATAAATACATAGTAAGTATATAAGTTTATTTTTAATTTTTAAAATTAATGTAAATATTATGTAAATATTATAATTAAATACATAGTATAGATTAAGTAAATATGTAAGTAAAACCATGACACCTAAGCAATATATATTAGCGAAACCTATTCTCTGTTATTGGATAACAAACATCGTGGCAGCCACAAAAAGGTTCAGCAATATAAATCTTAGACGGAATGGGCCCTTCTTTATTATTACTGAGAAATGAATGGTGTTATGCGAGAGTTTGTGAAACTGTTTAGTCAAGAATTAATAGATTTTTTCTTGGTCCAATTTTTTATCGTCTTTTTTCGTTCCAATTAAACTACGTGCACCCTTTACGTTAAAAGTGGGATTTTACAAGTTTAACCGCTGTGTGTGTCTGTCTGTGTGTTCTAGCAAGATTTTTTCCTCTTTAAGAAGTCGTTGTTACAGTTTCCCGTCAGAAATCTGATGTTGACAATCTCTGGTATCAAATTGCCGTAAAAAAATGTAGTGGTGTGATTGTTAGGATTTTCACGGCCATGGTACATAATGGGCTAAAGAGAGGACATAGGTGGGTATTAGTCAGCAAAAGTTTGATAGTCCGCACCCACAGTGGGAGAGGTCAGCTATTAAATACCTACCACAACAAAATACTGTTAAAATGTACGCTAAAAGAAAAAAATATAACGGTTTATTCCACATTATTTATATTAATTTTATTATAACTAGCTTTAACCTCAATCATAGTGCGTGCAGTTGGTTGTGGTATGTTATTTGAACGAATAATTTAATATTACCACCGAGCGGTTTTGGAGAATAAAATAAAATTATTGTATTTAATAATATTTGAAACAAGTTTTTCAACAGAAACAATCAAATTATATGTTTAAATGATTATTCAGAATACAGAACAAATGTCATACCGCAATATTAAAGTTTAATCAAAATAAAACGTACTGATGATTTATTCTGTATTATTGTTGACCAAAATAAAAATAACTTTAGGTATAATACTTAACATTTCTCACATGTTCAAACAACTTTATTAAGTCCCAAACTAAGCAGAGCCAGAACACTACTGGGTACCAGAATACTGATAAACACTTATTTTAAAATTCGTAAATGTAGATGTTTATAATTATATAATAATCTGTAAATTAAATAACTTTATTACATATCTTCTTAAATACTTTTTAATATCATTATGTACTTGTTAAACATAGAGTAACACATCTTGAGACAATGCTCACAAAAATAATTCATTAAGCCTCTATTTCCAAATAAATTACAGTTTTTTTCTTGACTCCCTTCAACATAAAACCCTCCATGTAACTAATAAAGCGAAGTTGGGCGCATCTTCACGTCTCCGCGAGTAATCGATAGTCGAGGGAACACCCTTGCAATATATCCTAACGTAATGTTCGGATTCGGTTCCAACACGCTGTGTAAAAAGTTTTGTGTGTTAAGCTTAATTTAGGGTCGTGTGTTACTTTAGTGTAAGGTTCTTGGTATTGATGAAATAGGCTAGTTTCCTAAAAAATAATAATTAGTCCGTCTTGTAGATTGTCCAAAATTAAGCGATACGTATTTTTTCTTTTTTAAATTGGATCAGAACTTGTTAAGATATAGCGTGTTAAAGTTGAGTGTGACGTCACAAGTTGCTACAATTTTCAGGACACTGTGACGTAAAAGGCCCCCACTCCTAATTTTTGAAGTGTATTATCTTTGTTATTTTATGTTTAATTAAAAAAAGAAAAAATACGTATCCAATATTTTTTGACTATCTAAAAAGCGGACTAAATATTATTTCATTATTTCGACCCTGGACACTACCCTATTATACTTGTACAAAGTCAAATCATTTATTTCATTTAGGCCTTTACAAGCACTTATGAACGTCAAAAATATAAATAAGTTTGATTCTACAAAGTTGCCCATTAAGTAGCTTCCTAGGGACAAAAAATGGGCAAGAAATAAAATCATCATCTGCCTAGACTTTTCCCAACTATGTTGGGGTTGGCTTCCAGTCAGATGGAGCTGAGTACCAGTGTTTTACAAGGAGCGAATGCCCATCTGACGTAATCAATCCAGTTACCCTGGCAACTCCTTAGGTAAGGCTGGTTGTCAGACTTACTGTGGGCTTACCCGTAACGACTGCCAAGGTTGTTCAATGACAGACTGAGTGGATAGTGGAGGGAGGACCCTTGCAATATATCCAAACGTAATGTTCGGATTCGGTTCCAACACGCTGTGTAAAAAGTTTTGTGTGTTAAGCTTAATTTGGGGTCGTGTGTTATATGTAAGATTAGAGTAAGGATATCTCGTTTTAGTAAAATAATACTTGGTAACATCATCTGTCTAGCGATTTTCCAACTATGTTGGGGTCGGCTTCTATTCTAACGGGATGCAGCTGAGTACCAGTGTTTTACATGAAGCGACCGAAGGCCTGGGTAGCTGGGCTGAGGAGGTCAGATAGGCTCTGACCTCCTCAGCCCAGCTACCCAGGCAACCTCTTGGTAAGACTGGTTGTCAGACTTACTGTGGGCTTACCCGTAACGACTGCCAAGGATGTTCAATGAGAGGCAGAGTGAATAGTCGAGGGAACACCCTTGCAATATATCCTAACGTAATGTTCGGATTCGGTTCCAACACGCTGTGTAAAAACTTTTGTGTGTGAAGCTTAATTTGGGGTCATGTGTTATGTGTTACTTTAGTGTAGGTAAGGTTCTTGATGTTTGTGAAATTTTACTTGTTAATTTAATCATCTGTCTAGCCTTTACCCAACTATGTTTAGGTCGGCTTCCAGTCGGATGAAGCTGAGTACCAGTGTTTCATAGTGCACCTATGTGTGCTCAAATGCTCGTGCACTATAACATGCCCTACGCAGCTGGCTGATCCCCTTATATGAGAACATCCGCCTTATAGGAGAGAACATTATTATCTCTCATCATCTAATCAAAAAAGAAGAGGTGAGATCTAGACACACTTAAACTAAATTGTTTAAAAAAAAATCTCATTCATTTATTTTGTATACGCGAGACTCATTCCTAACACTTTAAATGCAAATGTGTTTGTTTATCACGCTCTCAACAAAAACTGTGAAAACACTACACAAAATAGCATGCAGATTGAAAACAATCTGGATTAAAATGCACGATAGAGGGAATTTTAATACATTATAAAAGGCTGGTATCTTTTAGGCGATTATCACACACACTGAATCCCGCATTGCCGCGCGTGATTTTGAATGGGCGTGACGTGTATATTTGAAAATGGAAGCCGCCGTGCGTGAATCTACTAAACGCACCTACGCGCGTGAGTGCGCGAAAAACCCGCACGATGATGCAGATCTGCACCCCCGCAGGAACGCGCGTAGGTGCGTCGACACGCAAGATGCAGCGTGATGCGGGGCAGTGTGAAGATTACCTTATCCATGGTTTCTTCTATCGATGGGAAAAATCATCAAAGGACCCCTCCTGCTGTGGGTTAGCAGCGGTGAGAGGGAGTGTCAGACTCTTACCTACAAACCGTCTTGTTCCGTGGTAGGCCTTTTATGTACCAGGGACCCGGTAACTCTTTCGAACAATCCCGGAGCCTCGGCAGGCTTTGGCCCTGCTGGGCTCCGATTTTCAGCCAGGGCTCAAGTGGGCATTCCATAAATAAATTCAAATTTCCATTTATTCATTTACTTTATTGTGTTAAAAATATTAATATTAATACCAATAATGACCAATTCATATTCGAGCTTACGTAGACCATTCACAGTACGTACAAAAATACAGACAGACTCATACATTATGTATGGGGAGCGAACACACAGTTCGACAGGATGGCTCCGATTCGCTTTCACATACAAATAGATTTCATACATATTTTTTTAGGTCGGTTAACAATTCTTTTCTGGTGCTTTTTTTTCTAATAAGAACAAATTGTCTGAACACTTTGAACATAAAATAAAGATTTCATTTTGACAACAATATTTCGCCATTTTCTTATTTTAAATTTTAGCATATATAATAAACTAGCGTTCCAATGGGGTAAAAATGGACTGCAGTTAATTACATGTTCTAAAATTGACTTTCCTTCATTTCTACACCAAAACTAATCAACACAAAACAGTTTAAAATAGCTCAAAGCGGAAAATACGAACAAATAAAGGGGCTCAGTTCCCACTAAGTAATAATTACACTATAATAAATAAACTATATTTTATTAACTGTGAACCGTACAAAGGCTTTAGGCAGTTAAATTAACAAACTCATAATGAATCCTTTGACCTTTCTATTCAAGTTAAAAATAGATAATAATTTAAACCAATTAGATACTGTATTCCTTTAAAGCTTTAGATAATTTAAATTGAGCCTCTGGCGGTTAATTAATTATTTATCACAAAGATATGCCTAGGTAGTGTAATTGTAAGGCTTTGGAAAAACTCCTTTGTATTTTCTTTCTTCCATACAAATATTTTTAAGAGGATTTTTCTTTATTTTTGTCTGTTTGTAATGGATACTCAAAACTACTGGACCGATATAATTTTTATTTTTACTGTTGGAAAGCTACAGTCTTCCCAAGAAACATAGACTTTATTTTATCCCGGTACGGGCAGCATTTCCCACATGACTCGAGTGAAATCGGTGGAAAACGGCTATATCGAATAACTGTAGAGTACGAATTTCAGGAGGCATGTTAAATTGTGGATCCTGGCTATTATTTATAGACGTTTGACACTCGATAGTTATAGTAAGTAGATAGATACAAAGAGATATCTCATAGGACATAGGATATCTCTACACAGGACTACTTACA
This sequence comes from Helicoverpa zea x Helicoverpa armigera, assembly GCA_033682625.1. NCBI lineage: Eukaryota > Metazoa > Arthropoda > Insecta > Lepidoptera > Noctuidae > Helicoverpa > Helicoverpa zea x Helicoverpa armigera. Next base: position 1,093,569 of record JAWIIS010000056.1, on the reverse strand, counting down.
AAGTAGTAGACCGTAGTTCGAATGGGTTATCGAATATTGGTATTTTTTCATGTTGAATCACTAACTGCTCAGTCTTGATTGGTTTTTGATGCACACAATGACTTAAAATATAGGCATGTATGAATAGAATTGCAAAACATACCTCGACCAATTTTTGATGCGATGGGGACGAATTTTTTGACGCTTTTTAGTTGTTTGTTTTACTAGGATAGTTTTTGATTTTTATTGTAAATATGTATTGTAAATATTAGTATTGTAATTAATAAATGCCATCTAATTTTTGATTAAATTTTTTTAATTCATTTCAGTTGATGAATGGCTTTAATTTAGTTATTTCCTCTTTTTTTTTATAAAAGTGTTTTCCTACACACTCACAAAATAATTTATTTACCAAATTCAAAACACGACTTGTCATTCAGATGTCAGAATACCAGACATCGTCTTTCAATAAATAGCAAGAATAAGTGATTTCCGTGTACCTAAACAAATATTTTCTTGGCAAGAATGTTTCTAAGTATATGTAGATTGTAGGTACATTTTCTGTTTTTCCACAAGAACGAATTGCTTGTTCAAGTGTCAAATACTGTAATGAATGCTTGACAAGACGGTGAGACTTGTTTTTCTATGTATAAATGGGGGGAAGAAAATATTTTTTGTGTAATTTATTATTGCTATTGGGTGAAATGTGTTGTGATCTTATTTATCTCTTAACATCATCATCTATCTAACCGGATGCAGCTGAATACCAGTGTTTACAAGGAGCGACTGTCAGATTTACTTACTCCTGACTACCAGTAACGTGCCAAAGGTGTTCAAATGTCAGCCGGGATCTAGTTTATCTTCTAACAACTGTACTAAAAAGGCAATAAAATCCACCTTTTATTAAAAGTCTTCACATTTCGCCAACTTTTAAGCAAAAGTTTACATTCGTCACAAAGGAAAAAAAAGTAAATAAACAAGGCCATTAAAACTCAAAGTTTATGTTCCGAGAATTGAGTTTCCATGTCAATAAAAAGGCAATGATTTTAAAACGTAATTGACGGCCGTTGTCGATAAGTATTCAGTTTTCAAAAATTATAGGCTGTTATTGAACAGTGAATTAATACTGGGTTCTTATGAAAATGATTCTTTTCATGGATGATAGCTTTTTAAAGGCCTCATAGAATTGATGTCAAAAGCTACCGTCCGTAAGTAGAGTGGAGCCTATCTTTTATAGACATTGGACCTTATGTGATTTTGTTTAAGTTAGGTTTATAGCAGTTTTTAGGAATCAGTTAATTTCCATCCCAAATTCCTTCTTATTTAGTTAGTTCAGCTAATTTAGTTTAAAGTGGGAAAATAAAGAATTAAGCAACATGTTTATTATACTTTTGAGTAATCACGAAAACAATCAGGATAACTTTACTACAAACTGTTCAAAAGGATTTTCCCGTGAAACACATGCATTGCAACAAAAAAGACAATAAAATATTGATATACATTTTCTCATAAATATACACAGTACAAGTTTATACAGTAAGATTAATTCCCGATAACATCCGAATGACGGACGTCGACACAAAATCTACTGATTAAATCTCTGCTTACAAATAAACCTTCTGCTTTCGCTACTCTGTGACACAAAGGGAAAATTGATATTTGTCGGCAAAACACTGCCAAAAACATTTGCCTTTTAAAATAGTTAAAATTATTTTCGTAAAATCTCTTTTGGCATTTCAATTTTAAAAGCAAAATAGTAGGTATTTAAAAGCATCGACAGATGTCCGGGCGATTCCGTTGCATAATTTAAAATGATACAGTCTACAATAATACGGTTGAACAATTTAATGGAAAAAGTCATGGAGAACAAAATGACTAGCGGAGGTACCATAACGAAAAATCGGCTAAGAAAGTAGCGCGTCTAAAATGTGGGTATTCTGGCAACGAGGAACGTTTCTGTCTCCCTTCTTATGCGCCTTCTTTGGACCCGCTCATTTTTTGTAAGACCAAAAATCGTTGCCAATGGCCTCATAGAACAAGAACTCCTAATTAATTCACTAGAATTGACCTTATCGGTCATGGCCATCGTATGTATTTGACCTAGATGAAGGCGCCTGGCCTACCTGCACTATGGCATCTCCACTCATTTTCCTTACTCCGTGGAAAAACTGTTCTATTTTAAGGGCGAGTTTCGATTTTCCTGTCAGCGCTGGAATTGCGACAAATAAATGGTAATAGGCTGTCCCTTTTACATAGGATTGAATGGCTATCCATTTGGGAATTGGTAGTGTGACCTGATTTTTTTAGTGCGGATATAAATATAAGAATAATGTTAGTTGGAAAATGGGACAAGAGAAAAGTAAAAAATATAAGAAAAACTCAGCAATCATCATCATCATTACATAGGTCCGTATCTACTGTTTAATCTCATACGGTAGATATTTATTTCCGAAAATAATTAGAATGATGTTGTGGCATGAATTCTAACAAAAAGTGCTAAAATATTAACCAACTGAAAATTTTACACTGCACCCGGAGCTGTCAAAACTCGCCTACAACACTTGTGAATTCTTTCATAAATAAATCGTATTCCAAGAATGGCCAAGTTTTGAGAATAGCCGTTTTTAAAATGGCTACTTCGACACAAACAGGCAATTCACACAATTTTAACTTTTAAAGCACTGTTTTGTATTTTAAATCACTTTTATTTTAGTTTCAAAAGTATTTTCAGCACTTTGACTACAATATTTTGTGTATGAAATTAATTCTGTTTACTTATTTTGTAGATTTTCAATTATTGTTTTCGTGTGGTGACGATTTTAGTTCAACATAAATTGAGAGTCAATTGTTTATTAACACCATTATACGACTACCATTACAGCTGTCATTGAACATCTTTGGTAGTCGTTTACGGGTAGTCAGAAGCCAGCAAGTCTGAAAACCAGTCTTACCAAGGAGTATGGGGTTGCTCGGGTAACAGGGTTGAGGGGGTCAGATAGGCAGTCACTCCTTGTAAAACACTGGTTGGTACATAGCTGCATCTTGTTGGACTGGAAGCCGACCCCAACATAGTTGGGAAAAGGCTCGGGAGGTGATGATGGAAAATGTACTACTGAGTTGTTGGGTTTGGTTCCTGCGTTGAGTATTTCTTTTGGTGTTCAGAATTTAGGATTTTGAAGAAGTTTTTAATGACTATTAGTAAAATCTTATTTTTAATTCAAACTTGATTGGTATTTAATGCATTATGATAAGCATTCTGCGTATTAAGGGATAAAAACAAAAACGATTCTCCATTTAAATCATACAAGTTGAATCCTTTAACATAATTTATGAAGCTTTCTTTGAACACATAATAAATGTAATTCACACGAGGCATTTAAGACCATGAATAATAAAATATGTCTTAATTAACACATATTACTGTGTAAGCTCAGTAATTATGTGAAAATTATACTTGCAAGTTATATAATCTGAATACAGGGTCACATTTCAAAGGTGGTCTTTAGATAAATCATCATCATCACCATTTTCACAGTCTCACTGTTGGACACAGGCCTCTTCTCATACACAGAAGAAATGAGCGATAGGGTCATGGCATATTATACCGACACCGCAATAGCACAGCTGCAGCACGGCGTCGCCTCGAATTTAGACTACGGCTAGCTGCCAGCGCGCTAACTACGCGTTGTCCGCAAGGTGCAAGCTCGCAGTCCGCGAGGTGTAAGCTTGCTGTGTGACATTTGACCCGATGATTGCCATTTTTTTTAAATAAAATCTTGATTCCAATCAATGTTTTCAGTCGGTCTGTCACCGGCTAAATATCTGATCTTTGTAGAGTGCGTACTACCTTTCATCTTCATACTGATTTATGAGCCCAAACAAACTATCGGCCGACTAAAAGTTTCTAGTGTGCTGTCACTATCTTTTGGTATCCAAAATGTACTTCAAAAGTACTTGAGCTCAAAAAGCACAAAGATTTGTCCGAACAAGATACATTTTAAATAACATAATTCAACAAACTCTTGGCGAACTCAAACTCAAAGTCTGCCATGACCAGATAAGACGCAAACTTTTTGCACTAATCTTAAAATTCAACATGGTAGAACGAGGCCACTGTTTATATTTAAGCCAAAGCAGAGTAATTAATCCTGAGTGGATTTAGCAATTAACGATTTGCTGTTCCCGGCAAGATGCCAGGGCTGTCACTCCCCGGGATTTTCGGAGACAGATCACGGGATGATGTGTTTTAAAGTCAACTACGGGACTTAAAATTTATGCTGATTTCTTCAACTTAAAAATCGGTATGTGGTGTTTTATGATTTCATATCATCATTAAAAACATTTGTTGATATTTTCTGGCCACTGCAAGCCCGGAGGGTTTTTGCTAATACGAGAATATTTGAAAATGTAAAAGGCAGTTTTCTTATATGAAATACATGATCGATAACTTTGGACAAAATATTTTTAATTTTATGATTTTTCGCGTAAAAAGGGGATGTCAAATTGGAGATTGATTGATTACGCGTTTGAATGGCAACTTGATGCCTGATAAGAGGGGGTGAAAAGTAGGGGGGAGAAGATTTGTATTCGTTTAAAAAGTCGATTTTTTACTTTGATGTGATTTACGATTGAAATCTCATCATCACGTGTCATACAAAAGCTTTTTTTGTACTTTTTGGTACAAAGAGAATATTGTACTTATTTATTAATTTAACACGAACATATGAAAGGATGAGAATATATAACTTATATACTTATTATTAATTATAAAATATTCATATATGCACAAACAGAATATCGCTGATAATATTAAAGTATTTTAATATTTCACGCAAAAAATACAAAATGGTCTCTAATGAAACTTGGCAATAATATACCATAACCAGTAGCAAAACATTATTATTTAGTATCCGGATATGGAAAATACAGTTTGTTTATTGGTACACAAAAGGCCTCAAAACCGCTGACATGACTAGAAAAAATATTTCACTGTTGGGAATCACACTATTCCTGAATGACATACGCTATATTATTTTACCCGGGTATAAGAAATAGTTTCCACGGAATACGGATAAACCTGATGAAAATATATAGTTTAAAATAAATAAACTAGTATAGAGGCAACCCTAGTTTAAAGTCGTTATAGCTCAGATAGAGATTTCACAGTAGTCAAAGTTTCGTAGTAAAAACTGAAACCCTATACCATCATGATAAAGTGGGATTGGATTCTGTAAGTTTTCAAAAGATTTATTCAGAAAGGAAATTTTAAAATATGTTTCATTGTTGAATAAATTGGTGAATGGAAACTCTTTTCGTTTATAAGATGTTTTTAAGATATTTACTGCATTTTATTTGGTGTTGAAATGTATTTTTATGGTTCTGTCAAAACTGTTTTGAAGTGGGAATTGCTATAAATAATGTTGCATTGTTCAGATACCGTATCTATTTACGTAGAAAAATGATACATACAATCTGATGAAGGGTACATACAATTTGTAGGTATATATTTATTTAATCTGGCGTCTTTAATATAAATGTAGTGTCTAGTCTTATATAATCTTGATGATAGTTAACTTTAAGAGTTTTGCAAATAAATATTTTAAAGCATTTCAATTTCAGGGGTATCAATTTCTGTTGCCAATTCATCAAACTACCTACTCATTAGACGAATATTTTTAAAAACTTTCAGAAATAGAGTTTAATTAAAACTACTCCAATTACTGTAGAAAGTAATTTCCCAAGCGGTTTAGATTAGCAGGTATTACAATTCAGCATCCTGTCTTCATCTTATTTTAATTTGAGGTTGGCCGCATCAAGTCTACTTTTCCATAATTATTTTATGTGACGTCATCTCACAAAATTCATCTATTTTTTGATTGCGTCATCATTTTCATATTCCAAGCCTTTTCCGAACTATGTTGGTGTCGGCTTCCAGTCTAACTAGATTCAGCTGAGTACTATAAGTGTTTTACAAGGATCGACTGCCTATCTGACCTCCTCAACCCAGTTACCCGTACAACCCAATACCCCTTGATTAGTCTTGGTTTTGGTTGCGTCTCTATATTATTGTATGCTAGCTTCCACTTGCGGTTTCACTCGAGTCCCGAGATAACTGCTTCCTGTAGTCGGGTGGTGACAAAAACTATCCTATGTATTTTCTCTGGTCTAACTTTCAGCTTAAACGGTTCAGTCATTCTTGAGGCAGAAGTAGTGTAACTAACTTTCTTCTGTATACATACATAGATAGATAGAAGATTTACGCCCATACATTAACAGACAGTTTCCAGATTAAAATTCTTCGTTCTAAAACTAAAAATACCTCCACGTCTATATCAATCTTAAAGCAATCATCCTTTACCAATCTCTCTTCCCGAATTGATCCTACACTTGTCTAGACAAATGTCGTTGTTCCGATCTGCAGATTTTCAATTTACTAAAAGATATCACATGTATAGGTTTTTCTGGGTATTTCGAGATGGATCTGAACGGATTTTGTACGGAACCGGATTCGTCTGTAGTAGATTGCTCTAGTTTCAAGTTTCTTGTGTATTGTTAAAAATGGAGGATTATTTTGTAATTTATTTGTTTTCTGTCGTTGATAATTTGTGATCGCTTGGAAACAGCTCCTGAACATAATGCAATATGCAGAAACGAATAGATTTGACTGTTAAAAATAGTGAAAGGGAGACATGGACTAAGACCGTCTTACCACAAAAACTTTTCAACGTCTGTTAAACTCTTGTCTAAAAAATTATACATTATGACGTTGAAATAAGGTCCGTTGTGCAGCCAAATTTTAGACAAGTGTTCAACAGATGTTTAAGCTTTTGTAGTAAGGCCATAAAATAATGTCTGATACATACGCATCTTTTCCGAGTATGTAGTTTGAGTAACACTGTTTATAAAGATTTCTTAGTTTTTAGGTCACACAAACATCTTCATACACATTGTCCTTTAACTTCAAAACCGCACGTGCGTCATCGCGCGACCAGTGACGTGATTGGTATATCGATGTCACCCAGACGTTACTGTCGTTAAGTTTTATAGTTTTAGTGCTAAACTGTCGATGGGGGTATGATAAATGGGTGAGATAGGGTTCAAGATAATGTAGGTTATAGGCTATTCATAAAAATTAAGGGGTATAGAATTTAGGCCTAGTTGAAAACCAGCGTGATTAACAATTTTTCTTATGGCTAATTATTTATAATTATTTATCGTATCTTCTTTTATGTTCCGTTTTTTTTTCTTTTTACGTAATACATATAATACGTAAAACATTTTATTAATTAATTTTTCATTTGTAGTCTGTTGTAGGTAGGTTCTTCTAATTTAATTATTTATATGTATTATCAACAGCTTGTAAATTTTGGTGTTGGTTCTACAACAATTTATTACAAACTCAATAATTATAAAATAATCATTACCATTTACCACTAAAATACCAAATCAATTACCGACTTCCAGAAATCACCAAAAAAAGTTCAAACCCAATTTTCAAGTTTACAAAACTCCTAATCTAATTTGAAGATCAGACAACAAAAATATATTAACCCGATCGTCTTTTAAAGCCATTTCCTTCGAACAATTGAAAAGGGGGCACAAAACTTTGGGAAACGTTTCTAGACAATTCCCTTTGATAGGAACGTGGAGTCGTTAGCAATCAAATTACACGACGAATACAAATTCCGTTTGTTTGAAAGTTTGAGAACCTGTGGCATAGTGGTGGGCTTGACAAGCAGGTTTTTATCGATGAAACTATGTTGGGTGTTTTTTTTTATAAAATGTCATTTCGACGTGCAGTTTGATCACAATCTTGGAATCGATGCAAAGATTGAAAATCGTAATAATGTATGAAAGTCGCCTTTGTTAGAAATAATGTTACTTGTGAGATGACGGCAGACAGAAGAGTATGGAAGAAGAAAACATGCTGCGCTGATACAAAATAAAATTGGGATAAGGACAGGAGGATGATAGATAACGTAATACCATGTACTTGAGCCTAACTTATTAAGATATAAAGAAATATGAATGATTTATTAATTTAAGTACTTTTAATATTTATTTGTTACGTTATTACTTATAGCACTTATTTTCAAACTTAAAACTCAAAAGTGAACCATTGTGAGATTTAAATAAATAAAAGCACTTTGATGTCATTCAAACACTCAAACAATAATGAGAAGCCCAATAATATCAAATTACTCACAAATAAATTCGTATAAATAAACGATTCAATCATACCGCGTTCAATTTCTTTAGTAAATTATGTGAAAATAAATTGTTCACGAATCTATCAAAATGTGAATGTGAAATGTGATGTGAAACGTGAATATTTCAGCTTAAAAATTGTCAATTTATTAACTTGTTTTATCCTGCGGTTTCACACAGGTCAATAAGTTAATATACAAACTCAGTTATAAGTAGCGTTTGTGTTATTTTTATGTTAATAAGTTACAATGAGTAGTTATATGGTACTTACATAGGTTTAAGCTGTGCTTACAAGTGTATATGGAATTATTATGCTCTGAATTATGAAAAATAAAAATGTAGCATTTTTTTCATGAAAAAGTAACACATCAAAACTTATGTTTATAAAAAATGCAAAATATTGAAATTTTTTGTAATACTTTCAAGCTAAAATTGCTGAACTGTAGTCGGTATATTTTTGTATCCGAATGCATATTTATAGTTAAGTTTTTCCAGAGAACGTCAGAATCACACATGTCATCATCACATTCACTTTTTACGGCAATGCACACTGTATATTGTGTATAATACAAGTAAGATCATTTTTGTGTAATACACTAGTAAGATCTTACCTAAGTAAGACCGGCGAGGTTCAGAGAATTCCCTCTTCAAAACCTAAAGATCCCTTACGTCCGATAAGAGGGTGCAATCAATAAAAGCCAGGGTCGTGTTTATTTATCCGGTCGTATTTTCAAAATATCATAAACTTAAGGAATCCCTGAAGAGGCCGAAATATTCGGAACCTGTTCACAAGTTATGTTCGAAGTAATATTGGGAGAGAAAATTCAAGTACACATACATGTTTCAGGAAAATTCAATGTACCTCTATACAAGGGTTGTTTGATTTATAAGACTGTGTTACTGAATTTTCTGAAGTGGACTATTTGTCAGTTATTTTAGCAACGAAATTATAGGCATTGATCGATAATAGGAAAATAACAAACTGCAAAAGATATCCTGATATGATTGTTAACGAACTCGATGAGACTGGAAGTCGATCCCAACATAGTTGGGAAAAGGCTAGGCAGATGATTTTACTGTCGAAGCTCAAAGGGTATTCACCTTACAAAATTAGGCTTTAGATAGCTAATGTTGAAACTCAGGCTTTCTCTTTACAAGTAAATAGGTCGTTCTCTAAATGTACACTCTAAGAGCCTAAAAGCTTTTGAGTCATGTTAATTATTTTTTATTTGGTAACTGTCTGAAAAGTAAATATTTGCCTTCATTCTGAGCTGGCTACTCCACCAACTCGGATTTATACTTAGTTGTCAATAGAATTATAACCAAAAGCCATTTATCTTTCATATTAACAACTAGCTGTTCCCGCGGCTTAACCCGTAATCTGGGAGAACTTCTGTCCATACCGGGATAAAATATAGCCTATCTCATTAAGAGTCTTCTAATATTGAAAGAATTTTTTAAATCAGTTCAGTGTGCAGTGCAATCTCAAGTGTCCAGAGCCTTTGGAATACAAACAAATAAACAAACAAAAAGTAAAAGGTATATAAAAATAGAAGCCACGTACAGAACATTTCTAAATGTAAAATTTAATTCGTTCTAAATCTATCGATATCGATAACGTCCCTTCCCTAAGCTAGAGCAACAGTTGCAAGTAACAGATGCACGCAACTACTTCTAATTGCTTAAGTGCTGTTTGTCGAATGCTACCTGCAATTAGAGGTATTAATTAATTCATTTAAATTCTGTTTTAGTAGGAAGTTTGATAATAAATAATGTTCCATGTGTCATACGTAGTTGAATGGATATAAGCGTGAACGAGAAAATTATTGTTAACTACCTTTACTAGTTTTACCTGCGCCTTATTGGAACTACTGTTTTGTACGTTTCTTCTGATAAAAAGTAGCCTATAGCCGTCGCCGATAAAAGGGCTATATAGCACTGAAAGAAATATTCAAATTGGACCAGTGGTTATCGAGATTCGGTTCAACCAAAAAAGCAAAACAGCTTTATAATGTAGCGTAGATTCAATTCTTACATTCATAATGACCTTTCCAGTATCATTACCTATACGGCAGTACAAAAAGTACACAAAATCGAAGAATAAACACCGATACAGAAATTATTTTTGAAGTATTTTTGTGTTTTCGGAAATCGTATTTTTCTATGACACTATCCTAAATTGGTCACTATTTTTTAATCAAAGTTTTGTCGTAGCCACATAACACTTCAAAAAGACACGCGACAAAACCCTAAAGAAATCTTACATTAAAACATTAAAAGATATCTATACATTTAAGAAAACGCCATTTCACGGCGTCAAAATGGCGTCGATATAATCTTTACTCGCACTCAGAGATGCGTGGGTGAATCGTTTATGGGTATTTAGAATTTAACAAAGGATATTAGTATAATAGCTTTGTGCTTACATTGTTGTATGAACGACAAATAAAATAAGTAAGAAATCTTAACGTATTATTATTTTCTACAAGTATAATGGACGCACTCAGAGTTACTTAAGTCACTGTTTAGTTACGAATTGTCAAAGAAATTCTTCACTAAGGAATGGCTTAAGTAACCATTAATTGTCTCTTAAGACTACTACGAATTGTAAATTATAGTTTTCTTAACTGCCTTATTTGATCTAGCATGACCACTGTGCACGGGGCTTTGAGTTGATCCCGGATCTGGCTAAAATAGCTTTGTGGGTTTTAAGTAATTTTCAAAGCGTATAAATAGCAGTATCTTAACAGTTTTTTTTTTTGGGAATAGAGGTCTGATTCTGACAGAATAAGCTAACAAAATGTTAAAAGAAACCATCTTATCAAGTCAGTACCGCAGAAAGTTTTTAAACATTGATTTGATGAGTTTTTACTTTTCTTTCTAACACTTCCAATGCTGTTTCTAGTAACATAATTTAAACCACCAAAATCCTTTTACAACGAATCCTTTTAACCGAAAAATTAAAAAAAAATATTAGTATTATAAACACCCCGTTATTTTGTCTTGGTGTGTAAAGTAATTTTATTCACAAGGCGAGTAAAACAGCACGTTTATAAATAAACACAAGCAAAATACCATCATTAAACCAAAATTTATAATCCAAAGCATTTCCCCAAACATAACATTTTACCTTACAATTTCTTAATAAGGTAACAGGCGATTATCTTTTAAGCTTCGCTAGGTACATTTACTGCGTTCTCATCGCCCCTTTTATGCCTACAAAGGGCGTTCCCCACTGAGGTTCATTTTGAATTTTGCCAAAAGTTGTATTTAACGTGCCAAAGTTGATGCCGTTCTGTCTTGATTTTGATGTGTAATAATTGTGTTTGTGAAGATATTTTGTTTAGAAGACAGTAAATGAGGTACTCTTTTGTTTAATTAAATTGTTATTTCAGGGTGGATTTTCATTCCTAGCATGGGTCTCTGAAAATCTTTCATGGAAAGTGTTTTAAATGGGAAACATCTTAATGAAATCTTTGTTAAGATCTCATAGTAAAACATGTAAAACTTTATACTGAAAGCCGACCCCAATACAGTTGAGAAAAGAAAAGGCTAGGCAGATGCTAATAGAAAAATCAGAGAGATCTTTTCGCAAACTATTGCGTACAAAAGACCAAAAACTGATTACCGATAATGAAAAATATTTACACACAATTGTCATATCAACTTAAATATCAATTTTATTGAATCTCAAAGCGATTCATTCACAATAAATAAACCACTTCTCCCTTAGGCTATAAAAGTTATTCAATTTCAATCGTGTTTCAATCTCATTTACAGTCGTGATTAAAAGTTGTAACGCCAAGTACAGGCCAAATGTAATTGTCAAGTAACGCTTATTCGGAATGAAAGTTATTGGTGTATTTACTATATTATGTAAGTCTGTATGTACTACAATTAATTATGTACATACATAATTACTCTCCAGAGTTATCGCATTATTGAAATATATAATTCACTATCTCTCTTTATGTAAGGACCAATCTGATCAATGATGGTTTTAGTACATTTAAATTAATATTACAAAGAGTTATTTTCATGTTTGTTCGTACCTCTAAGGTAGGCTCCGAAACTACAGAATCGATTTGATAAATTCGTTCACTGCAGCAAAGCTACAGAGCTAGCCTTCTGAGTAACGTATTCTATATTTTATCACAGTAAGGGCTGTAGTTCCCACCTACGACCGCCGAATCCGCGGGATAACGGCTAGTAAAATATACATACTGTATAGTTTAAGTGCATCTAAACTAGTATTTTCATGAGTATATAAAATTCTCTCACTGTATGGAAGCTACACCATCCTCGAGTGACATAAGCTATATTTTAACCCAGTACGAGAAGTAATTTCCACATAACGAGGGTAAAATCGCAGAAAACATCTAGTCTATAATTTCAGTACCTACAATTGTTCATGAATTTCTCCTACACGTGATGTACATTATAATATAATAATGGAGAGGTTCAAACCAACAGATTACTAATTAAAGCAGTTAGTAATTGACAGGTGAAGCCTATTATACAAGTTGTCTGTCTAAATGTAATGTTTTGGTAATAGGGGTTCCTACGCACACTGCCGACTAAATTATCGGCCGATAGTTGCGTGTTCATCCTCCATCCACCGAGCCTTTTTCCCAACTGTGTTGGGGTCGGCTTAAAAATCACGGGCGAGTTGCGAGTCACCTGCCAATTTTTTTTTAAGAATATCTTGATTCATCCAGCTTAAGTTTTTAATCGATCTGATACCAGCTAAATCAGTGGGACAACCAGGGCCTACCGGGGCTGCGGGATTGTTTAAAAGTGTAAAAGGCTTCAGAAGGAACATGATGGGTTTTAGTCAGTAAGAGTCTGATAATAAAGAAGTCTGATAAAGCGGGAAGGGTCATTAGATGATATGACTTAAAAAAGCGGCTAAATACCTGATCGTTGTAACAAGCGTACTACCATTCATCTTCATACTGATTTATGAGCTCAAACAAACTATCGGCCGACTAAAAGTTTGCCGTGTACAATCCTAATGTAATGTTTTGGTAATAGGCGTGTTGAGGGGGGAGGTGCTTTGTTCCTGACGTAATTTAAGGCTTAGCAGGTGCAAAGACAGCCTGGTTGGCGGTGACGCTTGAGTTAGGCTATCGATTGAACTTGGAGTACTGGAATTTATAATAGGGTTCCTGTATGGAAGTGTAGGTACTATAGTTTTTTGTCATTGAAATAAAAATGTGGTCATACCTGTGAATGGGTATAACATTCGATACGCATCTACTCAAAATTGGATTGCTTTTTAACACCTTCTTTTTTTTTAACACCGTTCCACCCGTATCTGGTGTGAACTGTTTTGCGCACCCGGATAAAAAGTATCCCACAACCTTCCTCATCATACGGGCTGTTTAACAATGAAAAAATTTCTCAAATCAGCCTAATGGTTTTTGAGATTATCCCGTTCAAACAAACTCTTCAGCTTTGTAATGTAGGCGTATTGGAGAATAAAAGTGTCAGTCTGTCGGCTCCTCACCGATCAAATACCAATCACTGATTTATAAACCATTAATACTGAAAATTCGACGTTCAATTCCATGAAATACGTTCCCGAACAATAGTACTCTTAATAATTAATTGTCTAACACAAATAGTTTCTTGCCTATAATTTGATTCGGCCACAATGGTTGTCAGTAGTAAGAGCCCATTCTATTGTTTCTTAAGTCTTTATAACAACGCATTTGAATAAATGGATTCAAATTAATGATAGTTAGGTACTCGAAGCTCTTAAGATAGACAGATTATAATTTACAAATAGGCTTTGTACTGTAGTGTTTTGTTTGTTTTAGTATGAAATAATATTACAGAATATAGCCCTCTTATTAGTGAATAGGGATCAAAGTTATGCCAAGGAATAATCATACATGTTCTTCGGTTTAAACTTGGATTAACGTAACTTCGCGTTTATGAATAAGGGGGATTTAGTTTATAATAATATATAGAATGTGGTACTATTGTACCTTATTAATTAAGTTCGTAAACCTATCTTGATTTAAATTTCAGAAAAATACTCTTAAGTGTATCCTACGTAAGCGATTTCGAAATGGCGCGACGCGACGCGATAACAACAAACAACCGATTTATATTGCAGTGGCCTACGTAACGTGGTGCGGCATCGTTACGCATTCGCATTGACTCGCTCTTGCAGGACGCATCCTTATGTTCTACAGCATTTTTATCGTCCCACTGCTGGGCACAGGCCTCCTCTCACACGGAGAAGGATTGAGCATTAATCACCACGCTTGCCAGGTTTCCTCAATATTCTCCTTCACTTTTTTATCAGCCATTGGTGTCCAAGATAAACTTAGAAAGTACATTAGTATGTTCTATCTATATCATACTGCAGCCCCTTCTAATAGTATTACCGTGATGGATCGCCTATTCCGTCATTTTTTACATTCTGCGTGGGAAGTACTACATAACTAACATAACCCTTCTAAGAAAACTGATATCAGATTATTTTGTGTGAAACTTGAGGAGTTAGTTGCTAAGTGACAGTTGAAAGGTCATGCAACGCTCGGCGCGATCGGTCCGTGGATGGGGGACCATTTTATTGGTACAAGTTACTCCGTATTACGGAGGACTCCTAGCCTTTTCGTAAACTATGTCCATGTCGGCTTGCAGTCTTAACCAATTTGAGTAGTAAGTACAAGTACTACAAGGAGCGACTGCCTATCTGAGTTCTCAACCCAGTGACCCGGGCAACCTCAGGCAAACTCAAACTCAGGTTTCTGACTATCCATAACGACGAGACTCACCAGAATAACGCGCCTTCTGAAACACGGAGTAAATGGTAATGATAATCCAAATAACTTCCTATATATTTTTGCTACCATAACCAAAATTAGCATCAGCCTACAAATATGACTTCCCCAGCCATCAAATGTGACTCCCAAATACTCTGTTTCCCAAATTCCTAGACATTACCTTATACACCTTCAGTTATCTCCCGACATGACAAAAACACGCGCATAATAAAATTTAACGCCTGTTCTTGAGTGCTAGAGCGATCTAGTCGTGAGTCTAACATTCCCTCTGGGAAATATAAACGTTAAGTATATTTTGGAATAAAACATGGAAAAAAGTTAGTGCAAAGCAAATGTCTGGTGGAACCCCCGTCAAAGAATGACAGGCAAGATTTTTAATTAATCCCCCAAAAGTCATTTAGCCATGAAATCTTTTATCACATCGCATCTACAAAACAAACATGATAAAACCCATTTCGCATCCGACAGTATACACTAAAAGCTCTTTCATGTCGGCCAAATATCCCGAATAAAGTGGAGTCGCGACAAAGCGTGAAAGATTAATTATATTAAATGAAACAATCGGTGTAAAATGGAGCGTTATCTTTTCATTTTGGAGCTGGGTTTATGTAAGGTTTCCATTTTGTTTTTGGTTTGAATTAAGTATTTTGGTGAAATTGACTTCGTAGTCGTGTTGTGGTATAGTTTTGTTGTTTTTATTTTATTTTATAGCGGTGTAGTGGTGGTCGATGGCTCTTGAATTGTATTGGCACTTGGTGGTTTAGATTTCAATTTATTATGTGTAAAAAACGCGCGGTTTGCGTTTTGAGTCGTAGAAGTAATGATGCCGTAACATTATTTCTACGATTGTGTTAGAGAACATGTAAAGTGTGGTGCAAAAAACAATGTAAAAATCGTTTATGCTTAATTCCTTGAAAAGCTAAAACTTATTGTTAGATAGCCCATTTATCGAGTACCTCTTTAGGCCCTAGGCTTCCTTTTTGTGGTAAATCATCCTGCTGTGGGTGTACTTAAACCCACCATGTTCTTTCTGGAGCCCACAGTTTTCTAGGGTCGCGTTAAATCATGCGAACAATCCCGCAGTCTCGGCATACGGCAGATAAAAAAGCGTAGAAGAAAAAGACATACTGCGCCAATTTCAAATTAAAAAGGACAGGAGGATGATGACGATTTGTAGTTCACTTTATGACCGACCTTATTATTTTTTTATTTTTTTTATTAGTCTATGCTGTCCCACTGCTGGGCAAAGGCCTCCCCCAAAGCCTTCCACTTTTCTCTATCCATCGCTGCTTGAGGCCAGTCCGAGAGGAAGCTGTCCAAGTCTTCCCTCCAGCGTTTCCTTGGTATCCCTCTCGGTCGCCTTCCATCCTCCGGGATCCACTTTGTGGTGATATTGGCCCACTTGTCCGGGTGCATACGACAGATGTGACCCGCCTACATTTTTCCTACCTAATAACCTACATTTTTCCTTACTAAAGAAAATATTCTATTTGTTCTAGGTGCGGAACCCACGACAGCAATGTCTGTGGAGGGCCAACGGTGCCTGTGTGTTGTGGTGCTGCTCATACACACCGTCACGGGCGCTGGAGAGGGTAAGTAAAGATTTTTGTAGAGAGTGAGCGTCAGATATATGTGATAAAGTGTGTTAATCAGTTATAGGATGTCATAGATTCTACTGGTGCAGTAGACGAAGATTGAATACATTATTTTTTGTCTATATTCTTTCCTTTTCATAATTATAGTAAGTATGTCTTTTTTTTAACTTTTCTAACGGTTTCATGCACGTTAGGGAAGAACCACATCCCGCTACTAGGTTGAATAGTAGTCTGTCTTGTTATGATTTTGACTATCCGTAGCATATAGACAGGTAAACAAAGTTACACATATAAAGTAATTCAAGTGTAACAGTGTCCGGGGACCACTCGTAATCCAGTAACACCGGTAAATATAATACTTGAGCTTAAATGATTTACTCTCCTAAAAGAAGATATAAAAACGGTTTATTGTAAAACACGGATACAGTCTCAAGTCTTCAGCATAACACTATTAACTTTGCAGAGCAATCATCTATACATTTACGAATCCTATAACCTACATCCCTAAGGGCCACTGAGTTTGGTAGAAAATCGACAAAGGCAATATTCCCTATTAACAACCGTAACCAACAGTATAAATAGGAGGTATTAATTGTCTCCCTAAAACACCAGACACTTCCCACAAATATATAGGACCAGACAATCTGGTCCTTCTCGGATAGAACGAGCAATTTACATAACATGAATAAAATTGTCGCTAAAATTCGGTGTAAAAAATGGTATTTTGGTCCTGAATGCAGCGTTAATGCAGCAACGAAAATTATAAACAAGTCCCAAACAAAAACGAGAAAGCAAACTACGTGAAACCATGCGAATAATATACTCTAGCAACTCAGTTTAAAACCTAGGCCATTGAGTTTAAAAACCCGACCAGGGCTGTTTCATGCAAAAGTTGCAAAAAAATGTACAGCCCACATAAAAGTCCGCAAAGCGAAAGTTAGTTGTTAGTGTACAGACAACAAAAAAAGACACTGAATAAATAACGCCTCCGAGGTTTAAGCTTTGAGTTTAATGTTTTTTCTGACCGTGTGTGGAATGATATTTTGATTTGTAATGGGTCTTATTTTTTTGTAGCTGTTTTGACGCGGTTTCATTCGCTTCACGGGGACACTTCTTACCGTACCGGGATGAAATATAGCCTATCTTACTCGATGACAGTGTAGCTTTCCAACAGTCAAAGAATTTTTCCAATTATTTAAGTAGTTTTCAAGCCACCAAGGTATCGACAAACAAACAAAAAATTCTCCTCTTTATGATATTAGTACAGCCCATTTAAACCAACCAATCAAGATCAATCTTTGACACATGCATCAAGGAACCCCAACGCGTCATTAGTTTTTTAAATAGTAACTGATTGTTTTCGTCACGCCTAGAATACGTTACTTGACCTACAAGAAGTCACCTGACCTACCCGCTTGGCATCTCCGTAATCTTTCCTTCCTCCGTGATTAAACAAAAAAAAACACAAAAAAGTATCCTCTTCATTATATTAATATAGATATGTAGGTAAATTGTCTGTAACACATTGTGTGAATGTTTTGGAGTTTCTACTGAATTTTTAACACGGTTAAATCGTCGGGATTTGCTAAAGTTAGCTGTTTGAAATATTTAAACGATGTTCCCGAAATAATTTTGGTTGCAACCTGTTGTCATTCTATTTACATTACATATAGTGTAATGGACAACTATTTAATTGAATTTTGTTACAATATGTGACACTAAGCTATTTCGGTTACACAATATCTATTATTATGTAGGCTAAACTGGTATTTAATAAAAGATTATCCCTACTAATATTATAAATGCGAAAGTAACTCTGTCTACCTGTCTGTTACGCTTTCACATCTAACCCACTGAACTGATTTTACTAAAATTTGGTACAGAAATAGAGTTGACATTGAGAAAGAACATAGGATAGTTATTATCCCGGACTTCTGAAGAATTCTCTTGGAAACGCGATTTAACCGAACACTACGCGAGCGAAGCCGCGGGCGGAAGCTAGTTAGAGTATAAAAGCCTTACACTATTATCATAATAATCGTTATTGAAAAATATTACAAAGGAATCCATTAACTTAATTAAAGAAAAATATCCTTAAGATACTATAACAGTAATATCATATTATAACTTTAATCAAAGCAAAAAGGTTTCTTCAACCATTCCTTTATGTAAGTTAAACAATCATACTAATGTTATAAATGCGAAAGTTTGTATATATGTATGTGTAGAGTGGTTTAGTCCTCTTTCAAGCAAAACAATTGGATGGATTTAAATGGAACTTTTTTTAATTTGGTTTACATAAGTATTTGCATAGATATTTACCAACAACACAAAAAAGAACTATCCTTGTAAAACAATACAAAAAAATACTATAAACACGTCAAAAAATTCATCCGCATTGCTGTCAACTGGGAGCGTACCCAAGAGGCTGGCAGCATTACCTCGTTGGATGGCCATGCTGATCCTTTGTCCGAGGTAATAGCCAGCCTTTTGGTCACGAGAAGCGTCAACCAACCGCCTACACAAATGGGTGGAACCGCTGGCAGCAACTGTATTCCGAAAAGATCATAGCAACAACCACCAAGCCAGATATGAGAGTACCAATACAATTCAAATACTTCGGAACAGAAATATATCCAGCACAAACGCATCAAAACCGATATCATCACTCAACTGAAAATCGACACAACCCTTTCCTTTCACCACTTTCAAAATATTCCAAAACATATGTTTACAGATGTTTCATCTTAGGAAAGCGGGTGAGATATACTTGTGTGTGTAAATATACATACACACTGTCTTTGTAATGACTCGGCGATTTGACCACTACTGAGCGCTCATGAGCTTACGCATACAAAGACAATGGGCGTATGTATACTTTCAACCAATGATATGTAATGACTTTTCTTATGCAAGTTGTCCTAGAGACAGTCAA
The DNA here is from genome assembly GCA_033682625.1 of Helicoverpa zea x Helicoverpa armigera. Lineage (NCBI taxonomy): Eukaryota > Metazoa > Arthropoda > Insecta > Lepidoptera > Noctuidae > Helicoverpa > Helicoverpa zea x Helicoverpa armigera. Next base: position 1,074,052 of record JAWIIS010000056.1, on the reverse strand, counting down.
ATAAGGACAAAATTCGACATGCACTGTTAAAATCATTGATATATGTACAATTGTTTTGTTATTGTAAGTCTGACGCCAGTCCAACCAAGGGGTATCGGGTTGCCCTGATAATTGGGTTGAGGAGGTTAGATAGGCAGTCGCTTCTTTTAATACACTGGTACACAGCTGCATTCTTTTAGACTGGAAGTCGACCCCAACATAGTTAGGAAGAGACAAGGCAGATCGAATCAAATTCGTGGTATTTTGTTATTTTGAATGATTTTATAGATTTTATGTTGGTTTCACCACGTCATGGGTTGACAGAAGGTGCAAGTAGTAGTGTTTATCTGACAATTTGACCACCGATGAGTGCCTCGGAGGTTACGCACACAAAGACAATGCGCATGTACATTACCACACACACAAGTAAAGCTCACCCGCGTAGATAAAAGATCTGCACAGAAGGACCAAATATAACAACGAAAGCATTTACAAATGTAATACCCTCGAAACAAAACATTTTAAGATATATCGCGAACTGACACAAAGGACCAGAAACCGAGTTGAACCTATCGTGATTAAAACGGAGCACTCTCAAAGGGCGGAGTTAGGAGATCAGAATTAATGTGGTTTTAGAACCGAGTTTGGGGTATGTTTAGATTGTCATTGTGTGTGGTGTTGGATTTTAATGTAAGCATGGTATAAGAATAGAAGACGTTAGGAACATGGACTTTTTTATACGTTTTGATCTAAACTAGTAATAAATAATAATTTTAAAGCAGAAGATTTGGTTTGTTTTGTTGAACGAGCAAATCCGGAAGCGAGACCGATTTGATAAACCGATTTGAAAAAAAATATTGAGAATTTGTTTTGTTCATTTATTGAGATAGGCTACGGTACCTACTCTTTATCCAATTGCTTGAAGTTGTTCCTTTTGCTGACGAAAATGCTGAAAATAACTACTATATATAATAACAGAAATAATTTGAATACTGTACTTCCTTAGTTGAAACTACAACTTAGGTTTGAAAACAATATTTATGAACCTATGATTCTTTCGAAATATCGTGATGAAATAATTATATTGATGATACATAAAGCCTGAGTTTAACTTTTATAACGAGTTGGGACCATGGCCACAGCAGATAAAACAAAAGAACATAGGTATATCACGGTACACACACACACACATGCACAATAATCTCTGCAACTTTACGCGCACATACAAAGCTTGAACAGTACCTTTTCCAGTGCAATCAGTGAAACAGTGTCGACGCAATTGGCGACTGGTTTGCGTGTAGCCAGATCGATTCCCGTATTGAGCAAAATGTTTTTGGATATGTCTACAATTTATTTGTGTAGATTTCATTGTTGGTAAAGGAATTGTATTGTAAAGAAATGCTAAGTTATTCTAGTAGTAGCATAATGCGGATGCTGGGGTCTTGGGTTTGATTCCTTAAGAAACTTTCACAAAGAAGCCCGGAAATGTATACACTTGTGCATCGGCTAGCACGTTAATGTCAGTCCCGCGCCTGATCTCTCTCCGGTCGTGTCGGATGACCGTCCCATCGGGCTATGAAAGTGAAGGAATAGTGAGTGCATCTGTGTCTACGAAAATACTTGTGGAAATGTGTATTGTAAAACTTAAAAAGAATCGTAATAAATACATACATTATTTACATATTTTATTTGTGTGAATCGTAATTATAACACTGAAAATCAATTTATTTTACTGCGAGTTATAACTTAGCCTTGAACGTTTAGCTAAAATCTTATATAATAGATTCTTCTAGAACCCGGAGAAAAGTAATAAATAATACCAATTTCTCTTTTCCCAAGTCGGGATTACCTTAAAACTTTATGAATAATTTGAAAACATTAAGAACTCAAGCAACTCGTTTTTAAAATCAAGATAATCTTCTTTAATCTAAGAAAGGTCATCTAAGAAATGTCTAGTAATTTTAAAGGATCTTTGTCTGTACCATAGAGTTAGGGAATCTTAGAGATGGCATTTTGTTTAAAAGTAAATTGCACAGCATTTTGCATTTATTAAAATTTCAATTTATTTTGTTAAATAAAACTTTGTGTAAAGTGGCTGCATTGGCGTAAAAAAATATTTTTTGTAGTAATTCTGACAGAAACAATATAATATTTGAAGTTTCATGTTTTACATACTAAATGTTCTTTAAAATATTTAGTTAATCATCTGGCTCGGTTTCAACTTAAACTAAAGTTAGCAACAGTGAGTAATAAATAATGTTATGTTATATGTAATTATTAAAAATTAAATAATTAAGTTATTATTACAAAATACGTACTGCTACTTCTCCACCATCCAATCGCAGAAAACGCCTTAAGCGTTAAGTCAAATGAGAAAAAAGTATTTAATAAATAAATAAATATGTGAAAAATAAATACCTCTCCTCATTTCAATTGAGAAGTTGATGCCCATAAAATAAATAAGAATCAACAGTTTCATATTCAAAACTTATGATCTACAGCCGCCTCTATAATTTCACCCACTCTGTGGCTTGTACCCGCCGATTTCATTAGTGGCCTTCCAAAGCCAGATGGCGTACTCATTTGTAGAAATGAGTTTACTCAAATGATCTTACAGCTTAGTCTCACGTAGTCCCTTAGAGGGTTACAGTGGCTTGTGGCTCGTGGCAACATTGAAGTTTGCTGAAGGTCACATCTAGTTCGGTTAGTTCGTTGTATGTTGGTTGCTATGGCAACTGTAATTTGTTTGTGTTTTAAGAAAAAATACGATAGCTTTTTAACCATAAAATTAAATAATAATTATATCGCAGTGTGTTTTACAATATACAGGCGAAGAAAAAGAAGAAATTCTTAGCTGTAGGTACAATTAAGTTTCTACCAATTCTGTCCCTTATTTTCTGACCCGCATAAACCACAAAAAAACTTTCTATAAATCGCAAAAGAATTCGAATTAAACCGCTATGTGGCTAAAGACCAAAACTAATACCTTTTATCCTTGAAGAAAGGCTATAAGTCGAAACTGGGAACAACAAGGAAACTTTTGTCCGATTGTGAGAAAATAAGTGACGATATATTGTTGGCTTACATTGTGTAAAGGAATTTTTGAACTAAACATCGTGGGGAATTTAACGTTGAAATGTTTTAGAAAGAAACAATAGGTCAAGTGTGAGTTGGAGATATCACTCTTTTGAAGAAAGAATAAATGTTAATGTATTTAATAATGGACATAGAATGTCTTGTTATGCCTCATTTTAGAAAATCATAATGTCGAGACACTTTAGCACATACGGTCGGTTAGCCCCAACGTAAATTATTAACTAGCTTGTGTTCTGTATACTAATACAACTGAAAAACTACAAGTATACCCACCTGTTATTGACAACCGACCACTGCTAACTAACACGCTCATTTCTCAAATATTGACAACACAGGGCATCAAACACGGGATCCTCTGTTCGGTAGCCCGAAGGTGATCATTGAGCCAACAGGATCGTCAATAAATCTAGGTGACACAGTTAATCTATATCGGTTATATTTCGCAAAATATAACAAAGCAATAAAAATAAGTTAATAGCTATAAAAATTCTTGTTACCTATAACCAGCTGTGACAACAAATAATAAGTAAATATTATATTCTTTTTACCATTTTTACAAACCCCTAAAAAACGTTGAAAGTTATTCTTGGGGTCTGTGAAAATAAAATACAATTGCGAACGTTGTTTCCGGAAAAACGCCTTCCTTCTTCGGAAGTCGGGGCCATTAAATTATGTTTGGTGTAGTCCTTAAAAATAAATTTTATAAGCAACTTTTTAACAACTCCATGAAAAAAAAATGTGTTGTTTATTACTTTTCGTAATTTTTATATGCATTTCTTCTCAAAATCATTGGTGGAGATCGTCTGAAAATAAATGTTAGGTCTGCTAGGACTTCCTGCTAGTCGATCGCCGGCCGCGATGGCTGTTCTCATATAAGGAGATCAGCCAGCTGCACAGGACATATTATATTGCACGAGCATTTGCGCAGACACAGGTGCACTCAATATTCCTTCACTCTCATAGCCCGGTGGGACGGCAATCCGACACGACCGGAGAGAGATCAGATCACTCATTATAATTTACCTATAATTAGAACTTTTCCCTATAATCAACAAACCACCTGACACGCAAATTAATTCCTTAATTAATTTTCATCGAAACTTACACCGAAAATCATTCACAGAGCGCCATAATTTGAAACCGAAATTTTCCGAAATTAGCAAAATCTCTCAAAGAACAGAAACAAATTCAATTACAACTTACCTGAAAATCTATTGACCAAAGTCTGGACACGAAACAATTTCGAACTACAAAAGTAGAACTTATTTTCACGAAAATCCATAAAATAGATTAGTATTCCACTCGTTTTGTATCTCAAAATAGTTTCAGTAATTTATCCCGAAATTCAGCCTGAAAAGTAATTCGGCCTACCTTTTGGTTCAACGAAATGAGATCGCTACAAAATAACTCATGTGTAAAATTTAGCCAAGTTCTGCAAGCCTTTTAATTTTGAGCTTGAGAAAATTAAATTTGTGACATAAAATCTGCATTAGAATCGAAGCTTAAGAATAACAGTAAGAATAAAACACTGCAGACTAAAAAGTCGGCCGAAAGTTGACAGATTTTTAGCAATTTTTTAACGAAAATCAGGATTCCTATCTGAATTTTCAGTCGGCCTAATACCGGTTACCAGATCTTTGTAATGTACTTACTACCAATCATCTTCATATTGCTTTATGAACCCAAACAAACTATCGGCCGACTAAAAGTTTGCAATATGAACTCTAAGAATACTGGCTAGCTATTCTACAAAATACACTCAGGCGTTTAGACAGTTCAAATTCATTTTATTGTTTAAATCTAGTTTTTAAGTCCGATTTGAAGCTTTCATTGGTATCATTGAAGAAAATGAGGTCTAGATATTGTTTCGGATAACCTACTTTTGTACTTAATATTATATAAGCGAAACATCAGGCTATATTGTATTTTCAACAAATTCTTGTCTAGAATATTTAGAACTTTGTTTTGATGTTAAAACCTTATATTGAATATTATACTTTCTGTCTGGATATTATTTAATATCACACGTTTTGAGTTTTAATTTTACTCATTCCCTTCACGTCAAAATCACTTGATACATTTTCCGGAAACTTAACAGTAATAGGTATAGCTTCTAGGTTTGAATGCCCGAAGATTCTCGAGAAAGAGTTTACCCGAAAGTAACAGCTTTTTTATTCTCTAGGAAAAAAGGCAAACCTGAAAGTAGCAACTACTTTTTATACTATTTCAGTTATACCTAAAATACTAATTATAATACTTAGAAGGGGGAGGCCTATGTTCAGCAGTGGACGTCCTACGGCTGAGATGATGATGATGACTAATTATAATTTAATTTCGCTTACACATGGTATAGTAAGTTCAACTCAGTCGTGCGCGCGGCCTTTTGTGTGGGTAATCCTTGTACATATACAGTGACTTTGTGTGCGTGACAAGAGGTACAGTCAGGTACAAATACAGTTATTTCGGGGTTGTATACAGGTGTTTAAGAAAAATAGTTATAACGTAATTTAGTGTTAATCTTTTTATAACGATTCTAAATCGCTACTTGAAAAATCAAATGATGAATTTTTGGATTCGCTACTTTCCAAGGTGAATTATAAATTCTGACTCCATGTCAAAATGTCTATAGTATTCTTCTTTATTCTTTTGTACATGTCGACAAGTATTACCCCACATCCCTTAATCAATTTGATTTAAACGTTCATTTATGAGTTTCATTATTTCCGTCTTATTTTGGCCGACATTATGCGAAGCAATATATTTTAATGTCAATTTGAAAAGACGTATGAGAAAATAATGAAAAACTGTAAAATGTTATAATAAAAAGCTTTGAATGTTTCATTTTTTGAAACGCTACCTGACTCCTTTGAAACATTTTCTCCGTGAAGAACTAGACATTTTCGTAAACGACTGTACCCATAACAAAAAGCGATAAGAACACGTCATCCTCGGACGACGTCACTGTCACACGAATGAAAGTTATATATTTACAAGCCGACGCACACATAGGGCCGCGCGCAAATCTGAGTTGAACTATCTATACCTCTACAGTGCCCCCAAATATTAAAAATAAAAAGCCCGCTAAAAAGCATAGCCTAGTTACAAAAAATACCTAATTGTGGCGGTTTAAACTGGTATAAACTAGTTTAGCCTCGGGTGCTTGGTAACAAAGTTGTGTAATACACTTTTCTACAAAGTAGGTAATTTATTCCGCTCGCTATTATAATTTTTGGTCCTATTGGTGGAAAAAATGGTTCCAGTGTGTTTTTAGGGTACATTTTCTGTGATGTTTTTAACATCGCGTACGAAAAAGTATATTAGAGTTTATATGAAAAATATGTCTGCTATTATCTAGTATAGTTATCGGCACGAATCTTGAGCTCTGACCTACGTCTGCGCAGAAGTGATTTATTTAGCAAAGAACCAATCCCGAGTGTCGGCTATGACGCGATGCACTGTGGGCCAATCACCGCTTTAGCCCACCCCCGCTCCTCACTTCATACCACAAAAGGGACCCAATAAATTACTTCTGCGCAGGTGAAGGTCAGAGCTCAAGATTCGTGCCGGTAACTATACTTAGGTTCGTTTTTTTTAATTTATGTTATTAAAGACTAGCCGTTTTCCCCCGCGTCCTGTGAGAACTACTACAATTATCTATCTACAATATGAAAATATAATTCAAACTTGGTTCTTAACTATTTTTCGAGTTTACCTACTAGATTTTGGAAGCCGTTTTTGAATATATTGTTTTCACAGCAACCGTGAATTTTTCTGCCATAAAACTGTCACTAACACACACCACAAAACTATTTTCATGCAAAAATCTTGTCAACCTCCGTTCCGTTACTGTATGAAAAAAATATCGAAGAAATATTCATATTTCAAGCAGAGATTAAAACCACGAAATTCATCAAAAAGATATTTTTACTGTTACTGTTACTGCTACAGCCTTTTTATCGTCCCACTGCTGGGCTGCGGCCGCCTCTCACACGGAGAAGGATTGAGCGTTAATCACCACGCTTGCTCAATGCGGGTTGCTGATTTCAGACTATATAGTCCAGGATTCCTCAAGATGTCTTTCCTTCACCCTTATCAGCCAATGGTGTCAAAGATATACTTAGAAAAGACATACCAACTTAGAAAATTTTCATTGGTACTTGCCTCACCCACACCCTCATACTCGAGAGGTTGGTTCTTTACCCACTAGGCCACCACGAATTCGAACAGAGATTAAAACCACAGAATTCATCAAGCAAGATATTTTCACGTCAGTCAAATATAGCTTTTGTTACATCTTTACTTGTGACCGAAATAGGATTTTAATTAAGTGTCAATCATTCTAAGAGCGGTTCCACAATAGAAGATTTTGACGCTTCGCAAAAACATGTCGCATGGTTCCTTATTATTAGTTGTGAATTTGTTTGTTCAAATGGTGAAAAACTGAGCGATAAATCTGCTAGAGATGGCGATATAAGTATGTACCTATAGTTATGAGAATTATGTCTTGGCTATATGTATAGCTAGGGCTATACATAAGAATATACATACTATATGTAAGAATAGATAACTATGAACTATGAAGTCTGTTTGGAGACATTTCTCCAAACAGTTTTATGATAATTATGACAACTAAAAAGCATTTAATTTTTATTTTATAGATAACTTTTAAATTAAACTTAGCATCAAAATCAAAGCAGACGCAGAAGAAAAGTCTTAAAACGTTTCAATGCCTGTTCAAATGTTTTTTCGTCCTATTGTTCATTCATATTCATATCGTTTCATTACCATATCTAATGAAAGACGCAAAAAAAAATATTTGCTCGTTTCAGACAACTGAATGGAAAATCTCCCTTTTAAATCTGTCATTTATAGTTTTACAGATAGGCATTAATATTTTGATGAGCCACCCCTATTCATTGTTTAACAATGTAAATAACATTACATTGATATTAAGAGCGTGTACGCTCGGCGCGCGATGTCAACTTTAGGTAATTCAACGCAAAAAACCGCGCAGACTAGCGTCGCGGCTGTGTGCGTGCCTATCATACTTCACGTATAGTCACACAAACCATTTTGATCCTTTCGAGTGAAATTGGTAGAACAAAAAATATATTATTTAGTAAATAGTTAATAGCGGGAAAATAGTGTAAGTGTATGGATGTCTAAAATATAAAAGCATGAAAATAAGTCGTTAATACTTACACTCTTTTGCAAAAAAATCGGGCACCTATGAAAACCTTGGTTTTGAGGACTTTCTGTATATTACATACAATTTTCAACAGTACTAAATAGTCGACTGATGATTAATGACAATGTTAAGAGTTTCTGTATTTTAACCGATTTCAAAAAAAGAAAGGTAGAGGTTTCAATTAGATTGTTTTGTGATTGTTCTCAATGTGATTGTTCTCGATTTCTCAAAGACGCCTGGACCGATTTGAAAAATTGATTGTTTATATAAATGGTCCAGTCCATCCAGACCGAAAAATTGTGGTCAAATAACAACAATTGCCGGAAAGCCAAATATTGGTGAAGAGCTTGGGTTTACCATTGCAAATAAAGTTTTAAGTTATCTATCCTATATGCTTCAAAAGTTATTCGAGATCAAAAGTCAAAATTTGGGTGCATCCAAAATGAAAAAAAAAAAATATAGCTCGATTGATAACAGACATCTGCAATAAGTGATTTCTAGCCTAAGGAGTCCGCCATATTGGATTTAGACTCGCGACACATTTTTTTTCGAGTTATTCATAGCAAGCCCTTTCATTTGATACCCATATCGTAGGAATGCATTAAAAACATTTTTTTTCCATCTTGGGTATACCGCCATATTGGATATAGAATCATACATTGTCATTAAAACTGAACATTCAAACAAAATTTCAACTCAATCGATAAAAAAAATATGCTTCAAAATTGAGCTTTAAATAAAATAGTAATGTATCAAGATTTGTTGGTCGCGCTTGAAATGTACTCTATTCTCGGTATCCACGGCAGAGGTTATTCACCCTACGCGATGTGACGGAGCGACACGTCCTCTCTCTGTGAAGCCTTGCGGCGGTCTGGTTTGAGTTGACTCGCGTGCAGCGTTTTATAGTAGTTTTTAAATAATTTATAAAAAAATAAAAACGAGAGATTAAATTACAATATAAAGTTTATGTTTTAAAGAAAGAGTTATATTACTATAGTAAATAATTGTTATATTAAATTAAGTAAGATAGATAGGTAAAAAAAGCATTTGAAATTCACAATTTTTCACATTGTTAAAATATTTTTTTCTGAAAGATAGAGACCTAAATCAAAAAATGTTTTCAACTAACTATAGGCATGGGGATTTCGTCTATGAGTAAAAAAATAAATATGATTAGATTTGCCACTGTTTTCACATGAATTTAAGCTTCGAAATAGACGCTGAACGGGAATTTTATAAAACATCTGTTACGTTATAGGGGTTTTAGGTATTTAAACTACACAAATTGAAATTTATGTTCAATTAACTATATAGACAGTGAAATTACCTTGCGTTATTAAAAAATAACATAGTTATAGGATAAGTAGTTACTGAGAAACAGTGGTTTGAAAAGTACCATTTTAGGCCAAATGGCGCGCGGTTGACGTACACGCTCTTAACTCTAAAAGCACACTGCAAACTTTTAGTCGGCCGACAGTTTGTTTGGGCTCATAAATCAGTATGAAGATGAATGGTAGTACGCATATTACAAAGATCAGGTATTTAGCCGGTATCAGACCGACTGAAAATTTTGATTGGAATAAAGATTTTCATTAAAAAAATTGCTTATCATCGGGTCAATTGTCGGCAGACTGTTTATTGTGGAGGTAGGTACTTTAAATATAGACTAAAAGCAGTCAAACCCAATTCAAAAAAGGCCTATATTAATGTTGACTCAGTTTACGGACCTTCAAAAAATCCAGCAACATTTTGACGTTATTAAAAAATCCAGAGGGTCTTTATGTCGTGAATAAAAAATGAAACGATTTTGAAATTAAATGCTTAAAGGTCGAGTGTGAATTTAAAATTAGGAATGGACCCTTTTTTATGGTGTTCAGTGTATGAAAGTTGACGGTTAAAAAAAGGGTGACCATCAGGCGAAATGTTGACAAACAGACTTTTTGGAAAGAGGGTTCCCACAACGGGATTTATCATCTGTATTGAATGGGTTTCCAAAAACAAATGTGGTTCTGTCAAGGCTGTGAACCTTTATATATGTGTGTCTATGGCTTATTCCCTTTCAAAAATGTGACTGTGTGTTTTGAACCATGACATATTAGAATTGTAAATAATAAATTGGTAATGGTATGCATTCGTACCCTATGAAAGTGCCACATGTACTGTGACTCTGGGCCTAGTATAGTTGACATGATGAATAGCTGTTAGTATATTTTTAAGGTAATCGTGAATCTAACGAAACTTTTTAGACGGTTTTAAGTGGGCGAGATACTTGGTCGTAATGCGTACTACCATTCATGACCATACTGATTTACGAGCCCGATCAAACTATTGGCCGACTAAAACTATGTAACGAATGGGGCATGAGTTACCGCACAGCCTCAGTTACAGTTATCAGATAGTTTTTAGAACAAATGTCGAATTACTAACTTAACCTTAATTTATAATATTCTGGTCTACCAAAAAAAAAATAAACAACATCAAATAAGCAATAAAAAGAAATATAAACTGAAATTGCCTACCATTTCATACACCACATATGACTATGTAATTCAACAATCACAAAATAAAAATAAGAAAAAAAAAATAAAAAAGTATCATTTCAAACTAAGTGTGTTTTTGTATTTTGAACGAGTCTCAGTATAATTGTGTGCCATAAAAAAAACTATGAACAAAGAAATTAAAGTAGTTATCTGGCGCCAAACAGACTGAAATACAGTACTGAAATATGTCATTTCAACGCACAAAAATATTTAGATAAAATGTTTTTGTAGATTTTTCTTCAAGTTAGCGAGTCTAATAAAAGAGTTCAAGTAACAGACCGACAAACACTTGAAAACTTTCCATGCCAAAAATCGTTATATTTTTCGTATATTTTTTGTGATTACATAACTAAAATAGAATATACATAATGTAAATACGTTTAATATTTCCCCTTTATCATTTTAATAGTAATGTAAGTTCCAATAAAATTTGCTAGTTAATTTCTTTGGAATTTGAAACCCAGAATAAATCATGTAGATACATAAAAAAATAATGCCTCAATACCTTTAAACCAGTACACAAAATATACTTCTACTTCAGCTACCTTCGACAAATAAGGCCTACTCCACATTATTGATAGCTCCTTCTAATTAACTCCGGCTGTCTCTAGAGAACTAGACTGTCTAAGAAAAGCCTAATAAAATTAATTAGCCGAAATATACTGGTGTTGTCTGGCCAAATAAGTTTCTGCTACTTTTGTAGACTTTTAGTGTGCAGTAAAGTTGGTTTATTATTGTTTTTTCGTTGTTTTTCGAGGGTTGAAAGAAGTTTTTGGTGTAGGTATTGGTAATAGCCAGTTATTTATTTAATTATGTATATTATTATCTAGTGGTCGGATTGTGTCTTTGGTGTCCTACCTACACCTAAATGATAAGTTATTGTATCTATTGGTGAAAATCAGATGAAAATCCGTGCAGTATTTTTTGAGTTTATTCGGCTTGGAACGAAGCGAAGTTTTATAATAATTTATAAAGAATAAACATAGTAGGGTTAAGTAGCCTATTGTTTTTGCTAGCTTATCAAAATGCTAGTATCTGTTTTTTATTGCTATACATTTTAATACTACTTAAACATTAACGCATCATTGAACTATGCAATAACAATTTATCTTCATTCGACTATAATTTTAAATTAAAATATACTGCACGTACTTGCTACAAGTTTCTCAATTTAGTGCTGAAATTTAAATTCAATTAAGTAGGTACAAATCTAATTAGGTACACCTGCATGCATATTTACGGTCTACACGGGTTTAAAGCTACAATATAATAATTTTAATTACTTAATATAATGTTTGTGCAGAATCTTAACTAATATTAATATTATGACAAAGTGAATTAATATGTTTATTCATGGCGCTTTTTGGTAGGCTGAGTATAATTATTTGAAAGCAAATTACTATTGACGATAATAATATTATAATTATATGCTAAGAATATAGCAAAGAGGACGACAGCAAGAAGGGGTCGGCTTCCAGTCTTACCGAATGTAGCTGAGTACCAGTGTTTTACAAGGAGCGACTGCCTGTCTGACCACCTCCACTCAGTTACCTGGGCAACCCAATAAGACTTGGTAAGACTGGTGTCAGGTATACCGGCTTCTGACTACTCGTAAAGTCTGATAAGGATGTTCAAAGAAAGCCAAAATATTACACTAGTAGTCAAATAACGCGCAAAATCATAAGAAAATAAACCTGCAACCTTTATAACATTATCAATATATCGCTAGTATTGACACCCTTATATTAATGTAACCGAAGTGGTTATACAGAGCCGATACGCCTGTTCCCGACATGTAATATCCAAATTGTCTCTTAAAGGTTAACGTGTAATATCGACGCCAAAGAAAGAGATTATTTTGTGAAGAAAATGTGGGAAAAGTGTGTCATATTCTGGTGTATAGGTTAATTGATAGTTTTCTATGAAGTTAGGTATCTTATCAAGTTTTGCCGTCCATTAGGAATGGACATAAGGACTAAGTATTATTTTTCATAGTTTATCAAGTTACTAGTCAGCGGTTGCACTTGCGTGCTCTTTGAAGCACGGATATCGGATATTACACACATACAATTATGTATTTAAAACGAAATTGACCGTTTATGGAATATACTATATCTAACGTGAAAATTAGTTTGTGCTATCAAAAGCGATGCATATTAATCGTTGCTTTGATAAAAAATGCGATCATAGCATTGTGTTTTGATCAAATAAGTAACTAATTAATTTTATTTTTCTCGAAACCAATTAATTCTTTATGTATTTTTCCTGAAACAGCTGTTTAGCCTCAACGAAGTCGTCATATGCCTAGTAAGAACTCAGAACAATATATTTATTCGCCATGGCATAGTCGTAAACTTCAGTCTCAATTAAACCCTAAAAATTAGCTAACTGGCCTTAAAAGCTTGGGTTTTCGTTCCAACATTTCTTCTTTCCAGCAAAAACCCATAGAAAGTGGTGACCGTTGGGCGTTTTAAGGGCTCTCTTTTATCAGGTTAACCTTCAAAAAGAGCTGATCATCAGCTGACTTTGAAAAACTGTATCTTTAACACCCCCTTCTTTTCACAGGTCCCTCATCACCAACGCCCCCCACATCATCGGTGAAGCCCGACCAGAACGAGCTGACAGTCACTTTTCCCCCCCTCGAGGACCTGTACAGCAATACCCCTGAGAAGCACTTCGGAACTGAGAACAATACTGTGGTGACGTCACAAACAGGATCCACTGCGTTACTGCCGTGTGTCATCAGAAATATTGGAGATGGAATTGTGAGTAGAAAGTTATATTAAGAAGTTTTTTTATTTAGCTTTAAGTGTAAGAAAGTGGTTGGTTTTAATATATTCATCACCAGCTTTGTTACGGTCCCACTGCAAAGGCATATACGTCATCTCATACAGAAAAGGAATGAGCATAAATCAATCTTGCTCATGACGGATACGCGATTTTTACTGTCTCACGGCAGGGCACGGGCCTCTTCTCAAACAGAGAAGGAATGAGCGTTAATCACCACGCTTACTCAAAGATGATTGGTTGTGTTAGCCTTATGGACCCAGGTTTCTATATTTTTTTGTGTACATGTGCTTGCTGTGGATTTGCCTCACTTTCGAAAAACTATGCGGCAACAATTTTTATGGAACATCGCATACAAATTAAATTGCAGGAGTGACTTAGTTTATTCAAAAAGTCAGTTAGTTGCTTGTAAAAAAATCTCAAGCCTCTTTCTTCATAGTAAACCCACAGGGACAAAATCTTAAGACTTACCCAACAATAAAAATCAGAACCAAGAAACTTAACCCCAATGAACTAACCCTATACATCAGAAACAAATCCAATTTCGGGCTTAAAACGCCAGGATTTTTTATCCCAGAAAATGTTAATCACACTTATCTAACCGTTGGCTTATTACTGGCTAAATTAATGAGTTGGCTATATTTAACCGCCAGAACCCAGCTTAGTTTGAAACTCATAAATTTTCAGCCATTTACATTCCGAAATAGAGTAGCTTTACGTAAAACTATATTTAGAGGGTTATTTAAGAGTTAGGGTAGGGTTGGGCTGAGGCGGTAGCGGGTAGCGGAATTGCTTGAAAGTATAGAGTAGCGGGTTACTACTATTCAGTTAATATTTTTGACCTAAATACAGAAAAAAGGGAAGAACAAAGAAACAATCACCAAAGATCAAAAAAGCGACTGCAGCGACATAAGTATTCTTAGTACATACATATCTACGTTTTAGATAGAAGTAAAGGGACTTCTATAAAAGAAAAACCTACTTACGTATGACTCATTAGAGACTAGAAAAGCTTCGTCTGAGACTGATATCTTGTTCAACAAACAAGCAAACAATGTTTTTGATATTGTCAGATATATTACTTGCACGGTGACATCTTTTTAAATGTAATTTATAAAGTATCTTATGCATTTTTTTTTGTGATGTTATCAGTATTTTGACATGGCTTAAAAATGACTACTTACGTCAGTTAATATTCCAATTGTTTATAATATGGACAACAAGTTGAAAATTAATCATCATCACGACAGCTTATTTTAACCCCGCAACCGCCAAAACAAAATACACTGGCGTGCCAAAAACTCGACACACGTTATACCGACTGTTGTCAAACCGGTTCAGAGCGGTTATAATCCTGTAAACGTCAGTCGCATGCGTCAGACTTGTGACGTCACGGGTACACTAATGGAAGGTTGTTTGTTGTTTTTTTTATTGAAAACTAGTTTTGGTCGGTTTTTGTGGTTCGATTTGTTTTTTTTTTTCTTTGAACAAGAGTAGTAAATATAGTAGCGGTGATAAATAAAGGTCTAGGACTTTAGGAACTTATGGTAAAGACGGGTCAGGCTTTCGTGACGTCAAAAAAAAATCAAGAATTATTTGCGATATATCAATCTAATTATTTTTTTTGAGATATTTTTGTACAATATGGCCAACTCTGCTTTACTTAGAAATTACCTAAATGAAAATCGCCCTATTTTTCTTTATTAAAGAGTTGTAAATTAAACTAAAACAACCCTTTTTGCCAGTTGAGTAAAAGTCATTTGAATCCATCCCCCGAGTTATTGAAAACGTCAAAATTTTTTAAATCGCTCCGCTCATCGTCCTCCTATGTTACACCCGCTACCAACAAGACCTCATCCTTACGGTTCGGGATAGAAGATGTACGGTACCAATGGCTCAGGTGCCAACATTTTGGAAGAATTGAAATATTGTCAAAAGCCGGAATCGAACTGTCACCCAGGCGAATGGTTTAGACGCTATCTGAGAATACTTGGCGTTTTGCTCAAGCAGGTGCTGTGACTGTCCTATTACTCTAAAGTAGAGGTACTGCTTTAGATAACTGTTTCCAATATTCGATCTATCTTTTTATTTGCTTACTGAGATAAATTTTACATTAGCTTCATAGAAGTTCCTGATACAAATTTCTATCTTTAGTAAGCAAAATAACAGATACAATATTAAGAATGGCCGTTAGAAGACTAGAACCAGGTGATTTGGATCGTAAATCTGGGCAAGAAGAAATAATTAAGAGCCTGCAGCCTTTTCCAATTTTTATTTAATAAACTGAAAATTGATTAACATTGCGTAGTGATTGAAATAAAGTCTGAGCGAGTTAAATATCGTGATTTTTTTTATAGCTAGTGTAGGTAAAAATTTTGATAATTAAGGGTACTGCAAACTTTTAGCCGGCTTATAGTTTGTTTGAGCTCATAAATCAGTATGAAGATAGTAGTATGTACATTAAAAAGACCAGCTATTTAGCCGGAATCGACTGAAATCTTTGATATAAAAAAAATCTTTAACAAAAATAATTGCCGACTTATCAACTGTCCTGGCCGACTGTTTAGGCAAAAATGATAATTCATGGAAACGTTCTTCACAAGTAAATACAAAGAAAATATATCTAACAAAGTTCCCAGAACAATAAAAACGAGGTAACAACTAAAACTAAATGCAGTAAACATGTTACCCATTAAACCGGTTGGCAGTTAACTAGAGAACTAATTTGTAAGCTTAGTTACTGATGAATAAATGGTTCTAGTTAGATTTTATTTTTCACCATTTGTCTCGTGTGGTTTCGCCCGTGTCTTGTGGAAATTTACTGGCAAAAAATATTATTATTTAAACTTACATAAAATGGGGGTTTCTATTGCAAAAAGAATAAAAAACATGTAAGATATAAATCATCATTTGCCTAGCTTTTTCTCAACTATGTTGGGGTCGGCTTCCAGTCTAACCGGGTGCGAGTGCTGAGTACCAATGTTTTACAAGGAGCGACTGCCCATCTGATCTCCTCAACCCAGTTACCCGGGCAAAAAATTGCCAGTTATAAAATTGGTAAAAAAAATCATAAAGCTTTTTTTCTTTTTTAGACTAAAAACTCTCTCAAAATTTAGTGTAAGATATGTACATGCGTAACATTAATGGCACTTTACAACATAAATTCCAAACACCCAGACATTCATTCTAATAATCGTCTAGCACAAGGCACTAAACCTCAAAATTACCATCCTAATCCAATCTAGATTACAAAGGACGCCTAAATCCATTATGACGTACCCACCGACGTACCTAATGACGTACCCTATTACGTCAGAGGTGACGTAAGATGTTTGCCAAACCCATTGACCCGAAACATTTGTGGCACCCGCAATTGTAAATTCGTATTTGGTATTGACGTTTTCATTTCCAGTGTTTTATGAACGTTTGAAGACATGTCAAGGTCAAATGGGTGTTTGGAGTGAATGGGGGTAGAAAAGTATGGGGTTCGTTGATAAATTGTAGGTTATGAAGGAATCTTATTTGTACTATGGATGGTTTCCTATAAGGAAATACGTCTTTTGTTTTCGACATATAAATAAACCGGCCAAGTGCGAGTCGGACTCGCGCACCGAGGGTTCCGTACAAATCCTGTATAGATAAAAAGTGAGTCTCGCGCCAACCGCAACTTTCCACATAGATAGGTTTTGACTGCCATTGTGGGATCGATAGCAAAGATCAGATATAGTTATGGGAACTCCTTTACAATTTATAACGTAACCTTGTGTTGGAGCTTATTTTATTTTAGGTGATGAGAATTCAGTACTAATGGGATCTTTTATTTTTGAGGGATTAATCACCTAACGAGCCCCAGTTTCAGGTTTTTTTCGAAACTGCCGGACGACTTGTAACTGTCGAATTGTAACAACGACTGCTAGAGAGTAGGATTCGGGGCTGCTGGCTTTATGTTTCTAGAGCCTTGACAAAAGTGTAATTCTGTCCCTTTCTTTGTTTTATAAAGTCGGCTTTATTTTATTTTGTAGCATTTTACAAACAAATCCAACTTCAAACATATAAAAAAGCAACAAGAAAACAAAAGCAAGAAAGAAATTAAAAAGATGTTAGGTGCATCGGTCTAGAAGTCGGTGTCTAGAGAATGCATCTATATTTATTTAACCACCGAGATCTAGACCGATGCGTATAAACAGTTTTCTTGTTGTTTTTAGAAGTTGTTTTTTTTTTTTTTTGTAAAAAGTTTTTATTTTTAACTTTTGTGAAAAGTTCTCGTCAAAACGAATAATATAAGCCCAAACACGACGTTACTAAATCATACCGTTGAGGAGTTCTCTCGACTTTCACACGTCTCCATCATCAAGTAAGCTCTAAACCTTCACTGTTTGATAGTATCACCAGACATACATCTGAGAATCAAGTTTTAATCCTATGCATGCCTACAATTTCTGGTAGTTGCCCTCGATTTCTCAGGATTTCCATCATCAGATCCTGACCTGATGACAATGGAAATAAACGGCGAGTATACTCTTTTACTACAAAGAAATGATTTCTCAAATCCGTCAAACTTGGTCGTTTAAATTCCCCATTGAAATGAGGAAAATATTTGATTTGATTTGATAATATTTTATGTAACTTCAAATTTATCATTTTCGCAATTTTTCCTTTATCTGTACTATATAACGTTGCTTCTTGCCGAATTTCAAGATTCTGAGTTCACGGGAAGTACCTTGTAGGTTTTGATTCCCTAGCGTGTGACGGAAATTCGTCTAAGGTGTCGGTATAACTGCTGTATCTTTTGATCGTTAACTTAGAAGTTTGATTTTTTCACTGCCTAAAGGGACAATAGACCTAGGTATTTGGTATAAATTTCAATTTGATACCTTTATTCGTTCGTGAGAAATAAGGTAGTAAGTTTCATTTTATTAAAATATTTTTTTTTACATTATATACCAAAAAAAATGAGATTTTCGTAATTTTTCCTATATTTGCATTATATGACAATGCTTCATGCCAAATTTCAAGACTCTGAGTTTACGGGAAGTATCCTGTAGGCTTTGATTCCTTTGCGAATGTCGAAAATTTGTTGAAAATATCGACATAATCGGCTGTATCTTTTGATTGGCTTGGCTTAGAAGTTTGATATTTTCACAGCTTAAAGGGACAATAGACCTGAGTACTTCATGTGAATTTCAGCTTGATACGTCCACGCGTTCTTGAGATAAAGGGTCTTGACAGACAGACAGACAGACAGACAGACAGACAGACAAACGGACAACAAAGTGATCCTATAAGGGTTCCGTTTTTTCCTTTTGAGGTACGGAACCCTAAAAATGACCGATAGGTGCATTATTTATATTGATTTAAAATTTAAATTAAAGACGACCCTTATGGCGCCTCATTCCGGACTGCCGAGCCTGAGGTCCCTGGTTTGATTACCGATACGATCGATAATTTGTGTGATGAGCATGTTTGTCGCCCGTGATCTGGGTGTTACCTATAAAATGTATGTATATATGTATGAAGTTATATGTACTTTATCACACAAATCAGTTTTATCAGTTGTGTTAGCACCTAAATATAAGTTAATTAATAACGTACCATGGGGCTAACTGACCGTATATGAAAAAATGTCCTGTCCTGATATTTGTTTATAAATTGATCTCCCAGAGAGCCCCTTGACCTTCTTTTTAACTTTACCAACTTTAGTACCACGACAAATTCGAAGTATTAAATGTCTTTAAATTAATTTACTCACCCAGACATAATGTCGTCCAGCTACAAGCATAGAAGCGAGCTTTGCAACGAAACAGCAAGATCATAAATCATCCTGAACAATACCTAAAGCGCATTACTATTTATAATTGTCAGAGATAAGCTGCATCTGCTAACTATGCACTTGAACAACGAAACATCTTGAGTGCATTTGTGTTGTTGGATAAAGGGGTTCAAAACCGTCTGGTTTCATAATTCCGTTTTCAGGGGTAATGTTTTAGTGTACTCGTTTTGGGGTTTTGGGAAGTGTTTTAAGCATTTCATTAACATGGTTGGTTATGTTTTGTCCATTGCTAGTAATAGGTGTTTCTTTTAAGGTAGGTAATAGTGATTTTTTTAAAGAGCCCTCAAATACTATAGACTAAACTGTCGGCCCATAGTTGGCTTGATGCTTGGCTGAAAATTTTGCAGACAATTGTGAATCAAATGAAAACTTTTCATTTGTTTGATACCGGCCGGAAAATTGGTCGTTTTAATGTGCATACTACTCATCTCCACATAGATTTATGAGTGTAATCTAACTATCAGCCGATAAAAAGTGTTCAGTTTGTGGGGTTGGACAGCAATAACTTATAGTGAAAAAAATATCGTTGTGGGAACTTGGACTTAAAGACTCTGGAATCACCAATCCACCTTTAGCAAGCGTAGTGATTAACGCTCATTCCTTCTCTGCATGAGAAGAGGCCTGTGTCTTCCAGTGGGACAATATAAAAGGATGATGATGATGATGTGCCCGAGTAACTGAGTTGAGTAGGTCAGATAGGGCAGTCGCTCCTTGTAAAGCACTGGTACTCAGCTACATCCGGTTAGACTGGAAGCCGCCCCCAATATAGTTGGCAAAAAGGCTCGGAGGATGATGATGTAGATGACTACAAAAGTATATTAGATCAATAACACGCGGTACCGGATTTCAATCTCTGTGTTCGCAATCCAGCAAAATTAATCCAGGCTTAATTAATGCTGTTAATTTATGGGGCAGCAGGAATGTGGTAGCTGAATTGTGTTATGTATATAGTTTGCTAATAAACTGCAGAATAAGTTTATTAAGTGGTGACTGTTTCTCGTGGTTAGAAATTGCGTCCTGAGGGAGCTACTTCTTGTATATAGATAAAAAGAAGTCCTTTCTCAAGTTCTATACTACATATCTTTATTTGCTGTAGAATAATATCTTTGTAATTTTAAAGTAATTAGTAATTTGATTCCCTACTCATTTTATTCGTATAGATCTTTCCGAGAAGTTTCGCTGGTCCGAAATTGGCTACTATTGAATTCACAATAGTATCGAAACTTATAAACAAAACACTACGCCACATTCGTCAGGCATCAAATGGCTCGAGAATTGCTGAGTTATTTGACGTGAACTGTACGTACTTTTGTATCTAGGCATAACAGAAACAGATTTGATAAAAACACTACATCCCAATATTTGAAACTAATTAAAGAAAACAGCTTTTAAAACTATTTTAATATCTCCACACCTATTCAAATATCATTGTCTTTCCCACGTTTAAAAATTTTCAAGCATTATTGCACACCGCTGTGGCATCCATTTTTAACCCTGCACAAAACGTTAGGTTTTTAAAGCTATTTTTAAATGGACAACAGGTTGTTCGGCCATTAGCTTAGAACTCGATCGGTTGGGCTATTCATTAACCAAAAAAGTGGTTAAAATGTTTTGGGAGTTTGGAGAAATAGTAGCTGAATTCAACTTTAATTTTAGACAAATATTTTTTATTGATTTGGAGACCTTTTTACTGAGTTCTGTAGACAAGAATATTTTATCTGCAAACTGTAATCATAAATCTAAATATGGGTTAGTAATATTCTTCTATTCTGTGAACACGCTAATCTCGTTAACTCTTACTGACTGATTTGAAAATTTTCTCAAAACAAAACTCTTGGAGTTACTTGAAAATCCTAAACAATGTGAGATATCTCCTATATCATGGAAGGCTATAAGCTACTTCGAGGGTTAAGAACTAGAGTAGCGTAAGGGCAAAATGACAACTTCTCAGGAGAGCCCAAAAACAACTCAAATTTACCTACTGTTATCTTATAGCCCTTTTTGTGGCAAAATCTATAGTAGTTAGATATCTGATTTTTACTAATAATAAAACTTTATTTATCGGCTACAGAATAATATAACTTTTTGGTCAATAAAAATACGGTTTCATTTTAATAAAATTTATTTTTCAAAAACAGGTTGACATACGTCATTTTGGCTGTTACAAAAATTCAATATGTGTGGAATGTAACGGAACTTCCGTTGAAATGGCTTTAAAAATAATAACAAAAAAATCGGTAAAAAAACTTTTAAGTTAAACGGTTTCATCTTATGTGCACTGAAAACTAGAAAATAAAAAAAACTGTTACTTACCTATAAACCTACATAGGTGGTCCCGGTCATATTAGACTAAAATAAAAACGTGCAGGACAATCCCGCAGCCCAGGCAGGCCTTGGCCCTGTTGGGCCCCGCTGGGGTTGCTGACAGTATTCTACTTGAGTTGCCCTTTCATTTGATACCCATATTGAGGGGGTTGTGGAAAAAATATGTAATCCGCCATTTTGTACCGGCGGCCATCTTGGATTTACAATGTTATTGAAATTAGTATATTGTATTGTCATCGGAATTAAAGGTGTGTACCAAATTTCAGATCAATCTGACAACAGCAAGGTACTTAAATTTGAATTACTAAATTTGACCCAAGAAAGAATAAATAAAACAAACAGGGTAAGCTAAATAAAACCGTTTAATTAATAAAACCGTTTAAAAATCTTCTAAAACTAATAACGCCTCGTTGCTTCTTATGTGCACTGAAAACTAGAAAATAAAAATTCTTCTTTAAAAATGTTATAAATTATTCGTGGTCGACCTGCAAATGGTTGTAAAAATCATGATATGTTGAAGGAATAACTCCAGATCGACACAGCTCTTGCAGATCGTTGTACTTATCTGCTGATATAGCTATTGGACCACTGTAAGCTTTTTGCAAAATTACTCTCGACGTAGTTGCTCGTTTGCCCCTTCTGAATACCTTAAATTTTTTGAAGGTTTCGCTGTCCAAGTCATATTTAAAATAGACATGTTCCGGGTCATCCTTGCGATATTGAAGCCATTTGATTTTTAACCAATTCACAATCTCCTCATCAGTATCTGTTTTACAGTTCTTAATCATAACAGTTTTCAGTTTCTTTAAATCATAAAAATCTTCCTGTCCCATTTCTTTTACTTTGTAAGGATTTCTTCTTGACGCAGTTCTAATAATAGTGTAGTAACTGGACGGATCAAAAATTGGTACACTTTTCTTGGCCAGCTCTATAGTAGCGTGAATGTTATCAACTTCCATCTGACTGTGACCAGGTTCAAAATATTTTTGATTTATTTCTGGTATATCCAAATAAGTCACACAATACAACATCAAAGCAGAAATATACATATTTCGGCATTGACTCGCGCAAGTGTCGGACATAAAAGTGATCGGTTTGCCATCTGCTTTTTCTGTCATGTATTTGAACAAAGATGATCCAACCTCATTAGCACCTTTATTACCAACACCTTCATTCCAGCAAAAACATGTTACTTCCCTCTTTTCTTTGCCAAAATCCAGTAAAGTACAGTTATACACAGGCAGCCTTCGTTTATAAAAGATTTTTTTGGAAGATGTGGTAGGAATATGACAAATAGCTTCCATGTCATATTCGGCGAAATAAATTTCATCATCCAGAGCAAGTTTCTTAGCTTCATCTCTATGTCTTCTCGCTTGAACTTTTCTCTGTAAATGAGCGTCATGTTCACCTTTTTTGGCTTCTTTCTCTTCATCACTCATATTATCATATGCAAAGCATTCATCACACATATCTTTCCGTGGCTTATGGAAGCCAATATTAAAATCTTTCTTTAAAATATCGCGATACATGTTAATTTTGACTGGTTCCACCTCATCTTCCTTGCACTTATCAACATATAGTTCATACATCTTCGTGACATTAAGGTCTTGGTCAAGGTACTCTTTTTTGGTATCTTTTCTAACATAGTGAGCTGGCATGCGCGGAAAAGAGTTAATGTGGTCTTTTACGTATTGTCTAGCAATTTCAGGAGTTTTATTGTGTGGACCAAGCACTCCCCTGGCATCAGATTCGACCACATTTGTCTCCGAGAGTTTTTTGAAGCAGCCTCTCATAAACATTTCAGAAATATTGAGAGTCGATAGGAAAAACTTTTGACACACTTTAATTAGCTCAGAGTCACTTGGCTTTTTGAGAAAATACTTATTGGTAAGCTTCCTCCGGCTTTCTGGATTTGCGGTTTTTCGAGTAGCTGGTGTTTCCCGTTTAACGAGACTTACAATGTACTGCCGTTTCTGTTCCACATTTTCAATATCCCAGTAGCAAGAAAAAATTGTCAGTCGGTCCTGTTCACTTATTTTCTCTGTGCATTTTTCTTTACAGGATTCAGCACAAACCTTCTCACCAACAGCTTTTCCCGGCTTTAAAACCCCTTTAGACGATAGGTATGGTTCTCCTTTCTGTCTTTTTATCTTTCTCTCATTTTTTTTCCACTCTTTTGAATTAGCCTGCCCTTTAGGTTTGCGCTTACGGTTTTGGTAACCTGCCAACAGCGATTCTGTTTCTGGTGCGGCAGTTGTGTCCGTTTCTGCCTGTTCTACTACTATATTCCCTGATGACAATACTGGTGGTGATGAAATATTGAATGAACTGGATTCGGACAGAATACATTCATCCCTTAACTCGATATGAGTACTCTCATCAGAATCTGAAATGTAAAGATCTTGAAATAAGGAGTCTTTAACTGTTTCGTGGTTTTTGTCAGTCATCTCTACATTTTGCATTAGTGTGTAGCTGGTAGATGATTGTGGACTCTCCGGGCGTAAAAGATTGTGTGGCAGATGTTCCGGGTATACATGTACCTCAGTAACATGTCGTATGCCATTCTCACAATTTCCAAGTTCAATCATATCTACATTTTGCAATGGTGCGTAACTGGTGGATGGTAGTGGACTCTCTGGGCGTAAGTAAGGAGGATCTTCCGGCTGAACATCACAAAAATGAAGCTCCTAAAACAAACAAACAACAAATTGAAACGTAAGTACAATATTAACTTGTGTTTAGTAAAACGTATGTGTGTCGGTGAAGTTTAGTGTAGGTATGCATGTAATCTTTTTGGTTCAATCATAAAAATGCTGGTTTTGGTTTGATCCTGTAGATAAGTAGGTATATTCAAGCAATTTAAATAAGTTCATAATTATCTTATCAACTCGCATAATTATTGAAGAACTGGTGACAATACTGCTGTAATGCTGTTATGGGAACGAGGAAGACTATTCGCCCGTGATGCAGTTTTTACTAGTACGGGGGATAGGGCGAAGATGTTCCGATTCCGAAAGTTGTCTTACTGTAAATAATTATTGTAACGGCTGCCTCTTATTTGTGAAATAAACACTATTATTATTATTTCATTTCAAGTACCCATACTAAACTTACACACATGGTAGGTAACCGAAACCCGCGTATTAAGTAACTAGCTTCTGTCAGCGGTTTCACCCGCGTCCCGTAGGAACCTCTGCACGAACCCGGATAAAAAGTATGCTTATAGCCTTCCTCGATAAATGGGCTATCTAACACTGGAAGAATTTTTCAAATCGGGCCAGTAGTTCCAGAGATTAGCGCGTTCAAACAAACAAACAAACAAACAAACTCTTCAGCTTTATAATATTAGTATAGATGAATAATCTT
The DNA here is from genome assembly GCA_033682625.1 of Helicoverpa zea x Helicoverpa armigera. NCBI lineage: Eukaryota > Metazoa > Arthropoda > Insecta > Lepidoptera > Noctuidae > Helicoverpa > Helicoverpa zea x Helicoverpa armigera. Next base: position 1,048,941 of record JAWIIS010000056.1, on the reverse strand, counting down.
AGAAGGTAGACAGTTAACACAGATTTACATACTTACATTACAGATTTATATTAAATACATTAATGTATAAACTTTAATAGGTATTCACTTATTATTTGAAACTGTTAAAAAGTATAAGCGAGCTCACTTTTATTACGTACCTTTTGAATGTCAAAATCCGTATCTTCATGGTGATTGAGCGATTTTAAAATCTTCCAAGTTCGTGTATTTTTATTCATCTTCACTATTTTTGCACTATAACTTTAGCTTAGGTAACGGTTTTTCGAAAAAAAATGCGTGGAGTCTAGGTATTAAACAATTGCGAGGGCCCCCCGCGTCGTCTTTTCATACGCAACCGGCTGGGCCGACCTAAACTTTTTGGAGTCAAATTAACGTACAGTCGTATTAGACGCGAAAGTGAATTAGACCAACAGAGATTTATTACGTGCTAAAAGAACGTATATAGCTTTTACGCTATTATTGACATAAAAACTGAATGCATTACTTGAATTTCTTAGTGCCATAGTAGCGTATCCCACCCTTACGTTTTTTTGGCAGCAAGAAAAATTATGGAAGCTTACGAAACAAGGACCCATAAGCAGTAACGGTACTTTACGTTTATTTGGCACGAAATAAACTAATCCGACATAATCAAACTTTCGGCGTTAATGACGTATGGCAAGATACGTTATTTAAGCGATTACATTGAAGGCATTTTGGTGTCTTATTCGCTCTGTAAATCGAGTTACGATCGTTGTGCTCGTAATTTTTTTGAGAAAATAATGTCAAGATTATTGTAAGTAGAAACACTTCATTTTGGCAATAAACAAATATCTTTTTTTTTTATACGTTATTGTTGTACTAAGCAATCAACACACTACATCGTTCCAGTTTTTTGGCACATAAAAATATGGGGATTAAATAAACGAATGGCGAAAAAAAAAATTTTTTGAATTTTTGCCCTTACGCTACTCTAGTTCTTAACCCTCGACTTTTTATCCGAGTGTGCGAAGAAGTTCCCACAGGACAGGGGTTAAACTGCTAACAGAAACCAGTTATCACACAACACAAAACTCAAATATCATCAAAATGTCTCTTTCAAAATGATCTCCTTTTGAACTAAACAACACAACTTCCTTGACTTGGCAATCGTGAACAGTAATTAAGGCACACACAGCATAATCCGGTTATATCCGGCTTGAACTGGATACGTCGTTAGTAGGAACTTAATGAAGATTAATAGATACATGTATTCTGTGTATGTACACGAAATCCTTAGTTCCTTAATAATCCTTAATAACATTATATAGCTCATTATTATGATTATGTTATGTTATTTACCTGTATAGGCTGTAATAATTAAGTTAAAATATGTAGATATACCCTAGTATACAAGTCTGATTTGCATCATTTATTCATGAAGTAATAGTAAAAAATAATTGTTTAAAACCAAAAACACGCTTTCTAGCCAGTCACGTATTGTCATCAGAACTCAGAGCGTGTTCAAAATTTCATCCTAATCGAAGACCGGGAAGTGGGTCAAATAAGGATCCTAAGATATTCTTACGTACATAGTTACAAGTGAAGCTAATATAAGCGTGTTAAAAATACGGAAACATTTAGGTAAAACAAAAATAATAAGAGTGGATGACGATAGGAGTGGCTGGTGTTAGACTGGAAGCCAACTCCAAAATAATTGGGAAAAAGTGATGATATTATCATAATAATTCATAATTAATGGTGAGCATGTGATGCGAAGGGATTAAGTTCGTATTAGGATAGTCTTGAGCGTAAATAAGTATGAATGGATGGATATACTTAATTACTAAGAAGAATATCAGATTCAGAAGTGTTGAAGAATAAGATATTCTGTGTCTACATATAATTGTGATGAGCGCAAGAGGATGATAATAAAGTTCTACGCGACCGTATTTAAGTCTCCTGTATCCAAAATAAAACCAGTAAACTTATAAAACTTCTTCATAAATATTTAATCAGCAAAACTCAATCATAACGCTTTATGAGTCCAACTATTTTTCACCCTTAGCGCGCTTCAGCGGTCTTGAAAATAAAGCGCCTCCGTCTCAGGCTTGTTCGAAATAAATCGCACTTAGCCTACTGCACACTGGAGACTAAACAGTTGGCCGACAGTTGGCTGATGTTCGGAAAAAAATATTTTCTTTTATATATATTTCAAAGTCTTAGTCGATGTGATCATTATCCTCCAGCCTTTATAACATTTTTTTAATTGGGGTCGGCGTATCATGATTTCTTCTTCCATACTCTTCTGTCTGCCGTCATCTTATAAGTAACATTCTTACTAGCCATGACAACTTTCACACAATCCATCCATCGTTTCTTTGGTCGTCCCCTTCCTCTATATCCATCCACATTCATGCTCATCGCCTTTTAGTCGATGTGATATCGGTCAAATACCTGATGGATGTTATGTGTGCACTTCCATAGGTATATCTCCATATTTATCAAGCTCCCGATCAAACTATCGGCCGACTAAAAAGTCTTCAGTGTGCAGGAACTCTGTACGACATTCAGCAATTAATTTAATGAAACCAAGCCTTAATATATTGAAGTATTAGCTAGGCTTATTTATAAATCCTCTTAGAAATAAGTGAGCCAGAAAATAGTGGTTGTAGCTCACATTACTCGTGATATAGAATTTGAGGGGTACCAATTTTCTGCAAGATTTTTGGGTTCTTAATGCAAAGGGTAATAAAGGACATGCTTGGGTTCTTAATCAGAATAGCTCTCGTCAAACTTTTGCCGCGCTGAAGTACGCTTTTTGATAGCTAGCGTTTATGCTTAGCTTACTTCAGGGTGCCAAAGCGAGCTAGAAATGAAATGAAATCGTTTATTTTGAAAATTGGACATTTCATCACTTTTATACGTCATTTTAAGAACCCTGGGGTCGGCATTTCCTAACTGGCTGATCCCTGAGAAGAAACGCCGAAACAAACTCAAGGGTCATAGTCTCTTTTAAAGTCCAAACATGTTACAAATCAAGTATGAGCATCACAAGTCATACTCTGCAGAAGTTTTTTGATGATTTTCCATTCCTTATTGAAAAAGTTCGTTTTTCTTTGCGAAAAGTACTTATATACATTCAGAATGAGTTTTAAATCATACACTTTATCTGTTTGCCATTCAACGATATAGTCAAGCTAAAAAGCTTCTATACAGCACACAAAAAAAAAAAAAAATTATTAAGCTTTCACTTTGAAATTACAAACCCACAATACAATTTAATTTTATGATGTCTTAAACATCCAAGCGTGGCGTAATGTTGGTGTGAGATCCGATACGGGAATTAAAACCATATTGGCATAGACGCAATTTGCTTCCAAAGTGTTACTTAAACGTATTGGCAGACACCCAGGTTTAAAGTTACGATAAAAGCGTGTTCGCGTTTACAAGTTTATCGCTTAAAAGAATATTTATCGTACAAGAGAATCTTTTACTCTTAGAGAATTTAAACTGCTGGATACGCCGTACTTTCCATCTGTAAAAAGTACATATGAAAGTTTCACTTTGGGTCTGTGTCAAAATTATGCTTGTTTTTGTCATTTTTTTCATGTGCGTTCAAAAGGATGTGATCAAGAATACATGAGTGAGTTATCACTATTTGTTGCGATTCCTCGCGAGCGTTTTTCAGACTTATCCTTATAGTTTGTGGTCATGGCGATTCCAGTTGGTTCAATGCTCGAAGCTTTTACAAGAACATGGACGTAAAACAATATTGTTGAAGTCTGCATAAAATAAATATCAGTTTATTTACTATAGCAGTGCTGGAAAAATACTTTTTCTTTGACAGAAAGGACATCAGTATTCTTTGCGTTTCTTGGTGACGGTTAAAATAAAATAAGAAGTTGTATTTTTGCAAGACAAGCATTCATCTTGACTTTTACCATAAAGACTAAAAAAGTTTGCTAAAAAACCTATGTACCTAATTAGTTGGAGACATCATTTTCTTAGCTTTTTCTCAACAATGTTTAGGTCGGCTTCCAACTGAGTACCAGTATTTTACATAGAGCGTCTGTTTATCCGACCTCTTAAACCCAGTTACCAGGGCAACCTGATTAGTTGTCAGACTTTAGTCAGACCCGTAATGACAATCAAAAACATAATAAAATAATAATATGTTTTGTTCCAGGTATCATGGATAAGAAGAAAAGACTACCACCTCCTCACAGTCGGTCTGACAACGTACAGTTCAGACCAGAGGTTTCAAGCCATTCATTTGCAGCATTCAGAGGTAAGTATCGTTAAAACCTTCTCATCAACTCACTTGTACCTGAAGGTATATTACAATGGCCATTTTCTCTCATTTTTATTATGAAAATAGTCTGTAGCCCATCCATAGCTAAGGGTTTTGTGTTAGTCAGATACCTGTATTTTCCAAGTTTTTATTAGTTGATTACTTTTTATATACGCTAATATATAATAAAAGATTTAAAAATAGAACATTGACAAAGAGCTCACAAAACAAATCATAATGTACACAAGGAAAAGTAACCTTAATTATAAAAATTCTTTGTGTTTATTCCCGTTAGTTCTTAGAAAGCTAACAAACATTAAAATTAGAACAGTTAATTAAGTTACCTAGTTAATAAATATCTTCAAAAACATTTATTTAGGTACCCAAACTTTTTGAATAAAGATTTTTGAATCTGACCCCATTTCAGATAAAGGTTCCACAATGCTAGATAGAGGTTTAGGAAATCTTGGGTGTTGTGAAGTTTGATCCCCGAGACCCTTTAGGTAAACCAATAATCCGGGAGCACCCGTATTAATTCCGCTCAGTTTAATTACACACAGACACACGCATTGAGAGAAACTAAGATAAAACGGTTTTGGAGTCATCATTAACTTAACGTAACATTTTAGACTTTATTATCCTCAATTATTATGTCTGTAGTTCTTTCTTCTGGTTTCGTCATCAAACTCATTTATTTATGTTTCGAAAGCTCAAACAATTTTCACATAAACATATAAAATATTAGTTAGAACAAAAAAAAATATATGAAAATGAAAACCTTAAACAGAATAATTTAGATATTTAGAACAAGTGCTCTTTAGCATAATTTGATTCAAATGCACAATTCTTTAAGCCTGACTCGGAACAAATTCTTAAAACCAAAACCGATTACTCAACTCAGTAATCAAACATACTTCCAATCACTACCCTCTAATCACAAGCACCACTAAATTTTAATGACATTACCGTTCCTTTGTACCACACAGACAAAGCCATACAATGCATGTATAGTAGTATAGTACCATCTCGTATCACAGAAACAATAGCAACACTAACGCATCGACCAATGTTTGTCAGAACACCTTTGAGTTTGTCTTGATTGATGTTTCATTAACAATGAGCAAGTGGACAATGGCCGTTTGTAGACTAAAATACAGGATCCTAAATGATTGTTGTGTTGAGAACTATGCTTTGTACTTTATAAGTCTCGATTTGTCGATAAATTGAAGTAGAATACGTTCAAACTGAAATGACGAGTCTCACTACCGAATTTTCGCAAACAGATTTTACAATATTATGTACTCGATATATAAATGTATTTTTGACACCATTGACTGACTAGAGGTAAAAAGTAAAAATCTATAGGAAACATGACCCTTAAAGTGTTAAATCGCCTATTTGCTGCGAGGAAGTATTGAAATAAGCAATCATAATCGGTTCAATCGATTCAAACGCTAGCCCCTGTACAACATACAAAACTTAAAAACTATACCACTTTATATGGACGATATTGTTACAAATTCCAAGCACACTAGCTGGCCACTTTAATCACATTTAAACCACTGCAAAGACGGTCATTAGCCTCCAATTTCACCTTGCCCAACCTTGCACCAGGGTCTAAGATAACCAAATAAGCGTACTAATTAATTTTGACACCGTTAGGGTTAACATCGCCTGCAGTGACCGCCAGACGAAGATATTTTACCCACGTTTAACAAGATGTAATAGACTTACAAGCAATGAGAATTTAGTGCGAGATATTTCATTATGAATTCTGGCTTTTCTCTGAATGTCTGGTCAATGACTGACTGGTCCGAATGGCAAAGACGAGTTGCGGTTAAGTGGTCCACTAGGATTTATTTGCTTTTATTTAGGACCTCTTATTCAGCTTTAAGAGGACATAGTAAGATACACAAGACCTATTTAGAGTTCTCATAGGCAATTTTTAGATCAATGTGACAAATGAAAATCTATTCCAAGAGTGTTGCCAGACTTTAAGATACACGGAACAGCTTGTAGGAATAAACTCAGACATAGCCAGTAATAATAATCTTAGCTGCATCTAGAACTGGAAATCTAGACTTTAAGCCGACCCCAACATAGTTGGGGAAAAGGCTAGGCAGATGATGATTTACTGACAACTGCCATCAAAATGATATTCAGGTATTTCCCTTTAAAAATGTTGTCCTGAACACAAAATATTCAGGTTATACCGAATGAGGTTCAACAAATATGTATATTTACCAAAGAATGTACACACAAATATGTTTCCAAAGAAACGTATTTTATAACGTGGGACAGGAATTTTGGGAGTGATTCCTTTTTTTGTTTTTTGTTCTGGTTTAAGCAAATATGTAGGTACCTGGGAATGAGGTTTTGAATTATTTTCTTTTTAAGCCTAAGGGTTAAGGGTGAGGGCTAAAAATAAAACTGTGGTTTTGTTTTTTTCAACCCTTACATTCTTTAAAAAAACATTAGTCGACCACATCAATGTTTGCATAAAATTCTTTCCCACCAGCCAATTTTGTCGCTCGTATAAGCCCAGTTTTTCTCTACGCAGCCCAAAATCTAAATGCCCCGAAGAAAATCTGCTAGTATGAAAACGCTGTTAAATACTGGAGTCTACCTATGTTTGACGTTGAAATTACGCGTGTAATGGTTATTTTATGTACACTTTCACCCGATTTAGTATCACAAAAACTTCAATCATAAGACTAAAACCTAAGAAAAATTTTGTTCCCTCTAAAAACGATTCGTTCTAAAATATTCTTCCATTCCAGGACTGGACGTTGAAAGTGAGGTTCGTTCAGAAACGGGACGCGGGCATCTATGAGTGTCAAGTATCCTCCCATCCCCCGACCAGCATCTTTTTAAGACTTGACGTAGTGGGTAAGTGTACTTGCAATATATTTTATTTTATTTTGCAAAGTGAAGAATGTTCGTGAAGTTTTTAAAATGGATTTTAGGAGATGGAATTGTGATTTTGGCTGAGATTTAAATGTTGGGAAATTAGAAGACGTTTTAATGTTCTAAACAACTGTTGGTTTGCTTATTAGAGATAGTTTTTTTTTATTCTAATCTGTAGTAAACAAAACAATAGATAGATTGAATATTGGGAAAAGCCGTTATTAGTCAATTTATTGTGATGGTTTGACTGATGGCATTTGTCTGATCATTTCTGGATTAACCAGTAGCAATAGAATAGCAGTATTTAACATGAATTATAATGACGGCCTACTTCATGTATAATAGTACAACAAACTCCTAAAATCTGTCAAAATTCTGTAATAGATTTTCAACTTTATACCTGACGTATAAAGTTCCAAATTAATCGGGAATATTATGCAGATTATAGTAGTTTCACGTGCTATCTATACATTTACAATCTTTATACATAATCTGGCCATAACATGAATCTAAGTTTGTTTCAGTAGTTATTTTAGAACGCAAGCATACCCCCGGGAGAAAACTGGTTCTAAAATTATAATTCAGCTTGTTAGTTTATAACTTGACCAAATTAAATTTAGCATATATTATATTACATAAAAAAGTTACAAAAACTCTAAGCAATTTCAACTTATATGATGTTAGGTTTTAAGCACACTAATAGGTGCTTAAGTTTATTACCTAAAGTACCTACTTAAAACACCTGGTAGAGGGTAAAAATGTTACCAGAGGGACGCATAATTATATTTTCTAGTAAAATGCTCTTATGTGAAATACGATAGTCTTTTACGGTAACTATATTATTAAAGTTACCTTCTTTTTATAATACTAGTAGATTATCTCCACGATTCTACCTGAGTCTTGAGGGAACTTGTATCGTCCCACTGCGGCTGCAGCCTCCTCTCACAAGGAGAAGGATTGAGCATTATCACCACGCTTGCTCAATGCGGGTTGGTGATTTCAGACTATATAGAGTAGGTTTCAGTGAACTACTTACTGCAAATGGGTAGAAAGTAGCGTAGTATTTTTCTCAGGTTTTAAACTGTGTGTAGTTTAGGCGTGAAAGTGCAATGGGTTATACAGACAGGGTTACTTTCCTATTCATAATATTAGTATGGGTTATAAACTAAAATAACTATTCGAGTATAGGAAAGGAAAACCCGAGTATCATTCCAGGGTATTATAGTATGAAAAAAATTACATCATTCAATTTTCTTTTTCATCACATAGCCAGAAGTAACAGATATACATTAAGTATATATTTTTTATTACCAAGAAACAAAAAAAAATCTCATTCATTCATAATTCTGTCAGAAAAAGGCAAAATTACGTGAATATTTCTGGGAAACCAAATAATAACGTTTCTGTGAAAATAATATAAAAATGCTTTGGCGAATAATTTGCCAATACATGATTCGCGGTATTATGTTGAATTTGTTTCCATTTAATATTAAAAGATATTATAATTATGTATTTATTATGAAACTTCAGCGAAATAAAAAAATACTTTTAGCGCACATTTTGATGAAAGAATGTCAACTCATGAATGGCTAAACCAATTTTTCTGTAAATTGTGGAAAAGGACCCTATATTCAGCATTGGATATCCTATGGTTGCAATGATGATAAATGAGTCATCAAAATTATTCTTATATACTAACTTTACTCCGAGTTTTCACTCGCGACCTGAGGGAACTATTTCTCACATTCAGTTTTAAATTAACCTATGTCCTGTAAAAGACTCTAGACTTATTATCGGTAAGTACTTTTCATGTAAATTGGTATAGTAGTTTTCTAAAAGCCGGACACGTGAATACGTAGGCATATTAACCCTTTGAATCTCCCCAATATTAAAAGGTAGAAAATCTCAACCAACATGATATGACACTTATTACTTTTTACAACCAAAACCCATATTAATATGTAAATAGCGTACCTCATACTCTCAATAGCCATCCGTGAAACAGTGTACTGAAATAACCGTAAAAATAATAATTAAAATCTTTTTAATTTTTTACGGTAACAAGCTTTTCAAACGACTTTATTTCAACACCGTCCTGTCTACCGTTTTTTGAAAAATATGAGCCGGCATTTTTATAAATTCGGGCCGTAATTTTATAGGCCGGTTACGCTTGTTTGTTGTAAGGAAAATGAGCCAATTAATATAATACGTTGAAGGCCCATTTCAAGGCTGTTCTCATATAAAGAGATCAGCAGCGCAGGATATGTTATAGTGCACGAGCATTTGCGCACACACAGGTGCACTCACTGTTCCTTCACTCTCATAGCTCGATGGGACGGCAATCCGACACGACCGGAGAGAGATCAGGCGCAGGACCAACATTTACGTGCTCTCCGATGCACGGGTGAATCAATCATCAACTTCCAGACCACAGGCTGCTTTGTGAAAGTATCTAAAGCTAGCAAACCGATTTAGGCCCGACCCGGGAATCGAAGCTTAGACCTCAGTCATAGCAGTCACGCTTTCGACCACTAGACTAACGAGACAGTCAAAAAATATGAGCATTTTTATTAATTTGGGACGTAATTTTATAGGCCTGTTTTTGCTTGTTTGTAAGGAAAATAAGCCAATTAAAACTGATGTATGATACAATTTGACAAGTGAAGTGGATATGTAAATGTACTGGATAGGTAGTTATTAATATCACTCGCGTTCATTATGATATTGGTCATGTTTTTGTTAAAATGGTTATTTTTCTTTGCATCGAATATATGTAGGTACATTAAACATAATATATTGAATTACGATTTGTGATGAAAAGTAGTCAAACATGGTATTCGATTCTTCAAGACCTTACAGATTGACTTTGAATTTATATTTATCTAAGTCATCTAGATCGATTTTTCATTTCAATGTAAAGAATGTTTTTATATTTAAAGAAAAAACCCACACTTTATTGTGTGAGTAAAGACACATAAAATTACATAAGGCTGAAAACTAGGAAACATTAATTGTAGCTTAAAACCCAATTTACAGCTTACGGCTTACAATTTAATTATATTAACAAGCTTGTTATTTAAAAAAATTTAAGTTAACATGTGCCTGATCTCTCTCAGGTCGTGTCGGATTTCCATTTCATCGGGCTATGACAGTGAAGAAATAGTGAGTGCACCTGTGTCTGCGCAAATGCTTGTGCACTATAATATGTCCTGCGCTGCTGGCTGAGCTCCTTATATGAGAACAGTCGCCGTGGAGGACAATAGATTAAGATGCCACTATTTATACATATAAAAACAAGTCGTCTTAGTAACCCTACTTATAACTAAAGAATGGCTGAAGCGTATAAACTGAAACTGCGATATGCGGATGCGAGCAGCCGAAAATCGATCTCAGTGGCGTGCACTTGGAGAGGCCTATGTCCAGCAGTAGACTGCGATAGGCTGATGATGATGATGATGATAAACTGAAACTTAAGGAGGAGGAAGCTTAAACCCGGGAGAAGGACATAGGAAAGTTTTTGTCACCACCTGGCTACGGGCAGCAGTTACTTCGTGACGTGGGCAAAACCGCGAACGGAAGCTAGATTTATTATTTTTAAACAATGTAACTAACCAAAGGGACTTCGAAATACTTTCATAGCCCATAGTTGTTATTGTTTTCCGCGCAATTTTCAATGCTTTTGTTTTCTTCAAACAATGCTGACTTTGGAAACCATAATATTAAAATTGATACTGTGGATAATAAAAGCTTATTGTTAATAATACAGGAAAGAGTATTGAATTAAATTGTCAGAATAATAAGTAGGTGATGTGTTTTGTGTTAAAAATAACTTACTTTTCCGGTAAAAAGGATCTTTTAGATATTATGATTGTAAATTATCTAACTTTTTGACGTAATAAATATTTCTGATGATAATCTATACTGTCATTATAAAGCTGAAATACTGTTTTCCTTTGGTTGAAAGCGCTTATCTTAAGAACTTCTAGACTTATTTCAAATATTCTTTAAGTGATATATAGTCCAATTATTCAGAAACGTTATAAACTAAAATAGAGTTTATTAAGATTTCTCATATAGTTTTAAGTCTCAAAATTCCTAGGTTCCTGCAATCTGATTTTATCTTCCAAGATATAATCTTAACAAGATACCCAGTTAAAAATATTTTTTCCCGACACGTCTCAACTAAAGTACTAAGTTACATTTTTAATAACCCACTCGGCACTTCTTAATCTACTCACGAATGAAATTAAAAAACGTATCCTACAATTCTAGAATTCAGTGACGCTCAAAAGTAATATTTTTCGAAAAACTTTTTTGAAAAGAAACTCAGTTTGATACTTAATATTACATATTCATAGAATTTCTTACTGAAATGTAGTTTTCTGATTAAATTACCTTTGTGCAGTTGAAAACCGTTATGAGTTGGTGATTTTATGTACATATTAGTGTTTTGCTTTATTTACTTAGGGCTAGAAATAATTGACATAAATAAAGATTTATTTACCATACAACTATGGATCATTACACATCCATCTTATCTCAGCTACATCCGGTTACACTGGAAGCCGACCCCAACATAGTTGGGAAAAAGGCTCGGAGGATGATGATGGAGGATGATGATAACTATGGATCATTATATATGTAAATTAAAAAATAAGTGATTTAAAAATAAATTAATGCATCTACTTATTGAGATTTCTATATTAATATTTCTTTTATATATCAACGTTTCCAAACATTATTTCTCCTACAGGCTTTTAATTTAATTTGCACGCAACGCAGAAAATGGCAAACAGAAGCTAATATTGTATTAAAACAAACAATTTTATGAACAACTTCTCCCATCAGATAAATTAATTCAAATATTTTTCCCCATTTCTAAGTAAAAAACGAAAAAAATATTTGTAAAATTCAAAAATCTCCCGACCATACCTCTGTTTAACGTAAAACTGCAAAGGAATTAATTTCATCTCCCCGACATGTCATGCGTAAGTAATTATGTACCAACGTGAACGAATTACCTTCTCTAAAATTTCGTAGCTCTACGTTTTATGAAACATATATTTTGTGCAAATGTCCTCTTGGTGGGTCTCACACTACCACAGGCTATGGTCTAGTGAGCATTACTGCTTCTGAAATATAAAAGGCTATGTTGTCATCATGAGAATTTTCAGCTTTTTAATTACATACTTTACAGTAAAAAATATGAATTCAATTATGTCGAAATGGCTTAAAGACTATAGGTATACTAATATTACAAAGTAGAAGAATTTGTTTGTTAGGATATGTTAATCTCAGAAACTACATACCTAACCAATTGGAAAAAATATTTCAGTGTTAAATAACCCATTTGTCGAGAAATACTTTAGGCGTCTTTTTATCCTGTTGCAGGAATTATTTACTTTGAGGCCCGGGTCGAACCTCGTTGACCAACAAGGGTTTTTTTTATAATTATCCACTAATAGATGGATAAATAATATGCACCAGCATGGAGCTGGTGTGAGACAAGTCTCATTGACCTAATTCTAGCAGCCTGAGATTGTCAGCCAAGTATTACTAGAAGTGGTATAAAAACTTTGATCGTTGCGGTCCTGAGATTTACACGCTGAGTAAAAACTTTTGCTCGGTTATCTTTAAAACAAAATGCATTCAGTCTCGTGGGAAAATTGTTGTAAATAACAACCACTTGGTTGTAGCTTTTATTTCCAAGCAAAATATGATTGGGATTATTTTAAGTCTTCGGCCTAGCCTATTCTGAACTAAAGGGGTCAGCTTCCAATGTAATTGGATACAGCTAAGTACCAGTGTTACATAGAGCAACTGACTATCAGATCTCCTCAAATCAGTTACCTAGGTTACCCGAGCTCTTTATAAGACTGGTTCTCAGACTTTCTGACTTCTCACTCCCGTAACGACTAGTTGACTGTTGAAGATGTTTAAATGACAGCAAAGACCCGCCAACTTAATCTACCCTCTGGAACAAGGTAGAATTTGATGCGACAATATGGTCACCCACGGTCCGACCGCGGCAAATCGATCCGTTTGGATGTTGCCCTGCCGCGAATTAAATTACAATTTGATTTAAATCAAAATTGCTAAGAGGGAAAGGAAGAAATAAATCTTTCTTACTAAGGAAACACCTCAAGGAAACCTGGACTACATAAGTAGGTTTAAAATATCCAACCCGCATGCAGCAAGCGTGGTGATTAACACTCCATACTTTTCTGTGTGAGAGGAGGCCTGATGATGATGACATCAAAACTAATGGAGTATTTTCTTCCACAGAGGCAAGAGCACAGATATCAGGGCCTACAGAGAAGTACCTCAAACCAGGGTCTACGTTACGGTTGCAGTGCTCCGTGGTACAAACTACGGAAGCACCAGCTTTCGTATTCTGGTAAGTAGATTAGATTTTTTAGAGCTGTGTATCCATAGAGTAAAATGGGACAATAGGTATTGAAAGGGCTCATTGTCATTGACAACATTAACGTACATGGTTTCCCTAAAATAATGTGTGCTTTAGAAAAAATATAAGTACGTAAAAATTCATAGTAAAAAGTTTGTTTTGAGTAAACTGACGTATATGTTATCTGTGAGACTAAAATTTTGCTGTTCATCTATCATCAGGTTATCTCATGATACCTGGTTGGACAGTTTAGGTACCTACTTTTTTTTTGCCGCTGATGGCGTTTGCGATCGCCGTTGATTATATGCAAAATTTTGCTTCTTATCGCAGGAGGAATAACCCACAATTTTAACTAAGCTTTAAGTTTTTATTTGATAAAAATACAAGTTAGAACTTTTAGATATTGTTTTAGAAGTTGTTTCTTAATAGAAACTAACGAACGATAATTATAATTTATAGAAATATTTCATACTAGTTCGTTCGTGTCTAATTACCAAACCTTTTAATAATCGTACTTTTACTTACTTTTCACCTTTAACTAATTAATAGTAATCAACTTTTATGAGTTGAAATTCTATCTTTATCTTAACTTTGAAAATTATAACGAGCCTTTCAGTTTCTTTTTTGAAAAACTATCTTAAAAATAATGATAATGACATTGATCATCCGCCTAGCCTTTTCCCAAGCATGTTAAGATCGGCTTCTATTCTAACCTTATAATACAGCTGAATACCATAGCATTTTACAAAGAGCCTCTGCCTATTTTACCTCCTCATCTCAGTTACCTGGGCAACCCGATAGTCCTACTAAAACTGGTTGTCAGAGTTCTCCCAAACCAACAGAAACATATTCAACACTGAAATCAACTAAAATCATTATTTTTATTTGACAAATGAAGCTCATACAATTTAGGCGAAAAAAAAACAACAAATAAATTGCAAAAAGAAGAAATACACATTTCTACTCTCATTGAAATTACCACATTGCATGACAAAAGCAATTTTCCCTATCACAAACCTTTCACATAGGATAATAAATATAATAAGACAAAAAAGAACAAAGTGACAAAAGGGAACTTTTCCTACATTACGAGAAAAACGTAGAAAACAGACAACGGTGACATTTTCTTGATGACTCACCAAATTCAATTTGCACCCAATTCACTATAAATCAAGGAATAAAATCTATTTCTTTGCTGTTCACTATTTGTAGGTATTTTTATGGAAGACAAAGAGTTTCTCTCTATTTCGCATGTATTTACCATGTTTTAACTAGGCATGTATTTAACGCGGCGACTAAGTAAAACGAATATAGGTTTAAAAAAATAATAGAGTGGGTACCATTTATAATGGGTTGGCAGCTAAAAAGGAGTATCATAATAAGTAAAAGGTAGCATATTAATATATCAGTTATGAGGTCCGTTTTAATTTAAACTAGCATCAAGTTTTTCTTTTGGCAACTGAATTAATATCTAAGCGAAAACTTAATTATGACAATAAAATAGAAAATGGGCATTCATAAATAATACAAATCAGGTTCTATTTAAAATTGTTTGGATGAAGAATAAATATAAACTAGCTCCTATTATAAATATATTGTGCGACTTTTTAATAGCTTTAAATAAAGTCTAAAATGGCATGAAGAAAAAATATTTTGCGGCTGTTATTTTCAAAATTATAGGTGAATAGCATGGAAGTAAGCATGCAACATGCAGCAAGCATGACTTCTGTCACGGCTCCGGCGCTGCGGAGCTCCGGCGGTCCCATGCGAGCTTATGGTCGCAGATGGTTTTCACGCTCACCACCGCAGCTTCGGCTTGCTGGCCGGCAGGGCCGACCAGCCTCAGCCGTGGCGGCGAGCGTTAAAACTACCTGCGCCTCAGCTCGCAGGCGGCCTCGCCCCTCCGCGCCTACGCGGTTCTCAATTGCACTCTAGGGGTAGGGTAGATAAGACTACGTGGAGTCGGTTTTGCAGCAATTCGTTTTCGTCACTAACCTAAATTTTTAATACAATGTTTTTTTAATTGAAGGTTATAAATGGCAATATGCTAAATAAAATGAATCCAAATTAAATTCTACCATCTTCATAGTGCGCCAAGTGAGATAATACCACCGCACCTTCCGCCGTTCATGAAATTATGATACACAATATTAATAATTAACTCTTATTCCTTTTTATTGTACTCCTTTTAATATTTAGCGCTATCCACAAAGCGAAGCCTGAAACTGGGTTTTTAGTCGGCACGAAATAGTTGGTAACATATAATTTTTGCCACCCAACTACATAACATTATTAGTCGCCAAGTCATTATAAATAGCTCCTCACCTAATATTTCAATTGACTGGTATAGTTTATTTGCTACCCAAACGCAGCTGCTAGTTTTTAGTTTTTATAACACCCTTAATTTTGAACCTTACATATTATAATAGTCGCGAAAATATTTAATCGCTGGCAAGTTATTTTATTTGTTGCCAACATTTGTCGACTTTTAAGTTATTAGTCACCAGGAATATAATAAGCCTTTTAACTACATAAATGTTGACCTTTTTCTAAGTCTCAGATTGTGCTAGAAGCAGCTATATCTTTCAAGTACAATTCCCATAATCAGACGTTTTGTGGGTTTTCAAACATTTCTCACAGCCGGGTTACATTTCCAAAGTCTGGAAGTTGGTGATTGATAACCTTATAATATACGCGTACATACTAATTGATTACCCTACATAGGTACACTTTCTTATTTATTCTTACGACCAATCTCTCCGGTAGTGATGGCTGCCATCCCATTGGGCTATGAGAGTGTGGGAATAGAGAATGCATCTGTCTGCGCAGCTGGCTCAAGTCCTTATATGAGTACAGCTACCGTGGCCGACAATTAGTCTGGACGCCAGTATGAATGAAATAAATCATGAATAAACGTAACTATTTTAGGAATGATAAAATATTCATGATGAATGATCAAGTAAGTTTGGTCATTTCGTAAAACTTGTCGTAAAGTAATGCCTAAATATTGATAAAAGATTTCTACACACTATGGCTACTGTTACATGAATCTATGTGATTAGAGCATCGATCTGAATGTGGTTTGACCTGAATTCCCGAAGGCGAGAAACCTCTGTCTATTGCCAAATCTATGGATGACCGCATTATTGTGTGTCACAGTATTATTCTTGATTCACCAGAGATTGTTATAGTTTCAACCACGTTCAAACAGAATAATTATTGCTCTTATAGCTGTTTCTTAAGAAAAAAAAACTGACAGCCGCACGGACAGATCGATTATGAGGTTAAGCAACGCTTGGCGTGGTCGGTCTGTGGATGGGTGAACATCTTGTCATAAAGAAGTCTACCGTGTTTTGGAAGGCACCTTATATTGGTGGCTGTCATTTGAAAGTCTTGAGAAGTCGTTACAAATCAAAATCAGAAGCCAGAAAATCTGTCAATCGGGTTTATCAAAGGGTTGCAGATGATAGTTATTTCAGGACAAATGGGTTAAATTCAATATGTAATACGTACATAACAGTAACCTAATCAGCTAAGTAAAACAAAAGCCAACACTGAAATATATAATCATAAAAATTCTACACTTCCGTGCAGAAAAAAATGGGACAGCTATACACGTAGGGATGTTAAGAACAATATAAGTAACACTTACCTCAGTCCCGGTCGAGATTTATTACGGTTCATTTAGATGAGTTAAGTGCTTTCACAGATGTGCACTTTATTTACACACCAGCGGGTTCGTTCGCGAGGGGTACTTTTTCGCTGCAAGTAAGTGTATTTTTTTTTTTGGTTTGTTTTGGTTACGTTTTCGTTTTCTTTATCTTTATTTGTTTTAAGACGTGTTTTTTATTGATACACCAAATACCAAGGATATGATGGATACAAACATACCTCAGATACGGTTTGTTAAATTCATGATTCATAGCGAAAAAAATTGCTATTATTATAAGTATAAACATGGAAGTAGTTAAGTGAGATGAAATAGTACTATTTGATTATTAAATGCCTAGCCATTTCATGGAATTTCGAATTTATCAAAAATATGAATATCAACCTTAAATTATCTGAAAATAATTATATTATTTTCTAAGTTTGTATGTACTTTCTAAGTATATCTTAGATACCATTGACTGTGTTTCGGATGGCACGTTAAACTGTAGGTCCCGGCTGTCATTGAACATCCTTGGCAGTCGTTACGGGTCGTCAGAAGCCAGTAAGTCTGACACCAGTCTAACCAAGGGGTATCGGGTTGCCCGGGTAACTGGGTTAAGGAGGTCAGATAGGCGGTCGCTTCTTGTAAAGCACTGGTACTCAGCTGAATCCGGTTAGACTGGAAGCCGACCCCAACATGATTGGGAAAAGGCTCGGAGGATGAACCTCAAATTATCATTTATTAAATAACTGTACTCGTATTCTTATTTCTCCCGCTTATCAATTAGATCGCCACCATTAAGCCCAAGATACAATCTATACTTGCAATACTAAAATCCATCATTACTGCCTATCCATTATCAAAAACCGTCATAATATACATCTCAAGTAAAAACCATCTTAAAACATTGTTTGTACACAACTTTAAATTCCACTCTTCATATGAATAAGAAATGAAAAGCTGAAAGGTACGGTCAAAAACAAAAGTTACTTGTTATTACTTTCAAATAACATCGAATTTAAATAGGGTTACTTGTTTTACATTTTCGTATTACTTGCCTACTTGTTTTTACTTTTGTTTATGTTTTGAACTTGAAAATGTTTATTTTTTGTGTAGACAAATTGATACCTACAGCATAATGATTTAAAGATTTTTTGCTATATCATCATCGTCATCAGCCTTTTTTATCGTCCCACTGCTGGGCACAGGCCTCCTCTCACACGGAGAAGGATTGAGCGTTAATCACCACGCTTGCTTAATGTGGGTTGCTGATTTCAGACTTTATAGACCAGGTTTCCCGGAGATGTTTTCCTTCACCTTAATCAGCCTACTAGACTATTTATTATAACTACGTAATGCATAGTAAAATTGCATTTCCTTAGTAGAAGTTATAATTTAAAAATATGATATTTAACGAAAGTAATTTTTAATCACCGCTGCTCTTGAAACTTAATTAGAAAAAGAGTTGTAATTTCAAAGTATCGGTACTTAATATCAATTTCAACGCGTTTATTTTTTCTTTTTACGTCTTAAATTCATGTTTTTTTTTACACCGTCTGTACCACAGCGTAACACAAATGAAATGTGTGTCAGTAAGGCAAGCTTGACACATTTCTGAAACTGGACCAGTTTAAAAGAGCAAGTTGCAGGCAATTGCTTCAAGCACTTGCTTTTTGGCGATTGGCCAAAATATCTGTCCGGGTAACCGCGGATGATTTGTTGCTATCCACTTAATAACTGGTAATTTTGTCACCTTTTTAAAGTTAGGGGATAAATAACTTCTAAACAAGATGAGTTTATAGTTTATCTGCTACATTATAGAGAAGAGCTGAGAAAAGCTTCAGTTTTAGTGAGAGGTATTGCAACTGGATGATTCTCCGTAGGTAAAGACAGTTTATAACTTAAATACTTAGATATATTGTATCTTATCGCAATAGTGAAAAGTTAATGTTCGATTGGTAGATTTGGATAGGTTGACTTGCTGGCGTATGTACTGTAATCACAAAATCAGTATTTTAGTACGGTAAAAATGACTTGCAACTCAGCCACTACTGAGTGCTCCTGAGTTTTTTTTTTCTTATCCGGTATTGCCCCACTGCTGGGCAATGGCCTCCCCATTTTGTCTCCACACCTCTCGATCTTTTGAGCTCCTGAGCTTAGGCATACAAAAACAATGTGCATGTACACACACACATGATTTCGTGAGAAAAAAAGTATATCCCACTTAATGTCAACGGGATTACCTACCTGTCTTTTCTAAAGTACCTCTACAAACAAGTAAATGCCAATAACTTTCACTAACACGTAGGAGTTAATCCATCAAACCCACCTTAAAAAAAAACATATAAAAAACGCGAAAAAATGGTATTTAAATGTCATTCTTTTTAACTGTAATGCGATCGAAAACTCAAAGAGCGCCGCTGACAATTTAATTTGCTTGGCAAAAGTAGGTTTGGCAAGGCCGTGACTTGGCAACGCCTATGTGACGGCAATTTCTTACACATCGACGTTACAATGTAGGTTTTAGACGGAGAGCCCGTGGGTGGCAGGCTTTCCTTAGTTTAGAAAAACTATTTTGCGTCTGAGTCCAAATAAATTGACTAAAAAGATTAACTATTATGAAGTTTATAAAGTGTAGCTGTCTCTCGGAATTTTTCCGTGTACCATTGTAACAAAATAAGCTACCTATAGGTTTTTTTTATAAATCGGTTGTCTAACACTACTAAAGATTTTTCAATCAGGCTTGTGAATCCAGAAAATATGACATAGGTCGTAGGACTGTAAAACAAAGACAGTGAAATTAGTTTTCTTATATACCTTAAAATTTAAAATAAAAACACAAGTCAATGGCTCCTATCCAATTTAGGATAGACACATTAAAATTAGAACGTATAAAGTCTTGAATACAGTCTGGGTCTTTATAAAAATAACTAAGGCCTATCAACCAACAGCTCTCAGTCTACTCCTATTTATTCTCCAAGATTTTCCTCGACTTTCAGATTACTGATTCCTTTTTCAAAGTCAACAGAACTTAAACGAATTGCTGTTTTGTTTTCGCGAAATTGTTTTGTTTTATCAAGTCCGTCGTCAGCTTATTATGATGTTGTAATGTTATTTTTGCTTTTAATTAAGCTGCTATTTACTTGTCTGTTAGAAGCTTCGTGAGGCGGAAGATTATTAGGCCGTATTTGCTTTGGTGCTTGGATAAACTTTCTGGTATCACAATTAGGATGGTGCTTAGATAGGCAGAATTTTGTTTTCTGGGACTGTTGGGCTCTTAATTGTTGTGTGTTTGATGTCAATAAGGCTTCAGATTTGTATTTGGTGGTTTATTCCTTTGTTAATTCTAATGGTGAATAAAAATCTGCCCTATCACTGCTTTGCAAAATATATTTTGAATTAGTAAGAAATTTACCACGATATGTACTTTATGTCGGACATAAATGAGTGGCCATCCTGTAATGAGTTTCTCCTTGTTTCTCAAGGCATGCTTTATTAGTGCATGCCGGTTGTCACTTGAATATCTTCGGCAGACGTTACGGGTAGTCAGATTCAGTCTTACCAAAACGTATCGATGGTCAGATAAGCAGTCATCCATGTAAGACACTGGTACTCAGTTGCATTCGGCTTACTGTAACCGAGTCTCAATATTTATTTATTTAGTACACTATGGAGGACTTACAGCTAAACAATGGAAGGAAGACCTAGTCGACAGAGAGCCAATTAGAAGTCCTCGCTTATAATGATATACGTACTTGCGAGGAGGCTAGACGAGTGGAGGGACTAAAGATAGTGATTCTTGCTTAGATCTTTTACTTTATCTTATTATTTTGTCCTCAGGTACCACAACAGCAGAATGATCAACTACGACGTGGAACGAGGAATCAATGTTACCACGGATCCGGTACAGCGGCTGTCTGACCTGCTGATCCCGGCAGCCAGTGTGTCTCATGCTGGCAACTACACTTGCGTGCCAAATAACGCCGTTCCTGCTAGTATATACGTCCATATATTTAATGGTGAGTCCACTTCTTTAATCTTATTCTTCTTATAGAGTGAGCTGCAGGTTTATTCACCTAACATGCCCTAGTGTCAGAGTTTTCTCAAATTCTTAAATGACAACTTCTTACAAGTTGAAGATTATCTGTTTGTATATCTTATTGGTTTTTTTGTAGTTTTTCTCAAAACAATAGTTATACCCATCCCAACCCGCTATATCATCATGTTTTAGCATTTATCCTAACGTGATTATAACTTCTTCAAAGATTACACAACTGATAGAAATAAACATACTTTTAAAACTTTTAACAAGTTCATGAATTCCCTTTTTAAAATACTTTTTTTTCAAATCACTTCACAAATAACGCCTTGTTGAACCATGTAATTTTGCCGAAAACTTGACTATCTCAGTCATCATAGCTAACCTTAGTTCTATGAACACTTACATACTTCAAACCGATTTCTAAAATTAAAATAGCTACTAACGAGGTGCAAAATGCAATAAAGAACATCAAGAGCCAATACAGTAAGATACAGTCAAGGTGCACAATAAAAGAGGAAAAGTGATAAAAACTTAGACCAAAGCGAGTTTGGCACTAACCCAGCAAAAATTGCAAAAAAAAAAAAAAAACAAAATTGCAAGTGTTCTGTCCGCTCCTAGGTGATCAAGACTTGGATATTTTATTATATTTTCTGTTCGCAATCAGAGGAAAGAGATTTAAATTATATTTGCTGAAAAGTCTTGATGTTAGTAGAAAAACGCCTTGTTCTATATTTTGAAGAATTCTGTAAGAATAGTTTATAGACGTAAAAGTATTTGTTAATACCATATATAGGACTACATTTATTTCTTCATTTGAGTTGTATTTAACATACTTATTTCCCTTTTGTAAAGATATAATAAAGCTTTCAAACACAGTAAATAATAATCCATAAAATTAACTGATCTTTCACCAATGGTGTCACCTTCGTCCCGTGGGACTTACATTGAGTACCAGGATAAAAATATCCTTATAGACTTCCTTGATAAATTGTAATTTTTTTTTCAAATGGGTTTATTTATTTTTCGAATTGGTGTAAAAGTTAGTAAGATTAGCACATTTGAGCAAGCAAAGAACAAATTTTTCGACTATATAATTATAGCATAGACAACACCGATCTTTGCTTAAATATAATATAAGCCATCTTTAACCGCCTGTATACCTACACTTTTATACAAGAAATAATTCCTCCAACAATTCTGGTACAATCACAAGAACATTACACAAACGGAAAATAAAAACTACCCAGTAAGTAATAAAACAAAAGACAGAAAAATAATATCGTGCCGTTTCGTCGCCAGCAAAAATAAGCTTTTCGTATAAATTGTAATATTCCCCGGCTAATTTGAGAAGGGTCGTCTTAATATCATAAAATCGAAAAAAGGTCAAAATTGTTCCTCTAGCTAGAAGTTCAGAAAAATGTGTACATGAAAGTATTTGACGGTGTTAAAAGGTAAAATTTAATTTGTAATGTTATATGGGAAGATTATTTCACACGATTTTTGTATGAAAAGTAGGAAATTATATTTTCAATGCTGGGAGAGATGCCTTTCTGACAATACTTGATCGTAAGTTTAGTTACATCCAATCCATGTAGGGTTATATAAGTGTACACATTATACAGCTTTAAAGTACCTATATAAATATTTAATTATTTATTAACTAATATAAAAAAATTGGAAAAAAAATTGTTTATACCCTAAAAGCTTTGAAACTACTGAACCGATTTGAAAAAAAATATTTCACCGTGGGAAAGCTACACTCTTTACGAGTAACATAAGCTATATTTTATCTCGGCACGAGGGAGTAGTTTCTATGAGGCGCGAGTGAAACCACAGGAAAATGGCTAATTGCGGAAAATTTTCAGGACCTCGAAAACGAATGTTACGAACACTAATACAGCCATTTCCAGAAATGTTTATTTTTATAACAAAACAAAGAATATCATTAAAGTTGAGATAAGCCTTGTGGATCCACAAGATTCTTACATGTTTCTTGAAATTTGTACATTGTTATATCCTACTAATATTATAACCGCGAAAGTACATATGTTTGGATGTTTGCTTCTTTCACTCAAAACTATCAAACAGATTTTGATCAAACTTTGATAAACTTTGATAAATTATAAACGGAAGTTTATAATTTATTTGAACGACACATTAGCTGCTTATCATCCGGGTAAAGAATGGTAGTTTCCAAGTTTTCTCGGGTGAAACGGCGCAAAACCTCTAATTTGTTTATATATGTAGCTTTCAATCAGGTAAGGCATTTTTAGAATCTGCTGAAGTTCTACAGAAGATAGATGATAAAATAATTCTATTATTATAGTACATAATTTATAATGGGGTTTCCTGTTATTCTTGGCCAAGGAAACATGGTTTCCTAGAAATACTTCAACTAATTCACTTATTTCTATAGATAGATAGACAATTAAAGAGACAATTGAGACTCCTACACTATAACGCCCACTTATCTTGAATATTACTCACTAGTTTTTCCTCCCGGTTCCACTCGCGTCACAAAGGAACTACTTACTTTACGCATTCAAATTATAAAGAATCCATGACCTTTCTTAAATTTTATTAACCGACTTTAAAAAAAGAAGGTTCTTAGTTTGACCTGTGTGTATGTTGGTGCACGATTACCTCACATTTGGTAAAAAAAATACGGTTTTCAGTATAGTATTTGACAGACTTAGGAGGTTTTATTTTTTCTAAAAAGTTTTACTCTCTGTGTACAATATTTCATTTAAATTAATTCATGACAGACAGCAGCTAGTTTCCCATTAGTAATATAAGGTACTTAAGCATTATAATTATCTCTTAAACGCCAACATATTAAACGAAATATTCTAGAGTGTAAAGTGCGGAATTTTAGCACAAATTAGTTTGAAAACTAAGCCTTCTGTGAGAGCCTTTTGTGAATATTAATGACAGTTTCTTAGAAACAAATTCGTAATATATCACAAATGAATTGAGTTGTCTTAACAAGTGACTTCTAGTGTAACCAGAGCACAGTTTTCGGATAGTGACTTCGCAAGGATTGAATTAGATGATAAATGTATACAGTCTTACCTCCCCACTCAGAGACATTTAATGATTACTTAAGTCACTCCTTAGTGACGGAATGTCATACAAATCCTTCACTAAGGAATGGCTTAAGTAACCATTAAATGTCTCTAAGTGGGGAGGTTATTGAAAGGGAAATTCCTTCTTTTTGGGAAATGGATCAAAAAGAGGTTGTATTTCCATTGTGCATATTAATAAATGATGGTAATAACTTATTAAACAGAGAGTAATGCAGAAGCAAAGCAATAAAAGTATTTTTTTTGGAATCCAATAATCTATTTGCTGAGTTGCTAGAGATAGAAGTTCTTCATTATTCGTACGGAGCTGATTTTACATTGAAATCACAAGAAAGCAAAACAAACATTTATTGAAATCTGCAGTAAGTGGACGATGCGTTACTCATTCAATAATCAAAACCTTTAACGAGTTATGTGCTCGATTTTACTTAATTCTATTCAAAACTTAAGCTTTACATAGGTCTCATTCGGGGTTTTAAAACCTCGATATTTTTACCATGACATAAAATTACTCAAAAAAAATAAACCTTCACTCCTATAAAATCGCTGCCCTTGATTTTTACTGCAATCAATAAATCGTTCAACTAAGTACCTACTTTATCTACAAAGGCCTGACTATTCGATTTAAATCGAGTCTTTGGTTGATCGAGAACAAATCGAGTCAATCAGGTGAGCAACTCGCGTGAATATATCAAACGTTTCAGTAGGCTTAGATGTGGAAAATGTGGGGATCCGATTTATGTCTCATAGTGTTTGATTTGATTCCCTTCCTCAAGTAAATTAAACGGGAGAAGTATTCACGGTTTATTTGGAGAGGAAATGCAGCGTATTTGGGGTATTTTAAACATGGAATCGTTGGATATATAAATATTAATCTAATCACTACACTTGCTCCAGTAATAAAGCAACATGAAAGCTTTAAAATTCCATGAAGAATTGTTATGTTTAAACTAGATATAAATATAATTTAACGTTTTATGTACAGTAAAGTTATTTAAACATATACATAGTACATAAAAAGTACTGCAAACGTACCTATATTTCTTTGATCGTTCGCTTATTTTTATTAGCAAACAAAAGTCATCAACTCGCGGAGCATAAAATTAAAAATAAGCCTCTCTCGCTAATGTATATTCTTACTCAATGGGATGTTGTGATCAAAGTGATTATTTTATTACATCAAATAAGTTCATGTGTGTTGCGCACCCTTACTTACCCGCACTTAGTATCACCAACAAAATTAGCAAAGCAGTCAAAAATAAGAAGACAATGTTCACACAATTGACCTACAGCCATTATAATACAGCCAGCGATCAAGTCCACCAACCTCTTTGATCTCTCTACCAACTAAAATTGGCCGATATTGATAAAAATCAGCTACCGACAAAATGCGATCATCTGTACCTAACTGTACTTCTTTTCCACGGAGGAAGGAAAGATAACGGAGATGCCATAAGGAAGGCAACTCAGACTTGTTTGTAGGTCAAGTATCGTACGATACGCGTAACCAAAACGATTAGTTTCTAAAACTAACATGGCTTTCGGGTTCCTTGTCTAATAAAGACCAATGTCAAAGTTTAGTCTTGATTCTCGATTGATTGGTGATTTTTTTAACGACATCAAAAATCATCAAATGAACCCTCCCGCTGTGGGTTAGCAGCGGTGACGGAGTGTCAGACTCTTACTGACGTGTTCCGTCGTAGGTCTTTTATGTACCAGGGCCGCGGTAACTCTTTCGAACAACCCGCAGCCCCGGCAGGTTGATTGGTGATTTTATTTTGAAAATAATGAGTTTCAATGAAGGCGGGTAAGGGTGGAGTTAGTAACGTTTCTCGTCTCTCAAACACCCGCATTTTGGCGCGCTGCTTTCTTAGTAGCTCTTGCGTTATGGCATCTCCGTTAGTCATTTTGTTCTCCATGATTCTTATCCAACCCGATGCGTACCCCTTCCTAATAATTTAGTATTCGGATATGCCATCGAGATATTTTTCTTCCCGAATGAATTTTACGATATCAATTCACTTAAGGCTGTGCATAATTTATTGTGGAATGAAGAATGAATTTGGTTTTGCACTCCACTCAGGAATATTATCATCATCAGGTTTTGTAGCTTTTGGCAACTTACTGGGTGTGAGACTTGTTTTTCTTTTTAGTCAGTTTTCTTTTTCATTTTCTTGTATCCTGATATTTTTTGAACTTTTACAAATAAGAAATCCAATTTGGACTTAACCTAAACCTTACCAGGAAATTATTATACCAAAGATTTTATCTTAGTAAATGTTACAAGTTGACTTACACGTCCCTATGGAACTAGTTATAGGGCAGAATTAAATGTTGCAAATCACACTTACATAACATGAATTTCTGTTCGGTAGAAAATAATTTTCAAAATCGGTTCCGTAGACGTATTTCTATTTGTACACACTTTTACCATATTTATTGTAAAAGTATCTAGAAAGATAAAAATAATATTGAAATCAACCAACACTATAATGGAAAAAGTACGGTATCAAGCTATGTACATTAATAAAATATTAACTTTAGATACGACTATTATTGATATCACCAAAAACACACTCGTAGCAAACCGCTTTCACACTAGTCAGATTAAAATTTATATTCCAAACTAGTGAACCAATAACACATCAGGACTGGACCTCATAGATAGCAGTATTTATTAACTATATGACATTTTGCTCTCAGACATATAACTTTACTGAAACCTTTACTAATATTTTAAATGTAAAAAAGCTTGAGAACAATTTTAATATAGACATAGGAGAAACTAGTAACATATATTATGTACCTCACTTAAAAAAAATGAATTTAAAGCTTAGTTAAGAACCTGTTTAAAATCGCCAACATATCTTAAATTATATAAGTTGTCTTCCAAGGTCAAAAAAACTGAAAAGAACATTTGAACCCTTTGCCAGCAAAACTGTTTGTTCGAAGACGCTATGATTTAACTAATATAAGTAAAGTCGGTCGAAAATGTAGTCCATTTACTACACGACCCGTTTCATTTGAGAGTCATGAAATAACAACATCGCTTTTCCCTAACACTACATTAGGAAAAAGAACCTCAACGATATTAAATGTCACAGAAAATCTCAGAACAAAGTACACTTAAAATTCCAGTCGTGATTAAAATTCTAATAAGACCTTTTCTTCCACAGGTGAAAATCCCGCAGCAATGCAGTCATCTTCACCAAGTTTCATCAATCGTCTACACAGCTTCTTATTACCAACCCTCATTAGTTTAAACCTGATACGGTGACAATTTCACCAGCTGAACAACTGAAAATGTACTCTAAATGTAATAGCGCATGGTCTATTTTTGCATGGAGTGACTCCTCTGCGGTGTCGAATAAATTCGAAAGGTTATTACGAGTAGCAGGAGGCGTTGAGTGTACACGTGTTTTTACTTTACCAAGTCTGTATTTATTGAGAACATCAATTTTGTTTGTTGATTCAATATTTAAATGTTTAACTTATCCATATACGAGGACGTTATAATTAAAATTCTCTTTTTGATCTTATTAGCCATCATTATTTTGAGCCTTCAAAGTCAAAGCACATCAAATCTATATTTGACCATCTTTCCTCCCTCTCAATGATTCGTGGAAGGTTCAAGCCTCTCATTGGATTTCAACAATTTCGATTCCTCTCTGTTATTCACCAATTTCTCGGCTTCCTTAACATCAGGATGGTAAATTATTAGTCATTTGGAAATGGAAATTTTATCCTCCGTTCCCTCATTACTTGAGGATCTTGAATGCAATCAATGAGCTATCTCCATCAATGTAGGTCAAGCCTTGCAGAGCGCCTCACTTATTAAATATATTTATTCAAGGCAATTCTTTATTTGTACTTAGAAACGTGGAAGCCAATTAGCTGATGAGTCCAATTTTATTGATAAGAACGGTGCTAATAAAGAAAAATCAGTCAGTAAGCCAGTCAAATTAAGAAAAGAAACTTATAGAACACCAAAATATATATTTTTTGCGGGCTTATAAAAGAGCTAGTGCTAGTTATTATGTCGAGTCCCATCTTATACATGTTTACTGCTAGTAAATTGTGATATTATCCTCAATAACAAAACAACGTGTGGATTATGACAAGAGTGACCCAGATCCCTTACTGGCTAAGTCGACAGGATGGACATATACCTTCTCTGCTTAGCATATAAATTTACTGCGTGATGAGGGGTCTTTGACGTATCCTGATTATCATTCATATTGTGATGACAGGCTTCAGAAGGTACCTGAGAGATATATGAGTACCTTTAGAAATATCACTCCTCTAGTCTTAAATGTTAATTATTTTCTGTGCCACTCTAAAATATTTGAATATAAGCCTGATAATGGATACGATATCAAACGCTTTGAGATACTCAAAGATAATATTTGTGGACTAAATGGAGTCTTAAATAAACCAAAGATCACAGATTATGTTTCAGATTTTGAAGTATTAATACCACTTAGCACGAAACCTTTGATCTTTACTTTGAACGTGAACTAAATAGTTTAAACTGTTATCGTGTTCAAAATAACTAGTTTGTAGCACAAAACGAGGCGAAAATATTCTTTGATAAAATCGTAATTATGACAACGGTTGCGAAAGAGCAGAATTTAATATTGCTAAAAGGGATAAAGTAGAGAGCGTAATTAAAGGGGCCCTGCTCACAAGTGCCACTGGTGATACAAAATTATTTCAAGTACAACCCGTTCATAATCGTTTTCTGCACAGCGTCCTTATTATAAGCCGCGTAAGTAATTTTAATTGAGCCACCCTATAATTCCCTTCGAGAATTGTTACTGTAACGGCCCCCAATTATTTGAAATAGTCAACCTTTTGGACCAATGTGATTTCTGTGCAAAGATCAGTTGCTTCTAAATGTTCTTGCCTTGCTATTTTAGCTTTAAACTTTCATGGATCGGGAATTTTGTTGGGTACAGAAAAGGCGACTGCTTTTGAAATGTGAAAGGTTTCAGAATTGATGAACCCAATTGAATTTGTCGCCGCCCGAACGTGTATTCTTGGGAAGTGTGTTCCATTTTATTTACTATCGGGTTGTGTCAAACGTAAGTTTTATATGAATACATACATACATGAAACTATCTTATGTTGCGTACAATTTATATTTGCATACGAAATCTATTTTCCTACTTGCTGAGTTTTGAGAAGAATTGGTTTTTGGTTCAAAATCGTGCGTACGTAAACCTGTCATTCCACGTTTGGGTGGGCGTTTTTCTTACATTTCTAACCCCTCGGACCTTTGAGGGTACGTAAATTCTTGGGTTCTGCGTCTGATTTCTCTCCGGCCGTCTTGAATTACCGTCCCATTGGAATATGCGAGTGATAGAGAATTTTCTGCGCAAACTTGTGAATTATGGGTAATCTTCTGGATAGTCTGAGATTGGCTTCCGTGACCGAAATTTAGGCCCAGAGAAATAATTCTCCTACTTTATTATGTAGCAGGGAGATGAGAATCCAATTTCGCTAATAGGTTTTCTGTTTCAGTACAATATAATTCCGAGTCTAACAATGATGGAGTTATATTACTATTGCGAGACAAACATGCAAATTGTAATCCTGGTTCATATTACAAATGCTAAAATAGGTTATGTTTCAATTCTGTTAACTACTAGCGTATTTCTAAGAATTTCAATAATAATTTCGGAATTCTAACAGAATGACTTGAATGTGGTATTATGAACATGAAGACATTCGTACTTAAACTGGAGTATTCAGTAACTGATATTACGTAACTTTGAAACGTTAAAAGCTTTGGTCATATAAATGAGTGTGATAACAATAGATGTATTAAAATAGTTTTTAATATAAAAGTTGATCAAATTAACACAACTTATTACATTTAAAAAGGCTTACATATTGATGTTGTTTGTAATAAATATGAAAACAAAGCGGACAGCTAAACAAATTAATAGCCTGTTAGAATTGCAGAAAAAACTACTAGTGAAACAATTCAATATGTTTTATTTTTATACTAGATTGAACGCAGCTTAATGTTATTAACCGAAGCCGATAAAAAAACTTTGCTGCTACATAAAGTATTGGTATTTTATTTATTCTGTTCATTGCTCTGTTAATAGCGCGTCGAAGAAAAAGTTAATTATCCTTCTAACTTCAATATTGCATTTGAAGCCAGAGAAAGGTGAGATATTTACAACTTTTTTTAATACTAGTGTATTCTATATGGTTCTTTATTATCTATTTTCGTTTTATCAACATCAAGAAGCGAACATTTAACCAAATTAAAACTTTAGAAATTTCGGAACATAATCTGATTTTTTTACGCCGCATTTTGAACCACACATAAAGTCATCCACATAGATACAAGTTTAACCAAAAGTCTAACCGTTCTAAAGCAATCATGTACATCGCTCAACTTCCATCAAAAGCCTGCTACCGAAAATTTCCCTCAAAAACTTCCCCTTGCGAAAGATTTATGCCATTATCACCATACTGCGGGAAAATGGGTGCCGCAGTTTGTTATTAAGGCAGGTGACGCCCAGACCCTACATATAATCCCTTACTGCATACTGCAGACTAAAATGTTGGCCGATAGTTGGCCCAATGGTTGGCAGAAGGTAAATTTTTGGAAGGTACTCGTGCCTCCAATCATACTTTTACTGGACTCAAATTCACTGATGACATCAGTTTTCTTAAAACAATTTTAAAGTAAACAGAAATGAAAATTAAAAAATGGATATTTATGTTTTCGGTGAATTTGGAGCCTGTTCGCGGTTGTGTACGTATTGCCACTAAAGAAAGAAATGCATTTTGGTCCACACTTAAAATCGCGTACATGATAAATAAGTAAAATAATAAGAATAATCAAACATCAGGGTCTGCTTTGCGTCACAAGCACGGATTCATTCATCTCTCACCCAATCATTTTCATACTGATTTATGAACCCGATCAAACTATCGGCCAACTTAAAGTTGTCAGTGTACAGCATCTCTTAGTGGAAACTTATGACACTCTTGTAGAAGGTAGGTTCAGCCACAAACGCCGATGCGATAAACTTATGTAACTTAAAGACAAACGCTTTGTTTGGGATCTAGAAGAATTTCGTTGCACGCAAAAATTAGACCATGTCTTTAATGCTATTGTAATTATGTATGAAGTTGGTGGTGTAATATAAAGATTTTTGTTGAATTAATTCTAGTTAAATTTCGGTTATAAACCTGACACTTGGTTTTTCAAAAGTTAATTTCGTAAAACAATATCCAATTTGACACAATCCTCAATCAAAGCCAAGAGCGGTTTTGGGTATAAAACCACGAAATTTGGTATATTGTCACCGATTTATTCCAGGTTTTTGGTACACCAATAAAGTGTAAATGAAAATGTGGCAAGTACTACAGTTATCAAGTTAATTGCACGCGATGGCCATCTCACCTCAGCTATAATTCAAAATGGCCGAATTTGAAAACGTTTTTTAAACATACAACAGTGAACCAAATAAAATATTAAATTGTCTTCTTTTATATATGAAACAAAACGTTATTTTATTTCCAGTTTAATTGAACTAGTAAACTAAAAGCTACTGTACCGTTCGAACTGAATTTACGCTCAGAGAGCAATATACTCATTAAAGAGAAACGTTTTTTTTCTGTGTAGCTATCTGCGAATAACAATTTTGTTTGTAAAATTCATAGAGGAATGAACGATAGCGGAGATGCCATAACGAAGGTAGGTCAGACGCCTTCTTGTAGGTCAATTGGGCATGATCAGTAACTATAACTAAGCATTCGGGTTCCTTGTCAAGTCAAAACCAATCTGTCAAATATTGGTTGATTCTTTTCTTGAATTCTTGATAGATTGGTGATAAATATAGGCGAGTTCTTAAAGAGGCGTATAACGGTTTCTCGTACCCCGAACACCTTCATTTTGGGCGCGCTACTTTCGATACATTTTGCGTTATGACATCTCCGCTAGTCATTTTGTTCTCCATGGTCACCTTGTTACGTTGTTTTGTAAAAACACTCTGTAAATGAAACGTGACATTGACAAATAGCAGTGACATTTTCATTAACGTAATTACTCGATAAGACAGTTGTGTCCTTTCATTTTAATCACATTTTATATCTTTTTTGTTCTGAAGTCATTTTTCTTGAGGCTTTTAAAGAAACTGTTCGTGTTTTATTTACAAGAGAGACTTTAGACGTCATTGTTTTTCTGTTCATATATTCTTGTCAGTTTAAAAGTATTCGGTAATCACGGTACAATTTCATTTAAATATAAAACAGCTGTTTCTATGTTTTGACATGGGAGATTTTTATTTTATTAATAGAACTGACAAGTCATTAATTAAGTTTTTTCATGGAAAAAATAATCACTGTTATAAATAGTGCTTATTACGTTATGCCATAGGTACTTAAAACCAGATTGCACGAAAGCGGATTGGAGTAGAGCTGTTTCTAAACAACCAATAGGAACGCTTGCAGATACTTTTTGGTTTGAATAACGAATTCCTATTGGTTGCTTAAAATTTTCTCCGCTCCATATTGGTGGAGTTTGAGCCTTCCACGAAAGCGAGTAAGAAAAGATTATTTTTCATATTAATGTAATTAAATATTTTATTTTCAATAAAATTGTAAATAAAACTTAGTGTATATGTGATAAACAAGCTCATAAAATGTCTGTTAATAATTGTAAATATTACTATAAATATTGTATTAGTGTAAGATTGAGCCACGTATAATATAAAAATAACTGTTCATTTTTATATTTGTTTTATTTGCTAAACCGTTTATTCTTTCACAGAAATACTAATATTTTACGCAAGAATGGGTACATAAAACCTTTTTGTAAAAACTTTATTTTTCGTGTGCAGTAAACTACAAAAAAAGGTAATTTAACATTCTTTACAAGACAAAATAGTCGTAAATTGCAAGCTTCGATTGAAATAAAAATAAATGAAAAAAAAAAGGTCCATTAATTCAATCTGACAGCTGAGAAGAAATATAATTCCGACTTGTCAGAGCAAGCCACGAGAAATAAATCAAATAAATAGATTTCGTTTTGCACTGCAGAACATTTACATTTACAATTCTTATAGCGAATTATGTGAGGATAAAGTTCTATTCATCAATTTCTTTGGTAAGTGAATGAAACATCCATTTGGTTTGCATCTTCATATGATAAACGTGGAAGTATTTATTATTCTTTCATGCAAAAATGGCGAATGAATTTTATAAACACTTCAGTAATATAGCTCAAATACCAGAACAATATCATCATCTACCTGACCCTTTTCCCAACTATGTTGGGGTCGGCTTCTAGTCTAACTGGTTGCAGCTGAGTGCCAGTGTTTTACAAGGAGCAACTACCTATTTCACCTCCTCAACCCACTTACTCGGGCAACAGAATACCCCTTGGTTAAACTGGCATCAGACTTACTGGCTTCTGACTACCCGTAACGACTGCCAAGGATGCCAAGCAATTCAACTGATAAAAAGAATATTACGAACAGCCTTTAATAGCATTGTCCCTATACAGATATCTAATTTTTGTACCTGTCCTTCACAAAGGACAAATAATGCCAATGTCCTTTTTAAGGGACATCTCTCGGCGATTTTGCACAAGCTTTTGAATAATGTCTTGCATTCATCTTCTTAACAAGATAAACATTCTGAGCATACTTTCAGCATACTAGAGAGAGTAATAGGGCTTTAGTAGTTCAGTAAGTTTATGAGACTTTTGTCTTTGAGAATCTGGTGTTGATACAGTCGGCTGAAAATATAGTGAACACTTTAGGAGTGAGATTCATTTGGACTTCATGATATGAAATTATAAGGTCGATTTTCAAGTGTACCTTAGCTATGATAGGTGTCATGAAAACTTTTGTTAAAACTACTAGACCACTGCATACTCAAAAACTGTGTAAACAAAAATTACGAAAAATTATTTCATCTTGCTTTAAAAACACGTGGAAAAGTGTTGTTTCAAAACTATTTGCAAAATAAATATCATTTACTTTCAGACTAAGGTATGTACTCCTGCTTTGATGATACTCGAATAAAAATGGAAGTTCTAAAGGTTGGTAACTTTTATGTACTGAAATATGACGTTTGTTTCATTAAAAAAAATGTGAGTGTACTCAACAAAACAAATGACAAACAAATATCTACATCAGAATAGACAATTTTAATAAACAAAGACATCTCTGATTCCACAACGTTATTAAGAACCTTTGTCGCATCCATTAGTTCAATTGCATTATAAATCAAATTGAAAGCTAATATGGACGGAGCTACCCCTATATTTAATGCAGAGCTGGTTAGGTCAATTTCAAGTTCTAAGGTACTGGTTAAAGGCTGTCTTGTAGTTAACAATGTATGGTAAGATGGCGAAATGTAGTAACCTATGTGAACACTGAAGGGCTTTTGGGAGTTGACTGGTCGGAAGTTTGTTCATCATCTCTCTCTTCTTCCTAAAGTTTTTAAATTTTAGACATATTTTCACAAAGCAACCGAATTCTGGATGTTGGCGATGGATGAGCGCATCGCAGAAACCAACTGTTGAGGTGAAATCATGTGAAGAAATCGCGCAAAAGCTTCTTCGTCCTCATCACAATCGGAAAACGTCCACTGCTGGACTTTAAAATATAAAAAACAGGCCACCAATATGGGGCACATGATCAAAATCAAATCAAAATCATTTTTTTTAATTTCAAATAGGCCTTTGCAGGCTTTTATGAAATGACATATTAATTAATTGCACGGATCCAAAAAGTTGGTATCATTGAGAAGGGCCGGCAGGAAACTCCATGGTCCAAAGTACAGGTGGTTGAGCCCCAGAGACAGAAACCTCCCCACAATGCCTTCTGAATCAGTTCCTTGAACCGGCCTAACAAGAGCCTTATTAAGTGGTCACCATTATTATTAGGTAACATTTGTATGCCTGAAACTAATGTCTTTATTTGCAGAGGAAATGTTTCAATTAGTTAAGTGTGGTACAGATACAGTGCTTTCATTTATTAAGCCTGAAAATCAGACAGACTGAATTCAGTTCAACGGCTTTACCACAAATGTTTAGATAGGATTCATGTTCGGTAAGGTAAAAAAGGATTCATTGATTTTGAAAAATTATCGTGTATAGATAGAACGAAATCTGGGGAAGACTCAGAATTTATAGTGGTCAAAATTACTGGTGTAAATAATATTAAAAAACACCGTTGTGCTGCACTGTGATACTTATAATTATTTCTTCTGGTCTACTTGCCCTAGCAAATAGTAACAAATTGCGTGAGAAAATTTTTTTTTTTTCGGGGGTAGGTGAACGAAAAGTAAATACGTGTCTCAGATGCTCTGAGTGTTTTAAAATATATTTAATAGTATTTTAACAGTTTTTTAAAATAAATTTAATTTATTACTTACTTACATAACGTATATGTAATAGTTGTGTAAAAATATCACCTGCCACATCACCTTCACCACATCTACTTAGTCACAGAAAGCACAACCACTATGTCACAGTTATCGGAGATCTTGTCCATTCAGAAGAGCCTTGAGGAACATTTTACCAAGAAAATGGATCAACTCGGAGCCCAAATTCAAGCAGCGGGTCCGGTGAAGGACACGGTGGCCAAGGTTGCAGAGGAGTTCCGAGCCTTCAGGGAACTGATCTACAGTGTGTTGGGTTTGCTGCGTAAGCAAATTGCTGAGTGTGTTTCACACATTGACACGCTGGAGATGAGACACCGTAGGAAGGCGTTAATTTTTCAAGGACTTCCTGAAGCTGAGAAGGAAGACTGCTCTTCCAAAATAATCCATCTTCTTAGCAGTAAATTGGCTCTGAGAAACATCACAGCAGCGAACATTAAAGTTGCTCACAGGCTTGGCAGTCCTGGTAAAGATCACCCGAGGCCCATTCTTGTGAGATTCTCTAATCTGGAGGTAAAATCTTTGATTTGGAAAGCGAAGACTGGCTTGAAGGGGTCCAAAATCTCAGTAAAGGAATTTCTGACGAAGACTAGGCAGTCCGTCTTCACTCAGGCACGGCAGCACTTCGGAATGCGGTCATGTTGGACGCAGGACGGCGTGATTGTTGTTAAGGCCTCAGACGGAACTCGCCACAAGATTACTTCGATGGACGAGTTAAAGCCGCTCCTGGACAAGTACCCCACTAAGTCTTCGCCCTCGTCGACTGCTTGAGACCTTCTGGAATGCAAATAACACCGTATGTAATGAATAGTTCTTGGATATCGATTTTATCTCATTCTCTTTTTTTTATATAAAATTAGTGAAGGTACTTACTAGTTGTTAGGTTAGATTTTCTTAGTAAAGTAGTTTTTTTTTGCATGGTCATGTTTGTTCTCGTCCTTTTTGTACTTCTTAATTCTGTACCCTCACTAGGTAATTAAAATGCACCTTTTTTTTTTTTTTTTTTAATTCTATCATTGCATGTATCGATCACAGAATTAAATCTTGTGTTGCAGTGTTGATGTAAATTGTAATGTCGTTGTCACTTGTCACTGTATTGCACGCACGTAATGTCAAAATCAAACATGCACAGATTAAGGTTTTTATTTCGTTCAGAAATTGTGTCTGAGACAGACTGCATCATGTTGATTTTTATTTTTATTATTTTTTTGTATGTTCGTTATCATTTGCTTTTTGTGTTTTTTTTTTTTGTTATATAATCATAATTTTATAGTAGTATAGTTCAAGCATAACGTTAATTTTTCTTATCATGTTCTATGGGTGTTAGCTGGCGGGTGAAGTTAAGAAAGTACTGTAAGGTAAGGTTGTTCGAGTTAATTTTTTTTTTATATTATATTTCGTTGTAAATTAATTTTATATATATATTTTATTTATTACTTATGTATTCGGATAATGACAGTTTTCATTCTGCCAATGAATCCTTGGATGGTGATGATAGTTTTTGTTCTTTAACCGATACGCTTGGGGATACTCTGAGAACACAGTTTAATCAATCGGACAAGCTGTTTAACGTGTGTCATATAAATGCTCAAAGTGTTGCTAGTCACTACAGTGAGCTCTTTGAGACTTTTTCTAATATGAATGTGCATGCCATTCTGATTTCCGAGAGTTGGCTCAAACCAAATCTCTTGTCCACCTCATACCCCCTTCCTGGTTATGTTCTCATTCGGAATGATCGGCTTGGTAGAAGAGGGGGTGGCGTGGCAATATACCTTCGATCTGACTTTTCTTACAAAGCCCTGGCTGCCTCTCCTAGTCATCAGGCTTGTGCGGAATACCTCTTTCTGGAGGTTTCTGTTAAAGGAGCTAAAGCCGTCGTTGGTGTTGTTTATTGCCCCCCTTCTGTCGACTACTTCACTGATTTTGAATCGGTTTTAGAATCGATAGGTTCCGAGTATGCACATTATATCATCATGGGCGATTTCAATACAAATCTCCTTGCTCCTAATTCTCCTCGATCCCGTAAACTCCTTCATCTTGTGGAATCATCTAGTTTACACATTTTGCCCTTGCAGGCAACTCACCGATCTACAGTAGGTGATGATTCCTGGCTGGATTTAATCCTTACTTCCGACCTTTCCCTTGTTTCCTCTCATGGTCAATTTATTGCTCCTGGTTTTTCTCATCACGACCTAATTTTCCTCTCCTACATCCTTAAACCTCCTAAGTCCAAGCCTAAGGTTCTGCATAGGCGTTGCTTTGCACGTATGAACGTAGATCAGCTTCTCAATGATGCTGCTGAAATTGACTGGACTCCATTGATAGAAGCTGACTCAGTTAATGATAAGCTTGAAATTTTTAACAACCGGGTGAACGTTTTGTATGATCTCCATGCACCCGTTAAGAGAGTTAGAGTAAAACGTCCCCCAGCACCGTGGATGACCGAGCTTATTAAGATAGCAATGCGTAGGAGGGATCGTGCGTTCAGGAAGTTTAAGAGGGACCGTACGGACGAAAATTGGGCTCAATTTAAAACTGCAAGGAATCGGTGTAATCTTATGATACGTAACGCCAAACGCCGCCATATACTAAACAATATCTCTACTTCTTCTTCTGCTAATATCTGGAAGTTCCTCGGAACACTCGGTATTGGCAAATCGCGACATTTAGACCTACCTAACTCGATTAGTTTAGACACTTTAAATAGTCATTTCTGCACTTCTTCCAATTTGGATAATGTAATCAAGCAAGCAACTCTTAACTATATTGCTGGTCTATCGCGTCCTGACATCAAAACTTTTAATTTTTCACCGGTTGATGAGGAAGAGGTCAAAAAAATTATCCTATCCATTAAATCGAAAGCGGTGGGCTGTGACAATATCAGTCGCCAAATGATTATTTCTATTCTAGTCCCAATTCTTCCTGCTATCACCCACATTATCAACTTTTCCCTATTCTCTGGGGTTTTTCCTTCACTTTGGAGGAAAGCGTACGTCTGTCCTCTTCCTAAAATTTCTAATCCAACTCTCCCCAATCATTTCCGTCCAATCTCGATCCTGCCATTCTTATCCAAAGTGCTAGAGGCTTGTGCCCATAAACAATTCGCTCGTTTTGTCTACGAAAACCAACTTATGAGCCCATTTCAATCTGGATTTAGGCCAGGCCACAGCACTTCCTCTGCCCTTCTCAAAGTGACTGGCGATATTCGACACGCCATGGAAGACGCTAAGCTGACAGTGTTGGTTTTAGTCGATTTCTCAAATGCGTTTAATACCGTCAGTCACGATATCCTTTTATCTATCCTGTCATATATCATGGTCTCTTCCGATGCATTGGACTGGTTTTCTTCTTATCTTCGGGAGCGCCAGCAGTCGGTTCGGGTAGATGAAGTCTCGTCAACCTGGTGTAATTTGGATGCTGGCGTTCCTCAAGGCGGCATACTCTCACCCCTTTTGTTTGCAGTATTCATAAATTTACTTACTCCTGAGCTTCAGTGTTCGTATCACCTCTATGCCGATGACTTGCAGTTATATCGACATACGACAGTTGATGATTTGGTTGACACGCTCGATAAGGTTAACGCAGACTTGGCGGTTGTGAAAAATTGGGCGGACAGGTTTGGAGTGGCAGTCAACCCTGGGAAATGCCAAGCCATCATTATTGGTGGCTCGAGGAATATTATCAGGGTGGATACTTCCAGCTTGCCGCCAGTAATATTCAATGGTATGACAGTACCTTATAGTGGCAACGTCAAGAACCTTGGCTTACAAATGGACACCACACTGAATTGGCAACCACAAGTCGCAGCTGTCAGCCAAAAAGTCACTAACATACTACGGTTCCTCTACCGCCTGAAAAATTTGCTCCCGCCCAGTGTGAAAGCGATGCTTATGCGAACCTTAATCTTCCCCATAATCGACTATGGTGATGTGTGCTACTATGACCTGAATGCAGATCTGCTCAACAAACTTGACCGGCTTCTCAATAATTGCATTCGATTCGTTTTTAATCTTCGCAAGTACGATCATGTGTCAGTGTATCGAACGCAGCTCAGATGGCTACCTATTAGGCAGCGTCGTGAGGTGAGGGCATTGACTACTCTTTTCTCTATTCTTCACACTCCTACTTCACCTTCTTATTTAACTTCTCTTTTCAAATATCTTGGCTCACATCATGACAAAAATTTACGCTCTTTCAACAATCGCCTTCTACAATGTCCTACACATCGTTCTGATATCATACACTCTTCCTTCTTTGTAAAATCTATTCTTCTCTGGAATGAGTTACCTCTGGAGATCAGGATGGTAAATACCCGTCACACCTTCAAACTCAAAGTTCGTCACCACTATCTTGGGAAATTGGCAGAAACATAAATAGTCAGTTTCAAATTAACTTTCTTAATATGTTATTAGTATTGTTTGTAGTGTACATATTTATATAGTTATATATATACATATATATTATTATTAATTTATTTGTGTATTGTAATATATGTAGGTATATGTTTCACACTAGTTTTTCGGATTTGTTTGCACCTACCAACGCTTTCTCTCCGCCACCCAAAGGTAGACTGGTAGAGAACGCCTAAGGCGTTAAGTCCGCCATTGTACTATTTGTGCAAGAAGTATTTAAAAAAAAAAAAAAAAAAAATTCTATAAATAGGTATCTGTGAAACTACAACCTTTGTGCCCGAACACATGCTAGCAGAGTACTATTGCTGACGCGTACCTACACATTTTTTATCGAGTTCACGAACAATTTTCGTGTTATCTTACCATTAGACACAGATCAATTCAAGCTTCCACAAAAGGTTACACACGATATTCGAAGTTCAGTACAAAAAACTTCACAAGACAGGCTCTCGTTCGCTATTTTAGCCAGAGAATTCTAATTTCGCTCACCAAAAGAACGTTCAAAATGTACACGGAGAAAGGAAAGATAGCGGAGATGCCAAGTATCATATATCAGTAGGTCAGGCGCCTGCTTGTAGGTCAAAGTAACGAACGGTGGGCGTTATCAAAATAATCAATTACTAGGACTAACGAAACGTTCGGGTTCCTTGTCAAATCAATTAATCAATAGTGTTGATTGATTGATGATTTTATTTAAAAAAAAATGAGAGTGGAGCTAGTAATGTTCCTCGTCCCCCGAACAACCGCATTTTGGCGCGCTACTTTCTTAAGAAATTTTGCGTTATGACATCTCCGCCTGTCATTTTGTTCTCCATGAAAATGTACCAATTGAATTCAGTTTTCATTATTCCGAAAAGCTTTTGATGAAGTTTCGTCCACATTAATTCATCTGGTGCTTTGTGAGACAATTCTTCTTTTTACTTTATGTCTACTTTGAGGACTAATGTTATCCTTTGTATTGTCTCTGGTATATCAGAGACGATTTTATTTTTAGAATGACGTTAAGGTTACATTTTTTGAGTAAGTAGTTAGAAGAATATCTGATTTAAGTAGTTTGTAAATATTTTCATTTTCATTTGGATTACTATCATACAAGGTTTTCTAAAGGTTTAAACGGGATGTAAGTAATGTGAACCGGCATTTCTTGAATATGAATAAGTAAAATTTATAACTTTAAGAAAAACATTATACACATATTATTTCTTGAAATTATAAATTCTACGTAATCTTAATATTTGCATCAGCATCTGACGAATTCCAAGAAAAAGTATTGCGCTTTAAATATCCATGTAAACTGATGAAGAAATCAAGTTTCGAGTGACATGGTCAGTATGCAAAACGCTTATTCATCATCATTATCTCAGCCATAGGACGTCCACTGCTGAACATAGGCCTCCCCCTTAAATCTCCACAGATACCTGTTGGAGGCGACCTGTATCCAGCATCTTAGGGCGACCTTTAAAAGCTCGTCTGTCCACCTTGTTGGTGGACGCTGAAACGCTTATTAAGTAAAAAAAAGAAATTAAATAATTGTAACCATCACTTTGATCTACCAACAAAGAAATAAAGTTATTAAACTGAGCATTCAACAGACTTCTATTATACACAATATTAGTATCTATGTCCACATATTCACTAATCCAATGCAGACGGATTAACCCTAAAACGTATATATTTGTATGAAACAAGATGAATGAAATTTATAAAGGCGTTGTTTATTTTTGGCTTAAAGAAAGTACGATGAACTGTTTTAATTTAATAAAATGTATTTGTTAAAAGAAAGGTCATTCTGATTAATAATGTTTTTTCAAATATTATTGACAAAGATAAGCCCTTTAAGATAATGTTATGGATTTTGAAAACCGAGCACACAAACCTAGGTACTTATGGATCGTTATTTAATAAAATATTCTATTATTAAAAATTATAAGCAAAGTTAATAATTTCCCTAACTTTACCCACTACATATACTACATATACCTACAAATAATGTGAAACTGTAGAGTTTGTTTGTTTGAATTCTTAGAATTATACGACCAAAAAAAAAATCTTTTAGTGTCAGATCTTTATCCAGAGACAGGAGATAATTTTCTCGATAACTAATAAAACAATATGCTTCACAACAAATCACATAATCCTTATAAAGGTCGCCGGAAGACGCTGGATGCAGGTGGCTTCCAACAGGTATCTGTGGAGATCTAAGGGGAGGCCTATGTTCAGCAGTGGACGTCCTTAGAAATTACATAATACGTAACCTAAGATCAAACAATTAACCTACAAACAAAATCTAACTATTTAAACTCAATCATCCTTAAATAATAATTCCACCAGTTTCAAGTTGCTACTTATCTTAATAATGTCAAATGTTTCTGAGAAGCTGAACCACAGAGCTAGTAATAAAATAGAGGAAGACTTTGATTAATAGATGGAGTAATAAAATGGCGCGCGTATGTTATATCTGTCTGTCAGAATAGCGGCGTGTTCTCCGTTACACTGGGATTTATTTGGGAAAATAAGCAGATATATACGAGAAATAAAAAATATTAACAATATTTTTATCCTCCTAAAATATGGTTAACATTTTCGTGTCAAACTTCAACGTGGATTGATTGATCTAAGGTTGAAGAACGCTTGACGCAGCCAGAAAAAGGATGGGTAACCGTTTATATCATAATGAGGTAAAAAAAAATCACATCTTCATTCACTGTTCTTCTCCTTCCTATGCTTTTATCTAAAGAAAACTTCGGCTACTCTGACAATATTACCAGTGTTGTAAAATACTTATACCATTTATTTATAGGTACACCAAAAGAATTCCACTCAGGAAAGATACAAATAATACAAAGTACACCATGATATTGTTAAATTAGAATAGACTCTTTTAATGGCTATTTTATTTCCAAACCACTAAGGATGTAGAAGAAAAAAAAACTTTGAACTATCAATACTATTTTCTATAGTTCCTTTGTGAACCAATTTATTCTGTGTCATTTCTAAACACAGATGAGTAATTCCAAAATCATAATTACAAATTAATTGCAGATGAAATCCCATAATGTTGTGATTACGCACAGTTTAGTTATTATTGCAATAAAATGACGCGTTTGTGTAATAACTGTCAGTTGGCTGGATCCTGCGGTTTCATACATAGCTGTGATGTTTTGATGCTGATTATTAAGCTGGGGACAGACTACGCGTTTGGCGCGTAGTTGGTTACGCGTATAGCGTATGATTGTTCAGTTTTTACAGCTATGGTCAAATAATGTTTCGGTTCTGAAGTTGTTTTCGTATGTATGAACAAAATACTATTGATCATACGCAAATAATCTTCAATTTGACGTAGTAAAGTCACTATTAGTTCACGTTAAACTTTTTGTCGTCACAGAACACAGCGGGAGACGTGGGAAGACATGCGCACCTATCGTTCACATGTCAGTTATTTAACATAATGGCAACATATAACAAATTACATAAAAACATAATGGCTCAGAATCTAGTTGCGGTCCGCTAGTGACTTTTGGGAAAAGTTTAGCTTACTTTAGAGTATATACCAGAGCTATTTATCAAGAACCTACAGTCCATGGTTTAAATATTCTCCACTCACGGTATATTCGTAAACGCGTAACAAATTACGCGTACGTTGTAACGCCTCGTCTGCACTTAGCTTTACAATATGTATATTGTGAAGCAATTTCTGACGTAATTCCGCTATTATGGTCGGATAATTTAATAGTTTTAGCTCTGCTAGTAATTTATTTTACGTTCATTTTTGTGATAATTGAATTTTAGGGTGATTAATTTTGTTTATGTTGTCCAGTGGATTGTCAAATTTTAAATTAGTTTAACTATGATAGCTAGATAAATTATTTATAAAGTTAATCAAATTGGTTTTTCGTTTCATTAAATCGGTATGAAATAATAGACACATCATTATGTCCTAATGTTTTAAAACAACTACCACTGTACATAATGGGTGCGGGTTCGATTATAGGTCGAGCAAGTAGGTCCAATGCAGCTTTTCGAAGTTATACTTTCTTTGTTCAAAGGTACGGAGGTATACTGAGGAAACATGGAAAACGC
Organism: Helicoverpa zea x Helicoverpa armigera; assembly: GCA_033682625.1. Classification (NCBI taxonomy): domain Eukaryota; kingdom Metazoa; phylum Arthropoda; class Insecta; order Lepidoptera; family Noctuidae; genus Helicoverpa; species Helicoverpa zea x Helicoverpa armigera. Next base: position 1,004,689 of record JAWIIS010000056.1, on the reverse strand, counting down.
GGTAAGAAAGCAAGAAAAGCGAATTTCATAATACAAATAAAGGTGAAACAAGTCACAGATAACAAAATAAAATAGCAACTAAATAACTAACAAAATGGTAATTAACAGTCGATCCTTCTCTGTATGAGAAGAGGCCAGTGTGCTGCAGTAGAATAAAAGAAAAGCTTATGATATAAGCCTCAATTAAGAGACAAAGGATAAACTCGCCTCAATGAATAAATTCTTTCCCAAATAAAAACATACCTCGACAGTAACATACCGCGCTTAAAATGCACTCGAAGAATAAACGAGAAACCCAGACTTGTATTTTCTACATACAAATAAATCAAATTGCACTGTCTGTTTGTAGAAAAACAAGTGCATATTTCTTCTGCACTATTGAGGAAGATAAATAGTATTTGTTTAATTTTGTCTGTTGTCAGATGGGTCTAATCTCCGAAACCGCTTCACCAATAGCCATGGAGAGGATGGATGGATATATGAATACCTAATCTTTTGTGCAATTGGCAGTTCACTGTCGAATTGACAATTTTCAAGGAAAATAGCATTTTTTGTACTGATTGACAGGAGCGTCAACTATGCCAATAACGGTAGGATTATACGTTTTCATCGTACCTTTATGTGAATTCTTATTTGGAGTCTTCTTTTTCCATATTTAAGGTTCTGACATCATCTCACAAGTAGATTATATAAGTCCTAGGCATATCAAACAAATACTATTACTATTACTATCACTTTCCTTTCTTTTATAACTAGAATATTCATTAGAATTTAAAAATAAATTTGAATATTAAGAATGTTACTTGTGAGATGACGGCAGACAGAAGAGTATGGAAGAATAAAACATGCTGCACCGATCACAAATAAAATTGGGACAAGGACAGGATAATGATGATAATCACTATCACATTTCTTTCTTTTGTTTTTATTTTATTTCTCCCTACTTAAATTTTAATTTGAAATAAGAATTGGAGTACGAGAAAATACCCCGTAAGCCGAGAGTAGCCGGGAGGCAAAGCTAGCAATTTTTTATATTGTTTTTTTTCTTTATTTTTGCTTTCTTACATTTTCTTTGATGTCGGTTGCTAGGGAAGTCGTTATAATAGGGATGTGCTCTGTTATATGATATATGTAATGTATTACTTTCTATAATATAATAGGTGAGTACATATTTGTGGATTGTTTGAGTATGTGTGTTTGAGTAAGCTCTTTTTTCTGTGTTTTTATTAAGATTGATATGTTTTTGTTGTATTTTTATTTTTGTGGTTTGGTTGAAGAGAAGATACATTTGCAGTCGTTACGGGTAGTCAGAAGCCAGTAAGTCTGACACAAGTCTAACCAAGGGGAATCGGGTTGCCCGGGTAACTGGGTTGAGGAGGTCAGATAGGCAGTCGCTCCTTGTAAAGCACTGGTACTCAGCTACATCCGGTTAGACTGGAAGCCGAGCCCAACATAGTTGGGAAAAAGGCTCGGAGGATTATGAATTATCAACGGCAAATTTAAATTTCCTTCAACTTACATCAAATTACACAATCTTCCTATTTATTTTAAAAAAGCTGTTACCGTCATATTAAAAAAAAGCCCCCGACCTCACGCTAAACAAGTTGTTGGTTGTTTTTCTCTAACAAACAGCCTCCGAGGCAATATACAAGCCTTAGTAATTGTGTAGAAGCAATATTTAGTCCTTAGGTACAGCCTTTGTTAACAGAGTGTATTGCTTGTTACGTAGCAGGTATGGACAGAAATACCACTAAGGTATAGAAACACGTATAAGATGGAGAAAAGGACATTTGGCTAGCATTTTCTCAACTATGTTGGGGTCGGCTCCCATTCTAACTAGATACAGCTGAGTGCTAGTGTACCGCATGGAGCAACTGCCTATCTGACCTCCTCAACCCTGTTTCCCGGACAACCCATTGATAAGATTGGTTGTCATACTTTGTGCCTTTTGACTACCCGCAACGACTGCCATAGATGCTCAAATGACAGCCGCTACTTTACTCGTTTCAAAAATCTACGTAAAAGTAAATAGGCCAAGTAATTTTCATAGTTTTTTTTTTTATGGGAGTATCATATAGGTACATAATATATTACATTAATGAAGCCATTACATTACAACAATTTGTACCTACAATATAAAATTACTCGACTACGATTATAAATTGTTCTCAAACTAGACTTGTAAAATACAGTTCTTTCAAACTTGTCCTACTGTAAATTCCCTGCACAACATCCGAATCAGTATAATATAAGCACTTGCTTATCTTACGACCTGAATACAACACTGATATTGTGTACTTAGCTTATCGACGAAGGTAACATCTAAATAGCTTTGATATAATACCTTTATTATCTTTAACTTAAAAGCGCTTATATTAACGTTTTTCGCATTTTATAATAGTAACCGCACACTATAGACTAAAGAAAATCGTAACTTCAATCGTAGTTTTAGTCGGTTGTGATGTGCGTAGTACCATTCATTTCCATACTGATTTAAGAGCCCGAACTAACTGTCGGACGACTAAAAGTTTGCTTGGGTACTACAGTGTCATCATTTTGATAGTAGTCAATTGTTTTCTGTCGTGAGGACGATCCGCTCACTGCCGGGGCTGCGGTATTGGTCGAAAGAGTTACCGCGGTACCTGGTACATATAGGGGTTATGAAGGAACGTGGTGGGTTTTAGTCAGTAAGAGTCTGACACTCCCTCATGCTGCACCCACAGCGGGAGAGGTCATTTGATAATTACCCACCAAAAATTAGACGATATGCTCAGAAAAACCACTAGTGTGAAAACGCAATAAGTTTCAATTTCCTCTCATGATTTTCTCTTAAATTAAAACCCGAAATGCGCTTAAATTATATGCGATTTTACAAACAAATTTAATTAAACGCGCGTTAAGCATGGTTAAACAGATTTTCATATTACTTCAATAATATTAAACCTTTGGCTCGCGCGGATATAATTTTCAGGCGAAAGAACATTTTTAATTACAGCTGTTGGTTCCAAAAATATGGGCTAGCTTAAAATATGGCTAAATCTCATCATATAATAACACATTAGGAACATAAAAGTTTGGATGTCTATCAGTCAATAAATAGTTACCTACTGTTTTCATGAAAGTTGGCAGTACTCTGTAATCTGTCTTTCTAGAAACAGGTTGAGCGATAAAATTATTAATTTTTAGGTACTCAATGAATGCTGGGAACCAGGGGATCACCACACAATATTGATTTCTAACACTAACACGCGAATATTAAAATAAAACTACTTTTACGGATTTTATCGCGGTTGTTTTTAATCCCGACGTTTCGGCTCTTTTACAGCATCCATGGCCGCGGGCAGACTAATGTGTTGGTCGTCTTGATATTTTAGTTCCAAACAGCTACCCTACATTTTGTTGATTATTGTTGACAATCCGATTCAAGTAAAACGAGCTCACTGTATTCTTAGGTCTAGCAGTTTTAGACTTGGAAAATCCGTAAAAATAGTTTTATTTAAAAGACCAACACACCATATCACTGATAGTCATATTTCACTGTATAGTTTACACTTAACTGCCATTACTTTCGTTCACAATCAATTAATAGTTAGAATATTGTGCCAAACCACGACCTTTTTACTCTCTAACGAGCTCAACAAAAAAGGTTGCAACCAAAACGCAAAAATAGCAAAAACAAAAAAAAAGCAAGTTCTATTTTCGAAAAGAAGTCTGTAAGTTTAAAAATGGAACAAGACATGTTTGAAAGAAGTTCTTAGTACACAGGAAACGGGACGAGGGTAGTTGTAGACTCGACTAATTAACGTTTTAAAGATAAGTGGGTAATGAGCAAAAGTTTCTGATTGGCTACGTAGCAAAGCAATGTATGGAGTTGGAACTTGTTAGTTTGTTTGTGTAAAGGAAGGAGTTTTGCTGTGTTCTTCTTAAGTGGTGGGGAGAAAATATTGTGAGACTGGTTGACACTGTTTTGTTTACCAAAACGTAATTAGCCTGTAGGCTTCCTCAAAAATGGGGTATCCGACCAAATAAAACATTTTTAAAAAGTTCCTGTGATTGCGTTCAAACAAACTTTTCAGCATTATAATTTTAGTAAAGATACCGAATGGTTCAAGCGGTTACGGTGGTTACGGTGACAATTCCTTTTCAAATTAATATGTGCTGCGACCCATATAATATTGTGTACTACCAACCAATGACCCGTATGACCCTCCTTAATAATTACTCTGCCCCATGAGTCATACACACCGATTGTTTAACTATTGTGTCTGCATCGTGAACAGTGAAGTGGTTAAGCACGATCAAACTTAAGCATGAAACGTAAAGGACTTTAGTTTCTATTGTTATGACAGTATCAAGGGTGCATCTACATGGTGCAAGTAGCTTGCGCATGTTGAGGCACATGCGTAGGTTACATGCATTTTAAAAACGCGTGGATCCAGCGAATCGCGCATGTACCAAAGCAACATACCCACCCGCGTGCTCTTGTCACTTGCGCATGTTAACTTGCTCCAGCTACATGCACAGTGTAGACGCACCCTGAACACACAAGAATTTTGGATGTACGTTTGTTGGTACAGAAAAACTTGGCGATACTTATCCGGTATATCAGTCATTAGCAGGAAATCTTGGACGGTAGCCAAACAGCTTACGTAGGAACTTATGACGTCACAGTTTTTCCTTATATTTCCGGTTCCGGAAGTGAGGGGGATAACTTTATTAATCTAGCTGTCAGAACTACTCCAAAATGGGAAATTAGCTTTGATTTCTTTTTAAGAGATGACGTTTTGTTGATGACTTGAAGATGGAGGAAGTGATAAAATGAGAGTTTAAATACTTTGGTTATTGTGAAAGTAATGTGTGTAAGCAGAGTACCCACTCTTGGTTTTTAAAGACACATTAATGAAATTCTTTATACTATCTCATAATCTCCCGAGCCTTTTCCTAACTACATTGGGGTCGGTTACCCCAGCTATTTTTTGACTATCTATGAAGGAAATTATAACAAGGAAAAACATATCTGTACATAAACAATATGGTCAATTTTGCTTATACCTTACCATTCGTAAGCAAAACGCATCATTTTTCTTTGTAGGAACTAGTCAATAACAACCCTGTTATTAAAAAGAATAAGGAAAGCCTTCCAAAGCCGACCAAACCATTCTTAACTTGCTCAACCAGAAATCCAGCAACCTACAACTACTTCAAACAATACCAGAAGAAGGAAAGAGGGTTAACTTCATTAATTGGTATCGGAGGGACCACTCGGAAACATTGCAATGTCTTGCATTGACTCAGCTAGTTAGAAGTTGGTAGAGAAAAAGTATGGGGTACACAAGTTTTTATGCTATGTCAACATTGGTAGACAAGTTGGATTTCCTTCTAAGGGCTGATTTTTCAATCATCAGTTAACTTCTATCTGAGGAATAAATATGGCGGTTTGACATATTTTTCATACAAAAGCTGTCAAAACGTCAAAAATATTCCTGAGATAAAAGTTATCTGGCGATTGAAAAATCAGCACTAAATCATTTACCTACTTATCAAATAAATAAAACATAAACGAAAAAATGCTACTGTAACTCGTACACGAAAGGTGTCATTCCATTATGTCAAAAATCATGTTTATAATTATGTTTGGATTGCTGTTGATCTTTTGTTTGTTTTTATAACGGCAATGATAAAAACTTGGATGACGTCATCGCGGTAGCACCAGCTATCGCTGAAAACCAGCGCTGGGACTCCGTCTCGTTCCGGGTCACAGCATTATGCTGAGCGAGTGCCGTATTGCGCGCTTTAAAACGCATATTTTCCCTTTCAATTTTTATGTTTTTATTATTTTTCTCTGTTATGCTCATTTTTTAAGTGTATTTATGCGCCTTATTTTTGCGGAATAAAACTCATTTTATTTCTCTCTAACTGTCTAATTATCCCGGATCATGAGACCTAGTCACAGACAAACGTATAGCGAAACCTTAATCATAGCGTCCCGTTTTTCTTTTTAATTTGCAATATCCTCAATATCTATTTTAGAATTTTAGTCGTTCGTATAAATTGACATTGTGACAATAACACCACTTAATTAGTTTGCCAGTAATACCACTAATAATACTATCAGATCCTGAACCGCTCACAGAAATCTACACATATAGAACAAGCGCCGATTTAGTACTAGAATTATTAATGTTCTAATTAATCACTTAATAACTAATTAATACGGTTATTGGACTAAGAAATGTTATTAAGTGAAGTGTGAAAATATATGCATAGGTCAACTGGATTAATAACTTTCATTAATTTAATGGGAAAATACCCATTCTAAACTTTAAGTAACTATATAAGTTTGTTTTGTTGCGAGGCTTTTTAGAAGTATGAGTTACACGGTAAACTGAATAATTATATTTGTATCTGAAATAGATTCAAGACAAAAATGCAATGGGTGGACACCGAACTTCGCTCGCTTGCGCTCTCGATTATAAGGCAAACATTGTATTAGCCATTAGGCCTGACTAGACAATTGTCATTTAGCGTTAACACTGCATATCTTGTTAATTCACTACTGGTAGTTAGAAGCCATTAAATCTGACAACCAGCCTCACTAGAAGTGTCATATTTCAGTTGTCTATTTTATTGAAATACCTATTCTGCTGCATTCGTTGCGATCCAAAAATACTTCATAAAACCACTAATAAACTTGAAACGCACATTTTAATGAGACCATGTATGTCCACATGCCTCATACAAAAACCTGTTCAATCCAAAAGGTCTTACGTGCCGCTACCTGCAAAGGTAATTAGCTCCAAACACAAGGGGCATAAATTTGAAAATGCCAAGACCTATCGCTCAGTTTTCCTTACCGGGCAAGTTCCAAGCCTCTGCCCGCGGCTTCTTGAAGAAATAGTTCAGAAGTTTGTTGGAGACAGAACCTTATTATCTTGAACAATATCAAGCTGGAATTATTTACGTAGTTAGTAGTTTTATTGAAGTGGCTTTAGAGTAAGTTAGGTGAGGTAAGGAAGGTAGGATTTCTCGCTTGAAGTGGTTGGTGTTGGTTGAATTCTTTTGGTTGTGTCTTTGTAGATTTTTAAGCAATTTAGTGGAAATCAAAGTAAATAAATAAATCTAGATGGCTTTGAAAAGTGACATATTTGTCCTCCAAGAGCATTGAATTATTTAAGCAGTTTTATGCTGGTGCATAAAGAAGTTATCTTATATTAACGCTGAAGTGGGAACAAGTAGGTAGTACTTAATAATATACTGCTTCTTTCTCAAACCCATCTTGTTCAATAGACAAATCCAAAATCGTTTATTATCAGACATTTGCAAATCAAAGTACATATTAAAATCACATTACAATGGAGGAACGAATCCCTTCTTCCCTACCTTCACTACCTTATCACATGCACCACTTAAATACCCCGCTTTTTGTCTCCTAAAAGACCCTACAAGTTGACATTACAGCCCATATACCCACTAATACATCGTCCTAATTCCTATAATATGCAACTGCCAATCTGTAGTCGGTGCTAATACATTTAGGCACCTCAACAACGCCCTCGGGATGACTGGCCTAATTTCGGCTAAGAGGAACTATGAAATGGTGTTAGGAGTTCAGGAGGTAAGATTTGAAATTGTGCTGGTTCATTTTTGGGTAGGAAAAATTTACAATAAATTATATAGAAAATACAATGGGATTTCTGGTTATTTAATATTCACAAGATTATTCAGAAAAGTCTATCTTCGTAGTCGTTCGTCCAGGCTACAAAGGATATCGAAAGTTAACGTCCGTCCTAAGAAGATTACTATTCAAACTAAGAAAAACTTTATCTGACAAGATTCTGATTAGAAAATCCAAGATTTCGGTACTATGTTTCAAATTTCATCCAAATCGGTTCAGGTTTTTGTGCAGAAGTGTATTAAAAAGTAAGAAAATATTAGAAAGGAATATGTTTTCTCTGACAAGATATTTTACAAGTCTCTGTGATGCTTATTTACTAGCTGTTAAAATCGCAGTTTCACCCACATCCCGGGAGAACCACTTCCCAGAACCGGCAAAAAATTTACTCTTGCCCTTTCTCAGGCTTTATACTATTTGTGTACCATTTAATTCGGTTCAGTACTTTTACCGTTAAAGTTCAGCATTCGGGCTCAATTTGCAAGAACGCTTATTTACCGTCCAAAAATATATTTCAGCTGACCTTTGCCAAATGGCTAATGCTTCAAACATGTTTGTATGTACGAAAAATAAATGTAATCCTTTCCTAGAAAATACGTCAATGTTATTTCTTCATCCAGCTAAGCCCTAGACACAAAAGGACGACATCCTAATTACTTAGTAGAGAATTTATCCTAGTACCTTTAGGAATTAAGCCCGTCTCGTTTCGACCTATCGCTTTTTATAGCGGTACGGGAAAAAATCTGTCTAAATGTAGGGGCTTCTAAATAATTTTCTCTTGACTTCCAACGTCTGTTATTTGCGTTTGGGATAAATTGTAAGCTGAGCTGTTTTTAGGTCACTTTATATGGCTTTTAAATTATTACCTAGTTGTAGTACTATTATAAACGCGAAAGTGTTGTACCTACTCTATGTGTTTATAAGGCTTTCACACCAAAACTACTGAAGCAATTTAAATGAACTTTATTCCTTAAATAGTCTAGAGAAGAAAAAAAGAAAAAAGGATACTTTTTACTGGGTTTAGTGAAGCGCGGTATAACCTTCCCTTAACATAAATAAGCTTTCTAACCCTGAAAGGTTTTAAATTATTCTAGATTAGTCCTTTTAAAACGTTTGTTTGACTGAACTCTACAGCTTTATTATGACCTTAATATTTTTATAAAAACCTGCCAAAACGTCACCCGAACCCTTCCGCATTCCTCTCTCAACTTAACCCTCAATCAACTTTGAACGATACCGGGTTACCAGTTCCCAGGGGCGACGTGTCGTTTACCTGCAGACCCTGGTCATTTAGATCCCATGTTACTTTTGCCCGGGTGAAATACGGTTAACCGTATCGCCTTTGACATCCGGACGGTTCAAATGTTTTTCGTCTTGTTTACTTGCTTCAGTTTGTAATTAGGGGTATTACGGACCTTTCAAAGGAAAAGTTAAGTGCGTGATTTAGGGTTCTTTTTTTGGCTCGTGAAAGTTTAAAGTGCAATTTTAGGGTTGAGAGGGTTTGAATTTGAATTAAGTATTTTTGCAGATTTTTGGTGATCCTCGTTAGTGGCAATAAAAAGTGAGCAAGCGGTCACTTATAAAACAAACATATCTATGTATTTCGATCCCTTGATACCTTAGTATTGTCCAGCCACGATTATTTTAATTACCGTAGTTCTAAAATGCATTATTTTTCGTCGTGTCCTATCTGTCTATCGAAAGGTAAAAATCTGCTCTGCAATCAAAAGTATAAATATCCTAAATCAGCTATAAGTACGGTAGACTGCACATCAATGGTAACTGTCATGCAATCACAATAGTAATAAGTACGATTTTCCTATAAAACTGTTACCACTGACTTGAATTTGACTGTACCTATGGTTTATTTTTACGCCTTCACAAAACCGAAAAAGAACCAAATGAAAAATGAACCAATACCAAAAATTACGCAATCGTGGAAATAACTCCAATAGATACTTGAAATTCAAAACGCCCGTAATAATCTTTAGGGTACTCAAAAAAAATTTCTGGTGGTCCTAATTTGACCCGCACACGAAACGATGTTCGTGACAAAAATTAATTTTCTACCTCTTCAAATTTTCGTTCCTTTTCACCGTTTTAGGTTGAATTTCATCAACAGTCGTTTCTGTAATCGGTCGGTTAAATGACGGCTGTCTTTTTGTACGAAGTGGTAATTCTCGTAAGACCTATGACTTGTCTCAGCACGCCATAGGACGTCCACTGCTGAACATAGGCGTCCCCCTTAGATCTCCACAGATACCGGTTGGAAGCGACCTGCATCCAGCGTCTTCCGGCAACCTTTACAAGGTCGTCTGTCCACCTTGTTGGTGGACGTCCTACGCTGCGCATGCTAGTCCGTGGTCTCCACTCCAGCAATTTCTTGTCTAGCCTTGCTTTAACATAAGTACCTACATCTTTTCTAATCCTCTTTTGGGAAACGATCGTTGTAGGAATATAAATCTATACTAATGCTATAAACGCAAAAGTTTGTATGTATACTTGTTTGTTCACAAAAATCACAAAAAACTATTGATGAAACTTGGCAGTATTTGGCTATAAAACCAATTTCTGAATAGTATATAGGCTGAAAGCTAATCCCAAATAAAATGTTTACCTTCCAGTATATGGGAGGTTTCTATTTAAATAGCTGTTTTTCTTAATCAGACGTTTATTTTATTGATGCAACCGGACCATATTTCAAAAAGCTGCCTTAAATAAGTCAACGATCAAAAGGTTAATTGAGACTCTCATTACAAGATGTTTTTCACAAATTATTTACAATTAAAAATATTTACTAAGAAATAGGAGAATTTTTCCCTTTTTCAGCCATTTTTAGTAAAAACGTCTGCTCTTGATAAGGGTTTTATTAAGTCCCAAAGTGGTATTTGAAAAGGCCTGAAACCTAGGTTTATTGGAAAATGATCTATCAAATGCTCCTGAAGGAAACTTATCGAGAATTGTGCCAACGGATTGTGCCTTCCACGTGAATAAAAAGACTAAATCTTTTGTGGTAAAGAAACAAGTTTGGGAAAATTCTTGCCAATATTATAAATGCTAAATTGATGCTTGTTTGTTATGCTTTCACTCAACAACGGCTGAACCGATTTGGATATATGATACAGAGATAAAATGATACACCTTTTCTTAAAGATGGAAGGAAACTATATATTACTGTTACAGCCTTTTCATCGTCCCGCTGCTGAGCTCGAAAGCCATTATCCAGGCATTAAGTAGGTACCTATCATCAGTATGCCAAAACACTTAACTATACCTACACCGTATGGAAACGTAGTGTAATAGTTCCTAAAGCATCTTTTCTGTGCATATAAAGTCAGGGCAAAATCTAGTACAGTATAAACCAATAATGGAAATAACAAGGAAATAGGTAAAAACAAAGGAAGCAGCCTTCGAATCAGTTGAAATCACTTTTTGTCAAAGGTTCGTGCATTTCCTCCCTTGAGACATCGGCTAAAGACATTGTGAATCTAAATCTTCTAAGGGGATTACGGGCAAAAACATGATGGGCTGTGCTGGGCAAAAACAGGTAAAGGTACCCTTCTGAAATGAGCACGTGTCGCGGCTATCTGCTTGCAAGAGACACGCATGGTCAATGCGATCTTAGGTCACCACAATATGGACATGTTTTGGTTGACGTCTGTCGTTAAACGCATGCAACTGTCACGTGCTTTTCAAAATACAACCTATGCCATATATATTGTCACTAGCAATTACACTCATGTTCCGTGGGAACTACTTCATGCATTCGAATAAAATGTAGTCTATAGCTTCCTCGATAAATAAACTATCCTAAACAGAGAAAAAATCGGTAGTTCTTGAGATGAGCATGTTCATGCAACCAAAAACACACAAATAGACACTATGACGACTATTGCTGCACTTATATTTCGCAAGCCGTCAACCACCAACCGCCAACAACAACGACACACGCCTGTATCGGAAGAGTACCTTAAAGAAGGGGCATACACAAGCTGTTGCCATCGCCTTGGCTAAACTACGGTAATAGTTTGCGGACAAACAGACCTACCCCACATAATATGTATACATACCTGAGTTGTTTATGTGGTAATATGTATAAAGAGGGGATTAGGTTCGCCTTTTGGGCTGTGCGAGATTCTTTGAGAATTTACAGAAGTAATTTCTTTGGGTCTAAGTAGTATGGGACCTGTGTTGATACCCTTGCGCCTTTCCTTACAAGTTATGCGTGCTATGCTGCTACTGCCTCTAACATTTGTTTGATTTATTGAAGTCAAACACAAGCTTTTAAACTGATAGAGATGGGAAAGAAAAATAATTAAGTACTAAGTGCTAAAATAAATAATCACCAAACGTACTAATAAGATGATCATACCTAAGTTAAAAATATAATGTGTAGGTACTTATGTATCTCTAAAACACCATTGTGTTTTATTTCATTAAGTTTTGAGTTGAGTTTGTACATTTTAAGTCACGTCCATATATCGAACATCTGTACTTCACAAAATAGGACGTACCTATCTATACCTACTATTAGTATTTTGAATTTCAAGATACCTTAGTAGGGTACCTACAGAGCAGTAACAACCATTAAAATTGAGCGCCCAAACATCTACATAGTCATTTCATAAAACCAAAAGGTTCTTACATACAAAGATAATTACTAGAACAATATTATGACAGTTGACCCTTCCAATTACCCCCAATAGGGGTAGGTTCACCACAATAGTTCAATGAGGTCGGATTACTTGAATTTCAACCCTTAACCCTATCGAAAGTCGACACGGATAGGGTTAATACTTACTAAACTGTCATTATCTAATGATTATTAGGAATAGTTTCGATTTTGGATAGTGGTCCTTAGTTTTTAGAGTTCTACCTCTATACCATAATAGGGGATCTTTATCAGGATTTTGTTGTTACCTATGGGCAAGTATCAAGGTAAGTATCAAGGCAGGGTGGGATGGTGCAAAAGTATAGGTAAGTATCAAGTTGAAATTACATCTTAGAAGTAGGTACTTCAATACGAATAAGGGTGAATACAAAAGCAATTCTGAATTACTACTTAATAACTTTTCGCAGTACCCCGTAAAGCTGAACCTATTTAGATAAAAGTGCCCATTATGAGCAATTTTGTATCACAATACTGTATCTACCTGGAACCAGTTTCCAGTTTTAACATGGTTTAACAGTGATAAAGCATAAAAAACAATGTTTTGGCTATGTTGAACCACGAATCCTATTTTTACTTTTGTCACTCACAATTTCTCTCCTATACCAATAAATCACCCAACGCTACCAACTCCTAATATCATAATACGAAAAAAATGATCTTCCTAATAAAGTTTACCTACAAGCGGTTATGTTGACTACAAACACCACTAACTGTGGGTCATTTGACCTGACCCATGGTCCTGTAACAACAGTATTACGGTATGTCCTACGTGAGTGACCTCAAAGCGATGCAAAGCAATGACCAACGCTGCGTTGGAGTGGCAGAGCCATGGAGAACAAGATGACTAGCGGAGATGTCATAACGCCAAATCTCCTAAGAAAGTAGCGCGCCAAAATGCAGTTGTTCGGGGGACGAGCGACGTTACTAACGTCCACTGGGCGGATCCTTATACGCCTTTGGAGATCACCCATTAGTTTCGAAATAAAATCACCAATCAATCAAGACTACCTAATCTTTGACAGATTGGTTTTGATTTGACAAGGAACCCGAACGCCTCGTTCTAGTAGCTGATCACAATACTTGATCTACAAGGCCTACCTCCTTATAGCATCTCCGATCTTTCCTTCTTCTGTGGGCAGGTTGCAGCGTAGGTACGGTACATCTATAAAATCGCTTCGGATAGCTTCTGATCGCGACTTGCCCACGTACGACGCACCCTAACGTAATGGTTGAACCATTGCTCGTAGTTCCGCGTTTATCCTAAGTAAATATAGAAATAGTTTGACATGAATGATGAGTTATAGAAAACTTGGGCTTACACGTGCATGGAATAGAAAGTTTTTGAGAGGAATTGGGTTGTAAAAATCATGATTTCTACGTGAAAATAAATACTAAGCTTCCACCAGTGGTTTCATCTGCTTTCTAATTATGCACATCCGGTTAAAAACGCCATTTTCACTGACAGAAAATTTTAAATTGTTTCAATAATAAATAGCGATTTATAATAACCATCGTAATAAGTATGTAGGTATGCCTATATTTCATCTTTTTTGTGATTTAAGTTAACCGCCTCAAAAAATGTTATTTTTTAAACGTCCATAGGTACCTCCTTAAGTTTGCTTGTTTACTTTGCAATTTTGGAAATTCTCTTACAATTCGCTGTAAAATGATAGACATGCTTACCTATTGTTTCACTCTAGGCTGGGCTACGTATTAGACTAGACATTTTCGTAAACTAGTTTCTATAGTGCTTGAAACGTGAAGGACGGCTTACTCTGGGCCTAGTTTAGAGCATTTCACCAACCAGACTCGCCTTGAGAAAAGCGAAAATATATGCGAAAAAGTCTACCTATTTAAGGTTAGAAGGCAAAGCAACGCCACAAATAGTGCGAACTCATGCATTTTCGATACCATCGTTAAGCACACACACAATGAAATTGACAAACACAAGCATGCACTACTCAAGACTCAATTCTTTATTGCATTCCATAATGTAGTATACAACAGTTGGAATGGTTTAAAAACACACACACACACAGGCATGTATGTACCTACACATTAGGACCAAAATGCCCGGCTGCCTATTAACGCAAAAGGGAAGGTATAGCAATGGTTTCTCCTGTAAGTAAGTGGCTCTAAGACGCCTAGGGATTAGTGCTTAACGTAGTCCATTTCAACACTTGTACCCTACCTTAGTTTGAAGTGGCATTGTTGAAAGCGTAAGTTTAGGCAGCTTGAAATTAACGCCAAGGAATATATAGATATATGGATGGATACAACAATTATTCATTATTCGTCACACAAACAAAAAAAGAGAATAAGAAAAACAAGTGAGTACCTACATTAAAGTCCAAAAAGAATCATATCACATGGAAACGTATTCATAAAATTACAATATTTTCGCTCAATTTTTTTAACGATAAACTGTTAAGTAACCCGTTCAAATGATGACACGGAAAACCGCACGAAATATTTTTTTCATCCCACCATCTCGGAAAGAGTAGTTTTACCCTTTGATATCTGAGCGCAAAAGCCGTTTTTATCCTCTAGAGCGGCAAAGTGATTTGAATTTAGAACATCGTGTGCAATACTCCCATTTGTGACAATCTTGATAAGACTTTTATTTCAAACAAATACATATTAAACAAATAAAATACTGCTTAAAATAATTATTCAATCAATTAAGTAATTTTAAATAATCGTTTTACATAGATTTTTAACCTCGTTTCATTTTTAAACTGAGTGGTTACGCGGGAAACGCAATATGGTTCAAAGAGATGCGAAAAATTAAAAAAAACTGGTGATTGCAAATGCGACGGGAAAATCGGCATACTGCGGGCGACACAAAACAAGAAAGTATGCATAAAGGAAAGGAGCACAGTACCTGTTGTCTTCTACGGCGATTTCTTGTACGAGGAGCACTGCCACAAATAAAGTTCAACACAAATCACACCAATTTTCCACTCAATATCGATTTTTTTATCGGAGAGAGACGTGAGCTCTCGCGCGCGTTGTCAGCCATTGATTTGTTCGTTAAGTTGCACACACGACTCAAGGGCGCTAGTGTCGCCTCTCGCTCCAACGAATGCGTTGAGGTATGTGCGGGAAAAGGAAGGGAATAGGATTGCAAACACCAGTGAAATTACCAATATAACAAATTATGAGTATGAAAATTACCGCGCAACCACTGAGTTTTCAAATAAATGAACTTTAATAGGTACTCTTTAATTTGATATTCATATGAGCGCGCCATTTTTTTTTTTTTGCATTTAGTAATTACCTCGATGAAGTGGGATGAAATTATTATTTTTTATTATTTTAAGGTCGATTTTAAACCTCATTACATTTCAAACTGAGTTTTTGCATAAATAAATTTTAATAGGTACCTACATCTTTTTAATTTTCCATGTGTGACGTGCGTGCCATTTACTTTTTTTTGAGTTTAGAAATTTCCTCGATGAGGTGGGATGAAAAGTTACTTGTTGTACTCGAGTGGAAAGATTTTCGCGATCCCTCGCTATCGCTCAAGATTCTAATTATTAAAACACTCACTACGCTCGTGTTTCAATTTTAGAATCCTTCGCTTGCTCGGTCATCAAAATTGAGCACGCGGTTAAAAAGCAACTTTGCACTCTTGTATAACAAATAACTATTGTCGCTCGAAATGTGTCGCGCGTAAAAAAACCGAACGGAAAATCCTCTGGTGTATTTTCCGTGAAGATCAATCAAAATGTAATATAGCTAATCTGTTAAGGATAAGAAAACCCTTGTTCATAATTCTAATTTTAGAACCAATATCACGAAAAACAATGACAGGCATTTTATTACAGTGTAAAAATAGTAGCAAGCAAACGTGTTCAAATATTGATAAACTGACAAGCGTTTGAGAGAGCACTAGAAAATTGACACAGACAGAGGGAAGAAAGAAAGAAATATTTATTTTGCGCGAGCGCACACATGCCACGTGCCTGTCTAGTAAATTTTGGGCACACTGTAGAAACTGTTTCGGAGGCATAAAATATAGGTAGGATACCTATTTACTTATTTACTCAGCTAAAACAATATTTAAAATAAAATCCTAGCAGCATCTGTTCGTCTGTTTTTTCGTGAAAACTTCAAAGGTGATGGGAATTTCTGAGTTAAACTTTAATAAATTGAAATAATAAATTCAAAAAGCGTTCAAAAAGCCTCATGGAAAGTGAGAAATCCAAAGATAATATTCTAAGGCTCCGCTAGACTCCGCTTGTACCAAATTACAATCAAATCGGTTCAGTAGTTTTGACGTGAAGCCAAGTTCAAGTCATTTATTACTTATCTGTAAAATATAGGTATACAAACATTTATTAGACAATAAAGTAAGATAGTCAAAGTTACTTTCGCATTTATAAAATTAGAAGGAATTTTAATCTATGGGAAGTTTGAGCGATTTGGTAGTAAGTTAAGTATATTTTAAGAAGACAGGTGTGGTTATCCACGTGTAAAAAATAAGGGAAATATTTTTCCACGTGCCTAAAAAATGGCAGTTATAAATCATTATTTGTAAGGGTTTTCCTGTTCATCAGGAAAGGGACTTCATATTAAATAACCTGTCTGTCACTGAACTACCGACAGAGGAATTTATCCAGAGGGTATATTGGGTTGTAAGGGAATTGGTACCTACATAAGAAAGGTACCTATCTACGACCTGCATAATATACAGGACAGGAAAGTACTATCTTATGCATTGTTTTCTTATTTTTTTTAATGTAGGAAGGTACACAAATAAGGTATCTAACACCTTATAAATAAAAAATAAACCTCATAAGAATATTCTGGCAGCATTTTTACCCCCTTTGGAATACGGAAAGTACCTAGGTAGTTTTTGCGAGTTGTAAGTGAAAACGCGGGCGAAAGCAACATAGCTCATTTCTCCAAATAAAAACATATCCATCGCAGAGCTATATAATTATAGTAGAAATAAAAAACAAGTAATAATTTCAAACTAAACTGTGAATTTATAAGAGAGTAATATATAAACATCAAAAAGCAGTTTCCATCACACCAAAAACTGTTAAATAGCTACAAAACGACGAACGCAATGTAACATAGTTCCTACTCACTAAATTGGAGTTTCAGTTTGTACACTCTCAAAGTGGGAGGCATTCAAATTCGCTGGCGGAATTAACACTAGCCCTTAGAGCGCTAAACTAACCGGAACTGCCTTAGCTCAAATCTGTTTGGGCAACTGTGCCAATTAAGCGCGAGGAGCGAGGCAACGCAACAAACAGTGATAGCTAACTCATGCATTTTCGATCACATCGTTACCTATGCACACACACGACAAAATTGAGAAACACAAGCATACACACACATATAGTTATCGGCACGAATCTTGAGCTCTGACCTACATCTGCGCAGAAGATTTACCTATTAGCAAAGAACCAATCCCGAGTGACGGCTATGACGCGATGCGCTGCGGGGCAATCACCGCTTTAGCCCGCTCCCGCGCCTCACTTCATACCACAAAAGGAACCCAATACATTACTTCTGCGCAGGCGAAGGTCAGCGCTCAAGATTCGTGCCGATGATTATACCTACATATTAGGAACATACGGTGTCCTCGTATATTTTTGACAAGTAAGACATGGCACTGGCGTATCCAGTTGGTTGAATGCTCCAAGTGGTCTTCAACATTGCAAATGAGCAAACATAGGTTCCTATCCACTTGTAATTGTGTTCACATTTCTACAACAGTCCTTGATGGAATAAATACAAGTAGTTAACTATTAATTAGCTGCATTTTAAGACACAATTAGTGTTTGCCATTATTATCAAAGAGTACCTAGTTCTGAAAGAAAATGGTGACTGGGAATTTCTATTTAATCGTATCGTAAGTGCACGCAAAATGCACGATGAAGTAGCTCCCTTGGGACGCAGGCGAAACCGCGAAAAACAGTTTGTAACTAACACAAAGGATAAATAAAACATAGGTGCAGTTGAGTCTTATTTATTTAACTTAATTGAACAGTAACTATTTATTAAAACCACAACAAATATTGTTATTGAATATTGTTTACAGTAACAGAATTTGAATTTAATAACAATAATATAGGTACCTAACTCTTCTTGCTAAGTTGTATTTTTTATTACACAAAAAATAATGTATTTTTGGATTTTCTTGGCTAGATAATTTACAACACTCATATTCAAAATTAATTGTAATATCAATTTTAGGATTTTTTTTGTACTTACAAAATTATTCTACAAACAGATTATTCTTATAAATTATAATTTTTCATTATTCTTTAAGTAGTAGAAAATAATAATGTCAATATATTTTTATCTCTCCTTAAATAAGTAGAAAATACATTTGATTACTTAAAAATAAATAAACATCTTTATAATTAATAAAGTATTTCAAAGAACTGTACCTTTCAGCCTAAATTGAAAAAAATATATTATTATGTAATGCTTCAACAGCTCGGGAAAGTATCAAAAATCTCTTTATGACTAACGGAACTATTTAATACATAAAAGCAGCAATGACAACTTACTCAAAATAAAACAATAGGGTGCCTTATAATTCATACATCTTTACCAGGAAACTCATGACTCTCATTCGTAACACGTTTTATTTTCCCCTGCTTTTCTCTCGGTATACCATGTTTGACCACCATATGACGTCTGACCGTCTCTGTCTTTGTATAAGTAATACTACAAATACTACACATAAACATGTACATTCTCTGATGTACGTTGTTACAGTGCGCCAGCATTGATGCTTGACGATAAAACTTCCTCGGACAGTACGTACATTGATACTGCTTCTCCATATGACAAACTAAATGATTCCTCCATATCGCTCTCCTGCGGAAAGTTAAACCACACTTGTCACATGTAAACGGTCTTTCACCGGTATGTATACGTAAATGTTCTATTAAGTTTAATTTTCTCGGTGCTTTGTATGGGCAGTGGTCACATTGCAGGTATGGACCGACGCCGTGACGGGCTATTTGATGCATATGCAATTCTGTGCGAACGGGAAAGCCTTTACCGCATTGATCGCAGATAAATTTGCAATTATTGTGGCGTTGCATATGGTGGTCGTATGTAAAGCGGTTTGCAAGGATCTTGTGGCAAATATTACATGGTATATTGCGCTCATTAGGCGGTATAGGCTTATAATATCTCTGTTCTCTTTTAAATTCACATTTTGTGAGATCATTATTAAAGTTGGTTCCAGAATTTATCATAGCCTGTAATGTGTCCAGAATATTACCGCTTTGGTCCGAGTTTTCCTCTTGTTTGTTATTTAGAAGAGTTTTGTCATCTTCGTTATCGAATAGATCATCAAAATCGTAATTATTTTCGTCCATATTAATGTCAACCTCCACTTTTTCGACACGATCTTTTTGAAGTTGTTTTTCTGGGATTTTCTTCTTGGTTATGGGTTTCTTGTGCTTTATTGTACTTCTAGAAGTACTCACATTACTTTTTGATGGAAAATATTGGTTGAACATGGCATATTCACATACAATTTCTTTTATATTTCGATTTGCAGCGTCAATGTTTACGTTCTTATGGACGAGATCTTTCAACTGTTTGTCGGTGGATTCACACTTTAATTTAAAGTAAATTGTTTGTTTTAACAGAATAACACACTTTTGACACATCTTTGTAGGCAGTTTATCGCCTTTTTTCAAATAAACATTGGTTACAATCGAGATAGCTTGGCCAAAACTGCTCAGTCCATCCTGACTTGAATTATCAATTAAATTCACCATTTTACTGTCACTACACATATTTAAGCACAAGCGGCAGATAGTGTTGTACATTTTTTCATAGCCTTCCATTATATAATAAGTATTTAATGCGAATTTCAGAGAAACGAAATCGTGCTAGAATTTGTTGTGTTTTGGCAATTGTCACTTTTTGACAGGTCCACAGATTGTAAAGATTTCTACGTTTCGTTCTACTCACGGTAAATTAGGAGATGTAAACGATGAATTTAATCGCGCGGTGCTTTTAAACTAACCACCCCTTAATAAAAATAGCTTTCGGTGATCATTTACTATTTAGAACTATTTGATTTATTAATGATTGAATTTTAGTTTCTTTCTTTCATTGGTGTAATTGCCGATATCTTTTTTGTAGATTGAAGATGTACTTTCGTTATACTTATGAAGTAAGCATTAGACAACTTAGATTAGATAAAATATTTGAAAAAATTACAATGAAAAAAACAACAAGTTATCAGGTAGTCCACAAACAAGTCGAAAAATTGTAAGCAAGGGAACTTAGGTATGGCTATGGAGTGTGAAGAAAACCCCCAACAAAATAATCATAATCAAAACATGCCCACAACCCCAACATCTCAGTAAGTACTTAGAAAAACAAATCGATCCATGTAGTAGCCATTTAGCCGTATCCCGCAGAATGTAGCGATAAAACCCCAACAAATTAACACATAATAGATGCGAGTACCAGTCGTAAACTTCCACTGCGTCTTTCATCTTATTTGTGGCCTAAATAAGTCTTAATAGTGTTTACATTATAGCGTTCCGCGGGTGGCAAGAGAATGCGAGCCGTTGTGGCCCCCAAATTGGCGAGTTACCAAGATTTTTATGGCCAATCTTGTTGTTTCTTGAATTAAATTGTACCATTTCTGGGAAGTTGTTTCTTCTTTATTAATAGTTTATTGTGATGGACAGTGTAGCTACAGCATTGTGTTAGTACTTAGGTACTTTAAGTTGTCTTTTAGTTGTTGGATATTTTTGAGATTATTTGTCGTTAAATTCCACATGTTCATTGGTTGATTTATGTTTATTTAACAAATTTAATGTTAAGTTACAATCTTGTACTACCGATAGCTACAGAGGCAAATATAAAATGCTTGTTCAACTACCAGACAATAATATTTCTAAAAGACTTATGAAACAAAAAACGTTAAACAGCCTTAAAATACACCTACCAACATATTTCAATCTTCATAGAACGAGCTTTTTCCTCAAAGCCTCAACTAAAACAAAGCTACAACTAACCGTTACTTCCAATTTGCGGCTTCACGCTTACCTCGAGGCCACACCTCGACGCCTAATAGCGATGTACGATAAACGCTCTCGCTACGGTAAAGGTTGTAGTCATATCATTCAAGTGTGAATGAGTTTTACTTTTACTCTGGGGAAGATAGGACGGTAGTGGAGGGTATAAAGATTGGAAAGTTGTGTTAAATCACAAGATAGTGTCTAGTAGGAATATCTAGGAGCTGTTTAGATGATCTAGTTGATGTTGAATATAATTTCAAATGATATCTAACAAAAAAATTAACTACGATGGTAGGATTTTTAAGATGATAGAAACTAGGTAGCGTTTCGTTACTTCATAAAAATCTTATAATAATGTAAGTGTAGCTAGACTGGTCCAACTGCTTAGCCAACGCAAGGCAGATACCTACCTAAAAGAAAAGGTCGAAATTGCTTCTGATGAAGCCCAAATCTCAAGGTTAGCCAAGTTCAGACAAGATGCTATTACCTTTGCAAAAATAAAAGAAATAAGTTTGCATATCAATTAAAAACTTTTCGAAGATATTTTTGTGAATGTTTGAATGAAATACCTCATTTTAATGCCTGCTCTAAAACATTTTAGGTTTTTCTGTTTTTAACAGAACATTTATGAAAACCATTTAAAGTTTTAAATCTGTTTTTTAACTAAATTGGTATAGTTAAAACAAAGGATTTCTTTTCTCTATATCTATTATTATACCGTACCTACCCACGCTATCTCTAACTTTAGCAATACCTAGTAAAGTCGATCCAAAAATAAAAGTTAATCTCCTCTCTAGCGAAATAGATAAAAAGTAATCCAGCTCCATCACTATAAATAAAAACTAAAATCTTAGGGCAACCATCCACTTGATCTTTAACCTTGCGCTAGACCGAAATCCGGGTAAAACTTACCTTTATACCGCTTACCCAATAGACCGGTGCGCGATAAAAAATAATGAGGATCGTATATTTTACAGGATTTGAAGCGGCGAAGGTTTCAGGTGTTTAAATGAAAAAATGTGTCGAAAAATTTGGGGCAATTAGTTAATTACATTTTTATATAAATTGGATTTTAGTAATTATTATATTAACACTGTAACAAGCATTATGTAACGTGCTGTAATAATCTATTTTACACATACATTTTGAAAAAAAAATCTCGGAAATTATTTAACTTAAGAAAAATAATGGTAATGGCAACTAAATAATGGTGTATTAATATAAATATATACTTATATATGTTTATTCCGTATAACTACAGTTTTTACGTTTAAATTTCATTTTCAGTAAAATATTTTTATTAAAAATATTAATATAAAAACGAGATCAGCATTTCATCGGCTTACAGCGCAGCAATTTATTTTATTCCCCCAACAATCCTTACGACTAACGAACTTTTTCACAATCCGGATAAACCGCATTTTTATCCGGGCTCTCTAGTGTTCAACCACCCTACATATGTTTGTTTGCTAGGCCTCGTTATTTTGATTTACACTGACAATACAAAACATGACTATGCTCGCGTTTTTTTTATATATTTTCGCCTTCTTTCGAAGCCCGAGGGTCGGAATAATGATGAATTTCATTTCACTTCGCGAAAAAATGTACGGATATTTTTTGTAAGTTTAACGTGTGTATCATAAGTTTCTCTTTTAGTTTTTCTCTGTACAATACTCTGGTTGATGGGTTTTTGTAAAGGATGTAAGGTCTCAAAAGATCTCGTGAAATAGTGTAAGAGTTTTTATGTACGAAAATAGTTTAGGTGTCCACTTTTTAATACCTTTCTACTTATTTCTGCGTGTGTGCTTGAAATGTGTCGTTACAAAAATTATTCCTCTTTTGTCTTAACATATTGTTAAGTTAAACAATGGTCTTTTAAAGACATTATCTGTGAAGTTTATTGTCTTCACATACCACTTTTTGAATGGCAAATGACGTGTGTAAGAATTTCTCAGAAAAAACAACAGGAAAACGGCTTCATTGATTGAGGAAAGAAATAAGTAGGAAAAATGCTCACGAAAATGGGTGAGCCTTGTATGTATGTGAGCCTTAAATGTATATGCACATTGTCTTTGTATGACTCGGCGACACTACCACTGCTGAGCGCTCCTGGGCTTACGCATACAAAGACAATAAGTATGCACCATTTATACACAGAAGCAGGTATTTATTTATTTATTCAAAAAGGAACCCAACAAAGGATACAGATTACATGCTTTATTATGAAAAGTTATTTAAAGATTGGAGAGGCCTATGTCCAGCAGTGGACTGCGATAGGCTGATAATGATGATGATGATGATGATTTAAAGATTTGTGTTCCATCAGTTATAGGATAGCGTATGGCTCACTCGCTTTTTTGAGGTAAAGAATCTATACCTAAGTAAACAAAACGCAATACAAGTATTTAATTACTATAAGTACGCAATATAAGTATTACACTGGTACTAAGCTGCATCTACTACTTGGGAAAAAGCTAGACAGATGATGATTAAGCTGCATCCAGTTAGACTGGAAGCCGACCCCAACATAGTTGGGAAACCAGGCAGATGACGATAACGCAGTACGATTTGGAAAAGCATGAAATTACTTTTTGTACTAGGCACGAATAAAGAGTAGTATTCACGATAACAAACCAATCCATCAGGTAAGCCGTTGATTGGATCAGTTTCCCCAATAAATTACTTCGAGTACAAAATGCGTACAAAAAAGGAGGATAAACATTTCAATAGCTTTGGCTTTGCTTTGGTTTTGTATTGAACACCTCGCAAAACGTTGTGACTTTTTTGTTGAATACAAACGAAAAAAAGTATTTTTAGGTGTTAAAACCTTTATCATCCTTAACTGTATTAGTCGGTTTTACATACCAAAAGTCAATAGCCAAAAACACATAGGAAGTGGAGAAGGGCGGGCGTTTTGGGGGCTGTCAATTTGACCTTCAAAAAGATGCCGATTTTCAGCCTACTTTGAATAAATGACTTTTGATTTTGAAAAAAGTGGTAAATCGATTGAAATGAATTTTGGTACTCAGGTAGTTTATCAAGAGCCAAAAAAACATGTAGTTACCACTTTTTACCCGTTCACGGAAAGTTATCTAGGGACGTGGGTGAAACAACGGATAACAGCTAAAGCGGAAAACTCATACTCATTAGTGTAGTTTAAAACATTCTCTGAAACTGACAACTATTTATTGATTTTCATTGGAAAGACTAATTAGGTAGGTACTGCCTGAAAACTAATGAGATATCGTGGTTACACATTACATCACTATGCTTTAAAGCTGACGTTACTGGTTATATAATTATTGTTAATTTTGGCGATATAAACCATACTTCACTGCCTCCCGTCGATCATGGCCAGATCGCCCATCTAGTGGGTGTGGGGGGGGGGGCAGCCCACGCTGCGTCTTCCGTATCATGGTCACCTCTAGATAATTTAACTTCCCCTTCGGCCACCTGTTCTGCAAGCTATGTAGCCCATACCAGCAGTGGATGCAAGTTACTGAAGATCGAGCAAAAAAGGTGGAACCTTGGGCAGGCCTTTGTCGAGCAGTGACCGTCTTTTGGCTGAAACCAGGACTTACCAATCTGGTCTAAACTGTCAGTCTTCAGTATCTAGCAGTACCAAACATGAATGTGATAAAACGGAGATTAAATCGTATTTCTTTTTTTATTAAAAAAAATCGCCCTTAACTTCCTCTTCCATTCGAACAATTGCATTTGATAGCCACACTGAAATCGATTCTTGGAACTGTTTTGACAATATTTGCGTTCGATTCTGATTCGAAAAAGCTTCTCAATTGCAGGCCACTGGCAGTTTGTGCGCGATAGGAACGCTCACGTTTTAGACTTGGTTGCTTACCAATGGTAAAATACGTAAAGCATTTTGATATGCGATATCCATTAAAATCTATTTACCTTATCTAATTAATCAAGATGATACATAAAAATTATGAGTTATGCCCGATTCGTCATTTTAGTGATTTGGCATCCATAAAAAACGTGTCCCAGTTGGTCATTCAATAAAATATTTTATTTTGCTTAGTCCCAATTGGTCATCCGTACTTTATTTTGTAAAAAGTACTGTCAACAAGATAAGCTTTACAATATTGTAATATGTTTTTTTTTTATTTATTTTGGTTATGTTTTTTCCGAATATGGCAAGACGTTATTAATAAACCGGCCAAGTGCGAGTCGGACTCGTGCACGAAGGGTTCCGTAAATTACAGTTAAATCAACCTATCTCAAAAACTATAAGAGATACTTTGATCAAACCAAAAATCGTTGAAAGAGTTAATTAGCATGCATCACCTCTATTTTTTTTAGAATTTTATACCCCGTAGTTATAAAAATAGAGGGGGGGGGGGACATACTTTTTACGACTTTGAGAGCTGATATCTCAAAAACCGTTCACTTTAAGAAAAATGTTTTTTAGAAAACTTTATATCATTTTAAAAGACCTTTCCATTGATACCCCACACGGGTATGTACATCGAAAAAAAAAATTTCATCCCTCAGTTACATGTATGGGGGGCCCCACCCCCAATTCTTTTTTTTACTATTTAGTGTCATATTTTTGTAGCGGTTCATACAACACATATTCCCATCAAATTTCATCACTGTAGTACTTATAGTTTCCGAGTAAATCGGCTGTGACAGACGGACAGACGGACAGACGGACAGACGGACATGACGAAACTATAAGGGTTCCGTTTTTGCCATTTTGGCTGCGGAACCCTAAAAATCGCGATTTCAACGGCGTCACACACCGCACGGCCAAAACCAAAATACCAGGATCGCATAAATCTGATGAGTAATATACCAATCAACGAGTGTCCATGGAACTGCCCACCGTGTACTAGGACCGCATAACTTACAGGAGTATAGCAGTCAAGAGTGTCAGGATTTTACGTTTTTTTCCTAATTGTAGATAAACATACCAATTTACACCATCATTCATCATTTTTATGTATACAATCTCTTTGCTAGTTATGGGCCCCTGGTATGTACTTTTGTTGTGTCACATTTTCGGGTTTATAAAATGCCCATGTTGCTTTCACCTGTGTTTTAATGTAAATTTTATTATATTTATATGAGAGCTATACCTTTACCTACATCGAAGTTTTTCATAGATATAAAATTTCTTCTAACACTTTTATTTCTGACGGTACTCTGATACGTGAAATTTTATGCGGGGGACGAATCGGAACTCAAAATTTAAATATTAAATTATTTATTTTGCTCGAATGACCAATTGGGATTTGGTGTATGGAAAAAATAGTTGGTGACCAATCGGTACTAATGACAAATTGGGAATAACTCATATCGAATATTATATTCCGGTACAAACGTATTTGAACCGGTTTTGGGTTTAAGTAATTGGAAATCCGGCCTGAACAGGTATATCCGTGTATTATGTATCGCCGGTGCGTGAACGAGTATATCCGGGTGTTTCTATCATTTTATCCGGGTATTTGAACGTTTTACGGATTTCGTTGTATTTTTGGTTTATTTGTTGACAATTTTGGGATATGGTTATGTAAAAGGACAATGTTTCGTGTTTAAAAATGAAAATATTATAAGTAAAATTTTCATAAATATATATAGAAGTCTATAATATTTATTTATTTATCACAGTACATGAAGCCTTACTTACAGATAACTTACCTAATCAAATTCGACAAAGTTAAGTACTTTGTCAAACTATATACTATGTTGTACAAATAGCTATATCGGGTGTGTCGTTCATAAATAATAAATAAATAAAAATACGTAAAAATAAAAACATGAATTTTCCAAACAAAGTAAATAGAATCCCACCCAAAACAAAAATGTGAAAGACTGCCAAGTTCGATAATATGGGAATGATTCGCCTATAAAAGAAGTGAGATCTGAATAAGTACCAAGTTCCATACACATAGCTCAGTTAAAAATAGTTACTTTTTAATGACGTTACTTGGCAAGTTTTCATACACCTTGTTACAAACCTACTAAACGCAATGAATCAAGTATTTAATTTTCTATTAAAACTTGCCAAGTGACATCATTAAAAAGTAACTATTTTTAACTGAGCTATCTTTTTAATATGCACTATGTTTCTTACAAAGAAATGAACTAGATTAACTAAATGGACTAGATTTACCAACTGACTGACATGACATGTTATCATATATTATGTTCGTGGATCAAAGTTACACATTCGTTATTTTCGAAAGTGATTCACACTTGGCCGTTTTCAGATTTTTACTTTACTTTGACTAAATACAAACCTTTGTACCATTCGAAGATATATTTTATAAATATAGATACATTTAGTTCGTTTTAGTTCCTTAGGGGTATAAATTTACACCGGGTATAAAACACCTTCATTATTTTGAAACCGACTCACACTTGGCCATTTTCAGATTTTTCCCTATACCTTGACATAAAGACCTACCTCCATGCCAAATTTCAAGTCAATACGACCATTGGAAGTGGTCTAGGTTTTTGATGAGTGAGTCAGTCAGTCAGTCAGTCAGTGAGTGTATAGTAAAAATAGCGATTTTCTGACGTCAATATCTCAAGACCTACAATAGGTATATTAATGAAATTTTGTATTTTAGATAAGTGAGGGAGTCTCAACAGATACTAGAAATTTGAAACGCGTAAATAAAATAGATTTTGAGTTACAGGGGGGTCGAATTTGGCCCGAAATGGTTCGTATAATATAACCCACGGCCGGTGTGTCGCTTTTTTTGCTCGAACTTGGCGGACACACTGCCGTGTGTCTAGATAAAAATGTGCGAAAATTAGAACACCATATAAAAGTCAGTCATTACAAACAACTGAAATTCTTCCTTGAAAACTGACAGCTGTCAACCGTTCAAAACATTCAATACTCCTAACTTTATCTCTGCTTTACACATGATGTTGTAAATTATAAAAACGAAAAATGACTCCCGTGGTTAAACTACTGAATGGATCAGGTTATTTTTTTTACAATTCGCCATAGAATATCATAAAGTATATATGTGATAGGATTTAATGAGATTGTGAACGACCCACTCTGTATTTCCTTACAAACTACACAGTAAGTGGCCTTTGTGAACTGGCTCAGTGTTCAGATAGAGGTATCGATGTTATCAGCCACCGTGTTAATATATCATTCACTATGATATAGATTGATAATTTTAATTCGCCCCTCGCCAACGTCCATACCACGTTGAATACACCGGTTCTCGTCCGATCACCGAAGTTAAGCAACATCGGGCGCGGTCAGTACTTGGATGGGTGACCGCCTGGGAACACCGCGTGACGTTGGCTTTTTGCTTTTTTAAGCTTTTTATTTAATTAGGCAGTATATTGAAAAATAATAATATAGCAGTTTTTGGAGTAGCAAATCTTGTCTGCTATAAGATATTTTTTTTTGTAAAAGTATCAAATTTGTAAATGTTCCTTTAGCTACTAAGTTGAAAGCCTCTTCCTTTTGTGAAAATCGGTTAGCTAGAAATAAATATTCAAATGTAGGTAGATAAACCCATCTCCGTGTTACCGAAAATCATGGATATTCACAAACCCGAATCACGTACAAATCGTCCTTTTGAAGACGCTTAGGAAAATGGCTGCCGAATATCAAACGCGTAGGATTTACAAGACATATCATATTTTGTTTAAGATTTTTTATTGTGGCAACATGTGTTGAAGACTTTTGGAAGAAAACTAGAAATAGTTATTTTGGAGTAAAAAGTGGTTTTTTCATGCTCGTTCGTTTAGTAGTTGTAAAGTATAACGTCCGTGGGTCTAATGTTATAAATAAAATACATTTTGTAATGGGTCTTCCCGTTCTAGTCGTGGCATCATTATTCGCCTAGCCTTTTCTCAACTATGTTGGGGTCGGCTTCCAGTCTAACCGGATGCAGCTGAGAGAGAACCAGTGTTTTACGAGGAGCGACTACCTATCTGACCTCCTCAACCCAGTTACCTGGGCAACCTACCATCCTTTGATAAGAATGGTTGTCAGACTTTCTGCCTTCTGAATACCCGCCGTAACTACATATACTGCCAAAGATGTTCCACTATCTCTGCTTTGAAATGTATTGAAAAATAACCAAACAAAAACAGTATGAAAGTCAAAACACTGACAGATAAGGGTACAAAAGCGACTGTATTATTTTAATGGACTTCAGAGGTTTCTGTTAATTAATATACAGTGTAATTATACCTGAACAGGTAACTGTGAGACCTTTTGCTTTGGGGACAGACGGACGAGTAAGTGGGCGAACTGATATTTTAAAATTAAGTAGCTGTTGCACGTGTTTCACTCGCGGATTGGAACTACTTCGCACACTTGGGTAAAAAGTAGTTTTTATGTTATTCTGATGTACCTGCTTGACTCACGTTATAAAGCTAGACTAGACAGACAGTTTATTTGTTTGAATGAGGTAATCTCAGAAACTATGAAACTCAATCGAAAATTTAATAAAGTAATCATCATCCTGCGAGTCTTTTTCCCAACTATGTTGGGGTGGGCTTCCAGTGTAACCGGATATAGCTGAGTACCAGTGTTTTACATTTAATAAATTAAATTATAATAAATTTACTTATTTAGTGTAGTATAATTGCAAAATAATTTGTATAAAGTTATAATTTTCATTGTAATAATTAACAATTAAGCTATTGACGTAAAATAATTAATGAAGAACATACAATTCATTTCAATCTTTTATATTTACACAATGTACTTAATTACTTCCATGCAAATAAACCTTAACATAATTTGTAACATATTTTTATTTACTTTATTTACAAAGTTTTTTGTACTTTATTAAATTAATATAGGTATTTGATAATAATCTAGAAAATAAGTATGTCGTGTATGTTGTGTTGTTAATAAGATTCTCTTAAAATATAAAATCTTAACATTATTTTTAGTGAACATATTTTTTACCTCGTATATATTTAGGTATTTATAGTTTTTTGCTCTCCAAACTTAACCCCCTTAAAACCCATGAGAATGTCTCAAGGCAAGGATGGTTGGTTATAGAATCCCTTGACAGTTTAATCCCCTTTAATATACCAAGGGTTCCGTACCTTAAATATGACGCTTACATGAAGTGTGTATTATAGTTTGAATAAGAAACGCTACACTGATTCTCAAGTTGAATCCGTAGGTTTTATGCAAAAACGGGTTAGCAGGGTTGAATATATTTGTGTGTAGAAGAGATTGTTAGTAAGTCTGACAACCAGTCTTACTTAGGGTATTGGGTTGCCCGGGTAACTGGGTTGAGGAGGTTGGATAGGCAGTTGCTTCTTGTAGAACACTGGTACTCAGCTGCATCTTGATAGACTGGAAGCTGACCTCAACATAGTTGGCAAAATGGCTGGCTAAGATGATTATGATAAGGAATAAAAAGAGATTGCAGTGTTTTTTTCGGTTGTGTTGGTTAGTTCATTCATAGTTTGACTCAATCAATGAGTATTGGGATTAATTTTTTTCAACTAATTAAGTACAGCTGTTTGTACCCGGCGGTTCCACTCGAGCGAACAACGTTCTTTTCGAGGTTTTAGACTATCTTTGTTATGGAACCTTGAAAAAGAGTTTACTCAATTAAATCTGTTTTTTATTTTTTTGCGTAAAACCGTGCTAGAGAGTATACAGAATTACTTTAAACTTACTACAGTAGGTAAATAGGAGCTTTAATCACGACATGTAATTATGTATTTATATTTTAATTTCAGTATTATTTATTTTAGCTACATACTTTATTATTTGCACCAGTTTCAAAACAATCAATCGTTTCATTAATTTTCATTGTAATTTTAACATAGCTACCACAAACCCAACTCACATATTATCTATTTTATCACGCATCTTACCCCAGATAAAAATCTACTCCCAAAAACTCCTAAACTAGTTATTTAGAATCCATCATTAGATTTAGTCGGTCAAACGTCCCGGACTCCCGGTCCACCATTAGTTGAAAAGTCCCAACTTCGTAGGCGTAGTGATGTGACACCGGATATTAGATTCCGGGATTTCCTTTTGACTTACAGTCAAAGTCGTTTCTACGAAAATCCCGTAAAAGGACGCTGCGTCAGATATTGTAGGTCTGTAGGTTGTTAGTCATTATGGTTATAGAATAGCATGGATTTTCAATAAATTGTAAAGAAACTGTAGGTACAAAACAGAGAAAGAAAGATGTTTATCGCCAAAACACAAGACAAATAAAATAAAAGCGAAAAAAATGTATGTTATAGATTATGAAAGCTTCAGAAAGCGCTTCTGGACCTCTGTAAAATTCTGGAAATCTGTAAAATCTAGGTTCCTTATTACCAGGGGCACAAGTTCAAAGCAATTTCTTGATTCACAAGAGGTTCTTGACAGATGATATATATTTTTAAAATTGTCACATAGATACCATGAACATAAACTTTAAGCTACTTTCAAAGTGAAGTAAATCTCTCAGGACTCGTCTAAACCGGCGGCAACAGCTATCTTGTATTAACAATCTCCATCAAAAACTTTCCTTAATAATTTTACATTAGAAAAAGTACCATAAAATTAATCTATCTACATAGTTAAACTAGGTTACGAATCAGTTCGGGTAACCGCAACTCTAGTGACGCAACCGGACCGGTTCAATGGTTCCCCCGGGAGTGTAGAGTAACCATTTGATTTAATGTGCCATGATGCTGCTTAGTAAACTGTGTTTTGTACTAGTTGGTCTTGGTAGTAAATAAGTTGGAAAGTTACTGTGTATGTCTGTTTGTCCGGCTTTAAAGTCAGAAATAGTGAAACGATGTAAATGAATCATGCAACACTTACTTATAGTCTAAAGGTTAAGAAAGAAGAGAGGCTACTTTTTGTCCAGATGCGGGAAGTAGGTTGGCTCTGGTTGCGGAACTGCTGGTGGAACCTAGAATACTGCCGTCGTAAGAAAAAAGGGCACAACTAACATTTTTGTCAAAATTGAGTTATATACATATTTGGAATCAGAAAAAAAAGGCGCATCTACTCAATTTTTTATAGAATTTTATCTTCAATGAATTCGGAGATACAGTAGGTTCAAAAGGCACAAATGAGACTAATATTCATGTTTTATACAATGAAAAGGCACATTTATTTACCATTATATTGAAAAGGCATAAATACGTAGATGTGACTATTACTTCATGCAGATTATTACTAAAAACTACTTTGAAAAGGCACACTTACAGCATAACATAAAGAAAAGGCTCAAATACCTGATGTGCCCTGTCTACTTAATTAATGATCCATGCATGGCTGAATTAATTTACGTATAAAAGGCACAAATAACCAGTTGTGCCTTTTCTTTAAATTATTTACGATTAGGGGTGAGGAAAGGAGGGCAGGATTTGATTGAAACGCGCCAGTTGTGCCCGACGTGTCTCGACAGTCCACGCTTGTGTGTGCTTTTTTTTTCTAAAAATATACATGAGCGATGAGCCACCCGAACTCACCGCCCACAGACCCACGCCTACGGTGGCCGGGAGTCGTCTCGCGACACCCGGCGCCCATGGTGTCTACCTGCTCCAGCGCGGCGGCCGGGATGAGAGTGACTCTTGCCGAGCCACTCCTCAAAGAGGGGACTTACCGCCCCTATGGTGGCGTGCCCTGCACTGGGTTGCGACAGTCGTTCCCTCCAGACCATCATGAGATCGTGCCGGAGCTCCGCCCGCTGCTCGACAACTGGCCGCGGAAACGGGGTTTCCCCCCGGCGCTGTGCCTCCTCGCGCCAGTCGTACAGGCGCAAGAAAACTCTCGTCTCCAGATCCCACGGCGGCTGTCCGGCTAGTAGGCCAGCTGCTTCGCGGGAGATCGTGCGGTACTCCCGGATTAGCCTAATGGCTATCACCCTTTACGGCACGTTCAGGTAGTGTACGGCCCGCGGTCGTACCGAACGTGCCCATACCGGGGCCCCGTAAAGGGCCATGGACCGCATGACCCCCGCGTAGAGTTTATGGCAGGGTGCGTCTCCCTCGCCCTCTCGACGTCAATGGGAACCCCCCCCCCCCCCCACCGTGACTTGGGAACCTGAAGGTGGCACGCTTGTCTGTGCTGCGCTGGTAAGATTAAGTTTTTGTTACATTTGCGTGTTTTTATTATATTAATCTTCTTTTGTGACACATTAATATAAATATAATAATGTATTAGTATTTATTGGCTACATTTTTGAGTGATTTTAGAAGTTGGTCATACATTCATAGCTGCTGATGAATTCCACCACAGAGTGGAACGATCTCTTAAAATAAAAAACGTGTATACGACTTTGAGGATTTCTGCAAAGCTGTATCTGATACTGGCTCTCGCACAATAGTAAAGAAGATGATAATTCAAGATTTTTTTGATTTTGCAGACTGCTCCTCAACATTCAAATTGAAAAATTCCAACCCTCGAGCTTATTTGAATGATATTGCCGAGGCTAATTTTCGCAGGGGATTCCATTTATTATTTTACAATAAATATGTTTCATAGTTTATTAAACTTTCTTCACACGTTTTTTTTTTTTTTTTATATATGTAAAATATTAAGTCAGTTTACATTAAAAAGGCGCAATTAGACAAATGTGCCCTTTCTGTCAGATTCAATGACCAATTTGCTTGAAATATTAAAAAGAAAAGTCACATTTGGTTAACTATGCCTTTTCTCTGTAGTAAGTGGTATTTTTTAAATATTTTTTTTTTAAGTTGAAAGGAATAATTTGAATTTATTTCATAATTAATTATTTATAAAAACTAAAAAGTAAAAAATATAATAGTACTAACCTTCATGCATATATCATCAGTATTTTTTTTCTTTTAAACAATTAGGTTTCCACACTATGAAGCAGAATATAGTAAAAACTTTAATCCCAATTATCTCAGTTTGACCAAAATGATAAATGTGCCCTTCTCTCGTACGACGGCAGAATACTAATTCTAGTTCAAATGTAAGAATAAGCTTCATCATCTGCCCACAGTTTTCCGACTACTTTTGGGTCGGCTTTTAGTCTCGGTTAGACTGAATGGATTGTATCGGTGTTTCACATAGAGTAGCTGCCTATCAGACCTCCTCAACCCAGTTTCTTGGGATACCCCATATCCCTTGGTAAGAAAGTCCTTATTAATATGGATGTCATGAGTCATACCTGAGTTGCTTGTTATGCTTAAAAGGTAAAACTACTGAAACGAATTATATAAAATTTTGTACGTAGGTGGAGAAATCTTTGAAGACTCATAGGCTTATCTAAATACGTGAACTGGTTAAAAGATGTGGGTGAAATGGCATGGTACAACTATATTTAAAGTTTCATTGACTTATAGTTTCTGAGTACTTATGAATAACTTTTGGAGCGAGAAATTTAGTCTGTTTAGAATGGACCAATAAATACTCCAGATATAGTTTTGTTGAAGCAAGTATTTCTCGTCTGTAATAATAATATCACAAGTTAAATTGTACTTTATTTGTGGGATGAATAGGTCACCATTTTGCTTTTGTTAAGAAATTGCTGATCAGTGAATGATTTTTGTTTATGTATTTAGTTAGAAACAAAATCAAAACTTTTAGAACTTGTTGTGTTCATTGATAAGTCATTATTCTGTGACTTAAAGGAGACTGCAATCTTTAGGTTTGTTTCGGCGTTTCTTCCAAAGGTCTTCAGATAGAAAATACCGACTCAATCTGACTTTTAAATAGACGGATATAAGTGCTAAGTTCAAACTATGAATTTGCTGAATAAATATCATTTAGGAAGTCCTTCGAAGTATGGATAAGAGGAATAGATATGTGACTAGGGCCATTTTACAACTTTAAGACTTCTCCTAAGTGGACAACTTGAATGACTTTACTCAAAATATACCTACTAACAAAACATAAGCTCTGCATATAAGCTTGATGTCAACTGCATTTATAGCGGCAAAATCGTTTGACGAAAATATCAATCATCACAAAAGATACGCCACTGGCTACAATCTAGAACATTCTAAATTATTCTAGAACACCACAACAAAATTCGTAGCAGATCCAACAGGGGTCTCTAATCTAGGTGCAGTCCCAAAGCCATGGAGAACAAAATGGCTATCGGAGATGTCATAACGCAAAATCTCCTAAGAAAGTAGCGCGCCAAAATGCGGGTGTTTGGGGGACGAGGAACGTTAGCTCCGCCCTCATATCTTTGAACCCTCCCATTTATTTTGAAACCAAATCACCAATTAATCAAGACCAATCATTGACAGATTGGTTTTGATTTGACAAGGAACCCAAAATGCCTCGTTAGTTCTAGTAACTGATCACGCCTACCGTGTGTTATTTGACCTACAAGAAGGCGCCTGACGTAGTTGCCTTATGGCATCTTCGCTGTCTTTCTTTCCTCCAAGGTTATGAGTAACTGATCGCTTTAGTCAGGCCTACCACCCGTTGCTTGACCTACAACAAGGCCTGACCTAAGGCAGGTGCCTTATGGCATCTCCGCAATTTTTCCATCCTCCGTGCTCAAAACTAACACAAAGTTATGATGGCAACAATGAATGCAGGCTGCAGGCTGAAGTGCATCCTATGCAGATATTTGCATACATGAAACGTTTCTGTAGTAGGTGACCAGAGTTTAGATTGGGTAGTGTAGTTGTGAAAGAGTATTTTGTTGCTTGGTCTTGTCTTTGGGAATATTTGGTAACCTATTTTCGTATAGTGGGAAAACTGATGTCCCTATAGGCAATGGTTTGTAAGTATGGACGTAACTACCTATATTCCATCAGCGTTCTGAGGGAACTACTTCCCTCAGGATGAAGAGTTGCCTATCTCATTTCTCAGGCTTTAGATTGTCTGTTTACCTTTCATTTAAATAGGTTCAGTAGTTCTGCCGTGGAAAGGCGACAGACAGAGAGTTATTTTCGCATTTATTATTGAAGATTAATAAGGACTTTCTCATCTGACCAGATCTTGGTAAATGGGTCATTTTGTATTCGTATTGTTCCAAAATTCTACTTTTTAAAAGTTCCTATATCTACCCAAAATAATGCACCAACCATTTATTTACTCACAAAACATCCCAAAAATACCCAACAATACTTGCTAGCGACCATAATTACTGCTGGTCAGAACATCAGACCATCAGAACACAATACGATTCATCAATAACATCACAATAGTACAATAGAGTTCTTACCGTTGTTAGAACGAGTCGCCATCATGCTTTTGTCATTACAGCTAGAGTACCCGCACACTGCAAACCTTAAAAGAAAAAAGATAAAGATATAAAGTCAGTTATTCAAAGTTGGCTGAAAATCAGCACTTTTTGACAACGTCAAAACAAAAGAAAGCCCCCAAAACGTCCGCGCTTCACCACTTCCTATGTTAAGTCGCCCGATAGTTTGTTTGGGCTCATAAATCAGTATGAAGATGAATGGTAGTACGTACGTATATCACAAAGATCAGGTAATCTGTACTAATATTATAAAGCTGAAGAGTTTGTTTGTGTGTTTGAACGCGCTAATCTTAGGCACCACCTGGTCCGATTTGAAATATGATTTCAGTGTCATATAGCACATGTATCGAGGCAGGTTATAGGCTATTTATTCGGGTTGGTCCAGAGGTTCCCATGGGATGCGAAACCGTTGGCAGACGCTAGTAAGCTACGTAAGAGCGATTGACCATTTTAATTGGAATCAAGATTCTTAAAATAAAAATTTCCGACTATTGGATCGACTGTAGGTCGTTCGTTTAGTCCGCAGTGCACGGTTACTCTCAGACTGAGAGCTAAATGCATCGTCTTTGGTTTAAAAGGAGACATTGTGATATATTAGCTTTTGATGTCTTGGAAAAGTACTAAAAATAGTAGTTTTGTTGGAAGAAAAGCACGTACATATAAGGTAAGATTGTGTCCCGAAAGATTTTAATGTTTTGGTAAAAGGTATGAAACATTAAGTTTCATAACAGGTAGCGATTACCTACATAAGTAAATATGTAAAAGTAAATAATAAAATGTACATACCAGGTCGAATTAAGAACTTCTTTCTTTTTGGGAAAAAAAAATATTTCCTTCATCAAAACCCATTTTCCATTCTCAACTGCACTCTTCATTGTAGGACATTTCGATATAAGTAGTACTACTAATATATAATTGAGATCTATAATGATATTGTCTTTTTGGTATAGGTATATGGTCTTTTTGTAGTAAGATCATTAATCTTGAGCAATAACATATTGTTTTTAGTTCAATTCAAACCAAATCCATCTTCAGTAGTCTTTATCTAACCAACTGAACACGACAATATATTTCCTGCATCATCAGTTCCTCTAACAAATCCACACACCGAGTTTATCAAACGTCACCTTACAAAAAACTGCGCCCTTGACATACATCCCTACATCTAACAAGACCATGCAAAACCAAATAACTAGCGGAGATGCCATAACGGAAAATCTCCTAA
The DNA here is from genome assembly GCA_033682625.1 of Helicoverpa zea x Helicoverpa armigera. Taxonomy (NCBI): domain Eukaryota; kingdom Metazoa; phylum Arthropoda; class Insecta; order Lepidoptera; family Noctuidae; genus Helicoverpa; species Helicoverpa zea x Helicoverpa armigera. Next base: position 966,918 of record JAWIIS010000056.1, on the reverse strand, counting down.
GAAAGTAGCGCGACAAAATGCGGGTGTGCGGGGGACGAGAAACGTTACTGTCTTCGCTCATACGCCTTCTTTGAACCTCATATTTTTTTCTAACACCAAAGATCGTTGACAGATGTCTCAAATAACCCGAACGCCTCATTAGTTCACTCTTAACTGGTTATTTTGGTCATGCTCATCGCACGTATTTGACCTAAAAGAAGGCACCTGACCTACCTGCATTTAGGCATCTACGCTCATATTTCCTTTCTCAGTGAACAAGATATACCCTAATACACTGATGCCCCTGATCTCTAACATAATACATCTGGAAGGTTCAAAAAGGTCCACTTTATGGAATTTCATTATGGGCACGCCTCATCTATTGGATTTATAGCATCCTATGAATTTTGATTAAATTTTCGCGTGAGCTTTGACAGTGTGGTAGCCAGGAATTCTCTATTGCAAGCAACTGCAAGAAATAGGGGTGTATTGGGTCACCACAAATAGTGTTAAGCTATAAATCATAATAACTGTTATCCCGAAACTATAAATTCTGGTCAAACTGAATGTACAGACAGGATAATTAATTGGGTTGTCCTATTTTCTTGTCTAAAACGTTTTTGCTCTACAATTGGTTTTTAGATAAGTCCTATAGGAAATAACGATATTTTTCAGAAATATGAATAAATAGCTTTGTAAGTAAAAGCTTTATTCGAAAACGGCGGAACTGATTCAGCAGTTTTTTGAAAAAAGAAATGCTGACAAGGCCGTAATATCAAAGGGAAAGAACTGAATCGAATCTCTTCCTTCATTTTTTGTGACTGTCTGTATTGATAACCAAGCGAAAAAATGCTACGAGCCATTTATTTTTACCCCACTACGGAGTATTTTTTATCCATGCAGCATGGAAGACGACACGCTGTGGTGACCCATATAGAATTGGGATAATAATAATGGCGTCCAGACCATTGTCGACCAAGACTGCGAACTGATCTCTCCCTAAAGAGATCAGCCAACCGCGCAGGACATATTACAGTGCACAAGTATTACCGCAGACACAGGTGCTCTCACTGTTCCTTCACTCTCATAGCCCGATGGGATGGCAATCCAATACCACCGGAGAGAGATCAGGCACAGGACCAATATTAACGTGCTCTCCCCAACTAGAGTGCGTTAATCACCAACTTTTAGACTCCAGACTGCTTTACAAAAAAATCTAAACCCCGCAAAGTGATCTTGGCCCAACCTGGGCATCGAAACTCAGACCCGGTGCACAGAAGTCGTTCCTCTAACCAAACTGCACCCAAGGAAGTCAGCTTAATCAGAAACGTCGCTGTGGCGTATCTGATGCGGCTGGCAGCCTCTAATTACACCGACACCTTGCAAAAGGGAACACAGATGTGCTTTGCAGTTAATAGGCACGGCAGTGTAAGGTTCTTGTGTTTATCTGGATGGGCTCCTTCACAAAAACTTGTGGTGTCTTTTGATGAAAACATTTTCAAACTTTTCGAATTAACTTAACTACCTCTGCTATTCCGGCTTCAATCTATACTAATATTGGCTACAGTTTATTGCTTGAACGCGCTAATCTCAAAAACTATTGCACTGATTTGAAATATAATTTCAGTGTTAGATAGCCCATTTACGGAAGAAGGCAAAGGGTTCTCTATCCAGGTGCTCGGAGTAGTTCCCTAGAGACGCGGGAATTGCTACATTTTAGTATCTAAAATTCAAAATGTGTACTTTTGTGAATTTGTTAAATCGAACATATAGTTTCTAAGATTAGGGCGTTCAAAGAAACTCTTCAGCTTCTTCCAATATGCTAGACATAGGTAGATATCTAAAATCCATATTGTAGTATCAGTGGTCTTTGATGAAATTTGCGACCAGCAAAGGATATTTACATACGATATGCATAGACTCCTAAATGGAAATATGAATACTGCTCTCGATAAATGGAGTTTCTAGAGAAATGGTGCTTTAGGTGCATGGTATCGTAACGCCTGAAATGCTTTCAAGAAATACTGAAGAAAGTGTACCAGTGTGTGTCTGGACCATGGAAATAAATATAACTATCTGTTTCCCGTGGTTTCACCCGAAACCTCCTATACTCGGATAAAATATAGCCTGCGTCACCCAGAAGGTACTGTACCTTGCCAATAGTAAAAGAATGTTTCAGATCAGTTTAGTTGTTTTGAATAAAATCAAACAAAAAAAAATATTGATCAAACAAAAAATAATATATAATATACATATACCTAGACAGCCAAAAAATAATAAATTAGTATGTTTGTGTAATAAATGCTCGTGACAAACAAACTGCAAGACGGACACCCTACTAATACACCTTTTGCTAAAACATCCAAAGCATTTCTGCTAATACAGCGAAAATGATAATATTGTTCAAGACAGACAATCACAAAAGAGGAGGAACGGAAATGGAAGAAGGAGACAAAACACAGAAAGCTAATACGACAGACAGAGACAGAAATAAGGCCGGAGACGAAATGATCAGTCCCTCGGTTACTAACAACTTCGTCAGACGAAACATGGAGTACAAAATAAAAAGCGGAGGTGCCATAACGGAAAATCTCCATCAATACTTTATCATCGTTTCCCGAGCCTTTTCCCAAATATATTGGGGTCGGCTTCCAGTCTAAACGGATGCAGCTGAGTACCAGTGTTTTACAAGGAGCGACTGCCTATCTGACCTCCTCAACCCAGTTACCCGGACTACCATTACCACTTGGTTAAACTGGTGTCAGACTTACTGGCTGCTGACTACCTGTAACGACTGCAAAGGATGATACCTACATCTCCTAAGAAAGTAGCGCGCCAAAGTGCAGCTGTTTGGCGAACGGAGACGGTTACTGTCTTCACCTTTACGCCTTCTTTGGACCCGATCATTTTTTGTAACACCAAAAATCGTTGGCAGATGTCTCAAAGACCCCGAACTCCTCTTTATAGTTCAATAGGAGTGATCGTTTTGGTCATGCCCACTGTACGTATTTGACATAGAAGAAATCGCCTGACCTATCTTAGTACGAGTACTTAGTATTAAAATCTGCATGCCTTAATGGCAAAATATGGCTGAACTGTTAAAATATATCCGTATCACCTGTACTGTAGCCATATTTGCAAATAAAATCTTTATCTGCATTATGGCTTATGGCTTCTCCGTTCATCTTTCCTTACTCTATGTTGCAGAAACATGAATATGGAAAACTTTGGAGTAGGGAATATAAAGTTGGTTGGCTTTTTTTTTGTTTTTTTTTTGTTAGCCGCTAAAGGAAGAGGATTCAAAGTTAGTATTTTTTAGTTTATAGTTTGTTTCATAGAGTGTCGAGCTGTGTATGCGAGTGTTTTATCAGCTTTCGTAGTAATTTTTAAAGATCTATTACTTTTTTAATTTTTTCGATATAAGTGTCAAGATATGGAAATAAAAAGGAATAGGAAAATATACAAAAAAGCCTGTCACGCGATGTCACTTATAATCATTTTCAAGTTTTAGTTGTCAATTTGTGCGTTTGCTTACAATCTTTCCAAAACCGAAGGGAATATACGCTAGTGTGAAAGCATAAATATTTTCGGAATAAAAACCTACATTTTACACAACTGTTTAAGTTTATCTGCAAAAATGAGAACCCAATAAAACAATCAAGTAAAATAAAAATCAAATTTTTTATAGTTTCCTTGAAAGTTTTTGACAGTTTTCTATAAGAGAAAGATACAATGCTTTTACCTGAAAGATAGGTAGTACCTACATTGTAGGCTACCTTCTTATTTTAAAGTCAGGTAAATTAGATTGGCGACAAACCGCAAATCGTTGAAAGACACTCTGACTACTCTAAGTTTTCTTACAATGTATGTATATTTATAGTAAGAGGAATCTTGGTAGTCTCTTGAAATAAAATGTTGATTTATTATTCTTGTAAATGTTTGTGTGGTTGTAAATGCTACTTTGTTTTTACCCAACTGCTACGCAAAGGAGGTAGGAAGGAGGTCCTTGACAGTCGTTACGGGTAGTCAGAAGCCAGTAAGTCTGACACCTGTCTAACCATGGGGTATTGGGTTGCCCGGGTAACTGGGTTGAGGAGGTCAGATAGGCAGTCGCTTCTTGTAAAGCACTGGTACTCAGCTGAATCCGATTAGACTGGAAGCCTACCCCAACATAGTTGGGAAAAAGGCTCAGAGAATGATGATGATGATGCTACGCAAAGGAGGTTAATATGTTAATAATTTGTTTGCTTAAAATGTTCTGTACGCGGTTTCATCCACATATCGAGTAAATTATTTATCGTACGTGAATAAACAGTAGGTATCTACCTCGTCAATGACCTACCTCAATACTGACTTCACCTCAATTACCTCAGCTTTTTCAGCGTAACAAACCATAATTTCGGCATTAAAATTTACTCTAAGGATAATAAAACAATTTATCTTTAAAAATGAAACCGGTAAATACTTACTGGTGAATCACAAAGTCGTTTCAAAGTCCAGTTAGGTACAATGTTCTGTATCTAGAGTCTACATAGTGTATCTAGATAGACTCTAGACTGTGTCTACTGGGTCTTATCGTGAAGCCATACTGTAATTATTGAGACAACCATGAACAGAGGCGTGGAGCCGCGTTGTTATTACATTCATTTTAAAACTAGATTTCTGTTCGTACTGAAGAAATTATGCGCTACACCTAGAAATAAAACACATATTTCATTTAGTAGGGTATCAAATTTTATTTCAATCGGTTCAGCCGATTTTCCGTGAAAGCATAACAAATAAAATTACGAAGACACAACAATAAGGTGCGGGTGAAACCAGGTGAAAATACTAGTATATCATAAAGTCATTTCAATGTCCAGCTTTATAAACCAGTGTATCTAGACTAGACTGTGTCTACTGGGTCTTATCGTGAAGCCGTACAGTAATTATTGAGACAACCACGAACAGAGCCGTGGAGTCGCGTTGTTACTATATTTATTTTATGACTAGATTTAATCCTTTTCTGAAGAAATTAGGAGCCATACACGGATAAAAAGTATATAACTTCAGTCTGCAGAATATCATTTATCTAAATGCCACATTCTATCTAAATCGGTCTGGAAGCCGTACTGTAATTATTGAGACAACCACGAACAGAGGCGTGGAGTTGTTGTTACTATATTTATTTAATGAAAAATATCGCACATGTGTATGTGTGTTGAAATTTTCACAGATGATGTATTTCTATTGCCGCTATAAAACCAAATACTGAAAACAAGAATAAAATAAATATTATAGGGGGATCCCATACAACTAACGTGATGTTTTGCTCATTTTCTAAATAAAGGTACGGAACCCTATTGTGCGCGATTCGGACTCGCCCTTGGACAGTTTTTCAAACCACACTGTTTGATAACAACATGATTTTATTGATAAAGATTTGGCATCTTTTTTTGACACAAAATGTAAATATTATTTTGCCGTTACTTCCCAAATTATTAGAACTATCGATGATTGATTAATTGCTCCCTGCTTCACCAAAAACAAATTAATTCCTAGAACTTCCTACATCCGTCAACAATTGAAGGAGTTTTCCTCAAAACCCTTCAATGAACCCTTAAAATTATTAGTTACAAAATAAACAAAGGTACCTCAAAATACACACCGCTGATAAAATTAATAAGGGTTTACGTACACCGCGGATTTTAAACGTGCGTCGAACGGCTCCATCTTTTCTACAAAGTTTTGTTGGTATATCGCTAAACCTCATATTCATATTAAATATGCGTGTGAGCGAGAACTTTTCAACTACTATTATCAAATCTGAAAGATGCAGTGTTGCCTGGCGTATCGATATTCATATTCATGATTAACATTTTGTGTTGCAACTGTTGATCAACATTGTTGACCAACGAGAATGTCGCGTCCCGCGAGAAGTTGTCAAGACATTTGTCAGCAACATTCTACCAGTATACCTATTTTTTTTTAATGCATGCATCATCATGTATCGTTTTTATCGTTACACCCATGTTTTCTATACCTACTAATGTAAAGAGGAGAGATTAGATGGGTTGTTTGAAGCAAATAGGCTCCGGAACTACTGGAACGCGATTCGAATAATTCTTTCACTGTTAGGAAGCTACAATATCTGCGCTGAACATTGGCTATGTTTTATCCAGGTACGGGAAGAAGTTTTCCCGGTAGCGGGTGAAGGTATGCTAAGCTGCGTTTAAATCACGAGTGTATCCTACAAACGCGCGACAAAAGCGTTTAAAAAACTCAGTGTACATAAGCCCTAAAGGTCATTGAACTTATACCCAATTAGGTACAGGCTGAAAACCACAATGGTTTTAGAGTAAATCGAAGAGTTTCTATAGGAAGGAAGTAAATCAATCGCAGTCAATAAATTAGAGGCAGTCTCTCAAATGAATTGGAGATATTAATTACAAGAGAAACCCAATTTCTGTAGCCTGATAAGGTTTTATTTTTAAATTGCTAGTCTTTTGTTTTCTGGGAGTTTACAGTGGTTATTTGGATTAGGTATTAGAAAGAAGGTTTACCTGTATGTATCAATCAATTTTGATGCTGTTTTAAGTATAGTTGATTCTAGACGCGACGAACTGAAAGCCCGACCACCCGCGGCAATCAGTTACAATTATGATAATGGTGTGCTCACATGTCCGCAATGTGCGCGGACCTTCTCAAAGAAGATTGGCTACTGTAGTCATATGCGAGCACACCAGCGACAATTATCTGTACGGAGTTGAGGCAGTCGCCGTGACCGAAATCGGCCTGGAGTCATCATCATCATTTGTGAAACTAAGAAAAAGGTTTTAGGTATATATTATTGGAGGTAGTTTTTGGTTTAGCAAATCAAATTTCCTTGCCATGGTTCTTGTCCCATATATTTTATTAAAAATCTACATATATATGACAAATAAAAAATTGAGTTGCGCCTCCTTTTTGTCTATGTACCTAAGACTATAAAATAGTGTTAATGTTTGCAAATGGCAAAATGTGGCTGAGCTTTATTACATTTTAAGACCTCTGCATTTACCCATGTTTGCAAAATAAAATTCTATTGTATTCTGAGTCAGTCAAAACCAAACTTGAACCAAACCTACATACATTCAGTAACTGTTATACGACCTATATTTTCACAATCAAAGGAAAAGATTTGTAGCAGTTCCAAAAAGAACTACGTTCCGTTCACCGCAATTAATTATTATTACTCGACCACGAAGATAAGCTCCTTACTTATATAATTGGTTAGGGTTGTCGTCCGGTTATGTTTCTTATTGGATTACTTTGATTTTGATTAATCTTTATTATAATTTTGGGGAAGCTTGTTAACGATAGTCTCAGGTTGTAATAGTATCTAGGACGCTAATATTCGTACACCTAAATCTAGAAAGGTAACTCAAAAAACATTATTTTTTTTGAGTTATGTATTCCTTTGAATTTGAATTAATGAAACAAATACCCGTCGACGGGGAAAACAGATTTAAAAATATTTTCTAGGTCCTTACTAAAAGTACCTATCTTAGCACTTGTAAAACGCACACGGAAGGAGGAATAAATTTTAGTATTTTCAGAAAAAAGTGAATTTTTGAGTTAGATCTAGTAGCTACTACGACGTCTGTCCATGAGGTCTCCGATTCGGTTCTCGAATTGGACATTAAAACGCCACTGAGCTGTCTTGTCGAATTGCCGTCCCAACGGACTATGAGAATGCACGTGTACCTAACTATTTGCGTTTACCTACGCTTGTGCACTAAATATGTCCTGCGCAGCTGGTTGATCTCCTTAGAGAATAGCTGCCGTGGCCCAAAATCAGACTGGACGCTATTATTCAATACCTACATTAAATTAAAGCAAATCTACTGGCTACCAGCCTTTCACACTTGCAGATTTTCTGCTCGGTGTTTCGAATTATATGTATAACAGCAAACAATTGACAACTACCTCTACCTATACAAAAGATGTCGTCAGGATCTGCGCTACCCCAGTGGGGCTCATTGGGTACCCCAGCAGGGCCCACCAGGGCCAGAGCCTGCCAGGACTGCGGGATTGTTCAAAAAAGTTACCGCGTTCCTAGCACATAAATGGCTGAAGAAGGAACATGGTGGGTTTTAGTCAGTGAGAGTCTGACATTCCCTCACACCCTTATTTAATGATTTCTAATTAAAAGGCTCAAAAAGAATACGCTTCGTTTCAAACGCGACAAAAATCCATCAGTGCGAAAGCCTTATTCCTATTGCTACGTACTACACTCTAGTTTCAAACTAATTATTCAAATCAACGGCCACGATGGCTTTAGTCTAAGACCTAGTACTTTAGCACTAATTCTTGGTGCCTGTTCTCATTGGAGACGAAAGATTTAGTGGCTGGCTTGCTAATCGCTGCTAGTGATAAATGTTACTTGAAGTACTAAAAGTACCTTGGAGTCTTGTTCATTAATTTTACCTTTACTACTTACTTAATATTATAAACGTAAAATTTTGTATTTGAAGTGTGTGAATGACATGGTAGAATGTTAACTGTTATGAATGTGGTTCGATTCCTGGCCAAACCAAAAAAACCGACCAAGTGCGAGTCGGACTCGCACACGAAGGGTTCCATACCATTATTTATAAAACGGAGAAAAAACTCACGTTTGTGATTAAAATATTTATTTTATTCTACTTTTCAGTATTTGTTGTTATATCGGCAACAAAAATACATCATCCATTATCATCATCGATACTTTTGAGCTCTCTAACTATCACGGTTCATGAGATACAGCTAGCCTATTAACAGACGGACGGACGGACGGACAGAGGAGCGAAAACAATTGGGTCCCGTTTTACCCTTTGGGTACGGAACCCTGAAAATGATCATTTTTTTTTATTAGGTTGACCATCGTTATTCAATGTAAATACTGTGAAATGTTCAAATAATGATGATGAGATGATGATGAAAATGATTAAAAAAAAATATATATTATTAAAAATATACATATATAGCTCTTTCTATAAATTAAAATTTCGAATACTTTACTAAGAATAAGATCGATGATAAAACTTAGTACAAACAAACAAACAACCAATGAATAGGTACAACAAAAACAAAACAAAAAGCAATCACATTAAAACAATTGTGTATCAAAGACGAAACAATATTAATTATTTTAAGGTCGTTGACCGGTATATGTTCTTGAAACTGATATATTTAATTGATCTGAATCGGGACAAATTGATATATTTAATTGTACTCTGAATGAATTCACAAGAGTAGTGTACTGTACCTGCTCTAATATAATTAATGTTTAATTTTAAGTGTGTAGAGTAGTTTAGATTAAGTATCTGTAAAATTGTCAATACACTATTGCATTAGGTTCTCCTGTAATGATAGTTGTATTTTGTGATAAATAAAAAAATAAAAAAAAACTTTAAAAGAAAATATACCATCTTCTTATAAGTAAAAGTTAATAAAAGTAAACCTTAAGGTATTGCTTACAAACTTGTTTTTACTTTAAATTTCAAGTTCATTCATTTCATTTTAATGCAAATTAACTCTTTCTGTCATACCAAAACTAACATCATCTGCTTAGCCTTTTCTCAACTATGTTGGGGTCGGCTTCCAGTCTAACTGAATGCTGTTGAGTACCAGTGTTTTACAAGGAGCGACTGCCCTACCTGACCCCTTCAACCCAGGTACCCAGGCAACTAAATACCCCTTGATTTAAATAAAATGTAATATCTACCTATACAGATAGTCTGTCCTGTCCTGTCTCAGGCCGTACCTGAGACAGGACAGGCTACTTTTTATCCCTGTATATGTTCCCAAGGGTCACAGGTCCCCAAGGGAACCACGGAAAACGGCTAATAAAGTATGTAACACGACTTTAAATAACACAAATAAATATTAACAATAACAAAACTACTTCACCCTTAAACCATTTAATCTGTAAAATGCACTTAATTCCGTTACCCAGATAAGTTTTTCCCAGAACTAAGGGTAAACATTTAATTTATTTCATGTGTTAATTAATCCGTGCCCCACTGTTACGGAGTAAGGAAAAATAAGCAGAGATGATATAATGCAGGTAGGTCAGGCACCTTCTTTTAGGTCACATACATACTGCGAGCATGACTCGCGAAACTCACGAGGCGTTCGGGTTCTTTGAGGCATCTGTCTAAAGATTTTTGGTATTACGAAAAATGATCGGGTCCAAAGAAGACGTATAAGGGCGAAGACAGTAACGTTCCTCGTCCCCCGAACACCCACATTTTGGCACGCTGCTTTCTTAGGTGATTAGAGTAAGTCTGACACCAGTCTAACCAAGGGGTATTGGGTTGCCCGGGTAACTGGGTTGAGGAGATCAGATAGGCAGTCGCTTCATGTAAAACACTAGTACTCAGCTACAACCGGGAAGACTGGAAGCCGATCCCAACATAGTTGGGAAAAAGCTCGGGAGATGATGACTTTCTTAGGCGATTTTCGGTTAGGTGTGGCACCTCCGCTAGTCATTTTGTTATCCGTGCCTTGTAAACTGGTTTATAATGAGGAATTCCTGTAATGTTTGTTTCGTGGAAACTATGCTTTATGTGTGGTTTAAGAGGTTTTAATGCAGTGGATTATTTTAGTAATTTTGTAGTGCCATTTTATGTTCAAAGTTTTTCAATTGCGTTTTGTGTAAATCATGAAACGAGTCGAGAAAAAAATATATACATCTTTTTGTTATGAAATATAATAGAGACTTACATTTAGTAAAAATATAAGTATTAGCCGATTTTTGATGTTAGATATTTTAAGCTCAGCTGTACCTATTGGCTATTTACCATATAAGAAACAATCGTAATTTTCGATGTTTTGAAGGTTGATATTTCACCCGGTAAAGTTAACAAATACCAAAATAAAACATTCTCAACATCCACCAGTAAATATACCTATTACCTATTAATTTACACCGCAACATAAAATTTTGACAAGCCACATATTTCCCAAGCAAACTTTTAATCGGATTTGTGTGTTCAGACGAATCAATCGGATAGGCATAGGTAGGGGAGAGTGGGGGAATTACGGACGCGGGGTAAATACGGACTAGCAAGTATCTACTCATTCAATCCCCCCCGCGGCAGCCCGGTGCTGTCATCTGTTTCTTTCCACCATTTTAGTGCCACGCAAAAACTTACGACAGCCGGCTGCGCACTGTTTCAAAGTTAGATAAAATTTAAAAAAAAAGTGTATATTGATCTAATTTTTAGTGTTTTACAATTCGAGGGACAGGTCTGTATATGAAGTGATGGTAAAAAGTGATATTTTCTATGGATAGCTTTGTCAATGGAGTTTAAATCGGCAATGTTTGTTTTTTATGAAATGTTTTCATAACCTACAAATTTCTCTCTTTGATTTAAAAATACCCAGTTGAGTTAATTGCGGACAAGCCTCGCAGGGTAAATACGTACGTCCGCAATTACCCCTAATTCGAAAAACTATTATGAAATTAATAAATAACTACTCAATACTCTTTTTTAGATGCATTACAAAAAGCTGTGCAAGAAATAAAAGACCAGTAGATAACTTTGCGTCAGGCGGAAGAAGAATATGGTATTCCCAGAGCTACTTTGTTTGACATGTTGATTACTTTTACATTTATTGTCAGGAAAAGCACAGTGATCCACCCGCCGAAGACTGGATTATGTGTTCAAAGTGTAGGTAACAAGTGGGCTCATGAGAACTGCACTGCAGGAAGTTCTCAGACCTAGTCCGTAAATACCGTATGCTGTCCGTAATTAACCCAGGGTCAGTCCGAATTTACCCCGAGCGCTGCGGGTAAATACGGACTGACAAGGTTTTGTTTTTGCTAAAAATATTATATTTATTGATTGATCTCGTATAATAAGTATAATTGTTTTGGTAGACAAATAACTAAAGATTGATAATTAATAAAGACAGACTGATAATTACTAATAGTACGAATGTTATGCATTATTTCCTTTCAGCGTCCGCAATTCCCCCACTCTCCCCTACACCATCTCAGCAAAATCGGATGACAGTAACAAATCTAGATGGATGTGCGTCTATTTTTAGACGACCGATTTACGTCCTATATTTAATCACTTCCTTGACAAGCTTAGATCATTGAACTTCGGGAGACGCCATTGCCGTGCTGTCGTATCTACCTCCAGTAAAGGTGTGATATTGGCTATTTTACCCCTTTGTATGTATAAGTGTGCGTCAAGTTCACGCTTGTGTTAATTTTCGCGTGTAGACGTAAAGATGTGATCGAAAATGTATGTGTCTCACTATAAGTTGTACATAAAGCCGATGTCCCTGAATGCTACTCAGTAGCAATCGCTGCCACAATTTAATTCATCGTCAGAAGCTGGCAGGCAGATTTGAGAAAACTGACACTAGGCCTTGTTAGGTGTTTAAACCTGCAACTCACTCGATTATAGGTACACATTTTTTTTTCAATTTTGATATTATTCAAGTTATGATCATTGTTGCGTCGCCCCCGCCGGTAAATTGGCTGTATTTTTTAATGATATTCCGTGCTCATGGCGGCTCCTGTTGATTAGACGTTCTAAGTTGACGGCCGACGGTTTATTTTACGAGATTTGTATTTCGCAAATTAATGCTTTTACGAATTTGGGTCGAATTTTTTGCTTAAATGAGAAATTCCGGGTGATGGGTAACAATTGGATGAACGCCCGGATTTTTCAAAAGAAAGTTTGGCGTGCAAGGTTATACGGATAAAAATATGGATTGTGTTTTAGATTTTACGCTGATAATGAAATTGAGGTTTTAAGGTCTCTGCACACAGCGGGCGCGGCACGGCGGGACGGGACGTGACGCGACACTGAGCAGTTGTAATGTACTAGATATTACGCGTCGCGTCGCGTCGAGCGGGACGGCTCTGTGTGACGTCGTCCGTAATATCTAGTACATTTAGATGACACCTTTAGATGACTAATAATATATTTGAAAAATATTCGTAGTGAATCGCTGGTTATTAATCATCAAACCTCCGAGTGTCACAAAGTCAAATTCAGTTAAAAAGAAAAAAGTGGTAATTGGTGAAGTCTTCTACTATAAAACTACTCGAAAAAGTCTCACCACAACCAACCAACTAAAAAATAAAACTTAATTCCCAAGTTCAGGAAGCATAAACAAGCAAGACTTAAGGCTCGAGCAGACCGGATGCGTATGCGTAACCACGCGCGTAGTCACGCGCGTAGTTACGGCGTAACCATGAGTTGTAATGTATGGAAATGTATGAGACAGGCCACACCGCTTGCGTAACGACGCGCGTGTCTACGTTACGCAAGCGGTGTGGCCTGTCTCATACATTTCCATACATTACAACTCATGGTTACGCCGTAACCACGCGCGTAGTCACGCGCGTGGTTACGCATACGCATCCGGTCTGCTCGAGCCTTTATCCTTGTTAGTTTTAGAGTACTGATACTGCAGACTAAAAAGTCGGCCGACAGTTGAACCGATTTTTTGGAAAAAAATATCGGGTGTGTCGTACCTATTCACTTAATTAATAAGTTAATATATTGCTTAATATATGTCGATTAGCACAAAAAAAAAAAAAACAAAATACGTAAAAACAAAAATGTGAGGTAATTAGAACACTATATAAGAGTCAGTCATTACAAACAACGAAAATTCTCTCTTGAAAACTGACAGCTGTCAACTGGTCAAAACATTCGATACTACTAACTCTATCTCTGCTTTACACATGATGTGTAAATTATGAAAACGAAAAATGAATCCTGTAGCCAAACCACTGAATGGATTAGGTTTTTTTTTTTTTTTACAATTCGCCATAGAATATCATAAAGTATTTATGTGATAGGATTTAATGTGGGATTGAATGGTACGAAACACCCGATATAAAAAAAATCCAATCTTTTCAGTCGGTCTGACACCGGCTAAATACCTGATCTTTGACAAATGCGCACTACCATTCATCTTCATACTGATTAACGAGCTCAAACAAACTATCGGCCGACCAAAAGTTTGCAGTGTGCTTCTCTTATTCTTCTAACAACGACTACTTAATTGCAATTTATTCAGACAAACTTTTTGTTGTATTTTTGTTGTTTCGCGTTCAAGAATTATAGCGGTGTAACTTGCATCTTGTTACAACAAAGTTTGCAGTTGCAAGATTTTTCTTTGGTGCACTTAAATGTGCAACGAATATTGTTGCTCGTCTAATTAGGAAAGACTGTGCCCTTGTCAAGTTTTAGTCTGTGAGTTTCTTTTAGTTAACTTAGAAAAAGATTTTGAATAGGTACCTAATTTAAGAGTGTAACCAACATTTTAATGATTGGTTAATCTATAGGTACCTACTATCAGAACTACTGCTACTATACTGAAAAGTTTTTTTGTTTGGTTGAATGCGCTAATTTCAAGACCGATTGGAAGAATCTTCGGTACTCTTATTTACTAGTTTTTCGGTATTAGGTACATAGCTCTCTTATCTAGGAAGACTTTTTGTCCGGGTGCGCGAAGTAGTTCCACGAGAGGCGTTTAAATTGACTAAGTAAGTAATAACATCTTAGGCTTATAAGGCTTAAGGCTTATTTCTATAATCTTTGTATCTATTAGTATAACAATAACTATATTTAATTTTAACCAAGTAAGTAACGAGACTTTTAAAGTAAGAAAAAACTACAGGTCCCACACCAATATTGGTCCCCCTAAATCACCCACGACTTTTGCTAACCATTTTCCGATAACAAAACAAAAGTAAGCCAGCATTCATTAAGTAAGATTAAAGTTAAGATGTCCGGAGGCGCGAAAATCCTTCTCACTAGGAGTTCCCATTAATAGAACCACAACTGGACCCTTATTGAGCCACCATGATTTATTTAGACCGTCCAAAACGGTTCGTTTTGGCCGATTTAATTAAGAATACTAGTAGACTGTAGACTAAACGGTCGGCCGACAGTTGACTTAAGTGTTCATCATCTCAGCCATAGGACGTCCACTGCTGAACATAGGCCTCCCCCTTAGATCTCCACAGATACCTGTTGGAGGCGACCTGCATCCAGCGTCTACCGGCGACCTTTCGGTGACTTAAATGTTGGTAAAAATCTATACCTTTACCTATATGTAAAATAAAATCGTCTTAGTTTCACTGCTTATAACTCAAGAATGGCTCAACCCATTACGCTTAAAATTAAAGGGGAGGTAGCTTACACCCGTAGGACGTAGGATTTTTTGACACCTTTCGGCTACGGGAAACAGTTATCTCGGGACGCTGATGAAACCGCAGGTGGAAGCAAGTTTTCAGTCTGATACCGGCTAAATACCTGATCTTTCTAATGTGCGTACTACCATTCATCTTCATACTGATATATGAGCCCAAACAAACTATCGGCCGACTAAAAGTTTGCCGTCTGCGAGTGTGCTAAATCGACCACCATTTTTCGGAGCCCCAAAATTGTAGGGTTAGGTACACAAAAGCACTTTTGTTTATGTTTTTTGATTGCTGGAACATTGATCGAGGTAGATGGAATTAAAATGATTATTGATTTACGTTGTCAGCCTACGTGAGGGTATTTGAAGTGAACTGTAAGTAATTTTTGATCGGTTTTTGTGAGAGCTTAGTAACAGCCATGCGGGTCGATCGATTGAAGCTTCGGCATCACTTGCGTAGTTTGTCAGTGGTCATCTATGTATGTTACACCGAGTTCTTCAAAAGTTTGGAGGACATGATATAGTAGATACAGAACTATACACAACATTTTACAGAAAATATGACAACATGTTGTTATAATATGACCAGTTGTCTAAGTATAAGGAGGTCAGAAAAATCGCTCTTGTAAAACGTTGTGATTAAGTTTATACAGTACCTGAACACCTTTTATGGTCGGTTAGCCAACACACGGGCTCATCACACAAATGTTAAACGGGGAATCGAACCTGGGACTATCTATCCGGTAGTCCGGCATGGTGACCATTGCAAATGTAGTGAAAAGTATGAATAGATAAATCATCCTATCTAAATGATACTCCATACAATCTAACAATCTAATTACAATATGGGTTCTCATCAGCCAAATTACTGTCTAAAAGGTCATCATTAATTATATGAGTTAGTTAGGGGTCAGTGTAACTCGTTAACAGGAATAACATAGCGTTAATTAACGTTAATTAATCTAAAATATTATTGCAAATTAATGTGCTGTTTGGCTAATAAACTTTGTGGGTAATTATGTTATTAGTTGTTAGGCATTTTGGTGTTGTACAAATAATTGCTGAAGTTATTTTTTCAGTGCGACAATTTCGTCAATTAAATAATGATAAATAGTATTTCTTTAGCAAACAGCTTGAATTTCAAAAAAAATCAATTAAGGCAAGTTTTCTTTCTTTCAATGCTTTATTTCTTCCTTAAGTAGTCCCCACTAGCAGTTAGCAGTTTTACCACGATTTCTTTTCTTTTCTTTTTCAGTCTGAAAAAAACCGTCAGTTTCAAAGCCATTGTCCAGTCAATTCAGCGGAATTTTTGCCCAAACAGTATCTAAACAACTGCCTATTTATTGAGTCAACAAATTGTATTTACCCAAGTCAATATTAATCCTAGAATTGGTTAGGTTAGTACATTAGTTATCTAGATTCATTGTTTCTATCAATTTTGGTACATATTGCCACAGTATATATTGCTTTGAATTTTTTGCTGTACAGATTTTGTTTTGAAGTTCAATGCTAATATCTTTAATATGATTGTATTCTATGGCAGTGAGCATTTTACTGGTTTTACGTTGAGTTAAATATTGTTGTTTATTTAAAGAGTTGTTTTTTTGCGTCTTCTTTTTATATTAGTATCAATGCGTTATTCTCTCTTATTTTTTAGAATTTTCTGGGTATTAAACCTGAGTACAGGAAAAGAAACCTTGATGTTTCATGAACATTTTCAAGAACTGAACTGCACTATACTAGGTTCCATATTTAAATTAGCACGACAATCAGGGATAACAGCAGTTTGTATACAGCCACAACAAATCTAAGTATAACAAGGTCCCAATGGATACAGCCCTATACAATAATGACCAATTTTATTTCGACTGAAAACTGTCGCGTCTCTGACAGATTTATTCCGACACCCGATGAGCTTAATTACGATTCCGCCAAATTTAGGGCATTTTGGGGGCCTTTCGGCGAATAATAAAACGATATTTTGTTCCCTAAATGGTTTTATAGGAAACAATGATTGTTTGTTTTTGTTGTTTTGGATTAAATATGGCGTCAATCAAAATTATATCGGCCATTTTTTTACCTACTGCCAGTCATTCTCATCTGCAGAACTGTTTGAAAGAGTTACCAAGACCTTGGTATACAAAGGGCTACTGAAGGAACAAAGAGTGTATAGTAATAATATGAAGCTGAAGATTTTGTTTTTTTTTTTAACTAGTTAATACTGAACTGAATTAATAAGTTATTTCAGTACTTTATCGCCCATTTGTAAAGGAAACTAAGTCTACATCCAGGAGCGCTAAGAAAGTAGTTACCACGGGACGCGGTTGGAAGGTAGTATTTAATAGTGAGAATTTATTTCTGTACCATGGTAAGGCTATGAAAACGCTGCTATCACCAGCTATATTCTCTAGTTTACATGACAGTCATAACATATCTGCTCACCTTAAAGCTACCTTCGTCAGCATACAACGGTACCTCAGACCATGTAACCATCTGGAACCGGTCAACCAAAAATCTCAATGTGAAATAGTGAGAAAATTTATGCGTGGGCTAGGCAACGCACCACTTAGCCTCAGTGATAACTTATTCATTTTCGACCACATCGCTACGCATACTCATATGTATAACTAGCTGTTTCCCTGCAGGTTCCCCCGAGTCCCGAAAGAACAAACCCGGATAAAATATAGCCTTTATACAGTGTGGCATCCCAATAGATAAAAAAACTTTTCAAATTGGTTTAGTAGGTCGCAGCCTAGGATACAAACAAGCGAGAAAACGTTTCCTCTTTATTTATTTATTTATTTAATAGTTTATGTACACAGTTACAACAAAATTATACAAAGGCACGCTTATTTCATAAGAAATCCTTTCTAGCAGGCCCGTTATAGGAGTTAGAATAAGCTATAGTAAAGATAGTACAGGTGAGTTTGAGCAACGCTCTCATACCTTTAAAAGAAGGAAAGTTAGGCGTCTCTAGTTATTCAAATAATCTAAGACCGGCACACAATTGGCTAGAAGCCAGGACTGCGTTTAAACGCATCAATATTGATAAACCTGTACAGTGCATTTCTATGCAAGGCTATGAGAAAGGTAAACGTTGTGAACAGTCATTGTGGTAGTCAAAATGGCAGTGGCAGTTGTCAAAATGGGTTATCAAATGTAGGTCAGGTTACTGTAACAATTTTCTATACCGGTATTATAAAGCTAAAGAATTAGTTTGTTTGCTAGAACGAGGTAATGTCAGGAATTAATAGTACAATTGGAAAAATGCGATGTGTTAGATAAGTTTTTTGTCCAAGAAGGATCGGCTAGGTACTTTTTGTCAGGGTGCGCGAAATAGTTTCCATGGGATTGGAGTGACCATGTAACAAATTATTTCTCCGATCTGTCCCTGTGCAAAACAAAGCTTAAATACTATTTCGGCTAATCAGTTTTTGCTATTGTTTTGCTCGTATAAAAAAATATTTCCAAATGTAAAACTCTTAATTCTTTAATGACCTGTTAAAAAAACAATTCGATCAGCGATACCGCACGCTGAAGTTATATCAAAGAGTACCTATTGCCTTTCACTGGAAAACGTAAATGCCCACCCATAGGGGACAATAATCACCTCCTATTAAGAACTACGCCTTTACAACCGACCCATGGAGAACAAAATAACTAGCAGAGATGCCATAACGAAAAATCTCCTAAGAAAGTAGCGCACCAAAATGCGGTTGTTCGAGGGACGAATAACGTTACTGTCTTCGCCCTTAGACCCGATATTTTTTTGTAATACCAAAAATCATTGACAGATGACTCAAAGAACTCGAACGCTTCGTTAGTTCACTCGTAACTGACCGTTTCGGTCAAGCCCACAGTATGTTTTTGACCTAGAAGAAGGCGGCTGACCTACCTGCATTATGGCATCTCCGCTATCTTTGCTTCCTCCGCGCATCGAACCTATAAAATAAAATAGCTAAGGAAAGATTCTTCCACACCCAAAAGGTAGAAAAGTCGTGAAAACCCTGTGAAATGGCGAAAAAAATCTTATCAGCATACTTTGTTCTTGACGTGTTACAGATGTGGCCGTATTCTTAAGCATTTCGGAAATAGGGAGGGGACTTTATTGTCGATAAAACGATAAAAATGACGGAGGTTATTGCGGTGCTCGATATTCAATTTGTTGTTTTATTTCTGTCGGTGAATTATTTTGTGGGGTTGCAATTGTTTATGTAAGAACTGTTTGTAATAAGGTAGGTATTATTCGATATATTGATATTTAAATTAATTTTGTATACGTCAAACTGTCGTTGGGGTATGTTTTTGGCAGACATAACGTTTATTGTGCAAGAATTATTAAAATTATATGTCAATCCATTTTTCTTCGTTATTCGTGTATTCAATAGCAAAAGCTATAACTTTATATTACCTGCAAAACTGTGACTCTAACTGAATTTTACTACAAAAATAGTGTAGTAAAGCCTGATCGACTGCTAATATTTTATTTGTATTTTATACTGTTTTTTTATGTATAAAGCATAACAAAAGAAACATAAAACAATCATCGACTATCGACATGTTTTATCGACACTTTCCCTCACTAAATCGGCTCCCCACCTGACACGCCCGTATCGTTTACATTACGCCGAGTTTGTTTCAAACAAAATGGGTATTAATCTTTCAAGATACTGATTATAAGCAAAGGTTTCCAAAAAGATATTAGATGTTTTATTGCAAATAAAAAAGGAAGAACATTTTGACTTGAAAATCTGTCGGTCATGGGTTTTTGAGATCTTCCACAATCTAGATACAAAATGGATACAAATAAGCTAACATATCTGGGTTAAGAAGCTCAAATAAATGGTAAGTCTATTAAATGCGATCACAGTTTTGTTTTGAACATCTTTCTGCCGTTACGGGTCGTCAGAAGCCAGTAAGTCTGACAAACCGTCTTTCCCAAGTTGGGAAGACGAGTTGCATGGTTAGGTGGGTTGAGGAGATCAGATAGGGCAGTCGCTCCTTAAAAAATGCTAGTGCTCAGCTGCAACCAGTTAGACTAGAAGCCGACCCCAACATAGTTGGAAGAATGCTCGTCAGATGATATGATTCAAGGTCAAATAATTCAAGGTCAAGGTCAGGTTGTAAAACATTATGAATATTTTCTTAGAATAATTAAATTAATTTATACATGACAGGTTTTTAATGATATAATTCTCTTTGAAGATTCAAACGTGATCAATAATCCCCTACCTATGTACATTACTTACATAATAATATATAATGTCTAATGAGTTACGTACCGCTCAATCTATCATAACAGCGAGTATGTTGCAAAATGAGAGTTTTACCCACATTTTGTTAAGGGGAAGTGCTATATTAATTTTGTATGGTATTGTTGGAGTTATTGTTTATCAAGATAACATTCTGACTTTATTACATG
This sequence comes from Helicoverpa zea x Helicoverpa armigera, assembly GCA_033682625.1. Classification (NCBI taxonomy): domain Eukaryota; kingdom Metazoa; phylum Arthropoda; class Insecta; order Lepidoptera; family Noctuidae; genus Helicoverpa; species Helicoverpa zea x Helicoverpa armigera. Next base: position 946,334 of record JAWIIS010000056.1, on the reverse strand, counting down.
TAGCGGTTTTTTTGATAATGTTTTGCTGGTTTATCTAGATTATCTCTATAAACTCTATTATCTGCAAAATTTTGGGTAAATGAACTGTTAGAAATGTAGTATAGTACTCAATCTATACATATAATAAATCTGTAATAAAACTGTGTCTGTACATTGAATATATTAAAAAAATAATAATTGGGTGGGGTTTAGAAACAGTAATGGAGCACAAATCCAAAAAAAAAATTCTGTCTGTATGTCTGTATGTCTGCATGTCTGTATGTCTGTATGTCTGTATGTCTGTTTGTTTGTACACGCTAATCTTCGGAACTACTGGACGGATTTCAATGATTTTTTCTTTGTTGTATCAGTATTAAGCCTGGTCAACATATAGGCTATAATTTATCTTCGAAACTTGAAGACCTGGTGCAGAACACCAACAGACCAACAAAACTATAAGAGATACCAAAATGGTGCCATAGCAAAAATTGTTTCATGTGATAAGCATTTTCAGCTGAGATAAAATAAAATTAAGATCTGGAACACCTGATGTGGAACCCCAAGAGCCCAGCTTCTCTGTACCATATACAGGTATGACGTTATAGCAAAAGTTGTTCAACTTGATAAGCACTTTCTATTGACTTATACAAATTGAAGATCTAAAACACCTGATGTGGAACTCCAGGGGCCCAGCTAGACTATAGCATATAGAGGTGTGACGTTTTAGCAAAAGTTGTTCAATCTGATAAGCACTCTCTGTTGACTTATAAAAATTGAAGATGTAAAACACCTGATGTGGAACCCCAGGAGCCCAGCTAGACTATAGCATATAAAGATATGACGTTTTTGCAAAAGTGGTTCAATCTAATAAGCACTCTTTATTGACGTATATACATCGAAGATCTGGAACACCTGATGTGGAACTTCAAGAGCAATACTACACTTAAAATGTATAGAAACGAATGTTATGAAATAGGTATGATGACACAAAACCGACGATTATCCCTTTATACACTATAGAAATATGAACTCAAGGACAATCCCCGGTGGACGTCGTTAAAAAAAAGACAATCCCTATACCATACCGCTAACTGTGGATGAAAATTACTTGGGCTATTGTGATGGGATGCTAATGGACTAGGAATGGGGAAACTACGGGAACTATGGCACCTGCCGATGACAATGTATTAGATACATGTAAAAATTGCTGGTGGAGACTTCGCCAGCTCACTTACTGGGCCCCCGGGAATCAGTCACTGAATAGCAACAAGAGGACAACAGGGACATGAGCGGCTGAAGTGTGAGAATACCTCGGCGGATTTTAAACGCAGATTACGCGCTCCCTGTGGGTCACTTACCACGAGGCATCCTCCGAGCAGGGCTACTAACCCTGCTCTAGCGACTCCACTTTGGACGGCCAAGCCAAGCCAGAGGCTTGAGACCTACCCCCGTCATGGTTCACTCTGACCTGCCGGAGATGGGGGCAGTATACTCTCCCTGGAGAACTCAGTATATACAGCCCCGCGGGGTAGCTACTCCCCGTCATCAGCCTCAGATGTCCTGCGGTGCTTATATCTCATTATTATTGTCGTTATTATCTCAAGAGCCTTTGTCCCAATTATGTTAGAGTCGACTTCCAGTCACGATGCAACTGAGTAGCAGTGTTTTACAAGGAGCGACTACCTATCTGACCTCCACAACCCGGTTACCCGCTCAACCCAACACCCCTTGGTAAAACTGGTCAGACTTACTGGTCTGACTACCCATAACGACTGCCAAGAATGTTCAATGACAGCCGGAACCTACAGTTTAAGCCTTCCAAATAACGGCCATTGGTATCCAAAATATACGTAGAAAGTACCTACATACGAACTTAGAAAAGTTGCATTGGCAGGTACTTGCCAGACCTGGAATCAAAGACGCACGCTCATACTTGAGAGATTGGTTCTCTACCCACTAAACCACCACGACTTCCACTAAGTCACCACGACTTTGTCATCTATTTAATGTTTTTTACGTAATACGTGTAATATTTTTGCCACACACAACTTAAATGCGGACTAATTAGAATCACTACATTTATCCCTATGGTCACGTCTTTTGCGGTTCAGTTCTCAGCGTTTTGTTTAGTCTGCTGTGCTTTTGCCGTTGAAGTACAAAAATTAAATATATGGAACGTTTCTAATGCGTATTCCGTTGTTTTCAAGTCAACGGGCTCTTAAAATTCAATATCAGACGATTAAGATCTTTGATTTTGCTGACCCCGTAGTCGCTGGCATAAGGGACAGGATCCGCGTACGAAGTCGCGGGCAGAAGCTAGTCAGTAATAAAAGAAAAAAACAGGTATACCACTTGTGTGCATCTTTATAGATTTAGGTTTGGTATAAAATATCCTGGAATACAAAACTGTTCCAGATTCTTATATACAATGTGTCCCGGGGATAAGTGACCGCCCGAAATTTTCTGAATATTTGTACAAAATTAAGGATAATTTTCTTTATATTTGGGACTTACCGCCTTTGGTTTTTTTTTAATGATTTTTTGTAAATACTGTGACGTGCTGCAGTTTTTTTAAGATATTTCCTAAGTTTTTACATCTTTTTAAATTCTTTCTTCTTTATTGACTAGCCGACATCATAGTTTATCAATTAAAATTATCAAACATAACAAACATGTAATAAAACATTTATTAGAAAAAAAAGAAAATAAAAATTCAAAGAAAATAACGCCTTTTTTTCAGTTTTTTCAAAATAAGTCCAATAAATGCCCCCTTAATATCACTTTCTTTTAAATTATTAATAAACTACATGATATTTCCTACAATAGCTCACAACAATGTTTGCTGCTATTTCAAACAAATGCAAAAATACAGTCAGTTGAAATTTGAAAAAAAAGAGCAAAGCCTGTTATTAACAGGCCTGACAATAAATTTTTTTTAATGATTTTTTTCAAAAATATAAATGAAATTATCCTTAATTTTGTACAAATATTCAAAAAATTTCGGGCGGTCACTTATCCCCGGGACACATTGTATATTCATACCAAATTACATCGAAATTTCAGCCAATTCACGCCAAAACCACCAATACTACATGCCCACTTCTACTTACGCTAGTTTTCCACCACAACCCTAAAATGCGCGCGCCGGGTCCAAAAGACCAATTCGGCGAATTAAAATAAATCAACACAGTATCAGAAGTTGAGATAAGTCCTCAGGGTACTCTCTAAAACCCAGTAATGGCTAATTACTTTACTTTTTATCTGACACTCATAAATTGTCCAAATAAATTAGTTTTACGTGAGGAAATTTTAACAGAATGGATTTTGTGATATTGAATTGTAATTTCATTTTTGGGTCGAGGAGGTCAGATAGGCAGTTGCTCCTTGTTAAACTCTGGTACTCAGCTGCATTCGGTTAGACTGGAAGCTGACCTCAACATAGTTGGGAAAAAGCTAGGCAGATGATTATTGTAATTTTAAGTAAAATGTTATAGTTATCGGCACGAATCTTGATCTCTTGACGTGATTTATTAGCAAAGAACCAATCCCGAGTGACGGCTATGACGCGATGCACTGCGGGCCAATCACCGCTTTAGCCCGCTCCCGCGCCTCACTTCATACCACAAAAGGGACCCAATAAATTAATTCAGAGCTCAAGTCAAGTCAGAGCTCAAGATTCGTGCTGATAACTACCGAGGAGGTTAATTTGGAGTATTTTATTCATTGTAACCGTTTTTGTAAAGTTTTCTTCAACTACATTTTAGGGTACTTTTTTAAGATCTGACTTTTATACTACAAATACCAAGGATAATTAAGCTAGATTTATGATTAGAAGTCTGGCTGACTTAAGTACGGAAAGTTGGATTAGAACAAGAAAAGGGCTTGATGGAACTTTTTATACTAACTATACTAATAAAGCTGACGGATTTATTTGATGAACGAACTAATATCATAAACTACTGGACTGAAATGATATTGGCTGTATTCTAACAGAGAAAGAATTAATGTCCATTATCTATAGACCATTTATCAAACAAGGCTTAAAGTTAAGCTTGTATCTTGTAACGGTCCAAAAAAATCCTTCATTTGTCCGTTTGGAAAACCATTAAGCTAACACCCTGACAGTGTAAAATCCCATGGAAGAAAAACCGTGCTAATATATCGTAATTACTTCCTAAACCCTTTTAAAAGAAACTAATGAGTGGAAAACGACCACACAAATACTCAAAACGTCTGCAAAAAATAGCTGAAGAAAGAAAAACGAAAGAAAAATACTGAAGGAACTAACCTCGGTAGAAAACTGGGAGAATTAAATCCTTTTCACTCGTCGACCTTCGTTCTTAAAGACTTTCAAATAGAAAGAGTACTACATACTCCAGACTAAAAAGTCGGCCGACAGTTGACCCGATTGGCATTTTTTTGGAGCAGGTCGCCTCCAACAGGTATCTGTGGAAATCTAAGGGGGAGGCCTATGTTCAGCAGTGGACGTCCTATGCCTGAGATGATGATGAAAGATAAATAATTTATAATCATTTATTCAAAGTAGGCTGAAAATCAGCACTTTTTGAAGGTTAAATTTACAAAAGACAGCCCCCAAAACGACGGCCCTTCACTACTTCTTTTGTGTTTTTGCGGGGAAAAAGAAGTCTTGATTCCAAGCAGAGTTTCAATCGGATTGATGCCGGCTAAATGCTGATCTTTGTAATGTGCGTACAACCATTCATCTTCATACTGATTTATGAGCCCAAAAAACTGTCGGCCGACTGAAAGTTTGCAGTGTGTTTCTAAAGGAAAGAAAGTCATAACCGTTCTCGTAAACATTGCAAGACTTTTTTTTTGAAGTTTAATGAAGTAAATTGTGTTGATGGCGTTTTCTTGAATTCAAATTCTGCTGCATTAATTTATATTTAATAAAAATCTTTATTAACACATAAACTTGCTTGATTAAGAAAGTCCATAAGAAAGTTGGTGGGCAAGGCCACCAACGGAATATACTGTCTCTCCCAAAATGCAATCTGTAATTTGGACTTCATCTCACTTTTATTGGCACTAGGCTATGATATAACTGATTCTATAAAAATCAATTATTTTTTATGCCTGATGCGATAATTTCTTGAACTATTTGTATTTTAGTGTTAGATAGTCCATTTATTGCAATACTAAAGTCTACTTTAAGAGCAAAATATATACCCTATCTTGTATAAAAATTCCGTTTTAATTCAACATAAAAACAAAGTCTATTACACAGACTTACTTATACCGAGCTTAAAAAAAACAAGTTTACCCGGGTCTAACCCTTAACCGCTCACGTACACGCTTCATTACCCGTATCCGTTTGCCGTTCAGAACAACGGGCATTATGTTATTAACTTTTTGAATTAACTTTTTGCTTAAATTAACTGTGTACAAAGCGGTCGGCTTTTTGTACCCCGCATCTAAGTTTAAGGGTTGACTTTGATTTTTTTTTGTGGGGTATTTATTGTGATTGCCGTTTTGTTAATGAATACAAGAGATAAACAATTATAATCTGTTCCTAATATCTTGTTGCAGGTAATATAGCATAGTAAGGCAGACATAGGATAGGTGACCAACTGCCATTCTGTGTGTGTAACAAAAAGTGCGTCAGAAATCGTCAAAAAGTTTCAATTTTCTATTTACTTGGTACAGCCTGCATGTTCATAAGTTTCTCCTCACTACTGCTATTAGCTTTAACTGTATTCGGAGTGAACTACAAAATACTTAAATGGATTCAAATATAAGGAAGGATTGCTTTAAGACTAAACAAACTTAAAAATAAATTAAGCTAAAATGAGTATATGATAGAACAAGAAAGATTTTATAGATGGTGAGATTGATTGAGCATTAATTTGTGACACTTAAAAGTCGTTTACTATGCAACTAACTTAATTTGAGAAAAAGGTTACAGGAAAGAATTGTGTAAAAAATGAAATCTTTGTGTTTGTAGAAAACTAGAAAATGTTCACTATTATGTTCAGGTTTCTTTCAAAGCTGAAGTTAATGGTTTTTCTAGTGGCCAGTTAGGTTTTGAAATATTTATATTATCTTAATTCAGTGTGCAATTGCTTGCATACAATGTGCAATGAGCTACTTACATTTTAAACTAGCTATTTCCTGAAGTTTTACCGATTCCGGGAAAAGTACTTCCCGCAACGAAGGAAAAAGTAGTCTCTGTCCTTTCTCAGGCTTTAGACTATTTTACACAAATATTTATATTTACAGTTACCGGCACGGATATTGGGCTCTCGGCGGAAGAGTGGGGATCGCTTTGCGCACCCGTACGTATAAGGCAATAAGGCAGTAAATCGCTTCTGCGCAGGTGAAGGTCAGGGCTCAATATCCGTGCCGATAACTGTACTACGCTTCAGTAGATTAGTCAGGAAACAGATTACTGAGTTACTTTCGCATTTGTATTACTAAAGATTGTTGTAAGACGCTAATTAGGCACAATTTTGTGCAAAGTTAATGTAACAAAATACAATTTAGTTACCTAGCTACCTACTTTACTTACCTACGTACGTAACTTTTATGATTATTTCAATACAAGTCAAGGAAACAGAAATTATTAACCAACAGAACTACTAAACTCACAAAGTATCTTCAAGCATTTGTTATCAAGAGTTTTAAACCCAAGTTACATTATAAATGAGTAACTGTCCAAAAATATAGCTGTAATCCAAAAAACACGCGCTTAACCGGGCGTCTCAATAAATAAAATGTCAACTGTACGGTACGAAATCTGTTACGTCGAAACATAAGGGTGGATGTTTTGAACGGGACCGCAGCGTGTTTTTGGCATACTAAAAAGAAGTGGTTTTCAAAATCTATAAGAGTAAAATTAATTTAGAAGCTAGTGCTTTAGTTAGTTACTTCGCTAAAGATGGGTGTTGTTCCTGTATAATGAAAGCCACATTACAGGTTCAGAAAAATGGTCCACTCGATTTTGTGTATAAAGAAGTAACAGACACCAATTTTTGCAATATAATATAAAATATAGTTGCCCACTGCCGAAAAACCAGACAGAAATACCTACTAGTGATTGTTTTTTCCCACTTACATTATCAATTTCATTATAAAATTACATTTTACATAAAAAGTGCATTATGAATATTACATAATTACACCAACAAAGAGAAAGCACCAATATAACGCGGACAGTTTTTGACGAGTAAAATACGTAATAAAATGAGGAAATGCAGGCAGCTGTGTTTGAGCTCTCACGCTTCCTCAATGAGAACAATTAACTACTAGACTTGAAGCTGAATAGCCTGTCATGCAGATTCAGAGATAAAAATCTGTGCTGAAAATGTACGGCATACTATTGGGATTGGGATCGCCGAGTTGTTGATTGATATTTAAAAGATTATTGCTTGTTTAGACGTATTTACGATACTTAATCACTTTAAAAAAAGATAAGTCTTATAACTTCGAAATCTGTATTTTAATTTAAATGTTTATAACATACGATCGCGAAATATTCATGCTTCATAGTAAAAGTATTAATATCATGCTACTATATCAATCAGGTCACCATCATATAAAGAAACCAGCCACTCAGTTACCCGCTTCCCCAGGAACTTTTTTTCTTACCCGGATAAAAAATAGTACTTACTGGCAAAATTCATTCCGAGGTTTTTGCATTAAAGAGAAACAAACTTCCATACTTCAATAAACTGCAAAAACCGAAACAGACCCGTCCAAAATAACTCCCCTTATGTTTCCAACTAACTCCAACGCTGGGCATTAATTTGAGGAGCAATTAAAACTTTTAGCAGCCATCGGACGGTTTTTAACGCCGAAAAATATTTCAACGCGTAAAGTGAAAAACTGAAGTATTTCTGTGACTGCGTTGTTTCAGGACTTTTGTAAGCTTCAGTTTGTAACGGATTTTCAGAATTTTTTCAGTACTATGTGTGTTAAAATTTTGACATTGTACGTTTAAAAGTGGGTCAATAGAACTCTGCTATGTTATAAGTAAAAGTAACACTGGCTGTTTGTCGCATTTTCATGGCAAAACTACGGAAAAGGTTTTAATTGGTACACAGATGGTTGAGAGTCTTAAAAAGGCCATTGGCTACTCATAATTTCCTAGTTAAGAATCTATATAAATGGAGGAATGAAAAATAAAAAAGAGATTTGTCCAGCAAGTCTGAAAATGAAAGTCTAAGCTTACGCTAATTTGACTTTTTTTAGCAATAATAATTGTGTTCTTTGGACAAAATAAAAGATTCTCACAAAAACTAAAAAAATCTAACACAGCATTATACTGCTACTCATAATACATGCAAAACAGATTCCCTCCTATTATGTACGCGGTAACTGATCCCATTAATTTGAGACCATGACACGACGTAGTTGGGCAGATTAACGCGAACTCTTGACCTAAGCTACCGAATGATCCCAAACTCATTAAAGAAGAGAAACCCCTTTAATTTAAATGTTGTTAGTGTAATAGAGATGGGTTTTGTAGCGATTTTTAGCGCGTAGTTACCGCGATTTGTAGTTGTTGCGTAGTCATGTGAATGCTACGGCGTAGTTTGCTCGTAGTAATTTCGTAGCAACTGCGTAGTCGAAGTACAAACTCGTAGCAAGCTCGTAGCAAGCTCGTAGCAACTGCGTAGCATTTGAAGTACAAAATTGTAACGTTGTTATGTAGGATTAGTCTACTTATTTGTTCCTTTATTTCAGGTAACTAGGGGCCCATAGAAAATACAATACATAAATAATAAACAATACAATACTTATAAAAATAAAAACAATTACAATAGTCATTAATTAATTTCCCTAGCATAATATACAGTTCTACATCAAGATATACTTTAAAATCATCTAATCAATATAACTAAATTAAATAGACAAAATTAATATTATTAAGAAATATTTTCCCACCAATTTTACACACTTTAACATACATCAATGTCTTTTTTTATGTAACAAAACTAAATGTATTTATAAACTCACTTCCAATCCTTATTCGACAGTCAACCCACAAGACCCAAGCACGACTCAAAATCTTACTCTCACAGCCATTGACACTTCGTTTTATGGCTTTTACACAACATAATGTGTGACGATTTTCCCCTCGATAAGTCCCATGACAGCTAATAAATTTAAAAGCCTTATATCTCACTTGAGATGCACGAATGACGGCAAATTACGAATCCCATACATATGGTACATTATTCAACATTAAAGGTTTGTGTACATGTACAGATGTTGAGAGTTGCCGACGATTTTTTTCATAAGATTTAAACATAAACTTTTTTTGACTGTGTTTCGGATGGCACGTTGAACTGTAGGTCCCGGCTGTCATGGAACATCCTTGACAGTCGTTACGGGTAGTCAGAAGCCAGTAAGTCACCAGTCTAACCAAGGGGTATCGGGTTGCCCGGGTAACCGGGTTGAGGAGGTCAGATAGGCAGTCGCTTCTTGTAAAGCACTGGTACTCAGCTGAATCCGGTTAGACTGGAAGCCGACCCCAACATGATTAGGAAAAGGCTCGGATGATAAAGAAAACATAAACTTTTTCCTGCATCCGGATAAAATAAAAAGTTGTGTTTGTCCTTTCTCACACTCTAGACTAACAGTGTTACTTGAAGTCAAATCGGTACCATAACTTTGGAATTTTGCAAAGGACTTACAGTTCTTTTCGCATTTTTTAAATTAGTAAGAATATTCACATATTTAGTGATTCTGAGAAAAATAATAAAATTTTATTTGTACCGGTACGTGACTGTGACAGTTAATCGAATAGTTATAGTTAACTAGATTGTCTGACGTCATTTTTTTATGCCTTGTGCGCCAATCTGTGTATTTATTATCGAGGCAGACTATAGACTATTTTCTACCTGGAAACTCGAAATATTTCCGAAGAGATGCGGATGAAAGCTATTGTTGTTATATTCAAAATCTGTTGTCTATCAGTGTCTGCCACGTTACGGGCTGCTATATGAACGAAGCTTTTTTTTTAACGACGTCAAAAATCATCAAATGACCCCTCCTGCTGTGGGTTAGCAGCGGCGAGGGAGTGTCAGACTCTTACTGACTAAAAACCGTCGTGTTCCGTCATAGGCCTTTTATGTACCAGGGCACCGGTATTTCTTTCGAACAACCCGCAGCTATATGAACGAAGCTTAAGTCTCCCATTCTCCCTTTCTGTCCTTATGTTAAAGCCATGATAAGTGGCCAATACCATAGATTTTAAGGGGTCTGTTATCATTGTGAAGGTTTTAGCTTATTTACATTTTATCATAGATGTGTGAGAGAGATAATGGGAATGAATGGGGAAAGATGTGACCTTGTTTTGAAGGGGATTAAGACGACTTATGTACCTATGTATGTATATGTAAAGACTGTGATTATAGTCTTTGCATTGAAGGATTGAGAATTTACGTGACGTGAACAAAAGCGTATGTGTCTCAAGTTCATATTTATTTGTGTACTCTGTGTGTATTTTGTGTACTGCAAGGTAGATATTTATCTCACAAAAAAAATAATAACAATACAGATACAAAACGTGATATTTTTTTAAGCACACTATTATGTGTATCATATGGCACAAAATCATCACTATGAAAAATTATTATTAAATAAGAAGTGAATCTGTCTGTTTATGTTTGACAACAAAACTATGCCCGATTTAAATATTCAATATATTGGCAGCTTAAACCCTGAGAAAGAACAGCGCTACTTTTGGGTGAACTGCGAGATAGAACTAGTGTCCAATACATATTTGTTTAAAAGGTTTTTGAAGAAAAAACTGAGTTAGTTTTTCATACTAAATAAGTTAGTCAAGCAGCAAAAATACTCAGAGTAACTGCAACTGTCTTAGAGCATAACCATGGATAAAAACGTTACCACTATATTATAATATAAATATATTTATACGTATTTACACCCTCGAACTTTCTCCCTCACGCCAACCCTAACAACATGATTTATAACCACACCCTCCTACTTCGTCCAATTTCCACCAACTAAAGGGTTTCTGCTAACAAAATAAATACACCCTTTATATTGCTTTACGATTTTTAATTAAGCCTCTTCATAGTTATTTATTATTTCATAATGTTACACGTGCTGTGTTAACAACGTATATAATAATATGTATATAATAAACTAGCTATTTTCCTGCGGTTTTACTCGCGACCAGAGGGAACTTCTTCCCGGCCTATGTTACTAGGGAATAGTGGAGCTTTCCAACAGTGAAAGAATTTTTCAAATCAGTTCAGTAGCTTCAGACCAGCTAGTAAGTCCCTCAGAAATAGTGTAGCTTCCCAACAGTGAAAGATTTTTTCAAATCGATTCACTAACCATTGAGCTATTAAGTTGCCCGGGTTACTGGGTTGAGGAGATTAGGTAGGCAGTCGCTCCTTGTACAACACTGGTATTCAGCTGCATCTGGTTAGAAGGAAGCCGACCTCAACATATTTGGTAAAAGGCTTTGAAGATGATGTTCAGTAGCTTCGGAGCCTTTTGGTATAAACAAACAAAATTTCTTTTTTATTATTTTAGTTTAGAAATATAGATATGTACCTATATAAATTGTTGCTCGTGTATTCCCTTAGGGAGAAACAGAGGCATTGGGTTACGACCATATTTTTCTAGTTATTTTTAAAGGCACGAGGCATATAAAGGGCACGTGAATCACTCATCTTCACTGCTACTCACATTCTTACAATTCTACGTCAAAGGCTATCAAACGGGTTTGAGAAAACCCTGATACTAGGGCTTATTACATTATTAAAAAAATGTTGATAGCTAATCATCAAATTACCCCTCCCGGGTACAGCGTGAGGGAGTGTCAGACGCTTACTGACTAAAACCCACCATGTTTCTTCTGAAGCCCTTTATGTACCAGCGCCACGGTAACTATATGGTAACTATGGATATATTTAGCTTCGGAGATGATGCTGTCTATATCCAAGCAAGGCATTTAATATCCCACTTAGTACTCTCTGTAATTGAAGTAGAGAAACCAGTAAGTCTGACAACCAGCCTTACCAAGGGGTATCGGTGCTCGGGTAACTAGGTTGAGGAGGTCAGATGGGCAGTCGCTCCTTGTTAAACACTGGTACTCATCTACATTCGATTAGACTGGAAGCCGACATCAACATAGTTGTAAAAAAACTCGGGAGATGATGATAACTATGGTCCTCTGTGTTAGTTACACCTCTGCCAGTCGATAAATGATTTTTAAAATTGACTAAATTTAAAACTTCCAGTTAATAAAACAATAGCTTTCTTATTAAAACATTGTAACTGAACTCGAATCTTTAATCTAACATTGCTATCTTCTCACAAAGTAAGTCACTTTAACCGTACTTACATTTAAGAGCCTCATAAAAATTACCGTAAAACGGAACGACACTTTTTATTTATGACTTGTCATAATCGAGAAACAAAATGGCCTCGTTAATAATTATCAGAATTTTTTGTTTTAATGCTAATTTGCATTTTTTGAAGGTTGTCACTTGGGGATAAGAGTAAGAAGAAGTTTTTTGGTGTAGCTTTGTGTCTGTTTAAGTCATGGTTTTTTGATGATTGAATTAATTATGTATCATCTTTAATTACCTACTAAAGGATATTTATTTTCCTTTATGGTTCCCTGTTTTCTGAAGGTTTGAGAAAAAACACAATTTCAATTAAGAGAAATTGTGTTTTTTCACTATGAAACTATCTACTGTCTCAGACTTCAAATTTATCAGCACCTAGTTCTGTAGTTCTTGCTATTGATAATAATTAGTTACGTAATAAGGCAGCAATTCAGGTAGATTACAAAACCTACACATTACAGTCATGGTTATATTCCCTGGAGGTATTCATATTCCGCTAGTTATGTGTGTAAAGTACATATGTATGTATAATATGTATGTAATTAAGGGACGGCAATGTAGATAATAAAATTTGACACTGGTAATTATCATGATGTTTTATTTTATCAGTCTCGCTCAGTCGCTTCTTCTCCCTCTTTTAGATTATGCTGATGTCTGTTTCCTTGATGCGACTGAGGAACTTCTTAACAAACTCGAGCGTCTGCAGAATCTGTGCATCCGCTTCATTTTTGGCCTCCGGAAATACGACCATGTGTCTGAATTCCGGAGCCAGCTGAAGTGGCTGCCAATTCGGCAGCGTCGAGATGCTCATATTCTGTCTTTTCTCTTCTCTCTTCTTCACAATCCCAACGCTCCAAATTATCTTAGGGAACGCTTTGAGTTCCTTGTTCCTAGAGGCAAACCCTGTCGCTCCTCTTCATCTCTTTTACTCCGTATCCCTCCTCATACTTCGAGCCGTTATGATGGATCCTTCACTGTTCGCGCTGTAAGGCTTTGGAACGCTCTGCCTCACAGTATACGTGACAGCACATCGTTAGATGTCTTCAAGAGACGAATTAAAGAACATTTCCTGTCAACATGAACTTATTTGTATGTATGTATTATTTATTTATTTATTATATTTTATGTTTTATTTATAGGTATATATTTTATGTTATGTATTATGTTATTATTATCTTTCTTTTGTTTAATGTTGTGCACTTAAAATTTTCTCTTCCCTATCGCATCTCTCTATCGCTCTAAGGTTTGCTGTTAGAGAACCCAGTTCTGGGTTAAGCTCGCCTTTGTACATGTCTTCTCTGTGTTGTGTGTGTCTTTGAAATGTTTTTGTGTACAATAAAGAATAATAATAGAATTTTATTTCATAGAAGATATATTTGTGTGAACAAGGGTGAACATAGAATTATGTAGGTTGTTATACAAAATAGTAAACGTAACCATTCATGTTTGGCCTCGTAAGTACTTTTATAGTATCTTGTTAATTATGTAATGCTAGGTTTCGGCAACGGTTTCACCTACGTTCTTCTTCTTCTTAAGTTTCATTTAAATCCATCCAGACGTTTGCGTGTGACGAAAGAACAAACATACACACAAACCTTCGCGTTTATAATATTAGTGTTTTCATTATTTCACACCCCTTTGAACTGAGTAGAGGTTAAAAACTAAAAAAAAAAACTTTTCCAGGGGTACATGAACCTTTAAAACCTCAAATGAATTACACATTTATATAAACAACAAAATATTTCACCAACCGAATAACATTTGAAACAAAGCAATTTGACGATTTAACAAAAACTCAACAATATTAAATTGATTGTACATATTTCAGTTTTGTTACTAACTCTAGCAGAAATAAAGTGAAAAGCTACTTCTACTAATAAAATTAATTCAGACGTATGTCTGTTACACCAGTTTTTTATTTAAAAGTGTATTGTATAGTTAAGTTAAACGACTAACCGGAAAAGATTAGAATAATTTTATGAATTCTAGAATCAGCTTTCTTTGTGGTTCCACTCATATACCCGAGGAAACTACATTCTACACCCGGATAAAAATGTCCTGTTTTAAATTAGTCTTCAATAAGTAGTGTATATTTCGTTCAGCTGTTAAGAGAACAATAATCATGATATCCAACAAACTTTCACTTTAGCAATATATGATGGCTTTTTCTTTTGTAAAACTGCGTAATATTTAGATACTAATTTACAAACAGCACCTACCACAGGCTCTAATATGTATTAACTAAATAAAACCTATTGTACTAACGTAGTTTGTAAATCGCATTTATTTGTCTAAAGGCCCGCCCGTGCGTAAAAAAGGTTTTTGCTGTGTCTAGCCAATTGTCTACTAATAGTCAAAATAAATAAATGGAAAAACGCTCGTTTTACGCATTTTGGTCAATTTACAACTGTTTTTTTTATTGTTCGTTTTCTATTTTTTAACTACATGTTTCCTGCGGTGTCACCCGAATCTCGAAAGAAAAAAATATACCTAGACAAAATTATTTTCCTAGTTTTCAATTTAAAGGCAACCCTTCAGCTTCATAATATTAAATGGTATGTATAGATAATTTGACACCCCGCGTTTTATTATTTCTACTTCTACTTCACTTCTTAGAGACAACAAAATTATGTATCGTGTAAAAACACCCAAATTAACATTTGGCCCATAACACATTGATAGATTGAACTGTCAAAATAAAAGCCATACCCTTTAATGGACAAAGATATATCTAATTTGGTAATTGTACTGCTCAAAAATAAACTCTACACCTTATCTATTACACCCACAACTACAAACTAAGCCACCATTTCATCTGCATTAGATGAGTTCCGTATAACAGCCGGGAGGCACCACTTAATAGATTTCCGGATTCCACCGTACCTACTTACACTATGGAGTTCTTTTGGTAAAGTCTGTCTCTTTGTGCTGGTCCAGCGTTTGAGGGTACTTATATGAAAGTTTTAATACGCTTTTTCATTTATGAGAGTAGTTAGAAATATTTCTCACTGTGAACATTTTTTGACACTGCAAAGCGATTTTAGGTATATCATTACAATATCATCATAGAATTGCAAGTATTACATGGAAAAGGCTCGGGAGATGATGCATAGAATTACCAGTTTTATATGGAACAATTGGCTATCTAACTTCCTCAAGCTAGTTACAAGGGAAATCCAATCTTTTTGGTAAGACTTGACAAATATGTACCTACAAATGACAGCCGGGTCTCACCAATTTATCGTGCCTTCCGATACACGGATCGAACTCACCAAACGTTGCATAATCTTATGATCGATCGAACCGTGCAGCTCATACTTAGCGACGAACTCCCAAAAACCACCAAAATTTGACCCTAACCCAGTTAGAGAAAGCTGTAAAAACTTGATCCCAAAACCCCGAACACAGCCAACACACTTAACATAGAAACTCCTTGCCAATCTACGTTCCCAAAAAGAATTTAATAAACACTGGAATTTTACCCAGCCAAATTGCTAAGACAACACCGTTTTTACAATCGCAATTTGGCACATACGACTTAACTAGGGTAAACAGGAAAGTAGGACTCCTGTTACCGGTGTTAGGTTGTGTTCGAACCAAGCTGATTGTCAGCCGCCGAATGTGAGCAGGCTCACTGTGAGCCTCAGTGGAATAAACGGTATTTGTTATTCACAGTACGCTGACAATAGCTTACATATGCCAATGGTATGAACAGAATTATACGCTGAGCGGCCAACTATTTTTCAGATAAAATGGCAAAATTGACTGAATAGAGTCCACCGGCCAAGCTATCTATCCAATACGCTGAATTTTAGCTGCGTTTAAACCAAACTGACTGTCAGTTGCCGAATGTGAGCGAACGTTACGCAGTTTATTGTATTTCCATTCATATTCACTTTTTCTCATGCATAGCATAGACGCTGATATTCGGCGGCTGATAGCCAGTTTGGTTTGAATGCAACCTAACGTTCGCTCACTTTCGGCGACTAACAGTCAGTCTGGTTTGAACACAGCCTATTGCAAAAGGGGTAACAAAGATAGTGTAGGATAATATTGACACGAATTTGCTTAGTGAACCGAGCTTATCTTAATGTTGCATATGACCTTGTAGGGGAGTTTTTCATGGAGAAAATATTGTGCTTTCGTATGCTTTGTCAACGAAATCTTGATAGCGAGGTGATGTCTGTGTTATGATGCCAGATTCTCAGTAAATATGTAGCAAGTTTTTTTCTTGGCTGGTAGTTTGATCAGGATTATACATCAGCATGGAGATGAATTATTTTAGGCATATTACAACTATCAGGTATCCACCGGTATGAAACCGATAAAGAGTCTGATTGTATTCACTCTTATATGTAAAACCAAGTGTTAGTCGAAAGTGTAATGTTATCCAATGTCCAAGTTATTAGTAATACCATGTTAGATCAGTAGTCTCATAAAGGTGGATTGGCTTATAAACAAAGACTCCTAAAGTTAGTAACATCCAAAGAAGCTAGCTTAGGCTTAGACTTTGTCTCCACTGCCAAATTTTACTGAAAACATTTATTAGTTACATTTTTAATTAAAGCAAATTACCACTACATTCAAATAACACATATAATCAAAACAACACAATTCCCAAAAACAAAAGAGTATGAAAACAATACCAAAAAATGCTCTATTTAAATTTAGAATTTTAAAAACGTTGTTATGGTCAACGGAAACACTGAATATCAATTATATTAATACATGGCGTTGTTTTTAGGGTTCCGTACCCAAAGGGTAAAACGGGACCCTATTGTTTTCGCTCTGTCTGTCGGTCTGTCACCAGGCTCCAGTATCTCATGAACCGTGATAGTTAGAGAGCTGAAATTTTCACAGATGATGTATTTCTGTTGCCGCTATAACAAAAAATATTGAAAACTAGAATGAAATAAATATATTGGGGGCTCCCATACAACAAATGTAATTTTTTCGCTCATTTTATAAATAATGGTAGGTACGGTACCCTTCGTGCGCGAGTCCTACTCGTACTTGTCCGGTTTTTGAAACGCCTTATTTCCTTCTAAAAGAAATAATAAAAAACTTATTTTGATATTGAAGCCTCTAAAGGTCATTTTTATTTGTTTTGTGAGGTAATATTTGTTTGTTTGTAAAGGTAATGCCACTATTATAATAATGTTCATTGCTTCGTGGTATTGCTATAAAAAAATATCTGAAAATTTCCGTTTTCTTAAATTGGCAATCTTGCAATCAACTCTAGAACGGAAATAGGTGGCTTTTATATTTAATAAAAGTCTGACACTTTCTTTTGATACATCCATAGCGGAATTTGATGATTTCCAACCTTTTTTCAAATTTCAAAAAAAAATACTTAAAATCTTTTCTGACGTCTGACAAATAACTGCATCAAAATCTATTGATTCAGTCAAACGTGAGAAAATAACACACAAACGTACATACATACTGATCAAATTGAGAAATTACGATTTTTTAAAGTCGGTCAATGAAGATAGTTAAAAAAGTGATTTTTTTTTTCAATTTTTAATAAAAAAGTATATTTAAAACATCTAAATTGCTACTATAGTGTTATCTCTCAATACACTCAGGACAAATTCTTAATTCACTAAGCATTAATTCTTAATTCAATTAGTTTGAATTCTCACTTCACTTTATTTCATTCGCTGTTATTTCTCAATTCAGGTACCTTCTAGTTAATTGTCGAGTAAAGTGCTACTAGAGTTTTTTGTACTTACCTATTTCAAATTACGTTACATTTGTAGAAAATAAAACATTGAAAAACACTTAAAATATATGTTACACGTTTTTCAGATTAGATTCGTAAATTGCTATATGTACATATTTATTTGTGAAACCGTCATGTAGTTTTTGAGCCTAATTGTGGGATAGCTAGCTTCTACCCACGGTTTTGGCTACGTTGGTACGAGTGTAGTTTAGCAACAGTGAAATTCATCAAAACCGGTTGCGAGGTTTAAGCGGGAAAGCGTTACAGACAGACAGACAGACAGACTAACTTTCGCATTTATAATATTAGTTGGGACGTTGGGATAAACAAACAAGAAATTATTCTTCTTTATTATATTAGAATAGAAGTTTAGATTAGTATAGATATTGTCTACTAAAGTTAAAATTAATAATCTCTCTCATAATTAAATTGTTTCCTTATGTATAAGAATAGAAACAAAAAAGAATCGTTTATTTAAACAAGAGAACTGGCAAATAATAATCATTAAGTAACTCATAATGAAGATAAAAAGTAAATAAAAACAGTCTTTTGAAATTCATCAATCTTTTTGCTTTGTCATGGAAAATTTTGTGAGCGATAATTTTACAGTTTTTCTTTTGTCGTGTTTTATGAAAATCATACATATTGTACATCGTTTATTTTTGACGTATTTAAAGCTTCTTTCTTCCCTAGTAAAATAGGCTATATTTAATCCTGGTACGGACAGTAGTTCCCCCGGGATACAAGTGAAACCGCGGGAAAACGGCTATTCAATTCATTTTTTTTTCCTTTTTGTTTCCTATTAATAGCAATATAAGTGCAAATACTCTTAACTGTTGCTGTTTTAATATCATGTTCTAATGTCAAAGTCACAATAATAATTAAGCCAACGACGACAAAAAAATATCATTTATATCCCTTCACTTAATATCACTCAAAAGAATAGCCCTAATTGAGTATCTAAGTCCTCCCAGATTTAGTAAAGTGCCAAAAAAGGTCACTTTGTAACTTAGAGCATTCAACCAATAGGAACGTCTATTAGCACAAATCAGAAAAAAATAGTTATAGCTCACTCATGTTTTTTCGATCACATCGTTACGTATACACGCAAAAAATATCCCAAGCATAAACTCGACGCACACATGTTAAGACAAGCATATAAAAATTCCTCTCATATTTTGGGCAGAGGGGAATGATAAAATAATGAATGAAGAATATTTATTTGCAAATAGTTTGAAAAAACACATTTATACGTCAAAAAGCGAAATGAAAGTCGGTATTTCCTACTTGACTACTTTGAAAAGAAACACAGAAACAAACTCAAAAGTCACAGTCTCTTTTAAAGTCCAAACTTATGTACATGTCTCCACTATGGCGTGTCCAGTTGGTTTGAGTATCTAAGCTCTGTCCTATCATTTATCATTTAGACAAAACTCTAAGGCGTTGATACGAGAAAACATTTCAAGATTTGGACCGTTCGAGATTAACGCTAAGTCTAAATTATTATTCTTCTTTTTTATCTCTTTGTTTTTGTTAGGAAGGCTTTTAGATTTAAAAAGTAAATGTTTTGATCAATTTTTTGGTTTCTAGGATTACAACATAAGGATCGGTTGTTTTTAACTTTAGGTTATTAAAAGTCATGTAATAGTTTAATTATCGTAGTGTTATCTAAATATAAATGCATACTGAATACTCAACTGTACAAAAGGATTAGTTGGACCATATTTTATGGATAATTGACTGACACTTTATATTTTGAAAATAGTCGTGAATAGACTCAATCTTTTTAGTCCTACCAGATGAACCCGATCAAACTGATGGCCGATAAAAGATTACAGTGTGCGGGAGTTGTAATTATAGCTACAACAAGAAATTTTACAAAGCCAATTTTTGAGTACTTTTATCGGAAGCTTAACTTTTCAAAGATATTCAGAATTAAAATCTACTTTACACTCACTTAACCTGACTACCGAAAGTAAGACAATGTTTTAATATAGGTCACAAAATTCGGTCAAATAACACCTTCCCTCTGAATACATTTGACTAAACGATATTTGATTATTTAAATCAGTTCTTAAAAATACTTTCTACCACCACTTTTCTACCAAACACCTAAATTTGATCGCTTTTCTGGTAGTAATAAATCATTGCTTAATCTCCATGTAGACTGTTTGTCTACATTAACATAAAGTGTACTGTCTACACCATGGAGACCAAAGCGGAACAAAATAACAAGTGGAGATGTCATAACGCAAAATCTCCTAAGAAAGTAGCGCGCCAAAATGCGGGTGTTTGGAAGACGAGGAACGTTTTACCTTTGAAACCCGCACATCTTTTATACATCTATAATATAAAAATGAATCGCTAAATGTGTTGGTAAGCGCATAACTCAAGAACGCCTGGATCAATTTGGCCAATTCTTTTTCTGTTGTGTTTGTTATTATCAGGAGAAGGTTCTTATAAAGAAAAAAATTAGGGTATAGTAGGGGTAAGTTGGGTAGAGTAGGGTAGGATAGGGTAGAGTAGTCAGTTCACGGAAACGGAGCTCCGGGCAAAAGCTAGTTATTTATAAAAATGAAACCTTGCTTGCATGCATGCATGCTTTCCGTTGTCACGACATAACATGAAAACGGCTTGACCGATTTGGCTGAAAATTAGAGGGGAGGTAACTTAGACCCGGGAGAAGGTTTTAGGATTTTTTTTGGTTTGTTTGGTTTTTTTTGTCACCATCTGGCTACGGGACGCGGGTGAAACCGCGGGCGAAAGCTAGTACTTTATAATAACAAAAATTATTGACTGATGTCTCAAAGAACCCGAATAGTTCACTCCGTACTGATCGTTTTGGTCATGCCGCACGTGATTGACCTACAAGAAGACCTGACCTACCTGCTTTCTGACAGCTCCGGTCATCTTCCCTTATTCCGTGGGCTACATGAATACTTAAATCTAAGTAATGCGACACGGTGAAGTCTCCTTGCCTTTTAAGACGACTTAAAAGTAAGATGTTTCTGTATGTCTGTTTATAAGAATATGACTCAAATAGTGTTAGGACTTATTCGTCGCTTTAAGACCTGGATTTTTTGTGAAATTTTACGAAGTTAGAGAGGGTAGCAACCAAATTTTAGAAGTACGGTTGGTTCCGCCAGCAGTGTCAGCCGCTTCCTGTGGAAATTACGTATACCGGGACAAAAATCCTATGACTAGCATTCCTCAATAAATGGGCTATCTTACACTGAATGAACTTTACAAATCGGTCCAGTTGTCCTTGAGGTTAACACATTCAAACAAACGAAGCCTCAGCTTTCCTCATTGGCTATCTAACACTACAAAAAATAATCTAAATCATTTGATTAATATCTGAAGTTAGTGCGATCAAACAAACAAACTCTTCAGCTTTATAATACAAGTACACACACAAAAATATCACCCACTTCATTTACCCAAACGCGAAGTCCCATACTAATTAGCAAGAACAAATATTTGGCATCCAACATGTAGTTCACTCGCTTAATTATACCTTGATTGCTGAACTTTAGTGTTTGAATTAATTCTATTTGAAGCACCCGTATACGGCAAACTTTTAGTCGGCCGATAGTTTATGTGGCTCATGATGATGATGATGTCCGCCTAGCCGATGATCGGCAGAAGATAAGAAGAATAGAAGATAAGCTTCTCATGTAAGAAGATAAGCTAACTGCGCAGGACATATTATAGTGCACAAGCATTTGCGCAGACACAGGTGCACTCACTATTCCTTCACTCTCATAGCCCGATGGGACGGCTAACCGACACCACCGAAGAGAGATCAGGTTTGGCTCATAAATCAGTATGGAGGTGAATGCTAGTCCCCACATTACTAAGATCAGGTATTTAGCCAGAAGCAGATTGATTGGAAACTTTGATTTTCTTTAGATAAAATTTTTCGCCAACTGTCGGCCGACTGTTAAGTCTGCAGTGTGCTCTTAGTGTTTGAATTAATTCTATTTAGTCTAAAGTGTTTACATCTAAAGATTTAGACTCGATTAGTTTCCTACTCTTTACTGGTTTCTTGATTAATTAATTTCTAATTAATCTAAGAAAACTAAGAAAACTGAACGATCTAATATTGATGGTAAGATGGTAGACATACTCTCTCAGAATGATTTTGTCTATTAAAAAAAAAAAAAAAACTACTTAAGTATTTATCAGACAGCTCCCAAAAACCAGCCATTCGCTAAGTTTATTATACTACATAGATATTAGATAAAAATTCGCATGTTTCGTACTATTTCATTACTTCTTTATGACTTCTCTTCTCTTTGCTGGAAACCCCCAGTAACACATTCCTATCATTTTTATACCAGCCATAACAATTCATTTTAACTATATCTTACGGTAGATTAACCTTCAATCTCCTATTGAAGCTATTAGGAAACCCAGAAACTTCCTAAATGAAGTACTGAAAATTCCTGAGCTCTCGTGTCGCGAGCATAATCGTTTCAGCACATACACACTGGTGGATTTTTCGCTCGTTCTTTCAATGACATCTCTCAATTCATGCGTACGGTGTCACGTATTTATGAACGACAACAAACGACTGACAAATACCAGTGCGGAAGGCTGACTTTCTGTAGGACAGATAATAATCGGACCAATTTTTTGTAGGACAAGTCTTGGTTCTCTAACCACTTTTCGTAGGACTGTATTTTATTTTGGTCCCACAAAAAATCATCCAATCACCGATTATATTATCGGACGTGATTGGGCAGCCTTATGTTCTCGCGGCATATTTTTGCTGCTCGGAACGTATCAAAGTCATGTCTTACACGGGTAGCTGTCAATTGTTTGTTGCAATCCGTATGTGATACACGAGCAACAACGCTGTAAAAAGCGAACATTGTTGCTACTAAAATTCGAGCGGAAAATCCACCAGTGCGAAGGCACTGTTAGCCTGTTGCAGGCCATTCGAAGAATAGCTGGCAATTCCTAAGCTAAGAACTTAGTATAATGTAATGGGTCGTACTATTGCAGGCATTAGCGATCTAGTCACGGCGTTTAATAGTTCTGTGGGAGTCAAACCTGTTGGAATTCAGTTTAAGGAGATTTTTGTGTAGAAATCATATAATAAATATTTAGGATTAATAAAATTAATTGTCAAAGCTGCTTAAAATGAGACTTCTTGTCTTACATAGGCAAATCAACTGACCAGTATTTTATTTTAAGTAGTTTAATTCAATTCTTTTACCAACAAATGCAACGATAAACCAAAAGAATTCATTTCAGTTTTTTATGTGATTAATTAATAATTAGTAGAAAGTAGAAAGAAATTAAATTAATAATGAATCAAACATCTATGTAAAGTAGAAAAAAGTGTACATAAATACCTACATAAAACTTCAAGTTACGAAATTTTACCACGAAATTTCTCATCATCATCAATTTAAGAGCCCAGCACTTGTCGGTGCAGCTCCTTCCATTTACGCTTACCGAGCGCCGACTCCTGAATTTCCTTATACGTCACAACCTTCACCTTCTCTTCAATTTGCTTGATGTAGCTATACGAAATATCTAGTCTCCCAATATTTTATCAGAAAAACATAAGCGTCCAATCTTTTAGTCCTCTAACTTTTAGTATCAACAGCACCCAGTGACAGATTGTACACCTTTTTAAGGCTCATTAAGTGCGTATCCCCTCATTTGTAGGGTAACGGGTAAACTAGGGTAAATAACGGTAAACCATGGAGAACAAAATCACTAGCGGAGATGTCATAACGCAAAATCTTTTAAGAAAGTAACGCGCCAAAATGTGTGTGTTCGGGGGACGAGGAACCTTACAGCTCCGCTCTTACACGCTTTCTATTAAACCCGCCTATTATTTTCAAAATAACCAATTTTTGATAGATTTTTGACAGATTTGACAAGAAACGTAGTCGCATCGTTAATTCTAGTTACTGATCACGTTACTTGACCCACAAGAAGGCTTTTGACCTACCTTCCTTATGGCATCTCCGCTATCTTTCCTTACTCTATGGGTTTAACGGAGTTCTTTTATATACTCCATCGGTTCAGGGGTGTTGGGTAGAAAAACTGTGTTTCGATGGGGATGAAGTTTCCAGTTGTTTATAACTTGTTTTCGTGTTATAATGTTGTTTTATCTAAGTAAGTATATTATAAGGATATAAAACGTGTAACTTTTCGAAGGGGTAGACGGAGTTAATATACCTACAAACTATATTTAACTTTTGACTGCGCCATATTTTGGCAGAGCGTGCTGTATTTTTCAAGCTTATTTGTGAAAGAAAAACTGTTATTTATTGTTATACCAAATGCTCTACACTGATTGTATTCATCCTCATCCTCCGAGCCTTTTTCTCAATCATGTTGGGGTCGGCTTCCAGTCTAACCGGATTCAGCTGCGTACCAGTGCTTTACAAGAAGCGACTGCCTATCTGACCTCCTCAACCCAGTTACCCGGGCAACCCGATACCCCTTGGTTAGACTGGTGTCAGACTTACTGGCTTCTGACTACCCGTAACGACTGCCAAGGATGAAATGTGACCAGTAGTGAAGCAGCCGGTATGTTTTCCGTTTTCCAAAACAAATACAATATCATCAAAACTTAAAGTATTTAATCAAGATAACCACATTTGGAAAACCCATCTTTATCTTCCCATTTTTTTCTTCCTAAGTTCGTAAATTTTATAAAAGCTGTTATAACATGCCAATCAAATGGACGGACTGTATTCAAACTGGATGTATTAAAACATAAATATCTGTCAAACTTTCAAGGAATATCTGGCTCTGAGAAAAATAAACCGGGTCAATCAAATTTTTCCATTGCAGTCTTATCTTTGAGGTAGTAGATATACCTACCTTATATACGATCTCAGTGGCGTGCACTTGGAGAGGCCTATGTCCAGCAGTGGACTGCGATAGGCTGATGATGATGATGATTTGTATAATTTAATAAGGTCTCAAAACGTAGTTTTGCTGGCATCCTGGATTTACTACTTTGTGCACGCGGATAAAAAGAAAGTAACCTAAAGCTTCATATAAGTCACATTTACCAATACCTTACTAAAACGAATAATATTTTTTCAAATTGGGCCAGTAGTGCCTGAGATTACCGCGTTCGTCAAAATAATATAGTATTGTATATGTGATGCTGTTTTGTTTAAAGTCATCATTAATCATTTTAACCAATTTTATATCGTAATCACTCACACATAAAGTTCATATCCCATTGACACTACAAAATTCAATAAAATAAACGTATAAATAAAAATACCGTTTAGTCTGTGTACGGGGAATCGTTCGGTAACGCCGGATGAAAAATGCTTTGCTCCCGTTGGTAGAATTCCGTGCATGGCTATGTGGGGGCTATTCATAGTGGTGATCATTATTTTATTATTTCGTAGGTTTTATGTTTTGAGTTTTATGGGTGGTTTTTCTTTTGGCTGTGTATGTAGATGATGATTTTTGGTCGTTTTTTGAAGATGTTTTTTTGGGGAATATAGACAGATATTTTTTAAAATTTTTGAGGTTTATCTACAGGGAAGTATATTGTGGCAGATACTAAATAAAAAAAAATGAAGATACCTTGTAAAGGTACGTTTCCTGACCAAAAGATGAAAATAACGAAATGGAACATCTTTATTCCAGTACAATACTATGTAAATAGGTGAATACCTATAAAAGTAATAGTGTGACGTGACATTTTGGATCTCGTTATTTTTTTTTATATTATGACTTTCATTTTTAGAGCATTAATTTTCTGTATTTTTATTATTTGCTAGGTGTATAATAAATTAACTGACTTATAAAAAACTGCATCAGTTTCTCACAATTTTTTTAACCCTTTATCTACCATCTAAAACTATCAGCACTATGAATACGACCCGAGGAGAACTTAGAAGGTTTCGTTCGGTATGTAATAACAGCACGAAGTCAGTTCTTTATAAACATTGAACAACATTAGCATACATATTATATGTGCTAGTGTGAGAATGCAATAAATGCTGTTAAAGAACGCACTTATGTGAGGAAATTGTGTGAAATAAACTATTATTTTCGCTAAGAATATCGGTGCCAATAGACGTATTCTGTCATTTGAAGATCTTTGGCAATCGTTACGTGTAGTCAGTCTCAAGTCTGACAAATAGTCTTACCAAGGGGGTTACCCGTGTTACTAAGTTGAGTAGATCAGATAGGCAGTCGCTCCTTGTAAAACACTGGTACTCAGCTGCATCCGGTTCGACTAAAAGCCGACCCCAACATAGTTGGGATAAAGCTAGGCAGATGCAATAATGATGATGGTATATACTTTACGCAAACTATATTTACCGAAACCGGATAAAAATAAGTTCTTTTTGGGACTGTATCAAACATTTAAATTAGTTTAGTAGTTTTGACAGAACAGTTTTGACAGAACAGTCCTCTTAGGTATACTATTTGTAAATGATTGTCAATAACGAATTTATAGATGTTTTATCTCACGTAAGCGGATGAGCCATTTATCTATTTGAATGTTCAATTGCATGCACATTGACTTTATGTATCTCGGTGATTCTTCCAATACTGAGATTTCCTGACCTTAGACAGTGCAAGTGTGCATACACAAATATGGCTCACTCATTTCGGGAGATAACACATCTATACAATTTGTTACGTTGTCCTTATCAAACTTCAAACATTTGATCCACGCAGAACAATTTGTGAACAAACACATTTCCATATAAGAAATAACAATGCAAGACCATTATATTATTTACAGCGCACGCGACGGCAGCCCGACGATATGTTAACGACATCAGCACGTTTTGCGTCTCGCTGCCCTTTAGCGCGAAAGTACCAAAGAGTGTTCTGTGTGTGCGCTTCACTTCACTAGGGTGGGGACACGTGGTGTGGTTTTATCGATGTTTTCATATATATTTTTTATTTTTTGTGAAAATTGATTCGTTGTTGGCTTTTGATGAAGAAAATTAGGATAACTTGCATTAAATATATAAATACAAAATCTATATGAAACGTGTTTGTTAAATACATAGTTAGTTCTTAATAGGTAGTTCCTATAATAATTCAAATTCCGTGAAATCGAAGCAAACTGTGTTTTTATTAGTAGAATAAATTAAATTGTAACCACAAAGTAAAGTTTGTAACCTGTCCTGCGATTCTATAAAATTCGATCAACAACTCGCATTTCACTTCGATTCGTAATGTCATTTCATACTTTAGGGGAGGTAGGGGAGGGATGGGCACTTTTTCACATTTATTGCATAAAAAATTCAGATTTTACAGATAATCAACTTTTATTGTCATTTCTTATGTTTGGCTAGATAAAATCAAAGAGCTATCCTAAATATTACAATCAGTTTCAACATTACGAGATATTTAAACGGTTTCAATAAAACCGTCGACACGTCAAAATTTTGTTTAGTCTGACATGCTTTAGTTGGTACTTACGTAGTGTTTAAAGTTACTTTTTGCTTTTTATAGGGTTTATCGTTTATAACATTTTGTCATAATAATTGCGTACTTTTTTGGGTCGGGGGTTTTTTTAAATTTATTTTATTTCATGGTTTTTTAAAGGAGCTCCTTAATTTTTCCTTCTTTTTATGATGGGTTCGCTATATGCGATCTCAGCCAAAGGAAGCTGTTTAACAATCCTCATGACAAACTGGCTCTGAGAGAATTGCACAGATTGAGAAACAATAAAGATGGACCTTTGTTGATCCAGGGTTATATATAATTCTAGGGTTTCATCCGCCACATCCCATTTCCAGCATTAGGTTCTCGTCAATTAGAAACATGAAGAAAACTAGTCAAGACAAATTAAACGAGCCCAAACTCGATGGGTTTACTAAAAGGCAGTTCAGGGTTACGTCTCCTATCTTCGTGTCCTAACAGCAGACCAGCTCAGTGGTTCCAGAAGACATTAGTATTTCAAATTTTAGATCCCACATATGCTTGCAAGTAAACTGAGCGTGTAACATTCCTATCACACCTAACAAACGAGCTGATGACCTTGAAGACCTGAACCGATTTCCACCAAACATAGCTAAGAACACTCCCGAATGACATTCCTTTTAAACAAAAAAAAACCGCATTACAATCGGATCATCCGTTTGGGAGCTACGATGCCACATACACACACACACACACAGACACGTCAAACTTATAACACCCCGTCGTTTTTGCGTCGGGGGTTAAAAAGAATAGTTTGCGACGGGAAATTCTTAAAGATTTAATATAACGAGCAATACAAGAGGTATCAAAAGGTTAAAAAATAAAATTAACAGCTGATAAATATGGAGTCCCTAGATCAAGTTGGCAACGGTACCTGAAACAAGATTCTATAAAGGATTTTTAGCGCAGATTTATAACCTCACAAATTTTCACTGAAGAAGAAGAACAAAAATTTAAAAATTATACATTACATGGTATGTCCAAGCCTCCCTACCATAGGGAGCATTGGACACTTTTGACTTAGTTTATAAAAAAAAAATCGGTAAAAAAACTTAACTAAAACGGTTTTATCTTATGTGCACTGAAAACTAGAAAATAAAAAATAGTTACTTACCTGTCAACCTACGGTGGTCCCGGTCATATTAGACTAAAATAAAAACGTGGGGCCCATAAACTATTGCTGTAGTACCTCTTCTAGAGGTATAATAGGTGTGGATTGCATCGACTTACTATAATCGTAACTGGAGATTTTGACAATCAATCATTAATAATAGAAAATACACATACCTTTCATTAGTTTTCTCTTTATAACGATCCGAAACCGCAACAAAATATTTAAGTACTTTTACGAGTGTTTGTTCTTGACAACTCACAGAAATGACAGAAAGTCTATGGATGAACACCGTTACCAGTCGGTAACGTAAACTACCCAATAAAAAAAACTATGATCAAATCAGAATAAAAGGACCCCCCTTTTATTCTGATTTCATCATGTCTCCCAACTGCCCATCTCTCCCCTACCTCCCCTATAGATAGACAGATTTTGGCAGATCTGTCAAAATCTCGACTTTAATTTAGTTCAACTTGTCAACACGCTCGATAGTGAAGCGCTAGTGTAGTTTGACAATGTCAATCACGAAACTTTAAGGTAGAATTCCGTGGGTCGCGATTGTCGCAGCCGCGCGCGACAAAAGTCAACCTATGAAAATGTATGGCACCGCTGCCGAGGGCCGCGACAGTCGCGCGCGGACGACGAATTTCGTGAGCCGCTCGCGGCCGTACGCTTCTCAACATGGTCTAGCGCTTAATAACATCTATAGAATTTTAGTAAAACCAGAATTAAATTGTTGACAATGCCGCGAGCAGCTTACGAAATTCGTCGGCCGCGCGCGACTGTCACGGGCCTCGGCAACGGTGCCATACATTTTCATAGGTTGACTATTGTCGCGTCCACGGAATTCCACCTTTAGATCGAAGTCGAAGTGAGAGTGATGTCGAAGTGAGTTGTGATATTTTATAGAATCGACATGCTGTATTTAAATGAGCAAAATAATAAATTTTGATAATAAAATACCAATTAATTATGTTCCAAAAATACATTGCGCATGACAACTAATTAATATTCTCTGTATAAAAGTAGAAACATACCTTCTATTTTGATAATTTCGATATGTTTTTATGGTCTCAAAACGTTATTTTAAAACGCAGTTAATTTATCTCCAAAAGCCACTTACACGTACTTAAGCAAAAAAGCGCATCAAATCAAACAGTTATATCTGACATAAATCAGCCTAAACTCATCACATTACACAACACAATACAACACCAATTCCAGTCCATTCACCGCAACTATCGAATAATCGACAGCATTAATTCCTTAATCGATATATTACGTAATAATGTCGGCACAACACTAGACGCACGGTCCGTGCATAGCGGCTCGCTCGGGCATATGATCAGCAGAGGTCTGTGTAGGGATGTTACTCAGTCGATGTTTTTTATTGAGTACTTGTTTGAATATTTTTAAATAAATTATATTGTTGTGTGCTGTTTGAAAAGTTGGATATGAGAATCTTTTAATGGATGGGGTAGAATTTCTGGCATACATTTTTGATGTAGTTATAATACATTTATTGACTCCATTTTTTCTGCCATGTTAAAATAAACTTCACGTATCTTGAAGATATTTAAGGTAAACAAATATTTTTAAAGTAATTAGTTAACCGATACTTGAATTTAAGAAACATGACGGAGTTATCTAGTCATCTATACTTTAGAAATTCTGAAAAAATCTATACTCACAACAAAAATAATTCTAACAAAGACCTGACATTCATCTTGATTAGAACAAAAGCACATTACAACTGGATATTCAAATACTTTGTCCAAATCAAATCGTCCTCCGTATTGTCACAGCCAATCAGAATTTGATAACTAACTGTGCAGTCTAACGAACGGACAGTCCGCACTTACTTATTTACCCATAGAACAGTCAATTCCAAAATCAAACTCCTAATATTGACTAACAAATGAAAACTAAACTTCCAACGCAAATTCTGACCATTTAAACTTGGTTCTGTTCTTAGAGTAGTTAAACTACTGGAACCGCCATAAACAGAAATCTCATGGAAAACAAAATGACGAGTGGAAAACTAAACTGAAAATCTAAGAAAGTAGTGTCGCCAAAATACGGGTACTCGTGCGTACCGTTACTTCTATGCACTATGAAACCCTTTTTCCTTTCTTTCAAACACAGCACTTTTTGCAAAAATATATCTTTGACGTATTTGTCGAAGAACCCGAACGCCTCATTAATTTACACGTAACTGAGTATGTATTTGACATAGAAGAAAGAGTTTGACCTACCTGCCCTAAAGCATTTCCGCTCATCGTTATTCGTAAGAAATCTTTAGCGAAAAATTCTGAAAATTAAAAAGCAGGTTGTCAGACAAAGCAATAAACAGTAATAGCTCACTCATGCATTTTCGATCACATCGTTACACACGCACGCGACAAAATTGACAAACACAAGCATAAGCTTGACACACTCATAATTAGAATCTGCAATTATACCTTATCTTTGACAAACGGCAGGCACGTCAACGGCGTATCCAGTTAGCTACATATCCAAGTTCCTGTCTAACTTATATTTGAACTAAGTCCTTCGTGACCCGCACTAAGAATTTCCAGTCTAGATCCTCAAACCCTTTGGGTTTTGAGAGACTTAATTCCACAGAATGAGGTACAGAATCCATCTCTTAATTAATAGTAAATATCTTTCCTTTGGGCTGCTCAGGTCGAATTATCTCTTTAATTAGGATTTGGTTATTTCAGTTGTATTTTGTATTACAAGGATTAAGAAGAATGTTGTCTTGTAGACTGAATTTTGGTAATGTCAAATCAGCTGTCTTTTTGTGTCAGCGTCTATTCTATTTACTTATGATTTCAGAAACGTATCCGTTTGTGGATTTGGTTACTATAGATAGGGATTTGCTATTGTGTATGTGGGGTTAATGCCTTCAATTGTTTCTAGAAAGCAAATAAAGAGAGAGTTATTTTATTGAAATCTGAAGTTGGAAGCTGCTAAGTATCAGTTTTTCCCATAATATCTATACTACTTTCTTATTTTCACCTTCATAATTCATTTAACGAGAAACCCACGATTATATTCAGAGTCCCATTATTACGTACCAAATGTAATATGAATCTTTTTCCACTTACGGCAAAAAGGCACCAAACCACCAAACTTTCGCGTTAATAATATTAATTACAACGAAAGACAAACTCGGATCGTTAAGAACGCCGATACTTATAGTCCAATCAGATTCTCATTGGCTTTCTGAATCAGCCTTAATTACAAATTCAATAAATAATTTAATTAGAAATAGGCGACTGGGCTTGAATGCAAATTCGTTCGTTAGGCTAGTGAATACTGAAGGAACTGGCCTTTGAGTAATATTGATTGGTTACGCGGGAAACGCAATATGGTTCGTAAAGATGCGAAAAATTTGAAAAACTGGTGATTGCAAATGCGGCGGAAAAATCGGCATACTGCGGGCGACACAAAACAAGAAAGCATGCCTAAAGGAAAGGAGCACAGTACCTGTTGTCTTCTACGGCGATTTCTTGTACGAGGGGCACTTCCACAAATAAAGTTCAACACAAATCACACCAATTTTCCACTCAATATCGATTTTTTTATCGGAGAGAGACTGAGCTCTCGCGCGTTGTCAGCCATTTTTTTTTGTTTTTTATGTTGCACACACGACTCAAGGGCGCTAGTGTCGCCTCTCGCTCCAACGAATGCGTTGAGGTATGTGCGGGAAAAGGAAGGGAATAGGATTGCAAACACCAGTGAAATTACCAATATAACAAATTATGGGTATGAAAATTACCGCGCAACCATTGATAATACTGTTTTTATCTCTTTTATTAATACTTGCTTTTAGCCGTGGGGTTACTCAATCCCGTGGGATCTACTTCCCGTAATGGTTAAATAGTATGTAAAATATGTAGGTATGTCATATGTACCAGGTAGTAGTTAATCTCAGGAAGATTAGCTCATTTAATTTAAAAATCAAACCAACTTCAGTTTTGTAACAAGTAAGGATTCATATTTGCATGTTTATTATAAGTACCTATACAATCCAACAGTAGTGATCTAATGTAATCCAATAGCCCCTTAGGAACGTAGCTTCTTATTAATAAAAGAGGTATCAAAATTAGTTCAGTCGATCTACAGATTACCCAATATAATTGTTACAAACTTACTTACAGAAATTTTATCTCTTTATAATATTAGGCTCTGTAAGACGGTATGGAAGGCGTATTAGAGTGCCTATGTAAGTAGATCAAGTCTTGAATAATTTTCCGACCTAACGTTTACCCGAATAAAAACACTGTCTAGTTTTTATACCGACATTTACAAGGTATCAAAATCCCTTTTTGTTAGACAAAGCCTATCCCCGAAGTAAACATATAAAATTTAAAAGCTATAGACCTCGTAACACGGTAAATTTACCATAAATTTTATTTTAACACGATGTAACCATTCTCTGGAGACGATCAATCTTGCTAGCTTTGCTTAAGGTAGGCTCAGACATGACTGCGGTAGACGGACGATTTTATAAATGTGTTATGAGTAATAATGTACTTGATACTTTGAAATTAAAACGACATTTTATTATTTGTGTTGCTTTATCACAAAAAATAATAGTTATGTAGGCCACACAAAAAACATCAGTGAACATATTATATTTTTGTTTCATAGCAACTAGTTTTAGTGGTAGAAGCAAAATATTTATTTTGAAATGCAAAATATGCACTTATTAAATATGTGGTTGGTCATGCTATTTTACTTGATTTTTTATCAGTTTCACCCACACGTCGCGAGGAAACTTCATTCTGTACTCAGATAAAATAAAGCCCGATAAAATAAATATATCACTTGGGGATAATATAGCTAACACAGCAAAATCTAATCGATTAAGTAGTTTCGGAATCTTTAGTGTACAAAGAACCAAAAAGTATTTTCCTCTTCAATGCGCAAAACTTATTCGGTTTGAATAGGATATCGTTCATTCATCACTCAGGACAGTTTTAAACTATTATTTTTTCTCGCTAACCAAATCGCAGCCACACTCATCCGTCTGTAAGCACCCTAACACAGCTACAAACATTTTTCTACCGTCTAACCTCAGTTGTGACGTCATTTGTCCTTGAAACGTCAATAAGTCAAGGGCTTTAGATGCTGTCGTCAGATTTTGTGTTTTTCATAAAGAAAGGGATTTGTGTGTTTGGAAACGAGGCTCAAGTAATTTTTGACTGTGTCTTGTTATTGAGTTCGAATTGGTTGTTTTTTTGTGTGTGAAGATTTTTTGTGTATTGTGTTTTTTGTGTAGTACACTTGCTAGCAATAAAATTGGGTTAGTGATTTATTGTTATCATTTTTATATTTTTGTAATAACTATTTGTAGTGTTAGTATGTAAGACATTTGATCTTGAATCTTTGTGTAAACGTGATCAAATCAATTAAGGTTTGCGAAAATTCTCCTATGTCTTATCATCATCATTATATCAGACAATTCCCGTCCAATGGTGAACATAGGCCTCCTGCAATGAACGCCAACCATCTCGGTCATGGGCAGCGCCGATGAAGCTATTATACCAGTCTTGTGTAGAAAGCATTCATTCTCTGCCCGCCATCTTCTTTAAATCGTTACTCTAATGTGCAATATTAGGTCCCTACATCTTATATCAAATTGTAAACGAAAATCACTATTCGCTTTACTGTCGGTATATAAGTCATTGAAACATTCAGATACTACTATTTTCCAGGCACAAAACTACCCACAAAATACCTCCCTCATCAAAATGCCATCGAAAACTAGCTCAAATCATGAGTCTCCTCAAACCTGACCATAAAACCGCAGAACATTTCCACCGATGATATCAAGTGTCGTCTGTACCACGAGCGACCCATATCTACACCGAATGAAACCCAAAATGTAACGTAAAACTACACTGTAATCACGATTATATTCTTTGTAGGAGAGGTAAGACTGTCATAGCATCAAGCGAATTACAGAACATAAATGAAAAATTAAATGAAAAATGCGGTTAATCATAAAGTGTGTTAAATCTGCCAGTAGTAAGTATTCTCATCATTATATGAGCCAATTGTCGTACACTGCTAAAGATAGGCCACATTCCATTCCATATCCATTCACACCCTGCCTTCTTCTTCAAATCGTCGGTTCACCGTGTAGTAAAATGTACTACACTGCGTCTTATATATGAAAAGCTAACAAATGATGTTTGATATTCATTATTACATATTTAAATTCACTTAAAAACTACTGTTTTTCAGACACAAAACCAATAACAAAATACCTCCTTCATCAAAAACTAGCTCAAATCATGAGTCTCCTCAAACGTTACCATAAAACCGCAGAACATTTCCACCGATGATATCAAGTGTCGTCTGTACCACGAGCGACCCATATCTAAAGCGAATGAAACCCAAAATGTAACCTGAAACCACAACATGGATAACAAAATGACTAGCGGAGATGCCATAACCGAAAATCTCTTAAGAAAAAAAATAGCGCGTCACAATCACACGCCGTCTTTGGACCCGAACATCTTCATTATAATCTCCCGAGCCTTTTCCCAACTATGTTGGGGTCGGCTTCCAGTCTAACCAGATGCAGCTGAGTACTAGTGTTTTATAAGGAGCTACTGCATATTTGACCTCCTCAACCCAGTTTCTAACTAATCAATATCAAGTTACCCGGGCAAATCGAACCCGACCATTTTTTTATTATAATACCAAAAAATCGTTGACAGATAACCCAAGAAACCCGAACGTCTCTTCAGTTCACTCGTACGATTGTTTTGGTCATGCCCGCCATACGTATTTGACCTAGAAGAAGACTCCTGACCTACCTGCATTATGGTATCTCTGCTCATTTTTCCTTACTCCGTGAACGGCACTGAGTGGCCGAATGAAACCGAATTCTTATTGGGCTTGACAAGGGCCGAAAGATTATTTAATTTTATCGCTAGGTCTGAGTGACGGTGAAGAAAACCTGGATATAAATAGGAAACGAAAATAGAAAGTATTTTTAATAAAAATTATTGGCGTTAGAAAAAACCTCTCTTCATCAATTGGGTAAAAATTACTGAATTCACTGTTCTTTCTTTAGCACAGGTAACCACTACCACTACGAATGAAGTAAACAAACTATTTTACGAAGTACTGAACGTACCGGGATAAAATATAGTACAAATGTTACTCGTGAAGAATGTAGCTTTCCAATAGAAAAGATTTTTTCCAATTGGTTCAGTAGTTTCGAAGCCTTTAGGGTATAAAACAACAGTATTTGTTTTTTAATTTTTTACATTAGTATAGATAAAAATGCTGGTATATATGGACTACTTTTATAGTATAAAATGGTTTTGTTTATTCAATATCCAAAAATAAGTTAACATTGTTATTTAATAAAATAATAAATTAAAGACAATGCAAATGACCCAAATTATTTGCTCGACACTGTATAATTAGATTACAGTACACTATCAAACAAATATAAACAAACTTGTGACTCTAAGTGAGTCTGTAATGTTTCCAAGTTATTTAACTTTAAAATTGTTTGTCAAAGATACTAACTAGAGTTTGAACTAGACTTAAAAACAATTAGTTTTTTTATTCAGTACATAAATTTCTTTTCAGTTACAACCACGGAGGCAGGAAAGATAGCGGAGATGCCATAAGGAAGGTAGGTCAGGCGCATTCTTGTAGGTCAAGCAACGTACGGTAGGCGTGGTCAGTTACTAGAACTAACGAGGCGTTCGGGTTCCTTGTCAAATCAAAAACTATTTGTCAAAGATTGTTCTTGATTGATTGGTGATTTTATTTTGAAAATAATGGTCGAGTACCAAAGAAATAGGAGTAAGGGCAGAGAACATTCCCCGAACATTCGTATTTTGGTGCGCTTACTTTCTTAAGAGATTTTGCGTTATGGCATCTCCGCTAGTCATTTTGTTCTCCATGTTTTTTATTCATTGAATAAATTCTTTTCAGTTAAAACCTTTAATTGGTCCATTTAATTGAATTAGACAATGCTTTTATAAAAAGGAACACTAATGATTACGAGGCCTTAGATTTTTAAAGGGAGCTAATTATCAAAGCTATTGTTGCGAATCTAAGATTCATTAAGTATTTAAGTACTATTTTTCTAAAAATCTAAAAATACCTACTATCTATGTTATTTTTAAGGAGTAAACCTAATTTTACTGATAAACCACAACTTTTTTAATCGTTAAGATTAATCCGAAAATTATCTCGAGACGGTAACATCCCAATCTACTACCTATTAGACGCCTCTCTGCGCTAAACACATCTAAAAGAAGATGCTTAATTAAATTTAATTAAATTATCTTTATTTCAGACATTTTTAGTCCATAGTTTTTTACACACAAAACGTTAGTAGGGTTGTTAGTAGGTATACACAAAAATAAAGCCTTATGATAAGGTGTTAGTACTTTGTTAGTAAACAAAACAAAACAGTGTACACAAAAAATTACTGGAGTCTATTTCTTATTTCTAAGCAGGTGAACGTTTGCCCAAAACACGTTAAATGGATTGTCTACTTTGTACGCTAAACGAACATTTACAAAATAATGTGGTTATTTTGATGCAAGTGGTAATTAATTCACGTTTATGAGAACCTTTTTATTAATAATTATGAACATTATTACAGATAATGAAAACATGGTTTTATTTAGCATGCATATTATTGGCGTTAAAATGTCCAAAAACATGACTGGTTACGCGGGAAACGCAATATGGTTCAAAAAGATGCGAAAAATTAAAAAAAACTGGTGATTGCAAATGCGACGGGAAAATCGGCATACTGCGGGCGACACAAAACAAGAAAGTATGCCTAAAGGAAAGGAGCACAGTACCTGTTGTCTTCTACGGCGATTTCTTGTACGAGGAGCACTGCCACAAATAAAGTTCAACACAAATCACACCATTTTCCACTCAATATCGATTTTTTTATCGGAGAGAGACGTGAGCTCTCGCGCGCGTTGTCAGCCATTTTTTTTTGTTTTTTATGTTGCACACACGACTCAAGGGCGCTAGTGTCGCCTCTCGCTCCAACGAATGCGTTGAGGTATGTGCGGGAAAAGGAAGGGAATAGGATTGCAAACACCAGTGAAATTACCAATATAACAAAT
Organism: Helicoverpa zea x Helicoverpa armigera; assembly: GCA_033682625.1. Taxonomy (NCBI): domain Eukaryota; kingdom Metazoa; phylum Arthropoda; class Insecta; order Lepidoptera; family Noctuidae; genus Helicoverpa; species Helicoverpa zea x Helicoverpa armigera. The sequence goes on along the minus strand of JAWIIS010000056.1, from coordinate 908,588 downwards.
TATGAGTATGAAAATTACCGCGCAACCAATGACACAAACATAACATTTTTCCAATTTTGAATTGGACAATAATTAAAAATACAGCACACATAACTATGTACTATTTCTACGCTTTTATGTAGTGTTCAATTTACCAAACAACAAAATCCCTTGAGGCTCACAAATTACCCTGTTCATCACTAAAATAATTTTAATTCTGAACTAGTTATAAACAAAATTGTTTAACTGGTTACATACCTTGATTGGCTATAAAATTCAAGAGGTAATTTTGCTAAAAATAGCTGAACTGGAAAATTCTATCGATTGAGCTTTCAGTTTTCATAATGTGAAAACTGAATAACTTTAATACTAAATAATTACTTAGTCAGCATTAGTTTTAAGAATGTTTGTTATATATATTTATAGTAGGTTTAAGTTTTTATAGGTATTGTAGTTATACATATTGATATGGATAATTTTATAAGTATTTGGTTACGCGGGAAACGCAATATGGTTCAAAAAGATGCGAAAAATTTAAAAAAAACTGGTGATTGCAAATGCGACAGGAAAATCGGCATACTGCGGGCGACACAAAACAAGAAAGTATGCCTAAAGGAAAGGAGCACAGTACCTGTTGTCTTCTACGGCGATTTCTTGTACGAGGAGCACTGCCACAAATAAAGTTCAACACAAATCACACCAATTTTCCACTCAATATCGATTTTTTTATCGGAGAGAGACGTGAGCTCTCGCGCGCGTTGTCAGCCATTGATTTGTTTGTTAAGTTGCACACACGACTCAAGGGCGCTAGTGTCGCCTCTCGCTCCAACGAATGCGTTGAGGTATGTGCGGGAAAAGGAAGGGAATAGGATTGCAAACACCAGTGAAATTACCAAAATAACAAATTATGAGTATGAAAATTACCGCGCAACCAGTATTGTTGTGAATGATATATGTATATGAATTTGTATTTTTGTGCGCCCTAGTTGCCTGAAATATAGGAATAAATAAAATAAAAATGAAACTAGCTTTTAACAGAGGTTAAACTCGCTTTCCGTGGGAAATACTTCGCGCATCCGGAAAAAAGTAGCCTATTCTATTTTTATAATTAAATGGGTCATTTAACTCCGCAAGGATTTTTGAGTGAATGGGACCAGTAGTTCCTGAGATTAGCGTGTCTATATAAATGAAAATAGAAAACTCTGCAGCTTTATAATACTAGTTACGGCATAGTTTAAATAAAATAAATAGCTAATATAGCTAGGTAGGTAAACCCGTCTTATTTAGAGGTAACTGGGTTGAGAAGGTCAGATAGGCAGTCGCTCCTTATAAAACACAACATAGCTTTGGAAAAGCTCGGCAGATAATACTAGCAAATAGGTTAATTAACAATTGTTTTTTTTTTACCATCTCCCGAAACATAGTAATTGGTTTCCAAGATATAGATTAGAAAGTACATACAAACTTAGAAAAGTTGCATTGGCACTTGCCTGACCTGAAATCGAACCCACGCACCCGTACCTGAGAGGTTGGTTCTTTACCCACTAGGCTACCAAGACTTTTTTCGGTTGGTTCATCCGTATTGATTATATTCATACATGGTTATTGGACAACATATAAACTCACACTTAAATAGGATTCCTCCAAAAACAATAGGATTTTTCCAAGACAAAAAAAAAACAGTAGATTTACTACAAAAGATTCCCACTCCCCATTACCCAAACTCCCCATTACCCAAACACAGATCCTTTTGACAAAGAAAAGTCTCAAAATGGCTTACACTAAGCCGAGGTTCAAACAAAATCTACTTATTCATAATCATATATAATCATAATGTATGTTTACCTCAAGCAAAGGTTTTTCCCTACCTAATTTTGTATAGGGATCTCTATTACCGCGACCCTTGAAACTGCTAACTATGATAAGTAAACGTAGGGTATGAGCGTACCTGGATTTATTTTGTGGGTTCCGTCGATATTTTTTCATTGTCAAGCGTACTTTTGTCAATAAACTGATATTTCTATTGTTTAATGACCACGTGTTTTTTTGAATTTTAGTTGAATACTTTTACTGCATTTTATTCTAAACGTTTTCATCATAAGTGAAGAATGAATAAAAACGTTAATTCTAGCCGTTCACATTTTACCTACCTCAAGATACCACGGTTATTTAGGCAGATAGTCAATTTGACTCTGTAAGCGTATCTACCGAGCCTTTACTCACCTAAGGTGAGATCGGCTTCCTAGAAATGGCTACATAGACGTCTTAAAATAAATTTAGAAACCACTAAAACCACGTCAATTGTTACTAAACTAACCTGTCTTATTGATGCAAGAACCTTAACCTTAGCTATCATCGGTTAACGGTCGTTTATTGAGAGATAGATAGTTGCTGTTAGCCTAAAACAAGTAATGACAGATTCATATTTCCAATATCATCGATAGATAGAATATTGGAAACGGCCTTCTGAAATCATTACGGAACCCTAACCAAGAGACACAGGGAGGAGAAAATACAAAGATTTTACGTGACCAAAATTCAATACTGTGTGCTCCTCGTCTTACGTGATACGAGTGCGTGACCCGACTGGCTATTGTAGTCGGAGAGCCCGGCAGTGTTTATGTCAATTCTTGTTTCAAATTATTGTTTTTTTTTTTTTCTAATGGGATCTAATTTTTAATATTAAATGAATTAATTATTTGGTTAAAATCCTGTGAAGAGTAAATGATGGTTTACTAGAACAATTAGACCCATTCGAATAGATAAGTATCAATTTCTTAAGTGACCAAAATTCAATACTGTGTGCTCCTAGTCTTACGTGATACGAGTGCGTGACCCGACTGGCTATTGTAGTCGGGGAGCCCGCTAGTGTTTATGTCAATTCTTGTTTCAAATTATTGTTTTTGTTTTTTTTTTTCTAATGGGAATCTATTTTTTAATATTAAATGAATTTATTATTTACTTAGAGTCCTGTAAAGAGTAAATGGTGGTTTAGGTACTAGAAAAATTGGACCTAACGACCAGCTAAGTATCAATTTCTTAAGTGTTAAAATGCAATGCTGTGTGCTCCTAGTCTTACGTGATACGAGTGCGTGACCCGACTGGCTATTGTAGTTGGAGAGCCCACTAGTGTTTATGTCAATTCTTGTTTCAAATTATTGTTTTGGAGGATGGGATAGGTTTTTTTTAATTTTTTTTTAATTATTGGGTTATTTAACTTAAATACCTATTCACTTTTATTAAAACAATATTCGATATTTATCAGAATAAATGCTTCTTCCTTGAAATGGTTGACTGACATTGTATACCTATTTAATAAATTACCAAACAATGCACTTTTACCCGTAAACAAATTACTCTAAAAAATATACCTACCGTTGTTAAAATCATATAAAAGTTCCCAGTACCTATAAGAATCAACATTGACTTTAAATATCAAGCAATATAATCTGTCGTATAACACTCAAACAACTTACGAAGAACAATAATTCCAACAAAATATTAACACATTAAAAATATAATCTTTTAAGAAACACACAAAAGCCCGAATGTTTTATCAACACCTGACAATATTAAGCGAAATAACTTTAGCTCCGCTATTTTACTCCGAGCTAAAAGTGCGAAGTTTCTTCACAAATGAGATACTATTGTTTGCAACAGAATTAAAACTTATTGCGACTGGCAACACTGGGTAAGTAAGTGCAAAGGACCACTTTGGTTAATTCTTTTGCGTAACTCAAATTCAAAGAAGAAATGAGAAAAGAAGAAAATTAGCTTCCACCAGCCATTTTAGCTGCTTCTTAAGGAACTACTTCCTGCATCCGAATAAAAAGTGGCCTATATGTTACTCTGTTTTATAAGCTTCATTAACACCAAGTTTAAGTTATAATAATGTTTCCGTTCAGCCGTTTGCGTGTGAAGAAAAAACAAACATTCACGCTCACAAACTTTTGACTGTGATGTGCCTGTGATTTTACGGTAATATATTTAGAAAAACTGTCACTTGTGAGATGACGGTAGGTAGAAGAGTATCGAAGAAGAAAATCTGCTGAGCCGATCCCAAATAAAATTGGGATAAGGGCAGGAGGATGATGATGAATATGAGTGTGATGTGATATTAAGCAAATGGGTAATAATAGGTACCTTTTAAGTTTGCTTCTGTCTTTAATTAATTCTTACAATTGGAACTTCTGTACTTCACTTCCTCCTGTTAATAACTACACAAGTATAGATTGTACCAAACTTTTACTTTGGGAAATGAGCAAGTTTCTATCGATGTTGCCAGCCTAATCCGCGAAAACTGCCCGATTTACCCACTGTTTCGGAAAAAGAGTTAGACGTTTTTTTCGACGTTTGCTTTGCCATATTGGTTTCGGGGAAATGCTTTGCGTGTTTCAAAATTGGTTTTTCTATATCGATCGTCTGTTGTTTGAAGGTAGTTTGTTTTTATATGTACGTACTTTCTGTTTTCCGTGGTTGCACTCGCTTTCTGAGACAAGTATAGTTCCTTCCCTGCTGCCAGCTATCTAATAGAATACCAAACCTATGTCTTTTCTCAGCTTCATCGGATTAGTAGTTTTAACGTGGAAGCCGGACAGACAGACAGAGTTACTTTCGCATTTGTAATATCAGTAAACATAAAATAGATAATAGTTTTGGTTCCGTACTAAAAATGTATTTTTGTTAAATAAGTATCCTATGTGAGTAGTTCAATTGCATTTTATTCACGATACACCTTAAACTATCTTCAATTATTATGAATCAATCAATGAAAAAACTCATCAATTTATAAGATCTGTAAAATAGACATATCTGACATGTACTTATAAAGTCTAACAAATATTAAAAAAACAATACTAACACTACTAACTCAATTTCTATAACCAAGTAACAACTACAAACTTACAACGAGAAAACTTCAAAAAACTACAATACATACATATAGAAAATTGCTTATCTAGACACACGGCAGTGTGTCCGCCAAGTTCGAGCAAAAAAAGCGATCAAACTTACAAAATCTCAATAAGCCATCTCAGAGTAGCACACTGGAGACTAAACAGTCGGCCGACAGTTGACCCGAAAGTTAGCAATGTTTTTTAAAAGAAAGTCTTGGTTCTAATCAAAGTTTTCAGTCGGTCTGATACCGGCCAAATATCTGGGCCTCGATTCTGCTAAGTTAATAATGTGACAATTGAATAACAATTAACTACTAATATGCATTTCGCTACTAATATGGGACCAATCGTATTGCAATGACATTTCACTGATTTGCCTGTCTATTAGGTAGTCTGCTCTACATTAATATTGCAATCGTAAATCATTTACAGACAATGACATATTATGATTGAATCACAGAAAATGATAAAAACGTTTATTCAAATGAAAAAATAGCGGAATGCCACATATGCTTCAATAGGAATCCAGTCGTGATTGAATCTTAGTTAGATTTTAATCGTATGTCGAATGTGATAATTAGCAGAATCAAACCCCTGATCGTTGTTATGTGCATTATTTCCATTCTGATTTACGAGTCCAAACTGTCGGCCGACTAAAAGTTTGCAGTCTACTCTAAGAAATAATATTACCGAAACCAGGCTTAAGCCATAAGCCTTATAATGGAACTTTCTCGATATAGGTCCTTATGTTCATCCCGAACATATTTTTGTTTTCGGTATTACTCGTAAAGTTAAATAATGGAGTACATAAGCTGGTCAGCAAGCAGATATCGACAGAATGAAGCTTGGATTAAGGGGGTAGCATAACAAAAATAATGGGCAGAAGGTTAAGGTTTCAGGAAGTGAAAGCATTACATGAATAATTATGTAGATCATCGTTTTCTGCTTTTTGATAACCGTCCCAAAGCACACTGGCCTCTTCTCTTACAAAGAAGGTAATACTATTGATCCCCAAGGTTGATCAAGGTAGATTGGTGATTGGCGAAAATATGTACTTATGGAAATAATTAATTTCCAAAATACTTTGTTTTATTTAAATTCACGCATTTTTTTCCATTATTCCAAATTATTCTTTGTCTAATCCAAGGCTAATCAGTCTGTTGGCCGATTGTCTGTAACTATACGCTATTCTCGCAAAGTACACTGGCCAGATTTTTGTGGATAATTTCAATTAGTTTAATTATTAAAATACTTGCCTCAATTCCTTAGTAAAGGTGAAGAAAAGAATATTTTGAGTAAAACTGATCGAGGAAGGTTATTAACGCTCATTCTCGCTGTATTAGAACAAGCTAGCATCCTGCCTTTATGATAAATAGACTTGATACCCAGTTATTTTCTAAAGACAACACGCATTTACCCTTCTACATACACCCTTACAAGCTTAAGTGTAAACTCAAAGTAGCACAGCAAACAATCTGGAAGTATGCAGCGAATTATGTAGAACTTTCTAGAACGGGCCATGGCAGACAATAGGCGTGTTTGCTTATGAACTGCTGTGGTAAATAACAACCGCTCATCGAGAGCATTAAGTTTAACTTATGGAGTTTCATAATGGTCAAGTTTTGTGTGTATCGGGAAACATGTTTCCTATGTATTTTAACTTTTATCTCTATGTAGGTACTTATGTCTTAAGATAAGCTTCTGCCAACAGTTTCACTAACTTCCTATAGGAACTCCTTTTTTAGGATGCAAAGTAGCCTATACGTTGTTTTGATGTACAAGATATTGCAGTCAAGTTTCATAAAAATCATTTCAGTTATTGCGCGTGAAAGACGTGACAAACACACAATTTTAACCAGTATAACATTATTCTAACTCATTAATTTGCGTCATCATCATCATCAGCCTATCGCAGTCCACTGCTGGACATAGGCCTCTCCAAGTGCACGCCACTGAGATCGATTTTTGGCTGCTCGCATCCAGCTCCTGCCAGCCGTCTTGCGCAAGTCATCACTCCACCGTGCCTGAGGACGTCCTACACTACGTTTGCCGAGGCGTGGTCTCCAATTGCATAATCTGAATAAAGTTATGTAATTTCCTTTTTCAGCAAATACACTTCTCTCCAAAAAAAAAATCGGCATATACAAATTAATATTAAAACATTAAAAGTACCTATTATCACGACTATAAACACCATTATTTTGCTGTAAAACGCTTTGCATACGTATTTGTAAATAAGCTACTGAAATTAGCACATGCAATCATTGCAACACCAATTAAGTTTGACGCCTGAAATCCATTTACATGCAAATTGCGACTCTATTATTAAGTCCACAGAATTCTAATTAACTAAAACATGTGTTGGAGCAATTTTTGAGTTATTTGAAGTTCAAAATACTCTGTGGATCATACAGAAAATTCTGAGTAGAATTTTAAGTTACATTTTTATTTTGAAAGTAATTCAATGTCGGGCGGATTGATCAATCATAAGGTTAAGCAACGCTTGGTGCAGTCGTTTTGTGGATGGGTGTCAATCTTGTCATCACAAGTTTCTCCATGTTTCAGAAGTCACATTCTATTGGTAAGTCCCAGCTGTCATTTGAACATCTGGTTACGCGGGAAACGCAATATGGTTCAAAAAGTTGCGAAAATTAAAAAAAAAACTGGTGATTGCAAATGCGACGGGAAAATCGGCATACTGCGGGCGACACAAAACAAGAAAGTATGCCTAAAGGAAAGGAGCACAGTACCTGTTGTCTTCTACGGCGATTTCTTGTACGAGGAGCACTGCCACAAATAAAGTTCAACACAAATCACACCATTTTCCACTCAATATCGATTTTTTATCGGAGAGAGACGTGAGCTCTCGCGCGCGTTGTCAGCCATTTTTTTTCTGTTATGTTGCACACACGACTCAAGGGCGCTAGTGTCGCCTCTCGCTCCAACGAATGCGTTGAGGTATGTGCGGGAAAAGGAAGGGAATAGGATTGCAAACACCAGTGAAATTACCAATATAACAAATTATGAGTATGAAAATTACCGCGCAACCAACATCTAGGCATCTTTGACAGTCGTTACAGGTGGTCAGAAGTCAGAAAGTCTGAGCAGGCACTGGGTTGAGGAAGTCAGACAGGCAGTCGCTCTATGTAATACATTGGTAGTCAGCCGCATCCAGTTAAGACTGAAAGCCAAACCCAACATAGTTTCAGGAAAAGGCTAGGCAGACAAAAATTATTACGGAAAACAAAGCCTAAAAATAGGTCAGTATACCAGGCAACCTCCAAATATCAAGAGGAACGAATTTATCATAGAAATCACACTTCGATCCACAACCGCAGTTTTTATCCAATTACACATGTTTGTTCAGGGGATCTGCAACAAACAGTCGAACAAAACTATATTACATTAGGATATTCAAGATTTACTGCATAAATCAAGGGGTTATATATGTTTGCTTTGGGATATTGGTTTAGTTCCAACTAGAATAAGAAATGGTTAGATTTCTTGGTATTGACGTGTATTAGGTTGCGCGTGTAACTGGGTTGAGGAGGTCAGATAGGCAGGAATGTGCGAATAAAATTGGGACCAGGGCAGGAAAAATAATTTTCTTGGATCATTTTTGATCATACCGTTATCAAATAAGAACAGGTTAGTACATGTTCATAACTTTAAAAAGGGCATCAGCAGGACAAAACAAATCTTAAAACCACTGTTAAAGGGTAGCTTTCAACTGAAAAAAAACCGCACCCAAATCGATTCATCCGTTTAACACGTACGGAGTCACAAACCGACAGACGCAATTAGTTTCGCATATTTACAATTTCTGTAAGGATAACTTACATTCTAAATTAATCCTGTATGTTTCCATCATCTTACGAAATACTAGACTGCTAAGAATTTAGCCTTCCTTACGTAGGAATTTAGCCAGTAAAGTAGGACTACTTTTGACGCAAAGAAAACTCTTTGAAGATTAGGCAAGATTACGCTACATATTAAGTTGCTTTTTTTATATAAGACTGCTCGTTTTCTCAGGAATTTCTGTATCTTTGAAGGATTTGGGAAAATAACATGATATATGCTTTAACTACGGCAACAATTTAGTAGGGAAAATATAAGCAGAGAAATAATTTGGCTTGCAGTAACTGGCAATACAGTGTCCAGACTAGAGTATGTGCATATTTCAGTCTACTTGTGGTATTCGTGTTCAAACAAGTCCAATTAGTGACTGGTAACTTATTATGTTGTAGTTTTTTAGAACGAGCTTTCATTTTAATGCTCTAAAATAAATATAGAAATATAAAAACCTTTTACATGTAAATCTGTGATCAATTATACAATGCATTGACATTGTTGATTACAATCACTCTACGTGTACCTATTTCTATGTTTTCATTGAAAACCTACTAAACAAGCTTCCCAATACATACACTTTCTTGTTAACACATGGCTGTGCAAACCTAATGAATATCTACTAAAATGTAATGCATACAGTTTATGTTTTGGACAAATAAATTATGTTTATTTCTTAATATTCAACAAACATAACAACACATTCTCAACACAGATGTCCGAAGAAAAAATAAACAAAAACAGACAAAAAACCTAGAAAAAGAGGACTTTTTCTAGCAGTAGGTAGTTCGTTAGTTTTCAAGAGTACTCCTCGACAGTGGCTAACGATCTCCCCTTTGTGAGAGAACAGGTGAAACCGTTTGATTTTACAACAATAGCAAAGAAATAAAATAATAACTGGTTACTACAAACTGGGTGGCTTGTCAAAAGGAATGGTAAGAATTGGTAGTCGTGTATTGTCTATTTTTAGTACCCCTTTTTGATTTATAATGTGCTGTTATCCTGTCTTGTTAAAATTGGCCGTCTATGAAAGCAGGTGAGAAATTTTGGCGTAAATTTTCTTTGAAAACGAAGCCGATGTCTATACAATTTTGAGACATAGGTAAATAATACAGTCAAAGAACGTCATGATCAGAAAAAATAATATCTTGAACTATACATAGTAGTCGAACTACCTGCAGGTTAACAAGACCGCTTTATATTTTGATTATTTCTTTCTACTAGCTTAATGTACCTAAATATGTGTACATTTGTTTATATTCAAAAATAAACCTTTCTTTCTAAAGCATTTCCATGTTAACTGACACAATAGTTCAATGCTGTGCATAATATGATTCAACCGTCTCAATTTCTATCTATAAACTTCCACATCAGACACGCCTCGATCTGTCTTCATTATAATAGGCACTACACAATACAAAAATACTCAAAAATCTTCGGCACAAAACCCCCTCGCTCTAACTACATTAATTACTACACTCAAAAACCTGCATTCATTTCAGCACCCGCGAAATCATTTCACAGTAAGTTTTTTTTTACCATTAATAAACAGTTTGCGAAGTACACAATGAAATCAGCGCAGCGTATAAATATCGCCCATAAACGCTGTTTTCAGGATTTATGTCGAAGGCGCTCAACCGCATCTCATTTCTACGTAAAACAAAATTTGCAGCGGCGAAATGCTGACACTTTTTAATTTTATTTTTTTTAGTGTCCCGTATGAAAGAAAGACTTGATTTTTTTAGTGAATTGCTAAATTCTTGTGGGGTTTCAAGAGCTCAATACTGAGAGCTGCTCAATACTTCCATGAATTCTTTCTAGCCATATCACCTTTCACATATAATTTAATAAGTCTAATAGACAGTGTTTTATGCAGTTCTGCGTAGAGATAGAACAAATATTACAACGAAAAATTTTATGGCACTAAAATAGTAAAAAACTTACAGAGGTATTAAAAATTTAAAATTATAAACTACGCTTTTTCTAAATTAAGATGCCTGGAAAACATGTCACTAAAATACTTTTTAATTTAAACATTAAAAATAAAAAGAATACTTGGTTTTTTTACAACGCTGATGTTTAAAATGCTTAACCAATTTAAAAATAAATTAAACATAATTGAAAATGAAAATAACTTGGCAACTAAGGTACCTATATCTACCTACTTTTTTGAATTATGATTTTGATGCAATAATAGTTTTACTTTGACTTTAACGGACTTAGGTCATATTTTTTTTAAAACTTTGATAAGTTAAGTAAATAAGATATTTGAAAAAAAAAAACGTTTTCAACCATTCTCAATAAAAATATAGCATGCAGACAGACTGAATCATATAATATTATCATTTATAAAAATAAGGATTTTGGAAAATTCTAAGAAAACTCCCATTCAAGCAGTTAAGTTATGAGCTATAATTTATGCAAATAAAAATAAAAAGAACTTGGTTTTATTTGCGCGTGTAATATTGCAAATGACAAATGAAATTTATTATTGCATATCCATTGAAAATGCTAATCTTTTTTTATATTTATGATTTTATTTCGCAGAACAAGCCTTTTGTTTATGATATATTATAAATTAGTTTTTTAGCGAAACGTTTTATTTGCACATAATTTTAATAAAATGCGACTACAAATAAAAAATATATCTGAGTTATTCATTTTGTTTCATTTCTTTAAACAAACTTTCAGCTGTATTTAGCATATCTTTTAAAATAACGGGTTAAATAAATACGTTATTTTTATTTAGTAGTAAACCAACGTAATTTTGAATTTACTTATGTGACAAAAAGACCAGTTTAGAAATAACTTCATCTAGCAAAGAATACAATGTAAAAATCTTATTACCTACTAAAATTATCTAATTTTAACTCCTTCATACGGAACTGCATAAAACTATCAAAACGTGCGCATTCTGTAGCCCGAGTACAGTAAACCGTGCAAGTTTATGACTAGCTAGTGTGGCACTGTAGCAATATTTCGACAAAACTTTAACGGTAATGTGTACTCCGAACAAAGTTGTCTTAGGAAAAATTGTTATATGGACAATGAGAGTACCAACACACTGGAGACTAAATAGTCGGCCGACAGTTGACCCTATGATTGGAAATGTATCTTTTTCTTTAGATGATCTTTTTCCTATCAAAGTTTTCAGTCAGTCTGATACCGACTAAATACCTGATCGTTATAATGTGCGTACTACGATTCATCTTCATACTGATTTATGAGCCCAAACAGACTATCGGCCGACTAAAAGTTTGCAGTGTGTGGGGACTCTAAGGATTTTCTTTTTGAAAAAGTTTCTCAAACTATTCAGCAATAAACTTATTGGGATAAGTTGTCTTTATTGCAGTTTTTTAATCGTCTTATAATATCGATATAAATGTTTTGAAAGAAAATTCGATTTTTATTGTTATTGTTTTTATCTTGTTTCAAGACCAGTTTTAAGAGGACTTTGAAAGTTTGGAGTAGAATAAAACCAATAAAAGTAAAAAAAACACAGCTTAGATCTAAGTTTAGTCCACACTTACCTAAGCCTAAGTTTGACTGACTACTACACAAATTCACCGACAGCATAAAACGTCTGTTTTTCTTGTAACTTGTGTTCACATTGAAAATTTCTCGTGAAAAGTCATAGTAAACAATTGTTTGCTTTAAGAAAAAAACTATCGTTTATTTCGTCGACGAACTTGGGCCTTAGGCCTCACCATTAAGGTGAGATTCTACCAAAATTGTTCCCTCACATTCGTCCCCCAAAAATGTGCACGGTGAGTCCACAGCTAGCATGTGTTCTCGCACAAAGGGTCAATTTATCCGACATTTTAGAAATGTTTGTACACTGTAGTGAACTGTTTGCTAGAGCGAGTAGACCAGAAGAAACATACCTATGTGTGCTTCACAGTGGAATCTCACCTATCCGTGCCTAGAACATTATTGTAAACGCTTCTATTTTGAAAGTCTATGGAGTTCACTGTCGAGTGTCGGATCATTGATATAAAACTGACTTGAAATAGTGCGTCTAGATTTCTACGTTTATAGTATGTTTATGAAGATAATGAGTTTCTTTGTTCTTTTGAACGCGCTAATTTCAGGAACTGGTCCGATTTGGAAAATTAATTCAACTATTATAATACCTGACTTATTCAATGCATTCCATTACAGACTGTTCATATAAGTATACTAACGAAAAGAAATGCCACAAAAAGATATACCATGTCATACAGAAAACAAACAAAATATCAATAGGAAAAGCTTCATAACAGGTGGCAACACTTGTTATAGTGACGAGGGATTGGGCACTCACTAGTGTTGGGACAAGTTCCGGGAATATCAATTTCCCGGTACTGTTCGTTTGATTGATCGATTATTCTGACAGTTACTTGCTTAATAAATACGAAGGAACTCTATTTAGAGCGTTTTTGTAAGGCTGTCTCTCACATACTAAATAAATTTTAGCAGGATGTTTATATGAAACATTATTTATATTTTACTAGCTTCCGCCTGCGGTTTCACCTGCGTCTCTTAGGAACCTGCATTCGCATAAAACGGCTCTAATTCATTATTTCTATGAAACAAGCTTACAAACATAGAAACATTTAAGCTTTGTAACATACTGTAACATCACCCAGTATTTTTATTCTATACCAAATCAAACACAAACAAATTTTCAGTATTTATAAATCTTTCACTGTACAATATCATTTCACCACCCACGATAACACTACCCATAAAACAGTTCCTATAAGTCATTAGCAAAACCGAAACTAAATCTATTAAAAGTAAGTACAAAACCATTTCAATCCGACACACACCCAAATAAAACACGTATATTGCCCTCAAACTAACAACAGTACTCCGGATTCCCGGAATCCCGGAACTCGGGAATTAAACGGGGAAACATGAGCACAACACTAAACGTTATATTAAATGTTGAGTGACCATCTTAAGAAGATACGCGATGACATTTGGTAATAAAAGATGTATGTATTATGTGTTTATCTATGACTTATGTGAAAATATTTAATACATCTGATTTGTTACTTTGTATGTGTAAGGTAATGTCTTAAACTACTGTAAAGATGGAAAATTAAAATTCCAACTAAAAAAATGTATTCTTCTAGTACAAAAATTATGTTACTAATATTATGCGTCGAGTGCATGAAATTTTCATGAAACTCAGCCCTAAAAACTGCTCCGCGGATTTTGACGAAATTCCGTACAGAAACATATTTTCCTATAAAACATTCCATACACTACTTTCATCCAAATATTAAAACAATTACTTAACTAAAAGACAATAACATACCTATTACATTCGTCTACGAAGTACCAAGATACGTTGGTCATCACGTTTTTGCCCACATCAACATTCATTAAGTCTACGAGGGTATCAGATTTGGGCCGTTTTAGCCATTTTAGCCTTTTTGCTACGTCACCGCTATACAATCTCTTGTTCAATGGGTCATTTTGTTAGAATTATATGGGTAGTCGTACATTTGGTTTTTGGCATGGAGAACAAAATGACTAGCGGAGGTGCCATAACGGAAAATCTCCTAAGAAATTAGCGCGCTAGAATGCGGAGGACGAGGAACGTTACTGTCTTCGCCCTTATACGCCTTCTTTGGACAAAACCATTTTTAGGGTTCCGTAAATACTGAAAACTAGAATAAAACAAATGTTTTGGGGGGGGTCCCCCACAACAAACGTGATTTTTTTGCTCATTTTCTTAATAATGGTACGGAACCCTTCGTGCGCGTTTCCGACTCGCACTTGGCCGGTTTTTTTGTAATACTTACCAAAAATCGTCTCAAAGAACCCGAACGCCTCATTTTTTCAGTCGTAACTCAATGCCCACTTTGGTAGTGCCCACCGTATATATTTGACCTAGAAGAAGGCGCCTGACCTACCTGCACTGTGGCCTCTCCGCTCATTTTTCCTTACCTACTCCGTGGTTTTGGGGTTTGTACGTATAAATAATGGTTGAACTATTTTAGTGGATGATGTTAAATGTCCTTTTGTTTTGTGTTTTGGTATGTTTTGTAATATGTTTTTACTGTAGAATTTTGTTAGGAAAATATGTTGTGTACCGATTTGATAATTGTGCTACTTCGACCATTTTAGGAATATCATAATAATATCGCTCCTTATTTGGGATGGGATTTTAAATCGTGGTTGGTTCCTGCGATCATTTGAACCTTTCTTCTTTTTTTAACCATTCTTTGGCTACCTTTTATCCGCGTGCACGAAAAAGATCATACGGAAGATGAGTTGCAAAACTAGAAGAGATAGTTAAACTTCCAGTAAAATATAAGATTAACGACCTCCAACTATTCCCATACTCACCCAGTCTTCTGCCCACTCATACCTTTCAATTTAGCCAGTCCATCAATTTGACTAACTGGCTTGGCTTACAGGTTAACCATCTCAGAAGCCTGCCCGATTTAATTGGATAAAACGTTACCTCGTTTTTGATTGGTAATTTACGAATATTGAAAATAATTAATTTCTACAAGGTTTATAGAGATATAGTAAGTAGTAGCAGTCTGTCATCAAACTAAAAAATATAGTAATTATTATTTTATCTGAAGGTAACTACAGAAAAAAATTCTTACATCTTTGCCAAGATTATAAGAATTAAGAAAACGTACCTTTTAAACGCAGATTAATCTAATTTATATGTTATACACTCAGACTCTATAAATTACAAAAAAAAACACATAATTCACAAAAAAACAACATATTACAACAATAATTAATTCTTCAACATTTAAAATTAAATTACAATAGGCTAACATCCGTTACTGAAATATAAACGAAAAATATGCAAATGTCCCTTTACATACTTTGAGTCTCCACGGAGGAAGGAAATGTTACAGAGATGCCATAAGGAAGGTAGGTCAAGCGCCTTCTTGTAGGTCAAGCGACGTACGGCAGGCGTAATCAGTTATTAGAACTAACGTAACGTTTGGGTTCCTTGTTGAATTGAAATAGTGAAACACTTAAATAATATTAGACATTTAAATAGTTTCCATAAAAATAGTTTTATTTAAGTTTTTGGGTTCTTAGTCCAATCAAAACCAATCTGTCAAAGAATGGTGTTGATTGATTGGTGATTTTATTTTGAAAATAACCGGCAGGTTCTATGGAAGGCATGTAAAGGTGGCGCTAGTAACGTTCCTCGTCCCCCGAACTCCCGCATTTTGGCGCTGTACTCTCTGAGGAGATTTTGCGTTATGACATCTCTGCTAGTCATTTTTTTCTCCATGGTCCCTTTACATACTTTGAAGTCGCCCTTAGTAAAATGTATAGAGTATATAACTTTAACAAAGGGCGAGGGCACATTGAAATGTAAATGAAGTGGACTGAAGGGAATTTCCACGGTTGTGTAATATGCCTTAGTTTCAAATGCGGTGATGCTCAGTTTTGTATGCTGAAGTTGAAAAGTATGATAAGTGGGAGCTGGGATGTTTATTTAGTGGGCATGAAAAACGTAGAATATTTACTATTGTTAAAATGCAAAAGTGACTCTGTCTATGTATGTTATGCTTTGATGAAAAAATGACAGAACAGATTCATTTGAAATTCTTCGTACAGTTAGGTCCAACCGTGAAGACTAGACAAAAGTGATAGAAGTAGGTACAAGTAGTTCAGTGTAACCAAATGGATCAGATTTAACCTACTAGTTTAATTTTATACAGATACATTAATTTGGTATACAGGATTTTCTTAATTTGTCTAATTTCATCATCAAATAAAATTAAACAAATAAGCTCAATATTGGCTCTTAGAGGATTTCCTGGGTTTTCTTTACGTCAAATGATTTGAGCTGATCATTTGACAAAATGTTGACATCCCGAAAGGCTTACAAACCCAATCAAACAAGAAGGGGCTGAAATCCGCAAATAACCCTTTTTAAAAGATTTTCATAACGGAAGAGTTGATTTTATTTGGTACAGGATTTTCCTTATTTAAAAACTGGATGAAATAAATATTTTTATAAATATTTATTTTCTAATACAGTATAATGATTGATTCAAAGTCAATTTTTTTTTTTATTTCAAATAGGCCTTTGCAGGCCTAAGAAACGTCACATTAGTTGCACGGTTCCAAAAAGTTGGTCTCATGGAGAAGAGCCGGCAAGAAACTCCATGGACACTCTTGCTTATTTAATTGATTTATAATATTGGGTGGCTTATGTGTGTGTTTTAAGTTCATCATTATGAATATGAATAGCACTAGCTGTTACACGCAAGCTATTTTGTATTATTACAAAATAGCTTTCGTGTTTCATAAATGCCTGTAACATGTCTTCTATATTTACTAATATTGCGAAGCTGAAAGGTGTTTTTGTTAATTTGATAGTCTCAGGAACTACTAATCCGATTGTAAAAATATTTCAGTGTCAGATAGCCTATTGTATTAGTTTTCCTGAAGTTTAACACAGACGAAACGACCTGAAAAACTATTTTAACAGTTAAAACAAAGATGCTTTGTACCCCTATCTAGAGGTAACTTTCGCAAGACTTGATTCAGTTACCTACGTCTTGCAAACTTAAGGTTTAAGTAACTATATAACAGCTTTCCTAGTTAGTTAGTTAGTTTGTTAAACTGCATATGTGTTTGTGCTTTTAGCTCTTAAGTGTGGTCGGAGGTTGTACAAAATGCATATGTAATGGTGGGTTGAAATAGTTGGTGGGAGCGGTAATTGTTATATCTTAACCACATCCTTACTAATATTATGTTTGTGAAAATAACTATTTGTTGCGCTTTCACGCAAAAACGAAAGAAACTATTTGAATGAAGATGCTAATAGTTTAGGGCTTGAGAAAAAACACTGGCTTCTTTTTATACAGGTGCGAGAAATAATTATCTTGGGACGCGGGCGTAACCACTAGATCAGACTTTTTTGCTTAAAATTTTAAATTAAATCGGATCTGAGATATGTTAAATACAATATTCAAGTTATCAATAACAATAAATAAATACCTAGCTACTTATATACCTACTTGAAAATAATACAAAATCCAAAAAAAAATGTTAGTAAGCCTTTTCCCCTACAAATCTTGCTTGTAACGTTTTTATATTGTATCCGATGGTTTCCCAAGTAATGTAAAAAATAATAAATAAAACCTCCAGAATTACAGCACGGTGTTACAGAAACCCTGAAAATGTTGTATACAATGCGTAAACAAAAGGTAGTACTTTACTGGACAAAACTGTCAAGCGTATTGAAGCTGGAGATAAGGGGACGTTCCACTAGCCCTTACAATGAAACTTAGTATAATGCTTAGAACATTCAACCAACTGGAACCGCCGTGTGTATAAATCTGTAGGTAAAAATGCCTGCCAATTACGCGTGGGAAGCGAGTTAGATAGGCAGTCGCTCCTTGCCACAGGTACTCAGCCGCATACGGTTAGAATGGAAGCCAAACCCAACATAGTTGGAATAAGGCTCGGGAGATGATGATCATGATGATGAGCGAGGCAGCGCAAAAAATAGTGATCGCTCAGACATGCATTAACGATCACATTGTTACGTACGCACACGACGAAATTGAAAAACACAAATATAAACTTGACCTATCTACATATACGTCTGCGACCAGTCTTGTATCGTTGGCACTGGGGAAGGCACGGCAATGGCGTCTCCTGTTATTCAAATGCTCTAAGATATAATGTGATAATAGCACTTTCAACAATGAAAAACCGTTTTGAAAAGGCCTTATGGGGTATTGAAAACGGCTTTTTGAAGTTATTTTTTAAATGGTATTGTTTAGGTGTTTATGTATCGCGTTCCTTTTGGTAACGTAAAGGAATTGCTCTTTATCAAAAGGTCGATTTGAATTTTCAATTTATTTGCTACGTAATATTTTACTGTGAATGAACTTTTTCTAATCATCATCTTGCCTTAACTTTTCCCAACTAAACATAGGTATTTGTTGCAATCAGCTTCGTACGTAACTGTGCTGGTGATTTACATAGAGTGAATGCCCATTTGACCTCCTCAACCCAGAAACTCAGGTAACACAATATCCATTGGCTTGGTAGTCAGACTTTCTGGCTTCTGACTACCCGTAACAACCACTACATATTTACAAGTGACAGCCGACCAATTTTACATGCTTGTTGCCAAAACACGTGGAAAGTCGTAACGATATCAATGGTCACCCATCCACTCACCGACCGCACCAAGCGTTGTTTAACCTCATAATCGGTTGAGCCGTGCCGTTATTAATTATTAACGAGCTCCTGAAATTACATTATGTAATGCTCATTAAGTATTGATAAGATGCTGACGACATAATACATCGACAACTCGACTATTATCTATCGCCAAGTTTGTATAATGTTTCAAATAATAGTTTATGTTAAGAGATAGGGAATATTAGCGATGTGACTCCAAACTCTGCTTAACTCGTCAGCTAAGAACACAAACGGTAGACTAAATAGTTGACCGACAGTTGAGCTGATAATTGTCAATTAAAAAAATCTTGATTCCATTCGAAGTTTTCAGTCGGCCTGATACCGGCTAAATACCTGATATAATGTAATGTGGGTACTACCATTGATGTCCTCCTAGCCTAATTTCGGCTACGGCGGCTGTGCTTATATAAGGAAATAAGCTAACTGCGCAGAACATATTATACTGCACAAGCATTTGCGCAGATACAGGTGCTCCTGCTAATCCTTCACTCTCTTAGCCCTGGGTCCCCGGATGGGACGGCAATCCGACACCACCGGAGAGAGATCACAGGAGGCGCGGGACCGAATTTACGTGCTCTCCAATGCACGGGTGTATCAATCACCAACTAATTTATAAGCCCAAACAAACTCATCATCATCATCTTCCGAGCTTTGTCCAAACTATGTTGGGGTCGGCTTCCAGTCTAACCGGATGCAGCTGAGTACCAGTGCTTTAAAAAGCCGAGCCCGAATAAACTATCGGCCGACTAAAAGTTTGCAGTTTGCAGGTACTAAGCGTTAGCTGATAAACGCGATACAAGTGTTTATGTCCGTATTAGCACTCGTTAAGATACAGGCAGCGGGTTGGCTTAATTTTGTGTATAGACTTAGCTTACGCTACGTGGTGACGTTATAGTGTGTTATAAAGTAAAGCCAACAACTATGTTGTTTTTTTTTTATTAATAAAAGCTTGTATAATGTATATGCATTGTATATAATATACATGCTTTAGTGGCTTTGGGACATAAAAATAATTAAGAAAAATATAAAAACCCGACTGAGTTAAAAAATATATTATAACCGTATATAATTAAGTTGAACAGTCGCAGTTAGGAGTTTTTTCTAGGGGTAAACTTTCTTGTCTAGCTAGAAGTTCCCCTAAATGCATGCCCTTCAAACGCATAACCAAGAAAAAGGTCGAAATCTCAAAATTGTATTCATTTTCGGCGCATTAAACTTATCAGAAATCTTCAAATATGGCATATTTCACACTAAATAACATTCTTATGGCTTAATGCCAGAACAATAAGGAAATAAATAAAGCGGAAAATTATTTAAATCACTGAGATTTTATCAGAAATAACCTTCACACGTTAGGCAAGTAAATTAGCTACACCCTGTACTTTGCTTTCATGTCCGGACGTGTAAATTATTCCGTGAACACTTATTTAACGCCATAAAAACCGTGTTTTATATTACACTTTCAGTATGAAATTTATTTTTGTCGTAAAAGAGGAAATAATTAGAAGTTCCATTTTTTATGGAAAATAAGTCATAGGTTCTTTTTTCAAGAAGACTTATTATAAGTTTTTATGAAACGTCAAAACTGCTGGGTGCAGGTTCCAAGGAGTTGGTCTCATGGAAAAGAACCAGCATGAAACACCATCAGAAGAATGAGAAAGTGCATTCGCTAATGCGAGTTTATCGATTAATCATGCGCTTTAATATTCGAATACAATCTTCAAATTCGCCGTTACAATCTATTTCTACAATGTACACACTATACATATATACAAACTTAAACTACTTTATCGAGGTTTTTACTAATGTAAATAAATTGCTGGTCTTATTCCAGCGCATCCAGTGGCAAAATATATGTTATTTATTAATAATAATTAATCTTTAATTCGATACCAGGCAGCGAATAACCTTTAACAATTTTAGAAAATATGATAGATGTAATATGATAGGTGGGATATATAGGTAAGCTCACAGTTTTTTCCATACCTATACATAATTTAAGTAATAAATGTCTTTACAAAAGTGTTTGAATACAAGAACAAAGAAAAAACAAAATAAAACTAAACCTTCTACCATTCACCACTTCCAAAAACACAAAAAAAAACGAAACAAAGCAATAACATAACCGGTTAATAACTGTTATTAGGCATAACACGCACTCGACGTCACTCTAGTGGCGTACGCAAAATATATCGCGGATTTAAACCACTTCATATTTTATTTGTTTGTACTCAAAAGGCTCCGAAACTGTAAAACCGATTTGAAAAATTCTTTCACTGTTGGAAAGCTACACTCTTCCCGAGTAACATAGGCTATATTTTACCCCGAACAGGCAGTAGTTCCCACAGAAAACGGCTAGTTAGTTATATCTTTACAAAATACAGGAGCAAAAAAATAAACAATACAAACTAAAACTTTTAACATTCACCACGATGCAAAAACAAGAAAAAAAGCTGAAAAACAGCAATAACATAACCGTTATTAGGCATCACACGCACTCGACGTCACTCTAGCGGCGAAAGCTAAATATATTTTGGGTTTAGCTCGCTTCATTAATATGCCATTTCGTGAAATCCCTATGTAACGTATACAGACAACCTTTAGTACGCAATTGTAGTATGTAGGTGCAGACTAATTTGGCGAATTTATGGGGAAGTGAAGCTTGATTCCAAGGCCGGGAATTGGATGGGTGATCAAATTTTAGACTGAATTTACGGGGAAGTTAAGCTCTTTTCGAAGGTCAGTAATTGGATGGGAGATTAAATTCGTGGCAGCTGTCTATCATTAATTGTCAATGATTTGATATTCTATTCTATTACATAAGATTAGGCTGGAAGCTGACCCCAAAAATTGTTAGGAAAAGGCTAGGCTATGATCATAAGCGACGACCGGGCCTTCTCAAATGATTCATTTAAACATCTTTTGCAGTCGTTTCAAGTAGTCAAAAGCCAGTATGTCTGACAACCAGTCCTATATAGGGGTATTGGGTTGCCCAGGTAACTGAGTTGAGGAGGTCAGACAGGCGGTCGCTCCTTGTAAACACTGATACTCAGCTGCCGATTAGACTGGAAGCCGATCCCAACACAGTTAAGAAAAGGCTAGGCAGATGATTTGAGCTTTTTATGTAGCTTAACCTTCCTTTCTAAAGCCACCATTCTTCTATTACTTAACTCATCTTTCTTATTATCTTAATAAATAACCCAGTACCCTAACAGACAGGCACCTACGCAAAATAATATAAAGCGTATCTACAAAATTTACGACGCTCCCCGTGGATAAAGTCTTAAATCAAAATTAAAAACTTGTGAATACCCTCTTAATTGAGAAAAGGGTACCAGGGATCCTATTTGTTATAAAAAATACGGTCTTTTGTGTTATTTATTAGTGCTTTTTAGGGCGTGAAATTCTTGTTTTAGGGGTTACTAGACGTTTCACCCACATTACGGGAGAACCACTTCTCGCAATAGGGTAAAAGGTAGCCTATGAATTTTCTTGGTAAATGGGCTAGGTATCTCTAGGTATCTCATCACACTGAAATTATTCGACAGATCGCTCAAGTTGTTTCCGAAATTAGAGCATTTATACAAACTTATACCGTCGTACCACAAAATCTTTTAAACGTCTGCTGAACACTTGTCTAAAAAAAATACAGACTGTGATGTTGAAATAAGGTTCGTTTTTCTAAATTTTTTAGACAAGTGTTCAACGGATGTTTAAACAGATTTTAAAGTTTTTGTACTAAGGCTGATAAGCTTTATAATGAAAGTAGGTATAGATTAACAGACAGACAAACAGTTAATTCATCAGGTAGCTAATAAACTTCAGAATAATTTGGCAAACATATTTGTCACGTACTGTTAGGGTTGACTTCTTTGTATCAAAATTTTGCAGAAAAAACATTGATTTGTATGGTTAAGTCATTATTAGTATCAAGTTTCCGGGCTGCATTGAGAAAAAACTGCGGAGCCAAATTTTATGAACCATGGTTAGGATTCACAGCTGAAACACTAGGTTTCATGTAACAAAATCAAATCGAAATTGGCTCAGCCGTTTAACAGCTATGGCGACACAGACAGACATAACATTCAAACAACCCTGGTTTTGCAAAAAGTCAACTAGATAAGTTCCAAATCTTCAAAGACATACGTAATAAACAATCTCAAAAATCTCTTAAAACTCAAAGCTTCAGCTTAACCGCCATACATTACACAAAACCCAAATACAAAGTTATTAACACTTTCCATTATTTTCCCGACTACCCTACAATTTTACGTTACAACCCTACAGAAGACAGAACAAAAGTGTATTAATCACTTACACAAAAGGAGATTAATGTGTGTGTACCCCCCTTTTTCATTACGTGTTGCCAGATAGAATAAACGTGTGTTGTTGTGTGGAAAAATTGTGTGTGAGTGTGTGTTGTCAATTTTGATTGGCCTTCTTTTTGGTGGAAAATCATCAAATGACTTCTCCCGCTGTGGATGCAGCGTGAGGGAGTGTCAGACTCTTAACTGACTAAAACCCACTATGTTCCTTCTTAAGCCCTTTATGTACCAGGGCCGTGGTAACTCTTTTAATAAATTCCAAGTAGCCCAATGTTATGATGGGACTTTTTGCACAAATACAATACCCATTAACCATATACACGACAGCTTAAAATAATGTCGTAAGTAGGTAATTGTTATAATAAAGGAGGCACTGTAATTACATAGGTCATCCTCTGAGCCTTGTTCCCAACTATGTTGGGGTCGGCTTCCAGTCTAACCGGATTCAGCTGAGTACCAGTACTTTACAAGTGAGACTGTCTATCTGACCTCCTCAACACAGTTACCCGGGCAACCCAATACCTTTTGGTTAGACTGTAATTATATAGGTAATTTGGTAAAAATATTTTTTCCGCGTATCATTTTTAAAATATTTTTGTAATAAAAAATCAGTAAGTTTCACTTACGTGCCTACTCAAATGACGTATAGGCCGATACAAATCCTTACTCGTCTTTTTTACAAGCAGTTGGGTAAGAGATCACAAGTAGGTACTCAACAAGAAGCTAGGCAGATGACACTTCGCAAGGATTCAGAACCACTGCCAAAGCATAAGAAGTTGAATATCTTTGGCGAATCATCGGCAGACTGTAGTTATAAATCATAATCTATTGAAAGGACATGCTATACTGATTCATTCGATTGGTGCAAGTTGTGAGAATATAGCGCGGATTATGATTGAAATCTATGCTAATATTGTAAAGCTGAAGAGTTGTTTGTATTTTTTCAGTGCCAATTTACTGAACATCTTTGAATAGGTGATTGATAACCAGTGCATCTGTAAGCATCTGAGGTTGTTCGTCTTATCAGGCTGGGACAGTAAAGGAATAGAAAAGGCATAGGGAGTGCATCTATGTTTGCGCAAATGATTATGTATTAGGTATAATATTTTCTGCGCAGCTAATAAATACTTGTGAGCCTTCGCCAACGTTTTTGTCCATTTCCCAAGAGATCTACTTGCTGTAATCGGATAAAAATTATTATTCGGATAAATATGTATAAGCCTAAATATATATTACTGGCAAGTCTCATCAAAATCCATTCGTCAGTTTTTGTATAAAAAAAGAACATCCATACCTACTTTGGTGTCCATAATTTTAGTTGAAACTATATTCGCTTGTAACTTGTACCACAGGAATATTTTCTTCCAAGTTTAAAGGAAATTGGGTTACCGTCGTTAATCACGGGAAGTGACGTTGCCGTGTACTTCCGACCCTTACGGCTAACCGACTTTCAAAGTTTTCTTTTGAGGCTTTCGCACTAGTGTGATAGAATCTTTATTGCGGGTTATAGGCTATTACGAGTGAGGAGATAGGTCCAATAGGCTGTTTAAGGCTGCTTTATAGGTTCGCTTGTTTGCAGTTGTTTTGTGTATTTTTTGGTACATACATACCTACGTATAAACACATAAAATACTATAAGATGTGCTCTATTAGGTAGATTGTTAGTTTACCTCAAGATTTTGTTTTTATCCCATTATAAATATAGTTTGAGGTCAGATAGATAGCCACTTCTTGTAAGACACTGGTACTGGTACTGGTTCAGTCTAACAGAATCTGTTGCATTCTGTTAGACTGAAAGCCGACCCCAATATCTATACTAATATTATAATGCTGAAAAGATTTGTTTGCTTGAACGCGCTAATCTCAGGAACTACTCCGATTTGAACAATTCTTTCAGTGTTAGCCCATTTATCGAGGAAGGCTATAGGTTCCTACGGGATGCGGGTGAAACCGCTGCCAGAAGCTAGTATTTGAGAAAAGGCTAACCAGATGAAGATGTTGATGTGTTCATTTAAATATTTCGTGCCAGTCACAAGATCACACAATTTGAACAATGGACTTAATAAATTCAATGAATTCATCTAAGAAATGAGAACAACAGACCACGAAGCCAGAATATTAAAAACAAAACGCACCCAATTGTACGAAACACCGCAAATTTAATCACTAAGAACAATTCCCTAAGAAAACACTAGAACACAATTTGTCTACATTAATTAAAACTTGTATATTTTAAGTTCGAAACGAGAGGAAATGCGAACTTCGCGGAAACAATCTCTTTTAAAGTAATTTGTTGAAGCCTTAAAACATATTTTTTTGTCAAAAAACACTTTAAGTCAAATGCTATAAGGTCGAAATTTCAATGTATTTCGTGTAATGTGTTGAAGCCTTAAAACATATTTTTTTGACAAAAAACACCTTAAGTCAAATGCTGTAAGGTCGATATTTGAATGAATTTCGTGTTAATGTCAGTTCTAAACGCTTTTAGTCCGAAGTTTATTCAGAACGGTCAGATGTTGAACTTGAAATATCTATTTGGAAATTTTAATGTAAATTGTGGAAAATTTTATGGGGAACTAGCTTTTCCCGTGGTTTTAACCGCATTTCTAGATTAACTGACAAGACTGATTTTTAGAATGAATAATATCAAGCTTTTCTTTATATTTTTATAAACGTCTGAATCTTTTAAGAAATTAAAATTTTTCGTATTTACAATGCAGTATTTTATAAATGAGTTAATGTAAGCCTTACCCGGGTATCTAGGTTGAGGACGTCATATAGGCAGTCGCTCCTTGTAAAACACTAGTACTCAGTTGAATCCGGTTAGACTGGAAGCCGACCCCAACATAGCTGGGAAAAGGCTAGGCAGATGATGATGCTTTATGAAGAAAATTATAATTTGAATATCTGGGTGAACAGTTCCCATTTTTTTAAATAACTTAAGCAATTTTTCCTTTAGAAAATCATTCCTTAAACGATATCAACATTCTATCTGGCTTTATATTGCTATGATTATTATTATCAAAATAAGTAAGTATTTTATTTTATTAGTACCTAGTAGTTTTAAGTTACAGTTTGTCTAGATATATTTATGGTTTTAATAATTCTCTTTTCAAGATATAATTGAACAAAACAAGTCGTCACTTTTACACACTATGCAGTATAAATATACTCGTATATACCCTGTGAATATAAAACAGACGATATGGGAAAGAAAAACACCATTCCTTTTGTTTCTCCGACCCAGTTTCTTCAACTACTGCATTCTGCGAATAAATCGTAAAAATGATGATGAGTATATATTTAGGTTACGTTACGTGACATTTTTATTTGTACATGCTCTCCACTTTATTTTGTAAAATATGTAGTATCACGATAAACTTGAGCGTTATAACGTGGGAAGTTTTCAAATATATATGTTTTGATAAAATTGATTACTTAGCCAATGCTGTCAATGCTTCAAAAGCTAAAAAATATACCTGTCTACTTCCTTGACCTTGAACTAAGTCAAAGTAAGTAAAAGTCTTCTTCTCCTTCCTACCTTATTTCCAAGTTATTTAAAGTTGGCACAATATGTTTTCTACTTCCACCCCTCAATCGTATTTGTCAGTCATCATAATTATTAGCATAGTGGATGCCCTTAATCATGTCATCTTTCAGCCTTTTCATCCATCCCTCCATTTCTTGATCTGCCTCTGCCTCTCCATAAATGCAGATTCATACTTAACACTCTATGTAGCATACGTTTTAGATCATCTCATCATAATATATGCCATGACAAAGTAGCGTAGCGTCAGTATGTTATCACTAGAGCATCATTTTCATAGGAAGAGTACGACATTGCTTATTTGGCGGAAACTCTGCATTTGTTAAATGTATCCTTTTGCGTGAGTCTTGTGACCCAACCGGCGGAAATATTTGTATGTTTGTATCTATAATAATAAATCTTCTAGATGAAATAGTTACGACTTATACATATAGAATTATGTTATAATTGGTAGCAAAATGCAGGAATAAATAAATAGACTGTTCATGTTTGAAATAAGTAGATTAAAGTTTTTTATCTTACACTTTAAAATTACAACAAGTAACTTCTCTAATTTCAGTCAAATTCAGCTAGGACAAAAGTTAAACTACAAAACAAGATATTATAATCTTGAATAACAGTAATATTTACATACCTAAAGTTATTGTTGAAAAGTAATCAAATCAAATATCGCTTACTCTCAGTCTTTTGTCCCCACACTAGCCCTAAGAGGCATTTTATCGATAAATTCATTTTATCGACTACCGATCAAATAGATTTCAAGGTTTATCCTCAACGCTGACCTTTTTGGCTGAAAGGATTGAAAAGTAGTGTTCCGTAGGCACGCGGGTCTTGCAAACTAAGACCAATGAAATTCTTATTATTGTTGAAGTACCCTTTTGGGTAGCTTACATGTCATAATCAGCCTTTTTATCGACCTATTGGAAAGCCTCTTCTCAAAGACGTAAGGAATGAGCGTTAATCACCACGCTTGCTCGAGGTACATTGGAGATTTTACTTCAAAGTTCAGATTTGCTCGTGACCTTTACCCAGTTTGGTATCCAGGATATACTGAAAAAGTACAAATATATAAGTAGCTTGAGAAAGTTGCATTGAACTTGTCTAATGAGGAATCGAACTTGCGCTCTCATATTTAAGAGGCTTTAACCACAGGGCCAGTACGACATAGTTCTCTTCAAACAAACTCTCCGGACATATGACAACAGTATATAAATAATCAAAGACATATAAACATCGAGAAAACACGAAATAATTATGATAAAAACAGAAAAAAATACGTAAATAAGATAAGAGCTTCTTGATATACAGACATACTACGAAACTGCCTTCATATTGTCAAGTATTTAAAGGAACAGTTATCAAGTAAGTGTAATCGTAATCAAAGGACACTCATCATTAATTGAATTGAATATAAGACACCAATTCAATTGACATTACCTGCATACTGCAAACTTTTAGTCGGCCGATAGTTTGTTTGTGCTCATAAATCAGTATGAAGATGAATGATAGTACGCACATTACAAAGATCAGGTATATAGCCGGTATTAGACCGCCTGAAGACTTTGATTGGAATCAAGATATTCTTAAATGACTTGCTGACACTTCAAGTGACCCAAAGGTTGGTTTTTATTTTAGTCACAAAGTAAGCATTGCCATCCAACGTGGCAATGCTGCCAGCCTCTTGGGTACACTCCCGGTGGGCAGCGATTAGGAGGAGTTTCTTGTTGCAATTTTTTTAATTCATATTATTAGGTACTATAATTTATTTTATTTTAAAAAGTAGAATTAAAAATCGAACTTTATTAAAATAATAATACCTATTTTAAAAAATGACAACCAAGGGCCAACTATTTAGTCTGCAGTGTGTTGCTACTCTAAACATAAGGCACCGACTTATCTGAACACAAGGTACAAATTTAATACAAGTCGCAATGTTGTAATTAATTGAATTAATGAGATCTTTCCATTAATTATCGGGGATACACTCGGGGGAGGAAATGGGCTTATAATAAATTATTATCTCCTGTTTTTTGCCTTACAATTAATGGCAATAAAGGATAAGTTATTAGATGTTCATTAATTAACAATGTCAAGGCAATATGCTGGATGGGTAGATTACTTTTCTGTTTCTATAAGGCTTTGTGAAACTGTTGTTAAAGATTTTAAATAGTAGATTTATTTTTGTGCTCAATATTGCATGTTTTTTATTTCTTTCCTTCGGTTATTTTGAGGCTTATAAATAAACACCGATTCTTAGTGTTTTTAAAAGGAACTTACTCCAAGACTCGGAAAATAGCCTTATCTAGCAAATAAGCTACTTCCCTGCAGTATAAAATATAGCCATGAATTGGGAAGCGTGTAGCTTTCCGACAATAACAGAATTTCTCAAATCGGTTCAAAAGTTTCAGAGCATTTAAGGTACAAACAAATAAAGAAAAAATGTTTAATCTTTATTAAATGAGTATAGAAGATAGACTGTTAAATATCAAAATCAGTTCAATCGTCTTCCCGTAACTAAAACAGCTGTAGGAAGCTGGATAATATAACTAAAATAAATAAAATACCTCTTAAATAAGATAGATACTTAAAATATTTTCATAACAACTTGGAAAACTTTATTAATATTATTCAAAATGTTAATGGTACACTAAAATATTATTAATATCTACAGTGAGCAGGCGAAACACAATTTATCAGACCCCAGGGGGATTTAAGGGATATCCTTCCGTAGAGTTTAGTGTTGTACCGGTTTATCTAGCTCTTAATTTTTGTTTATCGATGTTACGAAAAACTTACTTTGAAATTGGTTACCAGATGTATTTTTTTTGCACATCACATTTGTCACATTTTACCAAGTACTTATGCTAATTAATAACTGGTATGAATTATCCCAAAAATGTTATGGGTGTCACAAAAAACTAAATTCAGTATATGTTATGTAAGTGTCAGTATTCTTTATTCCATTTCTAGCTTTTTACAACAAGAGAGCCATTCTTGTCTCACTATTAAAACAATTTAATATATTTATAACGAGCATCCCTCTGCTTTTAAACCGAGTATAATAATACGCAATAATAAATATAAAGAACGGATATGTGTCATTAATTCTTTTGTATTCTCTGGAGAACAATAACCCACTGCGTTGCTCAACTTGCTCATTAGTTTTATAGCTTTGTAAGTTTTTAATTGTATAATTTTCTGTAATTGGATTGTACAGTCCAAGCTTGTTGTATATTGCGATTTTTAACATATTGATGTTGTTAGTACAAGCCTTAGTTAGATGCTAAGGTCTTCCGAATCCTTTTTTCCCTATTCAATAGCTCAAAAATGAATAGGTGAAAGGCGGACAAAAGTACTCAGAAATTGGCAGATTGACATTGAAGTTACATGCTTTCCAAAATATCCTCCCCGGCGCGGGCGGCGGTTTGCATATTCATTTATTTTAAAAGCAATCATTGACAAGTAATTCAAACGTCAATTATTCATGCATTTAAATGTATTTAAAAAAAAACAAACAACCTATCGATATCAACTTACTCATCCCTAAAAGAGGAAGGTGCAAAATACTTATATAACACCGACATTTTAAAAGTGCCGGGTATTTTCCGGATGGTTTTCCTCACCAGGTTACTGTTAAAGCTTGTAACCCCACGATTTCTTTTTAACCTTTTTTTTCCGTAATTTTTTAACGTTTAAGTTTCAAAAAGGAAGTACGGTTGAAGATATTTTCTTCGGTATTTCCCAATTTCATCACGGAATTTGCGGTTTTAAATTGTGAATTTATAACTTTATCTGTTTAAAAGGGTGTTTTTTTTTCTTTAACTTGTGTTACTGAATTTTAATGGATGTATTTCTTACTCCATTCTCAAATTTTTCTCATCCATGTCTAGCCTAATCTAAATTGTCCAGCCTTTTCCCAACTATGGGTCGGCTTGCAGTCTAACTGGATACAGCTGAGTACCAGTGTTTTACAAGGAGCGACTATCTGACCTCCTCAACCTAGTTACCCGGGCAACCTAATACTCCTTGGAAAAACTGTTAGTCAGACTTTCTAGACAAATAGAGAAAGTTGCAGGCCTATAAATTAACTTTCCTTTTTATCATATTTATAAGTATAACAGCGACTTGAAATCGTTAACCAAGTGTATGTAATCTTTTAAAATTGCCCTTATTTTACAGCCAAAACAATCATAACATCTACTCCCTGCTAAATCTAAACAAACAAATAAACCAACTAGAGGTAAAGCCTTAAAATCAGGAACACGGCACAATATATAACACGGTTTACGCTAATACGGAGGCAGACAAACCCGGGATACGGAACATTACGTCACCTGTAAGTCGTCAATAACTCAAGTGGTAAAATGCTGTTTAAGCTTACATGGCCGGCTGTTACACCGAAGCGTAATGGTTAATGAGTAAAGGACTGCTACTTAAAAGTTGTGGCTAGAGTAAGAACTGGCCATTACGACTATTCGTTTTATTTTTTGTCATAATATTATTTTCTTTAATGTCGCTGTAAAAGTATTCATAAAATTTATTTTCGCCAATCGCGCTTTTAACGTTATTGAATCTGTTAAAAATATTTTTTATTTGTTAACTGTTTTACCGCGGTTTCATCCGCGTCTCGGGAGAACTACCTATATCCAAATAATAGGTATGTAGTCTTTGTTCATCGGGAATAATGTAGCTTTCCAACAGTGAAGAATTTTTCATGTCGGTTGATTGGTGTCAGAGGCTTATTCATGTCAAACAAACCATCTTCCTCTGTATTGTATTAGTGTAAATAAAATGTTTTAATTTTCGACACTGTTAAACTTCACACTTGATACAAAGGGCGGGTTAACTACTTCGGTGGAAATCGTAGTAAACAAGAGTCACTTGAACTAAACTATTGAATGAAACATTTAATAAATAGAGAGATTCCACCAAAATGTGTACGCGTTAGTCGCACGCACTCAATTCCTAGCATATTATGTTCGCGCACAAGGGTTGCAATTTTGCATACATATAAAGAAATCACACGTAATTTATTACTTTTTAACACGCTTATATTAGCTTCACCTGTAACTAGGTATGTAAGAAAATCTTGGAATCTTAATTTGACACACTTCCCGGTCTTCGATTAGGATGAAATTTTGCACACGCTCTGACTTCTGATGACAATACATGACTAGTTAAGAAACGTTACAAAAAGCGTGTTTTTAAGTTTTTTACACTATTTATTATTGCTAAAACAAGCAGATCAGAAGAAACATTCATGGGCGTCACAACTGCACACTAGTAAAAAAACGTCAGAATTCTGAGTAAAATTCTAATTCTAAGAAAAAAGAATTTGAAAAATAACACAAACAAGTTCCTAACGTCATCTGCACCTACACAATCTTTATTACAATAACCTTTTATACAACAGCAATTTACAAAATAATCCGCAAGTAGCAAAGATTCACTCTTCAGGCAATTATGTTAATGTCGTACATTTGAACACTAACATCTAGCCGAGATACTTGAAACTTTGTGAACGTAAGTAATGTCCGAGTTGACGCAAAACTACTTGCACTGTCCTGAAACTTGCTTAGAGCATGTAACTAACTGGATACGCCATTGCCGTGACTTATCTCCATCTCCTCTAACATAGGATTGAGAACGCATACTCGAGTGTACCACTTATTAATTGAATAGTTTATGCACACAGTTACACACACAGAACACAGACAAGAAGAAAAACCAAACTAAAGAAAGAGATTTTCTTTACACAGAAATAAAAGTAGAAGACGAAAAATATGAAAAAGAAAAATTTCGAATTAAATACGCCTGTGAATTTTCGATGATGAATAACGATGTGATCGAAAATGCATGAGTGAACTATCTCTATTTATTGCGTTGCCATCACCCGTAAATTGACAGACTTTCACACAGAGATTTGTGGTCATGGTGGATCCAGTTAGATAAATGATCTAAAGCAAAACAAGTTGCACTGATGTAACTGTTCTCGAAGTAGTGACAACTCATGTGCATGTAGGTGTAGGTATTTGTGATGTGGTATAAGTAGTTCAAAGTACACTTGAAAGTTTACGGTAATTGAAATATAATGTGTCCAAAACGATTAATTATGAAAATTGAGAAGATGTCTGGCATCGTCAACCCAGTTACCCATGGAACCTCTTAGAAGATTGGTTATCAGATGTTCTGACTTCTGTCTACCCTAACGACTGCCAAAGATGAAATAACAGTCGGGATCAAACATTTCGAAATACAGGGGAACTCTTCATGACAAAACATACCGGCCGAATTGAGAACCTCCTCCTTTTTGGGAAGTCGGTTAAAAATGGTCACCCATACACAGACCGACTACGATAAGCATTGGTTTACTTAATGATCGATCGACCCATGCCTTCTCCATCTAAACATTGTACCCACCAAAAAAAATGTATCCCTACAATTTCAGAATCAGAATCATTTCTTTGCCACTAAATATAAGCCACTAAATAGGGTATACATTACAAATATGACTTTAACAATATTTTGCTAACAGTCCCGATACATTTCTACTCGCATTTCCACAAACGTTACACTCCTGTGTAATAGACGGCCCATTAATCCTCAACTCGCGGACGCTAATCCGCGGTTCGTGTATCACCGCCCCGGAATTTATAGCCCACCCAAAGATGTACCAAATTATTCAATTAGCCTTCCACTATTAGTCCCCTATTATATGGGGGAAGTAGGGGGATTTATATGGCTTTGTTTTCTAGAGATTTTTCTTTCTTCGTTATGGAGTTTTTGTGTAGTGTTGAAAGGTTGGGGGTGTGATAAAGAACTGTGCTAAGAAGCTTAAGACTGAATCGAGGTGGTCTAGTGGTTTAAGAGCCAGTTTCTCGAATACGAGTGGGTTCGATATTAGGTCGAAGTAACAATGAAATATTTCTCAGTTCATAATTTTAAACTGTAACTACCAATACCAATTAATAAGTTAAGGTGAAGGAAAACTAAAACATGTTGAGAAAATCTGGAATAAAAAGTCTGAAATCAGAACCCATCTTGTACAACCGTGGTGATGAAAGCTGTCTCAGTCCTGAGTCAATAAAAAGACTATCGTGACTTTCTTATTTAGGACCTTTGATAGTTTAGGAATTTTCCACTTCTCTCCAACATTACACAATAACCTAATTATTTACAAACCACTCAAAATAATTTCAGTAACAAGAGAGAAAGATCTATGACCAAAACATATTTAGCATCACATAAGTAGCAGAAAACTCCCAAAAATAAATAACAATAAGACTTAATAAATACTCTTTTGAACTTGCAAACAAACTCTATTACTTTTAACCTGACCCCGACACCGAAGCCGCGACCCTACCACGACCTACCCTAATCAATTTAAAAACTTCCTAATAACATAACAAGGCATCGTCACTTCGGGAAAAAGGGTCGTAATACACTACATCTAAAAGAAAAACCATTTTCTTTGTGAAAACTTTCATTACAAGACTTTTGTCAGCGAAAACAACGTTAACCACACACTCGTTCTACACCTTATCTCGTTGCAATAAAGGCTATTATCGCTCATTTCATTTACTCCGAATAAAATTGCCCAACACTGAGATGAGTCGTTCACACAACTTTTGTTCTGCAGTCGTAGTGAGCCTTATGTATTCGACTTAAGGGTGATTTTAAGGGTTTTTGATGGCAAATTAATGTTGTTTTTAGAGTGTTCCAGATCTGAAAGAAGAGGTGTATTGTACTAATTACAGTTACGTCACAGGATGTAGTTACTGTTGTGTAGAAACTTATTAGGTGGCAATTAGAAGGATCGTTAATTCGTTTAAGTAATAGAAGTTCTTTTAACTGGACTCAGATGCGGGAAATGTCATTCCTATGACATTTTGTATTTTATTTTAAGCCAAGCTTTCATAAAAATATTATACCCTTTACTAAAATGAAATAGGCTATAATAAAAGCCTGAAGCCTTTGTTGATAATTAAGCTATCTGACGCTGAAAGATTTTTCAAATTCTATTTCGTCAGACCCTAAAATTAACGAGAACAAGCAAACAAACAAAACAAGTTCAATTCGATATAAAAGTGAAAAAATATAATACAAGGCATTAAGCAAAACATTTAAATCGCTTTTCAATTAAAATTCCACAGCACTTTAAAACACAGAATAAAATAAAATAAAGTTCTAGGACTCATATAAAACGTACGTTGTCAATTAAACGCCTTTCTTTCAGCGAGAAAATATGAAAAATATTAAAATACTGAAAACTGTTAGGAGCAGGCTATATTTTACGTTGGCACCCTGTTGTGTAACGTTTAATAATAGCTTGGATATAAGGTTTTAATATTTATTTACTACTAGCACTTTAAGGAGCTATATGGATAAGTATCAGCCACATGTTAAGCAATAGTGCGGTCGATGTGTGGATGGGTAACCGCCTTTATCATCCACGTATCGGAAGGCACAATAAACTGTAGGTCCCGGCTGTCATTTGAACATCTTTGACAGTCGTTACTGGTAGTCAGAAGCCATGAAGTCTGACAACCAGTCTTGTCTAGATGTATTGGGTTGCCCAAGTTACTGGGTTGAGGAGGTCAGATATGCAGTCGCTCCTTATAAAACACTGGTACACCGCTGCATCCGATTAGACTAGAAGCCGACCCTAACGTAGGTGGGAGAAGGCTAGGCAGATAATAACACTTATTTTCAGGAGTCTGAAAAAGAAATAGGCTTCTTTTTATCCATATTCGGCAATTAACTCCCTTGGGACTCAAGTAAAACCTAGCGGAAGCTTGAAGAATAATAGAATGAGTTACCCATCCAACTCCAAATCTGCTTGCAAAATATCTTTTGGGACAAACAGTAAGAAAGTAATGACATCTGAGTATTACTCGTGGTATTACTGTTATCCCGACTAAGGCCACAGACTCAATTATATTTATCTACTTAGCCGCTAAGGTCGAATGCTTTCTCAGTTGACTTAGGTGCTTATTATAACAGTATTGGGTAGGATAAAATAAAAGAAAACTTCTGAGGTTATTTTGGGTACATGATTTTTTGGTATAATAGCTGTTTAAATAAGTAGTGGCTAAGTAACAGCCGTTAGGGTCGATGGATCATAAGGTTAAGCCATACTTGGGGAGGCCCATCTGGGGTTACCATATTGTCCCATGTGTTTTCCCATGTTTCGGAAGACCGGAAAATTGGTAGGTCACGGCTATCATTTGATTTTTTTGATCAGTGGTTGGATCTGTGGGTGTAAAGGAAAATTTCGAGAAACTCAGAATCCCATTATTCAAAGATAATTTAGCTATTCTCCGATATAGATACTTACATGAAATTCTTCAACTCTAACTATACGTATAATCGACTAATGACATAAACAACCTTCCTTAAGCTTTTCGCAACAAGACGAGTCCTACCTAGTATCATCATCATGAATATATACGTTCAACCTAACCAATTATAAACAATAACACGATAACAAAGAAAATTCCGAATAGTAAACGGATAATTAAACCGTGGATCACTATGGGTATACTACGCTGTATTAAAAACCGAAATCATTTACAAAAGCAGAGTCGAAATGACCCCTACAACGAAATACTAAAAATTACGTATACTAGATACAGGAACTACTGCAATAATCTAATTAAAAAATTAAAAAGGAAATATGAACGAGACTTACTTGCAAAATCTATAACTAATAATAAAATGCTATGGAAAAACATAAAAAATATCACATACTCAAATAAAATAATTAATCATAACTTAGAACTATTAAATATAAAATCTTCTCCTTATGAGTCTATAAACTATATTAATAACTACTTCTCTAATATTGGAAAACAACTAGCTGATCAAATTCACCCCACTTTAAATAATAGCCATATCCCAGACATATCTCCCCCTAACTCCTTTGCGCTAATTGACACCGACGAAAATGAAGTTAATGGTATATTAAATAATTTAAAATCTAATAGTGCCCCAGGTTGGGATAACATTTCAACAAAATTCTTAAAGTTTGTAGGAAAGGAGATTGTCCCTGTGATAACCCACCTTGCAAACCTCTGCCTCCAACAAGGCGTCTTCCCGGCTCCCAGCAGTCTATTATTACCCCGGTACACAAGGGGGGGGACAGAGACGATGTCAATAATTACAGACCTATCTCGGTCTTACCAGCCATATCAAAAATTCTCGAAAAGATTATAAATACCAGACTCACTAAATTCCTAAATAAATTCAACTTACTTTCTCCTTCCCAGTTTGGGTTCAGACAAGCTGTGAGTACCGAAGATGCTGTAACAGCATTATCTTCTCATATAATTGAGCATCTGGAGAAGGGAAACAAGTGCCTATCTATTTTTATAGACCTCAAAAAAGCTTTTGACACCGTTTCTGTCCCCATCCTTGTGAACAAGTTATATAGTGCCGGAATTAGGGGTACTGCACTCAACTTGCTCAGGGACTACCTTTCCAATAGAAAACAAAAAGTAAAAATAGGGCTATACACGAGTGATGAAGCAGAAATAACATACGGCGTACCTCAGGGTAGTGTTTTAGGCCCTACCCTATTTTTGCTGTACATTAATGACTTATGCAATATTAAATTAACTAATGCCAGGGTCTTTGCATACGCAGACGATACTGCGGTTATGTTTTCTGGTAGTTCTTGGCAAGACGTTAAAATGAGTGCAGAGGTAGGGATTGCTTGTATAGACAAATGGCTGAAAACCAATTTACTAACATTAAATACCTCCAAGACCAATTACATGTGTTTTAGTGTTAGTTCGCGGACACAGCCTAATGAGGATCTCAACTTGAAGGTTCATACATGTGGAGACATAAACAGATCAAGCTGTAACTGTCCATGCTTAACTAGGGTCACTAAAACCAAATACTTGGGCGTGATGGTTGACCAGCT
Source organism: Helicoverpa zea x Helicoverpa armigera (assembly GCA_033682625.1). NCBI lineage: Eukaryota > Metazoa > Arthropoda > Insecta > Lepidoptera > Noctuidae > Helicoverpa > Helicoverpa zea x Helicoverpa armigera. The sequence goes on along the minus strand of JAWIIS010000056.1, from coordinate 870,863 downwards.
TCTCTCATGGTACCCTCATCTTGAACAGGTGACTGCCAGAGTTCGAAAGCTTACCTGGATCTTCAGAACCCTTAGGCATGTGGTTCCTACTAAGTTGTTGAGGAGTGATCAGCAGCCTAGAAACCTTCTGAACGAAATCTACTTTGCCTTAGCACAGTCTATTCTATTGTATTGTATCCCCATTTGGGGTGGGGCAGCCAAAACTAGATTTATGGACTTGGAACGTGCACAACGAGCACTTATAAAGGTCATGTACTTTAAAAATAAAAGATACTCCACTAAATCTTTATACGACATCAGTAATTTACTCTCAGTCAGGAAACTGTACATAACCCAAACAGTTCTAAAAAAACATAAAACCCTCCCTTATCATGCGAATAAGAAACCTAAAAGGAGAAAAGATAAAATTGCAATAGTTCCCCAATGTAAAACCATATTTAGTAGTAGACAATATTACTATCTCTCAGCTCAGCTATATAACAGGATTAATAAAAAAATTTACATACACAATCACAACTATTATGTCGCTAAAAAAATGATAGTGAACTGGATTAAGTCTCTCTCTTACGAGGATACGGAAGCTCTTCTGGTTTTTCATGAGTAATGTAACCACACTCTATAGCTATGCAAATCACCATACCACATCACTCTCTACACCACTCCACACCACACCACTCTTCACACCACATAACACCACACCACTCCTCACACTACATAACACCACACCACTCTCCACACCACATCACAACACACCACTCGTCACACCACACATTATCTTATCATAATGAACCACACTACATTTCACACACATACCATACATACAAACCAAAACAAAGTACATCAAGTTTCATCATCAAAACATGTATGTACTAATTCTCATTTTATACTTACTGTTTTTTTTTTATTTTTATTACTATTATTTCTTTTTCACAATACCGAAATGTTCCACAAAGATACAAAGTAACATGTAACCTTATCTATGATATGGAAGAGCGGAGTCTCCTAACACAGGCATTGTTTGTCTAAAAGGAGGCTCCAAACACAATTCTTGTATATGGATCACTTTGTTATATCTAATAAATATTTTTTTTTCATTTTTTTTTTTTTTTTTTTTTCAACCTACATCTACACAGTAAAATCACCGCTTCCCAAACAATCCCAAAAACTTACTCAAAACATATAGTTTAATATAGTTAGTTAGCCCCAAACCTAATATTTTCTAAAGAACATGACGCGCATATTTCTGAGATGAAGATTAACGACACAGCATCCTTACAAAACTTGTTTAGGAAACATCTTAATATGCGTGATAGTTTAGCAAAAGTTACGGGTTCAAAAGTTCAAGGGAACACATAGTTTTGTTAAGCTGCGAGAGTTTTGGGTCAAATGATAATAATGTTATGGTGTTTAGCACGTTCTTTGGCAGTTTTTAGGGTTCCGTACCCAAAGGGTAAAACGGGACCCTATTGTTTTCGCTCCTCTGTCCATCCGTCCGTCTGTCTACAGGCTGTATCTCACGAACCGTGATAGTTAGAGAGTTGAAATTTTCACAGATGATGTACTTTTGCCACTATAACAACCCTTCGTACGCGAGTTCGACTCGCACTTGGCCGGTTTTTTTTTGTTATTTTACATTCCTACCACATAAGGCTCTGTGCACCTAATCATAAAGCTATTATTGTCATGCTCTCATTCCATAACAAATCTATACATATGTAAGTATAATAAAATCGTAGGAAAGTCAAAACTGTACATTGAATATTTTTTTTTAAAGAATACTTGGGGGGTGATTTATAATCGATTCTGAAGCCAAATATGTAGTTTTTAGATTTTTAGTCTGTTTATCTGTTTGTCTGTAGGTATGTCCGGAGTAAACTCAAAAAGTACTGCACGGATTTACTTCAAATTTTGCACGAATATTACTTATAGGTTGGGTCAGGACATAGGCTACATATTATCACGCTATCATCTACAGGGGATGAGCAATGAACCAATATTTCTGATAATCGTTCTGTAGACGCGTTAGATATTACAATGCATATTTAAAAGTTGCCTATCATTTAGTTGGGTTGTCATGAATGTTTGCATTGAAAAATTGCGTTTTACTTTTAATTTACTTGAGCAGAAAAATAAAATTTAAGCAAACATGGTTCAGCAATATTCTTTAGAAGAATAAGAAGGGCAGGGCAAAGCTTTATATTTTTAATCATTTTGTTTTAGAACTAAGTACATAGAAGAAAGCCTTTGCCATACATGATTGATAAAAAGACGAACGGCAACACACATCGTTAATAAGCCCAACTTTTTCATACAATCCTTTTAGTTAATTCAATAAAAGCCAATCAAATAAATGTACTTAATACTTAGATTGTTTTTTGTGTACCAGTGTTAATACATTTTCTGTTAGTATTCAACGAACGAAAGTTCGGTTAACTATTCTTCTAAACTGACTTGAAACGAGAATGCCAATTTTAGGTCTGACTAGCTGTTGCCCGCAACTTCGTCTGCGTGGGCAATATAGAATCGTCAAAATACTACTTATCCCGTAGGTGCATTCTTTCACGTGACAGTATAATTAGGATTAGCACTTAGCAGTCGCATAGATTCAATGATCAAGGTTGTGTTGTGGATGTGACCATTTATCTAAACAAAAGAAGTAAAGTTTGTGACGTTGTGAATATCTCTGGATCTAGTCAGCCAATTTGGAAAATTATTACGTTTAGTGCGTAAGTAATTTTCACAGGAAACAGCTATAATCTATGTCTATATGCTTTGAGTCTGACAAAGCTGTCATTTGTACATTTTCTGCAGCTGCTGTGACTAATCAGAAGCCAGAAAGTCTGTCAGTCTTACCATGGATAATGTCTTGTAATGTGACTGGATTGAAGAGATCAGATAGGTAGTCGCTCCAAGCAAAATATTGGTACTCGAACAGATACGGCGACTGGAAGCCAACACCAACATAGTTGGGGAATAGCTGGATGGATGATGAAATGAGTCATCATCATCATCAGCAGGCGCATAGGGTAGGATAGTTTCACTTACTCACTATGGTAAGGCTGACCCCACATTAGGCGTGCGCGATCCTCGGGCGTGTGAGTAGCGCGGGCGTCGCGAACGCGCTGCGTGAACATCGCGTTTTGCTGCCCTGCGGCATGTGTGAAGAGAGCAAGCGACGCGCTCGAGGCGAGCACGCGGCGCACGAGTTGCGTTCTTACCCCTTCGCCCGCTATCCCCGCCGCCCGCTAAACGCCTTAGCAGTTAAACGTCAAGGAGAGCGGCGCGTGCGCGCCGCGAGCGCGCTACAAATGCCGCAGGGCAGCAAAATGCGACGCTCACGCAACGGGCTCGCGACGCACGCGCGGCGCCCGCGCTACTCACACGCCCGAGGATCGCGCACACCTAATGTGGTGGCCTAAGCCGGGACTCCACCGAAATGTTTGCATTAGTTCACGAATAGGCAAAATGTACGTATCTGAGAGAGTTCACTTCATGTGTTCGTACTTGAAACCTGCAGTTTTGCCAAGATTTTCAAAATGTACGCTCGCAATTTGTAATTTCTTGTTGGAGCCAGCAAATCAAAAGAAACATAAGTGTTGTATACTGTGCATCACTACCGCACACTGGGAAAATTTCGCTCTTGCGGAGGACGTTTATATACCATATTTTGTGTCACACGTAAACAGGACGACAGTAAGTATCCACCGAAACACTTTCAAAGATCTGATGAACGAACAAATCAGACCTGACTTGGTCACCTGGGGCCAATCAGAGCTCTATGAAGCGATAATACGCTTTGGCTCCTACTGTTATTGTGGTTTCTGAAAATTTATTCACCTCATTCAACGATGAATGTAATTCTGATGGTACTATTAAGAACACTTGCTTAGCGCAGAAGCTGACGTTGGCAGGTCAACTCTTTTGACTTCTCGAATAGGATACCATTGGTTTTTGTGCAATGCACACCTGCAATGCATTCTGGATTAGGATAGGATATAGGTGAATAGGATTAGCAACAGAGAACAATTCTGTCTTTGTAATTGAATGATATCAAACGTAGTTTTACATAAAAGGTGTTTTTTAGGGTTCCGTACCTCAAAAGGAAAAAACGGAACCCTTATAGGATCACTTTGTTGTCCGTCTGTCTGTCTGTCTGTCTGTCTGTCTGTCTGTCTGTCTGTCTGTCAAGACCCTTTATCTCAAGAACGCGTGGACGTATCAAGCTGAAATTCACATGAAATACTCAGGTCTATTGGCTCTTTAAGCTGTGAAAATATCAAACTTCTAAGCCAAGCCAATCAAAAGATACAGCCGATTATGTCGATATTTTCAACAAATTTTCGACACTCGCAAAGGAATCAAAACCTACAGGATACTTCCCGTAAACTCAGAGTCTTGAAATTTGGCATGAAGCATTGTCATATAATGCAAATACAGGAAAAATTCCGAAAATCTCATTTTTTTAGTTATATAACATTAAAAAAAATATTTTAATAAAATGAAACTTACTACCTTATTTCTCATGAACGAATAAAGGTATCAAATTGAAATTTATACCAAATACTTAGGTCTATTGTCCCTTTAGGTAGTGAAAAAATCAAACTTCTAAGTTAACGCGATCAAAAGATACAGCAGTTATACCGACACCTTAGACGAATTTCCGTCACACGCTAGGGAATCAAAACCTACAAGGTACTTCCCGTGAACTCAGAATCTTGAAATTCGGCAAGAAGCAACGTTATAAAGTACAGATAAAGGAAAAATTGCGAAAATGATAAATTTGAAGTTACATAAAACATTAAAACATCAGGTGTAAACATCAAATATTTTCCTCATTTCAATGGAGAATTTAAACGACCAAGTTTGACGGATTTGAGAAATCATTTCTTTGTAGTGAAAGAGTATACTCGCCTTTTATTTCCATTGTCATCAGGTCAGGATCTGATGATGGAAATCCTGAGAAATCGAGGGCAACTATCAGAAATTGTAGGCATGCATAGGATTAAAACTTGATTCTCAGATGTATGTCTGGTGATACTATCAAACAGTGAAGGTTTAGAGCTTACCTGATGATGGAGACGTGAGAAAGTCGAGAGTACTCCTCAACGGCATGTTTTAGTTACGTCGTGTTTGGGCTCATATTTATTTATTTATTTATCTACATACATTTACCATTACAGGTTACCCCAATGCGATTAGGTCTAGAAGTCGGTGTCTAGAGGATGCATCTATATTTATTTAACTACCGAGATCTAGACCGATGCATATAAACAGTTTTCTTGTTGTTTTTTTTTGTAAAAAGTTTTTATTTTTAACTTTTGTGAAAAGTTCTCGTCAATACGAATAAAATAAGCCCAAACACGTGGTAGTTGCAACATACCGTTCAGGAGTTCCCTCGACTCTCTGTAGTCTCCATAATCAAATCAGCTCCAAACCTTTACTGTTTACCAGTACCCTCAAAAATATAGTCACATGTCTGGTTTTGATTCGATGCGTGCCTACAATATTCAAGAGTTGCCCTCGATATCTCAGGGTTTCCAGATCCTCATCAGATCCTGGTCATCCGAATTGGCATCTTCCTTCTTTATGAAAAGTCTTTAACAATAAAAACTAGCATTGCAACCTCTACAATCCTCTGAAACTGCTTGTCTTTTATATTTTTCAAACGATCCTGGACATTCGTCTCCATGGAATTTTAATAAAATATTTATATTCAAAGAAACGTCATACCATTCTCCACGATTTAAAACTACTTTGATTCATGTCCGCCACTTTTTACAAAGCGGGTCAGATATGCCCAATGACCTTTAAGACATAATTAGTTATTTTCAATCAGATTTCTGAATGATGACTATAAAATGTTGTATATAAATAACTTTAATAAAATAACTTTTACAAGGTACTGGCCTAATATTTTAGTTATATTATAAAATAAAAAATATTAACTATTTTGACTCTCACGAAATTACCGTAACTATGATTGTTCTAAACTGAACGGTTGGCGCGAGACTCACTTTTTATCTATACAGGATTTGTACGGAACCCTCGGTGCGCGAGTCCGACTCGCACTTGGCCGGTTTATTTAGACTTGGCTCGGGTCTAACTGAGACTGTTCGTAATCGTGAACAGTGTATTAATTGCGATCGGAAGTTGAAAGTAAGCATGTCTCTGGTATGCGACGCGTATTTTGTACGTTTTCAGACGCGATAAGGCAGCTCCCATTTCTTATCTGCACTTTGTATCTGGGCTGGTTTTTAAAGCTACAGAAGCCTACATTATCTCACGCTTAGCAGCGCTTGCGAGACATAGATCCTGATTTCTTTTAGGATTAAGTTTTCATATTTTGCATCAAAAAAAATAATACTACTCACTCAAAGTAATTTGTTTAAGGCCACCACATTAGTGGAAGATAAGCTAAACTATGTTTATGAAAACATCCTGATATGAACTCCATCTGTAACTTTAAATTATAATTAATTGTTCCACTAAAGTCATCATTTTTGACATAATGTTCAAAAAATAATTAAGATGGCACCGTTTTAAATTTGGCTGAGATCTATCAATTTTCCTTTCATCAAGGTAATAATTATAGTTGGATTTTGATGTGGCACGGCAAACTGACAAACACTATTGAAATGTCTATCGAAAAATTACACTACGTGTTAAAATATGGTGAATTACGGAAAATACACAACTCCATCTATTGAAATAATAGTATATAAAGAATGTAAATGGTAATTCATTGTTATTTACCACCTCGCTTCTTGATGTATTTTATTTACCACAGATGGAGCTACTTTAACCTGTACTGTTTTGTCAAACAGATTGCGTGTCGTAATATTTTACATCTTGAATTCACTAAATTGATCATATCTTTTGATAGAGTGAACCGATTTCGATGAAACAAAGCCTAAGTAATACCCCAAGTTACGTAGAACTTTTGTATATAAGCATTGTCTGCATTAAATTCGTAGATTTTACGTGAATCCCGAACAAACAATCACTTTCTACAGATTTATTATATGTATAGATAGATGTGACTATAACGACTCAAAGAATGCAGATATTTGTAAATTCAAGACAAATTAATCCAAACTATATAGTGGATAGTGATGTGCAGTCAATGTTATTTCCTTTAAACTTACTACAAAATGCTTTTTTCTGCCCCAAATATCGAATCAAAAATAATTACATAACTCCAACAAAATTAGTTTCCAACTTAATCTCATCGATTGCGACACTAGTGTTTATAATGATGTACGCGTACCGAAATTATTTGATCCGTCTCTATAAAATGTCGCGATTATCCATTGCCTTAAATTATTCTTCATATTTTAACGGCTTTTGCTATTCTTTAGGTTTCATCATGAATTTAGTGATCGGCATCATTCAAAGCAAAAATTCGGTACAATTTGTCCTTACTTTTCAAAATGTGCACAGGTTTCTCAAAAATGAGAATGGTTTTAGAAGCTTTATTGTATGGAACTGGGTAGCTGTGTGTCTAACATTGGTCTATTATGTCTTTCTTTTTATTTACCAGTGCACTAGTACTAGTATCAGTAAGTTTCATGCTTGTGTTATCTTTCTTCTGAGCTCTTTCGATTTTAATGTCGTTTATGCGACTCGACTACTTCGATTATTGGAATATCAATTAGTTTTGTGGAACAATCGATTCTTCAAACTGCGAGAAACAAGTGACATTCGCGATAAGGATATTCATAACCTTTTCAAAACTTACGCGAATATATTGGAGTGTTACGATATTATTAAAATTAGTTTTCAGCATTACGTGAGTTTCACTTTACAATACGTTTATGTTGCTTTATTTTTAAGCTTATAATTAAGAAGCTTTAATTGTAAGAAACTTTTCAGATACTGTACTACATCATAGAAGTACTTATCCATTCAATACTTTACATTCAAATGATTATTGACTTATTGAAGTATGCAGCCAACAACGACTGTCAGGTATGACTTATCATGTATGACTTATAGAAAAACGTAAACTTATTGTAATGTTTATTTTTAAGTATTTTTTCGTTTCAGAAAACAGGAATTAATGCAATTCGGGTATCAATAGCTTTACTGTTTTGGTTGATAAAGAATTTGATGTGGCAAATGACATTCAGCCATCAGTGTGAGAAACTTTACTTGGCCTATGAAAGAACTCTAGACCACTGCGCATTTATTTTGACGTCAAATTGTTCTGGTATGTCAAAAAGTACTTAACAACATGTGTTGAATAACAATATCTTGTGGGTGAACTTAGGGTGCGTCTACACGGTGCATGTTTCTGGAGCATGTCAATATACGGAAGTGACAAGAGCACGCGGGTGGGTATTTTGCTTCGGTGCATGCGCTAGTCGCTGGACCCGCACGTTTTTAAAATGCATGTAACCTGCGCACGTGCCTCAACATGCGCAAGCTACTTGCACCGTGTAGATGTACTCTTATATTTTCCTAACACCCTGAGAAGAATGAACATCAGTTTTTGTTCCAGGAACGGAGAAGCGTCTCTGCAAGAACGTGCTTCGAATGTCCCGCGCTGGGTTCAGTAAGCTGCGTGTGTGCGGTTTGTTCTACGCAGGCGCGGCGCTGCAACTCAGTCTAATTGCGCTGCTAGCTGACTATACTATCGTGTTACTGCAATTGGCATTTCTTTAAACCATGTATTTAGTGCCCATGTATCAATCTTGACAAATACGAAGAGTAAAAATATACTATCAGTTATCAAAACAACATATTAGCATTTCTATTTTTCTGGCACCCTTGATTTTTTTATGCATAAATTAATGTAAAAATATAATATAAGTATAAGCATCAAAGCATGTATAACTAATATCCCTACTAATCCCTGCTAATATTACGTCAGTAAATGCGAAAGTAACTCTGTCTGTCTGTCTGTCTATTACGCTTTCATGTCTAAACCACTGAACTGATTTTATTAAATTTGGTACAGAGATAGAGTTGACCTTGAGAAAGAACTATACGTTTGCGTGAAGTGTGGAACGGCTAACTTCAATATTTGCAAAATAATGTGGCATGAACTTATCAAAAGTGGAACACAGGTACCTATTTATTTATCATCATCATCAGCCTATCGCAGTCCACTGCTGGACATAGGCCTCTCCAAGTGCACGCCACTGAGATCGATTTATTTATACCTTCAAGGAAATGAATATAAGTAACACAATATACTTTCAAGAAAAGAAATACAAACCAGTACACTAAACCTATTTCTACAAGAATTCCCTTATTCTTACGTCCGTCAAAATCATATACCATTAACCCAAAAACGGCTACAATTCATTCATACCGCGATGGCCTAAAAACCTGATATTTCACCTTATAATAAAGCTCTATAAATGCCACTCAATTATTGAGGTGAAGGAAAACAAATGAGTCGGGTGACACGCCCGGGAATCGAACCAGGAACCATTATTTAACGTCTACAATGTGAAGGTGGAATGATAATGTAGCTAAAGGGAAGATTCCAACGGTTTGTGGCATTTTTGCAAATTACTTCTCGCATCCGAAAAGTTCAATAAAAGATTTTTTGTCAACTTTCATGATGATCAGTTGAGCTTTTTTCCTGTAAAAGAGTTAATTATTTTTTAAAGAAAGACAGAATAATATGTAGTTTTTAAATTTGTAAAATTGGTACTTTCAGCTACAGGAAAAGCTTGCCAAAAAATCTAACACAGGCCTTCAGAAAAACCATCTACCTTCATAACCAAATTCTCTTGTCACTGCCAATATTAATTCCTACTCCAAGCGAATTTAATCTCTAACAAACTTTATCAGATGCCTGCGAAATTCCTTGCTTATGTATCGAGGCCAATCGGGGCCAATTTGGTCCAAAATTGCATTCACCGGGGCCTAAAAGCGTATGATCTTGATAAATTGCGCCGCTAACTATGTGGAAAGAGCCAAGTTCAGACACGGCTGCTGCTTCGATTATTGGGCTCTCGTTACGGTAAATTTTGGAGTTAGCTAAGTTCTAGTTTTTTGTTAGCGTTTTGGTCAGTTGGTTCTGGTTTATAGCCAAGATTTGATGAATTTATTAGTTTAAAGAATGTGACTTGAAAGCAAACAGAAGTGAGGAAAGGAAGCCATGCGGTGCCGAATTCAAATCAAACTAAAATTAGGGCAAAAGGTCTTTCTTAGTTATTAATTTAAACAAAATGTCCTGGCCTCCACTTATTTACTGCTTATAATTGGAGTATCAACTATTGGGTCATCTATTTACCCATAATTGCTTGACAAAGAAACTGGGTTACACTTCATTATTTAATGTTTGCAAGGCTTTGTTCTTATCAATAACTGGGTCATAAAATATTTTAAGACAACTATTCCTTATGCTTAACAAAGTATTCTGAGCACATCAAAAATATTTCCACCTATTTCTAAGATTGAAAATGATAGGTTTATATAAAACCAATAATTTATCACTTCGTTTCACACATACATGGGGTAAATCAGGGTAAATATACCCTCGAAGTGAGAGCTATTACGGTTGCCATGGCAACGCCAAATAAGGAGTAATCTTGTTACATCGCTTCGCGTTACTAAACGGATTTTATTTATAAAACAGGTGCAATCATTTTGGCACCTTTTTTGCGAAGATTTAAAAGGAGCTTACAAAGTATTGATGTGATATAAGACTTCATAATAATATCGTAAAAAAGGCAAAAAAATTGTGAGTGTTTTTTGTACTCTTTTATACAAAAATGACTAAACTGATTTTGATGAAACTTGGCAATAATATAGCTTATACGTCAAAATTGCGAATAGTTTGCATCTTATATGACATCATTTGTCTTGTCTTTTTTTTCGGTTTGACTGGATGCAGCTGAGTACCAGTGTTTTGCAAGGAGCGACTGCCTATCTGACCTCCTTAACCCAGTTGTCCGAGCAACCTGATAACCCTAAATAACTGGTTATCAGACTTTGTAGATTCTGTAAAGACCGCCATAGATGTTCAAATTACTGTTTGTACCCTTCAGTAATTTAGTATAGTTAGTAGTGTTTCAGTAGTAGTTTTTGCGTGAAAGAGTAACAAACATCTACACAAGCATAATTATCATACATGTAACTTAATTACCTAGAATCCTATTGTTTGAAGGAGCCTGTGTAAATGGGAATGTACTCAAACATAAGTTAGACAATAACTTAGCAGTTAGTGCAGTACTCTCAGGAGTGAGATGCATCTGTTATGTTCACTTATGTTGCATTAGATGCACCCGGCAGTGATGCGGCCAAGTTCATTGCGATTTCAATTGTAAAGCAAATTAACAATCATTTCAACCCAATTTCAATTAACAATTTTTTTTGTAATTATTTAAATTAACATAAAGATCAACTATCTCATTGGCAAAAAAACTGTATTTATGAAATTTGAAATGTTTTAGTATATCAAATAATTAAAAATGTTTAAAAAAATGAATTTGGTTCACTGGTTTCAGAGAATAGTGTTGGTTATGTGATCTCGAGTTTAAATATAAGATTCGACCGAAAGAAGAACAACGTTGAATTTCGGGACGTCTAAGATTTCTGTAGTAAAAAATCTTGCTAGGAGTCCTCATACAAATACTATGAATTAATTTCAGAAATTTGTGTGAAAGAGTAACAAATATCTACACATACAATATTTCACGTTCATAATGTTAGTAGCTCAATTACCTAGAATTCTATTGTTTGAAGGAGCCTGTGTAAATGGGAACGTACTCAAACATAAGTTAGACAATAACTTAGCAGTTAATGCAGTACTCTCAGGAGTGAGATGCATCTGTTATGTTAACTTATGTTGCATTAGATGCACCCGGCAGTGTTGCAGCCAAGTTCATTGTGATTTCAATTATAAAGCGTATTCACAATTATTATTTTTTGTAATTAAATGTTTTTTACATGAAATAATTTCAAAGTCGCGGTGGCCTACTGGGTAAAGAACCAACCTCTCGAGTATGAGGGCGTGAGTTCGATTCCAAACATCTAAAGGAAACCTGGACTATTAAGTCTGAAATCACCAACCCGCAATGAGCAAGCGTGGTGATTAATGCTCAATCCTTCTCCATGTGAGAGGAGGCCAGTGCCCAGCAGTGGGACGATAAAAAGGCTGAAATAGAAACAGTAATTTCAAATATTTTAGATCAAAGTATACTTATAGATATATGCAGCAAAAATTTCGGCAGACTAGTTACAGAAAATAGTGCAAGTCATGTGGTCTTGAGTTTGATTTTAAGTTTAGAAAAAAGTTGGATTTTTTTAATCGATTTCCAAGGTAAACTATCTTGATAGAAGTTTTTCTTCAAAAACACACACTAAACAATATCCAAAGTAATACTTCAGTTAAGTAATTGTTATTACAGTATTTACATAGATTTTAAAAACAAAATTCTTACTTTACGTCAAGATGTTTATTTTTAGTTAAAGCCTACTTACATTGAGTTATTTTATTACGAAATCACAATATTTTTGTGTAAGTATACTTAGCATTAATTAAGTTGTGTTTCTGCACTTAACATTTCAAAGAAGAATGCTCTTCAACCAATCGGCTTTGTAAAGTATACCCCGAAATATATATGAAATACGTACAAAAATAATATGAATACTCACACACTGCATACTTTTAGTCGGCCAATAGTTTGTTTGGGCTTATAAATCAGTATGGATATGAACGGTAGTACGCATATTACAAAGATCAGGGTTTTGAGCCGCTATAGACCGACTAAAGACTACTGATTTTCTTTTCAAAAAATTGGCAACCATCGCGTCAACTGTTGGCCGACTGTTTAGTCTACAGTTTGTGGATACTCTAAAAATAAATCAACGACCCCAATTTATTTCAATTTCTATTGAAACCGAAAATACATAAAAATTTATTCAGTACACGATTGAGCGATAAAAAATATTTCTCAAAGGTTACAATCGAAGTTCAATGAATCAATTCGTATATAACTAATTGAAAACTTTTCGAATTATTTTCCAAAGAAAATAAGTTATGAGTTAAATTGTGAAGTAATTCTTAGGGTGGGGCTTGACTTGCTTTAGATCACTTGAAGTCAGTATAACGCTTGACAAAATAAACTTTTACTCTTTGATAAGTTATATGTATATAGGTTTAACGTACCATACTTATACATAACTAGCTATTTACCCGCAGTTTCACTTACGTAACTGGGGAACTTTTGCAAGGATTTGGACAAAGTATAGCTTATATTACTTAGGCATACTATAGCTTTCCAACAGTGAAGTCTTTTCCGAATCGGTTAAGTAGTTTCGGTGCCTTTATATTAAGGTACAATAAAAAAATAGTATTGCGTTCTGCTTTTTTTACATTTTAAACTATAGACATGCCTACATATTTTCTCGTTTGGTAGTGTCTCGAAAATCTATACATGCAAATCTATACGTGTAAAAGTATAGTTGTATATTGATTTTTATTCAACTTTTTTTCTACAATTTCATTAAGTAGACTGTATATTACACCTTTTAACATAAGGGTCTTCAATTTGTTTGAGTGTAAGCAATATTGTATGTAATCTTTCTTTCAAAAAACATATTTTCTATTTGAACTTCTATTTGCCCTACATTATAATTCATAATATATTCATTCATAGAATCCTTTGAATTATTTGGCTGATATAAAACATTATTTACAAGCATATCGTAAATATAAATAACATTTATTGTTTGTATAATTTTTTCTAGTTATTTCGAACCTTTGATCGTCTTTTTTATTTCTTGAACGTAATTCAACTTGACACAGTTTTTCATAGAATTTTGTTTGCGCTACAAATTGTGCATACTAAAGTCTGAGCCAATGATAAACGTGCTCAAACATCTTTGAACAACAAATACCTATTATTCAAGAACTTATGGACAAAAAAAATATTCAAAATAAATACAAAAAAAAAACTACTTCACATATGCTTCTAGAACTTGGCAATTTTTTCGCAAAATGTTTATTCATAGGTCCCGCGTCGTAGATATAAGTAGAGAGGTCGGCGCTGGACCAAATGTTCACTTAAAGCTGCCAGAATGCTTGTAGGGAGGGGACATGTAGGATATCGATATCTTGGGAGATTTAAATTTTTATCGATTGTTTGAAAATAGCATCACTAATGGCTGAGCGATACATTAATATTTTGGTATTACTCTAGTTACGTGTGTATTGCTCTGTTTACTGTTTGCATATAATTAGCTTTTTCAGAGTTACCAACAAACATAAAATAACGTTGTCCTAGAGTGAAAACATCGCAAAGGACATGCTATTTCCTCCTTCTGAAAAGTTACGTATTTTACACTTACGAGGTTTTCAAGGCGATATTCGAGTATACTAACGTCTTAGCTTTAGTAAGCAGATACGGAATGCAATGTTTAGATAGTTTAACTAATGTAACCAAAGTTCAAACTCCTGACTTTCGTACCAAGTTACCATTAGAACAACAGTTAGGTCATAATTTGCGCAAAATATACACCTTATATAATTTGCGAAAGGGTCCATAATAGCTTCTATATTTTAAAAAATAGCAACTGTTATACAATACGTTGATAAATACTGAAAATTACTGAGTATCTAAGACAAATAGTGCCTTATTTTACAAAAAAAATCTATCGACAATATCGACCGCACCCCATCCCTATTACCCACCGGAGCGCGTAATCAGGTGACTGCACCGTCCCGAATAACGAACGCAGCTCAATTGTTCCTCTTTTGGCCACAAGTGGGGCCCCACTGGCAGCGTCAAACGAGCTACCAGTACCTTACCTACCTTTGATGCGTTCTAACTAGGGCTACCATCCATCCGAACAAACATTAAAAAAAAACCAGGACATTTGGCGTAAATGGACGAAGCCGAAAAAAAATTAAAACAAAACAAGATCCAATTTTTAATCCATTTGCTATTACCGTATATGTATATTATTATGTGAGCGTGCATCGGAGAGCACGTTAATGTCGTTCCTGCGCCTGATCTCTCTCCGGTCGTGTCGGATTGCCGTCCCATCGGGCTATGAGAGTGAAGGAATAGTGAGTGCACTATAATATGTCCTGCGCGGCTGGCTGATCTCCTTATATGAGAACAGCCGCCGTGGCCAAAATCGGCCGTGGACGCTATTATATGTATGTATTATGTACTTAAATTCAATAAGGTGCTTCCTTACATCAAAAGTGTCCGGGTTTTCCCCGGACTCTTCTTGAAACCCCACCTGGACGGCCTCCAAACTAGGACAAATCCGGGGAAACCCGGACGGATGACAGCCCTAGTCGTAACGAATGCTGTGTGGAACCGAACGTCGGTTTTCTACGTTTATACTTTTGAGTAGTGTTTAAATGTGGTTAAAGATGTGTAAGTTGGGTTTTAGTTGGTTTGTTAAATATGCTTTTTAGTACAGTAGGTACTGGTTGTATTTTTAAAAAGGCTCTCTTATAAAAAATGAGCATAGATTTTAATAAAGCAAACCGCCAGGCAGCCCCACTAGCAGAGTCGAACGAGCGACCTTACCTACCTTTGATTCGTCGTAACGAATGCGTGGAACGGAACGTCGGTTTTCTACGTTTATGCTTTTGAGTTGTTTTTTTTAATGTGGTTAAAGATGTGTAAGTAAGGTTTTAAGTTGGGGCTTTTAGTTGGTTTGTAGAGAAGTATGCTTTTTAGTATAGTTTACTGGTTGTATTTATTTATGCGGGGTTCTTAAATAAATGAGCCAGTATTTAAATAAAAGTAGCAGGCTCTTGAGTAGACTTCCATTTCATTGCAATAATACTTTTTCATGTACATTTCATCAAAATATGTTCACTATTTTGACTTGAGAGAGCAACAAACCACCATCAGAGACCCTATAACTCGAAGAGACTAAGCACACTACAGAATAAATTGTCGCCTGATAGTTAACCCGACGGTTGGCTGTTTATTTATCCGTGTAATGTGTCGTATACTGAATTATGAGCTATAAGCTACAAACTATCGGCCGTTATAAAGTTTGCTGCTCTAATATTTATAGCATTAGAGGATAAAACTGGGAAAGTCTTCCCAATTTTATTGCATAACACACGGTCTTGCAACATTATCAATGCATTTTTATTTTGGACTGGCTGTTTTCCCCCGGTTTCACCCATTTCCCATAAGACTGGGATATAACATAGCCTTGTTACTCGGAGTGTAGTTTCCTCTTCATTTAGTGTAAATAAACATTGCATTATCAAATAAAACGATTGTATGTCACTATTATAAAACAATAGAAAATCAATTGTGTCTCGCGTATATGTGCGCTCCGACATACAAGAGATTAATGAACTGACATTTATGTAAATAATAATAATAATACGTCCAACGCCGTTTCAGCCACGGCGGCTGTAATAAGGAGATCAGCCAACTGCGCATGACATGTGCACTCACTATTCCTTCACTCTCTTAGCCCAATGGGACGGTAATCCGACACGACCGGAGAGAGATCAGACGCAGCGCAGGACGGATTTCGTCTCGACCCGGGAATCAAACCCGAGACCTAAGTCATAGCAGTCGATCTTGCGACCACTAGGCCAACAAGGTAGACTAATGTAAACACTTATATCATGACTACAGAACACAGGCATACTACTCATCCCCGCTTTAATATCTACCACACCCTATTATCCCTTTTCCCATCCCTTTTTTCGTTCGTCCCGCACCGCCACTCACAGACAGTGTGAACTATCCCCCGATGTCAGACGTTCTGAATGCTTTTTAAATCTTTTAGAATTGAACAATGACTAGAAAGAGTGTTACTTGTGAGATGACGGCAGATAGAGAAAGTAGCGAAGAAGAAAACATGATGCGCCGAACAGAAATAAAATTGGGATGAGGGCAGGAGGATGATGATTATGAATGGCACTTCTGCAACTGGTAAAAACTAATCCTTGAAAGTTTATGGTATGACTAGCTTCCACCAGTGTTCTCACCCTCTTTACACCAGCCTAATTGATAAATAAGCTTTCAACACTTAAACAATTTTGATAATCGGTCCAGTAATTCCTGAAAATAGCGCGGTCATAAAAACTCTTCAGTTTTATTATATTACTTAATATAGATGACTTCATACTTAAAATGCTCTTTCTCTAAACCAAGTATTTCCAAAAGATTCGTCTGATGTCTATAAAGGGATTCAAACCTTAATATCCGCCAGAAAAAAGCCTTTACTAACTACAACAAAACCTAATGAACTGAAAACCTTCCCCAGTAATAATAAAACAACAAAATAACTACCACAGCTAATAAATACTAAGATATAAGACAGCGCTGTATTTTTATTGGTCCGCCCATAACTTTAAACATGAGAATAGCCATTCACGATAATTTATGTTTGTTACGCTACACTTGAAATAAACAGGCTTTAGCTAGGTCTTGTACAAAGAAAGAGGGAGTTTTCTTACTATCTTTAATAACGTGAAATAATATAGGAAGGGATTCTTTCGGTAAATAAGGCAAAAATCAGTCAAAAATACATCATAATTGAGAATCTCGTCCTCTTTTGGGAAGTCGATTAAAAATGGAGATCGATCTGTAAAACACGGCTAAGACAATTTTTACAGTTGTTATTAATATTTATATGTACTCAAAGCTGGTGTGGTTTAACGGGTTTAACTCTTATCTAAAAATAATACATTCGAGCTTCACTTGTGTGTGTGTGTGTGTGTGTGTGTGTGTGTGTACATATACAACGTCTTGTACTTACACAGTATTTGTATGACTCTGTAGCTCGACCACTACTTAGCTCTCCCGAGCTTACATTTACAAGATACCCGCTTTCTAGAACTAGAATATTAAGTGATTTCTTACTAACTAGTCTTCAAATTATTCCACTCCGGAATAATAAGATTAATCAATTTATGTAAATGCTCGTAGTTTGGTTCACTAAATTTAGCTATTTCGGGTCCATTAATTAATTTACGTGCCTAAAACCGGGCGTTTGTAATAATCCAATTATTGGCGAAATTGATGAACAAATCTACTAATAGATAGGCTTCCTGAAAACGAGCAAATATCCTTATACTTTAATATTATAAATGCGAAAGTAACTCTGTCTGTCTGTCATGCTTTCATGTCAAAACTACTGAACCGTTTGGATATAACAGACACTGGACACTCGATAGATGCCTGAGATTTTATATAGGCAACTTTTATCCGGCTATCATTTGCTCTATTTATGTAATTCCATCGGAACGCGGGTGAAACCGCGAGAAACAGTTAGTAATCCAATAATTGGCAATATTGATAAACAAACCCTGAAATTGATCAAAAATATAGATAGAGCAAAATGTTGTTTTCCTTCCTCTCTTCAATAATTAGTTTATTCAGGGGGTTGTGGAAAATTACATACACTTTTAACAAATTACGACTCCTTAGTTATCCAATTTAATATGCCAATAAACTTAAAAAACGATTAAAACTGAATACCTATCAACGCTTTTTGCTGAAATGCAAATTAAGTTATGTACTTCCAGCGAGTCTGACTTATCCTTAACCAAAAGTTCATTGAAATCACTTCAGTGTATTCGCTTACGAATTCACCAAACACACTTCAACATTTATAATCTAAGTAAAACATCTAGACACACGGCAGTGTGTCCGCCAAGTTCGAGCAAAAAAAGCGACACACCGGCCGTGGGTTATATTACACGAACCATTTCGGGCCAAATTCGACCCCCCTATAACTCAAAATCTATTTTATTTACACATTTAAAATTTCTAGTATCTGTTGAGACCCCCTCACTTATCTAAAATACAAAATTTCATTAATATACCTATTGCAGGTCTTGAGATATTGACGTCAGAAAATCGCTATTTTTACTATACACTCACTGACTGATTCACTGATTCACTGACTCACTCATCAAAAACCTAGACCACTTCCAATGGTCGTATTGACTTGAAATTTGGCATGGAGGTAGGTCTTTATGTCAAGGTAAAGGAAAAAATCTGAAAATGGCCAAGTGTGAGTCGGTTTCAAAATAATGAAGGTGTAAAATACCCAGTGTAAATTTTTACCCCTAAGGAACTAAAACGAACTAAATTTATCTATATTTATATAATATATCTGCGAATGGTCGTACCGATCTGAAATTCGTTACAAAGGCTTGTATTTAGTCAAAGTAAAAATCTGAAAACGGCCAAGTGTGAGTCACTTTCGAAAATAACGAATGTGTAACTTTGATCCACGAACATAATATATGATAACATGTCATGTCAGTCAGTTGGTAAATCTAGTCCATTTAGTTAATCTAGTTCATTTCTTTGTAAGAAGCATAGTGCATATTCAAAAATCTGAAAGATAGTATAAATGAGACATTTCCTTAACTAACTTAATCATAAGAAAAAAATAAAATAAACAACCTTACAAAAATAAATGAAATCCCACTCAAAACAAAAATGTGAAAGGCTGCCAAGTTCGATAATATGGAAATCCTTCGCCTACAAAAGAAGTGAGATCTGAATAAGTACCAAGTTCCATACACATACCTCAGTTAAAAATAGTTACTTTTTAATAATATTACTTGGCAAGTTTTAATAGAAAATTAAATACTTGATTCATTGCGTTTAGTAGGTTTATAAGAAGGTGTGTGAAAACTTGCCAAGTAACATCATTAAAAAGTAACTATTTTTAAATGAGGTATGTGTATGGAACTTGGTACTTATTCAGATCTCACTTCTTTTGTAGGCGAAGGATTTCCATATTATCGAACTTGGCAGCCTTTCACATTTTTGTTTTGAGTGGGATTAAATCCTACATACTTATATTTTCATAGCAAAACGGAACCTCCACCATGAAATAACCAAGTAATATTTACGGAGGTATTCGCGGACGAACGGTGGCCATATTTATTAGCGAACCACAACCGGTTCCGGCTGCGTCCATGATTTAAACACGCATTTCTGGTGTATCACTTGACTGTGTTCCGTTGTACGATATT
Organism: Helicoverpa zea x Helicoverpa armigera; assembly: GCA_033682625.1. Classification (NCBI taxonomy): domain Eukaryota; kingdom Metazoa; phylum Arthropoda; class Insecta; order Lepidoptera; family Noctuidae; genus Helicoverpa; species Helicoverpa zea x Helicoverpa armigera. Next base: position 850,912 of record JAWIIS010000056.1, on the reverse strand, counting down.
ACATTAATTTATTTGTTCATCGGATTTCGGAGGAAAAGGAAATGAAGAGGTTAAGTTATTTCTAAGGATGGGGAAATGATGGGTTTCTTGTTATGTAGTTTTATGTGCAGGGGAATTATTTTGGCATTATTTTTAGGGTTCTGTTTGTCCGAATCGAAACATCTATAAGTATATACAAAAAATATCACCTTGTGGAAAACCATGCATTAACGCCAAAAATCTTACCATTTAATCTATCTATACTTCTAAATCAATATTATCAAACTGAAGAGTTTGCTTATGCCTCAACAACTACTGGTCCATTGAAAAAGGAAAACATCTTGAGGAAACCTGGACTATAAAGTCTGAAATCCCCGCATTGAGCAAGCGTGGTGATTAATGCTCAAACCTTCTCCGTGCGTGAGGAGGCTGCAGCCCAGCAGTGGGATGATAAAAAGGCTGTAACAGTAACAGTAAAAATTACCATCTCTTCAATACATAATTCAATATACATAACATACGGGAAATAAAACATATTTATTGAAAAAAAAAAGCGATTTCCCAACGGATTAGCAGAGTATTTCCTTTAGGTACCCAAAACAGAATTGTGACTCGAATCTAGAATCAGAGGAAAAAACCTAAAAACATATTTCGTTACATTTGAATCTTGTCCGCGTTGAGCAGGGGTGGCAAACCAGTGGTATGCAACAAAATAAATTGGGTACAAAAGATATGTTGTTATTTATTTGTCCAAAACATGAGACTGCTGTATTAAGAGGCTGGCTCTACATTAGAATTGAAATTATGTAACACTAATTATTATTTTGTCGCGGGTTCAACCGTGACTATTACTTGACGCTTTTCAGTTTTAGATTTTAGCTTTTTACTCTGATTTTTTTATTTCAAATATTTATGGTGCTGTAATCTATATAAATAAAAATGAATTGTTGTTCGTTAGTCTGATTAAAACTCGAGAACGGCTGGGCCGATTGAGCTGATTTTGGTTTTAAAATGTTTGTAGAGGTCTAGGGAAGGTTTGAACGATACGAAGTTTGTTGGGTCAACTAGTCTTCTTCTTATATGAATTGCTGTTCGTTAGTCTCAATAAAGCTCGAGAATGGCTGGACCGATTTGGCTTTTTAAGGTTTTGAAAAGTTTGTAGAGGTCCAGGGAAGGTTTAAACGATACGAAGTTCGCGGGATCAGCTAGTTGAATATAAAAATGGCTAATTTGCTCTTGAAGTCCTCTAAGTGAAATGTAGAGGTAGCGACAGGAGACTGACAGGAGCTGTCAAATGCACCAAAAATATGTCAGACTGTATATCTTCGTATTTTTTTTTTCGGGAATGTAACACTCAAGTTTTAAGGTTCACCATCCCTGGCATAGAGGAATAAAACAAACGTCCATAGCCCGGGGGAATAAAAACTGCTTGCGGGTAAGCGCTATTTATTAAACTTTATTTTGATGTTGAGCGATGTCCAACATTTTGTATGGTTACGTATTTTGAGGGAAAATTCTCCGGTTTGTTGTGATGTAGATGTTATAGCGAGATTTAGACGAAATTTTATATTTGGTCGCGAATAAAAAATGTGTGGGACGCGTCAACGCGACCACTGGTATAGAACCAATGCTTTTGCACACAAAAGCTACATTCATGTTTTTCTTTATTTTTCTGTTGGTTAAGAATAAAATTAAAATTCATCATAAAACGATTTTTTACAATTCATCGAACAATAAGCATCTCACAGGACCTTCCGAAGTTTTCATAAAAAATATAATAGATGGCGCTGTGTGTATCGATTTGTACTTACCTAATTGAATTTTGTATAGAATATTAAATATTTTGCATTTATAAAATATTGATTAAATGAGGCATAAAAAATATGTTTCTGTCCTATATTTAAAAGCATTATACAAAAATTAAAAAATATTAGCTTACCTATTTTTCTAAATTCTAATAAGTAGTTCTGCTATAGTGTAATAGATGGTGCTATTTGCAATTTTGTATATTTTTTTCATCTTCTATACATATAATAAATCTGTAGAAAAGTAATTTTTGTACATTGAAGAAATTGGCAAAAAAAATAGCCAGCATGTTAAAGGATAACTAACAGAACCCATTTCCATCATTTTTGTCATTTTTGTCTGTTTATCTGTTTGTTCGTTCGGGATTCACGTAAAATCTACGAACTCAATGCAGACAGTGCTTATATACAAAAATTCTACGTAACTTGGGGTATTACTTAGTTTTTGTTTCATCGAAATCGATTCACTCTATCAAAAGATATGATTAATTTTGTGAATTCAAGATGTAAAATATTACGACACGCAATCTGTTTGTCAAAACTGTACATTTGAATGTTGTACTTATATTAGTTGATCGGCCTATTATTAACCTTTACACAGAAAATCACACCTTCATAAGTAACTTCGGAAGAAAAAAAAATGAAAATTGTGTTTAGCCAAGGTTAAAGTAGCTCCATCTGTGGTAATCTGTGTTAAATAAAATACATAAAATTTGTCAAAGGAGCGAGGTGGTAAATGACAATAAATTACCATACATTCTTTATAGAGGATTATTATTTCAACAGATGGAGTTGTGTATTTTCCGTAATTCACCATATTTTCACACGTAGTGTAATTATTTTTCGATAGACATTTCAATAGTGTTTGTCAGTTTGCCGTGCCACATCAAAATCCAATTATAATTATTACCTTGATGAAAGGAAAATAACAGTTCTCAGCCAAATTTAAAACGGTGCCATCTAAATTATTTTTTGAATATTATGTCAAAAATGATGACTTTAGTATAACAATTAATTATCATTTAAAGTTACAGATGGAGTTTATATCAGGATTTTTTCATAAACATAGTTTAGCTTCTCTTCCACTAATGTGGTGGCCTTAAAACAAATTACTTTGAGTGAATAGTATTAAGTAGACCTTCATTATTTTTTCTGATGCAAAGTATGTAAACTTAATCCTAGAAGAAAGGAGGAGGAGAAATGGGAGCTTTCTCGATTTAATACCATACACACGTAAAATGCTTTATGCGTCTGAAAACGTACAAATTGCGCGTCGCATACCAGAGACATGCTTACTTTCAACTTCTGATCGCAAATACACTGGTCACGATTACGAACAGTCTCAGTAAGACCCGAGCCAAGTCTAAAAAAACACCTTTTATATAAAACTACGTTTGATGTCATTCAATCACAAAGACAGAATTGTTTTCTGTTGCAAATCCTATCCACCTGTATCCTATCCTAATCCAGCATGCATTGCAGGTGTGCATTGCACAAAAACCAATGGTATCCTATTCGAGAAGTCAAAAGAGTCGACCTGCCAACGTCAGCTTCTGCGCTAAGCAAGTGTTCTTAATAACCATCAGAATTACATTCATCGTTGAATGAGGTGAATAAATTTTCAGAAACCACAATAACAGTAGGAGCCAAAGCATATGATCGCTTCATAGAGCTTTGATTGGCCTCAGTTGACCAAGTCAGGTCTGATTTGTTCGTTCATCAGATCTTTGAAAGTTTTTCGGTGGACTTTTTTTACTTACTGTCGTCCTGTTTACGTGTGACACAAAATATGGTATATAAACGCAAGAGCGAAATTTTCCTGGTGTGCGGTAGTGACGCCCAGTATACAACACTTCTGTTTCTTTTGATTTGCTGGCTCCACCAAGAAATGACAAATTGAGAGCGTACATTTTGAAAATCTTGGCAAAACTGCAGGTTTCAAGTACGAACACATGAAGTGGACTCTCACAGATACGTACATTTTGCCTATTCGTGAACTAATGCAAACATTTCGGTGGAGTCCCGGCTTAGGCCTCCCCCACATTAGGCGTGCGCGATCCTCGGGCGTGTGAGTAGCGCGGGCGTCGCGAGCACGCTGCATGAACGTCGCGTTTTGCTGGCCTGCGGCATTTACCTACAGCGAGGTCGCGGCGCGCACGCGCCGCTCTCCTTGACGTTTAATTGCTAAGGCGTTTAGCGGGTGGCGGGGATAGCAGGCGAAGGGGTAAGAACGCAACTCGAGCGCCGCGTCGCTTGCACTCTTCACACATGCCGCAGGGCAGCAAAACGCGACGTTCATGCAGCGTACTCGCGACGCCCGCGCTACTCACACGCCCGAGGATCGCGCACGCCTAATGTGGGGTCAGCCTTACCATAGTGAGTAAGTGCACAGAAAATCCCCGTCATACAAGTGTTTCTCCCCAGTAGTGAAACTATCCTACCCTATGCGCCTGCTGATGATGATGACTCATTTTATCATCCATCCGGCTATTCCCCAACTATGTTGGTGTTGGCTTCCAGTCACCGAATCTGTTCGAGTACCAATATTTTGCTTGGAGCGACTACCTATCTACCTATCTTCAATCCAGTCAACTACACAAGCCGATATCCATGGTAAGACTGACAGACTTTCTGGCTTCTGATTAGTCGCAGCAGCTGCAGAAAATGTACAAATGACAGCTTTGACAGACTCAAAGCATATCATCATCATCATCATCATCAGCCTATCGCAGTCCACTGCTGGGCATAGGCCTCTCTAAGTGCACGCCACTGAGATCAAAGCATATAGACATAGATTATAACTGTTTCCTGTAAAAATTACTTACGCACCATACGTAATAATTTTCCAAATTGGCTGACTAGATCCAGAGATCCAGAGATATTCACAACGTCACAAACTTTACTTCTTTTGTTTAGATAAATGGTCACATCCACAACACAACCTTGATCAATGAATCTATGCGACTGCTAAGTGCTAATCCTAATTATACTGTCACGTGAAAGAATGCACCTACGGGATAAGTAGTATTTTGACTATTCTATATTGCCCACGCAGACGAAGTTGCGGGCAACAGCTAGTTATAAATAAAATGAAAACCTATACTATTATATATTAAATATATCCCTATCGACAAAAGTATTTTAATATGAATATTACGAAACATGAGTAACTTGGACTTGTTACAATTTTCTAACACAAAACGGATCCTATAACCAAGTTTCGAACTAATCCTTTAAAGTTAGTTTTTTATGCTTTAACTTTAATATAGGTGTAGAATGTCGTCTAAACTTTAGCACTTGCAACTTGCAGTAGTTGAGCAAGAATTTGCATGTAACAGCATGTGTTAGAAATGGTACCATTCTATCATGCCTTGAAAATTTCAAGAGTTGAAGGAATAAACAATTTGAAGAAAGTGGGAAAGCGCATTTATTTCGGACACGAGATAAACTGGAAGACGCGGAAAAGTTTTATATTTTGAGTTGATTTAACTTAGAATAGGAAGTATTTATAAAATATAGCTGCTATATTCATAAGCATATTCGCTTTGCAATTAGCTTCAAAAGACTTGAGCCACTTAGGCAATGGCATGCGCAAAATAGTGAATTTTTCTTACATCTTCAGAAGGGTAGTTTTTGACAAGCTATACAAGAGAGGATGCAGCAGAGTACCTACCAGGGTTTTACACAAAGCTGCCTAGCTGACCTCTACAACCCAGTTAACTGGACACCTTAGTAATACTACCCAACAACTTGGTAATACTTAATTATCATACTTGCCTTCCATGCAATACCAACAAAAGCATTGAATATTTTATTCCTAGAAAGCGAAAGAGAGATGCCGTTATACATCTTTTAAATCTGGAATACATATAGCTAAAACACCATGTTCCCAGGTTCTTTTTATCCAGAATCCGCGTTAAAGAATGTATTTATTACACTTCTGAACGTTAAACCGGGGCCAGACTTATAAATGGCAACCTATTCAGAAAATAAACTAGAGAAATAGAAAAGTTTTCAGTGGCCCACTAAATGAATAGGTCCATAAATTTCAAAAAGGCTATTTTAAAATTAGAGCATTGAACCAACAAGAACGCCTCTGCATATTATCTTTCACGTTGCTTAGGTACAGACCCCAGCACAACAAGCTACTCGAATCTGTCAAAATTTCCCAATCGACATTGAACCTTGTAACTGAGTGATAAAGTTACGAAATCACTTTAAAGAAACTTGCAAATTGCAGAAAATTGATGTACCTACCAAGTTTATGCTTGTGTTTGTCAATTTTGTCGTGTGCGTAACTATACATATAATCGAAAATGCGTCAGTTAGCACTATTTGTTGCGATGCCTCCCCTCTAAATCGGCAAAATATTTCAATTTTCAGTCCTTCAAACCAAACAGACAGACATGTGTATCTAGGGAGTTTGTTGCGCCACTTCTTACCAATAACCACAAAATAAATAGGTACAGAAGTCAATCTACATACAAAGCGCGTTCGAGTCACGCAGACATACATAGGTGTCTACGTGTGCGTGTTCACAGACGCGCTGTCTCAAAACAACTCAGAACAGTGCGAGCGGGGCTGCCGTTTTCTTGAGATACCCGCGTCACAAGGTTTATCGCACGCGTTGTGATTCCTAACTGTATTTTGACTGTAATATTTTAAATTTTAATAACAAAAGAAAAAGTAATAATGGAGCAACAAAAAAAGTCGTATTATAATTGTTCAGTGGACGGTTGTTTTAATACAAAAATAAACAGTGAACTGTCGTTTTTTAGCCTGTCGGTTGATTCAGAGAGGTAAGTACCTATAGTAGGTATGTAATGTACCTATAGTACCTATAGTATGTTATTTTCTCATATTTCGATGATTCGTTTAATAAACGCAGTAGGTACAATTAGGTGGGAAGGTAAGCGCCCCGATAGGCTGATGATGATGATGATGATGATGAGTGTCGACCCAGGCGAACCTGCCTACCTACCCTCAAAGATTATTACTAGGTAGTAGGAGTTAATACATTTTTGTGATCATGGCGAGAGTATGTTGTGTAAGGTAGACGAAATAAAACCGGTCAAGTGCGAGTCGGACTCGCATTCAAGGTTTCTGTAGGTAGAAGCAAGCTTAGATCAGGGACTGTACCAACCCATTACATACAAAAAATTTTTTTTCGCAAGTAAAGAGGTACTTTGTTTTACATAGTGTTTTATGGTATATATGTATGAATAACAAAATTATTTTGTTTCTGAAAAAGTTCGGTACCTATCTCGTTCAAACTAATTTCCGCTGAAAGTGTTTATCAACCTCTTGTATGCCACATTAAATATTTTATTACTATTGGTTTATATTTCATTTCTCCTGTTTTATTTTCAACAATAAATACATAATTAGATACGAGTACCACTACCACGTTAGTTTTATGCGCATAAAAAAGTTGACAACCCTAGCGCGACCGCCGAGTTTAGGCATGAAAAGTGAAGTACATACATGAGATTGACTTCTGTACCTATGTATTTTGTGCAATAACACTTAGGAAGTGGTGAAAGGTGGCTGTCTTTGTGTATTTTTTTACGTTAAAAAGTGCTGTTTGCAGCCTAGTTTAACTGAATAGTTTTGATAGACTTTCGCATAGTTTGTGCTGATTTCACTTCCAGTTGGTTATGTGCTCTAAGATTTTAGCCCGTGGCTTGTAGCTGGTAGCCATTAAAGTGGCAACTTACAAAATAAAACAATCGGGTTTAAATGATGCGTGATTCTGTATGTGTGAGTTTGGTAGGATTTGTATGTGCTAAGCAGTTTTATTTTGAAATTGAAGGTGATTGAATTTGGCGTCCAGCCGAGGACGCCTTGATTTAGGTATTTTGCTAGAAATAGGCTGTGAGATTAAATGAATGAAAGATCAAGTACTTACAGGATGCCAGGAACACAGGGATCACAACACCAGAGCACTTTTAGTCGTATTCACAGGTTTAACTTGATTTTTTACACCGCGCGCGCAGTTATCGATGCCGGCCGGCCATTGCTGAGTTTGAAACTGGAGTTTTGTCTATGAGTCCAATAGGTGGCGCTCGTTGCGCAGTTATGGTTGCGTTCGGTGCTTTATGATTATGTAGAATAGGGAGGGAAAAGGATGGGAAAGGAAGTATCCCAAAGCCTGTTCAGAAGGCTTGAATTTTACTCATACAATGAAATGAAATGAAATGAAATTGTTTATTTTGCAAGTTGGACATTACATCACTTTTACACGTCGTTTTAAGAATGCTGAGGCCGGCATTTCCTAACTGACTGATCCCTGAGAAGAAACGCCGAAACAAACTCAAGGGTCATAGTCTCTTTTAAAGTCCAAACATGTTATAAATTAAATAATATTATGTGTGAGTGTCACCATGTACGCGGTCTGGAATGGTCTTTTGAGGAAAGAGCCACATCAGGCTGGAGCTGACCAGTCCCAACAGACGGCACGCATGCATAGTCTGTGAGGGCACGTTAAACTGTAGGTCCCGGCTGTCATTGAACATCCTTGGCAGCCGTTACGGGTAATCAGAAGCCAGCAAGTCTGACAATCAGTCTAAACTAGAGGTGGTGGATTGCCGGTCCTACTGAACCGATTTGAAAAATCTTTCACTGTTGGAAAGCTACACTCTTCCCGAGTAACATAGGCTATATTTTATCCCGGTACGGGCAGTAGTTCCCACGAAAAAGGTTAGAAATGAAATAAAATGCAATACTGTTAAAATAACCTTATTTATATTCACCATCACTCTCAGCTTCACACTTAACTTCTACGGTTGTAACACTAGTCTCACATTTTCTCTTACCATAAGTCCTTGGTGGCGCAACCTTTGCTTCAGGCTCATTCGAATCTTGATAGAACCTTTTTAGAACTGTCAGTAACATAATTTGGGCATCAATCCTTTTGTGGGTTGGTAACATATTAAGTAATGGTACAAGAGATAAAGCAAAATTCGTGCTATCAACATTACTACTGCTGCTGTCTGAGTCAGTTTTTGCCGTATATGTAATAGGTTCAATACTTCTTTTTGGGGTCTTAACAATTTTTGGCACGTCGTTTCGTCTCTTTGGCATAGCTTCCACAATAGGTATTTCTTCGATATTTGTATCCACAGTCACCATAGTGTTTTCTGCTTCATTTTTCTCAGGTAAATCAATTGTGCTATCTTTATCATCATTGTCGTTTCCTTCGAATTCTTTTTTCAGGAATGACAGTTCGTTGAAGTAGAGGTATTTACGCCTTTTGTAAGCTACTCCGAAGACGAATTTTGGGTCCTTTTGGCGTTTGATTTCGCGGCCGTAGCAAGCTCGAAGGTTCTTCCATCTGCGCTGGACTAGGTCGACTGGAATTAAGAAAACATTCTAATAAATAATTTAATAAACCTAAAACTGCATCAAAATCTGTTTCGCCGAACGTGAGATAATCGCGCACAAAAATACATAATTACTGAGGTTGTACACAAACACAAACATACATGAGTACTAGACAGGTCAAACAGAGAACCTCCTTTTTTGAAGTCGGATAAAAACGATTAAAATAAGCTCTACGCAATAGTGAACCGCAAAATTAACTTTGTGTTTGACTATATTAGTATGAAGTACAAAGTTACATTTGCGGGTGGCAACCCACTCACAGAGCAACCCACACAAGTTCAATTTAAATTCATACATGGAGGTACTTTACCTATTTAATTAAGAACGCCTTTTTAATAACAGTCTGACTGTAATACCTATTTTCTAAAAGAAATTCTCACAAAGGATCAAAACATTATAAAACTGCATGGTTCAAAAAACAACACGCAGCACTGGCACAAAAGAAAAAAAAAACATTTGACAGCTGTCAAACGCTGTCACTGTCACCAAAAACGTGTCATTGTATGTCATTTCAATAAAAAAAATCAAAACAAAAATCTACCTTGTTCAATTCTATCACCAGCATCAGCAGTATCCCACATTTCTCCATATATTGATTTAGCAACTTCCTCCCACAGAGATTTTTTAAATTGCGGGTCGCCATATTTGTCCGCGTCTCTTGCATACAAACTCGGTCTAGCCTTCACTTCTTTGATTAACAACTCCGTATCTATTTGAACTAACTGAAACTCTGCAATTTCTGCCATCACTTTATAACACAGTTTATTAACTTCCTTTTTATTTATAACAGTTTATTTGTACACTATAGAGTTATTGGATAATAACACGCGTTCGCTCACTCTGCAAGGCGGCAGTGACTAAAAGTCGCAACAGCGGTGAATGCGAGGTTGCCGCGCTGTCGCCACGCTGTTGCCAGCTCGCGTTTCAACTCACAGCGACCAAACAGTTACGCGTTCGCGGAATCAAAATTTTAAATCGTTTTACGCTCGTTTTATAGTGATAAAACTTATAATCTTGGAATATATTATTATTCTAATGACAGAGTTTTTACTTTCAATAATGTCAATGGCGATTTTTCAAATTGACTTCGGTACTGAACGATAAAAACAAAATTCTGTTATAATCCGTTGTCATAGTAACAAAACTTGCCTTTTTTTATTTAACTTCTGGTATTGTTATTTCATACTCTCTCGTTAAAAACTTTTTATGTACCTACTTTTATTTATTGCGAATTTAGCGTAGATCTGTAGATTGGTGAGAAGAATAAAATTGCTTGGATAAGTGCTTTGTAGTAATGCAAACCATTTCAAAACAAACTAGATTTAAATTTGACAAACAGGCATGGTCTTTTTCAAATAAAAAACTAAAGGTACGTAAGTACGTTGTTATATTTTTTATAACATTATTAATAAAAAAAAAGCAAAAAAAATACTTACTAAAAATTTAGCTCCTGACCAAACTTTGATAGCAATGTGCTGCCTAACACATGATTGCTTTGAAAAAAATATTTTGTATTCTGTTACTTACCAAACTTTTTGCATTACATATTAGGTATTTAGTTACATTATCTATTTGTCTACTAATTATGTATTTGAATATATATTTTAGTCAACATGAATCTGCGAAAACTGACGGATAACCGTATTCAGTTCATAACTTTGGCCTTGAACCGTCACGATCGATACTGTACGGGCAAAATGTTTCACGGTCGGTCATTTACATCGCCAATCTGTACTGACGTATGCATAGTTTAGTCCGCGTCAAACGTTTGACATCTCGGAACATGGCGCAAATCTCTGAGAAAGGGGGTCCTGCAAATGTTGTGCTTGGAATTTAGTTGTAGGTAGTTTGACTTTTGACTTTTGCCAAAACTGTACTTAGGTACTCATGGATGTGTGAGGAATAGCGATAATGATTATCATCACTACATAGTATAAAACAAAGTCACTTAGCTATACTTAAATCTATAAAATACGCAATGGATTTTAATGCGGTTTTTTTATTGATGGAGTGATTGAAGAGGAAGGTTTATATGTATAATGCAGTGTACCTACACCTATTTAGTATTAACTATTAGCATTGTTCCCGTGCGAAGCCTTGGCGGGTCGCTAGTCATTCATAAAACAGTAATTTATTTGAACTGCAGTCATTTTATTTTATTAAGTCAAAAACGAGAAAGTCTCACAATCACATCCAGTCTTACCAGATGATGATGAGGTCAGATAGGCACTCACTACATTAAGAAGACTGCGACCATGCCATCAGCATAACCCCTAGATGAAAACAGACCACAACAATAAGTTATCAACAATAATAATTATTCATCTGTTTGTTAGTCACGTAAAACTATGATGGAAGTGGATTAGAATTCATTGCGAGAATATAGGGGGATGAAAGGGGATGAAAGGGGATGAAGGGGGTGGAAGCAATTTTTAATCTAAATGCTAAAACCAGTCGCCTTTGGATTGCGACGGTAAGGGTAGAAAGAGGGATGATGTGCTACTAAATAGGGGGTTTTAAAAAGAAACAACCACTTTAGTGTCGCGTCGTTTAAGTGTGGCGTGGTTCTGTATGTATTTTGGTTTAAAATTGGGACGTATGTGTCTAATTTCTGTTTAGTGCATTTGGTTAAAGTATAGCTATAGTGTCACGGTTTAAAAAGTTTGTTTATTGTTAGAGTAAAACAATTTCATTTGGAAGTTTTTTAACCGAGTGACAAAACTTGCTTACATTTAAGACTGCAATCACAATCACTGTATAACTGCAGCGCTGAGCCACTTCTCATACCGAGAAGAAAGTGTCAATTAGCAAGCTTGGCCACGTGGTTCTTAAATTCTTATTTAAAGAAAAAAAACACTTAATTTTACACAAAAATTTGCAAATAACTACAATGCTTTAGTGAAAACTTTTTTAAATTGGGTTTTCTTCAACCCCACGGAACCCTAAAACAGACTAGTTTTCCAGTGCATAAGTGCTCAATGCGAGCGTTTTAAAGAGCTAAATGGATATCTGAAGCCAGATGCGGAACCAAACGATTTCTTCGGCCACGTTCAGCTCGCACCAAGATAATGCTAATGTCATTGCTTATATGCACATAATTGGTGGTTGACCCAACTTTCGGGGAGGAATTTTGGTGTTTATTTTATTGAGAGGTTATTGGCAATGTATAATTTTAATATAGGTTCTTACTGTTTTTGCTATTTCTATTTCAGTTTTTTTTTTCCTGGGGTAATTATTTCCTAATGTTTTAAATATCTCATGCATATCTACGGGGTAACATTATTTTGCATTTATAATATTAGTAAAAAAAACTTTGTAGGTATAGTTTATGCAAAAAACTAAAAAGCACCGAGAAAAGAACATAATAGCTCGTCGATTTACATGCGTATGTGAGTGACATAGTTACGAACATTAGTAGGTAGCTACACACTACAACAGAACAGAACATAATCTAAACATTGCATATATTTACCAGGTACTTAAACATAGTAACATATGTTATAATAATTAACAATACAATACACTGCTAATTACCAAACAATAACACATAAGCACTAGATAGAAGCATTTCTACTAATGCATAGTATTTATCGTGAGACAAGCTGGCACTAAGTAATGCTTGATGCATATTTGATTAACTTGACGTAATCGCTTCGGCATTAATGAGTTGCAACTTAGTCAGCTTAGGGTAGGCTAATATACCTAGTAGGCATGGCTATTATCTGAAATAATTAATGTAATTTGAGTAACCATATGAAGATATAAAAAAAATAGAGTAAAGACGGATGTGTGTATATTTGTTTAATGTAAGGTCTAAGTAAGTATCAAAAATTATATCAGAAAATTACTGAATGTATTTTGATGAAACTTTCTGTGCCATCGTGTCAAACGCCAATTTTTCATAATTGTAATGACTGTAACTGAAATTATGACTTTGAAAATTGGCCGTAATCAAAACGAATAGTTTTTTGTTTCAGGCGTGGTTTGTAAGCTGCAGTTAATCTCCATACTAAGATATGCCATATCCATTGAATGCCGGTTTCATTTTCAGTATAAAACAGCTTCTTTGAAACTTTTAGCGCAATAAGCCATTTTCCAGTTTCATTACGTGTTATGTTGGCAATCTGCATATGCTAGAATAGCATCTTATAGACATTGCACACGTCATAAATGTGTAAATAATTCGGAAAACCAACTTACATCATAAACTTACTGGTAGGTATTATCTTTAAAGATGTACCCGTGTCTGTTTAGCTTTCACGACAATAATGACAAAGGCGTATAGACCGATTGTCAGTTAAGGTGGTCAACATTTGCGCAGACACAGGTGCACTTTCTATCCTCTCAGTTACGTAGTTCGATGGGACGGTAATCCGACTCAACCAGAGATAGATCGGCGTAGGATGGACATTTACATGCACACATTAGACTTTGGATCTACTTGTACATTAAACCACTAGCGTCCAGAATCCGGGCTGCTTCGAGAAAGTTACTTAAAATTTCAGCCCGACCCAGAAATCCAAAATCGCCGTGCACAGCAATCGCATATTACAACCACTAGAACAACTATATTTTACTCGTCTGCCAAGGAGGATTTTTTTAGACTTTGCATTTATTTAAAATTTTATCATCATCGACAAACAGTTCTACTGCCTAGGCATCTCCAAATTATGTCAAAACAGCCTTCTTCTCAGGAAAAACTACTCTATCAATCAAATCAATCAAAAACAGGATCAGTCTAATCAAAACTACACACGTACAGCAGACTAAACCTAGTACCTTACAAGCCTACGAATTCGATTCTAAGATATATCCTCGTTCAGTCTCTGGAGGCTTAGCCAATCTCTCAGACCTCGTTAAGACCCACCCCAATGGTACACATATTGATTCTTATGTGATTTTAGCTTTATATGAGTTTCTTTGTTTTGTTAGTTTTGTTTTTTGTGTGGTTATGGGTAGTAAAAGAATGGGCTATTGTGAAAAAGGTAATTTGTTGTTGAAACTGTAGCTTTCGTGTGTTCTGTATTATTTAAATTTATTTACGACGAGTCAAAAGTAGCATATGTTTTATTTCAGGCACTATATTACCTGCATACCAAATTGCATTTCAATTGGTTCAATAGTTTTGTGGTGAAAGCTTGATAAATAGACAGAAAGAGTTATTTTTACATTTATATCGTATAACTATGGATAAAACTTTACATAAGTTTCATATTTTTAACAGGTTAAGTTTGTTTTGTAAGTTTAGTATCATAAGGTATTAGTTTGATGATGATCGTTCAGTTATATATGGTCTATAAGAAATAAAAATAAACAACAGCAACTCACTTCCTATAACACGCAATACAGCCCAAGATGGCAGCTCAAAGCTTAAAAATTCAGAATCCATCAGAAGACTAATTACAGCGCTCTCGTAAATCATTGCATCTCCAGTTTACTTCGTCTTCTACTTATAGAAGACTACTAAGGACTACTGAGAACTACTGGCACGGAGGAAGGAAAGATAACGGAGATGCCATAAGGAAGGTAGGTCAGGCGCCTTCTTGTAGGTCAAGCAACGTACGATAGGCGCAATCAGTTACTAGAACTAACGAGACGTTCGGGTTTTATACTATGTCACATCAAAACAAAGCTCTCAAAGATTGGTCTTAATTGATTGGTGAATTTTATTTTAAAATTATGTGCAGGTTCCATAAAGAGCATGTAAGGGCGAAGCTAGTAACGTTCCTCGTCCGCACATTTTGGCGCGCTACGTTCTTAGGAGATTTTGCGTTATGACATCTCTGCTAGTAATTTTGTTCTGCATGACTAAGGGAACTACGGAGTTTTACAAGCTATTCGGTAATCCCTACTGTGCTTTTAAGATAGGAATTTCGTATGGAAAATAGTTTATTTATGAGCTTTGTGGTTTAAAGCAAGATGGATTAAGTGAGGTTAAGCGGCGCTTGCTATAGTCGGTTAAGCAAGGTAAAGTGTAAGTAGGAAAGTAAAATAGTTTATTGAAGTAAAGGATTATTAATACATGTCTTGGACTCGATTCCTAAGTTAAGTAGCTAAATGGGAATAAAGTTAGATATAATATTGAATATTTTTTTTTTTTTTGAACTTACAATTTATTTTATTTTACAATTGCAAAACATGAGGTGAGTATGCATTAAATAAATAGTTAAACCAGAGTTTCTATTTCAAGATCTTTATCAACCAACCATTTCAGAATACCAGCTTAGAATAATTACGTCTACAGCTAGCTATCGGAGATGTCGTCAAATCAGTATACCGGGTCGTTTAGTACCCAATGGTGCAGTAAGCGGTAACTCGACCGAAGCTAGGAATCCGCTTGATTTTACTTACTAATTGTTTTTGGGTTGAATTCGAATTCCTGTCTGGTTTTCAAGCTAGACGATTCGGAATTTGGTGTGTGGTTAATTCTTGATAATTATTTTTAGATGGTTTTGTACCTAGTTAAGATGAATGAAACGAAGAGGTGAAAGAAATCCAAATATATTTTACCTACTTAAGTTAAGTTAAAGGTAAGAGATATAGAAGATAGAAGCCGAAAATCGATCTCAATGGCGTGCACTTGGAGAGGCCTATGTCCAGCAGTGGACCGCGATAGGCTGATGATGTATGATGTAAGAGATATAAGGTGTGATCTTATCATTCGCTTTTAATAAGTTCCAGAAAGTAATTTTTGATGCCTTTCTTTAACTGTGGAAGTTCTTTCATAAAAAATATCTAATATTTAGCTACGAAAACAAGCAAAAACCAGATCAGAACTATTTATCTACCTTACGAAGTACGAAGTAACTTTTATAGTACCTATATAGGTGGTCTGTGCTTATACCCACACAATACATTGACATAGATACGTACCAGTTCTTATTAACTTCAATACAACCATGTTACAAAACTCATACAAGATTATTATCTTAACTTCAACACTATGCTTTTTGCCAACATACAGACACAAACGTCGTTAAGTGCACAACCCGAAGATTCCGAAACGAACGTCAGGTTTTTTTTCCGTTCGTAAAAAGAAAAAACGCGTGCGTTCTTGTGGACATTTTGTACGTCGGTTTCCGAATCTGAATGTCTGATCAGGAAACCGAATGTATGCGCACAGGCTTACACTTACACAAAACATATGTACTCACATACTTACTTGTGTAGTACATATGTAAGTACACAATGTTTTGAAGTGTGTACTGAAAACTAGATAGCTTGGAAATGGTACTGAAATTAGCTACAGAGGTTTTAATTGTAAATAGTTCTGGTTGCATATTCTGATTTTGAATTTCAATTAGTGTTCTTTTTTTTTAAGGGACTCTGAAATCGTTTTCCTCAATCAATTTTGAACTAGCTTCAGCCCATAGTTTCACTCGCATCCCATGGAAACAACTTTACGCATATGGATAAAAAGTAGCCATTATGTTATTCTGATATAAGCTGTATTACTGACAAGTTTCATTAGGCCCGTCCATATACCTAGAGATACAACCTTATAATTTTCGGTATCTTTAATGATTTTAATTTAGTATGTCAATTCTAGAATTAAAAATTTATTAATGTTATTTCATTTGTATTAATTAAACAGCCAAGTGTTTTCAAATGAAGTAAGTAAAGTACCAACTTTATTCCAACTAAATTAAAAGTTTAAATTAGACAAAAAAGTCATTTTAAATGTATTTTAAGTTAGGTACGTTATTTATATTGGCAGGTGATTTAAACTATTTTTGAAAATTGAATGTGATTAGATAAAGATGCAATTGACATTCCAATTATTATCTTTGAAAATTTAAAACACATCGTTATTTTAAACAACTTTAAAAAAAAGATAGTTCTTACGGACGGTTTTATTTGTATGTACCTCTGTGTGTACATCTGTGCATAATTATCTCACTTTTAGCTGATGAGTATGATGCGGTTTCCAGCACAGTATTTTCCAGACTAAGGCCCAATTTCACTGTCAGCGTAAACCTTAGTTTTCCTTAAAGCAACTTTTACTATCAAAATTGAACGTTTTTTTTTGTAAACGTTCTCAAAAAGACTGAAAAAGCTATTCAACTTATTCTATACGCATATGCCTAAGGTCTTCAAAACCATCCCATTAAGTTTGAGGACTTAACCCTTTCAATACTCGGCGGTTTGCCCAAATATTGTGCGGCGGTCAATGGGTTAACGACGGGTACTTATAATTATTATGACGTAACAAACATGTCTGTTATTGACGTTGTTTGTTTATTAATACACCAAGTTATATTGAATTTGAAATAACCTGTTTGGGACATAGAGAAACCCACATAATGTTATTTTGGAACTATCATAGTGAACACTAACTATTCTCGTGGTTTCACCCGCGTCCTGTGTGAACTACTGCCCGTACGCTTATAAAATGTATCTGATGTTACTTGGAGATAATCTGCCTTTAGAACAGTGAAATATTTTTTCAAATCAATTCAATAGTTTTGGAGTCTTTAGGTATCCAAAGAAAGACTCCAAAACAAACAATGTTTAATACATACATATAGATGAGAAATACAGAAAGTTATTTACATACTTATCTTCTCATCTTCAAAGAAAAAACAAATAAAGCAAAAACACGCCATTATTAGTTTACTAGATAAGTCTAAATGCTCAGTTCTTTTTCCAATATGTAAAGGCGCTACCACACTTGTTGCGTTTGAAACATACTAGTGACCCTGAAAGCTAAAAATAAAATACAGAATCGGGAAAAATCTGGATCAAGTATAAAATCATCATATAGGTATACTTGTCTAGATCTTACCGAACTTTGTTAGATAGAGAGAGTCTAGCCTGAAAGTCTCACCATCGTTCTCATCAAAATCTATCAAGATTTCAGTGAGCATTCGTGGATACTAAAAATTTAGTTTTATTTAGAAACATTAGGAGATTATTACTTATATCTAAAAAGAAAAAGGCTAAGTACAAATATTTTAAAATACTTTTGGCTATGCTCGTCTGATTTCAGAAGAAAACGCGCGAAGCATGGATGCGCCTTAACAAAATTCATTTGTATGTTCTAACAATGTGAAATTCCTTTTGCTATGCGTAGACAGTGGTATATTACTAAGAGCATTTAACTTACTGGGCACGCCAATGCCATGCATTCCTTTCTTAGTAAAAGAACAAGAAGGCCGCTCATACTCCTATGTTATATTTTGCATCAATGCTTGGTTTTTTTTTCGGGAGTATGCCTACAATATTGAAGAGTTGTCCTCATCCGTCTCAGGGTTTCTATCATCAGATCCTGACCTGGTTACATTGGAATCCGACAACATTAGAATTTAAAACCTCATTCTTTTTGGGAAGACGATTGAAAATAGATGAGTGAGCTACAACTTTTTATACAGCACCCTAAATTGGCAGACATTTTCGCATAGAGATTTGTGCTCTAGCGGTTCCTGTTGGTTATCGGCTCTAAAGTAGACAGTGGTATATTAAATTCCTATACGTCTCACATGTCTGGGTTCCCTACATAATAGGACGCAGACGTTTTGATTGCTTCTCGAGGAACCCTAAGTGTATTTACTTATTGCATATTTAAATTAGTTTTTTTTGTGCGATAGAATATCCTTTAGATTTGGTGTGACATTTGTTTTCAGACTTTGAAACATTTCGCAAAAGTGAGTGTGGATATAAAATCTGTATATTTTTAACAATTCACATATAAATAATACCTACTTTTGGTTTATAATATTATTCTTTGTATGTTGTTCTTAATATACTTTGCTTGTACATTGTAGTGTAGCTAAAAAGTAAAATAAAGTAGGTACATATGTTTTACCATTAAATACACAATAACCCAAAAACCATAAATACCTTTTACCACATTATTAAAACCTATTGTCACGAAACATTCGACTGGAATGAGTAGTTCAGATAGGCATTCACTCCTTGTAATAAACTGGTACTCAGCTGCATCTGGTTAGACTGTAAGCCGACCCCAACATAGTTGGGAAAAGTTTCGGCAGATGATGAGCATGCGAAGGTTCGCAAAAATTCTATAGTGAGTGAAAACGCCATACCAAACCATAGCTATATAAAATCAAGCAAGCACATTGGTTCGTCTACATATCCGCAATCTAAGGAATTCCCCTTCCTGCCGGGCTGCCGGAGGAAATCGACAAGGAACAGTCTTCACGTTATTTGCTATTATGTGTAGGAAGATGTTATTATAATTCAGATTGAATGTAGAGAATTGTTTCCTGGTTTAAAAGGCGATTTGATGGTGGAACTAGCTGTTTTCCGCGGATTTAAGGGGTATATTTGATACTTCTAGAAGAGTAATCAAAAGGCACGTTAAACTATGGGGTTCAGCTGTCATTTCAACATCTATTGCAGTTGATTCCGGGTCAGGCAAGTACCAATGCAACGTTTCTAAATTTGTATAAACTTTCTGACACCAGTGACCGTGTTTCAGAGGGCACAATAAAGTGTAGATCTCTGGTATCATAGAAGGTATTTAGCTGTCGTTACGTGTAGTTTAGGAAGTCTGACAACCTATTTTACCTATTACCTAGGAGTATTGCGTTGCCCAGGTAACAAGGAGGAAATCAGGTAGGCAGCCGCTCTTTGTCAAACACAGCTGCATCTACTACAAGTTAGATCGATCATTATTATAGAGTAACTGTATACAAGAGTAAATTTATATTTTAGAGTAACTGTTCATGTGCGGGACGGACGTAGCTCAGAAGCAGGTACTATGGGGTGGCTTCGAGACGTTGACGCCCCGTCGGTCGCTGGTTCTTGGACGTCTGGGCGAGTGGACTGTATTTACGATGTGGCGAGAAACAGGAATTTCAGAAACAAGAATACGTTTAGACGGGTTTTAGACTTTCTGCTACTATAGGTTCAGGAATGCCGGTGAAATAATAAGTCTTCATATATTTTTCAGGAGTCTTGAAGGGACGAGCTTCGACGTACTTACCATACTACAATTACACTATTTACTTTTCACTATTTACTTGTTATACTATCAAAAATCTATACCGATGACTACGATTTGTACGGCGGCGCTTGCGCACTGAATGAGCTCGAAACTTTACCGTGACGAGCACCTCGATTTCTCGTCCCTCCGACCAACTCAGTTTTATTGACCTTTCAATTTAACAGCCGTATTACAAACAATTGGTACATGATATCATTACAGGACACATAGCGTCAGACGCCCCATGACGTGCGCTACTGAACTATACCACACACACCCTGCATACCTTAAGGGCTGAAATACTATAACCGAATAACTATAAAAAACTATGTGAAATCGGCCCTTAGGTGGAGACTATCTTGAGATAAAAAACAAACTATGGGGGTTATCTCAATACGAAAGGTAGTGTGTGTTAGGGCATTTCATGGGCTATCTGGCGATAGTAATCCTAACAATGTGACCTAAGCCCTAGTATTGTTTATTTGCATGTGAAATGAAAGTCAAAACACAAACATTATTTATTGTTCTATAACTTAAACTATTAACAATATTTCTATAAATTAAGTTATTTTCTATACAATGGGACCTAGGCTTTCAGTTAAACACTATTTCACTAATGAAAGTCTAGGATTTTTGCTATCAAGAAATGTTTACATGGGTAAATCAGGCCTTAAACGGCAGAACTATTAGGTTTATTATACATAATTAGGTAGGTTAAGGTTACCGCTACAAAACTATTACAATTTGGCATCAAAAAACACTATAATTTACAAATTAAAGCACTATCAAAATCTGAACACAATTCTATAACAATTTAGAAAGAGGGTGCACGTGAAAAACATACCTTCGCGCGGCTCACGGCACTTTTTGCTCATTACCCTCATCACAAAATTGTTAGAGTATAAATAGTAACGCGCATACACGAACACTCAGGCATTATGATTTTGCACTCGCGGCGCACGGATGCGTCTGTCGCGAACATCTCTCCCGCCGTGCGGCAGAGTGTAGGCACTATCACTTTCACTATCACTATTTAGTCTATTAAACGATGAATGATGACACGATGACACGATGTAGGGACTCGAAGCGTTGACCCGTAGCGATGACTCGTGGCTCTGGCTCGCAGCGATGCCGCATCTCCGGTGAGCGACGGCGCAGTGATAGCGCGAGGGCGCCGCGACGCCGGTGATGCCGCACTGCCCGATTACTTAGGCAGCGGCACGAGTTTCTTCGTCGGACGCTTTAGTATGCCACCTGCGGTGCGCACGTCAGCGGTCCGAACTTCACCATCAGCGCCCGGGTAGACGGCCACAACCCGGCCTCGCGGCCAAGTGTTGCGAGGCAGGTTGCCGTCGGCGATGAGAACGGGGTCGCCCAGCTGCAGCGCGGGGCCGCGGGCGTGCGGCTCCCGCCGGTATTGGAGCTCGGGCAGGTACTCGCGCACCCAGCGGCGCCAGAACATGTCGGCGAGTATCTGGGCGCGCCGCCAGTGCTTCTTGCTGTCGATGTATCGCTCGTCGAACGTGCCGGGAAAGGCCGTGCAGCAGGAAATGGTTCGGTGTGATGGACTCGTCGTCGTCGCCGCTCACAGATACGTGGGTGAGCGGCCGGCTGTTGACGACGTACTCGACCTCGCAGAGCAGCGTCGCGAGGACCTCCTCGCGTGGGTGGCGCTCGTGCAGCGTGGCGCCTAGCGCGGTCTTAACGCACCGCACTAAGCGCTCCCAGGCGCCTCCCATGAAAGGCGCGGAAGGCGTGATGAAGCGCCAGGCGATGCCGCGTCGGCTGGCCTCCTCCTGCCAGGCCTCACGCAGCTCACGGTCAGCACCGTGCATGTTGGTGCCGTTGTCGGAGTAGATTTCGGTGGGACAGCCGCGTCGCGCTGCGAACCTGCGCAGCGCCAACACAGCTGAGTCTGCGCTGAGGCTGTGCGCGATCTCGAGATGAACTGCCCTCGTTGTGAGACACGTGAACAGCGCCACGTATCGCTTATGATGCTGACGACCGACGGTGACTGACAGCGGGCCGAAATAATCAAGCCCGGTGTATGTGAACGGCCTGCGGTGATGAGCTAGGCGTGTCTTCGGGTGGTCGCCGGTTGCCGGCGTCGGCGCGCGCGCGCGACGTATGCGGCAGTGCAGGCAGCGCGCGATAACTTGCTTGACTGTCGGGCGCAGGCGCACAATCCAGTAGTGCTGTCTGACCTCATTCACGACGAGCTCGGTGCCGCTGTGTTGTAGGCTACGGTGTGTCCAATCTATATATAGCTGTGTAATACGGTGATCGCCGTCTAACACAGGTGGACTCTTCACGCTTTTAGCGACTTTGTCTACAGCAGCTATGCGGCTTCGCAGTACTATAACTCCGTCGTTTAGTTCTATGCGCAGCGGGTACAGCCGGCTACTACTTGCGACTGTTTTGTTGCTCTCGAGACTGGCTATTTCTTGTTTTAAGGCTTCTTGTTGCACCACACGAACTAACAGCTTCTCTGCTCTTTGAATGTATGTCGCGTCCAATATAATAAACTTGCGTGTGTATATTGGGGCGCGCGCAGCTTCGGCGGGCGCGCGGGGCGCTCGCACCGCTCTCGACCAATCAGGATCGTTTTCCTTGTTTTTCTTTGTTCGCTTGTAGAACGTTTTTTCTGTATGTTGTTTTCTACATAACGATATAAACTGTAGTACTCTGGCTGTGGCGCGCAGCAATCGCTCCCACCTTGAAAATCGAGCGGGGTCGGGAACGACGTCTATGAGGTTTGCTGCGCCCGCTTGTATGAGCGTGACTGTTTTTTCCTCGCCTGTCGGTTGACTGTCAGCTGGTGACTCGGTCGGCCATGTCGATGGGTCGTCGTAGAGGAACTTAGGGCCGCAGTACCACTCGTGGTCGGTGTGAAAGTGCGTCGGGACGTCGCGGGTGGCGGCGTCGGCTATGTTGCTTTTTGTAGGCACCCAGCGCCACTCTTCGACTCTGCTATTTTCCTCTATGGCGGCCAGGCGATGTGCGACGAATGGCTTGTCTATGTTTTCCTCGGCGCTATTCAGTTGATTGACGTAGTGCATCTGCTGTTCCTGCGTCCTAGTGCGGGCACCGTGCAGCACCCAGCCCAAGGGAGTTAACGATGCTATCGGCTGATGCTGGGGCCCTCTTCTGATGTCTGTTGCTAGGAGCAGATGCCAGTTGTCTTGCCCGATGATAATCTTCGGCGTCCCTGCGTTGTACGTCAGCTGATCTGCCAGATCAAACAGGTGCTTGCAGTCAGCGATGTCATCCTTGCTGATTGACTGCGGCGACAGGTGCAGGCGTGGTATGGTGCGCGCCCTGAAGGGTATCTTCTTCCTATGGCAGGTCGATAGCGTGAGGTCAACTCTCTTCGACGTGGGCGTGTCGATAGTCACGTCGCTGATGGCGCCTATTTTCATCGGCTCGACTGGTCCCTCTGCACCGATCATGTCTGCTAGCTCTTCGTCAATCAGTGACACGGTTGAGCCGTCATCCAGCAGTGCGTAGGTGCGCACTTCTCCCGCCGGTCCAGACAGTTGCACCGGAACGATTTTCAGGAACGCTTGATTTGTGTGGTTGCGTGAACTTGCGACTATTTCTTGCGCTTCTTGTGCAACTTCAGCAGTGCTCGCCTTTTTCTTGTAGTGAAGCAGATGATGGTGTGATGCAGTGCAGCCCTCGATTCCACATCTCTTCTTCTGACATCTGTGTCCGTGCTGACGATGGCGGAGGCAGCGGAAGCACATGTTGTGCTGCTTGGCTAGTTCCCACTTCTTGTCCGCAGAAGCCTTCACGAACTTGTGGCAGTCTAGCGATCGGTGTCCATCCATCTCGCAGATGCGGCACTTCGATGCGGGCTTCTTGTCTATAGTGGTGTGTGTTCTCTGCGTCACACGTCTAAGTCCAGTAGCTTCACTGATGTTTTCAGGCGGTGCAAACGCGCTGCAGTAGCGAGCTTGTTCGGTGATGAAGTCACTGAAGAGACTCAAGTCCGGCGTCGACTGGTACTTCTCAGTATATGTCTTGTACCACTGTACACGTAGCGAGTTCGGCAGCTTCTCTGTGAGGATGCGCATAAGCTCGGCGTTCATGAGGTAGTGTTCCTTTTTCAGCGCTCGCAGTGTGACGATGCCACTTCGTACACGGCTGGCGAAAGTGCAGATGTCCTTCGGTGCTTCTCCGCAGCGTGGCAGCCCGCGCAGTCTGTCTGTCTCCGCTTGCGCTATTGAATCGGGGCGGCCAAACTGAAGCTCCAACTCCTTCATGATGTCATCCGGCCTGGCGTTGCCGATAAGCTCGGAACTAACTGTGTCAAGCGCTCTTCCTCGCAGGCTTCTTCTCAGCCTCGCCGTATTCTCCACATCGTTGAAATATGGTCGCGTTGTCTCATAGATGGCGCGGAACGATAGCCATTCTGTATGCAATCCACTAAAGTTCGGCAGCGTCATGATGACTTTCGATGCAGCAGGGTTGTGGTACACCGGTTTCTGTTCGCTTCTATTCCCGGCTAGCGATGCGATGGCGGAGGTGAGTTCCGTGATAAACGGACGGAGCCCTTCACCCCCTGCGGTATCTTCAACTGGTTTCTTCATTGATGGAAGGGCTTCAGTATCTATGGTCTTCGAGGGGGGGGGCTCTGGCTTGTCCAGGGTACCCCGCAGTCTATGTCCTCCCTCGGCGGCGGCGTCTCTTCCAGGAGCAGTACTTATTCCACGCAGGACCGGATTCACTATAACCGCGGAGGGGGGGGGCTCGGGTAGGTCCAGGGTATCTGGTGGTCTATGTCCTCCCTCAGCGGCGGCGTCCTGCGGGTCTGGTTCCGGAGCTTCCTCCAACCAGGAACGGATGTACTCTTCATTGGAATTTCTATCATCCATATAATCGTCGTCCGATTCTTCCTCGGCCCTCTGAAGTGCTATTTGCGCTAGCTCCAACTTAATCTTCAATAAGTCTTCACGCGCATTTCTAATTTTTCTATTTGATGCCGTCGATCTGTGCGACGGTGCCTTAAGTTCGGTACGGGCGTCAACCCGGGTAGTCAACGGTACAGCTCGGTTGTATGTCTTGTCGCAAGCCTTCAGTGTTCCTTCTGAACTATATTCTTCAGCACTGGTTCCAGGCGGCCTCAGTGATGACGACGCTTCAGTCTGCATCAACGACGACGGCGCTGGTCGCTCTTCACCCCCTCGCGGGGTAGGGGGGCGCGGTCGGTCTTCACCCCCTTGCGGGGCAGGGGGGCAGGGCGGCGCCTCACTTCCCCTCTCAGCTGCGGGGCAGGGTAGGTCTTCACCCCCCCTCGGGGGAGGGGGGGGCTGCTCACTCCCCTCGGTGGTGGTTGGAGAGAACGGCGGCTGGTCGTGCACGATGGGGGGTGTGCGGCGGCCCGGTCTGGCGTCGATGATCCAGGCTTGAGCGGCTCTTCCTTGCGATCTTGTCACAGGCATACTCGCTGTTTACAACTCTTCAGTATCTTCAGCTGAAGTTCCTGGCTCGCTTCCCAGGCGATCCGGGTCGCAAGGACCAAACGGATGTGCGGGACGGACGTAGCTCAGAAGCAGGTACTATGGGGTGGCTTCGAGACGTTGACGCCCCGTCGGTCGCTGGTTCTTGGACGTCTGGGCGAGTGGACTGTATTTACGATGTGGCGAGAAACAGGAATTTCAGAAACAAGAATACGTTTAGACGGGTTTTAGACTTTCTGCTACTATAGGTTCAGGAATGCCGGTGAAATAATAAGTCTTCATATATTTTTCAGGAGTCTTGAAGGGACGAGCTTCGACGTACTTACCATACTACAATTACACTATTTACTTTTCACTATTTACTTGTTATACTATCAAAAATCTATACCGATGACTACGATTTGTACGGCGGCGCTTGCGCACTGAATGAGCTCGAAACTTTACCGTGACGAGCACCTCGATTTCTCGTCCCTCCGATCAACTCAGTTTTATTGACCTTTCAATTTAACAGCCGTATTACAAACAATTGGTACATGATATCATTACAGGACACATAGCGTCAGACGCCCCATGACGTGCGCTACTGAACTATACCACACACACCCTGCATACCTTAAGGGCTGAAATACTATAACCGAATAACTATAAAAAACTATGTGAAATCGGCCCTTAGGTGGAGACTATCTTGAGATAAAAAACAAACTATGGGGGTTATCTCAATACGAAAGGTAGTGTGTGTTAGGGCATTTCATGGGCTATCTGGCGATAGTAATCCTAACAATGTGACCTAAGCCCTAGTATTGTTTATTTGCATGTGAAATGAAAGTCAAAACACAAACATTATTTATTGTTCTATAACTTAAACTATTAACAATATTTCTATAAATTAAGTTATTTTCTATACAATGGGACCTAGGCTTTCAGTTAAACACTATTTCACTAATGAAAGTCTAGGATTTTTGCTATCAAGAAATGTTTACATGGGTAAATCAGGCCTTAAACGGCAGAACTATTAGGTTTATTATACATAATTAGGTAGGTTAAGGTTACCGCTACAAAACTATTACAATTTGGCATCAAAAAACACTATAATTTACAAATTAAAGCACTATCAAAATCTGAACACAATTCTATAACAATTTAGAAAGAGGGTGCACGTGAAAAACATACCTTCGCGCGGCTCACGGCACTTTTTGCTCATTACCCTCATCACAAAATTGTTAGAGTATAAATAGTAACGCGCATACACGAACACTCAGGCATTATGATTTTGCACTCGCGGCGCACGGATGCGTCTGTCGCGAACAGTTCATAAAACAAACCGTACTAATACCAAACTAACCACAAACTAATTTCCACACCTCAGGTGTCAAAAACTGTGTGAAAATTTGATTAAAATCAGAGAGTGGCAAATAAACTAATGTTATTAATTGGTAGTACAAAGCGTTAACCAATCGGCGCGGTAATTATAGGGCTAAAATAAATATCACGTCAGAGTTGCACGGAAATTAATTACACTATGAATATTAATAGCTTTGGGTGGTGGTGCAAGTTTTGAGAGGTCGCGATTTGGGTTCAATGTTTAATGTAACTTTTAAGCGGTGTAAATATTAGGTAATAAGTTAGTTGTATATATATTCATAAACTATATTCTATAATGAAAAATTAAAAAAAAAACTTTAAGCGGTTCTTTTTTCGACTTTATCCATGGCGTGTCTGGTCGGTAATGGCGATTTTGTATACAGCCAACGTTTTACAACTGTACACTCAGATTTGATGTTTTCAAAGTAACTAATGGGTGTATGTAAAATGAAAACCTTTTAACTTTCTCTTTTAACTGAATTGTTAAAGAATAGGCTGAAAAATCTACGAATACTTCTATCTGTTTATCTGTCTGAATACTTTTATCTGTAGGTATTCTTATCTGTTTTCTAAATCTTTAATGTTTTATCTCACGGTATAATAGGTAAACCAATAAAGATTCGATATGTGTCAAAATAGATCGTTATCCTTTAAGTGGCTACCCCTTTTTTTTCTTTGGGAGCAAAATATCCTTTTCAGGAAACAACTGAAAATGTATACACTAAATTACCTATTCAAATGACTGTTAATCACAAAATCGCTACAGCTCATGCCTCAAACCGCTTACAACCCCAGAATATTGATGTAACACGTACCAGAGTGAGCGGTTGTCGTCAAAACGCGCACGTTGTGGCCCCACACCGCGTTCTGTGGCCCCACACTGCCGAAAGCAGCTTAATGGCGGTTATAAAGGGTGTTTGGTAAACAGCGAGTTACCAGTACTTTTAGCTTTTTTATACAAGGGTGTTGTTTTTATTGAGTGTACGAAAATAATGTATGTTTGGGTTGATTTTGAAATTCGTATTAGGGGATTGATTGAGTTATTAACTGGGCTGCGTGTGGTGGGTAAAATTCTGTACATTTCTGGTTCTGCTAACCCGATTTTGAAAAATATTTTACGAATAGAGTAACATGTTATTTGCGCTATTATAAGTCAGTTTAATCATGTAATTTGTAGGTAATCTGTAATGTAATTTATATCTAAAATGTGTCTTTACTTTTGTAAGTAATAATTTTGATGGAATATACTAATCTTGTCTTTCTATGGGTTTTACCTGAAATAAATAGCCAAGGAGTTAATTGTGTGTACATATTCTATGACAGGAAACTTCCAAATCAATTTTTGGCTCTCAACCCATTATTTTTCTATATAAATTTTTCTGCCAAATACTGCTCAATTTAAAAACTTCAAACCACACCATGCCACTCACACATAAAACCACAAAACAGCTTATTTAATCTTTAATCTGCTGTTACCAGTGGTTTACAGGCTCGGTTTAACTTTGAATCAGCAGTAATTTCACGGACCATGACCTCTGATGGCAAGTGTCGCTTCGAAACTTGTGTTGCTATTTATTTTTCGATTTAAAACTGAATTTACACTGAGTTGTTCAATCTGGCCTGTTTGTTACTGTGATATATGGGGGTGAAATATGCTGGCTTTTATAAGGTAGACTGGTGGTGTAAGAGCGACTGTCGTGCGTGGTTTTGAGTTCGATTTAAGGGCTGAAATCGCAATGTATTTAACAGGCGTTTGCAAAGTAGCCCGTAATCTGGAAGTTGGTGATAAACCTTTTTGATCTTTTTATTATGCCTTGGAGAGATAATTACAATTGTCAGTCCCTGATAGCTGTTTCTCGAAGACTAAGCGGCATCCGGAGGAACTCCATCATATCCATCTCTGTACCAAATTTCATCCAAAACGGTTTAGCCCTTTTTGCTTAATAGCATAATTAACAAACATTTAACTTCTCTGTCCATTTGCAACCGTACACATAAATCATATACTCCTCAATTCTCTCGAATTTAATTCTATTTCCTCGACTCCATTTCAAAACAAACACAAAACAAGATTCCTTATAAACACCACTATATCGTCAGTTATCCTTTTAATAAATTCAATATTATCCCATTTCCCTCTTCATATGAAAAACAAAACCAAAAAAGACTGAAATAAAGAAAGAAAATGAAACAGTTCATTTCATGCTTGAACCAATTCAGATCTAATTGGAAATTGCATTAAAAATTGAATCGTGTTTTCCAATTAAAATTGCATTTACACTTGGACTGGAAAATGCATGGAGAACAAAATGACTAGCGGAGATGTCATAACGGAAAATCTCCTAAGAAAGTAGCGCGACAAAATCTCAAAAGCGGTCACCGTTTGACTGGAGCTCACCGCTCGTTGCCCGCTCCCCGCGCCGCTGTATTCGAGGGCCGGTCCATTTGATTATACGCGTAAGATCCTGCCGCTCCCGCGCCGCCGCCGCTGCCGCCCCGCTGCCCGCAAAATTCGAGGCCGAGGCCTTACATGCCTTGTATAGAACCCGCCCATTATTTCCAAAATAAAATCACCAATCAATCAAGATCAATCTTTGACTCGTTATTGATTCGATCTAGTAAGTGATCACGCCTACCGTACGTTGCTTGACCTACAAGAAGGTGCCTGACCTATAAATTATCGGCACGAATCTTGAGCTCTGACCTTCACCTGCGCAGAAGTAATTTATTGGGTCCCTTTTGTGGTATGAAGTGATGCGCGGGGGCGGGCTAAAGCGGTGATTGGCCTCATAGCCGTCACTCAGGATTGGTTCTTTGCTAATAAATCACATCTGCGCAGATGTAGGTCAGAGCTCAAGATTCGTGCCGATAACTATACCTTCCTTATGTCATCTCCGTTAACTTTCCTTCCTCCGTGAGATAATGAATTTCTTTTGCAATACAGTTGTTTAATCTGTGAACATATGTGTCAAACAGTGACAATGAGAATGAACTTTTAATTTACTTTTTATCGTTACATGAAATGAAATATAATGCCAGTTATTTCTGATGTAGAGAA
The DNA here is from genome assembly GCA_033682625.1 of Helicoverpa zea x Helicoverpa armigera. Classification (NCBI taxonomy): domain Eukaryota; kingdom Metazoa; phylum Arthropoda; class Insecta; order Lepidoptera; family Noctuidae; genus Helicoverpa; species Helicoverpa zea x Helicoverpa armigera. The sequence goes on along the minus strand of JAWIIS010000056.1, from coordinate 820,915 downwards.
AAATAAAGAGTAAATGGAAATAGAGAAAAGTAATTAAATATTCAACCACCACCGTCTATTTACCAATACCTAGTCTCACTGGCTATTTTTACGTCGATAATACAAAAGTGTATTTTTATATCACCAAAAATAAAAGTATATTTTTATCTCACTGAAGAGAAGAAACATTTCTTGGAATAATCAGTAAACCATTACTTTTACCATGGAGCAAGCGTGGCCTTAGAGAGAACGCGACAATATTTGCGCGATCCATTTCCGCTCTCAATGTGCCCTGCACGTCACTTCCGCACGAATCAAGATGGCGTCGCTTCCTATAGAATTTCACATGTAAATAGAATTAAATACTGAGAGTTCTTTGCGTTTTTGCATATCCTTCTTTTTTAGGGTTCCGTACCCAAAGGGTAAAACGGGACCCTATTGTTGTCGCTCCTCTGTCCGTCTGTCTGTCACCATGCTGTATCTCATGAATCGTGATAGCTAGAGAGTTGAAATTTTCACAGATGATGTATTTCTGTTGCCGCTATAACAACAAATACTGAAAACTAGAAAAAAAAAATAGTTGGCGGCCCCCATACAACAAACGTGATTTTTTGCTCATGTTTGCTCGATATCCATAAATATAGGTATTATAGAATATTACTTTGGAGGGTACGGAACCCTTCGTGCGCGGGTCCGACTCGCACTTGGCCGGTTTTTAATAAAACCTAAAGGCTATTATTGTTGCTCTTTCGACAAAGTATCGAATGCTTAGGTTTTTATGAAGCTTAGTTGTAATAAGTATAGCTTTAACATCAGATAAGTCCAATTTTTATTCACGTGCGGGATATAGTTAAAACTGAGTTGCCCCAATTATTTTTGTAATAAAAAATAATAAGGGCAATTTTGTGAACTTTACCCAGTTCTTTTAGGATACCGTACTCAAAGGGAAACTTTTATTAACACGCTTTTATATTAGCTTCACTTGTAACTATGTATGTAAGAAAATCTTGGGAGTCTTAATTTGACCCACTTCTCGGTCTAGAAATTAGGATAAAATTTTGCACACGCTCTGTGTTCTGATGACAATACATGACTAGCTAAGAAACGTCATTAGAAATCCAACGAATCAAAAAAAAAAGATCGTGCTGAAAGTGTGTGTTTTAGTTGTTTAAAGTATCTTTTTTTAGATTTCGCTGTCCGTTTGTTCATCAGCCCATCCGTCTATCGAGCTATATCTCATGAACGGTGATCAATAAACAATTATTACAGATGATTTATTTACCTCTCAGTATCACAAGAAATAATATCAAATTAAATCAAAAATAATATCAATTTTTTATGGGGCTACCGACGTGATATTATAAATAATGGCCCAGAACTTATTCGTACTTGACCGATTTTTCAAATCCCTTCACATTGAAATTAGTATGCAAAAATCCTGCAGCAGTTTTATGAGCATTTTATTGCATTGTTCTTGTCTTATCTGCCCTGCGACTTGATCTATGACCTCATAATATGGGCAGGCGAACGTGATCAATTAGCCAAGTAATTATTTATTATTATGACCAATGATTCATGTACCTCTATAAAAAATTAATATACATGTAGTAAAAAATAAAACATTTTTATGTTTTTTTGTTTGTACCCTAAAGTCTCCGAAACTACTGAACCGATTTGAAAAATTATTATACTGTTTTAAGGCTACACTTTTCCCGAGTAACATAGGCTATATTATTTTATTCCGGGTGGGTTTTAGTCAGTAAGAGTTTGACACTTCCTCACGCTGCACTCACAGCGGGAGGTGTCATTTGATGCTTTTACAAAAAATGCTATCTAGGTGACAAACCGTTTATTAATTTGTCTGTCTTACCAGATGCATTTATACCTACAATTCTTTTAGCATAAGACTGGTCGTCTGACCTCCTGAACCTAATTACCTGAGAAACACGACACCCTTTGATACGACTGGTTATCAGACTGACTAATTACTGACTAGGTTCAATCAATTAATAAATTGTGCCTGCAGTAATAATGTATTTTATTTTTATCATTGCACCTGTCAAGCTTCCTCGTGTTAACAATTAATAAATAACGTCGACTCATGAGGTATAAAAAAACTGGTCAAGTGCGAGGTCGCACTCTGTAAGGGTTCCATTCAATGGAGTTGAACAAATTTAACTTATCGTTTTCAGATTTGTCCTTCAATTGCTACAAGATATCATACTCTTTTCAGAATTACATGATATAAGTATCTTTGAATATTTACCTTGACCTTGGCAGTCGTTACGGGTAGTCAGAAGGCAGTAAATTTGATACCAGTCTTAACAAGGGATATGGTGTTGCCCCCGGGTAAATGGGTTTACGAGGTCAGATATGCAGTCGCTTCTTGTAAAAGACTGGTACTCAGCTGAATGCGGTTTGACTGGAAGCCGACCCCAACATAGTTGGGAAAAGGCTCGGGACATGATGAAGTTCCTTAAGTCCGAGTCCACGAACTTGACCGGTATTTTATACTTACGTCATTATTTATTTGCAAAATAAATATCACTTATTTATAAATTGTAAACACAAGGAAGCTTGACAGACACTACAATAATAAAAATAAAGTACATTAAACCGAAGGCAGTTTTGCTTTTTACTCGGCTTTCAGAAGACTTCAGATTTCAATATTTGGTATTTATTTCAAGATTATTTAATACATTTCTGAGAAAAAATGTCTTGATAGACACTTTCAGATGGATAAGGAAATGATCTAATAGCTACATAAAGGGTTTTCCTTGAGATGTGGAACCCTAAAAAACATGTTGAAAGTGCCCATTCAATTGTATTTTCTTTAGAAAATATTGCATTTCTCATTATAGCTACTGATATTAAATCAGATATTAATTATTTAATCACACCCATTGTCCCTAGGTTTGTTCCCACCCATTATTGCAAAGTATGAATTAAAGATTATTTTTTTGCGTTCGACATTCTTGTTTTTTTATTGATGCAAAAACACCCGGATAAAAAATAGCCTAAAGATATCCTTTACTATTATGTTTTAACACGCTTGTATTAGCTTCACTTGTAACTATGTATATAGGAAAATCTTAGAATGTCAATTTGACCCACCTCCCGGTTTTCAATTAGGATAGAATTTTGCACACGCTCTGAGTTCTGATGAAAATACATGGCTAGCTAAGAAACGTTACAAAAAGCTTGTTTTTTAGTTTTTGACCTACATTTTTAATATTATTTTCTTTCTGTGATAATTGAGACAGACAGACAATGTTACTTTGCGTTTACAATATTCATAAGGAAATTAACTCCATAGGTAGATATGACGGTAGGAAAAAAATTGCAACGCAAGTACGTCAAAGTTAAGAGTTATAAATGAAATGTCATTAGCCTAATAAAAATAAGGGAATTTACTTGACTTTCAAGGCTACTAATATCATATAAAATAATTTATCTACAAAGTTATATTGTAAATACAAAGTAAATACTACAGAAAGAGGTGCAATATTTCCGATACGTATAATAGGTGGTTTCATGCAAATCTCTTGGAAACTTTTCCGAACACCTGGATAAAATGTAGCCCATGCCCATAGCCCTACCTGATAAATGGACTGTCTACCGCTGAAAAACGTTTTCAAAACTGTTTGGTAGTTGCTGACATTAGCGCGTGGAGTAAAAAATTATGATTTATTAGATGCTTATACAATGACGAGAAAACATGTTTTTGTTTGTACTTAGGGCTCCGAAACTACTGTATCAATTTGAAAAGTTCTTTCACTGCGGGTGTAACCGCGGGAAAACGGCTAGGGTCTATTCTATTCTATTTTTCTTTATGGCAAATTGTCAATGCCTATGTTGACGATTCTGCCACTGACGAGTGAAAAGAGAAGCACGTAGTGTTGCCAAACAAACAACTTTGGAAGAAGAACAAGGGTTTTACATAACTAATTGTAGAGCTTGTTGGGTTAAGGGTCTTACAATAATGATTAACTACATAGTTTATTTAATTTCGGTGTTAATTTTTTTCCAATAGCATCGATTTATTCCCCAAAAGGCACTAAATACATTTTTATAAAACAGTCTTTAGAAAAATTGACCCTATCTACACAATTCTATAGTCTGTAGTAAAAAAGGTCATGTCTACACGTACTAAGTGCTACTAGGTATAAATAAATTATCTCTTTAACATGAATATTAACTTAAAGTATTCACAATTGCTCCGGTTATTCCGACGACAGTCGTCTAGGGATAAGCAGGTTAAACAACCTCCTCCTTCTTTTGAAGTCGGTAAAAAAGTATAGTAGTACTATTTACAAAAAAATAGAAATATGTGGTACTTGTATTTATTTTTTATTTTGATCGGTAAGTTGCATCTTAATATTGTGAAGTTAAAGTGTTTGTTTGTTTGCACGAGATAATCTCAGGAACTACTGATCTGATCGGAAAAAATGATTCAGTGTTTGATAGCCAATTTATCAGGGAAGGCTAAAGCAAATTTTTATCCGAGTGCGCGAAGTAATTCCAACAGGATGTGGGTGAAACTGTCGAAAGCTAGTTTTAGTATATGTATATTACCTGGATTTATTAACTGGTTGTGCAGGAATATAAATTGAAACGCGATTGTTTTAAAACAAGCCATGTATCATTCAGGATTCTAAAAATCAATAATTTCTGAATTATTAGTAATTGCATAATCTAAACAAATATAAGTGATCAATCCAGAGTTTATGATCCCTTACTCTCCAAATCTAAACATAACTAAAATATGTGAAAAATGTGCCATTTTTTCTGTTATTAAAACAACAGAAAAAAATTAACCCAGTTAGCAAATCGTCGACATGTAAAAATACTGCATTCCAACATTTATTTATGAGTAACGAGACCGAACACAGACATACACCTTTAAACCCTTTCTATTCTGCGAAGGTCTCAAAAGTTGTACAATATCAAGGCCCTTTATTTTTGAAGTCAGTTAAAATAAAATGTCTATAAATAAAACAAATAATTAATATTCATTATGTATTCTTTTGTATGCACTTAGTAGCTTTATTATGTTGATGATTAATTATAAAGGTCATTGACTGTATAGATTTTGGTTGTTTATAAATATGGATAAACAATAGACAAAATTTAAACATGTGTCTAGTCGTAACTGAGTCGTTTGAAACCGTTATCTTATCTAATATTACGTGAAAAGTCGTGGTGGCCTTGTGGGTTAAGAACCAACCTCTCAAGCTTGTGAGTTCCATTACAGCTCAGGCAAGTATCAATGCAACTTTTCTAAGTTTGTATGTACTATCTAAGCATATCTTGCATCTTACATGGAAACTTAAACTATAAGTCCCGGCTGTCATTGAACATCTTTGGCTTCGTTACGGGTAGTCAGAAGCTAGTACCTTCAGAAGTTTTACCTAGGGTATTGGGTTGCCCGGGAAACTAGGTTGAGTAGGCCAGTCGCTCCTTGTAAAGCACTGGGGCTCAGCTGCAGCTGGTTAGACTGGAAGCCGACCCCAACATAGTTGTGAAAAAGACTCGGGAAATATAATGTTTTTCTTCTAGCTGTATTATCATTATTGGTTACAGCCAGTGTATCATCAGACTCGTCACCACAGCTGGCGCAGTGGGGCTCGTCAATAGACGCGCTGATGCAGCGACTGCAGCGAGACTCCTGGGAGCGCGAGGAAGCGCCATGCTTGCAGAGCACGCTCACACTCTTGCACAATGTCAAGAACCATACGCTGTGGGCTTCTTGGAGTAAGCTTTAGTTGCAATTTCTTAATTCTTTGTTGTCTAATATGCCTATTGAATCTTGCTTATCATTAGACTAAACTTCGTACCTAAGGCACGTAAACGAAGTGATCGGCCAAATCATACCTACTGTAACTTTGAAAGCACGTATTCATAGTTGTATATCCAAATGGTTGCTACGCTTAGAGTTACGGATTCGATCCCCTTACGAGGCTCCTGAAATTGTTCTCTGAACTGGGTGTTATGTGCATGTATGATTGTGTATTTATTGTTACACACGTGAAATTCCTAGCGTTGGGTTTAAGAGAAAAATAGTTGAACCTATATGGGATTGAAAACAGCGTGAACCTATTTTCTTTCAATTAACTTCGTCAATAACTATAAGACTTCCTAATGTAACAGTCACCCTCTAATTCGTTCATCATTGATTTCCTTTCATCATCATCTATTTTATTCCGTCCCCTTTTTCTCATAACCATCAAAAATATTAACCCCAAATCTTTCCCTTCCAGTTTGGAACGCCAACTCTCTCATCACGGGTAATATGTACAGTTCCCATTCAAACTTCGGAAACTTCGATCAGTGCATGAAGCCACCTTGGCTTCATACCCATCCTGAACTCAAGACCAAGTATTGTATCGGAAAGATGGCGATACCAGGCGAGGTGAAGGACAAGCCTGAGTACGATCCTTATGGATCTTCTGTGGAGTATCTTAATGTGAGTATTGAAATTAGCTGGTTTTCCTACTGTCCCATGGGAACTACTGCTCGTACCTGGATAAAATATAGCCTATGAAACTTGGGAATAGTGTAGCTAACGAAGCAACAGTGAAACCATTTTTCAAATCGGTTCATAAGTTTCGGGGCCTTTATGGTACAAATTAAAAAATGTTTCCTCTTTATTATATTAGTACAGATATATCTTTTCACACTGGCGTATTTTACGTACGGTTTTTCTGGGCTACACAGCTCGATTCGTAAGGGCCGGTTTCGCGCGATTTTACGTCATTTTTGTATCTGCATTAATTGTAAATTGGTTGCCCGCTCGCAAAATCATACTTAACCCTTTAACAGTGAAATAATTTTTCAAATCTGTCCAGTATGTGCTACGATTACCGCGTTCAAACAAACCGGTTTATAAATTAGTATAGATTGACCTAGGAACAGGCTTCAGACATTTCTCGATTGCCATTGCTATAATTACAAAAAAAAACGATTTAAGGACAAGCATCATGTAAGATTAAATTTTATAGCCCATTGTTATTATTCGCTACAATTATTTCTATCTAACAATAAGTAATTATAACAGTGACCAGTTCAACAGTAATTTCACTGTAATTGTTCATCTAAGAAAACCTTCATCACCTACAATTATGTGATTTATAAAGGATCATTTATAAAGAAGTGCCATAGTTTGCATATTGTATCATTATTTTAATTACGTATCATATTGTTATTATTTGATCGTTAATGCACGTGATCATTTTGCTTAATAATAAATGTCGGGCACAAGTTCAAAGACAACAAACGTCAGTTTTCTTAAAACAACTTTGAAAATTCGGCTAATTCTGATTCGGATTTTTGAGCCCAAACTTCAAATAAACTATCTTACCATGAAGTACTGGTTGCCCGATAACTGGGTTAATTAAGTCAGATAGGCAGTCGCTCTTTTTAAAATACTGGTAAGTACCTAGCTGCAACCGGTTAGACTGGAAGCAGACCTCAACATAGTTGGGAAAAGATGTAGGTTTTGCAGCTCGTGATAAAAAATCTACAGAGATGCCGAACTATGTCAAGTTGTTCCATATACGATCTTATGGCGAGAGGAGAGTTGCTTTTCTCAACCATCACCGTTTAAATTTGTCTATTTCTCACTTTCCAGTCTCCAACACTATCAGGGTTACCAGTGAACGTAGTACTATGGGGTCTATGCGTGCCGGCGACTTGCGGCGCTCGCGGCGCGGCGCGTCTCGCATCAGCGTTGTGTGAGATCAACGCGTGCGCACCTGGTGCGCCCGAGTTAGTGGTCGACCACTGCCAAACTGCTGGAGAAAAGATGGAGTATAGTGCTGGATTTTATGTGTTTATGTGAGTATTGTTGTTTTGTATTTTACCCTGGGATCATGTGAACAGATCGAATGACTTATCTAAAGAAAATCAGTCAGCTGCATAGGTCATATAGTAAGCAACCAATTGCGTGGACACAGGTTCACTTTCTACTCCCTCACTCTCATACTCCGATATTATAACACTCCGTCCTAACCGGAGAGAGATTTGGTGCAGGACTCTTATACTTAGAAGAAGAAAGTCCGTGTAGGACCAGATGACGTAGTTCGTTGGCGTGACGGATTCGATTCCCAAAACAACATGTTGCAATAATCTTGTAAACTATGCTTAGTTTAGAAATATTATTCTATAAGGTAATATTTCCACTAAACTTGATTAACAGAAAAAAATCCTTATAACTAGAGTTGTTATCTTTTCGCCCAAAGTCGAAAGGACCATGGGCTTTTTCCTAATGACCTGTTTAATGGTCCTTAGAGACGATAACACGTGGAGCTATCACATATATTATGTAATTATCACTTACATTACGCTTAACTTAGCAGCCGGGTGATTCTAATGGAATAAGAGTTTAGTTTGTTAGATGCCCGACGAAAAAAAAATATGTTTCCAGATTCCCATATATTTATTTGGATGATAGATTAAGTATCTCATAAATCTTAGCATCAAATTATTAACCCCATAAGAATCAAATGCTTAGTGCACCGTTTTAAGAAGACTGGAGAAATGGTTTACATTGTAGGCATCTTAACCCTCTCGACATTCTATGCGATTATTCATATTTTCGTGAAAAGACTTCATCAATTGTTTGTTTTCAGAATATTAATAGTATCGCTGATACTAATAGCAGCAGCATCTACTTACTATAGAAGTCATATAGCCAATGATGATCAACCACCAGATAGTATAGGTAAGGGATACACATTTACTTTACCATACTCAGCAAAAGTCTTTGTAAATATTTATGATTGAATTTTTGATGCGGGAGGATTCGTTATAGATGTAGTGGGAACGTCAGACACTCAATAAAACTCACCATGTTCCTTCTGGAGCCATTTGTGTACCAGGATCGCAATTACTCTTTCGAAAAATCCCACATCATCCTCCGAGCCTTTTTCCCAACCATGTTGGGGTCAGCTTCCAGTCTAACCGGATTCAGCTGAGTACCAGTGCTTTACAAGAAGCGACTGCCTATCTAACCTCCTCAACCCAGTTACCCGGGCAACCCGATACTCCCACAAAAAATCCCACAGCCCTATGTATTTATGTGCTACCTAAAGTGGTGCTGTCAACAACACCTAAATTCTCTTTTCAAGACAGCACAAAATAATCATTTGAATGCCTAATCTAAACTAATTGAGGTAAATCTTGAACATTCCAGAAACAATAATAACAAAATCGTTCTGCTTGAAGAAGAATCGTGATGACTTATTAAAGGAGAACAAGGAAGAGATCAGCGTGATGAATGGCATGAGGTTTCTCACAGCTGTGACTGTTATATCAGTACATCAGATGTTTTATATGGTCATGCTGGGGATTGCTAATGGTCAGGATTATGATAAAGTAAGTGCTATACTAACTAGTGCAGGCATTGTCATCATCACCATTCATCATGTCCCACAACAGGGCACAATACAAGGAAATAATCAGTACCACTTGCTTGGACTTACACTTGCTCAAGTTGAATTGACGATTTCAGAATTGAAAGATAAGAGTAGGTTTACTCGTGATGTTTTCCTTATTTATTACCTAAGATATTATTTTACTAAAAAGGTGGTAAACAAAAAACTTGCATTGTGATATATCTATAGACAGCTATATTGGAACTGGTTAAGAGTTAATTTTTTGATCTCGATTAAAAATAGAAAAATCTCATTCTCGATTATTTCACGCTTATTCCAAAGTAGAATGGACACAACTAAGTACATATCCCATCAGCAATGTCAATTGGATCAAAAAATTTATGATTTCAGAACCTCGAAGGAATAGGAGGGATATTCCTTCATGTTGATGTAATCGTTGACACATTCTTCGTCATGTCTGGACTTCTTCATATCAAGGGGCTCATGGCTAACCCCAAGAGACAGCAGAATCTGTTCAGCGTTTTATGGAAACGTTACGTGAGGTAAGTCTCAGTCGCTTACATCATCATCATACTTTTTATCCCACTATAATACTGTGGACCCTTTTCATAGAAAGATGGAATAAGCCCATGGTTAAACTCAAACAACCGAATTAGCAAAAATGGTCCTAAAAAGAACCTGTTTTAGTACTAGGCGTAAACAATCGTCTCAAACAAAATTAATTACTTTTTAAAATACATTTTATAATAAGGTGAAAGAGAGTTTCCTCCATTAAGTCAACGGTGTCCAACATATAGATATGTACATGAAAGACACACTTAGAATGTACATCATAACTTACTGAACTTATATTGGTTATTGCCTGACTGGTACTTGAGAGGCAGGTGCTTTAACCATGACCTGCTTACTATGTAAATATTGAATTTACATAGAGCATTATTTATTATTATTTAGTTGATTTCAAGTTACAGCATATTCTTTTTCTTACAATTATTACATTCATCGATCTCTTCTGTAAGATTTCCATAAATCAACATATTTTGTTCCAGATTAATAGGCCCCTTTGCACTAATAATCTTCTATTTGATATCGGTGTCAAAGCACACTGGGTCAGGACCGGTCTGGATTTGGGGCAACAAATTAGAAGGAGACATTTGTTCTGAGACTTGGAGAGGAAGCTTGTTAATGCTCAACACTGATCCTAAATACATTGTATGTAGCACAGACGTTTTCATGCCTGTTAGCATCGTCACGGGTAGTCAGGAGTCAGTAAGTCTGACACCAGTCTTACCAAGGGGTATTGTGTTGCTTTGGTAACTGGGTTGAGGAGATCAGATAGACAGTCGCTCCTTGTAAAACACTGGTACACAGCTACATCTGGTAAGACTGGAAGCCGACATCAACATAGTTGGGAAAAGGCTCGGGAGATGATGATTTATCGTACAAAAGAGGATGAAACATACTTGTGTGTGTAAATCACTTAGTCGTTTCTGAGTCGTCGGCTTATACAAAGACATTGTATTTCTGAGATAAAACATCAGTAACTTTAATATACCTAAGTATAATTTCAGCTATCTACTGGATGTTAGGTATTTTACATGGCATGCCTCTGAGATTATCATCAGCTATCCCTTCTGGCAATTATCTAACTATGTTGATAGTTCTAGCATGCTCGTATCTTAGGCTGTATACAGAAGGAAACCTGGTAACAGGCGCCGATCTTCCAGATTCTAAATAGAACAGAATATTAACCGCTGGTAGAAAAGTGCCATCTACTATATATTTAGCTTTCTTTTTGTACACAACCTTTTCTTTTTCAACGTCACCAAAAATCATCAATGACCCCTCCCGCTGTGTGATCTATATTTTTGACGTTCACAAGTGCTTATAAAGGCCTAGATTAAATAAAATGATTTGTCTTTGGCTTGGCTTTGGTTTTGACCTTTACGTGTTTTGACCTAACAATTTTAGAGTAACCTACTTTTTTTTCAAATATTTCAGTGTCACGCAGTAACTTGGTACGTACCATGTGACTACCAGCTCGCGATCTTGGGAACTCTACTCTTTTACTTCTACAAGAAGGACAGAAGACTGGGTCTAGCTGCCTTCGGAATCGCTGCAGTCTTGTCTCTGATCATACCAGCAGTTCTGACGTATTGGTACCAACTGCCTGTCGTGCATTTTACGGATTTGGGGTAAGATGTTTTGAGACTAGCCTTTTAGTAGGATACATTAAATTACATAGGGCTGACTCTGCACATGAAAAACGACAGATTTCAATAACCTATCTATCTAATCTTTAAATAGTTTGTAAGTAAGTATATTAAAATTGGTCGGCTGTGCTCTAACAGGGTATCATGTAGGTATGTATTTACATTTTATAACATCCTATGTATGTATCCTCATGATCGCAATAAATATTTGAAGACTGTAATGTTATAATAACTACATACCAACATTCATTCATCAAAATTATATCTATGTGGTACAAATCAAGAGATATGTTATTGAAATCCACCGTAGGTAAATGGATCGTGTAAATCAATTGCAATTTTTTTTTCAATCTGAAGGTTGTAAAATTTTTGATTGGAAGGTTGTAAGTTTCCACAAAAGTCGATACTAAAATTGTTTTCTTTTGCAGTAAATTGCTAAACCAACTGCGTAACTATTGGGAGATTAGTTACACCTACACCCCGAGCTACAGTCGTGCTGGTGCCTACCTCGTCGGTGTCGCCATGGGCTACCTCATGACTCTCTACAAACCTGATGATTATAGGAAGACTGTATCTTTGGTAAGCTCAGGATAATAAATCATCATACGTTCCTGAAGAAAGCTATTTACCTCTATATGAAGATAACTTTAAACTTTAACTTCATCATCATCATTATCCACCTGCCTAACTTATCGTGGTTTAAAAACTTCTTCGCTCGCAAAACGCCATTTTAAATCGTTTTATGTATGCCTTACTACATAGTACACACAACATTGTATGCCTTATTTATCAGTCTTTATGCACCTTTTCAATTACAATCAAAAAGATCAAACAGTTTTTTTAAGCAGATCTTCATTCAAGCATTATTTTACAGTTTCTTTGATTCTAGAGCTTCCCCGCCCACATCCGACTTTTTGTAAGACAAATAGTCGGGCCGATTTTTTGTAGGAGTACCTAATCAAAATTCTCTGACCAACTTTTAGTAGGACGTGTACATTACACTATTGCTATCAGCGTGTTCCATTTCTTTCCTTGGTCACCGATCATCGGACTTTGGTGAGCCCAAAGACCATCAGCAGTGTTATCCTTACAACTTTTATTTTTTTTTCATTCATAGACATTTTCCATCCTCGGAACAACACTGGCTCTGGTTACAATGGTGCTCATAATGTTCCTGGGCCAGTATTACTTGTACCGGGAGTATGCGCCAATAGAAGCTGCGTTTGTGGCTGCTACCAATAGGATCGTGTGGGCTGTGGCTATCTGCTGCATCATTGCGTTCTGCGAGTATGGGACTGTTCGTAAGTATGTTTAAGACTACATTCGTGTAACTGGATAAAAAGTAGCTTAAAGCTTTGTTTGATAAATGGACTGTACCTATATTTTTTTTATCATAGTTTCTAAGATTAGCGCGTTGAAACAAAGAAACCAACAAGCTTTTCAACTTTAATAGATGTATAGACAATATTCATTAAGACACTCCTAAAGTAATGAGTAAGGTCTCTGAGCTTATCCCAATAAGCGTGGAAAGACCTCAAGAGTTAAAAATACCAAATAAAAATACTGATCAATTACCTCTGAATTTGTAAGAGATGTTTTCTGTTGTAAGCGTAAACAGAATAAGATATCCTTGTCCCATTTCTTTGTATTTTGAATTCCAATTAAATATCTTGCATTATCCTTATTTCCAGCTATCGTCTCTGACATACTAAGCGTGCCTCTGTTCACGCCGCTCAGTCGACTGTCATACGGTATCTACATGATACACCCTCTCATCATACAACGTAAGACTTTCACACAGAGGGCGCCTATCACGTATGATTTGTTTTCAGTGGTGAGTTTTCTAAAGTTCATTGATTAAATATTTACAAGTCATAGTTTTACTGTCACAAAGTAAGTATTTGAAATAAAGTTTTGACTGTTGGCCTCTTAGGAACCCTATTATTCACCATCCGCCTAGGCTGCTTATAAAGTGATTTGATAGCAACTTCTAATCTTAATCATATGCTGCCAAGTTCTAGTGCTTTACATAGAACGACTACCTATCTGATCACCTGCACCCAATAAGCCCAGACAAGCCGCTACCCCTTAGCAAAACCGATTGTCAGACTTTCCGACTACCCGTAACAACTGCCTAAGATGGAGGAAGTCATCATGTCAAGATGGTCACCAATCTACAGACTGACCTTGTTTGACCCTGTTGTTTTATCTTACGATCCATTGGCCCATGAGGCTGTAACTTAGCCACGAGCTCCGTTCTTATCTCTTCTTTTTAGAGAATTAATGAATATTTGTTTCAGATCTTCGACACTACAGCTACCTTAGTGATGTCGGTTACCCTAAGCTTCGCCATGTGGCTCCTCATTGAAGCCCCGTTGATCAACATGAGTAATCACTTTCTGTTTAACAAGTATGTATTATAAAATATTACTTATCGTCATGAATTTGGGTATTTGGTTAGTATCGAGTTTTGAGCCTAGTGGTTAAAGAACCAGCTCCTTAAGTAAGAGTCAGATTCCACCACATCAAGTACCAATGCAGCTGAGTTTTACATGTTCTTTCTAATTTTATATGACAGAGTGGGATGAAAGAAAACATATATAGAGAACCTGGACTTTAAGGACTGTATGCGCCAATGCGCTTTGAGCAGGACATGCTCGTGCCTTCTCTCTATGAGAGAATCATCTTTTAATACCACTTGCTCTTGACTCATAGATCCCATTTGAGGTTACTTTATTTCATGCATTAACTATTTCATGTATTTCACAGATCAAAAAGTGTACAGACCAACAAAGTATTAGAAAAAGAATCAGAGAAAAATGGTTACATCACACACCAAAATGGGACAGCGAAGTCAAAAATATCGTGAAAATCTACTTTATTTTTACCATCCAAAGATAAAAATAATAATGCCTTTTAGTAGAAGTGCTATTAAAAGTATTAATAATCTATAGGAGATATACAAATGTGTTTTATTTACCTTTTTTTGATAACTTATTTAACCGTCAAACCTTAATTGTCCCTATATTCTGTAAGACTATTTTTAATTGGTGGTATTTTAAACCCCAGCGCTAAATGTGGGGTGTTATAACTTTTGAAGTCAGTGTGTCTGTTTGTCAGTGGCACGGTGTATAAAGGCATGTATATAATAAGGACCTGTTTATTCGTTCTTGGATAAAATATAATCATTTTTGTAAATAATACATAGAAAACAATTTAGATAATTATTCATTTATTCACAATAGACTAGGCATAACTTAATAGGATACATTGACACTCTTAGCATATAAGTACTTACCTCTTTGAAACTAAATTGTCTGAACCAATTTGGATGAACTTCAGTACCTATATAAAAGGTAAGTAAAACGAAAGCAATAACGACTAGCTTTTCTTCTTTCTTATTGTGTTGATTGACATAAAGTAGCGTTCAATCGCACATTCGCTGTTATAATGGTTTAGCTTTAACTTCTTCATTTTGCTTTATGACATCACTCGATATGCTTTTGGACCTAAAAGAAGAAAAAAAGTATAAATACCAATTTAACGAATAATTTTAAAAAATATATTTAGGTATCATCAATTGCTTTCACACCAAAACGACTGAACCAATTAAAATGAAATGTAGACAGATAGTCTAGAAGAGTCTGAGAAAGAACACAGGTAGGCTAATTTTATCTGGGTGCATGCGATAGCTACGGATGCTGTTGTAACAACTGGGAACATTTCGTACATCCAAAATTTGATGTAATCAGTATTCATATCCAAAAAGAAACTTACTTGTTAAATAGGAGATGATTGCACAAGTTGATAAAGGGAGCTTCAATGAATAGCCACATCGCGAAACTCAGACCTGTCGCCAATGTCAGGTCTCCAAACGTATCTGTAACCTAGAAACAAAAGAAAACATAAATATTTAATTGAAAAGAAACACTGGAAGTAGAAGATGTTTTGTTATGTTTAATACCTCATCAAATTACAGCTATTTATGTCAGCCTTTGTGGCATCTTGGCCCAAAAAAAAATCCTCAAAATTTTGTTCATACAATTTAAAACTCCAAATGCCAGCTTCTCATGGAAGAAAAAAAGCTTTTCTTTTAACGACGTCAAAAATCATCAAATGACTCACGTCCCGCTGTGGGTTAGCAGCGGTGAGGGAGTGTCAGACTGACGAAAACCGTCGTGTTCCGTCGTAGGCCTTTTATGTACCAAGGCCACGGTAACTCTTTCGAACAATCCCGCAGCCCCAAACAATCCCGCAGCCCCGAAGAAAACAAGCTCATAAATACTTTCACAAAGACAAAACAGTTACACTGTATGTCAAAATAGGGAAATCGTCTAAATATACTTCAAGAGTAATTTCGCAATAGCATACCATCGCAAGTCCATCAAACGTCATAGGTGTTCGTTTAGCAAAAATCCTCCGTTGTATAAGCAGAGGGTGTATCATGTAGATACCATAGGAGAGACGGCTGAGTGGCGTGAATATTGGTAGGCTTAGCAGGTCAGGGATAAAAGCTGCAAATAAACAATATGGAGTTAAAAAAATGCCAGATAATATAAGTGACGAGGAGAACAACACGGGACCCCCAAAAGGGAAAAACATAATTCTACGAGTTATTTAATAAACCTCAATGGCACATATCGAGATGTTTTAGAGGAATTACAGTAGATATTAAAATATAAAAAGTAGAGACAGACGGTAGGTACTAAAGTAATTGCTACAACAAGAAGTAGACAGTGGGTCAAAACAAAAATATTATATTTTATACAATAGCAGTTGAATTGGTCTATTGTTTGGTCAAATAATGGGCAGATACACTAAATTAATTCTTAATCCAACAGAATAAATAACTTCTTAAAGTACTCACGAACTGTCCCATATTCACAAAGCCCAATAATACAGCAGATAGCTGTCGCCCAAACAACCCTGTTGGTAGCTGCTACCACAGCCGCTTCTAGGGGCTCATACTCCTTTAGTAGGTAGTACCAGCCCAGTGAGAATACGGACACCATTGATACGAGAGATACTGCTACTCCTAGTATTGACCAGAACTGTAAGAAATAAAATAAACAGATCTAAATTAATATGACAAGGTACTCGCTATTATCTAGTTGGCTCAGGGTCTATTACTACTCAAGAATAATGATGAAGATGAAAACTATTGAGGTTGTTTTAAAATTTCTTCGCTACGCGCTTCTTTTGTGGAGTCTGCGGCTAACAGCCGCATGGGTTGAACGATCAAAGGTAAAGCTACTCTTGGCAAAGTAATTTAGTATCAAAAAGTTCCAGGTAACCTACAGAAGCAATCCATTTTTACAGGGTAGTTAGAAATTAGTATTTCTGACATCCAGTGTTATAGGGGGGTATCATCCATCTTATAGGTTCAATAGCTCAAATAGGCAGACATTCTATGTGGAACACTGTATTCCGCTGCATTCAGTTACACTCTAAGTAGATGATATATTTGTGTAAAGACTTTGCATAAAATATACATAACTTACCTGAGATACAGTCTTCCTATAATCATCAGGTTTGTAGAGAGTAATGAGGTAGCCCATGGCCACTCCAACCAGGTAAGCACCAGCGCGACTGTAGCTCGCCATGTAGGTGAAGCTTACCTCCCAGTAGTCACGGTATGTGAGGTACCATTTGCTGAAATGAGATACTCTTAAAACAGCACATACTAGAAAGAATGTAAATACATTTATTCACGCCGTTGTCTATGTGCCATAGCACATAGACAGCTACAACAAGAAAACGCGCGAGTAGAAAGAGAACACATATTAAGGGGAAATATGTGTCACACCCACGTGAAACGTACTTCGTGTCTTACCAAGTCTGAAGTTATTTGGCTACCTAATTCATCTATCTAACTTCGAGCTTGCAAAAGAATGGGTAAAGCATTTTGCAAGAGGTATAGGATACCAACTTTATAATTTTTTTCTTAGCTTGGCTATAAAATTTGAACTGATGACTGCTTCTATGGTGTTCGTTGGTAGCAGTTGTCGTTATATGGTTTTAAATAAAACTATTTTAAGAGGCCGTAAGGTGAATTTCAATAAACTGACGCTCTACATAAAATCAAAAGCTTAAATGATAAAAATATAAGAAGAGTTCTTACCCAACATTAGCAAAATGCACTACAGGTAACCGGTACCAATACGTGAGAACACCTGGTATGATCAGAGACAAAACTACAGAGGTTCCGAAGGCAGCTAGACCAAGTCTTCTATCCTTCTTATAGAAGTAGAAGAGAACTGTTGCCAAGATCCCGAGCTGGTAGTCACATGGTATGTACCAGGTTACCAGATCACACTAGAAAAATATGGAAAAATGGATGAATTGTGGTAAACGTATACTTTTGAAATAGACTTTTATTCTATTGCAGAGATCCAAAATGGTTTGAATTTTTACTTCAGTTCGACAGCCACGTGGTCAATGCGACAACAGTGGACAGTATAGGAATGCGTGAAAATATTTAGTGAGATAATCGACATACACGCTCGACTCGCGACAGCATTTCCATTCTGTGACAAATGACGTGTAGCTTGCGACATTCCCCTGTTTTTAAATTGCACGCCCTAAGTATTATTGCAGTATTACGACGTTCAGTTTTCTGGTCTTCCTTTCTTAACGTCGCCAAAAATCACTCACAGATACTCAAGAAAATTATTCCTATAGTAAATCGTTTTTGTTGCAAACACAAACACTGCTAAGGATATCTTCAGAGAATAAGAAGGTAGAGACTAAACATACTACACATATTTTTGTACAAGAACTTCTTCACTTACCATATCATCTACTCTAGTGCTAAGCATAAGCAGACTCTTTCTCCAAGTCCTGCGACAGACTTCTGGCTCGAACTGACTGAACTGAGGCCAGTGGGGACCAGACCCTGTGAAGTCTGACACCGAACATAAGTAGAATATCACCACTGAAAATGCTCCTATTAATCTGAAAACATACGCAAAATTATTGAAGTATATGGAAAGGGAAGAAAATAATATAGCATCAAAAATACCATAAGATTTCATGCCTTTTTGTAATGCCAGCCCAATTATTCGAAAAAAGTACCGCGACCTTAAAACACTTAGGACTCCAATAAGATTTCAGTTAAGTAATAGTAAGTAGTTCTACAATGAATCCTTTTCCAAAAGGGGGAGAGATCCTTTAATAATTCAAGATCAGCAGAAACAACAAAAACTTACCTCACATAACGCTTCCACAGAACTACGAAGAGATTTTGATTTTTGTAAGAGTTAGCCAGAAGACCTTTTATATATAGTAGACCAGACATCGCGAAGAACGTATCCACTACCACATCTGCGTGAAGAAGAAAGCCTGTTGGACCTTCAATAGCCTGAAAACAAGACATAACAACTTTAACCGGAATTACATGGCGTACAATTATTACTTGTTTCCGTAAGCTTTCACCCGCGTCCCGTAGAACCTACCTACTCCATGTATTCGGACAAAAGTAGCCTAGAAAAAAGGTTGTCTGCCCCGCTTTAATGCCAATACTACTTAACCGCTTTCAATAGCAATTTAATACACAGATAGTCTAGAGCCTAAGAAAGAACTGATTTATTTTCACCCAGGTGGGGGACGTATTTATCATTAGACATGGATAGAAACTTGTGGAATAGCTAGTTTTTCCATAAAAACATCACAAACGTGCTCTCGCTATGGCGGCGTATTGGGCTGACAAAGTGTACTTTCACTATAAGACATGTCATCGACACGAAAAAAGAAGAATCACATACAAATTACTTTCGCATGAAAAAGAAAAAATAGCCTCAACTGATTTCAAGTTTGAGGTGTTAAAACGTACCATATTAAAGTCTCTAGTATTAACAATCCCCAGCATCAAAGCATAGAACAGTTCATGTATAGCTATGACAGCCGTCGCCACTATGAACCGTATCCCGTTCAATATTCGTATCTCTTGCTTGTTCTCCTTCACCAAGTCTGCGTAATTCCTTCTGATGTCGAAGGATTCTGTTATTATTGCTTCTGAAATATTTAAGTCATGAGTTGGACTATTTTACAGTAATTTTAGCTGGTGTAGCTATTACCTAATCCATCGTAAAAAAATCGGGGTGGTCTATTGGTCTTTAAAGCATGAGTGTGGATCTGAATCCAGTCCAAAGAAATACCAATGCAGCTTTGCTAAACTATGTGTTCTTTGTGAGTGTATCTTGAACACCGGCGCCTTAGCAAAGGTGAAGGCAAAACCTTTTGCGGAAACCTGGATTTTAAAATCTAAAATCGCTAGTCCACCTTGAGCAAACTTTTGGTGTTCAATGCTCATTCCATCTCTGTATGAGAAAAGGCCTATGCCCAGCAGTAGGACAATAAAAAGGCTAATAATGATTAATCAAGACCTGATACACTGGTAGAGTAATAAGAGAAATAGATAACTTACGCAAGCATTGATCATCATCCAAACATACTGAAGTTTGATCATCATCATTAAGTGTTTGCATTTGATAACATGTTGAAACCACAGCTGTTACTATTGCCAATACTAATATTGTTCTGCAAAATTAAGAAATGAATATGATAAGAATTGCAATTATTGATGATAACGAAACGAATGAAGTAGATATTTTATGTCATGAAAGCAGATCACTTAACGCACATAAGTTTGGATTACCCGCTATTGTAAGTCAAAAGGTGTACAATAATTCTCTCTTCATATAGTTACAGTTTTTAAATCTCGACAAAAGTTGCAAGTGCAATATTAATCTTAAAGTCGCAAGTGACTCAGTGCACAAGTTAATTTTCGAAGTTCTTTCATTCTTTCATAAAGTATCTTGCTACCTTATATCAAACGAAGTCTTAGAAAGAACCAGCTTCTGTTATAGGTTCAGACCACTAGCTTAATTTAAAATACTCACATAAAGACATAGAAACCAGCAGTATACGGTGTATTTTCTCCAGCAGTTTGGCAGTGGTCGACGGTGACATTGGGCGCGTTGGGTGCGCACGCGGTGACGTCACACATCGCCGCGCCGAGCCGCGCCGCGCCGCGAGCGCCGCACGACGCCGGCACGCATACACCCCATACTAGCTCATTCGATGGCAGACCCGATGGTGTTGGAGACTGGGGAAGAATGAACTTTATTTCCACTGTGATTTGGACTTTATCACCAACCCGCATTGAGTAAGTGTTAATGACTCATGCTCAATCCTTCTCCGTGAGAGAGGAGGCCTGTGCCCAGTATTGGGGCTATAAAAAGGCTGCATCAGTAAGATTGATTTTTCTTTATACTTACCCAAGATATTGTCAAACAAAAACGCCTACTTTTTTCAATCTCTCCTTACCTACTCCTCTGTATTCAATATTGTAAAGCTCAAGAGTTTGATTTGTTTGTTTGAATCTCAGAAACTAACGTCCTGATTTGAAACGTATCATTTATTGTTAAATATTATATAGCCCATTTGCCGAGGAAGGATAGGTTACTTTTTATCCGAATGCGCGGAGCTGTCCCCACGAGACGTAGGGGTCAACTCTAGTTATTATTGACACAGATTGCAAAAACAAAAGCTTTTATTACATTTTGTCGGTCTTTATTTTGAAAACAAAAGACGTCTGGCCATTAACAAAAGGACAATATAGACCAAAACTAGTAGTAGGTACAGTTGTTTATATGCCGAGTTCAATGACCCCACTGATCAATCCGAATACACAGTTATGTGAAATCAAAAGCCTGAATATAGGCCATTGATCAAAATATGATCAAAAACTAGACAGAACCAACATTATGGTGTGGTGTTCAAAATGTCACCTTATAATAATAAAATCAGATTGACAGTTCGAAAACGTGACATTTACGAAACAGGAGTCACGTGTTTTCATTTTAAATTATGTAGATTTTAAAAAATATATTTAACCTTTTTCCTCTTATCTGCTAAAATATATTTAACTTTTTTCCTCGTATGTATCTGCTAAGTTTAAAAAAGTTAACATTCTTGTAAATTGTAATGCGTGAGATTTTTAAGCGTTTCTTAAATTCATATTCTCCTGCATAATAAATAAGAAATTGGGGCAAGGGCTGGGTAATGATGACGATGTATAGGGATACTCATACTACATCAAGTGGGTTATTAAATGCCCTGCTCGGAGATGGGTAGCAGCATCTCCGAAGATAAAAAATATTCCACGCATGCCCAGCCTGATGAGTATGAGCAAATCCTTCAAAGTTGGGGCAGGCAGTAGAGCTTTTTAGTCTATGTTTTTTTTTTGTTTTTTTTTTTTGTGACAGGGAATCATCAAAAGACCCCTCCTGCTGAGGCTGCATCGTGAGGGCGTATCAGACTCTTTCTAACTAAAACCCATTATGTTCGTTCTTAAGCCCTTTGTGTACCATTGCCGCGGTAATTCGCGCGAAAAATCCCGCAGCCCCGTGTGATCACATACTCACATTCAGATATTCCATGTTTCTTCTTGAGCCATATAGGTACATATGTACCAGGGCTGCGGTAAATCTGTCAAACGAACTTACAGCCCCAGTAGGTTTTGGTTTTGGTTTGGATCCCCAGTGGGCTCCACTGGGGATCCTTTAACTACTCACATTAAGATACTCTTCCACAGACCCATAAGGATCGTAGTCAGGTACAGTCTTCTTGTGATGAGTGAGCGTGAGTCTCGCGACGCAGTA
The DNA here is from genome assembly GCA_033682625.1 of Helicoverpa zea x Helicoverpa armigera. NCBI lineage: Eukaryota > Metazoa > Arthropoda > Insecta > Lepidoptera > Noctuidae > Helicoverpa > Helicoverpa zea x Helicoverpa armigera. The sequence goes on along the minus strand of JAWIIS010000056.1, from coordinate 798,664 downwards.
CTTGGTCCTGAAGTGAGGATGTGTGCGCAGCCAGGGCGGCTTCAGGCACTGGTCGAAGTTACCGAAGTTCGTCAGCGAACCGAACAGGTTCCCAGTGGGTACAGTGTTGGCGTTCCAAACTGGAAAATAAGCTTAAATTTAATATTTCAAAAAAAGTAAGACTACCGGCATCCCATTACCTGATAAAAAATAGCCTTCAGCTTTCGAATAGACTATCTAACATTGAAGGATGTTGCCCCGGTAACTGAGTTAAGGTGGTCAGATAGACAGTCGCTCCTTGTAAAGCACTGGTCTTCAGCTGCATCCGGTGAGACTGGAAGCCGACCCCAACATAATTGGGAAAAGGTTCGGGAGAGATGATGAACACTGAAGAATGTTTCAAATTGGTTCTTTAGCTTGATTTGCGCGTTCAAGAAAACTTACTTAGATTAGCTCCTTCAAGTAAACATACAAACTAATAATATTTTTAATTTGAAGGTCACTGCATTTTAATCAGTTTATTTACGATGCACCATAGACGCATCAAATAAATTAACATTTTAAATGATTGTTTATCGAAGAAAAATCCTTAATTAGCCATAAAATTCTTCTCGGGCTACACGTGATAAGATAATATTATTATGATAACAAGACTCTAGCAGACAGTCAGGTACCTACGCAACAAATTCAGTCGGAAAAACGAGATAGGTCGTAACTGCCGGGTACTATGAAATCAAAAATCGTTTATTTAAACTTGGCTGCAAAACAGCACTTTTCGAATGTCAGAAATTTACAAAAGACAGTCCCCAAACGCTCACCCTTCACTTCACTTCCTATGGGTTTTTGCTGGGAAGAAGAAGTGGTATGTATTTTATTAAAGGTATCAAAGAAATTATTATTTTAAAAGTTTTGATTTGAACTAGATTCACACCATAAATGATTCATCGATCAATCACAACTCAAACATGCCAAGTCATCAAAAAACTAGAAAAATCAGGAAATGATTAAAGTATAATAATTTTGATAAAACATAAAATCCGAATACTATTATGCCACTATCAGGCAAGCCTACGTTTTTATCATTTTTCGAGTTCTTTAAAGTCCTTTAACTAGATTTTTGATTAGTTTATGAATAAAATATAGATTTTAAATCAAGCTCTTTTGTGATTTAAATACAATCATGTCATTTGCATTTTATGTAAATAGTAACTAAATGTATTAAGATTACAAGCAAGTTATTGTCAGCCCAATCGTTTTAGTTAGCTTTCAGTTTAACGAAAATAACTTATTCAGTTTCAGCACCTACTAATTACCTTACGTCCGTAGAACGACCCCAACATAGTTGGAAAAAGGCTCGGGAGATGATGATGATGAACAAGTATATACAGGCTATCAGACTTTCTCCTGAATACTCGTAAAGACTGTCAATAATCTATGAATAACAGCCAAAACCCTGCTTCCTAACGCACCAGGAAGTGCAAACTATTCTTGAGTTGGCTTCCAGTCTAACTGGCTAAGTACCAGTGTTTTACTTGGAATGACTGCTAATCTGATCTCCTCAATATCGGTATCCCGTTGGTAAGACTGATAGTCAGACTTTCTGGCATCTGATTACCCGCAACGACTGCCAAAAATAGAAGTTGAAGGAGAAATAATGATTAATCATATACAACATGTAACTTAATTAACGCACATCCTGAAATTAGTTTGTTCAGAATCGTTAACTGATTCGATTTATATCATTTTTAATATAGGTGATTTTTTATCCCAAAAATACGTACAGTCAAAACAAATTCAAATAGACCGTAATTCAAAGTAATAAGACTTCGTGTGTCGGCTTTTTCCGTAGTTTCGTTATGTTGTGTCGAGTCGAGCGGCGCGCGGCGCGATATTTGCGTGCGTAATAGTATGACCAAAAAGTTCTCCAAGAATTGGTATAACAAATTTAGTAAATAACAATGCTTATACATGTTAAATTGAAAATTCAGTGTATGTATTATGATTATAACATAATATTCTAATTATGGTGTTTGAGGGTGTGCGTTAATTACGTTACATGTTGTATATTATGGAACTTACTCCAAGAAGCCCACAGGGTATGGTTCTTGACATTGCGCAAGAGTGTGAGCGTGCTCTGCAAGCATGGCGCTTCCTCGCGCTCCCAGGAGTCTGCCTGCAGTCGCTGCATCAGCGCGTCTATTGACGAGCCCCACTGCGTCAGCTGTGCTGCCGAGCATGATGATACACTCGCTGTAACAAATAAAAGAAAATCTGACTTAATATGAGTAGGTTTAGGTACTAACCAATTAGGGCCTTACGTATATCAGAGTTTCCTTAAATCCACTTAACAACAAAAATGAAAGACAGACTAACCGCACACAACAAACAAAACAGTCAGCTGAAAGTTGACCCGAAAATCCTGTTTCCAATCAGGCAATTTGCTTGGCTTAATACCTGATCTTTGTTGCAGTGTGTGGGACCTCTAAGAGTACAATGCATCAGCTGACTAAGTGTGTGTTCGAGTGCTCTAATCTTTAGGTAGAAAAATTTTATGTCACCAACTGCAAGATGCTGGTTGCAAAAATAGATTTTACGACTCCAAGATAATCAATAAGTCGTAAATGAGTGCCTACTTATTCTATCTATTTAAAAGTCACGATGGGCTTCAAATTAATTACGGTAAATCCTTAGTAATATTATAGAAGCAGATCTGTCCGTATGTCGCTTTCTTACTAAAACCACTGTACCGTTATTCATTAAATATTATTTAGCTCGAGAAAGGATGTAGGCTAGATACTATTTTTTCGAGTGGGGTAACTACTTCCCTCACAACTCAGGGTTTCCCGAGTGGCATAGGCTAAATTTTATCCAGGATACGGAAAGAAATTTCCCAGGACGCAGGCGAAACTGCGAGAAATAGCTGGTAAATAAAAAATTGCTGAATCATTTACTTTATGTATAGAAAAAAAAATTAAATCATAGTCATTATGCGTCATAAAATAAGTAATATACTTTGCTAAGGTGCCTCGCCTATATCTAGAGAGGCTCTCTTTAGGCAGCTGGCTTAAAGGGCTTGGTAAACATTCATAGCTATTCTTAACAGTCGGTAAACCGGTACCCACTCCTTTTTGCCCATGTAGATGCCCACGCATGTAGATGATGTCTTTCTCCAGAGCTCTGACCTTCTGGATCGGTCGTCATCAACATTATATTCTTACTAGCGACTCGCCCCGGCTTCGCACGGAATAACAATATTTCCCTAATGTATAATGGATGTTATTATACTTATAAACCACATATAAACCTTCCTCTTCAATCTCTCTATCTACATACTTAAAAAAAACCGCATCGAAATCGGTTGCGTAATTTTGAAAATTTAAGCGTACCTACAAAGGGACACGGGGACATAGGGATACAGGGACAGAAAAAGCGACTTTGTTTTATGTTAGCGGACCCGGACAAAAAGTATCTAATGGACTTGATGAATTGAACACTGAAATAATTTTTCTAATAGATTTTCCTGAGATTAACGAGTTCAAACATACAAATTAGGGAATTTAATATAGGGAAGTCTAAACTTTCCAAAGTCTTCACCTACACTAGATTGTTTTCCTGTTTCAAACTCAAAAACGTTTATTCAAATTAAAGTGATGAATCAGCACTTTTCATCAAATGTTTCGAATATCTTCAGTGCGTTTGCATACATAAATTACACAACCGAACCAAAATTATAATAATCTCGCGCGGAATCGAACCAGCGATATAAAGCTATACTTTTTATAAAGATTTAAATTATTTCATTTAAGCAACATTCTGAAAATTGACACGAAAAACCCATTAAACCCTTAAACCCTCCACTATTTTTTTAGGTAATTTTACAAGCTCATAAATAAATGAATATTAAAATAAATTCATTTATTCAATAAAATTACCAAAAAAAAATATTACTAAAATAAATGAAACTCACCAAATAAAACGAAAATGTAAAAAACAGACCACATCTTTTGACACTACCAATGCACTTTCCAAGACCACTATCACGTGAATGTCCTATAAAATTCAAATACCTACTAATAATATTTATAACAAACAACTACCTATTATTCTACTAATATGTACCAACTACCCAATAAAAATTGATAACTATAAAAACAACATGGAATAATTAATATAAATTAGGGTTCACTAAAATTAATTTATTGGCCCTTTTTTAACTTCCACTATTTATTAGGATATCACTTTTGCACGAAACTGTATATTTTTTTATGGAGTCTTATTAGACTGACATCTGTATCACTTCTGCTTAGCTGGTATTCCAAAGCCGTTATCCCAACAATATATTAAAAATTCAAAAAATGTTCTTCTAAAAAAACGAGTTATCTTACACTCATGCTATAAAGAAAGTTTGTCTTTTTGTATGTTTGTTTGTAATAGATAAACTACTGAACCGATTTTGAAAATTCTTTCACTGTTGGAAAGCTACATTATCTGCGAGTAACATAGGCTATATTTTAACCCGGTACGGGCAATACCAATTTACCAATTCCTACAGGACGCGGGTAAAACCGCGGGAAAACGGCTAGTTTTCCTATAACTTCGCAGGTGGACAAGTCCCCATAAATGGCTACTATAATAGAACATGTTTTTTTTATATGCAAATATATATTATATTGTTTTTCTATTGGACATATTTACGATAGAGCATCGACCGTCTGTGACTGTTGTTTTACATAAATAATGTACGGAATCCTTTAGGCACGTGTATGAATTGTGTGTGAAAAAAGTTGTGGTGGCCTAGTGGGCAAAGAACCAACCTCTCGAGTAAGAGGGCGCGGGTTCGATTCCAGGTCAGGCAATACCAATGCAACTTTTCTAAGTTTGTATGTACTTTCTAAGTATATCTTAGACACCAATGACTGTGTTTCGGATGGCACGTTAAACTGTAGGTCCCGGCTGTCATTGAACATCCTTGGCAGTCGTTACGGGTAGTCAGAAGCCAGTAAGTCTGACACCAGTCTAATCAAGGGGTATCGGGTTGCCCGGGTAACTGGGTTGAGGAGGTCAGATAGGCAGTCGCTTCTTGTAAAGCACTGGTACTCAGCTGAATCCGGTTAGACTGGAAGCCGACCCCAACATAGTTTGGGAAAAGGCTCGGAGGATGAGGATGGATGACGTGTATGAATTGCGCTTAAACGGTTATTTATTAAACTAGCTTTGTGTGTTGTGTGTTGTTCACTCGCGTCCCATGAAAACTTCCCTTACTCTCCGGGTGTATCGGAATTCCATCTCATCGAGCTATTCTTCTTCTTTCGTGTCGATGACATGTCTTATAGTGAGACTACACTTTGTCAGCCCAATATGCCGCCACAGCGAGAGCACGGCCGGATGCACTCATGAGGTCCTGCCGCGAGCAAGTTTCAGGGCACAGTGGACATGTGATGAGGTGGGAAATGGTCTGCATAGCAGCCCCCCATCGGGCTATGAGAGTGAAGGAATTGTGAGTGCACCTGTTTCTGCGCAAATGCTTGTGCATTATAATATGTCCTGCGCAGCTGGCTGATCATCTTGTATGAGAACAGCCTCGACGGCCAGAAATCGGCTGGGACGTTATCTTTGCTAATAATATTACTCGGAAAATTTGTTGTCCAGGAACAGTGTAGCTTCTTAATAGTCAAGGATTCTCCAAATTGGATATTGGGTTGTCCGGGTAACTGTGTTGAAGAGATCAGATAGGCAGTCGCTTCATGTAAAACACTGGTACCCAGCTGTACCTAGTTAGACTTACAGCCGATTCCGATATTTGAGAAAAAGGCTAGGCAGATGATATATAGCCAAGGCACCAAGTAAATAGAATCGTAACTTTTTGCTCTTAATCTGATGCAAAAAAATCTATAGTCATTGTGATAAGACAGTTATGTTTTGCCATAAATCAGTATTAATTTACATAATTTATATTCAATTCAGAATGAATCATTCAGAGTATTTTTTATGGGTAACGCCATAGGCATAATAGACATTCTTGGGTACAAAGATACATAAACAAGATAAAAAAATGGCCAAGTGCGAGTCGGATACGCACACAACGGGTTTCGTACCAATACATATATTTACATAGAAAGGCAAAAAAAGATGTGGGTTGCATGGGAGCTCCATAAAGTACCTATTTACTAACCTTATAGTTTTCTGTATTTATTCTTATAGCGGCAAAAATAAAATAGGTACATCATCTTACCTATCACGGTTCCTCATATATAGCCTGGTGTCAGATAGACAAAAGCAAAGTCAAGTCATTTATTTCATTTAGGCCTTAACAAGCATTGATTTGTACCGTACATCTGCCTAACGCGTTACTTTAAATACCTACTCGTAAAACGTCGTAGTTGGCCAAATACATCTCACACCCAAGAGATGTGAATGTCACTATAACGGAAGAAAAAGCACCTATGAACGTCAAAAATTATAAATAAGTTTGATTCTAGTTGCCCATTCCAAAAGTAGCTTCCCATGGGGAAGAACGAGCAAGAAAATCCATGGTTACCCTATGAGATACATAAAGACAGTGAAGACTTAGTAGTAGGGTCCCGTTTTACCCTTTAAGTACGGAATCCTAAAAATATTAACTGGTAAGAGATCATTTGATACTCATAATGAGATGCCGTTAGTTTAGTTCAAAGTCCAATAGTCCAACTAGTCCAAATTACTCAATGAAATTACTAGTAGGAACTCCTAAAGTTATTTGAATAGCAAGACCCACAATTGCAAAAAGAATGGAATTATAATTTTTAAAGGCGCTTTTCGCTTTTATAGCTTTTTTTTTCAGAAAAAAACACAAGCAGTAAATAATATGCAAACTTACTAACATTTTATAGCTGAAGAGTTTGTTCGTTTGAACGCAATTTTCAGGATTACGGGAGTAAATTTAAAAAATCTTTCAGTGTCAGATGGTTCATGTTCCTATGATGAATTCCTTTTCACAAACAAACTCTTCAGCCTTATTACAGGTTCAAATAAAAAAAACTTATTTAAAGAAAATTCTTATACAAATCAGTGACTTTACCTACACGAAACGCGGATCCCCTCTTCTTGGAAGTCGGTTAAAAACCCTATCACAAAGCAAACAATCTTGATACATTGTTTCAAGCTCATACATCCATGTGATTGGCTACAAATTGTTAGTTAAGAGCTGTGATGAAAACGGGAGGGGTTATGCTTGGTAGAAAGGGGAGGGGAGGGGGACAATCAAGGTCTTAAGGATTTATCTCAAGGGTCTATCCAAGCGTTTCTTTCTTTTGAGCGCGGATTTGCCTGTAATTTTAATTGTTATAAAAGTTACAGATTAACGCAGAAGCCGGTAAGTCTGATAACCAGTCTTACCTAGGGTATTGGGTTGTAAGGTAACTGGGTTGCCAAGGTCAGAATCAGAATAACTCGATGTTTTTAATCAATATATAAAATGTGTATGCTTCCTCAAGTAAACAATTTATAAATAACGTCGACTCGTAGAGTATTAATTGAAATTTTTATTAAATGAAAACTGGTCAAGAGCGGGATCTTGTCCATGGACCTCTCATATACTTACATCTTATTTATTTTAGGAGGGTAAGCCTGGTGTTCAGTAATACAGGACACAGACTCTATCTATCCAATGAAACGTGTACTACCATATTCTTGTACTTGATGATGAGAAATATTTTTTTTTATAATTGATTGATTTTTTTATAAATTTTAAGTTGCACCGCACTGATTGTAGCAGTACTTAACCAAGTTTCAACTTTGTTACCTACTTTTGAATAAATAATACAAAACATACATTAGATCACTAGCTTCTGCCAGCGGTTTCACCCGCATCCCGTGGGAAGCTCTGCACAAACCCGGGTAAAAAGAAGCCTATATCCTTCCTCAATTAATCGGCTATGTATCACTGAAAGAATTTTTCAAATGGAACCAGTAGTTCCTGAGATTAGCGCGTTCAAGCAAACAAACTTTAGCTTTATAATATTAACTGCACCTACTTACAACAGCGGTGTAATTGGCAACCCTTGATGTTCACCTTTGTTCTATGATTAGTTCTCATTAAGTTCTGCAATTAGCCAAACATTACTTCTAGGGCTTTCCATTGAAAAAAAAAATCTTTGTATTGTATTTATCGTTTTTGAGGAATATTAAAATGTAATCAAAAAGAAGGAAGCTAACGAGAAGGATTCAAATGCTTAATATGTCAAAAGGTTCCATTCAATTCTTTTTTCGATCAAAATTAATGCATTTCTCATCGTTGTCACTGATATTAAATCTTTACTATTACACTCATTGTTCTTAATGTTAATTATTTAATCGCACCCAACTGATTCCCGTAGCTGGATGGTGACAAAAACTATCCTATGTCCTTCTCCCGGGTCTAAGGTATCTCCCCTCTAATTTTCACCTTAAAGGGTTCAGTCATTTAAAAATTCTCCAGAAAGGGTTATTTAACAGATATTCTATAAAAAAATATCCTCCTATCTACACAATGCTACAGTCTGTAGTTAAAAGGTCTTGTCTACGCGTACTAAGTACTACTAGCACGGAATAAGGAAAGATGAGCGGAGATGCCACAATACAGGCATGACCAAAACCACAAAAACGATGAATTACGAGTGAACCAACGAGACGTTCGGGTTCTTTGGGACATCTTTCAACGATTTTTGGTATTACAAAAAATGATCGCCTCCAAAGAAGGAGTATAAGTAACGTTCCTCGTCTCAGGAGATTTTCCGTTATGGCACCTCCGCTAGTCATTTTGTCCTCCATGTACTAGGTATAAATAAATTATCTCTTTAACATGAATATTAACATCAAGTATTCACAATTGCACTGTTTATTTCGAGGCCAGTCGTCTAGGGATAAGCAGGATTTTAAATACCCTCCTCTCTCTTTTGAAGTCGGTTAAAAAAGGATAATAGTAATAGTTAACAAAGTGTAAACATTGCATTAAAGTGACTCAAAAGGGCTTCAGCATTTTGGCTTTAGCCCGCGTTCGCCTCCCAAAAGAAATACGAAAATTAGATCAATATGTGGTGTTTGTATAATTTTTTTATTTTATTCGGTAAGTTGTATTTATACTATGTATATTAATATTATGAAGCTGAAGTGTTTATTCAGTGAAAGCTCAAGAACTACAGGTACGGTAAGAAAAATATTTCAGTGTTAGATATCCCATTTATCGAGGAAGGCTTTAAGTTAGTTTTTATCCGGGTGCACAAAGTAGTTCCAAAATTTTAAATAAAATCTGTAGAAAATGTTTACCAATGCTACTTTTCTAAGGTGAAGGAAACCAATGATCGTGTTTTGGATGACACGGTAAACTGTAGGTCCCGGCTGTCATTTGAACATCTTTGTCAGTCATGGATGGCCAGTAAGTCTTATAATAATCAGTACCTAGGGGTATTGGGTTACCCGGGTAACTAGGTTGAGGAGTTCAGATAGGCAGTCGCTCCTTGTACCTAAATCACTGTTACTCAGCTGCATTTGGTTAGACTGGAAGCCGACCCCAATATAGTTAAGAAAAAGCTAGGCAGATGATGACAATACAATAGCATCCAATTAAAACTGGATTTTAATCTTTTGTTTGGGAGTTACGAGGACGAATATAGACCTCTTCCTTGTACCCCTTACTTTTATGCGAAGGTCTCAAAAGTTGTACAATATCAAGGCCCTTTATTTTTAAAGTCAGTTAAAAATAAAATGTCCAAAAATAAAACAAATGTTTAAAATTCATTCAACATTGTTTTGTATGCACTTAGCAGCTTAATTATATTGATGACTAATTAACGGCCATTGACTGTTTTTAAATATTTTGTTAAGAAATTGATTTTGATTTCACCCAATCTAAAAGTTTCCGTACAATTAATGCTTATAGTCGGCCGATAATTGGTATCTAAATATATAAAACTCAAAGGTGACTGACTGACTGACATAGTGATCTATCAACGCACAGCTGAAACCACTGGACGGATCGGGCTGAAATTTGGCATGCAGGTAGATGTTATGACGTAGGCATCCGCTAAGAAAGGATTTTGATCAATTCTACCCCCAAGGGGATAAAATAGGGGATGAAAGTTTGTATGAAACTTTGTCAATTTTAAACCGATCGGACTGAGACTTTGCATGCATAAAGCTACTATGGCGTAGGCAACCCTTAAGAAAGGATTTTGATAAATTCCATCCCTAAGGGGATAAAATAGGGGATGAAAGTTTGTATACATCTTCTTAGATTTGTACACGCTAATCTTCCGAACTACTGAACGGATTTCAATGATTTTTTCTTTGTTGTATCAGTATTAAGCCTGGTCAACATATAGGCTATAATTTATCTTCGAAACTTGAAGACCTGATGCAGAACTCCTACAGACCAACAAAACTATTAGAGATACAAAAATGGTGCCATGGCAAAAATTGTTTCATCTGATGAGCATTTTCAGCTGAGATAATAAATTTTAAGATATGGAACACCTGATGTGGAACCCCAAGAGCCCAGCTTCTCTATACCATATACAGGTATGACGTTTTAGCAAAAGTTGTTCAATTTGATAAGCACTTTCTATTGACTTACACAAATCGAAGATCTAAAACACCTGATGTGGAACTCCAGGGGCCCAGCTAGACTATAGCATATAGAGGTATGACGTTTTAGCAAAAGTTGTTCAATCTGATAAGCACTCTCTGTTGACTTATAAAAATTGAACCACACCTACACCTGATGTGGAACTCCAGGAGCCCAGCTAGACTATAGCATATGAAGATATGACGTTTTAGCAAAAGTGGTTCAATCTGATGCACTCTCTATTGACGTATAAACATCGAAAATCTGGAAAACCTGATGTGGAACTTCAGGAGCAATACTACACTTGAAATGTATAGAAATGAATGTTATGAAATAGGTATGGTGAATCAAAAAAGTAATTAGTCCTTCTTTTAGACACGTATTTTTCTTTTCTCTCTCTCACGAACAAATAATAACGAAGATACAACAACGCTTGAATTCACTGCTTAGTACAAATTTTACATACCTAGACGTGGCGTCACGAGCCCCCACTCTCCGACTTTGTTGCGTTATATCTCATTATTATATTGTATGTCTCTTCCAGACCTCGGGACTATAGAATGCCAAGAATGTTCAATGACAGCCGGAACCTACAGTTTAACATCCCCTCCAAATAACGGTCATTGGTATCCAAAATATACGTAGAAAGTACATATGAACTTAGAAAAGTTGCATTGGCAGGCACTTGCCAGACCTGGAATCAAAGACGCACGCTCATACTTGAGAGATTGGTTCTCTACCCACTAAACCACCACTATTGCGGTTCAGTTCTCAGCGTTTTGTTTAGTCTGCTGTGCTTTTGCTGTTAAAGTACAAAAATTAAGTATATAGAACGTTTCTCTTCGGTCCCTTAAAATTCAATATCAGACTATTTAGATCTTTGATTTTGCTGACCCCGTAGTCGCTGGCATAAGGGACAGGATCCGCGTACGAAGTCGCGGGCAACAGCTAGTGGACTTATAAATCAGTACAAAGACGTGTTGTAGTAGGCACATTACAAAAATTAGGTCAGCATTCAATCATTTAGTTAGTCGGTATCGGATCGACTGAAAACTTTGATAGGAATCAAAATTTTGTTTAAAAAAAATGCCAACCATCGGAACAAGTAAGTAAGGAACCCCCCGAGTGACACAATTTTGGTATATTTTAGAAAATGTCTCTATCTCAAAATTTAAAAAAGGCACAAAGGCTAATGATGACGGATGTTGTGATAGAAGCCACTCTAGACACAAGTATATTTTGCTGATTTTGAGTAGCCAACCTACTAACTTACTAAACTACAAACAGTTATTGTTTTACATTGTTAGCATAATTTTCTTTGTCTAATTACAATCTAATGTTCGATGTCAGATGTCAGATCCATAGATAACACAGAATATAGGTACTAGGTCAGATCTCTGACATCGATATCTGATAGCGACTGCACGTGCTGCTGCCGCTTCGATCTAAACCCGTTTCATGTAAATACATACAAACCAGTAGTGCAGCTGTGGCCAACTTTTCCAGCCTTTTCCAGTGTAACAGAATGCAACTGAGTAACCAGTATTTACAAAGAGAAACTGCCTAAACCCAATACCCCATGATTAGACTGGTATCAGACTTACTGGCTTCTAATTACCCACAACGACTGCCAAGGATGTTAAATGATAGTCGGGACTTACAGTTTAACGTACCCTCCGGATCACAGTCATTGGTGCCCAAGATGTACTTAGAAAGTAGATAAAAAGTTGCATTGGGACTTGCCTACCTGCTATCGAAACCACACTCATACTTGAGAGGTTGGTTTATCCACCAGGTCCCCACGACTTTTTTTCCAAACTCCAAACACTGTGTTATTATTTGTTACAGGACTTACAACCAGTGTATCATCAGACTCCTCACCACAGCTGGCGCAGTGGGACTCGTCGATAGACGCGCTGATGCAGCGACTGCAGCGAGACTCCTGGGAGCGCGAGGAGGCCCCATGCTTGCAGAACACGCTCACACTCTTGCGCAATGTCAAGAACCACACGCTGTGGGCTTCTTGGAGTAAGTATGACACTGTAATCTTTATCAGACTAAAATTATAGAGAAGCTATGAAGTTGGTAATTGATACACCTGTTCATCGCAGAGAAAATTGAGATTACAACATTGAGTTCGTATAGATATTATGTACAAACTTAAAGTCTGTGTTATGGACTCACCGTTACGAGAATTCGTATTTTCTGCTTTTTTCAATAAACCTAAATCAGCATCTCCCATTTTACATTCCAGTTTGGAACTCCAACACGGTGGCCACTGGGAACCTGTTCGGTTCGCTGACGAACTTCGGTAACTTCGACCAGTGCCTGAAGCCGCCCTGGCTGCGCACACATCCTCACTTCAGGACCAAGTACTGCGTCGCGAGACTCACGCTCACTGATCACAAGAAGACTGTGTCTGAGTATGATCCTTATGGGTCTGTGGAAGAGTATCTCAATGTGAGTAAATACAGTATAATTATAGATATCTAGCCAGAGCAGAGCTCATGACTATAAGTCTTAGCGCAGTCGGTCCGAGAATCGGTGACCATTTGTCATGATGAGTTCTTATTTGGATCCCGTCTGCCATTTGAACATCTTTACGGGCTTAGAAGCGAGAAATCCTGACAACCAGTCTTACCAAGGAGTTTCGAGTTGCACGGGTAGCTGGTTTAAGGTCAAATAGGCAGTCGCTTTATGTAAAACACTGATACTTAGCTGCATTCAATTAGATCGGAAGCCGACCCCGACATAGTTGGAAAAAATATTTTATCCGAATCAGGGTTTGAAACAGACATACTGTTTAACTGACTGCTCAAAGGCTTGTTTCATTTCCCCCAGTCTCCAACACCATCAGGTCTGCCATCGAATGAGCTAGTATGGGGGCTATGCGTGCCGGCGTCGTGCGGCGCTCGCGGCGCGGCGCGGCTCGGCGCGGCGATGTGTGACGTCACCGCGTGCGCACCCCACGCGCCTAACGTCACCGTCGACCACTGCCAAACTGCTGGAGATAATACACCGTATGATACGGGATATCATATTTTTATGTGAGTAATAGTTACAGCCTTTTTATCGTCCTATTGCTGGGCTGCGGCCTCCTCTCATATAGATAAGGATTGAGCGTTAATCACCAAGCTTGCTCAATGCGGGTTGGTGATTTCAGACTGTATAGTCCAGGTTTCCTTCACCTTTTTATCAGCCATTGGTGTCCAAGAAAATGTAAGTAGTTTTCCCAAAATTATATCATCATTATCTGCCCAGCCTTTTTCCCAACTATGTTAGGCTCGGCTTCCAGTCTAGCCGGATGCATTTGTATACCAGTGTTTTACAGGAAGCGACTGCTTATCTGACCTACTCAAACCAGTTACCCGGACAACCTAACGCCAGGGAAACTACGTAGCAACTATTTAGTTATCCGTGATATGGCAGTTAATCCGGTGTCTTAAACGTTTTAAATTGATATTAACTATGTGGATTAAATAGTGTTTACTATTCATCAGACGGTTGTTAACCTAGATGCACGTTAAAGAGAACAGCCGTGGTCGACAGTTTATCTGGATGTCGTTATTATTCATTAAATGGACTGTGTTCACCTTGCAGACTTTTTCATCTTTTTAAATCTATCAATAACTTTTATCTAAACCAAATCTATTTTGTATAAGTATTGGAGTTTCTTGCCGGTTTTCTAAATATATAAAACTCAAAGGTGACTGACTGACTGACATAGTGATCTATCAACGCACAGCTGAAACCACTGGACGGATCGGGCTGAAATTTGGCATGCAGGTAGATGTTATGACGTAGGCATCCGCTAAGAAAGGATTTTGATCAATTCTACCCCCAAGGGGATAAAATAGGGGATGAAAGTTTGTATGAAACTTTGTCAATTTTAAACCGATCGGACTGAGACTTTGCATGCATAAAGCTACTATGGCGTAGGCAACCCTTAAGAAAGGATTTTGATAAATTCCATCCCTAAGGGGATAAAATAGGGGATGAAAGTTTGTATACATCTTCTTAGATTTGTACACGCTAATCTTCCGAACTACTGAACGGATTTCAATGATTTTTTCTTTGTTGTATCAGTATTAAGCCTGGTCAACATATAGGCTATAATTTATCTTCGAAACTTGAAGACCTGATGCAGAACTCCTACAGACCAACAAAACTATTAGAGATACAAAAATGGTGCCATGGCAAAAATTGTTTCATCTGATGAGCATTTTCAGCTGAGATAATAAATTTTAAGATATGGAACACCTGATGTGGAACCCCAAGAGCCCAGCTTCTCTATACCATATACAGGTATGACGTTTTAGCAAAAGTTGTTCAATTTGATAAGCACTTTCTATTGACTTACACAAATCGAAGATCTAAAACACCTGATGTGGAACTCCAGGGGCCCAGCTAGACTATAGCATATAGAGGTATGACGTTTTAGCAAAAGTTGTTCAATCTGATAAGCACTCTCTGTTGACTTATAAAAATTGAACCACACCTACACCTGATGTGGAACTCCAGGAGCCCAGCTAGACTATAGCATATGAAGATATGACGTTTTAGCAAAAGTGGTTCAATCTGATGCACTCTCTATTGACGTATAAACATCGAAAATCTGGAAAACCTGATGTGGAACTTCAGGAGCAATACTACACTTGAAATGTATAGAAATGAATGTTATGAAATAGGTATGGTGAATCAAAAAAGTAATTAGTCCTTCTTTTAGACACGTATTTTTCTTTTCTCTCTCTCACGAACAAATAATAACGAAGATACAACAACGCTTGAATTCACTGCTTAGTACAAATTTTACATACCTAGACGTGGCGTCACGAGCCCCCACTCTCCGACTTTGTTGCGTTATATCTCATTATTATATTGTATGTCTCTTCCAGACCTCGGGACTATAGAATGCCAAGAATGTTCAATGACAGCCGGAACCTACAGTTTAACATCCCCTCCAAATAACGGTCATTGGTATCCAAAATATACGTAGAAAGTACATATGAACTTAGAAAAGTTGCATTGGCAGGCACTTGCCAGACCTGGAATCAAAGACGCACGCTCATACTTGAGAGATTGGTTCTCTACCCACTAAACCACCACTATTGCGGTTCAGTTCTCAGCGTTTTGTTTAGTCTGCTGTGCTTTTGCTGTTAAAGTACAAAAATTAAGTATATAGAACGTTTCTCTTCGGTCCCTTAAAATTCAATATCAGACTATTTAGATCTTTGATTTTGCTGACCCCGTAGTCGCTGGCATAAGGGACAGGATCCGCGTACGAAGTCGCGGGCAACAGCTAGTTCTTCATAAGATCCACTCCTTGATCTATTGACGTCTCGTATGCACCTCTGATATTACTATACGAAACAAAAAATGTTGACTTTGACTTGGATTTATTTTCAGAATACTAATAGGATCGTTGATACTTACCGCTGCAACTTCCACCTGTTATCAAAGTTTCTTTGCCGAAGGAGATTTTCCAACAAAGAGTTTACGTAAGTTATGTATTTCTTCTATATATCTGTCACAAAAGGGACGAGTACCCACACACGCAGACTAAATAGTGTGCCGACAGTTAACCCGATGGTAGACATTTTTTATTTAGTTAACAAAAGTCTTGATTCAAATTAAAGTTTTCAGTCCGTCTAAAGCTGGTTAAATACCTGATCTTTGTAATATGCGTACTACCATTCATCTTCATACTCAGTTATGATCCCAAACAAACTATTGGCCGAAAAAAGGTTTAACTCGAAACCTATGCTAGCTTGTACAAAAATCTAAATAATGTAAGAACTTAATGTTTCAGAAACAATTGTAACAAAATCCTTCTGTATTAAGACGAATACTCAAGACTTGGTGAAGAAGAATAATGGAGAAATTCAGGCGCTCCATGGCATCAGATTCTTATCAGCATTTATGATCTTAACAATACACGAGTTCTTCTATATGATGATGTTTGGAGTCGCCAATATGAGAGATTTTAAGGTAAATTGATTTCATATTTTCCTATAACATTCTCAGTTACCGAACTGCGGACTAAACAGTTGAGAGGTTTTTCTTTGAGATTATCGTGACTTCAATCAAAGTATTTATTCGATCTGATACATAAATATCTGATCATTGTTGTGTCGTGGGTCTGTGGGCGGTGAGTTCGGGTGGCTCATCGTCCCTCTGTCTACTTAGACGACAGACCCGTGTCGACGGCGCGCGTTGTTCCACGCGCTCCTCAAAGAGATGTCAGCAACCCCAGCGGGGCCCAGCAGGGCCAAGGCCTGCCGGAGCTGCGGGTTGTTCGAAAGAGATACCGCGGCCCTGGTACATAAAAGGCCTATGACGGAACACGACGGTTTTTAGTCAGTAACTCCCTCACCGCTGCTAACCCACAGCGGGAGGGCTCATTTGATGATTTTTGACGTCGGAAAAAAAAAAACATTGTTGTGTACTTACTTATATATACATCTTCATAATGATTTGTAAGCCCAAACAAACTATCGGCCGACTAAAATTCTGCTGTGTGCGGCAACTTAAAATCAGAACATCCTACAAAAAATCGGTCTTACAAAAAGTCGGATTTAGATGTGTTTGATGGATACGAATTAATTTTGTGTTAAATTATAATAATTGTATTAATTCCAGGGCACTGAAGGAATAATAAGTACTCTTCTTCACGGCGATGTGTTTGTAGATGGGTTCCTGGCCATATCTGGTCTTCTTCACGTTAAAGGCCTTCTGAGTAACATTAATAGACCCCAAAATTTATTCAGTGTCTTATGGAAACGTTACATGAGGTATGTCATTAAGATTATTTTAACTTATTCTTAACCGACCACATAAATGTCTAGCTTTTGAACATCAGACGTTACAGGTAGTCAGAAGTCAGTCTTACCTACGGGTCTGTTATTGGGTGGCCCGGGTAACTGGGTTGAGGAGGTTAGATAGGCAGTTACTCCTTGTAAAAAGTTGGGAAGTTTTTCCCAACTATGTTGGGGTCGGCTTCCTTCTTCCTTAGTTCAGTACCAGTGCTTACAAGGAGCGACTGCCTAACTGACTTCCTCAGCCTAATTACCCGCGCAACTCTTGGTAAGACCAGTGATATTTTATGTTTCAGATTAATTGGACCTTTTGTAATGGTCATGTTCTACCTAACTTCAATGGCCCATCACGCTGGGTCAGGTCCGTTCTGGTTGCAAAGCAATAAGGTGGAAGCTGATGTCTGTGCCAAGAATTGGATATGGAGCTTACTCATGATTAACACTGATCTTAAAACTGCTGTAAGTAGGTTAAAGAAATGTGAATGTGTATGCTTCATCTATTCACCTTTCTACGGTACAAATAGCGTTTAAGTTGTTAGTCCTGACTGTTTTATTTTAAAAGGCAAAACCAGCGGATGCTACTTGTTATAATTTTTCTTGAAAGTGGGTGCCGAGGAGAACAAAATGACGAGCGTTAGAAAAAAATTACCAAAAAAAAGTAACGTGCCAAAGTACTCTTATACGCCTTCTTTTGAATCCGCCCACTTTTTGAAAACCAAATCATCAAAACCAATCTGTCGACAGATGTGTGAAGGAACCTGAACGCCTTGTTAGTTTGCTAGTATTTAATCATATCGTTCATTTCGGTTTCGACGACCGTATTTAACCTAGAAGAAGATGCCAGACTTACCTCCCTCATGGCACCTCTGCTCATCTTTCCTTGCTAATTGTTAATGCCTTTTATTATTTTGTTTTCAGTGCCACGTGGTCACATGGTACATATCCTGTGACTACCAGCTGACAATCTTGGCAACGATACTTTTCTACCTTTACAAGAAGAACAGAAGACTTGGTTTTACTGCTTTCGGACTCGCTGCAACCATCTCCCTGATCGTACCAGCAGTTCTGACGTATTGGTACCGACTGCCTGTCGTGTTTTTTATGGACATTGGGTAAGAACGTGAATTTCTTATTTGAAGACCTCAAATGAGAGGTTTTCGTAAACTGAACGTAAAGCTTCAAAATGGATGATCCGATATTAATGATTTTATAGAGTGCCAGACTCGTACTGATTAATACGCACCATGTTAATTCATGAGCCCTTTATTTACTAGGGCCGCGGTAACTCTGTCGAACAATCCCGCAGATATACTAAAAACTTCTCCTTAAATATATATGTCGGCGTCAGGATCCGACATCGTTAAATAAAACAAAGGGGTCCTCACACAATCACTTGGTTTATTCCAATTAACACAGTATTAGTCACTACAATTATTTATCACGAATTTGTGGGAGGTGTGCACTCGGCAACGGTCGGCGAACGAATGACCCGAGTCGTGCGCGCGCGCCGCTTTATATAAGGTCCACCGTTGACAGATCGACGGTGGCAGGACTCCACTTCTGACTCTCGTCGTGTACGGACGTGTCGCTCTGCGCCCGCCCGTTTACGACTTTTGTCTTTGTTACGCCCGACGTAACGCTCACCGTAGTCGCTCTGCCGACTACAAATATATCAATCTAAAGCTGCTTTTTTCAAAGCGGCGGACGATTATCCTGTTTCTAAAACGTTTGTGTCAAGTAAATTCAGTTGACCCCTTCTGGGTAAAAGCCACAGTTTCGTGGTTCTCGGTTGAAACCATACGGTGACAACGAAGCCGAGAGGGTGTTGACCCAATCACACCCGCCGAACCCCTTCAGGGCAAGGCAGTCAATTGGACGGGAGCTCGGATTTCGGCCTTGGGGGATCTCCTAGTCGTGCCTTGCATCTGGTTTGCTTTCACAGCTACACACCTGGTGTCGGTTGGGTATCTCTATACCCTTCGCACTAGACTGGCTAGGGCCCGTTCGCACAATAAGACTGGCGAACGGTTTACAAGCTTAGGGCTCACCAATAGGTACTCACCTCCCTGCCTATACCCGGCAGGGAGGGTTACACATCCCCGGGCCCATCCACCCGGGGAGATAGGAGATAGGTTGTTAGGTTTTTATAATTAGGCCCCCACCTCTTTTAGCTCGGTAGCCCTCTTCCCTCACGGGAAAATGACTACCGAAGTAATTAAGTTCTTCTTTGAGGTCCTCCTCAAGGACCAAGACATCGTCGCCAAATATGGCGACATTATTAGTAACCTTGATATCAAGGACCCGCGCCTAGCGCGCTATTGTGTTATAGATAACGGCTCAACAAAGGAGGCCGGCGCAGCTGTGCCGCGCCCCATTGTCGAGCCTATAATTGTCTCTTCGGGGAAAACCACCGCATTAGCGAAAACGGTAATCCCCAATACAATGGTCGATGCCCAGCTGCACTCGACCATTGTTCCTAATCCCACTGTCTCACAGACAATGGAAATTACTCAGGCGAGTGCACCTGCGTCAAACGTCGACGCCGAATGCATGGACACCTCGTCCTCCCGCTCTGCCTCACCCGTCCCAGAGGATGCTCAACCATCCGAGCCCTCCGACTCCTCTTCCTCCGACGAAGACTTCACCGTCGTACTGGGAGGTAAGAGGAAAAAGAACAAAAATAATGACAAGGCGCGCAAGACCATCGCCCTTGCCGCATCCCCTCTCCCTAGCCCGCCCGCTGTGTCTACAGCATCCCCCGCCCCGTCACCCTCGACCTCGCAGGTCGCTTCCTCCCAAGGTGCCGCTAAGCCCAAAAGCGCACCGAAAAACAAACCTCCGCCGCCTGTATACTTACAGGACAAGGCGAAATGGACCGAAGTGTCCAAGCTGTGTGTTGATCGTAAGATCAACTACAGATCGGCCTCCAATACCGGCAACGGTATAAAAATCGTCCTCCCTACGTCAGACGACTATAGGGAGATAACTAAAGCGCTAAGAGCGAGGAACATTTCGTTCCATACGTACTCCCTCCCTGAGGAAAAACCTCTCCGGGTCATCATTACCCGTATTCCGAAGGAAATCCCTTCGGATGACATTTTAAGTGACCTTAAGTCACAAAACATCCCTGCGACGCAAGTCCATAGGATGCACCGCGCCCGCAGCGGCCACGCCTTCGACATGGTGCTCGTAGTATGCGAGCCATCCCCTTCTAAAATCCACCCGATTTTTAACATCAAATCGGTGTGTAATTTAACCGGCATCTCAATCGAGAAGCCAAATAGATCTGGCATTGTATCCCAATGCCACCGTTGCCAACTGTGGGGTCACTCACAGCGCAACTGTTTCGCCCAGCCTAGGTGCGTGAAATGCCTAGGCCAACACGGCACCTCCGACTGCCCGCGACCCAAGGACCGCACTCTGTGCACCGAGCCTCCGAGCTGTGTACTCTGCGGCGCCTCAGGCCATCCCGCCAACTACCGCGGCTGCCCAAAGGCCCCAAAAACGTCTCCCAAGCTGGCCAAGCGTGCAAACGCCCGCCAGCTAAGGGAAAGCCCATCAGCGAGGCTACCTACCGCTCAACTTCCCGAGCGTCTCAGCCCACAACGGCCCTCCCCATGGAACCCTCTCAACCATCAGAGAGCCTTTCCAACCCCGAGGCCAACTCAGCCCCAGCCAACTCCCGCCCCGGTGAATAATTCCACCGCGGCGCCCGCGAGCTTACCTCGCGTCCCTCCCGTCCTTCCCTCCGCGCCCTCCGCGCCCTCCGCGGCTCCTATAGCCGCCAAGCCCGCTCAAGCGCAAGCGCCATCCAAGTCCGTCGCGCCCTCTTCTAGCCCAGTATCAGCGCTCAGTTCTATGAACGTTATACTGAGCACGTTCAGTGTATTCACGAGCGACAGAGCTCAACAACTTTCGAGGGAGATAGTCGCCAGCAATGGCGACCTTATCAAACTCTACTCCGTTATGCAGGAGTATTCAGACGTCGCCCAGGCAGTTCAAAACCTGCCTCACTTTAGGAAATAGAAATGGATAATACATCCAAAATTAAACCCCATTCCCTTAGGCTTGGCTATTATAATGCCAACGGTATTCTCGGCCAACGCGACGAGATTTCCGCCTTCCTACAATCCCATAAGATAGACATTCTTCTCGTACAAGAGACCTTCCTAAAGCCGCGTGTACGCGGCCCTAATATAGCTAACTATAAGTTAATTAGAAATGACAGGATCACACGCCACAAAGGCGGCACGCTTATCTATTATAAAAGATCGCTACATTGTGTAGAGGTCACTCCCCCCGACTTAAGCTGCATTGAAGCCTCGATCTGTCGACTAGCCATGTCCCAGCACCAGTCGATCACTCTCGTATCGGCCTACTGCCCTCCCACGTCCTCATCCTTTCAGTCCTACGACCCGATCCTTTTCACGAACGATCTCAGAGCCTTACTAGGCCTGAGCGACTCTGTAATAATAGCAGGCGATCTAAACGCCAAACATCCCGCCTGGAATAGCAACACTACTTCTCCAAGAGGCAGGTTGCTATTCAATCAGTGTGAATCCCTCAACTTCGATGTCATCGCTCCGATGCATCCCACTCACTTTCCTAATATAGTCGACCACCTTCCCGACGTTCTCGATGTAGCGCTCCTCAAGAACGTAAACTTACGTTTACATTCGATCGAGGTACTACACGAGCTCACCTCCGACCACAGACCGGTTCTTGTGGAACTAGCCTCGCGCTCAGGCCCACTCGACCCGGATCGCCCTCCTCCCACCCAGATTGTCACGGACTGGAGAATGCTAAGCGAAAGCTTGAAATCCTCCTCCGCCCAGTTAGAATCAATTCCCGATGAAATCAACTCAGTCGCTGACATGACGGGCGCGATCGGCTCGTTCACCGAGCACGTACAATCCACCGTGGACAAGTGTTCACGTAGAGTTGAAGCGACGAGCTTTCATCGCTTCAAGCTCCCGGATGACGTGCGTGCTCTGGTGACCGAGAAGAACGCGGCTGTCCGTGCCTACAGTACTTTTCCCTGCGACGCTAACAAGTCTCACATGCGTAACTTACAGCGTGCTGTAAAGGAACGCCTTGCTGAGATGCGTGAAACGCGCTGGGACAAGACGCTGAGCGAACTCGAGCCGACTCATCAAGCCTTCTGGCAGCTTCAAAGGAAACTCAAATCCGATGAAGTAGCTTCCACCCCGCCGATCAAACGCCCCGACAATTCCATCGCCTTCGAGGACGATGAAAAAGCGGAATGTCTGGCCGACAGCCTCGAGGCTCAATGCTCGCCTAGTACCCAACCGGTCGACCCGGCTCACCTACTAAAGGTCGAAGCCGAGGTCGAGCGCAGATCCTCCCTACCACCGCAAGAAGACCCCGACGATCCCTTGCCTCCCGTCACTCCAGACGAAGTGGCAGAGATCATCAAACGTCTCAAACCCCGTAAAGCTCCGGGCCCAGATAGAATAACCAATAAAGTGTTCAAAATCCTACCCGCTTCCCTCGTAATGCTCATGACCGCGATCTTCAATTGCGCCATGACCCATAACCTGTTCCCACAGGCATGGAAAGAGGCAACCGTAATCGGTATTCCCAAACCCGGTAAACCAAAATCAGACCCATCCAGCTATCGCCCTATCAGTTTACTCAATGTGTTCGGCAAGATCTACGAGATACTTATCTATAAGCGTCTCAAAGATTACGTCGAAGCAAAGAGTCTTATTCCATTAGAACAGTTTGGTTTTCGAACCCATCACTCTTGTGTCCAACAAGTCCACCGCATCGTGGAAGGTGTGAGCCACGGATTCCAACGCGGCCAACTCACCGGCACGATTCTCTTCGACATAGCAAAGGCATTCGACAAAGTCTGGCACAAAGGCTTGATTTACAAGCTTTACCAACTCGGTGTCCCAGACCGTCTCGTCGTCATCTTACGAGACTTTTTGTCGAATCGCACCTTTCGCTATCGCATAGACGGCACTCTTTCTTCGGCCCACCCTATAAAAGCTGGCGTCCCACAAGGCTCGGTACTCTCCCCCATCCTCTTCACGCTATACACTAGCGATATTCCTAAGAACAAGCATGTTCAATTAGCCCTATTCGCCGACGACACGGCAATCTACTGCTCAGGCCGCAGCCCAGCCGCCATAGTGAGACATCTCCAAGCCTATTGCAACACCCTAGGTGTCTGGACTAGGCTATGGAGAATCGAACTCCACCCCGACAAAAGCCAGGCCATACTCTTTTCGAGCCCCCGCCGTAGGCTTCCTCCCGCGCCCCCGTCAGTCACCATGTTTGGTAGGCCGATTCCTTGGAAGGAGCATGCCAAATATCTAGGTGTAATCTTAGACCAGCGCCTCTCATTCGCCGAGCACATACGTAAGGTGCGCTCTAGAGCAGCCTTTGTGTACGGCAGATTGCACTTCTTGCTCAATTCAAAGAGCAAATTATCTCTTAAATCCAAGTTACGCCTCTACGGATCGTGCATACGCCCCGTCATGATGTATGCTTGCCCTGTGTTCGCACAGGCAAGCCATCGCCTCCTTCACAGAATGCAAGCCCTTCAAAACCGTGCCTTACGGAAAATCACAGGAGCTCCCTATTATGTTCGAAATGAGATTCTTCATGTCGACTTAAAAATCCCTACCATCCGCCAGTATATGAAGCGTGCCGCCATACGGTACTTCGAACGCGCTGAGAAACACGATAACTCACTTATCGTGTCAGCCAGTAATTACACTCCCTCCCGCATCAGTAGGATTCGCCGCCCTAGGCATGCCCTTCTAGAACCTGACGATGAGATAACTGTCCTCCAAGAGAGTAGTAAACTCACTAGCACCCTATACAAACACAAACCGCGTTCGTACAAACCTCGCCGCCGAGGTCCGCCGCGACGACCCGTTCTCTGTCCTCCCGACCCTTGCTCATCGAGCCAGCCCGCGAGCTGAGCCAGTAGCTTTAAATTCCCCATTTAATAATAATGATCATATGATCCAGCCTGTCCCTTTGCTGCCTCCCCAGCGACGCCCTAAGCCGAGGTCCGACCCCACAGGGGGTACCCTTAGCGCAGTCGCTTAGTTTATAAGTTGTTTTACGCCCCTGGCTGGAGGCCTTAAATTCTAGGCATCCACAGGGAAAAGTCCGGTTAAGCAGTACACGGCCTCCTAGGCTGAACTGCGAGATGCCATACCAAAAAAAAAAAAAAAAAAAAAAAAAAAAAAAAAAAAAAAAAAAAAAGATCGACGGTTGACACATCGACGGTGGCGCCGTCTAATATATTTTGACAAATACTATACTGAAAAGCACCTTAAAATCAGTTCAATCTCGCTCAAACATACATACATGCAGGTCAAGCTGAGAACCTCCGTTTTCCTGCAGTCAGTTAAAAATACAGGTCAAACTGAGATGCTCCTATTTTTGAAGTCATTTAAAAATTAGCATTACTCCAGAAAGTTGACCGATAAATCTATATCATTTTGCAGCCAGTGGTATCGTGGCGTTCATGAGTATTGGCAAGCCAGCATCACCTACACTCCGAGCTACAGTCGCGCTGGTGCCTACCTCGTCGGCGTCGCCATGGGCTACCTCATGACTCTGTACAAACCTGACGATTATAGGAAGACTGTTTCAAAAGTAGGTCCATCATCTCCCGAGCTTTTTCACAACTATGTTGGGAACAGCTTCCAGTCTAAATGGATGTGTCTGAGTACCATTGTTTTACAAGGAGCGATTGCCTATTTGACCTCCACAACCTAGTTACTCGGGAAACCTGATATTCCTTGGTAAGACTGGTGTCAGACTCACTGGCTTCTGACTACCCGTAACTACTGCCAGAGATGTTCAAATAATAGCCTGGACCCACCCTTTCGAAATACGGAAAAGTTTGTCGTGATGCTCACAAGATGGTCTCCCTTCCACGGACCAAACGCACCAAACGTTGCTTTACTTTGTCACCCATCCGACCGATCCGGCTTTTAACCAGGAGCTCCAGGAGGAGGGACCAGGAGTCTTGTGAAAATTGCCTGAATCCATTTTCAATGTAATACTTATTCTTGTAGGAAGTTAATGGAATTTTCCTTTTCATTTCAGACGTGGTCTACACTAGGTATTGCAATAGCTCTACCAATAATGGCGTACATAAGTTTACTAGGAAAATACTACTATCTTCGAGACTATGAGCCTCTAGAAGTTGCTGTGGTAGCTGCCACCAACAGGGTGGTTTGGGCTGTGAGCATCTGTTGTGTCATTGGGTTATGCGAATATGGGACTGTTCGTAAGTATCAAGACGTGGGAATTAACAGTATAAACTATATTGTTGTATTGTCATCAAAATTACATATAGCTGCTAATTTTCATGACGCCGCAATGATTGGAACATCTTTAAATAGGTTACTTTTGATTCCATTACATAGTTACATACTCTGTATAAATATTATGAAGCTGAAGAGCTAAACTGTTTTCCTTGACTAAACTTATCTCAGGGAAAAATTGTTCTGATTTGACAAAAGCAGTGTTAGGCAGCTCATTTATTTAAAAAGTCTAAATTATAGAATAATTTATCTGGGTTTCCAAAGAAGTTTTCACAAGATGCGGTTAGAACTGCTGGCAAAATCTACTAATCTAGACACACGGCAGTGTGTCCGCCAAGTTCGAGCAAAAAAAGCGACACACCGGCCGTGGGTTATATTACACGAACCATTTCGGGCCAAATTCGACCCCCCTGTAACTCAAAATCTATTTTATTCACGCATATCAAATTTCTAGTATCTGTTGAGACCCCCTCACTTATCTAAAATACAAAATTTCACTAATATACCTATTGTAGGTCTTGAGATATTGACGTCAGAAAATCGCTATTTTTACTATACACTCACTGATTGACTGACTGACTGACTGACTCACTCATCAAAAACCTAGACCACTTCCAATGGTCGTATTGACTTGAAATTTGGCATGGAGGTAGGTCTTTATGTCAAGGTAAAGGGAAAAATCTGAAAATGGCCAAGTGTGAGTCGGTTTCAAAATAATGAAGGTGTTTTATACCCGGTGTAAATTTATACCACTAAGGAACTAAAACGAACTAAATTTATCTATATTTATATAATATATCTTCGAATGGTACAAAGGTTTGTATTTAGTCAAAGTAAAGTAAAAATCTGAAAACGGCCAAGTGTGAATCTCTTTCGAAAATAACGAATGTGTAACTTTGATCCACGAACATAATATGTGATAACATGGCATGTCAGTCAGTTGGTAAATCTAGTCCATTTAGTTAATCTACTTCATTTCTTTGTAAGAAACATAGTGCATATTAAAAAATCTAAAAGATAGTATAAATGAGACATTTCTTTAACTAACTTCATCATAAGAAAAAAAAAAAAATAAACAACCTTACAAAAATAAATGAAATCCCACCCAAAACAAAAATGTGAAAGACTGCCAAGTTCGATAATATGGGAATGCTTCGCCTAAAAAGGAAGTGAGATCTGAATAAGTACCAAGTTCCATACACATACCTCAGTTAAAAATAGTTACTTTTTAATGATGTTACTTGGCAAGTTTTAACAGAAAATTAAATACTTGATTCATTGCGTTTAGTAGGTTTATAACAAGATGTATGAAAACTTGCCATGTAACATCATTAAAAAGTAACTATTTTTAACTGAGGTATGTGTATGGAACTTGGTACTTATTCAGATCTCACTTCCTTTTTAGGCGAAGCATTCCCATATTATCGAACTTGGCAGTCTTTCACATTTTTGTTTTGGGTGGGTTTTTATTACATCACACAAAATCTCTTGCTTTTCATTTACTTACTTCAAGTTTCTTTAACAGTCAACCTTCCTTAACCCCATCTTCTAATAAATCAATTGTCTTTCCAGCAATACTTTCAGACATGTTAAACTGGCCGGCATTCACCCCTCTTAGTAAACTCTCCTACGGCATATACCTGATTCATCCTCTAGTTATACAACGTAAGAAGTATATACAACGAGCACCCATTACGTATGATACATATTCATTGGTAAGCAAGATTATTTCCTAAGCTTTAAGCTTTTTAGCGTTATTTAATGTTACTAAGGCAAAATCATTTTTTTTTATTAAAGTAGGTTTTTTAGATAAGCAATTATAACGTCATAATAACAAAAATGACGACACCCCCAAAATGGGGCCCCTTTCACTATTTCCTTGTGTTATGGCTGGAAAGAAGAAGCGGTAAAAAACAAACTTCACAGCAACACAGCTTTCTATTACAATTTTATTTGCAATTGCTATAGACATGCATGGTTATTTAACCGACTTCCCAAAAAGGAGGAGGTTTTCAAACCACCAGGATCTTTTTCTTATGCATGTTCACCGGTTACGCCAAAGACACATGGACCAATTTGCAAAGTACTTTCTTTGTTTGGTAGGGTAACCTTCCCAGGTAGGTCCCATAGTCTTCAGATCAGGCACGGATGATGGAAACCCTGAGAAATCGACTATCACTAACGTTAAAGACATACGCAGAGTAAAAAAAATAATACTGAGGTGTATGTGTGAAAACATCACAAGAGAGAAATTTTTCATGACGGCTTGTTTTTTTTTTTCTTCTTATCATATTCTTGGTCTTTCTGTCAGTTTTTAGATGCGATGGGGACCCTAGTTGCGTCTACAGGTCTAAGTTACGTAATGTGGTTACTCGTTGAAGCTCCAGTTATTAATTTGACTAACCAACTACTATTTAACAGGTACGTATAATTGTATGTCTCTGTTTGAGTAAAAAACAAATTAATTAACTATTGTCAACTCTTACCAGTTTACCTTTTTTGTTAATAAGAAAATTATTATTATTTCTTTCGTTCTTTTTTCTGTAAAAGGTAGGCTCACTGTGCTGTAATATTAGTTCATAATTATTCCATACATATAACAAAACTGTTGTCTGAAACTCAAGTCAATAATTAATGGAAAATATATATTTCGTTTCTTTCTGTTAGTAAAAACACCATGAAATGAATTACTTCTGTAGATATAATAACTCAGGACCTTTGTGGATTTTTCATAAATGTACTTACTATTTCTTTTTTTTCAGAGCCAAGAGTTTGCCAGCATGTAAAGTTGCTGATCAAAATACACAAGATGAAGACGTAACTGAGATAATAAAACCATCATCAGTTCGACCAATATCAAGAAGATTAGCTGCTAGATAATACCGATTATGGGAGTTATTAAAATAAAGCTAGTATAAACTTTAGCATTTGTATATTTTTTTACAATAAATCTTTGGCACTACATAAAATACATTACTGTTTTAAAGAGTAAACTACCCAACTTAACTGTGTAAATAAATGTTATTAAATATACCAAAAAAAAAACATATTGAACGACAAAAAACGTTACATTTGCCCAAACAAAAATGTTACATCTCGTGAATGCATTAAAATGACAAGTACAAACACCCAGTGTTCTGTCCGGGAATCAAACCAGTGACATTCAGCATGGCTGCTATTTACTTAGCCACTAAGACAATAGCCTGCCCTTATCCCAATTTTATTTGTGGTCAGCGAAGCATGTTTTCTCCTTCCATACTCTTCTATCTAAATCAAATCAAAACATTTATTCGCGTTCATGACGCACAAACAAAAACGAATATACATATAAAAGCACACAAATAAAAACTAAACAGAAATGAAATAGAAAAACAGAAGAATATGGTAAAAGGAAAATATGCGTCACAATCACGCGAAATGGCCCTCGCATCTCACAAGTAACATTCTTACCACATCAAGTTTCACATAATCCATAATTTATTTGATCGGCGTACTAAGCATTCATTAACAAACAATAACAATAATATAATAAACAATACAATAATAAAATGCCACCATAAAAAATAAAGAAAAATTAACTCATTATCCTTTGATTCATAGCTGCCATAAAATACTGAAGTCTTTCAATACAATACACTTAATTAATTCAAAGTAAACCATTGATTAAACAATCCATCAATTGACTCCTATTACAATAAGGGTCAAATTTCACTGAAGGAACCGCCACTTGTAAACACAAATGAAGTGTGAGTGGCAAAAGTGTGATATAGCATTTTCAACCTTATGACTGAGAGAAAATCTCGCAACTAAACTTTAACTACAAATGAATTTGATCCTTGTGCACCAGTTGATAAGATTCAAAATGTAATGCAAGAGAAAGTTTTGCTGTGAGTAATTTTCAGTAGGCTATCAATAACTTCAAACAAACTCAAAAGCCTGGCCATTATCGCAAGACATCATCAAAATAATGGCGTTATTTCAATTAATATTTAAGAACAGAACTTGCAAAATTATAAGGAAATTGTGGGCATTTAAATAATTTTATGTACTGGGCTTAATATTGACCCATTAGCACAGATTACTACAGATACTTCACTCAGTAGAAAACTTCCAATACCTATTACGATAATTGCCTACTCCTTCGCGTCAGCAACCACTGTATGCTAAAATGCGCCTAAATGCTCAAGCGTACAGCAGTGATTGCTTCGCACCGCGCGATTCCACAGTAATCGCAGGGCTGTCTCTTCGGTAAAATTAAATTAACATAACTTTTTATCTATGTTATTGAGAACTGTGAATATGTTCTGACTTTTATGTGGCAGTTAAAAATTTTATCATTTATAAAATATTTAACCAACTTAAAAAAAAGGAGGTGATTAGACATAGGTACAGGCCAAACTGAGAAGTTTGACTTGTATGGTTTGTAGGTATGTATGTTTGTGTCTATCTCGCGTTTGGCTAAACCGATATCGATGCGATTTTCAGAAAAGGATTTGTTACATTTAGGAGAACGTTTTAAAATAAGTATAATACTTCTTAGTTTGATGATGATCTTCGGAGATGTTCACTAGAAATGAAAAAAAAGCCTTAAAAAAAGAGAACCGACTTCAAATAAGGCACAAAGCCGTAAGAAATAATTTGGTTTTTTTTTATGTTGGTGCTAACAGCTGGTAATTATGTTGGTGCTAACAGCTGGTAATTACGAATCGAAAAAGCACCGACATCAAAAAATAAATTATTTCTTACGGTTTAGTGTTTTGAAGTCGGTTCTCTGTTTTAAAGTTTGTTTTATTATTTTTGTAAGTTTGTTTTGTTTTATATACCTATTGGTGCTGACTGTAGAAGAAACCTAGATAAAACATAATTATATACATCAGTGTGTAGGTAAAATAAAAAAATCTTTAAAGTTACAGCACATAAGGCACCACACGGCATCGTAATGCGCGTACGAACGAGAGGCACTATTAGAAGTCGGTTAAAAATTGAACGGCGTGCGCGCGCTTCGCTTGTGAAAACCGCAACTGAATTTGATCCGCCGGCGGACCGAGACCGCTCGGCTGGGCGGTAGGCACTTATAGCGCGCAAGTACATGGAGTGACGGAGGCCTGCCATTAGGTACACCACTGTCGATTATAAGTACTGACGATAGCACGTCAACCTACCCTACTCTGTCTTTCTTCAATAGATTTTCAATCTTATCACAATAGTGGAAAGTTAATGTTCGATTGGGACAAGACAGATTCGTGTAGGCTACCCTACTGATAGTAAGGTATACCTTCATCTTCTAAGACAGTACCTACTTCTTATCCTTACTTACTAATATTATAAATGCGTAAGTATCAAGTGACTCTATCGGTCTATCGCGCTTTCATACCAAAACTACTGACATGTTTAAAATGTTTGGTACATACACAGATAGTCTAAAGCCTGAGAAAGGACATAGGCTACCTTTTACAAAATTGCGGAAACTGATTCCGTTGCTGAAACCGTAGGGAACATAGTAGTACCTACTTTATGACATTTTATTACAAGTTTCTACATACCTACAATACGAGGGCTGGTATTCTAGAACAATATAGTTAAAGGACTGACAATAAAACCTATTGTGTGTATAGATACCATAATATTTGTGTCGTCATCTGCCTAGCCTTTTCCCAAGTTGGTTGGAGTCGGCTAACCGGATACAGCTGATACCATAAGTGGATATATGCTTAAATTATTCTTACTTCTAGAAAAAAACCATGGACGGTTCCAAATCCAAGTTTTGTGTTGATGCTGAGGATTTTTCAGCTATTAGTTTTATTTTGTTTATTTCTTCTCATTACTGGACATCAGATCTTTCAAAACTTTTAGCTTTTGCTTTTTATTTAAGACCAGACTGGTCTTTGGTTTTTTGCCACATCTTCTTCATCGTAGTCTCTATATTGGCTCTTACAACAGTACCCAACAAATCCATCTTCAGATTCAACGCAATTTTATCACTTAACTAAAATATAAATATCTTCATAAAATAAATCAATCTCCCCAGAGTAGGTAACTGCTATCAGTCTCTTTTCCTTCTCACAGTCTTGGAATAGATTCACATTGTTCTTTTGTTTCAACTATTACACCATTTACAACTCACAGAAAATAATCGTTCTAACCTTCACTGCTAGTCACATTTTCATCACTTATTGTCACATCATTGCTTATCACAATATCATCACCAACTAAATCTATATTCCCTTCATCACTCACAGTTACATCCCTAACTTCGACATATTCATCATCAGAGAACATCCCGTCACTAACCAGTCTTTCCCTTAAGAAATTATCATTAAGGTTTGTGAAAATCGTTTGATCATTTTCGATGTCCTCATTACAACATCTTCTAAAGAACACGTTGATGACTGGTCGGCCGTATATGGTACTTAGTACACCAACTAGGACAAGTGACACTAAGATGCAGAAAGTGAGGAATCGTAGCCACATGGTACCGTTTAGTTCAAACGACTATTGTGTACTGTGTCAGTCTTATTTTAAATCGTAATGCATTGATTGTTATTGAGTGGGTATTGGGTTGGTAGACTTGCGACTTTTTGTCGCAGGATCTTTTAAAGCGCAACTGTTGAAGGAAAATATGCGATTTTAAGTTCATTTGTTTTGTTGGGTATCTGCTCTGAGCCTTTTTGTCATTAATATGCAATGTTGGAAAACCTGCTGACATCCTGATGAGAAACATACATAATTTCTTATATGATCAGAAATAAATCTTATTCAAGAATTCATAAATACAACGAAAGATATTTTTAGCAAAACCTCTTAATCTTCAAGATCAGAGTTTTCTGCGAATAAATTCGATTGAGATTTTCCTATATCTCTCAGACGAAAATAATTTTATTGAACGGTATATTTATTTTTCTCATGAAGTAAGCTGATATTTATCCAAATAATTTATCAATTCGTGTACGCTTAATTCTATTTTTATACACCCCAAAAATAGATCTCTAATGTAAGTAAATGTGTCTTGTGCAGGTGTTTCGAGTTATTACGCAAATAGTCTCATTTTTGCTATCTCATTCAGATTTTTGATAACATGAAAAGTATCTCATCAATATTATCAACAAGAATATTTTTTGTGGTTTGCTACTTTTTCAGACAAAAGAATAGAATCGATTTTTATAGTCCTTTTCCAAAATTTCAAGCGGTGTTGTCTACTCGCAGAAGAAATTTTAATTTTGATGACACATTTTTTTCGAATCTCAAGATTTGCTTTAATTAATCAATTAGACTTTTTATCCACCCATCACCAGTCTAACTTCACTCAAAAAAGTCGCACCAACAAATCGCTCGTCTACCGACCAATTGACGTCTTCAATATCGGACTAGGAATAAATGAAGCATGGTTGTACCATTTGTATTCAGTGAGCGACCGGCCACCATATTTCAAACATGTCTGCTGACACCCAATGCATATTAATGGCGTGATGATAAAAGTACCGAGCTCTTGTTTACAAGGAACTTCCATGGTTAGGTATGAGGAAGTCTCATTGAGGATGGTTATTGCTGCAATTTGTAGGTTTATTAGTGACTAGTTTCCACCGGCGGTTTTTCCCGCTTCCCGAGATAACTGCTTCCCGTAGCCGTGACAAAAACTATCCTGTGTTCTCCCGGACTTAAGATTCCACGCCTCTAAGTTTCAGCTTAATCGGTAAAGACGTTCACGCATGACGAGACCAAGGGATACTTTGTCTACTTAGAATATATTTAGGATAAAATGTAGTGGTCACACGACGATGCGGTTTTGGAGCAATAGACAGAGTTTTCGAGCTACTAACTAGCTACCGTTAGTGGTATCATCCGTGTCTTGTTAGAAGTCAAAAAAAGTCAATAGCTTTCCTCGTTTCAGCTTTTCGATAAATGGGCTATAATAGCATTGAAAGAATGTTTTAAATCTAACTGAGGTTGAGGTCAGGCAGACATAAGGAAACTCTCACATTAGGCCTTGTTAGGTGATTAGTTTTAGTAGCTCATTCAATCAAAATAAGTCAAAAGTTTTTAACCAATACACAGTTTAGCAAATTGTTACGGTCTTGTACCGTTAAAACAGAATTTCCTAATAAGTACATGAAGCAGACCCGCTAAATTACAAGGAAACTATTTCACTTTGTGTCTTTATTTGCTAAGCCCGCATCTCGCTAACTTTAACTTACTACACTACGGATATTTTATACAAGGCTTGTGTGACTTTCTTCCACACCTTGCTTGCTTTATGTACAATTTCTTCCAAGGTTAGCTCATGAAGAAAATCGTCAGAGGAAGTGAGTATAGCACCTACAAAATGACGTCAAAGCATTCCTGCTATGCATTTTGAAGACATAAACATTGTAAAAGCTTCTGCAGGTGTACAACATACATAATTATTCGAAGCTCCTTTTACAAAATCCGTTCTGTATTTTAGTGAAAAAGAGTAACAAAAAATTACCTATTTATTTTGAACTTCAATACTTACAGATTGTTGCGTTTATAGTTTATACTAGGGAAAAAAAGAGAACTCTCTAACTAAACTAAACCATCCTAGTATGAGATATATTAAAAATGTTATCATCTGCATTTGCCAGATAATAAAATATTTAGAACAATTTTAGTAGATTCTCGTCAAATATTGTCAACGACTATGACACAGTAGTTCATACTACAGAAAATAATCAGCGTAAGAGGAAAACCCATTCGAAGTCACAAATGAGACAACAAAACAATTACCCATAATCGTAAACTATTGACGAGCTGAGAAATTATCATAGTAATCGATTTATATTACGTAAACATACATACATACTTACAGGTAGCTATTGTTATTAGATATACCTTTGTGTGCCTTTTCAATCTAGTCTTGGGTATAGGTATAGAAACTATAATGAGTGTCAACAAAATGTGGGACTGATTTTATAACTCCATGTTTTGTAAATTGTTCTATTTTTTTCTGCCTAGTCTAAAGATGCAGCTGGGTATCGGCGTTTTACAAGGAGCGACTGTACTTCAAAGTCACTTCAAAGTCACACTTCTAAGTCACAGACTTACCCAATACCCCTTAGCAAGATTGATTGACCCATGACTACTGACAAAGATATGCAAATGGAAGCCCACCAATTTCCCACGAGCCTCCCCAAACTGGTATCATTATGTTATGAGAACCATACTATTTATTTAAGGAATTAAAAGCATAGTGATTTTCTGTGACAACATAATGTAGCACAGAAAACTCCTAGCAGGAAATATAAGCCTACGGTACTTCTGGTCTACTAGATGAGGAAAAATTGGGATCACAAATAAAACACACTTCTACAACAAGATGCCATTCTTATACATTCCAACAGTATCATCGATCCACTTGAGGAAGTTCCTCAGTGCAGTATACTGGACGTTCTTGTTGAAACATATGCCTCGCTCCTTCGGGTCGCCGTGGAAGATGCCGGAGAGACACCAGCGGTCCATCTGCCTGGACGCGAAGATGCCGCCGTAACTTGGGCAGAGGGCTACGTCTGGAATTCATATTAAGTATTGTTTATTGGAAGGTGATATTAATGCCAATAAAATTGCAGGGTAGAGAGTTGCTATGGCTGTTAAAGTTAATTACAATAATCATGCCCAAGGATGACCAAGCTTCACCGCTGAAGATATAAAGTACCTATTTAAAATTTTGGTTTCAATCATACGTGAGATTGTTAATCGTATTTTAACTTAGGTAGTAGTTGACCGATTTGTATCTCAAAAATATATTTTAGAACCTATATAAAAGTAAAGGGCACAGAGACACGATTTGGTTGATCTCTATTCTAAGACCATTTCTGACTAGCTCTTCAACGAAAATTATTTTGACTTAAACATTAGGTGGGGTACAAAACCGAAATACTCACCATTACCGTATGTAGCACAGAAGACATCTTCGTCCTTGTCGAAGCATTGGTCACTTTTCTGCTTGTTGAACAATATCGGGTACAGAGCGCCATTCAAACCCCATGCTGTAGTCTGAAAACAGTTAAACATAAATAAATCCTTAATTGACTATACTAATTTTTTCTAAGGCGAAACATTTTTTTGTTTATCTTCGGAACTCTGAAGGCTCCGAAACTGCTTAACCGATTTGAATAATTCTTTTACTGATGGAAACCTAGACTCCCCAACTAATATGGGCTACATTTTTTCCGGGCTCTGGAAGAAGTTCCCCAGGACGCGGGTGAATGCGCGGTGAACAGCAAATAACAATTCTTATAAACATGAAAGACAGACTTAGTCATCGTAATATCTTGCGCTTTCACGTCAAAGCTACTGAACTGATTTAAATGTAAGGTACATATGTAGATACCTTAGACTATAAAGCCTAAATATGGTTTAACAAGTAACTTGACCCAAAAAATAATAACTAAAGTTAACTATCTCTGACAACAATATAGGGATGCAATAAACCCTGAATGCCACCCATTTTGTTATTCCAAATGAATTTGTTACTCATTAGAGATTCTTGCAGCGTACGACAAAATTAATTATTTTGACCATCCCTGCTTTTAAATGGTATAGTTAAAATTTTGCGCCATCACAAATATTATAATGTAGTTTTTATCTAGTTTATGAGATAACTGTGTCGTAAGTTTCTTTGATAGGTTTATGATAATTACTTTTAGTTAGTTGATTAGTTATCTTTTGTCAATGGTTTCACCTGCGTTCCATGAAAAGTATATCGCTGTCTAATACATTAAGGTTTATATTTTTATTTGGGGTCGGCTCAGTTTCTAAAGCCCAATTGTTACATAACCTAAATTGGCTATGTAAAAATTAAGATTTTTTGAATTGAACCGGAGAAAAACCACGTTCCAAACAAACAAACTCTTCAACTTTATAACATCAATTCAGCTTTCACGTAGTTAGGTACTCCATATTCTGTGTATAAATGATCCTCATTCTCTAGTTAAAATGTTGGTAACTTACCGCAGCCTCTTCAAAGCTATTATCCTGGTGGATGCAGGCAGACTGGATGTTCTCGTTGAACATGACTGCGTCTTCCAGCACCAGTAGCGCCAAGTCACTGGCAGCTTTACCCTCAGCTTCTAATGTGAAGTTCGGGTGGAGAACTAGGGATTTTACCTGAAACACCACAACATTATTACCATTAGAAAGTCTGTGTTTTTAACCAACTTCAAATAAGGAAGGTGTTTCAATTCGTATGTATGTTATGTTTGTCTTTGCATATATTTGCTTGAGTCTATTTAATAGCTAAGTACTACTGAGTATCTTTTAAATTAATGTGTTTATTTAAAAAATGCCAAGAATTGTTTGATAATATAAAAACATATTTACTAATTGGATCATGTCCTAATAAATCGAAATTACATCGAAGATTTTGCATTCTTCTGAGTGTAAAAAATACAGAACAAGTGGCAGGTGAGCTTATTGTTTCAGTTTTGTTTCATGTATCAAAACTTCGGCAGCTTTATAATTATTTATTGGATTATTATCATTAGTATCAGTTAACAATTTCAGTCTCTATTAGTTTATAAAGCGTGCACTAAAGAAATATCAGGTTTACCTTATGAACTTTTTCATTGCCTCCAAAAATCTGCAGGTTAGTTTTTCCTAGGAAGACCAGCACATTCTCAGGGTTCCACGTCTTGTTGGAGACGGAGATACATCTCGCACCTAGAAACCAAATATATTTATAAGTTATTTACGAATGATATAAAAACAATACAGACCAATTTGAGAGTAAAGTTAACTTAGTAAAAATATTTCTAACTACAGGATATTTTCACGCATGTACTTAAATTACCAAATTGGGATTACTAGAAAATACCAAAAAATATTAAAAAGGCGAAAGTGTGTGAGTATGTATCTGTACGTGTATGTTTATAATTTATTCACCCGCAAACAGCTGAACGATTTTATCCGGATGCTAGAAGTAGTTATCTCAGTAAACGGACGAAGCCGCTGATGATAGCTAAACTAGATAAAAGTACGTGTCTGACACTTCGTTAAAAATTGTGAGGAAGGCACACAATTTATTACAAGTTATCAACATTCACCTTTTCCACCAGACCACAAAGTAAATTACACTGAATGAAGCTCTCAAAGAAACTTTAAATAGAATAAAAAATAAAAGTCTATTCTTTCCAACGAGTCATTCAGGAGTCAAGCTGTTCTCTGTACCAGTCTGGGTAAAACCTTAGAGCATTGAACCTTCTGGAGCCGTCATGAACCCAAATCTCAAGATATTCTGCCAATTTATGCAACAAAATTATGATAGTTCGAGGTGGGTCCTGCATGAAATGAACTTAAGGATATACGTGCTCGTAGACTATTTCAACTTCTACTAATTAATGTACTTTCCCTGTAAAAAATCATGTATAACTCTCTCATGTACCTAAATAATGAATTTCTCAACTATATCCGACGCATGCACAACCTTTTTGAGGGCTTGATCCGCCCCTGCAAATACGAAAAAAATAACAACACACAAGCTCGACGCTCACACAGGAACACACATGAGGGTCACTCTCGTACCTTTGGCAGAGAAG
Organism: Helicoverpa zea x Helicoverpa armigera; assembly: GCA_033682625.1. Taxonomy (NCBI): domain Eukaryota; kingdom Metazoa; phylum Arthropoda; class Insecta; order Lepidoptera; family Noctuidae; genus Helicoverpa; species Helicoverpa zea x Helicoverpa armigera. The sequence goes on along the minus strand of JAWIIS010000056.1, from coordinate 760,425 downwards.
ACTCGACAATAGCGTGTCCAGTTGGTTAAATTATCTTAGACTCTCCACCAGTCTGGGTAGGTACCCAATATAACGGCAGAACACGGAAATGTCATTAGGAAGCAAACGTTGTAAGGAAGGAGGTCTGTAATCAAATTAGTGCCTCGTCTCGCCTCGAAGGGAGGCAGAGGCGAAAGGCAAAAAAATAAAAAAGGTTGTGCTCAAACGCAAGAGTTCTAATATTAAATTTTGAAAATAAACCTTCTTTGCTTGATCAAAGGTTGGTATGTATCGTCAGCCAATTATTTTGATGGGATTATGGAGTTTGATCTTTCGATAGGTTGTTTTTATACACGAGCATCCTATACTTTGAGATTTTTAAAATAAAAGTTAGTAGGTATGCTTGAACGCGTTGCTGTCAGGAATTACTGCTTCAATGTGAAAACGATTTCAGTATTCAGGCCAATAATCGAATTAGGTTCATAAACCTTATATAAAATAGCATATTATACAATTTCAGGAAGAATAATATGCTACTGTTAGCTGCCAGTAGTTACAAAGAAGGCAGCAGAAACGAGCGACCATAGACACCTCGCCATTCAGCCGTGCATCTATGCCTGGAGGTTTCTTTTTTCGAACGTCATTGTGACAAGACATGATATAGTTTGACGGAATACGATTTTGCCGGGTTTTTTATTAATCTTAGTTGATTTTCATGTTAAATCTATTGCTTGTTATTTCCTCGTTAACAAAGCTGCTTCTGGTTTTTAAGACTACGTTTCGCGAAGTAGTTCCCACGAAAATCAAGCCAAACCGCGAACAAAGAACGAAAAGAAGTACTTTAAACCCTAATTTAGGTCATAATCTAATTTCGCAGCCAACTTTGAAATCCATTCAACCGAGGTGTGATTGATTAACGGACCTCCAAACTTTGCTTACAATTAATAGACCCTCAGCCTTGTAGACCGACTAAGGTCTAAACTTGTTACAACCTAAATGATTGGGTACGCCGCGATTTTGTGTCCAGACTGACTTCAACTTTTTCTATATCTCGGGAAGGGTTTTAGGACCGGATTTTGAAAAACTTTTGTTACTGGCTGTCATTCTTTGTATATTATTGTTGTAACATAAGGTCTTTGATTAAAAACTATTGTGTTATCTAGTGACTGGTTAGTGTGTCTGCCAGTGTGAAGCTTGCATAATAAATCTATTTGAACTGCCGACGCAAAAGTAGGGTATTTTAAGTCTGACCACTGTTTGTCTGACTGTTTGTGGCTAAATAGCAATAAAACCGATTTAGATGCGTTTTTTTTTTGTGGAAAGCTGGTTTCAGTTTCGAAGTTTTGGAAAATGTTTGAATTAAGTCTGAGAAGGTTGGCCATTTTGGGGACTATTTTTTGTGTATTTAAAAAGTGCAGTAATGCTGCCAAGTTTCAATAAATGATTCGGGGGTTGAATAGAAAGAATACGTATCTATATTGATTATTCCTATTTAAGTGCCTCATCATACCACATTCTCGCAAGAACTCAATTAAAAAACCCTAACCCTCAAAATTAAACTCCCAACTCACCAGTAACAATGACCTTCTCAGTAAGAAGCGCTCCATCGCAGTAGTAGCTGAACTGGCTGCCCCGATCCTCGCTGGTGACGAAGATGCTCGCCACCCAGGGGTACACCGTCTTCGTGAACTGTATGCAGGCCACGTCACCATCGCACGTGGGGTCCAACTGCGAAGATAACGTAAATGTAATCATTATTATATTCATTTCTGACACATGAATATTAGATATTTAAATAAAACTACTTATACAGATTTAATCACGGTTATATTAATTTTATTTAATCCAGACGTTTCAGATCCTTTTCAGCATCCACGGTCACGGGCAGACTGCCCGTAGTTTTATTTAAATGTTATCATTTATTATTGTTCCATTGCAGAGCCTCTTCTCATTCAAAGAAGGAATGAGGCGACTTCGAAGCTTTTTATTGCTCGATCTAATATTTGATTTAAAACATGAAATGAATCCTAATTGGTTACAACTTGCATTTTAAATGTAAGCCCCGATCCAACGTACGTGAGACTTTCTTATACGTTAGCTTCGGCAGTTTTTTTTTAAATACTAGGCACTATTCCAGCGATTATGAAATACTTTAAACCCTGTCTAGAATTTTAATTACTTTAACCTTAACCTTAGAATTCAAAAAAATAACCTCACAAAATAAAAAGAGAATTTACAGCTGAACGAAATGAATACCATTTTTTTCAGTGAAACCCCTTCCATAATTCAAACCGCGTTGAGGTTTCAAAATTAAAATTAAAAATTAAAATTTTCCCGGCATGGCATCCATTTTGGAATGTTTATGGTAATAAATAATGTATAATGGTTGATAATGAGCATCTAACGACCTATAAAAAACAGACAATGGGATTTTGGATATTTAAACTACTATTTAATTGAATACACTACTATATTTTTATAGCTAAAGGCACACGATTTTGTTAGAGTTTTGATTTACACACAAAAACGATGCTACCTAAGTCTTTCACCAAGTTTTAGTTACTTCATATCTAAATCTAAATGCTCATCTAAATCGGAACAGCTGTTTTACCATACAATGGTCACAAACTATGTATAAGAACGAAACACCCATATCTGAAAAGCTTGTTTGTTTGAACGCGCTAAACTCTGAAACTTCTAATTTTTTTTTTTGTATCTCTGCATTACATAGCTCATTAATCGTAGAAAGTTATAGACTACTTTTTACCCAGATGCACAAAGTAGTTTCAACGAGACACGGGTGAAACCGCTAGAGGAGACTAGTTTTCCATATTGGTAAAAAACTTTCAACTTCAATACACAAACACACACACATAGTTAATAACTTTATTTCCAAAAACCAGAATTTAATCAACATTTTAATTATCCAACCTACTTTCTCGAAGATGCCTAACAGTAGAACCCTTTGAAATATTTGAACCAAGTTTAGAGTGCCAATCCATGTTCCCTTTGTCTTAGAAAAACTTGTTCAAATTCATGGAGTTAATAACATTAAGAGTATCCGTACACTAGAAACTTTTAGTCGGCCGAGAGTTGGTTTGGGCTCATAAATCAGTATGAAGATGAATGGCAATACGCACATTACAAAGATCAGGTAGGTATTCAGCCGGTATCAGACCGACTGAAAACTTTGATTGGACTCATCATCATCCTCCGAGCCTTTTCCCAACTATGTTGGGGTCGGCTTCCATTCTAACCGATGTAGCCGAGTACCAGTGCTTTACAAGGAGCGACTGCCTATCTGACCCCTTTAACTTCCCGTAACGACTGCCAAGGTTGTTCAATGAGAGCCGGGTTACCTACAGTTTAACGTGCCATCAGAAACACAGCCAGTGATTGGACCCAAGATTTTCTTGAAAAAATTTGTTTTTGCCAACCAGGGGGTCAGCTGTGGGCCGACTGTTTGGTCGCCAGTGTGCACGTCAACTAAGTAATTGGAAGTCAAAAGGCTGTATAATTAGCGTGTTCGTATTAATTATTGTTGGAGAATTGAGATACGGAAGTTGCTTTGTGATCATTATTTATTCATGTATGCTGTATTATAGGGTATCAGAATAAAGTAACTAAACATTTGAATGATAACAAAAATTGAAAAGTAGGGAAAAATTAAAGATTAGAAATATGAAACCGTAAATAAAGACAGAAAAATTACAAATTCTTAATATTCTAAATGTAAAATAACTGAATACTGTATTGTGTCTCTTTATAATTTTAATATTTGGTGCGCAAATAGTCTCAGAAAGGACAAAACTCCTTTTTATCCGGATGTGGGAAGATGTTCCCTAGAGCTATAGGGAAACTAATAATTTGGAAGCTACGTTATTCTTACATGTCAATTAGTCTAGTTCTCTAAAATTATCTTCAAAATATTTACTTATTCATACTGCTTTAATTTTCAGCTCGCGCACTGACAATCCGAAGCCATGTTTACAGTTTAAATTCTCTCTAACAAATAAACAAAACAACAGTCAATGTTCTACAAAGCCGTTCCGACTTCCACACGGAACGACTTCTCACACGAAACGACTTCATAAATACTCAACAAAGTCTTTAGAAATCTCATGTAATGAATAGTCACCCATTACAAGAGAAAGAAAACCCGTACAGTGCAAACTTTTAGTCAGCCGAAAACTTGCTTTTTTTTGTTTTTTGATGGGAAATCATCAAATGACTCCTCCCGCTATGGGTTAGCAGCGGTGAGGGAGTGTCAGACTGACTAAAACCCATCAAGTTCCTTCGTAGGCATTTTATGTACCAGGGCCGCGGTAACTCTTTCGAATAATCCCGCAGCCCCGGCAGGCCTTGGCCCTGGTGGGCCCCGCTGAAGTTTGCTTAGGCTTATAACTCATAAGTCAATAAAGACATACGCACATAACATCGATCAAGTATTAGACCGGTATTAGACCGATTAAAAACTTTGATTAAATTCACGATTTTTTTTCAAAACGTCGGTGAAATTTCGGCCGACTTTTTAATAATCAGTGTGCGGGTACTCTATAGTCGGCCATATGTAAAATTGTCTGCATTTAATACCTTCGTCGCAAGACGCCTTGTTAAGTGAAAGACATCTCCTAAATGAGTGTTATTTATTTTTTGAGTACCTATGTCTTTGACTTCCTATATTACGTTTTGAGTGTGTAAATGACTTTTAACTGACTGCAGAAGCAAGGTGTTAGGTATATTATGTAGGTGTTGACTTTCTTTGTGAGATGAGCTTAGTGACAGTCGTAATGATAAATTAGAAAGCTAATACAAGACTCCGGAATTACTGATTAGATTTTAAAACTATTTCATAACCGTATATCGAGAATGGTTACTTTTTGAGCTAATTTTTATTTGGGTGCTTTTTAAGCAAGCTTTTTATCAAGTAGTGTCAACAGCACGAGGATAAAAACACTAACAGAAACGCGTATTATTTATAAAGATACAATGAAAGAAAACGCACAAAAATTATGTAATTCCGTACACTTCAGGCAATCTGCACCACAAATGCTTCTAACCAAAACAAACAATGAATGAAGAAAGAATAAATTTGATCGCCATGAAAACTTTCTTCCTTCTCCTAACGAATAAGGAAACTCTCATACGTTAATTGTGTTCTAATTGCAGTAGATCGACCGTTGAGGAAAAACTTTGTGTTTTTTCAACATAATTACAACCTTGAAGGGAACAGCCATTATTTCAAATCAAGTTATAAGGACGTTGGATATGGTATTTTAATAAAAAAAGAAGATACAAAAATAATTCTCCTAGCCGATTTATCGGCCAGGTCGCTACGCATTATAGTGCACGAGCATTTGCGCAGACACAGGTGCACTCGCTATTCCTTCACTCTCATAGCCCGATGAGACGGCAATCCGACACAACAGGGGAGAGATCAGGCATAGGACCGACATTACCGTGCTCTCCGATGCACGGGTGTATCAATCATCAACTTCCAGACTCCAGGCTGGTATGTGAAAGTTTCTAAAACTCACCAAACTATTTCAGCCCGACCCGAGAATCGAATCCGAGACCTCGTGCACAGCAGCCGCACTTTGCGGTAGCTAGACCAACGAAGCAGTTTAAGACTTTGTGCAGAATTATAAATACGCACTGTTAAACAAATAAATAAGATCAATCAATTCAATAAGCATTTTAAAACAAACAACAAAGTCCGACACTTTGTCTCTGGTTAATTGTGTCTACCAGAGCATCAAACACAAACTAAACTCTTACTTGTAGTCATATTAATAACAGCATTTTTACACTAGCAGAATATCCATTAGTTTTTTTCTGAACGGTCGCAACAACCGTTTCAAACGTGCAACATTCTTTTTTTTTACGACAAAACCACCAGTGTGTAAAACCTTAAGTTTGCTCACTCAAACCCGGTACAAAAAGCGCAAAGTTTACGAGTAAGAAAAAGGTAATACTGTCAGTTTAACTTAAAATAAACAGTAATATTTCTGCTTCAAAACACCGCATCCGTAATACCCTCCCACTATACACTCTACGGCCACATTCAGTCTTTTGTGTTGGTGATTGATGATCACACATCGCGTGATGCTCACTATCAGACGCAGCCACTATCACGTCTTGCTACATCATACACTGGCTTCTCAAAGGGCTGATGATATTTTTAGACTGGATTTCTTTTCGAAACTTGAGATTATAGTCGTGATGGCGTACTGGTTAAAGCAAGTTTTTCAAGTACGAGCGTGTGTTTGATTACAGGTCAGGAAAGGATCAATGTATGTAATGGATTATGTACTTTCTAAATATATCTTAAACACCGATGATTGAATTATTGATTATAAGATGAAAAAAACTCGTGGATTTTGAAGAATAGCCAACTAACGCCTTGGGTAAATTATAAAACGTCATTCCTTCTCCGTATGAGAAGAAGCCTGTGTTTTTCAGTGGGACAACAAAAAGGCTGATTTAGCTAGTATATTTACAAATCATATTTACTGTTCTTATTATAGAAATTAGTCCTAGAATAACTTGTTTTGACATTACTTGTCCTTTACGAATTTTATGTAGTACAGACCTATTTTTTCCCAAACCTATCGAAAACCCCAATAAAATTCACTACTCACACATAATTCTTTTTCACAAAAGATATAAATAAAAGACGCGCACATAACATCAATCGTTACCAAATTGCTGGCCACACAAAGCCAGCAGGCCCGAACAAAGAGCAGACAACGCTGGGAGGCAAGCCAGTCAACATGTATGTGCGAAGAGGAAGGAAATATAGCGGAGATGCCATAAGGAAGGTAGGTCGGGCGCCTTCTTGTAGGTCAAATAAGTACGATGGACATACCGAAACGATCAGTTACGAGTCAATTAACTAGGAATTCTGGTTCTTTGAGACATCTAATCATCATCATCATCCTCCTGCCCTTAACCCAATTTTATTTGCGGTCGCCGCAGCATGGTTTCTTCTTTCATACTCTTCTATCTGCCGTCATCTCCTACTTGTGAAGACATCTGTCACCGACTTTTGGTATTACAAAAAATGGACGGGTCCTAAGAAGGTGTGTAAGGGCGGAGCTAGTAACGTTCCTCGTCTCATTAACAGCTGCATTTAGGTGCGCTACTTTCAAGAGATTGTGCGTTATGACATCTCTGTTAGTCATTTTGTTCTCCATGTTTTCAGGGCGATGGGAAATTGTTTTCCCAGCGATTCGAAATATTCGCGGTTTTTCACACGCCTGCCTGTCCGTATTTTCTGTAGAATGATTGATTTGAAGTCTCGTTGAACTGAGCGATTGGGACACACTGCAATTTTTTTTTGTGCGGTCGGTAGTAAAAATTTGTTTTCAGTGATGGAGAAATGTCTACTACAGTCAGTTTCGCTGGCTATACGTAACAGCGCTCAATTGTTTTTCTTTATTTTTGTAAGGCTGACCTAACTTTTTGAGACATTAAAAAGTTTGCAATGTCTTATTTAGGTTTGCTTACATCTAAAGAAAATTATGCACCTTTATAAGATCAGCCTGCTGGTCTGTCTGTCCATCTTTATTTTGTGATTGCGTGTCAATATCAAGCTTAGATTAAAACAATATGATTTGGAAAAAAAGCAAATATTTCAACACTCTCTTAGGTATCAAAACTCTTATTGATTGATAATAGTACGAGACTTTAAACTACAAACATATAACAATGTATTTTATTGTATTTAATGCTTGGGAACCGCATTATCCGTGTGTGAGCCAGCCGTGGAGCTATTGTTTAATGTTTTCCTTCATAAAACATTACTCGCAGTGTTCATCACTTAGTCAAAGCGTTTTTAATAAAACAGAGATCGTTCTAGTTTTATATTTTAAAACAAATATCAAGAACTGGTTGTAGCCCGCGGTTCCATCTGCTTTCCGAGGAAAATACTTAATGTGCCCAGATAAAAAGTAGCCTGGGACCTTTCGTAGGCTCTAGAGTTATGTACCAATTTAATTTCATTAAAATAATTTCAGTTGTTTTGGCCTGAAAGACAATTAAGACATCTGTCTTGCCTTTTCCCAACTATGTTGAGATCGTCTTCCAGTCTAATTGGATGCAGCTGAGAACCAGAGTTTTACAAGGAGTGACTGCTTATCTGACCTCCTTAACCTAGTGAATTGGGTAACCGGACAATTGTTTTTTTTTTTGTACTTATTCAGACTTTCTGACTACCTCAAGGATTGCCAAGGATGTCCTGATGCATACTAGTTGTGATTGTTCAAGTAATTGGTACATGACTACCAGATGTCATTTATTAAGTGCCATTTGTAAAATTGGCACGATTTGCAGCTGATTACAATGTGTACTGTATTCTAATTAAATTAGGTATTGTATTTGTATGAATTAGACTTCCGCTGTAAGGAAAATGCGGGTTCCGTGTAGCGATATTGTTCAAATTGAATCATTGTTAAGTATTTGCACATTATTCCTAACATCCTCTTTTTTACTATTTATTAGCACAGAACATTACACTGAAAGAAGTAATTCATATGTTAATTTACTTCTGTATAATATCTAGACACAGTTAAGTTTGTTGTTTTGGTTATAAAAAATCTTGCTGTTCTTATAGTTTTGCAGTTAAATATTATTTCATCTTTAAGGCATCCTTTAAATAGTCGTCACTGTTCGATAAATAAATTCCAAAGTTTTAACTACCTATCTCAAGTTTCATCTAAATTGCTGTTAGTATTTCTATCATAAAGAAACCGTGGGGTCCTATAATATTAAATTTACTTACCTCTACATCACTGGTAGTTGGTGGTGGACTTAGCTCGGTAGTATTTTGAACAATTCCAGTAGTATTTGTTACCAAATCATCGATAGTCGATGTTTCTGTAGGTGTGTATACATTCTCTTCATTTGTAGTATCTTTATACATTTCTATATAATCCACAATTGGGTAGTCTGTAGAATTGTCCTCATTGATATCGTAATACGTAGTATCAAATTCTTCTATCTGAAATACCTCATTCTCTCTCTCTCCACCTAGTTTTTCAATAATCCTTTTTATTTGTTCCGTTTTATTTTTAACTCTAGATACAAATCCTGGTTTAGGACTTTCGGTTGTTGTAATGGTTTCTGTTCTCTTCTCATTTTTCTGCACTTGGGTCGTTGTAACATTAACATCTGTTGTGGCAATTTGTAAAGTTCCATTCTTACCTTCCGATTCTTCAGCTAAGTCAACGTCAATTTTGGCATTCCCCTTTTCAAAGTCCACGTTAAAATCAAAACTTTTGACGAAGATTTTAGTCTTGTTATTGACATTTTTGAAAATTAAACTTGTCTCATTCAACCGATTTTCAAACCAGTTAGTAATGTGACGAAGGATTTCGTTCAAATCTTCAACGCCTACATCTTTGATTTGTCCGAATTTTGGTACTTCTAGTGTAATATCAAAATTTTCTACAACTGATGTTCCTTTTAGAGCTTCATTTACTAATTTAGGGGCACAATTAGTTTTATTTTCACATTCACTCCTAACACTCACGAGGAATATAGCACATACCACGATTGGTATTATTTTCTTCATATTTACTAAATATACGTGAACACACTACATGAGTTCTTATACAAATGCATACTATGAATTGTTTTGCTGTTCGTAACATATTGTTTGTACGTTCTTTGTGGACTTTATTTGCTTTGAATTAAGGTTTATTTTGGATTGTTTGTTTTGCTTTGGGAAAGATGTCTTCACCTTGAAGTTTCGTGGCTTCGTTGACTTTGATGGACGATCGCAATAATTAGTGAGGATTGTTAGGGCTTAGTGACAGAAGGAGCGGGAAGCGGATTAGATGTAGGTACAAGTGATCAAATGCACTGACCTACGATAATCGCCCTGTCTTAGTAATTGCGTCTGACTATTTATCCGTCTGATTGTGACAAGTTAATAGGTTAACAAGTGAACCAAAGTCGTAGAAATACCATTAAGGCAATTATGTTCAAGCGATATCAATTTACAAACGACTCTAAATTTAGAACAGGCTATGGGGACAATGACGATTCCTGCACAGCCACACCCTAGGATATTTGTATTTACTAATTATGTTAGTTTTAAACCAACTGGTATTTTTTCACCTCAATTATCCCCGTTGGCAGATTCACCCACTCTTCCTGGTAGCGACCAGGACTTTTCCTGGTAGTTTTCCACGGAACTGAATAAAAAGTAACCTAATAGCGTTCCTCGACGAATGTGCTATGTAAGTAACACAGATTTTTTTTATGTACAGTTCCTGAAATTAGCACTTTCAAGTAAACAAACAAACTCTTCATCTCCACCGCTAAATATAGCCCAAACTAAACCTAAAAATACTCGCAAAAAAAACATATTCCATCTAATTTCCTAACTAAATAAATCGCTCTACCCAACAAGGTCGTGGCCTTACTCATCAAAGCTTAGACAGACCGGTCACGATCAACAACTGTAAGATTTTAATTGTCCAGACCAATTACTGGGTCTTTGTGATTTGTGGCTTCATTTCCATGCCTATTATTATTAATTATTTTTATAGGAGGGGTTTTGTAATTTTTCTATGTAAGGGTGCGGTGTTTTTGTGAATTTCTATCTATTGTTATAATTGTAGATATGATTGATGTTATTTACGATCCTTGATACATCTTCTCCTACTTCGACTGCTTTTCAATATTTTATTTTATAGGACTTTTATTATAAGAATATGCTAGCCCTTCTCCTATCTTAATAATGTCTATTTGTAGGTACATTCACGTGCATTGGCATTTTTTTGCACTTGTTATATGTAGCTAAGTAATATGTATAAGGTAAGTCGTGAGCATCGTCGGTAGTAAATATGAAGATATTTTTACATTATATCCGCAAAAAACTATAATTAAGCACCTTATTTTTTGCGTTGAATAATTTATATTACGGCTTTAAAGAAAAAAAGGCATTAAAAAATATGTACCTACATAGTTATGAAACAAAACCTTTTAAAATATTTGACCTTTAAAAACTAACCGTACCCATATAGTTGCATTATATCATCATCATCAGCCTTTTTTTGTCCCACTGCAGAGATGCGTTCTCTTCTCATTGAGAGAAAGCCTTCTGAAATACGGAGAACTGGGTATACCTATGACAAATACCCATCCATGAATCGACCGCGCAAAACATTACTTAACCATATAATATCTACCCTCCGAAGCCGACCCCAACATATAGGTGAGAAAAAGGCTCGGAGGAATATGATCTACCCTGCTACTTAGCTGTATACTTTATTTTAGTGTCCCACTGCATAGCTGCGGTCTCTTCTAATGGAAAAGACGTGCTAAAATACGGAGAACAGGAACTTATGACATAGACCTAAACTAGCCTTATGTTACTGGTACTTAGCTGCGAATTCCTCATCGTTACAAGTATGATTTTTAAAAGCAAAAAGAGTCATAAGATCCATAAACACCTTAATTTAAGGTACTTCTATTCTTCTTAAAGTCCAATAAAAATCGAGGTTAACAATGTACAAGAGCAGTCTTAATTACCAATTACTGCATAGCATCACCCGTTACATGTAATCTGCCATCAAATGACTCAACCAATGTGGATTGCATTGTTATGAAAGACAAATTCTCATAAATTACTTCAGTTTTAAGATGAATCGTTATTTTGTAATCGGTATTTGTTAATTTGGGAGTTAATGGAGCTTGTTTCTCATTATTTAGAAAGAATCTACTTTTATTACAAATATCTTTCAAAGTACGAGTATATGGGCGAAAGTAAATCAACGTGAGAAAATCTGCACTTACGTATTTTACTAACATTCTAGCTTAGCCAGATTATCCTTATATTTCTTTAAAGATATTCATGATGTAATTTTACAGCAAACGTGTAAAAGAAGTCCATGTTTGTTACTCTATTTATGACTCAAAAACTGCTGAACTAATTTGCCTGAAACATGGAGGGGATGTAGCTAAGAATCAAAAACGGACAAAGCTTTCTATCCTCAACCGGATACGAGAAATAGTTTCCTCGGATAGGGTGAAACCGCGGCATAATCCAGTAAAACATAATAAGGAAAGAAAACTCACCATCATTATCTTTTCAGGTTTCCCAGTAACCATTTCAACGTCATCAGAACTCCTGGTACTCATCTTGCTCATATCAACCAGGTCCTTCATCAACCTCTCATCGTCTTCGTCATCAACCAACTCGTTTTCGTTCGCTTTCGTTGTTAAAACCACCGGTTCTTCTGTAACCTCGTCAACCATAGCTTCGGAATCATCACCAACCAGATAACCTTCTACTGTTGTTGTATGTTCTATGACAGTTTCTGATGTTCCTGGTAAATACTGTTCAGTTGTGTCATCTTCATCAACACATCTTTTTATTTTATCACTTACTGTTGGTTGTACTGTGTAATAAAGTTTGGTAACTGCCGGTTCTTCGCTAACCGTTGTTTTAGGTAAATCGTCTTCTATAACTACTCCCGTAACTACTGTTTTTAATATATCTCCCTCTTTTTTATTGTCTTTGGCCTCATTTTCAGTACGTACATTCATAGGTGGTGTTTCTTGTTTTAAAGGTTCTTCAAGAAATACATAATCAACAAATATAGGTCTTGTAGGTAACTCTATGTAATCTTTCAATTGTTCATACACAATGTTTCTTTTAACCTTGCCTTTAGGATCGATTTCATCTTTCATGAATTCGTCGATATCAAAATCATTGACTGTTGATACATCGATATATTCTACATCAGTAGTTGTGTATGTTTCTGTTGTATATGTATCTACTTCTACAACAGTTAATTCTAGCTCTGATATCGTTGGAATCCTTTTTATTGTTATATTCGCGTTTATGTAGTTATACACATCTGGCCAGTACCTCGCACTGTATAAGAATGATGATATGAGAAACATTATTACGAATAACATCATTAGGATTAGCAGTTTTATGATCATTTTTAACATCGACTGTGAAAGCTTCATCTTGGATTCTTTTAACTTCTTCTTTAGTACGAATAGCTTCAAAATTAGCACTTTTATCAAGACCACACTAGTTTCTTACACTATTTCACTGAGTAACGTATCACTTTTGAAAACACTGTCAATAATTCACAGACATCTATGTATGTGTGATTACGAAATGAAGTTCAAATCAACACTAGCTTGAAAATCCAAAGTATGGACTCCGTAGGGATTTTCTATAGGATCATTTAGGAGCACATATATGGATGGTATTGCGCAGTATGAAACAATACACCATATACTTGCCTTGTAGGTCGGGAAGCACTAATGGTTGCTCAGTTTAGATCTAAGATCATCAATATAATCATCCTGTATGTATGAGTCAGTATGTCAGCTGTCAACAGATTTATTTACATATGTATGTATGTACCTAGTTGATAGTATATTCACGATTGGAGTACATAGTTGTAGAAAATCCAAGGTGTAGTAAGTGTTATGATTAGGTAGAAGACAATAGAGTGTTGTTTCAAACAATTTATTAATAGACTTCTACGTCAATTTGGTCTGCTTTGCATACTTGTAGCAATTAGCCTGATTCATCATCAACTTTTAGTATTTTATTACGTTAGTTTGGGATGCGTAACTTTTCCCAAAAATATTAGGGTCGGCTTCCAGCCTAATCAGATGCAGCTAATGATTAACAATGGATTTACATAGGGCGACCCTCTCTGTCCTACCTATATTATTTATTGATAACAAGATAATATTATCAAGACAATATAAACGGAAAGTTCCTGCTATAGTACCCGCTCACTGTAGTAGACCAAACAGTCGGCTGACAATTGATCCGATGATATGCGATTGTTTTAAAAGAACTGAAAGTCTGATACTGGCTAGCTAAATATCTGATCTCTGCACCTAATAAAGTATGCAGGTACATTTACGTAGTTTTTACTTTTTAATTATTATCTTGTGAAAGGTTAAGAGACTCTGTAATAATTCATTTTAATATTAATCATGGAAATGGAATTGGGTGGATGACTAGGTCAAAAATAAATTACGTTGTCATATTCATTTAGTGAAGCATCTAAAAATAATGTCACTTCCATTTATCGTTTTGATGGAATAATTGATTAAATTTTTATATTGATAATATAAGCTAAATAAGAATCCAGTTTGATGTGAAAAATCTGTGACGTCATAAGTTGCGCTTTCATACATATTGCAAAGAAAGTGACAGTTTTTGACAGTTAAATAAAAGTAATGAATTTGACTCGTTGGAAACTACCGTATTGCAATGACAATAAGAAACAAGACGTTAGACGAAGTTGAACCGTCTTACCACAAAAACTTTTAAACGTCAGTTTATGCCTTGTCTAAAAAAAATGTCAAATTATGACGTTGACATATGGTTCATTTTGCAGCCAAAATTTTATTAGACAAGTGTAAAACAGGGTTTAAAGTTTTTGTAGTAAGGCCCATATAGTTTATCTCTATGATAATTCCTAGCGCCTGTAATTCTTGTTTAGCAATATTTCTTCAAGCAAATAAATGCTCGCAATGTATTTTCTCATCAGTTTTTTCTTGCTTATTTTATACGGAAAGTTATATTAATAGAATTGAATCCTACAGCAATAACAAAGGTAAAGTTTGCTATAATTATTGTGCAGTTCGCACTTTCACTTCATTAATTAGTTGCAACTTACGAGTAGTTAGTATTCTATGTAACTAATTATGCACTCTGACCGGGAACATCAATTAGGTATCATCTAATTTCAATCAACTGAAATGACTCAGGTAGATCGAGCTATTTAAATGTTCTTAGCAAAGAAGCAATCGAAAGTACTAACAGTAAATAAAACTCCAAAAGAACTGTATAACAATTATTTATTACACCTTAAAAAACTAAATAACAACAACAATATTTACAACACACACACACTCAAACACCCAACAACTCAACAACAACAGTACGACAACATAACAACAGTACCAACATAACAACGTAACAACAAGGCGGTTTTAACATAAAGGTCTTATACTTAAGGCGAGGAAGTGGTCAACAATAATTCCATACCCGGCACGCGCATCTAAGGCGCCAAAAGGGGTCGGAGCGTCTGAGCGGGGCGAGGATAACAATACGCGCGCTAGCTTATAACTAAAAGTCGTAAGCGACAAAATGGTTTTGTAATTTTATTATTTAGAAATGATAATTTGATAAAAAATCCTTCTACAATTTTAAAGAGTATGTATATACTCAACTACTAAAAAAGTTAAGAGGCTTAAATCGGTCCCGTATGCCCATAATATGTGAATCTCTTTTTAAAAAGAGGTATGTTTGATATATTTTTCTCTGTTATAAAAGTTACCTAATCATGTTTCTACAACAAACAAAATAAGGTTTATATCGTGAACTTTCAGATAACCAAGTTGTATTTTGATCCGTTTTGTATTTACTGAGAAAAATTGAAATCCTTGGGGCCAAAAATTCCAATTCGTCCTCTTAATGGCCTTTCAGCCTGAAACTTACAAATATTTGAAAGCCATTACACGATAATCCTGGCCACGATATTTGTAAAATATTAAAGTTCCCATATTTTGTAACGAAATATCATTTTTAAAGGTGGGGAAGAGTTTTCAGCATAGAGAACAATGCTTATAGAAAATGAAATATTTTGAAAGAGTTAATGCTTCAGAAAATCGTAGTTTTCTTGAAGAAATAATTGCCCATAAAGTGATAGACGTAAAGCAAGAACATTCAATAAATGAATGAGAATAAAAACAAAAGGTAGTCGACACAAAACTGAAAAGTTTCATCATCTGTCGACCATTTTCATTTCTCAACTTAAATCTTATGCTGTCCCTTCTTAGTGTGGATGATAGTTTCGTAAACAGGAACCTTGAAAGGCACAGGTTTTTCGACAGGGACCAAAATATGTTTAACCACCTCGAAAGGTACTTCTTTAACCTTTGGTACATGCACAATCCTTTCTACAGGGTATGGTACAGACTTCTCTACAGGGATGGAAACCTCTTTAACGATAGGGATGACGACGGCCTTAGGAACTGGCACTTGGATCGGAATAGGGTGGGGTACGGGAATAATGACTGGCTGGTTGACTTTGAACTCTACGTTCTTAGGTAGAGGGACGACAATCTCTTTGTAATGCTTGATGGGTTCAGGGTTCTCTTCCTCAACGTGTTGGTGGACTGGGTAGACGTGGGATTTTAAGTCGTGGCCACCGTAGTCACCGCCACTGTAGTCACCACCGTCGTGGGAGCTGCCGCCATGGCTACCGAAGTCGAAACCGCCGGAGAAGTCGCTGGCTTGGAACTGTGAACAAGGAATCAGATATTATTGTCTGTCTTTGGGTCCAAAGTAATTACATAAAGATGCTTGAAGAATCTGTAATGAAAAGTGGCTTATTTAGAACAGACATACCTAAAAAGTACCTAAATAAGAAAGGACATGATATATTATTTTTTCGAACATGTGTGAGGGCCAACGCTCCATTGATCTGTCAGGTCAATTCTAACTCGAATATGACATAGGTAAATAAAAATTCATTTAAAACTGCTCACTTTTAGCAACTAAAAACGTCCCGGAATCGGTTACTCGACAATTTAATAACAGAGCAACGTTGAAAAAATCAAATAAAAAAAAAGAACCGTTTCCCGCGCGGCGACATGCCCGCTATTTAGTCTGTGGTTCCTTTTTCTTTTTTTTCCTCAGTCTGTGGTCCGTTTTACTTTTTGCAGTGACGTTTTTATTTTCGTTCGGTAACGGTTATCCAATCTGTTAGATTCGTTCGGAAATCGAGTTAATAGAGCAGATCTTTTTATGAAGTTATGTAATAGCTGTAACAATTGATTGTCAATTTTGTTTTATAATTTGAAGCGGTGTGAACGCTTATTAAGTTTACTTTCAAACTAGAATCGAAAGTGTGTTACTATAATGCATGTTTTTGTGAACTTTTTGTAACAGTCTAGACGTTGCAGAACTTTCTCAAAATATGTGAAACAAAAACTAACAACTAACAATGTAGTTCTCCAAAGTTCATATTAAGATACTTATTAAAGACTTCTTCATCTAACAATAAACTTTTCTACCACTTGACTGTCATCTGACAAAGTAAAATTAAAGACAAAATCATGACGCCTCGAATCATATTTCAAGCAATATCATTGTTTTCGCGAACACATCATTCTTTATTTTCGTACGTAAGGACCCTCACCTAATATATCATATAACAACTCTGAACTCTCATAAAACACGAATTCTACTGACGTCTGTTTTTCCAATAAAAGTCTATCAAGATACACGAACAGGCTACACGCCTTGAGAACATAATAAAAAAAGAAATAACGCAAGAAAAAAACGTATAATATACTTTTATGACATTTTATATATTTCTGTTAAAGAAAATATACATTAAACTTTTAGTATTTGGGGTTCCCTAACTCGGTTTGGATGTAAACAATTAAATAACGCTGTCTATTTTCAAAACTCTTTATATCTAACTTAAGTTTGTAGCAAATTAACCTAATATCTTCAATCAAGAATAAATGTAGGTAGGCTAAAATCATTGCTCACTAAGGTTTTACTGATGATTTTAAAAAACTACACACGAAAAAAATTTTCTGTAATGCCTACTTGATTATTTATCATTCAGGCTCAATTTAAAAAAAAATCTTTTTCTAAAACTTAACGTAGTTAATTTGAATAACCTCAAATAGACCGTCTATTTCTATTAAGGATTGGAACTGAGAATGCAAGGACCAGTCCACATTTTAAAAATTAGGACCAAAATTTCATAGTGTTGCAACATACAGAACCACTCTCACCTTGCCAGACTCAAACCCACAACAAAGCTAGGAAATAAATAGCCCACCCAAATGTATTACCGTTTAATTTTTTAATATAAGTACGGTTACCACAAAGGGATGTTTTTTATGTGGCAACATCAAAGACGAAGGCAGGATTAATAATATCGCTCATTTCTACAGAATGATAAAAATGTGGTTCTTGTGTATTACGGTATTAGGTACTTGGTCCTTGTATACGGAGATTTTTTTCTTCAGGTGATAAAATCTAGGATAAGTTGTGGGAGCAACCCGTTTTTTTTCGCGTATGACACTACTATATGGCTTTGCTCCAAAATGTTTCTGTTAGATCTAGAAAGTCTTATTTGTTGTTTTTGGGCCCTCAGTTATAGATTGAGACATTTTTCAGACTACGCTTGTTCTTTTTTCTATTCCACTATTTTGTAACTGAAATCTACGGTATCTTAAAACCATAACATTAATCGTTACTCATCAATATTTTAAATGCGTATCTAACTAGCTGTCTGGCTTTCACGCCAAAACTACTGAACCGATTTAATTTGGTACACAGATAATTTAGAGCCTGAGACTACCTTCTAGCCGAGCGCACTAAGTAATTCCTCTGAAACGTGGATGAAACCGAAATTACTAGTTACTAGTTACAGCCTCTTTATCGTCCCACTGCTGGGCACAGGCCTCCTCTCACACGGAGAAGGATTGAGCATTAATCACCACGCTTGCTCAATGCGGGTTGCTGATTTCAGACTATATAGTTTTCCTTCACCCTTTTATCAGCCATTGGTGTCTAAGATTACTTAGAAAGTACATACATACAAACTTAGAAAAGTTGCATTGGTTCTTGCCTGACCTGGAATCGAACCCACACCCTCATACTCGAGAGGTTGGTTCTTTACCCACTAGGCCACCACGACCACGACCGAAATTGATCTTCATGATATCCAATAATTGAGGTTGCATCGCCCTAATTTTGGACTAAAGGACCAAAATGTCCTGGTCCTTCCATACCTGTTGGTCCTGTGTTGAGGCAGCTTGCTGGTAGGGAGAGGAAGCTTGTTGGTACTGCTGCAGCAGCGAGTTGTAGGGCGTCCACTGCATCTCCTCGGCCAGGGAGCTGGCCAGCAGCGCGCTCACACACTGAAAGACAAGCAAATGAAAAGTTATTTTGAGAAAATCTTGTGTGCTGACTTTGGTCGAGTCGGACTGCTATGTTTAACTCCGATTGATGATGATAGTCAAAAAATATGAATGTCATGGTTTTGGCAATCAATTAGACATGATTTCAATTGCTTTAGGTTGGCTTCCTAAATCGTCACACTAATATTTAAAGGCGAAACTTTGGTGTGTATGTTATGGACCAAGTGATAAATTGGGCAGTATACATAATGCCCGGTCATTATGAAAAATGCCCAATATGAGAGTGCAATTTGATAATAATCATTCAAATAATCAAATTGACCGGGCACTATACATATTGCCCGTGACCTTTTGGGCAAAGTAATACAAACATATTTAATTTCATTTTTTTTATTGTTATTGACATTTAACTTAAAATAAACTAAATATTACCACTTAAATAATCAGTCTCATGATTTGGATTAATTATGAAGGACTTCTGCCTTAAATGACATCATAAAATATATTTATTTAGCTTCAAATTTTTTTACTCAGTACGTTTAAAATATAACACATCCCATATCAATTGACCCAGCATGGAAGTAAGCATGCAACATGCAGCAAGCATGGCTCCGGCGCTGCGGGGCTCCGGCGGTCCCATGCGAGCTTATCGTCGCAGATGGTTTTCACGCTCCCCACCGCAGCTTCGGCTTGCGCCTCAGCCGCGGCGGCGAGCGCTGAAACTACTTGCGCCTCAGCTCGCAGGCCGCCTCGCCCCTCCGCGCCTACACGGTTTTGAATTGCACTCTAGGGGTAGGGCAGACAAGACTACGTGGAGTCGGTTTTGAAGCGATTCGTTTTCGTTACTAAATTCAATTCTTAATACAATGTTTTGAATCCAAATTAATTCTACCATAAAAAACGAGCCTAGAAAAATGAGATCAAGAAAAACGAGGCGTAGTTAGTAAATTAGATGACAATTGTCCAATTAATAATTTTGTGGCTAGACTTATAATTTCCCATTAAAATAGAACATAGGTATAATTTAAAACAATAATCATAAAATATGTAGCAAGTAACAGGATTTATTTATTAGAACAACTGCCACCCTCGCACCGCATAAAATATAGTTTTATTATCAAATTGCCCAACTATCATGTAGCAATATAATAATGCCCGTACAATGTGATAAATAATCAAGTTAAGATAGTTATTAATCACTTGGCCCGATAAACATTATTCATAATGCTCGGGCATTATAAATAATGCCCGAATTAATCACATGGTCCATAACATGTATATTTGTTACTTATTCACGCTTAAATGGCTGAAAGGATTTTGATGAAACTTGGCAGTAATATATCTGATATATTAGAGTGATATTTAGGCTATATTTTATCCGGGTGCAGGAAATAGTTCCCGCAAGAAGTGGCCGAAACCGCTGGGACAAACTGAAAGTTCATAAATGAAATGAGCATCAAGTTTTTTCTCTAGACTTTTTCACCCACATTTAGCCCTCACACAAAACACAAACATCTGTATTCAGACACAGTAATTCTGAAACTACGAGCATTGTTTACAAGTTGTAGCCATCATCCACAGTCTACGTTATGAAGCTCTATCAGTTTGGAACAACTGCAATTTGCTACACTGTAACTCATTTGGCATAACTTTTGAGCAAAATTTTAGAATATATGTATGTTATGTGTGTAATGTTTTGCTGTTTTTGTTATTTATTGAGAATATGAGTAAGATATGGTGAACTAAAATACATAAGCGTTGTGGTAATTTAACTGTGTTATTAGTACCTACGCTTCCAATCATCATTTTGTGATTTGGAACTTTCTTTGGTAAGTATACAAAGAATAAGGTGTTCTTTTAAGAAATGTATTTTTATCACAAAATGAGATATCGTAAAGATTGGTGGTTTGTACTCTACAATTAAGATTTAGGGTATAATTAAGTCCCATGGCTGGTTAAAACATTGACATATTGTAAATCATGGTTGACATCATTCAACCATTATTTAACTGAACCATAACCAGCCATGATATGACCAATGGGCGGCAATTTCATGGCTATTTATCGTTAGATTATTATAAGTGCAACCCATTCTAATTATCAAAGTATGATGCAAAAAGAAAATTAATACGCGTTTTCAATAATAACACATCTATTTTGTACATAACGGACCAACAAATGTCTGATCGTGTCAGATCCTGGGTTCTGATTACATAATATGGTATTCATCCCTTGTCTGACCTTTCTAACACCAGAACTAATGATTGTGACGTTGAAATGGCTTCAGAAGCTACATTTGTTCGTCCCACGTTAGTTAACCGATGGATAGTCAAGTTACAGTGTAGGATGTAGGCGGTTTTAATAGACCATGTTATCAGAACCTTAAAAGATTAAGGAACAAAAAATGGTCCTTTGCTTCTGCGTGACAAAGGACCAATTTATGGAAATAAAACAAAATCGACCGTGTGTGACACGTAGGGCAGATAAGAAATTATTTCTATTTCAGTATTCAGTAACTTAACTGTCTGACTGTCGCGGTTCTTGAGACAACCTGGTGATAGAAGGATGGACGGAAAGCGAAGTCTTGTAAATAGTGTTTCCTTTTGCCCTATGGGTATTCAACCCTAGCAATGGTCTTTCGTTGACTCTCAAGTCTCAATGACAAAGGACCAATATAGTGAAACCAAATAAAAACTTGGCCCTTTTATTCTCAAAGGACAATAAATGATGTTAATGTAACTGTATTTTTAAATACGAATTTATCGACATTGGGACAAAGTTATCGCTGCAGTATTGCAGTAATTCAGTAATATTGGAACTGCTCTTTATCATCATTATAAACCTTTTATTACCCTACGATATATGGGAATGCTCACAACGACTGTAATATTTTGCAAGTTTTCCCAGAAGTGTAGCCATGAAAATTATATGCATTTTTGGAATTAATATTTTATTACCTTATTTACCATGGGAAATTAGTATAAGTTACTGAGTAGCTTTCGCTCGCGGTTTCCTCCACGACCCGAAGGAAAATTTACAAAAGTATCCGATACAATCCTTCCTCCTGGTCTAACCTCTGCGCTAATTTTCATCCAAATCTGTCTAGCCTTTCTTGAGTAATAATTTGTAGTTTAAATAACACGACTCTCTTCTGAACTGTATATCAAGCTTATCTTTAGTGTAACTTAAAGGTTTACTTCATACAACCCTACCTACTTATTCCATAACAGTTTTACGCAGAATGATGAATAAATAAACGCAAATCAAATCTAAAATTAAAAAGTAAAGAATTTCGAAAAATTCAAAAAGACTCAACGGTTAAAAGAGAATTTATAGCGCAAACGTGTTATTGGCTCAGAAAATGACGTTCTAAAATCAAAGGATGTGTTTATGTGTGTGTGAGTATACGTTATGAACAGCGCGACGATACATCAGGTGTATCTAGCGCTGTTAGCAGCACCGCGCTGATATACTGCCGGCAAATATACGGAACTGGTTCCTTACCGTGCACGCAAAAGATTTATAAAAAATAATACTGTAATTTCTTCTTAAGTCAAGGTATTTTTAACTGACGAAAAGAGGAAGTTTGTAAGTCAATGTGTATATTTTTTATCCAGGTATGATCTGTTTCTTAAGTCGTGATTAAAAGTATTTTGAACCAACTTCAAAAAAGGAGGATGTTTCCAAGTGGTCTTACACTAAATTCACACTTTTGTTTTAAAATTTTATCTATCATAGGAATAGGAAATGTCTAGCAGCTGTAACAGTCACCTAGATTTAAAATCAGTTTCAAATTTTCTAGTTTTATCATTAGTTTCATCATTATCTATTATATTTCATATTTCCAGACGTAGAAAAACCCCTAATCATTCACATGAATCAACTCGCTACACAAAAACATTATTACACAACCGTATTGTATAATGTTTTGGTCTGAAGCACTAGAAAATAGTGTCACTAATTTGCCAAGTCTGAAAGAGTGACATAATTTTACCACGTATTAAAAAGTGAGTCTTTTTACAAAGAACTTTGAGCAAGCAGCAATTATACTTGATCTCACTACAGTTACTGTAGTAATTGAGTATTTTATGAAAAATTCAGGAATAATTTACTATAATTGCGGATACTCATGACGAGTCCTAAGCGTTAATTAATTATAGCATAACCAATATATGTAGAAACAAAAAAATTTTACTACTGACTGTATAACCCACACATTAACACCCAATCCCAGAAAATATAATAGTAGATCACATTTAACGACTAACTAAATCTTAATACGAGATCCCATGTTACGACTTATTGTGTTAAATTAATTAACCTTAATATTTCACCGTCTTCCAACCGCATACTTATTTAAAATTGTAATTTTCCACACGTTTTCTTTCACAACACTCTCCCGTATATTCGCCGCTGAGAAGCCAGTATAAAATGTGTCCAATGGCTTGCGATGATACACAGCCGCCGCAACAAGCCGCCGTTATTTATTACAGATAAAAGCAGTTTTTAGCTCTAATCTAACGATATGAGTAACAAAGGAAAACTCTTTGTCGGGAAAGGCAAATAACTGAACGTTTAAAATCTATACATATATAGATTGAATGCCTATATGTCTTAGTCACGCCATCATGAGTGAATGGCTGAAAATTTGAAAGGAGGTAACTTAGACCCGGGAGAGGGACATATGATAGTTTTTGTTACCATCCGACTACGGGAAGCAGTTATCTCGGGTTGTGGTTGAAACCACAGGTGAAAGCTAGCAATGTATACAACTTTAAATTGAGAAGTTTATAAATAACAATAAATCAATTATTAAAAAAAAGAATAAAAATTTGACATCCTGCTGGATGGCTGGCTGCATTGCCCCGCTGGATGGCAATGCAAAATTCTTTGACTGAATTATAAAATAGTAAAATAGGCGTTTTTATATTTTAATTTTGTGCCTAATAAAAAAATTATAGCAACATTTATATTCGAAGTGTTTCGCTGCATATCGTTTAGGTTCTTTGCTGTAAACTTATTGCACTTTTGTCTACGCAAATTTTTCACAACCTCTTTTTATAATTCGCCCATGTAGAAAATTACTCATTTATTCTAACTTTAAATAACACTGTGCTTTAGTTTCAAAAAATAACTAATGCTAATTTCTAAACCCTGCAGAATTTTGACAGTAAACATTTCAGCTTAATTTTTATTCACGCTGACTTTGCTATTTTATTTTTCTACGCTCCCTGGCTTTCTTCACCCACCAATATATAACATGATTATTTCACAGATAAACGCAGATGGCAGCTCTGAAGTGGAACAAAAGTGCTTTAGTTTATTTTGTATTTTTCGGTGTTTTAAATTAATAATTGATAAATTGAATTGTATAATTGTAAAATAAATTGATAATAATTAAATTGTAGGTAATAGACAGCTGTGTTGCTGGGAAGTTTGTTCTTCACCGCTTCTTCTTTCCAGCCATAACACTAGGAAGTGGTGAAAGGGGGGCGTTTTGGGGGTGCTGTCATTCTTGTAAAATTTTGACGTTAAAAAGTGCTTATCGTATTAGCCTATTTTAATAAATGATTTTGACTTTGACTTTGACATGCAAAGCTGTTCAGAAAATAGTGTAAAACATGATTACCTAAATAACTCGTTTTCTAAAGGCAATTAGAAATTGCTAAAGGCTTGGTAGTAAATGAAAATGTTATAGAAAATTTATTTCACGAAATGAACTGAAATAGGTACAACACGCAACTTTTTTTGAGTGCAAGTAAGTAAGATAATATGATCAAATTAAATTTTACACAATTGTTAAGGGTCTGAAACTTTGAGCATATGAAATTTATTTTAATAAGGCATGAAGCTGTTAATGATGAATAAAATGTTTCAAACGTAACCTTTAACCATCACTTTTCACTTTTATAAAATATCACATGGAAGGATAATTTATATGTGGTTGAAAAATCCATAAACCATAATTTTTCTCCAAGAACACCACAACCAAAAACTTATCCACTATTTCACTTTTTAAATACTAAAAAAAAAATATTATGAAAAAAAACTCACATATAAAATTACTGTGCACATTTTGATGTAACTGAGAGCGTTTCACAAGTGTTTGTGATGTCACAATAAAGTGAGGTGCCGTTTTATAGTCGGGTGACGGGCACGAGTTGTTAGTTTTGTGTTTGCCGCGCTTTTAGGGGTCCGTGGAATAGGAAATGGTGGTTGGTCCTTTGGTTCGTGGGTTACATTCATTGATAGTGCAGGTTTTTTGAGGACAAGTTGGTTAATTCAGTTCGGTGTGGTTTTTTTAAATTATTAGGTCGTTTTCAGGTTTTATTGATTTGCAGTAGCTAGATATATGTTTAAAACGTAAATACACAAAAACTTAACCCTAAATATTACAAAATGTTTGGATATTTAAGAAGTACTTAAATAATGATTTTATGAGCGGCACGTCAAATCACATTGCTAACAAAACAATTTACTGTGCAATTTTCATGATGCCACCCTTAATTATCCAAGTTACGAATACAAAACTCTTTCGACAAAAAAGAATCACCCTTAACTTTAATAGCAAGAAAAAAGCCACAGACATTTTATCATCTAAACTTAATTCAAATAAAAACTGTTTCTAAATAAAAACGAAAAATCCTTTCAAAAACTCGCCAAAAGTAAAGAAACAAACGAGAAAACTTCACATTACTACAGACATCATTAAAACATTTTTTGTACGGAACCACACCTCCTAACGACGTGTCTATGAGAAACCTAACTCTTTTATTTTGTTCTATATATTTCTACCAGTTTAAGTTGAGCCCTGCTTTAGTACAAATTGCTTTAGTTGACAGGTCTCTTGAAACTGGCTGGTTATATCATCAAAACTGCTCGCTGTACAAAAAAATAAAATACTACGTTCTAAAGGTAATTTTGCAATACATTGCAGGTTTGGTTCAAACAATGTTTTTTCCGCTCAATTTTGAAGCAGCAATGTATTTTACAAGGAAGATTATTTTCGAAATTTTCATTCAGTTCCGTTATTGATAGTTTTTGGTCTATTTTCAGATCGATAAGGTATTATAATTGAATGAGAGTATTTCGAGAGCGTGTCTATGAAGTACGCAGTTAATTTAGTACAAAGTCCCTTCGTAGTAATGTTGCAAAATAAACTAGAATTTCACGCACGCATAGTAAAAAAGATAGAACAAAAAATGGTTAAAAAGTCTCTCAGTTTAATTTATGTTGGTGGCCCCAATTCGAAGTGTAAACAGTTTAATTTGAGATAGGTTATGGTTATTAGTTCCAAGAGTGGATGAAAACGGTCTTACATCAGATTACGTGTTGTAGTCTGTGCTTTTTAACTGGATGTTCTTCAAACAGAAAGTTCTTTCAGGACCTAAAAGATATGACTTCTGTGAATTTTAGGATTGCATCGTTCTCCGTATGAGAGGAGGCCTGTGCCCAGCAGTGGGACGATAAAAAGGCTGTAACATGCATATTCACACTGTATTTTACGAGTATGTATAACCTTATTATTTTTTATTCAGCTTTCTTCTTTTCTCCTGGTCGTCTCTACTCTGTTATCCGTAACAATGAGTAGGTATATGACGAAGATATGAGCTGTGTAGCCTTTTCCCAAAATTGGGGTCAGCTTCCAGTCTAACTAGATGCATTTAAGTACCAGTGTTTTACAAGGCGCAAACAGTTACCAGGGCAACCCCTTGCGAGACTGGTTGTCAGTCTTTCTGGCTTCAGGCTACCAAAGACGTTCAGATGACAGCCCTCCAATTAAACGTGCTTTCCGAAGCATGGAGGAACTCGTCAAGACAATATGATTACCCATTCACAGACCGACCTCTTCAATCCTTATTATCGATCGAACCTTGTGGCTTTTATTTAGACTTCACTTTTAAAATATCTGTTCTGTAATTTCAATTCTAGAAGCCTCACGCACAATCCCGCATCCGGCTAAGCATCATGGAAGCGTTTAATGCGTCCATCTACGATAAGTTCTCTTCCTGATACATTTCAATTCGCTGGGATTGTGCATCATAATGCTTGCGTCACTTCCAGCTTTGCATAACCACGGAGTTACATTCAAATTAAAAAGTGCGTTGTTAATTGTTTTGTTTTAGAAGGTGTTGTAATAAACGTCCTGTGTAAGAGGTGTTATCTATTAGGTACTTGTGGCTTTTCTCCGTAGTCAGATCTGTTGATGTAGGGCTGCGGGATTGTTCGAAAGAGTTACCGCGGCCCTGGTACGTAAAGGGCTTAAGAAGGAATGTGATGGGTTTTAGTCAGTAAGAGTCTGACATTCCCACACGCTGCCAACCCACAGCGGGATGGTACCATTTGATGATGCCCTGGTAGTTATTTTACATAATATGTCTGTCTAAACTCTTTGGCATTATCTGACCAATTAGGTGGGTGCATAAATGATCTTTGTATAAAAGATAAGAGTAGCAGATAAACGACTATTTGCTAAGCTGTTGTCGCAGGCACGCACTATTTCTTTATAAATAGGCAAGATTTTTGTGCGTAACGAAGCAAGAATAAGTTAATAAAAGAATCATCGACACTTAGGCTCAGGTACATCTTCGTTAGGTTTTTTCAATTGATATACTTATCCATACTTTTGTATAAAGTTATAATTTCAAAGAAAGGGCAGTCTCTTAAAACTGATAATACTAAAACCCAACTAAGCATGAAGACTTTTAAGATCTTAAACATACTACATCATTACAGATACCTACTTACACATTGCATGTCTATACCACATACAAGTACCTACATAGTTATCTCATTATGTCCTAGACTTTCACACTCTAGTGATTAGAGATAGTAACGACAGCTAGATGTAGGTCATATAATAACGGTGTTTATAGATTGTGTGATTGCTACTGAGCATAAATAATAAATTATACTGTAAGTCATTGAAAGTGAGTTAGTTGGCTGTATGCACTAAATGCTGGCATAGTAAATGGCTAACTTTAGATTCGCAAAGTTTTATAATATTTTCCCGATGCATACATACAGTAATCTGTATAATGATGGTTGGAGAAGGATACCAAAGAAAGGATGAATGGATTGCCTCGAGAGTGTCAGTATGACGAGTGACAGAGAGAAATTTAAGCGAAAATATATTGCACCGACCGCAAATAAAATTAGGCACAGGGCAGAAGAAAATTAAAAGAAGATTTAGGTATAAGTATCTACTAATGACACTAGATAGTGTCAAAGTTAAAATGCGCACTAAGTTTTCGAATTCGATTTTACAAGTATTAATTTTGTATAATATAATATGTATGTTAGTCATTAAGGTATATATCTATGGGCCAATGCAGCCTGAAAATAAAGGTAGGTATTTGATTTGATTAACCAAAGTCGCAAAAATCTATGCCTGTTTGTAAACTAAACTAAGCCATCAAAATCTAACAAAACAAACTTGACACTAGAAAACCGAAACCATTCACAATACCAAACAAAAACAGACGAAAAAATACAAAAGACAGACAGATAAAAATCTAAAACGCACGAACACTCACTATTCAGACAAAAACAAACAAAATGGACTATATTTCTATATAGTGAAAGGTAGGAATGATACGTTACTACTCGATCTATCGAAAATAAACCAAAAGTGCAACAGATATGCAAGTTAGGTAATAGCGTGTGCCTTTTACCGGAACTTTAGACTGTAATATGTAGGTAGATATGTGATTGTATGTAGGATTGTGAGGAAATGGGTCCGTCTTAATTCCTGTATTAGCTATGAATATGTAAGCTGGCTTTATCCCGTGATTTTGTTTCATCTTTGATGGAGTCTGATATCTACCTATAAAACATTTGATACCTATGTAACTAGCCAGATACTATCTGTTTCATGGGGTTTCACCCGCATCTACCGCAATTTCAGTTGAACTCGATAACAAACATCATACCTACTACATGTCTATGCAATCACATAGAAGTATAATTTAAGAAGTTGGTTGGTAATTTCCAAGATTTTTTGTCGGTATAAATATTAGGTTTTTCCTTATACATGTGTATATTAAGTTTCGCTGTTCAAGAATGCATGGTTTTAGTTATAGAGAAGATACAACCGTGTTATTTTTGTTAATCTTATAGTTAAGTAGTAGAAATAAACGGATTTGTATTTGTTTTATTTTGTTTAAGTTAGGTACAGAAATTAGAATTAGCACAAACTCTTCCGTTCAAAGCTTTAACAACAAACAAATACAAAACAAACCGACATGACATTTACTTTTACTTCTGGAAAAAAAAAACAATTTGAATATTAATCTTGCAAAAAAAATAGTGCAGTTATATTAATATCAAGTCGCCTTACATTGAACGGTGAGTAAAAGTGAATGGGTTTTACCACGAGTCACTTTAGTCTATGATTCAGTTATTATTTACTAGCTTTCCGCCCGCGGCTTCGCCCGCGTGAAATTCGGTTCACCCCTCCCGCTGTGGGTTAGCAGCGGTGAGGGAGTGTCAGACTCTTACTGACTAAAATCGTCCTGTTCCGTCCTAGGCCTTTTATATACCAGGGCCGCGGTACCTCTTTCGGACAACCCGCAGCCGCGGCTGGCCCTGGCGCTACTGGGCCCCACTGATTTCAAAACACCTTAAGACTAATTCGCGGCGAACCTTAACACCGCGATACAGAAAAGCACAACGCCATCTATCGAGCTATCGGGAAGCTCGCGATTGAACAATGAGCTACAGGTTAAAGCGCGAGATATCATTGCACTTCTTACGTATCTTAAAAAAAACAACGTCACCACGTTTTAAAAAGCTATCATTCCACTTCTTACGTATTTTAAAAACACATCGTTACCACGTTTTAAAAACACCCAGCGCCATCTATCGCATTCCTCAAGAACTAAATAACTTAACTAATACTTATACCAATTAGTAATTCGTTGAATTATAGTTATTTCAGGATAAGTAGATGTAAAAAAAACAGTTAAGACGATAAAACAAATTGTACGTCATCCCTCGGGAATTCCTCATTTTCGAGGATTCATTATCGTATCATTTAGCTTCTAAATTTATATGTTCATATTCGTTTGGAATATATAAGTAGATGTACAAAAAAACAGTTTAGACGATTAAACAAATTGTACATCATCCCTCGGGAATTCCTCATTTTCGGGGATTCATTATCGTATCATTTAGCTTCTAAATT
Organism: Helicoverpa zea x Helicoverpa armigera; assembly: GCA_033682625.1. Lineage (NCBI taxonomy): Eukaryota > Metazoa > Arthropoda > Insecta > Lepidoptera > Noctuidae > Helicoverpa > Helicoverpa zea x Helicoverpa armigera. The sequence continues at coordinate 730,316 of JAWIIS010000056.1, read as the reverse complement.
TACATGTTTATATTCGTTTGCAATATATTACCTTGTTTTAAACGACACACAGCGCCATCTACAATCCATCCATCAAGCAAACAATATTTTTGTTTTCCCTCGGGAATATCTATTTTTTTCGGGATAAAAAGTACCCTATTATTTAATCCGGACTTCTAACTTTACGTCTGCAAAATTTCAAAGCAATCGGTTCAGTAGTTACGGCGTGAAAGCGGAACAAACAAACAAACAAACAAACAAACAAACTCACTTTCCGATTTATAATATTAGTAAGGATTACATTACATCGTTATATCATCTTCGAATTAGATTGTGAACAAATTGTATCACAGATAATTACCGATTTTATCATGCCTTTATTGTTGCTTTTGATTTTAATCAAACTCGATTAATCTCCCGGACTTTTTCCCAACTACGTTTGGGTGGGTTTCAAGTCTAACCGGATCCAGATGAGATGAGTATCAGTTCCTCCTCCTCAGCCCAGTTACCCGTGCAACCCAAAACTGCTCGGTAAGACTGGTTGTCAGACTTACTTGCTACTGACTGCCAAAGATGATCAAATGTCAGAAAGTAAATCAAACCTCTGAATGATTAAGTACGTATTCATTTAGGGTTATTCTCTAGTAGTACCTACCTAATTAGTGTTTTTAACCAACTTTCCAAAAAGGGGGGCCTACATAATTAGGACTTAATAATTAATTGTTTCAGCAAATTGTAGGTAGTCTTCTGATTATTTTAAGTCTTTTATTGGAAAATAAATACCTATTGTGTTTGTTTTCACAGAGTCAGATACCTTCACGTGCGTGAGCTTTCAACTGGAACTTTATAACAGCATTTTCGATTAAAAATCCATCATACAAACGAAAGTATTATTTGAATCATCAAAACTGTAACAACTTCATACTAGGTACAGTGGACCGTGGGTACCTACTAAATAGGGTTACCAACTCTTGCTGAATTAAAAACCTGAAAACGTTTTATGTGCGGATGTAGGTTACCTACTCTTTCATGCAAATTACCTAAGTACTAATTTTGATGACATTTGGTACATATAATCATCAATTGCCATCATTAAAAAAAAAGAAAACCTAATAAAATAAGTCGTAATATAGTCGTATTGTAGCCCTGTGAACAAGCTGACATGAAAGCAGTATCTTACGTAGGTACGCAATTGCGTTTTATTTTACAGAAGTATTACCAAGCATAAAACAGCTCCTATTTTTGACATTAACAATTTTGAAGTAGCAACCCTAACTACTACAAGCCCAGTTAATAGGTCCTTTGTTCTCGCCGTCGCAGTTAAGACAATGAGTCGCCGTGTCGCGGCTTCATTTCCGTGTCGAGACAAATAGCTTACCTTATGTAATGTGTTCAGTTTAGTTTGCTTTTATTTCGTTTCAAACTAGTTTGTAGTGAAGTTGTTTTGTGATTGGGAATACATTTCTTCTGATGAATTAAATATTTTAAAACTGAAATATAAATAGCTTTAATTTTTGGAGATTTTTAGAAAGTTATATTTTCATGTTAGCTAGCTTTTTTCCGCGTTCGCGTACCCCGATAATGTAGAATTTTATCAAATTCGGTTCAACCGTTGTATCGTAGAAAAGCGTTAAAAACAGGCAAACACATTTTTTCAGTAAAGATAAATCATGTTTTTTTCTTTAATTTGCGGTAAACGGCAACTGTACCGTTCTAATCAATTAGCGCATTCACGCAACTGTAACAGACAGGCGACGACACGCCTCGTTTGTAGTTAGGTTTTGTTTCCATCCAATTTATATCACCTAACTTAAGTAATTATAGTTATGTTAAAAATCAAATCGTTTATTTTGCAAAGAATCTATATTCATACTTAATGTCACACAGCAAAAGCTTTTATGTATGTATGTTAACCTGTTTGTTTGCACGAAGGCGCTAATTTATTTTGGTGTTAGAAAGTTCATTTATTAAGCTCTTCAGTTACTTTTTATCCTCATGCGTGAAGTAGTTCCCTCGACATGCGGGTGATACCACCGGCAGATGGTAGTATGTGCAAAAATATAATTGCTAGGATTCAACAGGTAACCAAAATAAAACACTCCATACAAAACTCGAATACTTTAATTGTTAAACCTTATCAGCCTTACTACAAAAACTCAAACATTTGTTGAAATCTTGTCTAAAAAAAGCTGCAAACCTTATTTCAACATCATAATCTGAACATTTTTTTTAGACAAGTGTTCAACAGACGTTTAAAAGTTTTTGTGGTACGACGGTATGTATTTACACGTAAGCTAACTTATGCTAACTAACTCTAGAAGTGGGCAGTCAGTCTGTCTATCTCGTACAAATCAGACATTATCTCTTCTACTTTCGTTCCGATCTTTTTGGCGATCTGAAACAAACACGCAATAATAATATTCGATTTTAACACCTTATTCAGGTTTCTGTAATTACGAATAGTAGAAATCATCATCTCTCTAGCATTTTAACAACTATGTTGGAGTCAGCTTCCAATTTAAACGGATGGAGCTGAGTACCAGTGTGCCACATGGAGCGACTGTCTATCTGACTTCCTCAACCCAGATACATAGGCAGCCCAACCATTTCGAAAGGCACGTTAAATTGCTGGACCCTGGCTTATTTGAACATATACAGAAGTTTGACAACCAGTCTTACCAATTGTTATTGGGTTGCCCGTAACTAGGTTCAGGAATAAATAGGCTGTCCCTCCAAGTAACATACTGGTTCTCAGCTGCATCCGTTTATACTGGAAGACGACCCCAACATAGTTGGGCAACGGTTCGGGACATGAAGATGTACCTATATTTATGTTACTTATTCAGTTTAATTTACTTGACTTGCCAATGTTTTCTGTATACTTTAAATAATATAGTTATCGGCACGGATATTGAGCTCTCGGCGGAAGAGTGGGGCTCGCTTTGCGCACTGTACACATAAGGCATTAAACCAATAAATCGCTTCTGCGCAGGTGAAGGTCAGGGCTCAATATCCCTGCCGATAACTATAACTAAGTACTCACATCCGCCTTCTCGGCATTGGGCATGGTGGTGTAGAGCGTGACGAGGTCGCCGTCCAGTATGCCGCGCATCGCGCCGCCTGACAGAGAACGACGGGACTTGTACGTTCTGCAGAGAAGAAATTATATATAAGTATACAAATAATAATAAGATAACTCATAATTGGCTACGAAAAAGGTAATGCCAATTTGAAAAATTCATTCTCTGATACATAGTCCATCATCAAAGAAAGCTAAGGCTTGCGGGTTCACCCCAGATTCCATGGAAGTTACTTCCCCTCCTGGATAAAAATTAGGCTTAAGTTACTAAATGCATACGCAATTTTAATATAGGAATAGGCCCTGAAAATACTCGACCGATTTGATAAATTCTTCCACTGTTGGAAAGCAAGACTTTCTCCGAGTAACAAAGAGAATATTTAGTCCGTGTACAGGAGAAAGCAACTCCAACAACACACACCGGGGACATACAAAGGCAAAATAATACACATACAAATAAAAAGAATAAATCACAACAACAAGACTCCTCGGTGAGAAGATCAAACAGCGTCTCAGAAGGAGTATTAAAACCGAGCATGCTAAACTTCTTAGTTAATAAAAACACTGCACTAACTCAAGAAACCTCCAAAAACTATGCATAGCAATTAGCTGCTCCTCTCCACACAAATTCAACAAAGAAACATTTAAATGAAAAAAACATAGCAACTCCTCCAACCCGGTTGGTCACCGTGGAGGAATATGACCAAAACCCTCCAAAGAAAACCACAATTCCAAGGAACAAAAACATGAAAGAAAATCATCAATTAAGAATATTAACATACAATGTCAGGACTTTATCTTCATACGAACGCCTATTGAAGCTTGAAGAATGCTTAAGCGTTATAAACTATGACATAATGGGAATCTCAGAAGTAAGACGCCTGGGCTGCGAAATTAAAGAGTATGAGAACTTTATACTGTGCTACATAGGACAGACAGCAGGACAATATGGGGTGGGCTTCATAATTAACAAAGCAATAAAAAACAATATAGAGAGCTTCATTGGTATATCAGAGCGCTTAGCTATACTCAATATAGCCATAGGAAGCTACAAAATAACGATTCTGCAAGTCTACTTCCCCACGTCAGATGCTAAAGAGATTGAAACTGATGCATTATATAAGTCAATTGATAAAGCACTAAAAACGGCGCACACACACATTATAATTATGGGCGACTTCAACGCTAAAGTAGGAGCACCTAAAGAAAAAGAAAATGTGGTCGTGAAACAGCATGGTTATGGCACAAGGAATAACAGAGGCCAGAAACTTGTAAACTTTGCACTTGAGCATAAGTTTACAATAGTAAATACCTGTTTTAAGAAAAAACCAAACCAAAAATGGACTTGGAGGACACCGGACGGGCTTCATAAAAACGAAATTGATTACATCCTGACAAATCAACCAAAATCATTTACAAACTTCGAAGTTATGAACCTGAACTACCCGTCTGACCACCGAGCAATCAGAGGAACAATCAATATTTCCAAACACAAACTAAGTAGAGCTCGATTTACAAATAATCAAGGATGCCAACTAAGAAGTGAAGAGGAAATAGAAAAATATAAAGACATCCTTAATTCAAGACTATCGGAGGCTTCAAATCACCAAGCCAGCGAAACAGTACAAAATTGTTATGATATGATCAGTAATGCTATTGTTGAAAGCCGAAAATTCGCACAAAAAAACACAGAGAGAACAGAAAAGCTCCTACAAAGAAGAAGAGTACTACAGTCAACCAAAAATAAAACACGTTCCATGAAAAATGAACTCTCAGCTTTATACAAAATAGTCAACAAATATATAAAAAAAGACTACTTAAAATACAGACAAGAAACCATAATGAGACACCTAGAACTTCGCGGTAGCACAAAGAAACCATTTAAGGAACTTAGAAAAAATAAATGCTGGATAAAAGAATTAAAAAATCTAGATAAAGATGTATATAAACGAAGCGATATAGTAAATACTGCTACGGAGTTTTATAGTAATCTATATAGTGACAATCAAAACAACATAATAACACCAAATAACATCAAATGTGACCAATTTAAAGATTTTATAGAGATAAATGAAATGGAAGTTATAGATACCATAAAGAAACTCAAATTAGAAAAAAGTCCAGGCACAGACAATATCACAAACGAAGCCCTGAAAGATGCTCAGTTCATTTTGGCTGCGCCACTAACAAAACTGTTCAACTTGATACTCCAACACTCTGTAACACCCATTCAGTGGTCAGAAGCAAATATCATACTGTTATATAAAAAAGGAGATCCCAAAAATATTGGCAACTATAGACCAATCAGCCTTCTTCCGAGCCTCTACAAATTGTTCTCTACCATTATCAACAAAAGAATAAGTATAACACTTGAAACAAAACAACCCATAGAACAAGCGGGCTTCAGGAAAGGTTTTTCAACCATTGATCACATCCATACAATGGAGCTAATCATAGAAAAATATCAAGAACAACAGAGGATCCTATATATAACTTTTATTGACTACCAAAAAGCCTTCGACTCCGTTTCACACAACAGCATATGGGAAAGTATGGTAGAGCAAGGAGTTGAAGAAATATACATAAGAACAATCCAAAGTATATACAAGGACAATAAAGGAAGGATCAAACTCGAGTCCATTGGCCCTTGTTTTCCCATAAGAAGAGGAGTAAGACAGGGAGACCCCCTCTCTCCAACACTATTCATATCAATTCTGGAAAACATCATTGGAAAGTTGGAGTGGCGCAAACTGGGAATCTTTATAAAAGGTGAATATTTAAGCCATCTTAGGTTCGCAGACGACCTAGTAATCCTCTCAGAGACGGCCAGCCAGATGCAACACATGATAGAGACTCTTCACCAAGCTAGTACCAGGGTTGGACTGGAGATGAACCTAACTAAAACCAAGATAATGACAAATGACAGATGGAAAAAACCTATAATAATAAACAAAGAGCCACTAGAACATGTTGAAAAGTACATATACTTAGGAAAATTGTTAAGTTTTGACAAAAACAACGAAACATTAGAAATAGAAAGAAGGGTACAATTAACTTGGAACAAGTACTGGTATTTGAAGGAAATTTTCAAGAGTAATATGCCGACAGACATCAAAACCAAAGTGATGAACTCGAGTCTCTTACCTTGTCTGACATATGGGTGCCAAACGTGGAAGTTCTCTTCTAAGTCCACAAACAAAATCAGATCCTGCCAAAGGGGCATAGAGAGGAGCATGCTGAATATTAGGAAGATAGACAGGGTAAGACATACTAATATAAGAAAAACCACCAAAGCAATAGATGCTCAAACCTACGCACTTCAGCAGAAGTGGAGATGGGCTGGTCATGTCGCAAGATGTACAGACCAGAGATGGACTGCGAGAGTAACATCGTGGAGAGGCCCCATGGGTAAGAGAAGCCGAGGGAAACCACTAACAAGATGGGAAGATGACCTAAAACGGACTGCTGGCCCATCCTGGCAAGATGTAGCACGTGACAGAGAGACATGGGCATCTTTGGAGGAGGCCTATACCCAATCCGGGGTTCATGCTGAATAAACATAAAGTGTATAAAAAATGTAAATACTAAAACTATGCAGAAGCATGAAATAAATGGCTTATTTATTTATTTATTATTTACAGGAGAAAGTTTCCCCGGGACGCGGGTGAAATTACGGGAGACATCAAATTTACTTCATAAGCTAATTAAAATAATTATGTATACTACCACAATACTAACCTGTAAGCCCTAGGATTGAGTCCCGCTATATGGCAGCAGTAGTTGTTCATAACGTTCTGCAGCATGAGCAGGCGCCGGTACATCTTCTCCGTGATGGGCAGCACGTAGCCTACTCCTCCGTCCAGGGTTGCTGTAAGATAGTGTTGGTGAAATTAATATTTTTTCAGGTGGTACAAAAGTGGATAGAAGTGGTACAGAAGTGGTGGCAAGTGGTGACAAGTGGTGCAATAGTGGTAGTATGTGGTAAAGTTATGTTAAGTGGTACAATAGGTGTGGTAGGTGGTACAATGATGATGATAAGTATAAGTAATACTAAATGGCAAAATGGAGGTATTGAGTGACACAAGAGTCGCTATGTGGTACAATAATAGAATGAGGTGGTACAACAGCTGCACAAAAATGGCACAGTTGTGTTTATTACAGCGGTACAATTATGGGGATAAGTGGTACATCATTGGTACAATATTAGTACTAAGGGATAAAATAAATGTGTAAACTCACTGAACATAGTGACATGTCGCTGCGCGGAGGTGTGTGTGGCGGCGATGCGGAACATCGCGTTCACTTGCTGGCCCAAGTGGTAGTCGCTCTTACGTATCAGACGCTGACCTGCCGAATAAGTTACATATAAATAATGTTAATTTCATATATTGTCTCTATAGTAAACACATATTATGTACGATGCAGCTCAAATGAAGTGTAGGCACGGAGTAAGGAAAGATGAGCCACACAATATGGGTAGGTCAGGCGTCTTCTTCTAGGCCAAATTCATACAGTGGGCATGACCAAAACGATCAGTTACTTACGACGACTTAAGGTTCTTTGAGACATCTGTCGAAGTTTTTGGGTATGACAAAAGATGGTCGGATCCAAAATGTTCCTTGTTCCCCGCTCACTCGCACGTTTTTAAGAGATTTTCCGTTATGGCATTTCCGCTAGTTATTTTGTTCCCTGTGGGTATTGGTAAGTCACAAAAGTATATAGTAATTAGTATACCTCCGTAGCTCTCCCGTGCCTGCGGCTGGTACATGAAGAGCGCGAGGTTGCCGTCCGCCTCGCTCAGCAGGAAGTCTATATAGCTAGCTAGTGTACCTCCGTAGCTCTCCCGTGCCTGCGGCTGGTACATGAAGAGCGCGAGGTTGCCGTCCGCCTCGCTCAGCAGGAAGTCTATATAGCTAGCTAGTGTACCTCCGTAGCTCTCCCGTGCCTGCGGCTGGTACATGAAGAGCGCGAGGTTGCCGTCCGCCTCGCTCACCACGAAGCCCAGCCCGCTGCCGTCCACCATGAACTCCATCTCGTAGATCTGCGAACACATACATATTATTAGACTGTTACAGCCTTTTTATCGTCCACTGCTGGGCACAGGCCTTCTCTCACAGGAGGATTGAGCATTAATCATTATTAAAAATAAAGAAAAAACATATTTTATATTGGCACAACTCAAATTGGAGAAAAAGTACTAAAAAAAGTAGGCCCAGTTCAGCATTTATCATCTCCCGAGCGTTTTCCCAACATTGCTGGTGTCGGCTTCCAGTCTAACTGAATGTAGCCGAGTATCAGTGCTTTACAAGGAGCGACTGCCCTATCTGACCCCCTCAACCCAGCTACCCGGGCAACACAGTACCCCTTGATTATCTATGCTGTGCATTGTAATGATCGATAATGGCTTCGCGAGTCTATGACTAGATGGCGTTACAAGGCTCGCGATGACATTCAATTTGTCATAAGAATATTGAGAAATGACGGTGGGAGAATATTTAGGAGACCGCCAAGGGAGAATGAGGGTTTCGTAAAATGGCGTCCACGAGGTGGCAGCACCGAGTCGTCAGGTCCAAATAACTGTCAAAGTGCTTATCTTTACTATGAATAGTGAACGATTTTAGTGTTTTTTTTATTTTATAATTAAAGCACTGCATTATTGTTTTACTATTGCGGTTGAGTAAATAAAAAAAACTAAATCATATTGTGTTAAAAAATTTTTCAACAAGCTTTTCCTTAGTACCAGTGACTTTTGCACCCTCTCTCTTAGCTCAATTTTTAGTTCGGAAACCTTATTCTGACCGTAGTCCATAATAAAATCAATAACACTTCCAATATAACAGAATTTCAATAAACAATAAGTTCGGCACCTACAATTCCATACTATTTGACAGCTGTTTGGACCAGACGCATACGTGGCGCCACCCGGTGGCAGAAAAAATTTCAAAAACCCTCATTAGAACGGAACGACAGACGTACGGCGGTTGCCCGGATTACGGTGCAAATTCTGCTTGTGGTTATAAAATATTTCTGGAAATATCACAGTATTTGTTGGCAAAGTTTCACAAGTATACAGGAATGAATTTTAAGCAGTGCACAAAAAAAACTGGTGGTTCAGAATCATTAACAAAACATATCTGCATCATCAGTAAAAAAAATTTTTTCATTCTTTTGTCCGCCCTAAAATCAACAAAATATGGATACCAACTATTCTTACGCGCTTGGAGCAGGGCTCGCGTTAGTAAACCGGTTTTGCGTTACTATTCTTTTTTGAACTAAAACACGATAAAATAAAAATATACGTAGGTATTTATAAAACTTATTTAACTATAAGTTGACAAAGTTTGCGCACTGGATAAAATTCATTCCTGTATGTACGGTAATTGCATGGTGAAATATTCTGAGGTGTGTGCGAATAGTGTGAGAAACGGGGTAAGTGTTTACAAATATTTTACGTAGTGAAGGCTGGACAGTTGATGTTTTACTTTGCAATGCTGACCATGCCCGTTTTGTTCTCAGCTTAAGGAAACGCCCTTATTGTCCGGCTGCATTGATAAAGAGATAAAGGAGCACTTCGATTCGAAGTAATTCTCACAAACAGAACATCATTTTCGGCACGGGCTTCAGCTGGCTAGCTAGAATAGCGGCATTGCCTCGGACAGCCGAACTCCGGTCTCGAGTTCGAATCTCAGTTGGAGATATGTACTTTTTTTATTTTCATTTATTTATTTTCTAACATATGATTTACATTTTTAAATATTAAATATAAAAATAAAAAACATTTAAAAATATAAAAAATAGGTTGCCACCGATATCGGGCACAGGGTCCAAGGTACCGGTGGTTAGGGTCCCAGAGACAGAAACCTCCTCACAATACGTGCCGTATCAAGGAGTACTGCCTTCTGAATCAGTCCCTTGATCCAGCCGCCCAACGAGAGCCTCCTGAGGTGTTCGTCGAGGCTCTTGGCTAGTAAACCATTGGCCGTAACGACAATCGGCACAACAACAGCCGTGTCGGCACTCCACATGGCGACAACCTCGTGCGCTAAGTCGAGATACTTTATTTGTTTCTCTTTCTCAGCTTTCACAAGGTTCTCGTCATGCGGGACGGTGACATCGACTATCATCGCGCGGCGCGCTAATCGATCTATCACCACAATATCAGGCTTATTGGCTGCAATAGTCCTGTCAGTGATGATAGATCGATCCCAGTACAATGTGATATGGTCCTTTTCGAGAACTGGGTCGGGCGCATACCTGTAGTACGGTACCTCAAGGTCTACAAGGTTGTATTGCAGAGCAAGCTGCTGGTGGATAATCTTGGCCACTTGGTTATGTCTGTGCAAATATTCACCATTAGCCAAACGAGAACAACCAGATATAATATGTCTGATAGACTCACCCGGATGGTGACATGCCCGACATATGTCAACCGTCCCGTCTTTCACGATATATCTCCGGTAGTTATTCGTAAGGATAACTTCGTCCATAATTGCACATACAAACCCTTCGGTTTCTCCAAACAAGTCACCGAAGCGTAGCCAAGATACGGACGCATTGAAGTCTACATCGGGGCCATGAAGAGCCCCGAAGAAGCGTCCGTGTAGCTGTTTGCTCTGCCATACCTCCTTGCGATCATGGGTAGATAGTACCACAGGTCTGCGCCAGTTCTCATTTGCCAACGATAGCGGGGTGAGTCCTTTGTCCACTGCTACCATATCACGGTGCATACCCACGTCGCTTTTGAGAAGATATTCTCTGAGACTGCACACCTCACGGTTGTGGAGCGTCTTTGCATTTAAAAATGTACTTATTTTTAATGTTTTCCTTTCCCTTTTTTGTTTCTTGGTGGTGGTCAGTTTAGTTTAATTTGTGAAATTGTTATTATTGCTTTATTTACTTTTTTATGTTTAGTTTTAGTTCGTATAAGTTAAATAATTTTGTTATCCGTTAAAATTTTCTGATTGGTCACAATTTTTATTGTATTAAAAGGAAATAATTGTGTTAAATCTCCGGTAGAACTTTTCTTTATCTTCCACCCAGCCACCTAGAACCCTGGTCATTACAGCATGGTATCTCAACAGCGAGGTAATCTTGTATACATCGGCCAACAGAGGAAAAGGCTAGTCAGATAATTAAACATACCTGTGCACTTCTCAAATCCCTGGACACAAGGGACAGTGTCCTATGTTGTGCTTGATATCTAAGCAGCGATATAGACTTGATATATAGACAGATGACTTAGGAAAAGGCTAGACAAATAATTAAACATTACTTAAACATACCTGTGCATTTCTCAGATACGTATGTAGCATGCAGATTCGGGAGCGAATGCATCGAGCGTAGTCTAACCAGTGTGTTGTTATGACTAAGGAAAAGGCTAGCCAAATAATAAAACCCACTAAGTAAAGTTGAAATTAACATACCTGTGCACTTCTCAGGTCTCTAGACACAAGGGACAATGTCCTGTGTTGTGCTTGATATCTCAACAGCGAGATAGACTTGTATACATCGGCTACTAGAACCAAGTTCTTAACTGAAAGACTTAATAAAGTTAAAATTAACATACCTGTGCACTTCTCAAGTCCCTGGAAACAAGGGACAATGTCCTGTGTTGTGCTTGATATCTCAGCAACGATATAGACTTGTATACATCAGCCACTAGAACTAAGTTCTTAACAGATAGACTTAATAAAATTAAAATTAACATACCTGTGCACTTCTCAAGTCCCTAGACACAAGGGACAGTGTCCTGTGCTGTGCTTGATATCTCAGCAGTGATATAGACTTGTATACATCGGCTACTAGAACCAAGTTCTTCACTGAAAGCATCTTGTGCACGTAAATCTGTGTGTCTATGAACGCGACGCCTACTAAGTCGTTGTCTTTTAGTTGCCAGATGTAGATCTGAAAATAAATATATATTTACTAAAATTAAATTAAAAACAGATACCCATTCAGATAACTAGAGAAAAGTCGTGATTGGTGGGAAGTAAGAAAATAACATAGAATACTTTTTATCTCCATCACGGCACAGGAGGTAGAAACGTGTGAAACTGCTGGCGAAAGCCTGTATGTATACATTATAAACCACTATTAAAGCAATACGGTTTCAGCCGCATTCCAAAGGCACTTAATTCCCACATCCGAACAAAATATAGCCCATATTACTCTATAAATAATCGAGCTTCCCAACATGGAAAGATTTTTTTCAAATCGGTCCAATAATTTCGGACCCTTTAGGATACAAAAAATCAATAATAGTTACCCTTTTTATTATATTAGTATAGACAATGACAAAAAAAACTAACGTACCTTTTGTCCAACTGCGGAGATGAGGTATCCCAATACTTGTGTGAGAGCAGTCACGGGTCCCTTTTGTTCCTTAGCGTATAGCTCCTTGAAACGATTCTTAGTGAGAGGCTGACCCGGCTCCGGTACAACGTCTATGATATCGTAGATTATTATCTGAAAATGTTTGTAAAAGAAACGAGGAAGTTAATATAAATTAGAGGTATTAGTAGAAATGTTTTAAATTACGGACTTATCGAAAACTTACTATAATCATATAAAAAAACGTAATCTCAAAAACTACCGACTTTAGTGTCCGATTTAGAGATTTATTGAAAACCAAGTATTATGATAAGGTGGATAATGTTCAGTATTTTCTAAGTCAGAAGTAACAATAATATAAGAACAACGCTATCGTTTACTTACCCTCCCTCTAGAAGTAATATCTTCACTGTAGTTGTAGTTTGTTCCTATCGCTATGTAGCCTCTTAGTCCAGATCTGAATTCCAAAGGAAATATGTTTTTATCACAATTACATTTAAAGAGCCAGACTGCATACTGCACTAACTGAAATTTATTAGGCTAAAGTTACATGATTACAGTTTACTGTCTTTTATTTATTTCAACATGGATCCATCAATGATAATTCGCGCGTCCCGTATAGAATGACGGAATAGTGATCATACAACATCTGTATTAAATTGTGCCTAGTGCGGTTCAAAATAGAGTCACGCGTTGGGCAAACCGCTCGTCTAATATGGCCCTAAGACAGTAAGCCTTTCACTTATAAAGCAGTTCAGGTACGAAAAGGCTAGCCCAATAATATAATAATGACAACACTTACCTGGTCCCCTCATAAGACAGACAGACGTTCTTGAGACAAGTGACGTGTTCCCACTCATCCAGCTCTATGCGAGTGTTGGGGATGATCTCCCACGATACCGGCGAGAAGAGAGTCACGAAGAAACGGTCTTGGAGGGGGTAAGGGAATCTGGAAATATAAAGTACATAAGTACCTATGTAAGAATAAATAGATATGTAAGAATAATAATAAGGGTTGGAATTCAGAGTTTACTTGACGTGAAAATTATAAAATAAACTCCTCAAAACGCCTGCCTTTTACTTTTAAACTAGCTTTTGCCCGCAACTTCGTTCGCGTGGAATAGTGACTACCAGCAGATTTTTGATTTGACCAATAGATGGCGCTATATGTCCGGAATAATTTTATTTTTATTTTTTTTGTTTGTAATAAAAACTATCATATGTCCTTTCTCAAGTTACAAACTATGTCTGTACCAAATTTCACACAAATCGGTTCAGTAGTTTAGGCGTGAAGAAAAGACAGACAGACAGACAGAGTTACTTTCGCATTTATAATATTAGTTTGGATTACTATCAACAAATGACAATGTATGACCCTACTTCATCAAGTTTTTTTTTTTGCAGGGATAATCAAATATTTACAATAAGGTCGAATTTTGGTATGTATTATAAAGGTGGTCTTTTTAGAGGATATTAAGACAAAGGTGGCCATTGTTATGTCATGATTAGATAGCACCATGTATGGATATAAGCAAATAAACTATTGTCTTATGCAAGATACACAATCTTCGATGTCAATTAAAGGTGTGTCAATTAAAGTGCCAGTTTATGAAATACTAGCCCCGAGATCCCGAGATAACTGCTCCCATAGCCGGATGCGTATTGACGTCTTCTTGAGTCACTTCTTGACACACTTGTAGAACATTGCACTATGGAAGTATCCTCACCTATCCCCCTTGTTGTCGCTGGTCTTCTCCTTGTCCTCGCCGTTGAACTTGTAGTACGAGGTGGTGGGCTGGTGGGTGGAGGCCACGAGGCAGTAGGTCTTGGACTCCAGGTGGAAGGTCACGAAGTGAGGAGTCACGCGGAGAGGCACCTTGCGGACCGGCCACCACGCGTCGTACGATAAGTGGGTTGGTAAAGCGCTGATGCGAAGGGATGACTGCGAAAATAGTAAAGTATTACTATGTCTTTCCCTTTAATTACATAATATGAAAAAATATAGGTTGAATGGATATGATGGAACGGTATGATGGGGCTGGGGGGTAATGTTTGAGATGGGATAGGACCGAATGCAATGGGATGATGTTTACAAGCTCTTTCTAACAAGATGACGCAACAGCAGCGTTTTTCTTTGTTATGTTTGTTTTATTGTTTTTGTAAAAAAAATCTTTATTTATATGAGATGAATGGAATGGGACGTGATATGATGAGATTAATTAGGATGGGACGGTAAAAAGTGGGAAGAGAAGGAATGGGTTTAGATAAGACGGGATAGAACGGGTTTCGACAGAATAGGATAGGATAGGATGTAATGGAATAGGAACAGAACCTAATAGGATGGAGGTAGACAGATTTCTTCCATATCGCCTTTTCTAAACTTACCTTAGAATTAAAATACAAGAACCCCTGCGGACAATTAGTATTATTGAACGGTGCGAAGGTAGGCACGGGAGCTTCCTCCGAACACAAAGGATGCAACCGCAGTTCCCCTCGAGCTGACAGGAATAAGAAGTATGGGGTAGCCCCGCAGATAAATACGCCGTTGTAGCCTCCTACGTTACCTTGGGTTGGGAGAAAAAATATTAAGAGTTTTAAGAGTACATGTATTAAAATATTAAGAGTACATGTATTACACAAGGGAACAAGATTTTTGTAGCATAAAATATTACGACTAATATTGTATATTTTTGGGCTGCTAATTGAAGATCTGAAGTCAGAATTTCTGTATCAGCTTTAGTTTTTGAGATATCAACAAAACGTGATTTTCAAGAAAGACACAATTTTATTAACAAAAAGCAGCAGAAGAACAACAATTAAGCATCAAAAAACTTTCTTTTATAAGATTTTCTAGCTTGATTCGGTTCACTAGGGCTGTCTTTAATGCTGCAACAGTAGTTCGCCATCATGTTGGCATTCCAATGACCCTGGGACCGCTTTTCCATAGTCCGAATATCTTGATGGAACCGTTCACCTTGTTCTTCACTGAGATGACATAGATTTTCAGGGAAATGGTCGAAATGGCTAAGGAGGAAGTATACCTTGATGCTCATGTTAGAACCAAGCCGACAACATCTGTTTAAAGTGATTTGAATAAGCTTTCATGCATTTTGTTTGATAGAAATTGTTGTGCAATCCAAACGAATTCGTTTCAGACCTTTTTTTCGATATCGGTCATGTAATTATGAAACTTACACTTACATCAATCACCTTATTTGTGGACCATCAGAAATTCCGGGTTTTAGTTTGTCTGTACTCAAATTATGGGACTTTTTAGATATGTATTGAGCATTTTTGTTCAGAACTTTTACAAATTGTTTCATGAACCCAAGTTTGATGTGCAAAGGTGGTAGCACCTTTATTAAGGTAAAGTAGTAGATAACAAGTTAGGGTAAATCCATTTGGACCGGTTTTTTTTGTTAATACCGTTCATATCAACCACGCAGAAAAACTACCTAATGATTCGAGGGTTCTCGCCAAATCATCGGTGTTTGTTACTTGAAATGGGGTCTTTTCTTATTTTTCCATAACCTTAAAGACTCGACGCATGTTTTACATACCATTTTAGACACCCAGTAGGTAGCTATCGCAGGTATCCAAAGAAAATCCAAAGAACTCAAAGTACACCCGTTTCAAGAACTCCGACACACTTAGTCTACAATCTTTAAATGTATATTCACCACAAATATTACAGAAATAGTTAGTATCATTTTTACAATTATTTTGCAACATAGAAATAGTAAAAATTATATAATTTTTAAATAAAATGCTCTGTTTTATGAAATTTAAGTTTAACTAGTTCGAAAATACGGTCAATAGCTGTATCTCAAAAACTAAAGCTGTTAGAAAAAAAATGTGGGTAGATTTGAAATCAGCGACCTCGAATTAGTAAACAAAAGTCATAAAATTTCATGCAACAAAAAAAAAGTCTTATTTTGTTCCCTTGTGTTATTAATGGTTATTTACTTGACGACGAGATAAAGAGGGTTGTTTTGCAAGTATTTTGTATCATGTATATTTATGAAGGTTGTTCTGAATATTCTATTTGTTAATTTACTTATTAGAAATTGAATTTGGACTTTAGTAAAAGTCAAAAGAAAGTAATGTAAAAGTTTAGTATTCATTTAGTAAAGTAAAAGTAATGTCAAATTCCTATCTCTAGTATGCGAAACCACAGATGGTTAAGTATTACGTTATTAGGTTACGAATCATAATATATTCTAACAATATTAAAATCTAGTTTAAACGTTAGTAATGTGCATTCCTCAAAACAACTGTTTACTACGTTAAGAGCGTGTACGTCAACCGCGCGCCATTTGGCCTAAAATGGTACTTTTCAAACCACTGTTTCTCAGTAACTACTTATCCTATAACTATGTTTTTTTTAATAACGCAAGGTAATTTCACTGTCTATATAGTTAATTGAACATAAACTTCAATTTGTGTAGTTTAAATACTTAAAACCCCTATAACGTAACAGATGTTTTATAAAATTCCCGTTCAGCGTCTATTTCGAAGCTTAAATTCATGTGAAAACAGTGGCAAATCTAATCATATTTATTTTTTTACTCATAGACGAAATCCCCATGCCTATAGTTAGTTGAAAACATTTTTTGATTTAGGTCTCTATCTTTCAGAAAAAAATATTTTAACAATGTGAAAAATTGTGCATTTCAAATGCTTTTTTTACCTATCTATCTTACTTAATTTAATATAACAATTATTTACTATAGTAATATAACTCTTTCTTTAAAACATAAACTTTATATTATAATTTAATCTCTCGTTTTTATTTTTTTATAAATTATTTAAAAACTACTATAAAACGCTGCACGCGAGTCAACTCAAACCAGACCGCCGCAAGGCTTCACAGAGAGAGGACGTGTCGCTCCGTCACATCGCGTAGGGTGAATAACCTCTACCGTGGATACCGAGAATAGAGTACATTTCAAGCGCGACCAACAAATCTTGATACATTACTATTTTATTTAAAGCTCAATTTTGAAGCATATTTTTTTATCGATTGAGTTGAAATTTTGTTTGAATGTTCAGTTTTAATGACAATGTATGATTCTATATCCAATATGGCGGTATACCCAAGATGGAGAAAAAAATGTTTTTAATGCATTCCTACGATATGGGTATCAAATGAAAGGGCTTGCTATGAATAACTCGAAAAAAAACGTGTCGCGAGTCTAAATCCAATATGGCGGACTCCTTAGGCTAGAAATCACTTATTGCAGATGTCTGTTACCAATCGAGCTATAATTTTTTTTTTCATTTTGGATGTACCCAAATGACTTTTGATCTCGAATAACTTTTGAAGCATATAGGATAGATAACTTAAAACTTTATTTGCAATGGTAAACCCAAGCTCTTTACCAATATTTGGCTTTCCGGCAATTGTTGTTATTTGACCACAATTTTTCGGTCTGGATGGACTGGACCATTCATATAAACAATCAATTTTTCAAATCGGTCCAGGCGTCTTTGAGAAATCGAGAACAATCAAATTGAGAACAATCACAAAACAATCTAATTGAAACCTCCTCCTTTCTTTTTTTGAAATCGGTTAAAATACAGAAACTCTTAACATTGTCATTAATCATCAGTCGACTATTTAGTACTGTTGAAAATTGTATGTAATATACAGAAAGTCCTCAAAACCAAGGTTTTCATAGGTGCCCGATTTTTTTGCAAAAGAGTGTAAGTATTAACGACTTATTTTCATGCTTTTATATTTTAGACATCCATAGACTTACACTATTTTCCCGCTATTAACTATTTACTAAATAATATATTTTTTGTTCTACCAATTTCACTCGAAAGGATCAAAATGGTTTGTGTGACTATACGTGAAGTATGATAGGCACGCACACAGCCGCGACGCTAGTCTGCGCGGTTTTTTGCGTTGAATTACCTAAAGTTGACATCGCGCGCCGAGCGTACACGCTCTTAAATTGAACGCAAATTTATATTACGCAGTTTTATTATGAACACTGAACTCTTAATATAAAAATGTACTCTTAATCAAACGTTAAAAAGTATTTTGTTGCACTCACCAAAATACCGACACTGTCGTACATTTTCCTTCAGCAGAGCGGTCTCATAGGAATCCGTGGGCTCCGTGAGCGGCGCGGCGTTGTAGCCGAAGGGGAACGATACCCGGGACCTACTGAAGCGGAGCTTTAAGTTGCCGCGAGGGTATTTGTATGCCTGCAAAGAGGAGTTTTAAGTTATTTTTTGTATGTTAAATTACAGTTTTCTGTTAAACACAGAAAACAAGAAAATGGGTGCATCAGTGTTGAAGAACATAATATGATATACTGATAGAATGGAATAGAATGTTTTCATTTCCTGTGTTTAGTGTGATGTATAAACAGCAAATGTGTAAATTGCAATGTGTATAAACAGCAAACTAGGGATTTGGAACGCGATATATATGTCACCGTAAGATTACAAACATCGTTAGATTACAATCTATCTCGAGAGATTATAAACTGTCGAATTATTGTGAACCGTAACATCTGATTGCAATTTAACGCATTATTTTTCGCTTTATTATAATCTATCGATGAGAAATTGTCAACTGTCCGAAAGCTCTCCCTGATTGGTCAGTCTTTTTGTAAGATCGACCAATCACGACCAGCCGTTCTGTTGCCATGGAGTTACCGTAGAGTTAGGAATGAATTTGTGTTTGAAGACAAACTACCTAATTGTTTTGTTTTTTTTTTTATAAAAGTTTCTTATAATTTTCCAATTTCATTTAAATAAAACTACTTTTACGGATTTTATCGCGGTCGGTTTTAAACGTCGGGATTAAATAATATAATATAACCGCGATAAAATCCGTAAAAGTAGTTTTATTTAAATGTCTAATATTCGCGTAAGTGTCAGAAATCAATATGTTTTCAATTTCAATTTGTGTTTGAAGAATAAATATTTCGTTACAATTTGTTCTCTCCATATGTCAGGAATATTAATTACATACTCGTACTAAATAATAAATACTTGAAGAATTTTTGAAGAGCATTTATTTTATTTAACTGACACCTCTATTTCATTCCTAACTCTACGGGAACTCCATGGGAACAGAACGGATTATTGGTCGATCTTACAAAAAGACTGACCAATCAGGGAGAGCTTTCGGACAGTTGACAATTTGACAATTTCTCATCGATAGATTATAATATAGCGAAAAATAATGCGTTAAATTGCAATCAGATGTTACGGTTCACAATAATTCGACAGTTTACAATCTCTCGAGATAGATTGTAATCTAACGATGTTTGTAATCTTACGGTGACATATATATTGAAAAATTGTAGTCTTAAGCGTTTTGGCTTTCGTCAATCTTAAAATAATGAGTTAAATATTTTAAAATACAAGAGGTAACGGGCGGAAATTTTGGGGACTGTCTTTTGTAAATTTTGACTTCTTAAAAGCGCTCTTCCGCAGCCAAGCTTGACTAAATGATTTTGAGCTAGAATTTTTTTAAGTTCATTAGTTCCTGTAGACCTGGTACACGTTCCGTCTGTATGTTCAGTTGGTCACCTGATATATCATAAGCTGGTCTTCACATCGCATGAGCATGAGCACCCTGGTGCCCTTGTGCCCCACGCCCACCACCAGCAGCTCGCGGCACTTGTCCGCGTCCACGTTCTGACCACCACTGCTCAGTTCCTCGTCTTCTATGCCGCCGCTGGGAATGGGGACTGATTCTAGGCTGTCTGCTAGGATCTGTGAAGGAAATGTTGTAAATAAAAAACTTGATTATTTTTAGTCTAGTTTGTAAATCTTTAGTTGCAAAAAATAATTTTAGGTTTGTAAATATAGTTTCGATAGTTTTAATTTTATTGTAAATATTTCAACTTAATTTATAAATTGAAACTTGATAAAGATAAGAAGCACAAAGAAATCATGGTACAAAGCAGTAACAATGGTAAACACACGGGGAACTAGAAGTATCTGGCCAAAAGTCTTGAATTATACCACCTACGTCATTAAAACTGATCCCTTTACCAACTACAAATATTGGAGCCTAATCCTTACTAATATTATAAATCGGAAAGTGAGTTTGTTTGTTTGTTTGTTCCGCTTTCACGCCGTAACTACTGAACCGATTGCTTTGAAATTTTGCAGACGTAAAGTTAGAAGTCCGGATTAAATAATAGGGTACTTTTTATCCCGAAAAAAATAGATATTCCCGAGGGAAAACAAAAATATTGTTTGCTTGATGGATGGATTGTAGATGGCGCTGTGTGTCGTTTAAAACAAGGTAATATATTGCAAACGAATATAAACATATAAATTTAGAAGCTAAATGATACGATAATGAATCCCCGAAAATGAGGAATTCCCGAGGGATGATGTACAATTTGTTTAATCGTCTCAACTGTTTTTTTTTACATCTACTTATATATTGCAAACGAATATGAACATATAAATTTAGAAGCTAAATGATACGATAATGAATCCTCGAAAATGAGGAATTCCCGAGGGATGACGTACAATTTGTTTTATCGTCTTAACTGTTTTTTTTTACATCTACTTATCCTGAAATAATAAGTAAATAAGAGTAAGAAAAATAAGTATTAGTTATTTAGTTCTTGAGGTATGCGATAGATGGCGCTGGGTGTTTTTAAAACGTGGTAACGATGTATTTTTAAAATACGTAAGAAGTGGAATGATAGCTTTTTAAAACGTGGTGACGTTGTTTTTTTTAAGATACGTAAGAAGTGCAATGATATCTCGCGCTTTAACCTGTAGCTCATTGTTCAATCGCGAGCTTCCCGATAGCTCGATAGATGGCGTTGTGCTTTTCTGTATCGCGGTGTTAAGGTTCGCCGCGAATTAGTCTTAAGGTGTTTTGAAATGGGCTGCGGGTTGTTCGAAAGAGATACCGCGGCCCTGGTACATAAAAGGCCTATGACGGAATACGACGATTTTAGTCAGTAAGAGTCTGACACTCCCTCACCGCTGCTAACCCACAGCGGGAGGGGTCATTTGATGATTTTACGTCGATAAAAAAAAAAAGGTGTTTTGAAATCAGTGGGGCCCAGTAGCGCCAGGGCCGGCCGCGGCTGTGGGTTGTTCGAAAGAGGTACCGCGGCCCTGGTCTGGTATATAGAAGGCCTAGGACGGAACACGACGATTTTAGTCAGTAAGAGTCTGACACTCCCTCACTGCTGCTAACCCACAGCGGGAGGGGTGAACCGAATTCCACGCGGGCGGAAAGCTAGTAAACACATACTTGGCAAAAATAAAACCAAATCAGAAGATCAAATAAGCAGAGGCTGCGGTATTGTTCACGCGAGTTACCGCGGCCCTGGTATATAAAGGATTCTATAAGGAACATGGTGGGTTTTATTCAGTAAGAGTCTGACACTCCCTCACGCTGCCAACTCACAAAGGTACTTGAATTGATGATTTCCCACCCAAAAAGGGGACCAACAACCACCAACCTACCAACACATTTTAGACCTTACCAAACCTGGAATATTCTAGAAACTACAAAGGCACTCACAGTATTCCCAGCGCAGGCATCTCTGACGAGGAAGCTGAGCCTCATCTCGGGTAGCGAGTATATCTCCAAGTTGCCGTTGATGCGGAGCACGAACAGCCAGTAGGTGGCCTTCACTTCCACGAGGTATTTCTTCCACCAGCGCGAGATGCGGCGAGGGACGCCGGGGTTCTTTGACTGTTCTGCTAACATTATCTGTGGGAGAAAAAATATATCATTGCTTGGGGGAGCTGAATATACATATAAACAGATTATTGGAATAACCTGAGGAAATAAATAAGTAAAGAATTATTAAACAATATTGGACTGTAGTTAAAGACGTCTCCATAAAAAGCATGTAACATTTCTATTATGAGGTATTTCCAAAATAAGCCTCATTTAGACGGATGGACTATGTTTTCCAAAACATCAAGTAGGTATAATAAGTAAACACGAAAAATGGTCAAAAGAAAAATAGGTATACGTACTTTATATCTGGACTAGATACGTTAAGTCACATGAAGCAGCAAGTACATAAAAAACTTTTTGCAAAACCGACTTCCCGTTTCGTAAAGCCCTCGGCCTTCACGTTCATGCCTTTCATCTTGCCTTTACCTATGTAAGAAATAATATAAATAATAAGTACTCACGCTAGCCATAGAAGCGGGTGTCTGGTCGCCGCCGTACAGCAGTTCGTCTTCATCGTTGAGCTCGTACACGGCGCCCGGCTTGAAGCCCTCGGCCTTCACGTTCTTGCCTTTCATCTTACCTGTGAACTCGCCTTTTACCTGGAGGAAGATGGTAAAATATTATTAAAAAAAATAAATACTTGCCTTGCACTAGCTTTCGTTTTTGTTAAATATCATAATTCGTGGGGTTTTTTAATGTCATTCATACATATTCACAGGTAAAATTCATACTGACAAAATTATTAAAATTCATACAGGATAAGCGCTAAGAAGAAGAAGAAAATTCATACTGACTATACCTAGAGAAAGTTCGGTTTGATAATCGATCTTGTAGAATTCAATTCATGTCATTATGACGATAATAGACACATACATATTTGAACACCATTAAATATTATGTGTATATTCCAAGATTCCAACAACATACATGATCTTTGACTTTAAAAAAAACTTCAAATACCAAGAACCTACAGAGAATTTTAAATCAAATCAACAATGTCTAAAGGTAAAATTATTTTCCCAAGCAATAAATTTCATAAAGAGAGTCAAACATTTGCAAAAACCTATATATCCCACTAAACGGTGTGAACATATTATACAGATCACAAAGATGTATGTATGTGTATCTACATATAAGACTTACTTGTGCATTAGGAGCATCAGGCGGAGTAAACAGTCCACTGAGGTCGCGGTACACTGTCGCTCGTAACACTCCCGGCCGGTGCGGCACTGTTTGTCGAGTCGGGGCTAGACGACCCGATGACTGGGGGGAGAGAAAAGGTTTATTTAGAAAGTATATACGTAAGATCTTACTACAAATAAATATTTTTTTTGGTTACCTATACTTAAAAAAAAACTAAATACTTTTGCGCAGTTTTTTCACACTGGGAAATGTGACAGCCATATACTGATATCAGAATGGCTGTGAACCTTTAGATGCTAATTATTGTCAAACAGAAGGTAACAATTGGTAGTAAATAAGGTAGTAGTTAGGTAGCAACTTTCTATATGTTTTTCGAGGGGATCTATGGGGTACAACGATTTTCACGATCACCGTTTGGCGCGGTCGGCCCGCGAATGTTACGATTAGCCAAAACCGACAATATTTTGCACTTCTAGAGCTTTTGTTACGGGTATAGTCAGAGTGTAACCAAGTCGCGTACACTCATATATGTCTGTGTTTATATTTATCGTAATCAACACTTTATTTTAATGTAATTTTCGGGGCTTTTATCGCAGATATTTCGGCCCGAATCAACACTTTACATGCGGGTACATTACCGCCCCGTCCTTCCCGCGGAACTCCCGCAGCGCGAGCACGAGCACGCGGTTGCACAGCGCTGCAGCTGTACGCTATATGCGGGTACATTACCGCCCCGTCCTTCCCGCGGAACTCCCGCAGCGCGAGCACGAGCACGCGGTTGCACAGCGCTGCAGCTGTACGCTATATGCGGGTACATTACCGCCCCGTCCTTCCCGCGGAACTCCCGCAGCGCGAGCACGAGCACGCGGTTGCACAGCGCTGCAGCTGTACGCTATATGCGGGTACATTACCGCCCCGTCCTTCCCGCGGAACTCCCGCAGCGCGAGCACGAGCACGCGGTTGCACAGCGCTGCAGCTGTACGCTATATGCGGGTACATTACCGCCCCGTCCTTCCCGCGGAACTCCCGCAGCGCGAGCACGAGCACGCGGTTGCACAGCGCTGCAGCTGTACGCTATATGCGGGTACATTACCGCCCCGTCCTTCCCGCGGAACTCCCGCAGCGCGAGCACGAGCACGCGGTTGCACAGCGCTGCAGCTGTACGCTATATGCGGGTACATTACCGCCCCGTCCTTCCCGCGGAACTCCCGCAGCGCGAGCACGAGCACGCGGTTGCACAGCGCTGCAGCTGTACGCTATATGCGGGTACATTACCGCCCCGTCCTTCCCGCGGAACTCCCGCAGCGCGAGCACGAGCACGCGGTTGCACAGCGCTGCAGCTGTACGCTATATGCGGGTACATTACCGCCCCGTCCTTCCCGCGGAACTCCCGCAGCGCGAGCACGAGCACGCGGTTGCACAGCGCTGCAGCTGTACGCTATATGCGGGTACATTACCGCCCCGTCCTTCCCGCGGAACTCCCGCAGCGCGAGCACGAGCACGCGGTTGCAGAGCGACTGCACGCACAGGTAGGGGTCGGCCGCCGCCGCGTACGCCGCCGTCCATTCTAGCTGCACTGACTGGAGTTGGACGCCGTCTGAAAGGGAAAATAACATAAAAAATACTTTAAAATAAATTGGTTGTCAAGTGTTGGGTTTGACGTGACGACGTCAAACATGACAGTAGTATATGAGCCAACCACTTGAGCCGATCACGCCTCTCTCTCGTTCGTGCCGCACTCTCGCTTGTGGAACGGGACATCGAGCGTAACGGGACAATGACGTCAACTTTTTCGTGCATGCAAGCCGTAATATCGAATTATTCGACGTTATCACGTCAAAAACCGAATTCAATAATATATGCCTAAAACGTTCACCTAAGTCTGACAAATGCTATAGCGGAGCCGCATCAATATCGGTCCTGATCATCATCATCTCCCGAGCGTTTTCCCATCTATCTATGTTGGGGTCGGCTTAATAAGTCGTAGTGGTGAAGCGAAAATAGTCGGGGAGCCCGTCATGAAGCCCGAGTTGTCTACTTCTTTCTTATAGTAGACTAGCTTCTGTCAGCGGTTTCACCCGCATCCCGTGGGAACTACTTCCCGTACCGGGATAAAAAGTAGCCTTCCTCGATAAATGGGCTATCTAACACTGAAAGAAATTTTCAAATCGGACCAGTAGTTCCTGAGATTAGCGAGTTCAAACAAACAAACAAACTCTTCAGCTTTATAATATTAGTATAGATATAGTAGGAGAGACAGATATAACACAATATACTTACTCTTAATAAGTCTAATGCCGGTAGTGGTGACCTGCACCATGAACTTGTTGTTGCCGAGGTTGCCCGCGAATATAGTCGGCGAGCCCGTCATGAAGCCCGAGTTGTCTACCTCGTTGATCTCTTGACCTATAGGGATGATGAAAGAATATTATAAAGTGGAGTTACAAGTTTGAGTGAGGTTAAAGAGCTGAAACATTATAAATGCTTAATTTTAAATAGACAGTTGCAAAAACAAGTTTGACAAATGATATTTATTTTGCAATAAAATCTTATTCAAACACGTCTTTAAAGCGAGTTGAAGTTGGTATTTCCTATCAAACTACCTTGTATGTAACACCGAAACAAACTTCAGATAAGGGTCATAATCTCTTTAAAAATAAAAACATACATACCTAAATACATAATGGACAAGCAATGTATGTGTTTTACATTATGGATATGCATAAGCAATGTATGTGTTTGAAGAATTATAAGGTTAATATTTTTTATCACACAATTCAAAAATATATATTTTTTAATTCTCCATAAAAAAAACAGTACATACCAGTCTGCAGCACCATGCTGCCATCTTCTTGAGTGAGTATGAGGTAGGCGTGCGTGCCGTCCGCCTCCCGCGAGCCTTCCGTGCCCTCGCCCAGCACCGACCACATGTCTAGGCAGCCTGGGGACAAGAAATATGGTTAATAAAGAAAAATTGTGCTTGACTTTGTCTCTCCCTGTGTGAGTGTGTGTGTATTCACTTATGTTCTTCCTTATTTACTCCGCCTGTGTGCTTCCGCATAGTGTATGAAAGTCGTGGTTCGTGAGGGCGTGGATTCTATTCCAGGTCAGGCAAGTACCAATGCAACTTTTCTAAGTTTGTATGTACCTTCTAAGTACATCTTAGACACCAATGACTGTGTTTCGGATGACACGTTAAACTATAGGTCCCGGCTATTATTGAACATCCTTGGCAGTCGTTACGGATAGTCAGAAGCCAGTAAGTCTGACACCAGTCTAACCAAGGGGTATTGGGTTGCCCGGGTAACTGGGTTGAGGGGGTCAGATAGGCAGTTCCTCCTTATAAAGCGCTAGTACTCAGCTGAATCCGGTTAGACTGGAAGCCGACCCCAAAATAGTTGGGAAAAGGTTCGGAGGATGGAAAATGATAAGTTTCTTACCAGGTAAGTTGAAGGCGGTAATGAGTTGCGGTCTGACAGTCCGCTGTAACACAGTAAGGGCTCCATTCTTCCCGCGGCCGCTGCAAGCTACTAGTTCTATGGCGGGGTTGTCTGCAGCTCGGGGCAGTTCCTCGCTGACTAGTTGAGGTTCTCCCATTGAGACGTCGCCTATAGGGCAGATGTTGAGTAGGGAGTCGCATACCTAGGGAATACAACATAATTTAAGCCTTCAGTAAAGGTAGTGTTACATAGAGGTGTAAGGGGGAAAAGTAACATCGTCCTGCGCCAATTGCCAACCTCAGTTGCCCTTAATACACCGGACGAGACTCTGGCGTCCGACTGGTGGTGGTATCATTAATATCACAGTGTTCCACGTGGGATATTAAATGCTTTGCTTAAAGATGGGTAGAAGCATCTCCGAAGCCACAACTATCCCACCCTACGTTCACCAACACGCATGCCCCCCGAGCGATGAGTATAGGAAATGTGTCCACTATTAGAACTTTTTAGGCTTTAACGATGACGACGAATTTAATGTGAACGATAAACAAAATATGAAAACTTCAAAATAGGGAGAGGACAATATAAACCGACCTCTAAATCAATCGTTGTTCTTGTTATTCCATTCCCCATCAAATATAAATAAAATGATGATTAAGAGCAGCACTTAAAATTGTTTCAATACTCGGCCGACGTCTGATTGATAACCTTAACAAACCTAAATACTGTAGGTAGGTATCAAATATAAAAAAATTCAGACTCACCTCAAACACATAACTCGTAAGCTGCGTAGAAGTTCTGATGTCAGACCCATACACCTCCAACTCGTCCTTATCACTGATCTCTATAACGTTGGTGGCCACACAATCACTGATGGTGTCCAACCGACGCTTCTTGGAGGCCGGGTCTGACTGCTCGCGGATTTGTTGTTGCTCTTTATTTATTTGTTGTTCTGGGAAACAAAATTATCTTTTGTATACTGTTCTTCAAACCATACAGATGGAATTGTGTTGCTGGGGTGATTGTTCCACCACTTCTGCTTCCCAGCAAAAACACATAGGTTTTGGGGGCTCGACCTTCAAAACGTGCTGATTTTCAGCCTACTTTGAATAAATGACTTTTTATCTATCTTTAAAAGGTTTCCGATGAGGGAATAGTAAAGTGCTCTCTTATTTACTCCCCCTATTTAGCCCTTATGTACTCCCCCTATGTAGTGCCTTATGTACTACCCCTATATACTCACTTATGTACGGCCCCTATGTAGTCCCTTATATACAACCCCTATATACTCCCTTTTGTACTCCCTCTATGTACTTCCTTATGTATCCCTTATGTACTCTCCTATGTACTCCCCTATTTAGTACCCCTTTATTATGTACTACCCCTATCTACTCCCTTATGTATTACCCCTATGTAACTCCCTTATGTAATCTCCCAATGAACGATCCTATGTACTTACTACCCCTATGTACTCTCCCAATGAACTCTTATGTACTACAATTATGATCTACTCACCATTCTCAGCCACCGTAAGATCAACAGTGGCTTCCAAAGGCTTGTCCACTGAGAACAGCATCCTGTTCTCTCTCTCCGTCACCCTCAGTAGGAGAGAGTTGCCCAGACGAGACCCCAGGAATAGGAAGTCTTCTTCTATTACGCACATCTGTTAGAGAAATTGTAATTTATTTTATTATCTATGAAAGCCCATCAGAAACTTATCTGACAGACGGTTTCACGGGTCTGGAAAAATTATAAGCCACTTTTATCTGGCAGATACGTTAACTATAACATATAAACAACTGACACTTTATCGGTAACCAATTGTTTAAATATTTAAAGTAACTGCTCATTACTACTCTGTATTAAGAAAATCTTATGCGCTGCAGCTTGTGGTACTTCGGAAGGCACGTTGAATTGGAGGTCCCCGACTGTTATTTAAACGGATTTAGCAATCTATACGAATAGTTAGAAGCCAGACAGTCTGACAACCAGTCTTATAAAGGCTAATCTGGTTGCTAGGTAACTGGATTGAGCAGATCAAATAGGCATTCACTCCATGTGGCACACTAGTAGTCAACTGCTTCTTTTAACTGAAACCTACGAAGGCTAGGCGGATACTCACACAGGTAGTAAGCACGGAGGCCGCAGCCCTGTCTAGATGGAAGCTCCTGACAGTCCGCACGGAGTCAGCCAGCAGAGTCAGCACGTACAGCTGTCCTCCTTTGAGGGAGAGAGCGAACCGGCCCTCGCCGAGGCCGGCTACGCAAGACCCGTCTAGTGTTATGCATACTCCCTCTTGGATTCCTAGGGTGAGGAAATAAATATGATAGGTATTAGAAAAAATAATAAGTAATACAGTATATTTTTTTTATATCTAAAAGGAAACATAAGAAATTATAAACTAGAGTTTTTCCGCGGTTTCCCCGGTGTCTCGTGGCAACTACTGTTCGTACCGGGATAAAATGTGTAACTCGGGCAAACCCGATGTTACTGGGGAAAAGTGTAGTTTTCCAACAGTAAAAGAATTATTCAAATCAGTTCAATAGTTTCAGAGTATATATCTGCAAAACTACAAAAGATAGTTTCTGGGTGACTTCTGAAAAAAATATGGTTTTTTTTTTGGCATACAATGCAGATTTGAAAGAATAGGTACTTACTGAGCGGAAAATTGGTGGTATGTGTTGCTATACTGTTCAACGATACGCCGTACGGAGGCACAGACTGATTCAGGTATATTAGCGAGTTCACAGCCATTATCAGACATCCACCTGGAAAGATTTTTATCAAATCAAAAACAAGAAATTCATTTACATAAATAACTACAATCAATAGGTTCAATTGAAATCAACAATACAACAAATGATAATTCACACCTCATCATCGTTTTTAGGGGGGTTTAAAGAAGTTGCAGTTCACAAAATACTGCAAGCCCGGGTAAGCGTGTTAAGGAGGTAAGTTGTCCAGTGATTCCATGTGGCATACTGGTATGTACTTAGTTGGGTACTGTTAGACTGGAAGCCAACCCAAACACAGTTGGGAAAAGGCCAGTGACGAGTTCACAAAATCTAGATCAGGGCGAGCAGCAATGATGATGGTGATGTTAATGATGACGATGATGCTGCCTTACCGAGCGGCTTCTGCACGGGCACGGCCCTGAGGCAGTCGAAGGGCAGGTGCGCGGTGGCCCAGATCACGGGGTGCACGCGAGCTGACATGTTCAGGCTGACGCCACACATAGCACACGTGTCGTTACGGACTGCTGTACGACTGAAAAAATTAAATAAATATCAGTAACTCAGTTGTACCTTAGTAAGTTGTACAATATACATTCAAGTTGAATTAAAAGCAATTTTTGAGGAAGCAATTAAGTATCTCAGCCCTCGATTTTTATGGGAACCCAAATTTTTTACGACACGGAATTCCGGAAAACACTTATAAAATAACCTGAATAAGTTTACAAGTCAGAGGGAAGTTAAAGTTAAGTTCAGTTAAGATAAAATACAATGTAGTTTGTTTAATACTATTATAGCATTAAATTCAATGATAAATTAAAATTTCAATACAAAGATTTAGGTAAATGTTAAAATGCAACTTACCCAGCAAAAGTCCTGACAGGTTCATACAATAACAACAGTGTAGGTTCATAATAGCCATGTAGGAACTGTATGTCTAGAATATTGTCTATTTTCTCATCCAGATCTTTTAATACTATCACATAGGATGCCAGAGTGGGTGCACGGTTTATTGTTTGTGTTGGTAGCTGAAAGAAAATAATATTTTTGACATTGTTGCACTTAAAATATGTGTAACTTCCCTGCTTAAATATTAAATTTTAAGAAGCAAACCTTAGCGCGGTTTGGGCCCAGTCACATTGGAATAAAAATTGAGCGCTCAAGGTTTTAAAGTTCATTTTTTAATGCAACTATGTATTTGTAGGTGGTTTGGAAACTTGTAGGTGCTTATAACAGTAGTTATGTAGTTTTTTGCATGGTGTGATTTATCTGTTACAAGTTACTATTAAATAAGTAATCTGTGGTAGTTATAAATTTT
This sequence comes from Helicoverpa zea x Helicoverpa armigera, assembly GCA_033682625.1. Lineage (NCBI taxonomy): Eukaryota > Metazoa > Arthropoda > Insecta > Lepidoptera > Noctuidae > Helicoverpa > Helicoverpa zea x Helicoverpa armigera. Next base: position 699,604 of record JAWIIS010000056.1, on the reverse strand, counting down.
AAGGTTGTTAGGGTCTACTTACAGCTTTCTTGCTATCAAGAGGTTTAGCCTCCAAAGGATCTCCGTCTTCATTGGTAATATCCTTTCTAAATGGTAACACAGCTAGTTTCTTGCCGTACAGCAGCATCACTGCACATCGGCACTCAGGGTCCACGCGGATCCATGGAATGTGGGGGTGGGTTGTCCAACCATTCTGTAACATAGAACCATTATATAAGTACTAGAAAATAAACTTGCATAGTAGGAGAAAGTAGTTTAGTATAGGCAAATTACAAATTGTGAAACAATCATAGCAAGAACACTTATCCTTGTGGATACAATTTCACAGAGATAGACCACAATTCTTGATTACACTCTTTATCCTCATCATAATCTGCCTGGCATTTTCTATGTTGGGGTTGGCTTGCAGTCATAGTTACATATATTTATTTATTTTAAGCTTATTAATTATCGCAAACCTCTTGACTTAATTACCCTAGCAGTAGGTAAACATTTATTTATTTAACCTAGACCCAAGGATGTGAATAAAAAAGGCAGTATACAATAAAAATACATAAATATATAGTATGTAATAAAAAACACAACCTATAAACTAAGATCTCACCTTCATATCATCCTCTTCAAAATAATGCATGCTCAACGTAATCAAGTTATCGGTCTGTGGATCGTACTGTAACACCGACAGCTTGGCTTCTCTAAATGACACTAGTATCAGGTCTCGGCCAGCACTGGGACAGCGGACGGAGGCGAGAGACATTACGTTGCCCCATAGCGTGTATGTAGCTAGGCATTCTAACTTCATCTTTGGGGGTATTGGCTGACCGGCTGTCAATGTAAATTGTGATTATTGAAGGACTATCAATGAGTAAAGTATTGTATGATTGAATATGATTTGTATGTTGAGGATTATAAATATACTAGCTGTTGCCCGCAACTTCGTCTGCGTGGGCAAGTTTCATACAAACTTTCATCCCCTATTTTATCCCCTTGGGGGTAGAATTGATCAAAATCCTTTCTTAGCGGATGCCTACGTCATAACATCAACCTGCATGCCAAATTTCAGCCCAATCCGTCCAGTGGTTTCAGCTGTGCGTTGATAGATCACTATGTCAGTCAGTCAGTCACCTTTGAGTTTTATATATTTAGATTACAAGCAACAATTATTCATTAATTCTATTTATTGGCCCATCTATGGAAGTGAAATAAAATCATTGGTATGGTTGAAATATAAAACTGGTCTATGTAATATTCATGTATGTATGAGAAGTAGGAAAGTATGGACGCGACAGACGAGTAACACAAATATGAAGGCAATTTATATGTATTACAATATTCTGTAGATTTAATTACAACAAAAATGTAACTAGATCTTCCTTAATAAATAACATAAGAGGCCACACAGTTATGCAAACATATAAAACGTGTGTATGCAATTTCACATTCATAAATTCGAAGTAATAAAAACTTACCGGCGTTAACCTCCTTGGTATGGCCTTCAGGCAAAAGCCTGAAAACCTTGAGGATATTCGCTCCAGCCGTGATGAGGCACGTCTCATCATTGTTGAAGAAGCACGAGCTCACTGAATGCTCAATCCCTGTAGCAGGGTGCGTTTGCCGGCAAATCGAAAACATCTTACAATCGCGACTGATCTAGGTTATGTTTCAAAACTCACTTAAAATTGAACCTATACTTAAAGAATTACTTTAAAATAGTATTTTCACATTATTTTGTGTAAAATCTAATACATAGAATTGAGATTTGATTGTTTTTTTTAATTGTTTATTTTTGATGCTGTTGCGTCTTTTGACATGACACTTCGTCCACAAAATAGTGAAGTGAACGTTCCGATTCACGAATCCGAGACTCGTCACTGGCTACTCACTTTTAACCACTGCTGGTAAAAACCAAAAACTGAAATCACCTATGTACTATATAAATAAATGTTTCTTTCTTTTCTCTGTTTCTTTCGCCTATGTGATAAATGTAATAAAAATGCTTTCGCTGCTTTTATGAAATCATGAGAATCCTGGCGAAAATATTAAAGACTGTTTGAAATAAAGTATAGAGCTTGATTCTCCTGCCTTTATCTCATTTTTTTCAGCTTCTTCCTTCCAGCCATAAAACTAGGATATGGTGAAAGGTTTTGGGATGCTGTCTTTTTGACTGAACGCAACTTATAGTAACTAGTTGGCGTTTTACGGGCGTAAATAAAATACATACAGCCTAATCTCAGACAAAAATCGCAAACGGAACGTTTTCAACCGACTGCAAAAAAAGTGGGAGGGATCTTTTGTTACCATAGTTCCTGAAGACGCCTGGACCGATTCGAAAATTAATTTCTTTGTATTATGAAAGAGTACACACATTGGATGATGGAAACCCGGAGAAATCGAGGGCAGTATTACATAGTTCTTCTAAATGAATTTTTTCAATCGAAAAAAATCTGATAAAATATTAAAAAAAAAACTCCAACAAATGGATTGGTAAATATCTTTATTCATAGATTTTATACCATTATCTATCTACAAAAAATAACGTGAGCAAATTAATTCTACGATTTTAAACTAAAATCTTTAGTTATTCATTCACAGTAAAATATTTTGGATTTGTCTTGCAATATTTATTTTTGTTGCAAAACTCAAGTTTGTACCACAAGTTACAATAATTAGGAATACGAAATTAAAACATTATTAATTATAATAAAAATGAATTATCTATTTACAGTAAAATAAGGAACTCTAAAAACATATTATCAGTCAAATCGGAGAATGGTGACCAAAACAAATTATATTACACTTGGAAGCAAAAAAAGCAGTCATTCTAAGGAATAATTCTAAAGAATAACCACTGAAATACTTCTTCTGAGTGAGCTGAATTCTTATAAAAACCAAAAGAGAGCAGACAGAGGACAGAGGAGTCTTTTTAATCTTGATCTTAATTAAAAACCTGAATTCATAATTTTCTCTGCTACCCCATTATTTGAATTGTTTAATCTATTACAAACCAATGAATCGGGAAAATCAGTCAATGCATTTTATTTCCCGATAACGTATTTAGGGTTGGTTCACACCAAGTAACAAATCTCTCTCAATACAAAACTCGAGATTTTCCATACTTCTTCACAAGGCACAAAAATCTAATCACAAATCACTGGAGTTTCTACTGAGGCTCCATAAAATGAACCCACTCTCAATCAGTCGACTATTTTTGGTGTGAACCATCCCAGTGACTTAGTTACGAAAGAATAATAGGTAAAATTAAAAATAAGTGGAAAACGTGGCAAACTAAAATATATATTAAACAAATATATACAACTAATATTGAGCAGGTTTTGCTGCATTTTTGGAACCATACACCGAAACAAAATAAAAATTATGTTAAACATGACAACATGTAGTGATCATTTCATAGACATCAATTATGGAGAGCAGTGTAATTATAAATTACGGACATTTAAGGCAATCTTAATATTATCAGAATAAATTACAATTTCAGAGTCTATTGTTAAATATTTCTATTGTTTGTGTACATATACATTGAACATTATAGAATATTTTACGTAAAACATAACATCTTAGCAAAACTCATTAGACCAGCTATTACTATTTACAACATCATTGATAAACACTTTGTAATATAGTTCAGTGAAACAAAATCATACACAGTCCATTGTCAATCACTCCATTCCTTATATTCGAAACTATAAAATCGTCCAGATAAATCAGTCTTCAACCTTCATTGGTGCCACAAAATCTGCACAAAACCTTTGACAAGTCCTCTTCAATTCGTCTGTTTCAACCATACTCGTATTTTTGTGTACGCAAACACAATTGGATTGGGTCCTTGTACCAAAATTTTGTGGCAATACTTTGTTCCCTCAATTCCCACTCCATTCGGCCGATCTACACATATCAGCAAGCAATTCATCAAATTCCAGCACAGAGTTCTCATACAACTCCAGGTCTTTTGACAAATCCTCGCTGGCCAGTTCCATCTCTTTCACCGATTCGGGACTCCTCGACTTCGATCGGACAAGATCTTCGGCTAATTTCAAATGTGGAGCGTTGAAGAAGTCCTTATAAAACTCCGCAAGCTCTCTGATTGGGTGGTGGTCGGCGAAAGGAAAATGAAGAAGTTTCAATGGTGGTTCGTTCTCATTTCTGAACCCTGAGAACTTTTTTGGTGGCATTTCTAAAGATGTCGGACTTTTGGATAACGTCGTGATATCTAGCTCTTGAGTACTTTTGAGCTCTATAGGGCTTGTTCTCAGTGGAGTTTTTGGTCGCTTCCTACCTTTGGGTACAGGGATCTTAGTAAAGAAGTCGTCAAATGCTTGTTTGATGACGTTTTCATCGACAAAGGCAGCTAAACGTAAGGGCCTATTCAAATCAACAGGACCAAAAGGCTTAGGTTCCTTTTTTGGGTCCTTCTTTTTTTTCGACTCGAAGATTACGTGTTTTGGACTTAGTTCGAAGTGGTCGCTCTTTAGTAAGAGCAATTTGTTTTTCTCCGTTCTATTTGGAGATATGGAAAAGTTGGTTCTGTATGACACAGAGAAGCATATAGCTCCTAAAGGAGTCTTCAGCATTCCAGCTTGGATTTTCTTAACAGATTCACCTAACGCCTTCATTTTTGGCTCTCCATTATAAACTCTATAGAATATTGTAAATGACTCTGTTCTCTGCTTCCTTGACAAGTGATATGCTGGAGTTATTCTCGTGACTGCGATTAGAGACTTCAATAAGATCCCCATACGGAAGTATACTGTGTTCATTGCCTTCAACGAGGTGTCGAATTGAGTCTCGTCTAATTCTAGGGTCCATAATTCGAGTACCATTTCATCTCCATCTTCAGTTTGTACAGATATTTCTACGTGTAGCTGTGATCGGATGGTTTCGAGAACTCTATCGGATGGAAGAGCATTCTTAGTTGCTTGGTTGACCTCAGGAGTGTCTGGTATTTGGAGGTTGAACCAATCTGTATCTGACGATTGCGGTTTGCTATTCGGTTCTATTTTAACCCCTTTCCTTGATTCTACTATAACCTGAACACCTTTATACGCTAAGAATTTGGTGAACTTTGTGAATTCGTTTTTGTCGCTTATGTTTGAGAATGCTGCGTCGGGCGCCATTGTGCTAGTATTTATTCCTCGTCAGCGATGCAGTTTTCAACGAGATTCCTCAAGTTCGGATTCTCCATTGCGGCGGCGATCCTCTCTTTGTCGTTGATTTGTTTGTTGACTGTAACAAGAGAAATTTTGATGTTATTAACAATACATAGTACAAACGATTCCAGCGATAAGACTTATCCTAAGACTAGATATACATTTATTACTGATGACATGAAAAAAAAGCACCGTCTATCGTTGTTACAAAAAAATGAGCTTCTAATTTTTTTTATAAAACTGTAGGTGCTCATATTAGGTATGTGTAAAAGAAAAAAATAAGAGTAAACAATGATCTAACCCTTTTATCAAAACAGTTCAACGCAGCAGTTATCAATGCATTCTTTAGTAATTTATGACGTTACATAACTGCAAACACTGCGGTCCTAGGCTGCAGCGTGAAGGTTACTGTCTAATTATAAATAGACTGAGAGCCGTCTAGACCGGTTTAAGTTCAAACAGATGTTTAACAAACCGGATTTGACCAGAGATTCGAGATGTACAGAAGTAAATAGTTACTTTTTTTTAACGACCCCAAAAATCATCAAATGACCCCTCCCGCTGTGGGTTAGCAGCGGTGAGGGAGTGTCAGATTCTTACTGACTAAAAACCGTCGTGTTCCGTCGTAGGCCCTTTATGTACCAGGGTCGCGGTAACTCTTTCGAACAATCCCGCAGCAAGTAAATAGTTACTTGAGTAAACTTCATTACGGAAACTCTTTTTAAGAAGTTACTAGATAATAACAATGATACTAGTCATCGTTCCTAATTGCTAATGACGTAGTATTGAAATGGCTGTACAACTAATTGTTTTCAAAAATAACTTTACATAATATGGATGTGACATTGGCCCAAATTCTTGGAGGTCATCGAAGAATGATTATAGGTACTGATAGTATCTTGTTTTTCTTTTCTAATGTAGTGTATGTGGTCTAGCTTATATGGCGCAAGAGTAGAAAGGTTTAAAACTGTAGTAAGATAGCTTACAATATGCCCCTTGAACTGGGAAATCATCGAGATGTGATAGAAATAGAAAGATTAGAGGTCAACCACATGCAGTTGTCACTATCTGCCGTTGTAGACATAATTATCATCTCTAAGCAACAACAACATCTAGAATATTTCGCATTATGCAAATCAGCTTGTCTTGTTTATCGGACATTTGCTTATCTAAGTCATAAGTCATTATAATTATCTAAACAAGTATTTTGGAAAGTCAATTGAGCTTGTACTTATTATCTGGAGAAAATGAACAATGGACGGGTAATATTATGATGCTATGCTTTGTGTAAATATTGATAGATTATGGATAATAGCCGCAAGGATTACGAAGATTATTGTAACTTTAAGATTACCCGCAGATGTTACCAAGGATAAAATGACAATGGAAACGTAGATAAAGATATGAGCAGGCAACTATTATAAATGGGAGCAGCTTCTAAATTCTCAACTGCAGAACTTTCAAATAAGAAAATATAAATATTTACGAATTTCGGGTTATCCACCAAAACCCGAGATGGGCGAATGACCTGTAAAAGTAGAATAATTTGGTGGAAAAAAACCGATAGTGACGAAAGCAAAGAGAACGGTCCAGACTCGTCCACTTATATTTTTCTGTATCAATATGTATCTTGTTTCAATAACCTTGTTATGTTCGGTATCGAAGTGAAGATATTACAGCGCTCTATAAATATTTGTCCAACACTATCTGTTATCTGGCACTTAGATAATTTCAATAACAACGTGCACGAAAAACAAAGAGTGTATTCATGTTTTTTATATGTATCAAGAATTGAGATTCTAAATGATACAGACTAAAACCCATTAAATCATTAATAATAAAAATGTATTACAAATAAGTGCATGTACTCAATTTTTTTGCAATGAAGTGTAATCATGTTTTTAATTTAAAAAAAGCGTATTTGTTTGTACTCTTTAGAACCTCATGTAATGTCATCTAATGAGACTAATATAATTATGAAATTTTCAGTAATTTGTACTTAGTTTGAATACTTAATATTGTACGTAGAGGCCAATAGTACCCTATGAGTAATGCAAACATCTGATATAGCAAGCTGTTACAACAAATACCTATTAAATCTAGAACAGTGTTGTTTACAATATTTTTTGCATACATTAATTTTGTCATATATGCCCCTGGACTGGACAAGCAATATGATTAAATAATTTATTGTTTTATAGAATTTGATGTGTCAGTAAATTCAATTTGCTGCATGTGCATTGCACAATATTTGAGAGACCAATTTCTATAATCTGTTTTTTTATTATAAAGAAAGCTTTCGTAAAAATGTGCCATATTTACTGTTTTTCTGTTTGATATCACAATTAACATGGAATAATTGTTTTCGGCTTTAAAAATATTGATCTGTACTGAGGATATTTGTTAGGATTTCTACATAAACATTTTATTAGCTTTGGGCTTTGCTTTGCAGTTTATGCATAATTACTCTACGATAACAACAATGTTACTTCATCATTAGCATTAATAATACCTCTTAGGAAAGTTGAGCCTTTTCACAATAAATAACTGTTACTAGCTGATAAATAAGTTCAATAGAGTCATTTGGATGTAAGTATTATTAAATCTGAGCTTCTTAATAGTTATATCAGCTCAATTGTTTGTCTGCTACTATTGAAAGAAGTAATAATACATAGTTAAGTTATGAAAGATTTATTAAACAATTGTTTTAATGAAGCTTTGCCATGAAACAAAAAGCCTCTTGATAAATTCCTGCTAATATAATATGATAGTTTGTGTGGTTTGGATGTTTGCAACTTAATCATGCTTTAGCTGAATGGCTGAATTAAATGATCTATGATTGGCACATAATATATTGATTGCCATCCAGATTAACACGAAGGCATTTTTTTTATCTGTGTGTGGTTAGAGACCACCACGGTATTGGTCACACTGCAGGTGGAAAATAATACACAAAATGTGTATGTAATGAATTCATCAAATTCTTACATGAGCTTGTAACTGACAATAATACTAAATTAGGCCACAGTTGGCACAATATGAATGAGCATGATTCACTGGTTAAACGTTTGTCCTCTTTTGGAACATAATATGCAGACGGACAATTGGGGAAATTCCATTGTTATCTCTTTTTAACTAAGTGACATGAAGATATTTATTATGTAATGTCTATTTTTTTACATAAACAACACTGCACAGTGCACTGCACAGTGACACAGTGCATAAGTGAAGTGCTACTAACATAGTTTTAAGTTTTTATTTACTAACAATTTTGTATATATGATATATGTATGCTAGTTTTAAGGTATTTATCTATGGGCCTTTGATGCCTGAGAATAAAGATGATTTGATTTGATGTTTTGACATTATTATTATTATAAATATTTCTAAAATTATGGTAAATATTAACTATAATATAGTGTATATAACTGAATTCATTTTAACTAAATAAATCATATTAATTGAGTGAAGAAAATACTAATTATTCATTTGCTTTTCAATTTTTTCCATGCTAAATGTTTATTTCTTTGTTTTTAAAATTGTGTGAAACTTAAAAGTTTATATGTGTACAAGAAAATATTTTTTGCCATTTAACACCAAGGTAAATGCCGTAAGCGTTTAGCTGTTTGTTTTAATAATAATGAGAAACAAACAAGGTCATACAAAGTAGGAAGATATAAAACATTGTAGCAAAGAACACTATTATATTATGTATAGAAATAGATGCTCTTAGAAAAGAAATAGGAAGGAAGCATTTTACTTCTTTGTTTGAGTACAATGGGTGATAAATGTTGTCATGTCATCTAATTATCATATTTTTAAGTTATTTTAGGGAAATATTTGTCAACTTATGGCTTCAGTTTGCCACAAAAAATATATACGAGTTTGTTTACAAAGGATATTAGTCTGATTTACTTACTTTCATCTTCAGTGGTATGTGCGCCTTTCTTGATATAAATATCCAATTTGACAGGATGGTGTATAGATCGCTGTATCTTGATCCGTATGCACAGCCCGATGAGCGTTGCCAGCGAACAGTGGGGCACTGTCGGATTGTATTCCACTCGCAACACGGGAACTTTATCAGCAGTAGGCTCCTTCACAAAAATCCCTTCTTCATAAACCACCTTTAAATCTTCAAGTGTACTCGGCTTTTCCGGGTCCCGTATCGTCCGCAAAAAGTCTAAAACACCACAACACACGTTAAAGCCACAACAACCAACCCAATTAGTCCAAAACAACACGAAAACTGATCAAAACAAACCGTATATTGTCTCTTTCAGGTCGTTCTCATCTTTATATCCTAACTCCTGTAGGGTCGCACTTTTGTCCATATAAGCAGGCTTCGCGAGCTCCACTGTTTGTTTTTGTGAGTTATTCAAAGAGAGTTTTGAGAAGAACGATATCATATCGTTGGTTTTGTAGCGATATTATATTTCACTGGATCACAGTCAAGTCACAAGGGTCACAAGTCGGACATGTTTGTTATGTTCACAGAACATATATACCCTAAAGTTATGTTGGAGCTTGTTATTTACCCGTAAATTGTCTATGGATAATTCTGCTTATGGATGCGTTCATGCTGTGAGCTCCGCATTTGAAAATACTAGTTTTGCACCGCAGTTTCACCTACCCATATTTCTCAATTAACAGTTTTGAATCAATACATAAACTGCGAGAACTTTTATTTTCTTCAGCTTTTTAATGACTTCCTAAATAGAAAGACGTTTACAAATAAATTCTAGACGGCCAGATAAAAAAGGACATAGAAGTAAAGAGGTGTATTATGTATATGTATTGTGTTGTGTATGCCTGATGATGATACTGTGAGTCGTCCCAGAATCAAAGGCTACCTCTATCATCATATATTCTGCCTAGCCATTTGACTTAACAACAGCTCTTCCAGATACGATAGTTCATAGGAGTTGCTAAAATAGAATGAAAATCATCTCGTTTAGAAAATTGGACAAGTTCAAACTGGCTGATAGATACGAGATGTGCTTAAGCATTGATTAATGATTAAGGTTCGTTGCTGTTTGAGAATATAAATACTTCTCTACAATTTTCGTTTTCCGATATGTCGAGTCTTCTGCTAATTTCGTAATTTATTTTCTGAACGCAGTACAAATACAATTTGTCATGTCGTTAAACGTCAGCTGTCATTGCAAATCGAGTTTAGTGGGAAAATCTAGCAGATGGCACTGTATTCAATTTTAAGTTCTGGTCGTGTTGCTTGTCACGTAGTACGGAAGTTCCACAATGCTAATTTTTCAAAGAATTATTTCTTGACCCTCATTTGGATGGACGGCGAAGGTTGAAAGAAATAAACACTGATTGGTAATAGGTATTTATAAAATCTCAAACTATTGTATCGATTCGAAATATAATTTCAATTAGATAGCCCATTTATCCGAGTGCGCGGAGTAGTCCCCACGAAATGAGGGTGAAACCGTAAGGGGAAACTAATAATCTATATTCAGCTCGTGTAAAATGTGATGGAAATGATGGCCTTTAGGTTTAGATGAGAAACGAAACAACAAAAATACTTATAACATAAGTTTATTTAGAACTTTTTGAAGGATTTCTTGGAGCCCTTGCCCTTCGTGACTTTGAGTACGTTGAAACGGATTGTCTTGGAGAGCGGCCGGCACTCGCCGATGGTCACGATGTCTCCCAGTTCCACGTCCCTGGAACATTTAAACATGGAATGTTCTAGAGAAATGTTCTCCAAGTGTAGGGTGAAATTGCTATTTATAGGTATTCAATCAGAGTTTGGGTTAGCAAACACGTCTTTCGTCAAATGGTTGTTCGGAAGACCGTCGTGTGAGTATCATCATTTGAATTTATGTATTCTGAGAACCATAGCCGTACTGGCTATGTTTTCGCAAAACTCGATGTCGCAAGTACGCGCATGTGTCCTCATCCCACAGATATCCGCAATTGGTTTCTGCGGAGCGACTCACGCGATGTTCAGTGACGACAAAAAGTTTTGCGCGAACTATAAAGTTACGATTTGGAATCGAACTACCGACTGCAACTGCCAACCGCATGAAATCGCACTTCGAACGATTTCATACAGTCGCTGTGCACGCGGACAGCAGCTCGCTTCCAAAACATACTTTGATATCAAGTGGTCATATCCTTTCCCACCTAAATTATAAACAGAAAAATTTCCTCACCTGAAGCACGGAGATAAGTGGACAGACATATTCCTGTGACGCTTCTCAAATCTGTTGTACTTAGGCAGGTAGTGCAGGTAGTCACGACGGATGACGATGGTCCTCTGCATCTTCATCTTCTGAACTACTCCGGTGAGGATACGACCACGGATCGACACGTTGCCGGTGAAGGGACACTTCTTGTCAATGTATGTGCCTTCAATCGCCTGGAGAGAGAAGTTTTCTTGAGTATTTTGATGTGGGTAATGATGGGTTAGTGTTGAAGCAAGTTAGTGGTCCATAGCCCAATGAATGATTTGATGTTTGTTTGGTATTGAATTGAAATGTAGCAATAAAATGCTAAAATTTGTTGCATTGTATGAGACAAATTCTTTTTTTGAAGTTCAATGAAATAAACAGAATTTGCTATTATTGTTACACTCGAAATTATCAAAGGATTTACATGTAACTACCCTTTGCCAGTTACAAGAATTGGAGATCGTAAAAATTACTTGTTTGACTATAATCAGAATATGGGTTAGAACACGTTCTTCGTCACTTGGTTGTCAGAAGACCGTCGTGTGGGTATCATCATGTTAAAGTCAGAACAAGACTGAATTTACTACTAGTTAAACCTCCACCTTTAAGTTAGATTGAGTGAATATTACTTCTTTGACATTAGGTATCTATCGAAAATAGATGTAACTTAATTTTTTGACTGTTATTGCCACCCCCACAAATTGAATTAACTTGCGCCAAATATAGTGAGATGAAAATATTCCTGACATTCCTTTAAAACTAATAATGAACATAATTATTACAGACAATATATCAGATAACAAACATAGGTAATTATAAAGCACTTTGTTATCCAATATCTTTACAAATAAATAATATAATATTGAAATACATAATTAGTAATGGTTCTTAAATCTATGGTTAACTTGATGACATGGAGAGCAGCATGCATACCGTACCTTCCTGCACCGTTGGGCTGAAAGCACCTAGCCAGATAGTTAACACAATGGCTAACACTTGATGGAATTGGAACAGATCATATTTGTAGTATGTTTGTGTGAGTTTTTCCATGTTATTGAAAGGTTTAATGTATGGACTAATGAAATTTAATAACTTTCCTGTCACGTGAGTCATATGTGATACAGACTAATTGTTTAATAATTGTGTCTGCATCATGGACAGTGAAGTGGTTAAGATGTAATAGATTATATTTTGCAACTAAAAAGCCTTTGTCTTTTAACCAACTTCCAAAACAAAGGAGGTTCTCAGTTTGACCTGTTTGTATGTATCTTTGTCTATGATTATTTTTGGAAGACATTTAGGAACCGAATTTTACGAAATGTTGAATTATTCTATTTGGAGAACACAATGTATTTTATAACAAGAAATAAAGTTACTGGTGTTATATCAATTAGAAATAAAGTATCAAAATGATCTGTTCCAATGTATTTTACTGGACAATTCCAGCCATGCACATGTTAAAGCAAGGTCTGCCTGACCAACATGAACCGCTTTCATGAACAATGGACTCTTTAGAATTTAGAACAACTTCTTGAATTTGGCTAGACTATATTTTAGGCTTCACATTTAAAAGAAATAACTTTACACATAAAAATTGATTATCTAATAGCTCTTAGTTGAGCGGACACACCCCATTATTGCCTCTATGTGCATAAATGCAGTAGTAGGGTGTGCCACTTTTTACTTTCAACAACTTCTACTTAGGTATTTTAACTGAATTTATTTATTCTAACTGAAATTGTGAAAACTAATAATGCATGGAAGTTGCAGTTCAAAAATAATTGATGAGGTCCATTGAACATAAAACAGACAACGTAGCCACCACCGCTGCAAGCCTGGATCCCATCGACCATAACTAAAAGTACCACACCTCACGTGGAGTCTTAAATCCAAGACCGACATTCTTAGAATGTCTCATGTCTTTCCTCTTCAGTCCTCCCTTCTTGTTGAGGAAGACCGTAGCCTGCTTCTGAAACGCTTTCTCTGTCTACGGAAAAATAAACAGGTTAGTTTTCACACATCATGCGTTACCTCGCGAGGTGTTTTGAAACCGAGTCCCACATCTTTGTGGTACCTCAGTGGTTTCCTGCTACGCTTCACACCGATACCCTTTTTACGGTTCAAGAAAACCGTTGGTTGCTTTTGGAATGAACGTTCCGTCTGTAATTTTATTAATGCATTAGTTTTAAACTAATAAAAGCCAACTACGGAAAGTGTGAAGGCAAAAGAAGAATAGGTAAGGAATAGAAATTATTAATAATTGATTAACTAAAAGCAACACTACTAACAAACTACTGCTGTAAAATAAACACACATTATCATAATTTAAGACAATGTTTTGCACTTTAAGGCCTGATTAACTAGAACTCCTGCATTTAAAACTTATTAGTATTAGGTTTCAGACTAGTTGTTATTAAGAATAGCCATTCCAAGGCCAAATCAATATGCCATCTTCTAATTATTTATTGCTTGTCTGACAATAATCAGAATATGGGTTAGAACACGTTCTTCGTCACATGGTTGTCAGAAGACCGTCGTGTGGGTATCATCATATTAATGTCAGAACAAGGAAAACAAAAAGTACATTGTAGTTTGAAGTCTATGTGAACTTTTTATACGATGAATACCGTGATTTTTTAATTGAAAACTATTTTCGGAATTCTACGAATTTATTTATAGGTCATGAAACCGGTACGGATTTTTATCGATAGGGTCATTTCGCCTGTTCGCGACCATCGCCCAGTTCGCGTCCATTTTGCCGATCTCCTTTAAAAAAACTTCGAAAACAAGATAATTAACACACCAATCAAACGAAAGATCATTACCGCTAATACGTTAATGTATAAGAGGCACGCACAGATAGACAAAAGTTCTGTGCGTCCAACCAATCCTTTTAGAAAAAATAATTAGTCTAGGCTCTTCAACAAGAAAGCGCAAACACGTTGAATTTTAGATAAAAATTAGTGTGCAGCGGCGTGTTTGATGGTAAGTTTTATATTGTTTTATGTGAATTTTAGGATAGATAGCTATTTCTACAGTTTAATGATGAATAAAGGTATAATGTTTTTTATGAATTTGGTAATGTTTTTTATATTTAACGAATAAAATAAGGTGGACGCGAATTACTACATCGAATTTTACAAAACTTCCACTTTGCGTCCACAATGGACGCGAACTAAAACTATCCTCTATACTAATAAACCAAATTGCGTCCACTGTTTTCGTTAAATACTTGCTTATAAAAAATAATTAAAGCATGGGTACTGTTTAATATATTAAGATTAAACAGTAATTTTTTTAATTTTTTTTGTTATTTTAAATTAAAAATCAACATTATCATCATTTAAAATTCACTTTAAAAAAATAAAAATATTTTTTCTCAACATTGGTTTAAGTAACTTAAAATTAGGCAATTAATTTTGCAACTTGAAAAATAAACAGTAATCAGTTCTGTTAATTTTACCCTAAAATCACAGGGAAAGACCCGCGTTGATTATAGTAAGTTTTTGGCCATATTAAATTAACAAAACAATATAACAATTTTGTCTAAACATACAACTAAAAGAATTGTTGAGTCAATAAATTATCAGACAAGGCATATTCTTTGAATATTTTTTTTATCGATTTATTCTTCTCTCGAATATCATTTAATGCTTTCTTTAAGTCTTCTTCTGTGTATGTTGTCTTTTCCTTCTTTTTTCCTGTATCCGAAGAACTTATCTTAAATGAAATTACTTAATATATTAAGATTAAACAGTACATCTTTTTTATTAAGATATATACGTGGTTATAATTAAATTATATTTTTTTTATGAAGATATATACGTGGTTCTAATTAAATTATAATTTTTCTATTTTTTTATTAAGATATATATATATATATACGTGGTTATAATTAAATTATAATTAAATATTTAAATTATAATTATAATTTAATTATAACCACGTATATATCTTAATAAAAAAAAAATACTGTTTAATCTTATTTTAAGTTACTTAAACCAATGTTGAGAAGAATTATTTTTATTTTTTAAAGTGAATTTTAAATGATGATAATGTTGACTTTTAATAATTAAGTTTATTGTTAAATAAAGAAATTGATCTAATACAATCTTTCTTTATTAATTCTAAAAAAATCACCCCTATATTCTTTTTCTAAGCTACTGGACGCGAACTGGACCATGGGTGGACGCGAATTGGATTTTGTGGACGCAAACTGGGTAAAACGCCTAATTTTGAGGTTTATCGATTTAAATAGAAAACGTAAGATATTTCTAATACAACTGAAAGTTAATCTTAAAATAGAGTATATAAGGAATACATTACACAAATTTGACATGGAAATGAGTGCTGGAGCATTTTTATTATCGCCGACAAACTTGCCAACTGCACTAAATGGTCGCCAACAGGCGAAATGACCCTAGTTCAAAAGTAAAATTAGCAATATTTTATCTTAAGTTCAGACGTAAACATAACCTAAAAAATTATAGTTACATATTTTCATTATTTTAACATTTATTTGCAGATTTGATGAAAAAATGTTTTTTTTGGAGCATAAATACGTAACTCCTGATTTAAATTCTAAAAAATGTTTTTTTAATACCACTCGCTGAATGAACTAACCTATCGATCGAACACACTTTCATTTTTGGGAATTTAACGGGTTTAAATCGGTGGATGGTAAATCTACTGAAGTTAAACATTATTTCGTCATCGAGAACACGTTGAAACTTGGATTTAGATACATTTTAGCGTACATTATGTCGGAGTTTTCATTGGGAAAGCCGATTCCCACGTGCACTATCTTCAGATCCACATTTTCACATAAAACACTCATTATACACTTGCAAAACATTATTTGAACGGAACTTTGTCAATATTACAACACTTTTAGAACAAATTCTTGTTGTTATAGCATTATTTTCAATTATTTTAGCCAGAAAACCAACACGTACCTGATCCGCCATCTTGCTTGACAACGAAAAGAAGGTGATGTTGCCAATTTACAAGGACTGAAAGCTTCTAAGTTTTTTTTTTTTTTTAATTTTTTAATGGCATGGCGTTCTAGCCTTTGTGCCAAATCTTCATTTTTATATATATATATATATTTTCCTTTGTTTATTATCATATCTTCTGTTTTTCTCATATTTTTCCAATTGTATTTTTAATATATTTATATAGCGGCATAAAGCAGTCTTTTCTTTGCAGCAATACGTTAAGGCGGCGGGATTCAATATTTGTTGACATTTCATCATTTATGTCACAAAGCTCGCTTGCAAGTATTAGCCTTTGGAAGTTATATTCTTCACAAGTAAATATAATATGTTCTGGTGTTCCTGGAAACTTTCGACAAGCAGTGCATGTCGCATCTTCAATTATGTTGAATCTACTCAAATGAGCGGGTGCGGTGTTATGCCCAAACCTGAGTCTGTTCAGTGTTGTAATGAAGTCTCTACTCGCAATCTTTAGCTGATAATACCAGGGTTTTCTAGGTAAGTCCGTTTGTATGCTTCCATACCATTTTCCTTTCTGTTCTTGGTCTTTTTTCCAAAATCTTCTCCATACTTCATTTATATCCTTATTGATGTCAGTATAACAATCAGTAAAAGGAGTCTTAACCACAATACTTATATCTATTGAATTAGTTCCATTATATGCAGCTTTATCAGCAATTTCATTTCCACTAATGCCTCTATGCGAAGGAATCCACATAAAAAACACTTCTTTTCCTATACTACTTAGACGCGTACAATTTTCACACCTTACCGATCAGCTGTGAAAATTGTACGCGTCGCGCGCCGTTTAATTATATAATTTGTTACAAATCATCCGTTGGAATAAACCAGTACCTATATTTCGGAAACAGCCTCAGTCATTTCTACAGCCCAAGAATTCTCCCTAACAATCCTAAGACCCTTATTTTGTATTACATCTAATCTATCTACAAACTTACTGTTAATATTAATATAAGCAAGGCAACTATAGTCAAAGTGACTTCGCACAATAGATTTGTACAAAATTGTAAGGGTTTTAGGGTCTGCACCCCATGAAACACCGGCTAAACATCGCAGTATGTTGAGACCCTTTAGGGAATTTTGGGCAATGTATCTTAAATGATACTCGAAAGAAAGTTTCTTATCTACAATTATGCCTAAAAACTTATATCTATCTGTTTGAGGAATAATTTCATTGTTAAATGTTATATTAGTTCTAGGTGAATCCTGGCCAAAAACTATAACTCTACTTTTAGAAGTATTAATTTTAAGGTCCAAATTATTATAATATATATGTAATTTCGATAGAGCATCATTTAAGGTACATGCGGCTTGTTCTAAATGTCTATTTTTACAGTAAAAAATAAGATCATCTGCAAATTGCAGTATATTTACATCAGGATTATTTACATATTTACAAATTTCACTACAGTAAAGATTAAAAAGTAAAGGGGATAATACTGCCCCTTGCATTGTGCCTTTTGACGCAGTTCTAGGTCCATGAATAATATTATTATGTCTAACATATAAAGTTCTATTATTTAAAAAATTAAAGATCCATTTACATATAAGACCAGGTATACCAAGTTTTGATAGAATTTTAACTAAAATTCCTGGTTGTACACTATCAAAGGCTCCTTGAACATCTAAAAACACACATATTACACCTGACTTACTATTTTTCGCATGTTTCAGATCGGAGACAAGTGAAACAAAGCTGTCTGCACAACTTCGCCCTCGTCTGAAGCCATATTGAACATTTGGCAGTATGCCATTGTGTTCAACAAACCAGTCAAGCCGAGTTTTTATCATGTTCTCAAATATTTTACCTAGACAAGAAGATAATGAAATAGGTCGATAGGAATTAGCATTATCAGGAGGCTTATCTGTCTTTAAAATAGGTATTACACATTGAGTTTTCCAAGACTCAGGAATAATCTGTTCAATCCATAAGTTATTAAGAATGTCTAAGAAAAGCTTTTGGACTGACTGATGAAGTTTTTTAATTAACATATAAGGAAAACCATCTAATCCAGGAGTTGTATCTTTACGTGAATTTAAAGATGCAGAAAATTCCTGAAATGAAAACTTTTCTAAGAGAAATTTCGTATTTTCATTATCGTTATGAATATTGAAATATTTTTCTAAGTTAGGGACTTCTAAGCCCTTATCTGACAATTTATCTAAAAAGGAATTAATGAATGTATCAGAATATGACTTATTATTAATCTTTCTACTGTGTTTAAACATTTTAATTTGATTCCAAATTTTGCTAATGGGAGTTGTCCTATTGAAACTATTACATAAATTATTCCATCCATTTTTCCTTTCCTCAGCAATTGTCTTTTTCTTTACTGCATCTAACCTCTTGTAATTAATGAAATTTTCAATAGCAGGATTCTTCCTATAATATTTTAGTGCCTCATAGGAATTAATAACACTTTGTTTACACTTATCATTCCACCATGGTACAGGAAGTTTACTTTTATAATTAGATGTTCGAACAAACTTAGGAATGCATGTATCTTTTAACAAGTTAAGTTTATCACAGAAAAGATTATATACTTGTAAAGGGTCTTTATCAACCATATTTACATTACTAAAAAAGTCTTTTGAAAGCTCACAATACTGCTTCCAATCTGTCTTATTATATAGATATTTTTCTGTGGGAGGATTTACTTTGTATTTATCTACACTCAGTAATATAGAAGTAATTGTTGGAAAATGGTAACTACCCATATTATTATCATAAACCGACCATTCACAAAGTGGAGCAATACAAGGACTGACAAAAGTAACATCTATAGCAGATGGATTACGATTTGGCAGTGGCGTAGCGTGGGTATATGCCGCCCGGGGCAGTTGTCGATTTTGCCGCCCCTTCCCGTGTATTTTTCTTCTTCTTCTTCTTTCGTGTCGATGACATGTCTTATAGTGAGACTACACTTTGTCAGCCCAATATGCCGCCACAGCGAGAGCACGGCCGGATGCGCTCATGAGGTCCTGCCGCGAGCAAGTTTCAGGGCACAGCGGACATGCGATGAGGTGGGACATGGTCTGCATAGCAGCCCCGCACTCGCACCCAAGGTCCGCCCCGCCCGTGAAACCCCACCTGGACCGATTGTCTTTGCTTCGGCCGACCTGCGTTCGGAGTCTGTTTAAGGACTGCCAAACTCTTCTCGGGAGATCGTGTATTTTTATACAAGTGTTACTGGCCGTTTATCATTTTTAACCGACTTCAAAAAAAGGTTTTTTTTGTATCGACGTTAAAAATCATCAAGTGACCCTTCCCGCTGTGGGTTAGCAGCGGTGAGGGAGTGTCAGACTCTTACTGACTAAAAACCGTCGCGTTCTGTCGAAGGCCTTTTATGTTCCAGAGCCGCGGTAACTCTTCCGAACAACCCGCAGCCCCGGCAGAAGGGGGAGGTTCTCAAGTAGACTTTTCTTTTATATCTTTGTTACTTGATTTCTTGAAGGTCTTAAAGTTCCAAATGCGCGAGCGAAGCGAGCTAGAAATTTTTATCGGACTTAAACCAAATATTACGTAAAATTTAGCCCAAACATACTTAACTTTTTGTTTGTTGACAGATGCAAAAATAAGGCCATATCGTTTTTAAATACGCGAGCGAAGCGAGCGGGAAATTGTTATAGGACTTGAAACAAAAATTACGTAAAACTTAGCCCAAACGTACTTAACTTTTTGTTTGTTGACAATTGCAAAAATAAGGGTATATCGTTTTTGAATACGCGAGCGAAGCGAGCGCGAAATTTTTATCTGACTTAAAACAAAAATTACGTAAAATGTAGCCCAAACGTACTTAACGTTTTGTTTGTTGACAAATGCAAAAATAAGGGCCATAATGTAGTTTCTGAATACGCGAGCGAAGCGAGCGCGAAATTTTTATCGGACTTAAACTAAATATTACGTAAAATTTAGCCCAAACGTACTTAACTTTTTGTTTGTTGACAAATGCAAAATTAAGCACATACAGTTTCTGAATACGCGAGCGAAGCGAGCGCGAAATTTTAATTATTTTTTATTTAAGACTCAAAACCAAAATTACGTAAAATGTAGGTGTCACGTGCGTTTTAAGTACCAAATTTTAACAATAATTAATTTTAAGTTTAAAAAGTTTCAACTTTCTTGTTTAATGTTTTGTTATTGTTAGACAGTTTTATGTAGCGGCGCAGATACTAGTTGCGAACAATTTTTTTTTAATTGGGTAAATTTTGCCGCCCCCTAAAAGATGCCGCCCGGGGAATTTGCCCCCCCTGCCCCCCCCACGCTACGCCACTGCGATTTGGATATTGAATAGTTGTATAATTACCATCATTAAGTATACATAAATTAGAGTCATCAATAATGTCATAAAGTTGCTGTCCACGACCTTTTGTAGATACACAGCCAAAGGCAATATGATGTGCATTAAAATCACCACTAATAAAAACAGGAGAAGGTAATGAATTAATTATATTTCGCAATCTGTTAATTCTAATGTGCCCACTTGTAGGAGGGGAATAAACACACAAAATGGAAAGTGTACCATGTTCTGTAGTTAACAATATAGCTATGCTTTGTAAATCTTCATAAAATTGAGTATCTAACTGTGTATACTTTAAAAAAGGACGGATTAGTATTGCTACACCCCCATGGTTATTAATTGCATTACGGAAATGTAAATTGTATCCAGGAATATTAAATAATCTATTGTTTTTAAACCATGTTTCATTTAGAAGACAGATATCAATATTTTCATTTGCTAAAAAATCTATTAATAAGGGCTTTTTATTATATGCGCTTTGTATATTGAACTGTGCTATTCTTAACTGTGACTGTGATAAGGTGCTATTTATATCCATAAGCTTAGGAAAGGTATTTATGTAACATATCGTTAACCGTTTTACTATTAATTGGAGTCCCATCACCCTTATTACTAATTTCAAGTATAGTGCGAATAATTGCTGAGTTTAAATCTTTATTATTTATTAATTGCTCTTTTAAATTAATTTGAGGAGCTTGTGTAGTGGGAACTACAGGTAATTTATTAATCTTAGAAGTAGAGCTACTATCTACCTTATGTGCAGATGAAGCTGCAGGTTTATTTACATTTTGTACAATTTTATTTTCAGGTGTGGTTTTAATTATATTATTATCTACAACATATTTTGTATTTTTATTTACATTTTCAGTTAAAGATGGAAAATTCTGCTCATATTTCTTTGTATCAAGAACACTTGAATAAGTAATTTTATTGCGTTTTTCTAACATTTTTTGAATTTTAATGGGACAAGATCTGGATACAGCCAAATGGGCTCCCCTGCAGATGGCACAGCAGAGCTCATTAGGCTTGTCACATTCGGTGTATAAGTGCTCTCCAGCACAACAACTACAGCGTTGCTTACCATTACATACTCTAGCCGAGTGATTAAATTTAAAACAGCGGTAACATTGCTGCAGAGGCGGAACATAATCAAATACCCTATACGAGAACAGATCGTACTGTACACTATCAGGGAGATTATTAGATAGAAAGGTCAAACTAACAGTTTGTAGAGGAACTCGCTGCTGCCCAACCTTCTTTGTAAAGCGTCGTATCGCAATAATTTCGAAGTGAGAGGAAAGCTTGGAGTATAATTCCTTGGTGGAGATATTGGTAGGTACAAACCGGATTACTCCTGTTTTCTCTATTTGGGCTGCCGGTATAAATGCTTTTAAATTATACTTTTTCAAAAAAACAGAGTTGGCTATGAAGTTGTTAGCCGTGTTCGCCAGTTTAAATACGACAACCACCTTATTCGCGTTGACTCTCTGCAGAGTCACCACACCCTTTATTTCCGATGTGAATATGTGGTTCAGGTAAATTGGGCTCTTGTTTCCAATTCGCTCCTTTTTATCCTGAGACTCAACATAAACTTTAAATTCAGTATTGGTTGAATGTTCTGGGTATTGCCTTATATAATTAGGCTTCAAAAAAGGAGCAAAATTACTACTTTCCTGTTGCCGCTGTTGCTGCTGCTCTGGCTCTGGATCTATTTGCCGCTTAGCCGCCTTCCTGGAATGGGGTCCATCTGGACCCCCATTCCACGTCACCATCCATCTAAAGACTGCTATTCTACTATTTTACAATAGTTTTCCACAATGTTTAAGCACAAATAACAAATTAATTTAATTAAAATTTTGGAGGATACTTTTAAAAGAACCGCGCTCTTCGAGTTTCCCGCCTTTTTTTCAAAAGCTTCTAAGTTTGTTAAGAGAAATGTTGCCAAGTCTATTACCGTTTCATCAAGATTCTTTACGTTATTTCACTCTTGTAAAGTCTTGTTTGAGGTAAAAGACGTTTGCCAGGCTATATTTTATGTTTCGTAGTGTTTTATGTGCTTCATGAACTTTCCTTTTGTAGGGTTCGTTTCATCACGAACAGAGGTGCATCTATCTAAATAGAAATATCTTAGGATAACAAATAAAGATACGTGGTGTTTATTTTGATCTCGTGTGTTAAATAATTTTCTAAAAAAGGATTTTATTTTTGATTTTAGTACTTGGAAAATACTTTTTTGACAATATACTAAATGTAGTAGATTAGTAGACTTAGGGCTGATTTTTCAATCCTCAGTTAACTTCTATCTGAGGAATAAATATGGCGGGTTGACATAATTTCCATACAAAAGCTGTCAAATCGTCAAACATATTCTTCAGATAAAAGTTATCTGGCGATTGAAAAATCAGCCCTTAGTAGCATTTATTCTACTATTCATTCGATGTGAAACTTATTATTATGTTTGTTTTAGATTAAATAAATTTTATTTGTACTTGCATTTTTGTATAACAAAAAAAAAGGAAATAAAAAAAATATATATTTCATTACGTGAGTTTCAAAAATAAAATATTTTTAATAACCAACACTGAATGAAACCAACAGATTTTCCGAACTTGGCACACAAGTAAACGAAACTGTCAAAAGGCGAATTGTTATGAAAATATTCGCTAATTTACTTTTCGCATTTTCGCCAGTTGTTAACGTTTAACTGTTTAATTTTGTTATATTGCATTTTTTTATTTTACATTTACCGCACATCGGTTTCAACGTGCATTCAGATGTTCACAAAGTGACTACTATCCGCGAGTGATGTTTTCAGTTCCTTTTTGTTTTGTCCAGAAATATAAAATTTCTGGTTGATTTGCGATGGAGGAAGTCAGGCAGCTGGTGCAAGAGGAGGGCCGAGAGGCTCGAAACCTCGTTGCATTCCATGTGGCCGTGGACACACCAAGTAAGTGCATTTTATTAATTACGCTACATAAGTTGGTATGCTAAACAGACGATATGTTCGTGCCCGTGGGCGGTATTATTTGTTTCGGAAAGCTGCGTTGAAGGAGTGCCCGCTAGCTTATAAAGCGCGGCTTAAAACGTAAACATGGGTCTAAATGTCGTCTTTGTGTTTAGAATAATAGGCAGAATGAAAGATTACCTTTGTGTTATGTTTAGTTTGGAGAGCTTTTTTTCTTGTTTTGATATCCGATTCTTATTGAAAACAAATTAAACTGAATTAGAGTTAAACAATGTGTTCAGTATTTGGACTAAGCAGTATTTTTGCCTGGACTTATCCTATTTCCTTGTTAAATCTATTCAATATTGCACTTAAGTGTGTGCTTACTGCAGCCTTGAAGTTAGATTCATGACATACTCAAGGCCTTCCTCAGTATACTGGACAAGTTATTTTTACACTTAAGTGTAAGAAATGTTTTACTTCAAATAATGCACCTAATAGTCCAGCTGATAAGAAAAAAGTCATCAAATTCATTCATGTTTATGGGTATATAAAGATCCTATACTTGTTAACAAAATTTGCTTGACCATAACTTGCCACAGGGCTAGCGAAAATGTAAGAGATATTGAACGATTACATACCTGTTTCTTTCATCTTGCTACAAAAAATGTAATAAAAATGCTCAAACCAACTCGCAACCTAAAAAAAATATCAATCATCCAGACGTGAAAATAATTTTTCATCACAAAAACTAACAATTTATACCTGTTATTTTAACTAATCCAACATTTACAAATATGGTATTACAACTTAGATTTACATACTAATTCTAAGAATAATTGTTGACTAATACAACCTGTTTAGACAGTTGTGACTTACTGTATCAACTCGTGATTAGTCATCTGTTTGAAATTAGAATAACTACACTTTTTCATCTAAATAAATAGGTTTTGTGATTAATTACTTGATGCTGTACTTTTAGTTATGTTTTTGATATGTTGGTGACTAAAATATTTGTAAAACGGGGATTGTGGAAGTTGAAAGAATTGTATAATAAATAACTACATAAAAAATTCTAAAGGAACTATTTACTTTTTGGGGTTTTGTACCCCAAGAGTAAAATGGGACCCTTCGTGTGGAAGTCTGACTCGCCCTTGGACTTTTTTTATAATATTTCTAATGTATTTGAACTAAATAAAAGACAACTGAATAGTAAGTTAAACTGCTGGAAAGCAAATACACTGAAGTATAAAAATAACTCACAAGAGCAACTGACAGGAGAAATTATGTTATAGAAATGAAGTACATAGTAGCAGTTACAACCATAGAAAACATAGCGATACATTTTTTTTATACAGTATATATGGTAGATATGGATTGGTGGATAAATAGATGAATGTTTCTCAAACTATAGACATTACTAAAATAAGGTATGACCCACTCACATTGTAGCACACTAAATATATCCCTCGAACTGTTTAATCTTATTTTGTTTAATTCTTATAGTAGGTATAAAGCTATCAGAGAATATTGCTTAATGACAAGTAGTAAAAATAAACTCAGAAATCTCACAGATTATTTTAAAGTCATGCTCATAATATGAAATAGAATTTAAAGTCAGAGTAATTTAGCTAGCAATTTCATGTATTTACGGGTATAGTAACGCATCGGCGCGCAGCGGGACGCCTCGTCAACCAGCTATTGAGACGGTATTTTATGGACGCCTGCTGTTATCTAAGATCCGGAATCAAGCTGTAATCGTTCATTTGGATCTAACTAAAGAAATATCTATTTCTGTACATTTTACGAGCTGTAGAAGTCTGCATCTGTTGTGATCGAAAAGCATCGGTTTCTTATTGGCAAGCATTATCTACCGTTAGAGATTTCTAGTTTAATTTCAATATGACAGCGATTAGCATCTAGCACGACAAATGACAGTTTTTATCTCTCAAAGAAGTGATTAGTATAAAACGTAAATAAAAATCATAGAATTAATTTAAAAGTACTTTAAAAATATTGAATGGTCCTAAAGTCGACCCTTGAGACATTCTCTACAATCTAGTTTAACAGTACGTTGTCAAACACAATATTGCAAAGTAGATTGATTTTCTCAGACCTAAGTAAAGTTACTCGTGAGACAATCGATCGTCAAGTCGACACGAGGTTCTAAATCGGGCACCAGACTTGCCATGAATACTTTAGCGCTTGCTTCAGTGACTGCCTAACTTTATTCTTGTCTACTCAAGTCTGGCCGGTTACTTTACAAGTCTGCTTCCTCGTAAAGATTCGCTGGATTTAGAATATTTCTGGGAATGCTTAAATAGAACTTTGGTATTCGCGCAAAGAAAGTTGCTGTCCCGTATGTCGTCTCTCTGACTACAGAAGGAGAATCTAGACAAAAGTACATTGATTGATATTGTAAATCTGAATCTCTATTTTAAAACAGATAAAGGTTAATGAAATATCTTTTGCTGTTAATTTCCTATTAAGCTTCCGAAGCTAAAGTCAAAAATAAATAGTAGACCAGATAGATCCCGGGGCCCCTCATCGTGACGCTCTTTGAATTATATATTTTTTTCGATAACACATTAAAAACTGACTGCTAATCATAGAACACCAATCTTGGTCAGAAAAGAAACACCCTTCACCAGTATGTTATTTGCTGCTTTTATCATCCTACTATCTTCTTCTCTATTTTGTTCCCAGGTCGCATCTCCCGCAAGCCGCCCCGCGCGGGCGCACCGCCGCCCCGCCGCGCCACGCCACGCGCCGCCACTCGTCTCCGATCCGCTTCAGCCGGGAGGGACAAGCGCTCAGAACTCCGCGCTAGGTACTGGGCACTACTGTTTGGTGATCTACAGAGAGCTGTGAGTATGTCTTAATGGTTAAGTTGAGATTAAAATGTGAAATTCGGGTTTTAATTGGGTATTTGGGACTTTGAGAGCTATTGGAGATCCTAGGATTTTGTATCTTGTTTGGTCTTTTGTATTGTACAAACTGAACTTAGGAACTTAGTAAGGGTATGTTTATAGTCAGAAAAGAGCTTAAACTTCAATAAGATTTAAAATTTTTCAACCCAGATGTAAAACGAGGGGTGTTATAAGTTAGAACGCTATGTGGGTGCCGTTTTTTAAATGAATGGTGATTTTCCTGCAGTTGTACTTAATTACCTATGTTTTATCAATATCGGCTTTAAAGAAGACGTGTATCTACGAAGCTGCGAAAAAATCATTCATCAATGATTTTTTTTTATCTACGAAACTGAGACGCTTCTTAGATACACGTCAGCCCTTTTCATTGTAATATCTGAAAAATCAATGCTGAATCAAAATCTTACAGCAAAGAAAAAATACCCTATATTCTGATACTGTGTTGTACAAATGACATTTTCATCGATCGTGGTCTAGAAATATCAGGGTGGAAAGCTACGAATAGGTTTGACCTGAATGTCCTTTATAATGCCACGGTCATTCAAAATAGTAAAATCATATCGATTTCATATTGAACTTGGACTTGTAAATATTTTAGCATTTGTGGAAATTGTGGACCCTTACTTGATTTATAAATGTAACACCTGTACATTTACCCACGTATGCAAATATTAATGACTTGGCTTTTGGTATTAAAATATAGGGGAAAACTGCATAGAAAGCTACTTTGCGGTACAAAGAAAACCTATTTTCTGTAGGCTAAATCACGGTAGACCATGATGGTTAAAAGCTAGGATTTCTGAAAGATTGAAATCGTGGTCGTCGAATCACCCATTTGGTGATACTTTTGATGATGCGTCTAAAGCGAACTTTTTTCTCTCCTGTGTGCTTCCGAAAACAATTACACGTAATTGTTATTTAATTGAAACCTACAATTGCTTTGTAACTTCCAATTGTCCCAGATCGGATATTAACCCACATCCAAAGCCCTTTAAAAATTCCGTTCGCTTCTCCCGAAGTCAATTCAATAATGCACCGACGTCCCTAGAAAGTTCGAGAGTGCATACATACAGATAGATAGATAGGTACATAGATAGATATAATACAGACAGTCAGACCTCAGCTCCATTCTAGGAATAAACATCCCTTTACGAGACTACAAAATCGATATTGCCCGGTGCTCGAGCAGGGAAGGTTTGCTTTGTGAATGCAATATTATGATGCGTCGGGGGAGTTTGTTAAATTCGTTTGGCGCTTTGATGTGTTGGTCGTGTTTTGTTTTTTGGGATGTAATTTTTGTTGTAGATTTGGATAGGTTGTCTGGTAGATTAAATAAAGAAAGTTACAACATTTTGTCATTGTATTAAATATGTCAATTAGTTATTTAAATAAGTAATGTGAGTAAAATTAAATAAACACAAGTATTTAAAGGTTTTAAAACTGAAGACATCTTACGATCTCATTTGTTTATACCTGTTATTTGAGAATATACCTATCTATAAATATTCAAAAATCAATATACTTGTTCACAGATTGGCGAAATTTACAACACAGTTGAGGCTCACGAGAATTTAAACGAGTGCCAAGAAGTGATCCTCGTTTTAGAGAACTACACGCGCGATTTCAAAGCTCTTGGCGAATGGTTTCGACTGAAATGGGAGTACGATAACACCCCTCCTCCTCAGAGACCGCAGAGTCTAGCGTGGGAGATAAGAAAGACTGACTTCGTACGCCCAGAGTCCCGAAAAGGCTATTCAGTCAAGAGTTCCCCATCAGTGTCAGGCAAAAACAGTCCTTGCCTCTCAGGACATAACACACCAAGTGGCAAAAACAGCCCAAACTTAACTGGCAAAGCTAGTCCCGGTAGCGGCAAAGTCAGCCCAAGGGTTACAGGACATTCCAACAACAGTCCCAAAGCTAATATTGAGTTTTTCAGTAACAAAATCGCTTCAAAAATCACAACTAAACCTGAGCCTAAATCTGCTAAAGAGTTATCACGACTTTCTGATATAAAAGAAAAAGATGTTAAGGACACCGTTGAAGAGAATGAATCAGTAAATGAAAAAGCTCCAGTAGATGAAAAGGAGGATAAACCAATTAAAGATCTGGCATCTCAAACAATCGACAAAGATAATAAGACGATCAAAGCATCGGTTGTCGAAATAGGTAAAGCAAAGGAAAGCCCAAATGCTGCACCAAAAATGGTTGTCATCAAATCACCGAAACGTACTGTAACACAAGATGATGCTAAAATAGTCAATGGAGACATTTCCAGTCAAGCTAAGGCTACCATAGCGAAACTCGATGCTATGGAAAATGAATTCTTAGCTAAACAATTGACTGAAAATGCAGCCAAGAATGAGAACATGCTTAATCTGGATAAAGAAATTGAAAAATCTGTTGTGCTTGACGCAAATGATAAACCAGTGAAAATCAAAGATCAAGTTAAAGATATCAATGGAAAAGTTGATGTTGTTGAAAAGAAAGATAATGTTGTCAATGATGATGCAGCTATTGTCGATGAAAAAGACAGCGTTTCAACAGAATCACCTGCGAAATCAGAAGACAATTTTGGTGACGTCTCCAATGAAAGCTCTTCCAAGTCCAGTGATGAAAAGCCTATACCGAACGGTGATATAGTACATGATGTCGCAAAAACTATTAAAGAGAAGACTGCATCACCTGAAATGAACGATACTAAAAATCAAGAGTCAACTCCAAAACAACAACACGAGAAGCCAAAAAACGCAGAAACTTTAAATGGTACAAAGGAAGAGGCCACCAAGATTGATGATTCTTCAAACAAAGAATCATCAGAATTAAAAGAAACCTTACCATCCGAAGCAAAAGAAGGAAAGAAAGATCATGATCCAAAAAAAGTTGAACCCAAGCCTGCAGTTGAAAAGCCAAGCACAAGACCAGCTTACTCCCAAGCAGCGGCTAAACCAAAACCAGTGAATACAACCAAAACAGAAGTTAAAACTCCAACAAGATTCATAGCTAGAAGCAAAACTGTTGTTGAAATGCGACCCGACCCAGCTTCGAAAGCTCAAAGGCCGTTTCCTAAACGCAATCAAACTAGCAAATGCAGCTACCCATTCAATCTGACTACAGGAAGAACTAGTCTGTTTGATGCTCCGGCCAATAAGGCAGTGTCTAAAAAGCCCCCTAATCGCACCCAAATGGGGTCCGGTGATAACAAGAATGTAGCTAAAGTTGATCTAAAGAAGCGACCGCCTCGACCAGTAACACTGAAAATAAACGAAAAAGGAGATAAAACAGAGAAACTGAATCCTGCATTCGATAAGAAGGATGGAGAAGAATACAGTAGCTCCGATACTATTGTGACTCAAATAGATATGTCGCGAATCGAATCCAGTGAGAGTTTGAAGACTTTAGTTCCAGAAGAGGGAGAGTTCGCTAATTCCGTTGAAGTACTTAACGTTGATAATGCTAAGTGCGATAATGATGGCTGGCTGACTGTGAAATCTAGACGATTGAGCCGCGAATCGAAGAAGCAATCTAAATCACACTGGGCGAACAGATTCCATCAGCCCTCAGCAACCACAAGCCTACCAACTCTAAACATGATTGAGTCTCCAAAACAAGAGGTAAAAGAAATTATATCAGCTTCGAAATTAGATCGCGCGAAATCTGAACAGCCACAAAATAAGCCAGAGAAACCTAAAGTGGTCAAACCAAAACCTGAAATTAAGGAAGCTAAGAAAGATTTGTCGATTATAAGACAGAAATCTGATGTGACTGGGTTGAAAACCCGTACGTCTCGAAGCAAAGCTTTGAAACGGGAGAAAGTTAAGGACACTCCTAAAGACGATGGCTCAGAATTGACCAAGAACCGCTTACATTCATCTCTAGAAAGCCTAACAACTGGCCTAGCTAGATCTCAAGAAAAAACACAAGAAACATTTGACTTCGACAAATGGAAGTCTGAATTCATGACGACTTTCAAATTCCTGGAAGACGATGACCAAATGAATGATCATAACGAGATTCTGAAGTCTGCAGATCCGTCGGAAATGTCTGAGATAGCGGAGATGACGTCACAGATTGAGGAGAATGAGAGGAAGATCAGTTGGGCGCTGGACTTCCAGTCGGAAGTCGACCAGAGGAAGTTGTGTGAAGAGGAAGACTTGCTGAATAGGCAGATTATGGAACTGCAGCAAGTATCTGATATTGATTTGGATACGGAAACTGACGATACTGAGGTAAGAATGACCTTGTCTTATTTAATACCATTTGCCCATTTCTAAATCTTATTCAACGCTGTGTAATTTCTATGAAGTACATAACTCAGCCAGCTACTTCAATACAAAATGACTAATTAATATTTTTTGCAAAATTATACTGTGTTCTACCAACTCTTGCAAGAAATGGCTCTTGAAAAAAGAGCATGTTTTCCATAATTTTTAGAAGAATTCAGACCCTTTAGATTAAATATTTACTTTATTTCCTTCCTATCACACAGACTGACGCAGAAATCCTCTGCGAGGACACATCAGCGGGCGTCTCCTGCCAGTCTACTGAGAACCTGTCCTTGGCCGCAAGTCTAGAAGACCAATATGAGACGGCTCTAGCCGGCATGTCTTGGGCTGAACGAGTGGATACCTTGGGAGCTTTGGAAGCACTGGTCGCTAGGGATCCAGGTAAATATAACTTTCTTTCATGTCGGTCTACTGTGTCAGTAGTCTAGAAGACCAGTATGAGACGGCTCTAGCCGGCATGTCTTGGGCTGAACGAGTGGATACTTGAGAGCTTTGGAAGCACTGGTTGCTAGAGATCCAGGTAAATATAAGTATAAATTCCTATATGCAAATGTGCAATACACTTAATTTTAAAATATTCATTTCATCAACGCTTTCATCTAGACAACTATTTTTACATTAGAACTACATACACCTGCCAATTTCAATACCGCTGCGATCCTTGGAATATGCTTGAATTAGTTATCTTATAAAACATACATACAAGTCGTCCTAATAAAAGCGTGTTAAAAATTAAAAATACTTTATCTAATACCGAATTACATAACGTATTTATTGTTTTTCTTCTCAGGTCGTGCCCAACAACTGCACGCGAAGTTATCGCAAGGCATCAAGCGTCGCGGCAGCTTGCAGGACGCGCTGCGGCGCCTGCAGCTCAAGCAGGCTCGCGCCGAGCGGCAGAGGATCGAGTACCAGACTGAACGAGCCAGGAAGATACACCAGCTGCTGGCCAGGGTTGAGGAAGTTAAGGTAGGGGAGAATTTCTTCATTTTCTTTACCAGGTCATGCCCAAAAGTAAGTCTGACACCAGTCTTGGGTTGCCCGGGTTAACTGGGTTGAGGAGGTCAGATAGGCAGTCGCTCCTTGTGGCACACTGGTACTCAGCTGCATCCGGTTAGACTGGAAGCCGACCGCAACATAGTTGGGAAAAAGGCTCGGAGGATGAGGATGATGAATCTGCGAATATTTTTGCCACATTCTGGCTTTACATTCTCTATCATTATAAGTCATAAACTTCTGTATTTTCAAGTTATTTATTGTATTTTTCTATATTTCTTGCAGGTGGCTAAGAATCAGCTGATAGATGAAAAGCGTCTGCGAATGGAGAGGCGCCTTCAGAAAGCCGCTGAGAACAGAGACCAACATCTTAAGGTACAAACTACTAATATCTTTTGTCGTATTAACCATATGTTTTGGGTATTGCCTAAAGCTTGTTATTGTGCCCGCCCAATCAGCTTTTTATTTTGCGTAGTTCTGTGTGACAAACAAACACGTACAAAAGTACAACGTGCTTATTATCTAACTTTTACTAACTCATAGGATCATAATATTATGATCACTTAATATTTTTTCAGAAATAGTTTAATTTTTTTGTTCTTGCCTGCTCTGTTTTCAACGGGCTTCCCAGAAAGTAGGAGGTTCCCGGTTCAGATATTTGTACGTTGTTTTAAAGTGAAATTTATCCGTCGTAAATAAATACTTTCCTAACTTCTACCCCTCTTTCCCTCAGGACATAGTCCGCAAAGCTCACGATGAAGAAGAGAAACTTCGCGAGATAGCGTTCATCAAACAACTGGAAGCCGAGAACAGACGCCACGAGTTCCTCGAGCAGTGCCGCACGCATACTACACGACTGCGGCAGATGAGGCGGGATAGGCTGTCTAAACTGGTAAGTGTGTAGTGATAATATTGTGAAGTTTGTATGGATGGGTGTTTGTTTGAACTTGTTAATCTCAGGAAAGCTATTGGTCCGATTTGAAAACGATTTCAGTGTTTTTAGCTTGTTGCGCGAAGTATTATGTTCCCCTAAATGCGGGTGAAATCGCGGGCAGATATTATTGGTACTATGTGTACGATGTTAAAAACACAAAAAGTACAATATTTTTGCCCTTGAAAAGGAATTAGGACATAGGTATTATTCGTAACACACATTTTTAAACAAAGAAGTTCACAATGCGGATGTTTATATATTTTTTAATTACCTAGATAATATTTTTTGATTTCCATTTCCACTCACCAAGTTTTACAAAGTCCGGTTACTGGTTTCTTTCTCTAGATTATATTTCAATGTATTATTTTCTCTTTGTAGGAACAAAAAGCAGCTCGCGAGGCAGCAGTGGGAGCCCGGCGCCAGGCTTTGGAGGCAGCTCGCAAGTTACACGTGGAGACTCTGCTGGAGAAGAGGAAGGAGAGAGACGCCAGGGTCGAGGAGCTCAAGGAGCTCAAGAAGCAGGAGAGAGATGACGCTGCTAGGGAGAAGGTCAGATAAATCTATAATAAGCTCCTTTTCTATGATGGATTATAAATAACAATATATTAAAAAAAGTATGCCGTTAGCAATATAAAATAAAAAATAAAAAGGCATTTTCTGTACTGATAAAATTAAGTTAATTTTAATATTATGGCAAGGCCATATCTATACCTATATATGAGAGCCAAATTGTGATAGAAACTTATAAGGCAAACAAGGGGCTTATACAGGTTAACTGTGAAGTGGTTAATAAAGTGCTGGCAGAAGATGCCTTCTTCATCAGCGTTTTTATTGTCCCATTGCAGGACACACGAAAAGAAAAAGATGTCTACAAAATGATTTCTCAAATTTTATACTTTTTTACTTTCTAGGCGGAAGGCGTAAAATCCCGTCTATCAGCATTGGCGGCGGCTGCCGAGCTAGAAGCCGATGCCCTTCGGTCCCGCATCCGCGACAAGCAGGACGCCAGCCAGCTCCGCCTCGAGAACCACCTGCAGGCCATACGGGAGAAGGCCACTACTGGGCCCAGGCAGCCTGTAAGCTATACAGTATAGATTGAAACTAATAATGGAATCAAAAGTAATAATTCCGTTTCTTTCAGACTAAGTCCATACAGTGTTACTAAAACAAAAAACATAATACTTAATACTCAGACTCAAAAATCATTTATCCGAATTTGGGTAGGTACTAAATAGTTCTATTTCAACGTCAAAATTTACAAAAGACAGTCCCCGAAATTCCCCAACAACACATGTGTGTTTGTAGGTTAGAAGAACCATTCACAACCTTTTCATATACAATGGATTGCTGTATAGTATGCTGGCAATATTGGCATATATTCAATATTCTTTCCTGTCGTGTTTCTATGTATATCGTGTGTGTTCAAAAATTCAGAGTAGTTCCCATGGGACACGGGTAAAACTGCTGGAGTAAGCTAGTACATCGACACATCTTTTTCCAATCCACCTACATGTTATACAAAAACACTATTCCTTATTTCTAAACTGTTATCCTCAACAGACAACATCAGAAAGCCAGGACCAGACTGCAAAAGAAGAGAAGGACTTACAAGAAGAAGCCGAAAGACTAGAACAAGAGAGACGTGAGAGAGAGAAGCAGAAAGCTATCAAGAAGAAAGCTAGGAAGGTCAAACAGAAACTATTAAGCACGTAAGTTAGCTAAACCTCTTTATCAATAGGTCTTATCATCATCGGCCTAGCCTCTTTCTAAATAGGTCTTATTTTTACCTGAATATCTTCCAAATAGACCTTATCAATTTATCATCATCTACCTAGCCTTTTCCTAATTATGTTGGGGTCGGCTTCCAGTCTTACCGGATATAAATGAGTGTGCAACTTGTTGCACTGCGACTGCCTATCTGACCTCCTCAACCCAGTTACCCGGGCAATTGAAAAACTCTTGTTTAGATTGATTAAACTTGGTGGTTAACTGTTGTACCTACGATATTTATGTGTTCGGATAAGGTTTATTTAATTTGGATATTATATGTACTTGTAACTGTGTAAGCTTTAGATTTATTAAAGTAATAGACATGTAATAAAAACGAAATCTGTAACAATTCTTCATCAAGTAATAGTAATTCACCATTCATCTTCTCATTTACAGAAGCAACGAAACAATAGCACTGGACGAAACGGCAATCATAGACGTTTTAACCCCTACCATAACCAAAACGTGCAAAGTCATTCACCAAATTTCACACATTATCGACCCGTTCCTAGAAAACTCCAACTGTGACACAGAAAACAAGAAAACCGAACAAAACGGCTTCGAAGAAGAACCCGACAAGAAAAAACACAAGAAAAACAAAAATAAAATCGTCAACGGAGATGTGGAGAAGAAGTCTAATAAATTGGAGAATAACAATAATAAGGAAGAAGATGGAGAAGTGAATACTAATAAACGAAAGAAGAAGAAGAATGGTAATGATAAAGATAAGCCGAAATTGAGTAAGACTAGTTCGGTTTGCTCTTCTCTGAGTGACATGAGTTTTAGTTCAGGGAAGACAGAGAAGAATAAAGGCGTTATTGATATGCCTTATTTGGAAAGGCAGTTGAATGAATTGCATAGAATCGTGGAGAAGTGCACTAAATTGGTAAGTTGGTAGTTTTTGACAGGTTTTTTCTTTGACATTCTAAAATTAACTTAGTTTTTTGTAGTAAAGTTGATATTCTTAAAGTTAGCTGGCCCGAAGATTCTGTACATAGTGTACCATGCCTTTTAAAGATCACCAAAATTAAAAACATCAATTGTTGTTAAAGTAATTTGTCTAAGACTACATTTATTATGATAAAAAATAAAGAAAATATTGTGTAGGAACTTACTTTTAAATGTTCAGAATATATAATAGACAGAAATTTCTCTTTATGTTCACTAATAGTTTATTTCGGTTCCGAGCTCTTTCTGGCAAAGTGTGATCTGGTGTTTTGATATACATACTTATAATTTATTACAGCCAGCGGCGGAGAAGAATTCTCTACACAAGATACATTTGCTGAAAGTAATGGGAGATCTGTTTTCGATCGCTTGTGACCGAGATGATCTTGTCTCGCAGTTTACTGCTAAGTAAGTGTTCATTTATTTATTTACCTACAATTTATACTGGTAAGTGTATATATATATAAAATTATCTATGAGCTAAGATTACAAGCACAGAATTTGAACATTGATTGTGTATAATATTAATATCTTTGTAACTGGCTCGTGTGGGAAATATTGCTTATTATTAGTGTCGACTTTACATGGATGCAGATCATTTTTTTTTTGTATGCTTTTCAAGCCCCAAAATACCTAAAAAAATGCTCTTTCCTTTATAAATAAACCTTTTCCAAATCTTTCGTCCAGAAACAGAAAAAAAAAATACGAACATTTCGCTAGCGCTATTGCTTTATTTTTCACAAGGTTTATGGACAGTTTATCGGATAAAGTCTTTAATGACCTATTAGGAACTTATCTGACAGATAGACTATAACTTTTGATTTCGTAAGTCTCGGATAGCAATACCTAGCAGAAATTAATAAAAATCTGGCTTTATAGGTAACCAGTGAAATCTTAAAAAAAAAAATGCTATTCGTTAGTCTGACTAAAACTCGAGAATGGGTGGACCGATTCGGTTTATTTTGGTTTTAAAATGTTTGCAGAGATCTAGGGAAGGTTCAAACGATACGAAGTTTGTTGGGTCAGCAAGTTACATATAATAACGTGTATTGATTGTGTTCAGGGCACTGCACACCGCAGTGCTGGTGACGTCCCGCACGATATCCGCGTGCAACATGAGCGCAGGGTACTTCATGAGCACCGGCGTCTGCGTCTTTGTCGTCAAACTGCTCAGTATGATACTGGTAAGTACATTCATGTATTAACCTAACCTAACAAGTAATATGATTATGTCACTCTGAACTTGTCTAGACTATACCGTATTATAATTACATTTATTCCTAGGATGATAGTAATGAATTGCTACCATATACCGGTATATAAATATATCCCTAGGGATATAGCTATATTACGGCTTTATCTATCACACTCGCAGTGTCTACATATCTACATTTTGTAGTTTTTTTGGTTGTGATGGATCTCCGCAGCTGTAACTGAACCCAAGACAGAAAACGTTTGCATGTGAAAGGGCTCCAACTTGTTATCTTTTAGAAGTAATTTTTCACAAAAAATTCATTATATGGAAGTCATTATATGAAACTGTTATGAAAGAAAACCTATTTTCATTGCTTACAATAACGACATCTGTTACTTATATCATGGACTGCAAACAACGGAGATTTTGTTAGGATACATAGCGCCATCTATTGGTGAAAGGAAACGTTGGTGTTTCCGATTGTTACTAACAGATGGCGTTGTATGTCTCTTTTATAGAAACTCTGTTTTTTATTTACTGCTCATATATTTATTTTTATAGAACTTTTAGTTAATAGATTGTTTACTTTTATCCCGTTATTGAATAGGTGACAACTGGGCAAACCTGAATTTAATTTCAATTTAAAGAATCTTCTCCTTTTGGCAGTCATTTAAAATCTCACAAAGCTCACAATACAAAATCATTTTGTCCACATCAATTGCATTCAGTGGCGGCGTAGCATCGGGTGGCACCCGGGGCGGACTACCTATTGAGCACTCCCCCCCCCCCCCAAAATACGACAAAAATAATCACGTAGTAACTAGAATTTTTTGGGTTTTAGGACACAATTGAACCCAAACATGCCTTTGTTATTTAAGCCGCGAGCGTAGCGAGCGCGAAATTTTTGATTTTTGGAACTCAACACTACCCAAAGAAGTTTGAAAAAAAACCGTAAAGTGAAGAAGCCGCGAGCAGAGCGAGCGCGAAAAGTTAGATTTTTGGGGTGCAAAGATACTTAAAGAACTAAGAAAAAACCAGTGTAAAGTGAAAGGCGCGAGCGCAGCGAGCGCGAAATTTTTGGAGTTTTTGACCACAACAGTGCTCAAACATGTCTGAAAAAAATTACTGCAAAGTGAAGAAGCTGCGAGCGTAGCGAGCGCGAAATTTTTCAGTTTTGGAACCCTAGGTACTCAAACAAGTTTGAAAAAAAACCGGCCAAGTGCGAGTCGGACTCGTGCACGAAGGGTTCCGTAAATTACAGTTAAATCAACCTATCTCAAAAACTATAAGAGATACTTTGATCAAACCAAAAATCGTTGAAAGAGTTAATTAGCATGCATCACCTCTATTTTTTTTAGAATTTTATACCCCGTAGTTATAAAAATAGAGGGGGGGGGGACATACTTTTTACGACTTTGAGAGCTGATATCTCAAAAACCGTTCACTTTAAGAAAAATGTTTTTTAGAAAACTTTATATCATTTTAAAAGACCTTTCCATTGATACCCCACACGGGTATGTACATCGAAAAAAAAAATTTCATCCCTCAGTTACATGTATGGGGGGCCCCACCCCCAATTCTTTTTTTTACTATTTAGTGTCATATTTTTGTAGCGGTTCATACAACACATATTCCCATCAAATTTCATCACTGTAGTACTTATAGTTTCCGAGTAAATCGGCTGTGACAGACGGACAGACGGACAGACGGACAGACGGACATGACGAAACTATAAGGGTTCCGTTTTTGCCATTTTGGCTACGGAACCCTAAAAAAAGCACTCTAGAGTGAACAAGCTGCGAGCGTAGCGAGCGCAATTTTTTTAGTTTTGGGGCACAAAAGTCCTCCGCAGCTTACAAATAGCACCTAAACTGCTTAGAAATATCCACCGTAAAGAGAATTTTCTAATTGTTGGTTTGGGAACTCTCTTTAACTCAGAATTAAGCACATATAAAAAGAAACCGTGACCGAAGCGAGCGTCAGTTGTTTTTGCTAGGTACTTCGGGGCTTTAGCTTTTTGTTAGATCGAGGACTCAAAAAGTAAGCGCAGAAGAAATTATAAATTAATAAAAAACTTTTTTTTTCTAACTTTGAGAAATTAATGTAAGTAATCAGGTAAAAGAAAAAATACAAGAGAGGGGTGACAGTCGGATTGAGAAGGGTGACACCCCTGTCAGTAGGTACTGTTGTAGTTTTGTTTAAAATTTGTATAACGCGCAGTAAATGGTAGCGAATCTAGGCTTGACTAGTCCCTTGTGCCAGCACCATCCTGGTCATGCAGATATGTGCCGACCAAGATGGCACCCCCCGAGACGTGGCACCCGGGGCGGACCGCCCCCTCCGCCCCCCCCTTACGCCGCTACTGATTGCATTTCACATTATCCATTTTCTACAATCTTCTGCCTAACCTTTTCCCAACTACATTAGAGTTGACTTCCAGTCTAACCGAACGCAGCTGAGTACTAGTGTCTTACAAGGAGCGACTGCCTATCTGACCTCAACCAACCCAGCCCCTTTTCTTACAAAAAAACTGTAAGTACCTACGACCCAAAACATTTACGTACATCAGAGACTTTAATCAAGTCAGTTGGAACACATGAAAATTAACTAGGCAGAAAACGTTACCCTTTCGCCAATAGCAAGGGTTGCTTTATGTGTATGTCCGAACTTTTGCGCGCAATCTCGGAAAGTGCTCGCCTCATTTGCCGTGTCTTTTTATTGGTTGTTTTATGAATTTTGGTTATTTGGTAATGCTAGTGATGCTAGTTTTTTATGTTGTATTTTTTTTTGGTATGAAAAGTTGGCGAATACATGAAGGGGTTCAGTTATTATAACTGTTATGTTTGTTTGTACTTTAAAGTCTATCGAAACTACTAAAACGAATTGAAAAACTCTTCCTCTATTTGCACGCTACACTATAGGTACCCCAATGACATAGGCTATATTTTGTCCGGGTTACGGTAGTAGTAATCCACGTTATACGGGTGGAACAAACAGAGAGAAATCGCTAGTGATATACATACTTGCACTCTGACTTGATATAGATCCATGTGAGATTTCTTTTAATTTCATCAATTAATATACTTTGTTATTTACCAACTTGGGTTTCATAATCATCATCATCTCAGCCATAGGACGTCCACTGCTGAACATAGGCCTCCCCCTTAGATCTCCATAGATACCTGTTGGAGGCGACCTGCATCCAGCGTGTACCGGTTTGGGTTTTCAAAGAATTATATCTTCCCAAGCATTCCCCTACTATTAAAAACCTTCAATAATATCAATAGTAACATTACTAAAATAGCCAATACTTGCTATTGCTTTTAAGCTAAAACTTCAGCACGTCACGAGTGCACTAAGTTCCCGTTAGTAGCAGCTGTAAATTCTACCCCCTTACGGAGAGTCGTGACGTTACTATACATTAAGTATACGTACGAAGCTAGCTTTGTATACATATACTTCTATAATAATATATTGAGAGGAAAGATTTGATTGTTTGTTTGAATCGATAGGCTCCGACCTACTGAACTGATTTTAAAATTCTTTCCCTACTATAAAGCTACGCTCCTTTCGAGTAACTTCTTCTTTCTCTTCCCTTGTAACATCAGGCTTTATTATATCTCTGTACGGGCAGTAGTTGTCACAGGATGCGGGTGAAACCGCGGGAAAATGGCTAGAACAGAATATAGAATATATCATTTCCTCTTTATATACTCGTATTGGTGCTAGCCGTTTCTTTTTGATTGTTTGTTTGAATTATAGGCTCCGGAACTATTTGAATATTTTTTTTTATTATTATCAAGCTATATTATCTGCGCTGAACCTGGGCTATACATATTTTGGTATTGGAAGTAGTTTCTCTAAGACGCTAGTGGAGCCGCGTGAAACAGCTAGTTAACTATATGTTACTATACGTAGCTGTATATAGCTGTATGTAGACGTGTGTGGGTATGTGAGACGCTAGACGCCGCCGTGCTAGAGACGAATGACGAGCAGTGGTTTTCAGGGCTGGCGCGAGAGGGAATTAGTTTTTGAAACAATTTTATTCATGTTGCCTGATAGAAAATTTATATACTTTTCCTTGTAGTTATGTAGATGTTATTTGGAATGGTTTCTGGTGATATATGTGGAAAAAATAACGTTTACTCCATCCTAAAACCTACCATCTAGCGCAAAATTTCAATGAAAATCATCATCATCCTCCGAGCCTTTTTTCCCAACTATGTTGGGGTCGGCTTCCAGTCTAACCGGATGTAGCTGAGTACCAGTGTGCCACAAGGAGCGAATGCCCTGTCTAACCCCTTCAACCCAGTTACCCGGACAACCCAATACCCCTTGGTTAAACTGAATTTCATTATTAGAATTTCAATGAAGATACTTTCCAAAAAGATACTTCCTTTTAGGTTTTGCTTCCAAAATTATAGCAAGTATCCTTCCTTTATAGAAATCATTTATTTCCCAAAACAAAAAAAAAACTACAAATGTGGAAAATAAACCTTCCAAAATGTTGTATTCCAATTAGTATTTATTGAAAGAAGAAAATATTTTACCAAATACAAATACATATAATTCATGTAGCGTCAACCCTGTGCGCTACTCGGCAGTAGCCGGTTGAGTGGGTGGGCGCCCTAAAAGCGCCGCTAATGCATCCGACGCGACCGTTCACGCCGCGCCCCACTCGCGCAGCTACTTGCCACTAGTTATATGTCTAGTTCTTACTACTATATTACTGCTATAAAATATTGAAGGTGGATGTTTTAGATTTGATATGGAAAAATGCAGATTTTGACGTTTATAACATTTTTGAATAAAACATGCTGGCTTTTGTATAAAAAAGTTTAGGTACATTTTTGATGTAGAAAATACTACTGATAGGTGTACTTAAACAATTTTTCGATCAGCTACTTGTCGCTTGTAATATACTGTGTTCACGGTCAGTCACGGTATTCAAATTCGTAGCGTATTTTTGAAGCTACATACGGACTATGCTTCGTTTAATACCCAAGTTTACTCACCTAAATGCTTTGTTAGACTAGTAACTGTCTAACATAATTTCATGACTCGTTCACGCCGTTTAATTTTTTCTCCAATCTCAAAATCAAGGTCCAAAAGATTCGCGTTAATTACATCTCAACTTTCACGCCAGTAATTAAAACTTGGCTTCATAAAATCATATTAAACACAAGGACTCGATTAACCAGACGTTTCTGAAACAATGATACACAATAATAATTTCCGCTAAACTATAAAGATTTTTATCTCAATTCGCTACCGTGTACAGAAATAAAAATAATATAATCCGAGAATATACTTACCGTAAGCTTTTACTGTGTTGTAAAATAAATAATAAAAAAAATATAAGTCGGACCTCTAATTAGGCAGTAACCGACTCTTCGATACAAATTCTGTAGTCGTTATATAAATAAAAAAAAGGTTTTTTAGCTTCGCTTATCTTTGAGGACGGTTCTAAGATATCGATGGGACTTGAACTTGTGTTTTTTTTGGGGTTAGTGCGCATAATTCTTGTTTAGATTACTTAGTTATAAAATGATTTTGTTTCTAATAGTAGAGAAGATAGTGGTATTTTTTGACTTTCTAAAAGTCTGCTCCATATTGCTGCTGGTTTCATAATATTTTATGATCGCATTTTTATGTGTCTATTATGGACATTTTTATAGTATAAAGCTCATTTTTCTCTGTTCATTTGTCATTATAATTCATTTTTTTATTTCAAAATAAATGGATTGAACTGAATTCGAACTTCAAGCAGGAGAATACACCTACTTCATTTAAGAGTTTGAGATATACTCTAAGACAATCACTCTTTACTTTCAAATGCAGTTAAAACGAATAATAATACAATCACTTATACAGCGCATTGTTTCACAAAAAGCGTATTAACGGATTTATTTTAATGTTCATCCTTACGACTTCCCAACGGCCGTACAATCTCAGGCAGTAAAAAATGTTATTAAAAACTCGCCAAAAAAGCATAATTGTTGCATATTCGCAATAAAAATAAAATGGAGAATTTTAATCTTATGCAGTTCCGTAACAGAATTGCTCGCTGATAAAACGCGGTTCGCTCTACTGCCGAATGTTGCGAATAAAATAAATTACATATGAATTGCATTTTTGAAACGTTTTCCAAAATGCTTGCTTTCTTTGACGCAGTAGTATCACAGGTCACAGTTCCGACAGGTCTGACATTATTTTATAGTTTGAAATAAATATAAAATAATGTCAGACCTGTTTATTTTTATTGAACAGTTAAGCAGAGGATGGTCCTCTAATTTTAAAGCTAACTCCGCAAGGAATAATGATTTTATTTTGCCATTAAAGTGCCTTAATCCAGATTCGACTATTGTAGGTAATCAAATTACACATAAAAATCTCTTTATACATTGTTTCCATCTTGCTCTAGATTTATACTTTCGTTCAAAAGAAGCTCAACAGCCAAATATAGCAGTATGATGACAACTAAAAATGTGTGTAACTCTCGAATATGGGTAGTAATAAAAGAAATGTAATATGGTGTAGGTTTTACGGTTCCACTCGCTCTTCGAGTGGCCTCCAACTGTTTTAGATGTCATAAAACGCGAAAAAGCTTATAACATTCAGATAAAGTACAGCCAACATCAGGTCAGTGGTAACAGTTTTATAGGAAAATCGTACTTATTATTATTGAGTTACGGTGCATGACAGTTACCACTGATATGCAGTTTACCGTACTATCGGTGCTTTTGACAGTCTTTCATATCTTTGCTATAAGGCATAAAGAAGTTATATGTAATCTTTGATGAGACTCCGTAGTTCTTAACATCCTTTACAGGTGTACGGTTGTCTAGTAAGATTATTAGTAATGTTTAATAGTACTAATTAATACAGGCAGGAAGTTATATTTTAAAATGCAATTAAATTGGTTGTTCAAATGGTACAAATTGTAAAGTTAATGCTTGTTCGACACATTGTAGACTTTCGCAACCTGCTTAAGCCCATTTTAGTCTTCGATTAGAAATAGTGCATCGGAAGGTATTTTTGAATTTCAAGAATTATCAGTAGTTGAAATGTTGAATGACAATGCTCAATCCTTCTCCGTGTGAGAGGAAACCTGTGCCCAGCAGTGGGACGATAAAAAGGCATAGGAACAGGTGAATTGATTCCTCTTCCCAAGGATACAAACTGTCTTGTAGATCCTTCGTTAATCATACAAAAACTCAGTCCTATTTCAAATATCCACACACAGAACCAGATTTAGCTACTACGACAAAAATCAATCATTATCTTAGTAGAGATCGAAAATATAAACTTTATTAGTCGCAATTAAAACCCGCTTATTGAATCGTACAGCCGCGGCAATGTTAATTGGTCTTTATCGCTCACGCCATCTTGGATTT
Organism: Helicoverpa zea x Helicoverpa armigera; assembly: GCA_033682625.1. Classification (NCBI taxonomy): domain Eukaryota; kingdom Metazoa; phylum Arthropoda; class Insecta; order Lepidoptera; family Noctuidae; genus Helicoverpa; species Helicoverpa zea x Helicoverpa armigera. Next base: position 655,529 of record JAWIIS010000056.1, on the reverse strand, counting down.
TTTTTCGAAATTCGAAGTGTGTTCGTTGTTTTTTCTCGTAAATCTAGTTCTTTATTAGGGTCGGGTGACATTGTTCTGATAACATCTTTGGCCGATATTTGGGATGCGGATTTTTTGTAACGGCTAAGGTTATTTACGATATCTAATGGGCACGGGGGCTTAGCGGGTGTGAACCACCGGGTGTTGCCAGGTACTGAATTTGAATATTGAATATGTTGGGAAGTGAAATGTGTTTGATGTAAGGTTTCAAACACCAGTAGCTGTGTGCACCTTATTTCTTAAGATCTATTGTGATACCCAGATCTTCAAGTGATCGACATGGGTCCTTAGAAGTGGTAAGATAACATTGCAAAAGGTTTTCTAATGCTTTTTATTATGTATCAGACTATCTCAATGAATACATAGAATGCATAAATGTTCATAATGTACCTAATCAAACTGAAGTTTTGACACATAATTATGTACTCTGTTCAGTACCTAATAAATATTTTACTGGAGCCAGCACACTCGCCCGTTCAAACGCGCCTTAGCAGCGCCTCAGTATACTAGTGACACCGTATTTACGGAACATCGTCGTGTGTATAAGTCACACTGCAATAATTACGTACACATAATTAAGCAAGCAAGCATACTTGCCCGTTCAAACGCAGCACAGTAACTCCACACTGTCGGACATCGCGTTGATGTATGTACAAAATGTACATAGAGTAACAGTATTGGAGTTTGCGGACAACTGGTAGCTTACTACTGTCTTATACTAGGACTGGTCTCAATGTTAAGGGGCTAGGGGTCCAGAAGTTACAATAATATTACCTACTACTACATATTAAAACCAGAGATATTTATGTACACAGGTGCTAAAAGTAACGTAAAGGCATTTGTTCTATGTTCCCTAAATGAGCTAAAACGTAAAACTATACACTTGAATATGTTATTTGTAAGTTCTTTGTCATATTCATTTGGTAAAGCATCTTTCTTTATCGCTTTGATGAAAAAAATACTTTGCAGTTGTATACAAATCGCATTGACAGTAACAGTTTGACAGATCACAAGAGTATTGATTGCCCAGTCGTCAACTACCACGCGTTTTGCGCTTTTCTATGTTTTCAACTCTGTGTATTCCAAGCATAACTATTTAACAAAATATGATTGAACTATCTTCTCTCCCCAGGAAAAAGACCTTCACGCGGACCAACGCGACATGGACCTAGCGCGACAGCTGAGCGACTGCCTCTCAGTGGCCCTGGACTCCGTGCTGTGTTCCACTCACCTGTATGAAGAGACCAGTGACACCAGTCCTGAAGACCTGGAGCTGCTCACCACGTTGAGGAGCAGGGCGCATCAGCTGATCAGGTATGTGGAGATGAGACTGCCTCTCAGTGGCCCTGGACTCCGTGCTGTGTTCCACTCACCACTATGAAGAGACCAGTGACACCAGTGCTGAAGACCTGGAGCTGCTCACCACGTTGAGGAGCAGGGCGCATCAGCTGATCAGGTATATACATTAGTACATTTATATATTAGTTCCACCGGTTGACGTCATCGCGGTAGCACCGGCTATCGCTGAAAACCAGCGCTGGGACTCTGTCTCGTTTCGGGTCGCAGCATTATGCTGAGCGAGGGCCGTATTGCGCGCTTTAGGACGCATATTTTCCCTTAAATTAGTTTTATGTTCTTTTTATCTTTTTATCGATGTTATGCTCATTTTGTTAAGGGCATTTATGTGACTTATATTTTGCGCAATAAAACTTATTTTCTTTCTTCTTTCTTTCTTTCTTTCTGTATGTGGAGATACGGTGGATTTCAATAACTTATCTAGTGAATTTGACGTTACTTGTATGGGGTTAATGTGAAAATTGTATCTCTAGTATGCAAGTCATGGCATTCGCAATATTACAATACAAAATATGCTTATTACATAATCTTTATTATTGACTCTATGCGGTCAATAAAGCACAATTCATAACATTGTGCAATTTAATTGAATGTCTAGGTTGTCTTTATAAGACAATAACGACGAAAATATAAATAGAAATCGTTAGTTTTATCAAATTTATTAAGATAGAATAGTATAATTATCTTGAAGCTGAACTTGGAAATCGGTCCGTAAAAGGTAATTTATTTTGCAATGAGACTCGGAAAGATTTTTAAATAACTACTGGCTGGCAATATTAGTATCGTGTTTCTTAGTACTGGGTTGTGGAGTTTTAAATACGCCAATGCTTCAAAACAGATCAGCTTTAAGCTGCATCTGAATATATTGAAAGCTGACCCCAACCACAAACAAACAAATATAATACTATCACTTCAATTATAATATTTCTACCACAAAACAAATATTTTCCACGCATTTCCATCACATAAGCAAACACTCGAAACTAGTTTATTTTTGTTCACATGGAAAAATAGTAAAAAATCTGCTTCCCACTTTGCTCCCTCTACAAATTACTAAGGGAGGGGCGCATTACACAAATTAGATTATGTCTTCGTAAATGTATGGAGAGAATAACCATAGTATATGCCACATGCCGTGAAGATGGTGGTATGATGTTGATTCATTATGGTAGGAAATTTTGGTTATGGAGGTATATGGTAGAAATTAGACACTGCCAGCAGTTTCACCCGCGAAATTATTATATAAGTAACATCGCCTAAGTGCATCGACAACGTAAACGACAGTTTTCTTAAAAAACTGTTTACTATCAATTTTGACGTTCAGTCTTAAAATAAGACAGGTCGTTTCAAATCGGACCACAGGTTTCTAGATTAAGCGTTCAAGCAAACAAACAATCTTCAGCTAAGAGTTCGTAAAACAGTTAATATAGCGAAGAATAGAGTTCATGTATTTGCCAGAATTCTAATTGACAATTGTTTTCGTGGTTTTGAAACTTACTCCTTTAACTAGTAGATACATATAAACCAATAAATTGTATGCTTTATAATTGTTGAGTTGTCAGCAAAATTTTTGTTGACACACAACTCAACGCCCGTCCAAAATAAATAAAAAAACTTTAATAAGTTAAAAAGCCCGTCACGTCACTAGGAACAGGAACACAATGAGCACTGTGTAGGCGTCAATGCGAGTGCAGTCGGACGCGATCGTTGTATGTTTTAATTAATACTGATTGATTTTGTGAGGGCTACGTAGCTGCAGTGCATTGTAGGCAAGTGTTAAAGGTATTAAAAAAATCTAAAACACGTCTGTTTAACTTTTTGTATGTAATTAAGATACAATTATATATATATGCAATTTGGAAAGTGATTGCCTTTTAGAACTTGTAGTCAAATTGGGGAGAATAATTGGCATAAAGTCCTACATTTTATTTTTGTCGTTAGTTTTATTATGTAATTCTATGTCGAATTTTTTAGTGGCATAACTTCATTGGACTTAAGTGATTGCAGTAGCCTCGTCAATTATTATATTCTACCTTGAAAAATTATGAAATTGCATAAAAAGATGTGCCAAATGAAACAGAATATGAATATCTTTAATATAGATTTAATTTTAATCTATTTATGTTTTCCCTAATTACTTTTCTCACTCAATTCATGTCAACACAACTAAGGGGTGTAAAAATCTTTTCCTTTAATTAAACATGTCATTGCGTACAGTTGACCTGTTCGACACAGTACAGTGCAGTGCCCGCTCACAATAGCGTTGGCACTCCATTGTGTCCATATGTGCGCCGGATTTACTTGCAACGCACTGTAATGTGACATAGAATATAGAATATTTAGAAGGTATAGCGTCGTGTCGGATTGCCGTCCCATCGCGCTATGAGAACGAAGGAAGAAAGGAAAAAAGTGCACCTGTGTTGTGTCTGCACAAATGCTTGTGCACTATAGTGTAATAAAATATAGAATATTTAGAGTGAAACGTGCAAACTATGTAGGTTAAGCTCGTCGTGTCGGATTGTCGTCCCATCGGGCTATGACAGTGAAGGAATAATGAGTGCACCTGTGTCTGCGCAAATGCTTGTGCACTATAATGAAACATGTCATTGCGTACAGTTGACCTGTTCGAACACAACAGTACAGTGCAGTGCCCGCTCACAATAGCGTTGGCACTCCATTGTGTCCATATGTGCGCCGGATTTACTTGCAACGCACTGTAATGTCACATAGAATATGTAGAGTGGAGTGTGCAAACTAGGTATGATTGCTGTTCCATCGGGCTATGAGAGTGAAGGAATAGTGAGTACACCTGTGTCTGCGCAAATACTTGTGCACCTGGGTCTGTGCAAATACTAGAATGTCTTGCGCAGCTGGCTGATCTCTTCAAATGAAAACAGTAGCTATGGCAGAAGTCTTTGAATAGTGAGCTAGGCCGGATTGTTAGTTCAATTGGGGAGTGGGCAACCTAGGGCTTGTATTCGTGTTTTATTTATGACACTTATGTTTAAGGTAAATTGACAATGTCTCATCTTTACAGCTCCACACAAATACTACTTAAAATAAACTTTCTCTGGTGTTCAACCAAGACCAGGTGGCCAACACAAACTACCCACAACCTAAACCCAATTACCCATCCACCTAATAAAATTAAAATATGATTATCGCCACGTGCGGCCACTCTGTCACTCCACCCTACTCTGTGGCGCGCGACATCGATGCTCGCCAGATTACAGACGATTATCGATTCAATCGGATAGCATCGAGTTAGGGTTGTAAGATGTAATAAATTAGCGGTGTTTGTTGCCATATGCGAGGATTGCTCATGTTTTTAGATTAGGTATGTTCTGTGTGTTCTGTGTTTTTGGATTACTGGAATTACTATTTATCAGTTATTTACACCTATCTCTTTGACGTGGACTTTCTTTTTTCTGTAATACCATTATTATTTGTGTTAAGCAGCACTTTGCTGTATTGCGGGTGGTTTGACACTCAAAAGCTGCTGTAATTACAGGTATACAAAAGTCCTCTGCGTGGACCAATATCTGTCAAAAATAAGCATTAATAAAGAAAGGCTCTTATGAAACACTACGTGCAAAAATAAACGCGTAAGGCGTTGTTTTGATCGGATTGCGCAGTTAGTTGATAACCAGTACATAAGCCAATCACCTACAGTTATTACGTGACTTATGTTCAGCATAAGTATCTCACTGTACCCTTCAACCACTCCAAACCTAGCCCCACATAAAAGGGTTTTCATTCAATCAAATACCCGAGTATCGAGAACCCATTGTAACGTAACGGAATCGAATTAAACTCTCGAAAGCTACTCGATAGAGTTGTTAAACTCTTCATAGGAATGCGCAGATTTTCTGATCGGCTTTTGACTGTTAATGGTATAGTAATTGGCGTTATTTGCGAATATTGATTTTTTGGTTTGATTGCTTTTGGAGTTTTTTGCATGTGTTTGAAGTTGGTAAAGTATTGGAGCTGCTTATAGTTGTGTAATAGCAGAAATTGGTCGTTGAAGCTTGTACATGTTGTGTGTCAATGGTACTAACATAGGTTTAAGTCTATTTGTTTTGCTACTAACACAGTGGATCTCCGATATCTTTATGAATAAATGAATTTGAATTTTTACTGCTCGTCGTAGCTCAAAATTAAAAAAAAAAAACTCTAAATATTTATTCGCTCGTTAAGATATTTATAGATACTCTTAGATACTTATCCCTGACACGCAGGCGTGAAGTAGGCATATCATTTTAAGTTATACTTCAACCCTGTTTCTCCAGGTTTATCAATCGCTTCATTTTGTCATAGGAATATTGTTGTTATTTAGGTACCGGTAACTCAAAAGCTAAAAAAAGGTAACTAAGTATATCTTAGACCAGCGGTTCCCAAATGGGGTTCCGCGGAACCCTGAGGTTCCGTGACAGGCCCTCAGGGGTTCCGTGGAAAATTCAAGATTTCCATATGGTAAATCGTTTCACTTTTGACAATATTAAATTATTATTCATTTTCAATTAAATTGTTTTAAATATTGCATTCCAAAATTCCATTTAGGCATCATGTAGGTGGGTACCACTCGGGAGTGTAAGTACGAGTTCGCGACAAGTAGCGGGGGAAGGCCACGGCAGCAGATAATTTAATTCCGTTTGTTACAAATTGTAGAATAACTTAATACCTACAGGTCTTCGGCAATCGGCAAAAGTAGGTAGCGAGTCGGCCAAAAAGCACCGCATTTTTTGGGCTTATTTCATCGCCAGGATTATACGTTTTCATACATTTGACAGGACGTGAAATGACACGGCATACGAGTGTTTCCAGTGGCTATTTTTACCATGAATCAAAGTGTGACAATATTTCCAACTTTTGCACCTCCGCGAATCCGAAAATTTCGCGCTCGCTTCACTCGCGACTCCATGTTACGGGTGATGCTTATATATTCGTTTAATTGCTCAAGTATCCAACACCGAAAAAATTTCGCGCTCTTCCGTCGAGTTCCGTTTCCTTTTATGTTTATTTTTTATTCCTCTGGTTCAGAAAAAGCAATAGCGCTTTCTTCGCTAGCTGCTTTCACTTGCATTTGCTTTTTTGTGTGGATATTATACTTTTTGAGACCTTATTAATTTACAGTGTTTTTGTTTATTTTGTGTAGGTACTTAAACTAAACAAAAATTCGCGCTCGCTTCGCTCGCGATTCCGGCTGCCACTGAAGTCTTTCAATGCTAGCGGGTGCTTGGAACTTCTTCTTATAGTTAAAAAAAATCGCGCTCGCTCGCCTCGCACCTGTACAAGCCCAATCTATTTCTTTTTGCGTTTACTTTGTCAGTCTTCAAACTGAAAACTATTCACATAATACACAAACTCAAGGGCGGCTAAATTGTTTTCTGGCCCGTGTGGCAGATAGTCATGCTACGCCTGAGTATACTGAATATGTCTCTAACCATATAACCATTTGGTGCGCTACCACGCGCCACGAGCCGTACCTAAGTGTATTTAGGTCTTTAGTTTACTTCTTACTTAAGCTAAGGTTCCGCCGAAAAATGGTGAAACGAAAAGGGTTCCGAAGCCAAAAGAATTCGGGAACCGCTGTCTTAGACACCAATGGCTGATAAAAAGGTGAAGGAAAACATCTTGAGGAAACCTGGACTATATAGTCTGAAATCACCAACCCGCATTGAGCAAGCGTGGTGATTAATGCTCAATAAGGATTGCAATAGCGCTTTCTTCGCTAGCTGCTTTCACTTGCATTTGCTTTTGTGTGGATATTATACTTTTTGAGACCTTATTAATTTACAGTGTTTTTGTTTATTTTGTGTAGGTACTTAAACTAAAAAAAAATTGCTCCGTGTGAGAAGAGGCCTGTGCCCAGCAGTGGGACGATAAATAGGCTGTAACTAACTAACTAACTCAAAAGTAAAGTGTTCTATGCAAACTGTAAAATAAACTACACCAATTTCCCTCCACTAAAATAGCTTATAAACCTCACAAAATTAACTAACGCTGTAAATTAAAAGGCCAAGGCCGAACCACTCATTATAATTGCTCCCCAAATGAATTTGTCGTCAGTTTGCAAAGGAGAACTTCAATCTGGCGACGTGCCAGTAAGCCGCTTTGTAATTAGACGGCATGTCGCTAGCCCGATGGTTGAGCGCCGCCCACCGATTGGTATTAAAAAGTCGCCTCGTTAAGTAAATGAAAACAGCCCAGTACCCCGTGGTGGTGGGTGTGGTGTGACTGACAGCGGGTTCATGAGCGGAGCGGGTAAATATTCATCCGCTACTGTAAGTTACACAGAAGTAATGCCAAATACATGACATTGTTTATTTATTTATTTATTACAAAGAAAGTAGATCTAGATTAGGCTAAGTCCCACAAAACCGTTTTAGCGGTTTAACTGTTGTTGGTTTCTTGTTGACACTCTCAACTATGGAATCTAATGAGATGGTTCTCAGGCTGAAGCGATGACTGCCCTGAGTATCTAAAAACTTTTGTCTTACTGATAATTAGTAGAGTGCTCGCACCATTTTTACGCACAAACACTATTTTATACTACTTACTTTTTCTGTTTCAACAATGTAAACCTATTTGTAAAATACAGTCCCCAAAAATGCCAATAAAATTAGTTTTCTTTACTTACAAAAAAAAAAATGTGAACGGAAAACTGCGACTCGCTAGCACTGGAGCCTCCCCTGTCCCATAATTTCACAGGGACATTTTTAATTTATTAAAAACGTAGCCCGATGATTATTTGATATTCAAAGTCAATATTTATTTTTTATTAGCGTCCATTTTGTTTGCATCTGTATGTAGTGTTTGTTCCTGTTGATTGTTTTTCTGTAATTTGTATGTAGTATGTGTATGTAGCTCTTAATTGCTTATGTGCTCCTGGTATTCTGTAGCACTTAGGTTGATTAGTTTTGTGAGTGACACACTGACATACATACGTACAGGAGTGACTTAGATACGTAATTGAGTGTTAAGTAGAACTAGTGTAATTAATGGTGCTATTAACACTTAGATCTTGGTGTTTTGGGGAAATTGGTGAGAGAATTTTGCTATGAGGAGTAAGGTTAATTTGCATAGATCGTTTTCAATTGGTTGTATACAAAAATGTAGGCATTTCTTCTTTCATTTATATGCACATGTCTTCTCTCTGTTGGTTTGAAGAGTTATATTTTCAGTCACATAAAAAACACTTATATTGATGCCAACGTCTGACAATAAGATACTGAGCAAATGTTGCAACCAATGTCGAAAAAAAAATAGCCTAAGTTGATTGTGTTAGCTGGCAACAAAATGTCACAAGCATGAAACACAAACATACTCATCTCTTGAACTTACCATATTTACACAGAAAAGTAAAGTAACCACTACATCTCCTACATTTCAGCTTCAGATGGCAAACATCTGCAATTGTCATACAATACTCACAACTTTATACTATGAACTTAGAGTAGATAACCACTGGACACGTCACACGACATTGCTTTGCTGTTCCCTCTGCCAAACGTATAGCTTCTCTATGTAGAAATGCTTGTGTGCGTAATGTGGCAATAGCGTGTCATTTCAGCTTAGTCGAGCTATACGAGGTCTTATTTGCAGCCTTTTGGTGCGTAAATTAGCAGACTGGCCGTATGCAGAAAGAAAACGCTCCAGGTTTTTTCAATCTGCTTGCTATATTTTACTTACTTCAGTTAAAGCCAACATATACCTATGTATTAAAAGTTTCCACATGTACCTACTGGTAGTACGGCGCCGGCTATCAGCATACTTTCTTTATACGTCCTTTCGTAGAGATTTGTGTTCATGGCGGTTCCAGTTGTTCAAACGCTCTAAGACATCAAACAATATTTATTGAATAGCGAAGGGGTGCAGGGGTGCTCTTGCTGGGGTCGCATTCAATTTGTGTGTTGTCAATGATGCGCGCTCCATTTAATGGCAGGTGACGTTTATAGTTTGTGCCCCCTGGCTCTGTTATGGATGGCTATGGTAGCTTTAATCACGGGTACTTATTATTTTTTTTGTAGTATGTAGTGTATGAAGATGTCCCATTGGTGTTGTGAATATGGATGGGTGTTAATCTGGTGGAAATAGATCTTGTGAAAAGTTTATACCTACTTGTAGCGAAAAGCTTGTTGAAAAAGCCAAAAGTTTCGAGTTAGGTAGCGACACTTGTATGTTAGATTTTTGTGCGACAGTGATGCAAAGCTAAAATTCACTTCAGTTAGAACAGAAGCCAGATGATGTTTTAGTTGTCCTCATGTATAAAATTTTATCTTTATTTTTCGAATTTCTTCATCTATGTACAGTCAACCCCAAAGGTCGATGAACACTTTCTAACCGTTGACACTAAGACATCTTATGCTTCATGGTTTTGTGTGTAATTGGCCTGCGGCCGTTCTAATCAAATAAAAAAAGAAATGGTTCAACAGTTTCACATGCATTTATAACACCTTAGAAATGCTTTCTAATACACCATGGATTAATTTCGCCAATATTCCTTAACCCCCTTTAACTCCAAAATTGACCGATCACTATACTTGAACAGTAGCACTACCAAAGACTATAAAACCACTTGACTGCGCATACAGTGCCCCGACGCTCGCCAAAAGTTAGTGATTTTGCGCGTACTATAAGGCTACGATCAGTACGATCCTTTAGTAGCGACCGTGAACTGACCAATAGTAGCCGCGGATTATGCCGCGTCCCCCCGCCCGCAGTGGTGAGTCGTGTTCTTAGAAGAAATTGGCGAGTGCGCTCTCTAGTGGTTATTTACTTTATGAGCACTACATACACCCGTTAAACATGTGACGTCGCGATCATTGTTTGTTTAGTATCATCATCTGTCCCCATTGTCCGTATGTCACGGATACTCTATTAAAATGTAATGCTATGGGCAGGGGGTTGTTTTACTTGTTAAGTGTCAGTTTTTTTTTGGTGGATAGGGGTTGTATGAATAAGAGAATATTTTGGCCTGTTTGGAAGTTGTTAAAATTACTGTCACAAAAACTTACTTACCCAGATCTTCTTCTATCGTGTCGACGACATGTCTTTAGAGTGAGACTTACCCAGATTGTACTAAGATATGGGCTATAGGAAAATTCGTCGTTGTCGTTTCAGCCGAAAGACGTCCACTGTTAGACAAAGGCCTCCCAAATTTTGCTCTTAAGCAACTCGCATGCACTGCTTTCCGGCGACCTTGCGAGATCGTCCGTGAAGGAAAATTACATTAAATAAAAGTATTTTTTGGCTTGTACAATATCCCACTGACTGTACATAATTCGTCACAAAAGAAAATTAGATCCACCGTTATAACAACCGCAATGCCCAGTTTACCCACAAAACAATTACGGCATCATCTCACACTATAACTTAATGCAATTACACAAATTTTCTGACACGTGCCTCAACTATAACTGAAAATATTATCTAACAGAAAACCACTAAAGAACCCTCCTATCTAAGCAAAACGACCCTTACTGCCTTTACAATAAGGTGGCCATCAAATGCAAATGTGTATAATGGTTTGCAAATGCATGAGAACCAACATTCGATTCTAACCTTCAGAGAAAATTCAACTTTATATCATACGCCTTAAGGTCGTTTTCACCTTTGAAAGGTACAGTATGCAATGGCACGTGGTTGTCAGTGTTTACTCAAGGGATGGCACCGGGAATCGAACCTATGATCCAAGAGGATAGGCACGCGACTGATCTACTGTGTGACCGTTACGGTTCTGTCTTTATTTGTGGGTAGTTTGAAGGGTAAGTTTTTGTTAATGGCTTGGGAATTGAAAAAGAGAGTAACAGTTATGTTAATTTAAAAATTAAGTTTAATTCTTATTATCGGTTATGGAATACAAACAGCACGCCATCTCATCATCTGCCAGTCTCATACCAACTATGTTGGAGTCGGCTGCCAGTCTATCCGTTGTCAGCTGAGTACTGTCAGTGTTTTACATGAAGCTACTGCCTGTGTGATTTTTTCAATCCTGTTACCCAGGCAACCCAATAAACCCTGGTCAGACTGGTCGTCAGACTTTTTGGCTTTTGCCGATCCGTAACGACTGCTAAAGAAAGTGTTATGTAGTAAGCTGATATTAGCCCTAGCAATTCTAAAACAAAACAACCTGTCCTGACTCATAATCGAACATACTTGCGACACTCCCATAAAGCATAGAAAACATCAACCACTTACACTTGATTAAGCTTTTGATCGTAATAAAATAAATGTCGTCGTACTCGCCATATGCGCGCGCGTCGCCCGTGTAATGAAATCAAAACAGTCAGATGTGCTTGCGTTCATTATTGTCGGGACATTGCGCGGGCCTTGTAATTGGGCTGTATGCTCATTGGCTCGTGTTTTATTAGTGTTTTGTACTTTTAATGCAGGTTTTCATAATATTAGGAATCTGTGAATTGACTTTTGAAAAGGATCAATACGGTTTAAAATTTTCAAATGCGTTGTCAAAGAAAAACATAAGCCTGGTTTGTAGTGTTTTATAAAGTATCAGCAGTCAGCGTATTGTTAGCAGTGTTAAATTCATTAACGACTCCAGATTTTACGTTACAATACCAGAAAGAGCTCAGGATTAAAAACAATACAAGAACAACAAATGTATTTATCACGTAAAACAGAGTTATGACAACGCTGCAGTCTCTCTCATGGCTATAAAATTTTCTACTGAGTACTCAAACAAAAATTATAACAGCAAACTTCAAAATTATAACGCGTGCTACAAATGCGGTTTCTATGTTTCCTCCAGGGACACAGACCGTGTCACTACCCCCTTGTGTCATCTCTGACGTCAGCCATTGACATCGTCCAAAGGGTCGCTCGTCACATGCTCCTTGCGATAAATATGCGCGAAATTGTAAAAATAGAAAGCTTATTAACAGATGGCTAGACAGTTGGGACTTTCTGTTCTTTTGGTTGGAAAAAATGGTGAAATCTGTTGGGATTTTGAATTGGGTTGTCAGGAGTGAAGTTTTCGGTCATAAAGTTGGCCTAATTTTGAGATTGATGGTACCTAAAATGTACACAGATTTCGAACAAACATAACATAAATTTAAAGTCTTTTCCGTAGCTCTATCATCAATCAATTTAACTTGCTTTAAAAATGAATTCAAAATGAGGCCAAATATTGCTTTTAAAATACTAGAGAAGTTTTGGTTTGCCTGATACTTTCAAATAGCCGAAGTGCTTGGTTATATGGCATTTTTTTCAATCCAAAACTGCCAACAACATATCAAAAATCATTTGCTGTGACAGTGAGTCCAACTCCCCAATGACTACTGTCAGTCACATGAAACTGACACCAGAGGCACATGGTCTTACTGACCAAATAATGTGCAAAATTATATAAATAGAAAGTTTATTAACATCTGGACTAGGTTTGAGGACTGAATTAGGTGATGTGGTCCTGAGAGATTGGTTTGAAATGGATTTATTATTCAAAATTGATTTTATGGTATTGGATTCATATTGGATGATTTACCTACATTCTACAAATTAAATATTTGATTTGATGTTTTTCAGGTTATAGACAGTTGTGTGTATAACTTTAATACTGAAGAAATCCGTTGACTTAAAAATAATATAACGATGTTTTTATATTAGCTACTAAAGTCTTTTCACTGTTTTTATGAAATCTTTCTTCTTCACTGTCCTACAGTGAGTCCAACTCCCCAATGACTACTGTCAGTCACATGAAACTGACACCAAGGGCACATGGTCTTACTGACCGAATAACGTGCAAAATTATATAAATAGAAAGTTTACTAACATCTGGACGTGTTGGGTTTGATTTCTAGTTTTGTTCTGAATTAGGTGATGTGATCAATTCCAGAGAGATTTGGGATTGAAATGGATATTTCGGTTTGATTTGTTCTTTGATTAGATTCCTTGTATTGTTTTGTTCGTATTTGCAAATAAAAAACTTTGGTTTATAATGTTGAGAGTTTTACTTTTTCACAAGAGAAAGATGCGTTGTGAATCACATGAGATTCACAAACTCTGATCTTTTTATGAAATCTTTCTTCCTTAACAGAATTTTATATTTTAGGAATAATTTTGAAAATAACCTAGCCTACCACACAGTTTTGCCTCTTACTGTAATAACTACCACTTCCGAGTTAGTTTTGCCTCTTACTATAATAAGCAAACACTCCTCACATCCATATCTCTCAAATCTAACTAAGCGTAATCAACCAAAACACGCTAATAATACAATCGTCTAACATCTCAATTGACGCCCCGTGGCGACGCCCGCTGTGCTGTTGTGCTTACGCCTACCGAAAGCCTTTGTTAGATCGCTGCGTGCGGCCGTCGCAGGGGACAATGAAGTTTTATTGTATGTACTGTGTTATTTAAATTCGATGGTGAGTTTTAGGGTATAATTGATTATGTATTTATTGAGCATGGATTGATTATGTATTTAATGATGGATAATCGGTGGCCAATTTTTGTAGCAGAAAAATGGAACACACGGATATCAACAGTGCAACGTCTTATAAAAAGTTGGCCAAAAATTCCTAGTTAGAACGTTCTCTAAAAAAATCTTGATTATCTGTCCTGCGAAAATAGATGTGGGTGGGCAGCCTAAAAGTACATATATATGTAGATTATAAATAATGTTTTTGCCTAGCTGTTTCTTCAACATTTTATGTTACAAAATGAAAGGGTATGAAAAACCACAGCAAAGTAAGGCTTTGATGTGTTTTCTATTTAGTTTTATGTTTCAATGTCGAGTATTATTAACATTAGCTAGAGTTTCATTCTAGGTTTTTTTACGCTAAAATATTCTGCTCCATATACCACATTTTGACCTTCCCTTGCACTTCTATACCTACTCTACGTAGATACTGTATTACAATTCTGATCAACCCTCCAAAATTCTTAGCCCGGTCTTATCGACCCTGTTAAGTGCCGTGCGAAACTCCAGGTGTGTTTCACACTACCCCGTGAGAGGAGCCACACTTGCGGGGGTAAATTGGGGAGAAAATGCACACTGCTGTTTTGATTTTAACATTATTCGTTTAAGGGTTGGAGGGTAAGCCAGTGGTCAGTGATTTTCTATTGTTATTTTGATTTTAGTTGATTAGGTCCGTTTGTTATGATTGAGATCGGCAGTTATGAAGCTGTGTGCACTGTGTGCAGTCAATTATTGTGGCTTTTGTTTTGTTTGATTTTGAGAGAGATAAGTTAATTCAATTATGAGTTGATGTAATCTGAATCGAGTTTTGCATTTCTTATTTTAGTCACTCGTTATACGGCTTGCATCTACTGCTTATTGTTACCGCGGCTGTGCGCGTTTAGCGCAGTTTCAGACAAAGATGAGATGCCTAGCTAGAGAAAATAAAAATTATTGGTTTTCTTTACGTTCATGAACTCTTGCACAGTTGTTTAAAAACTCTGCAGTTATATAACATTTACCAAACTCAAAACAACAGCTGAACTTTCAATACTTTGTAACTTGACACCTTACTTCACTCTCTTCACAACAAACTATAACAATCAAAGCAAGCCTTCAAAACGTTCCTTCTGTAATCGAATCAACGTAACTAGAGAACATTGTTTTTTTAACCGAATAATCGAATCGGACGGAACAATCCAATACATCGAAACAAGCGATTATCGCTTCGCCATCGCTAAGTAGTTGCGACAGCCGCGAATAGGGTATACTTGCGACTAGGGCGTGGGAGAGAGATGGAGGTATAAATATGAACGTGAGTGAAAGGGATAGATGTGGTTGGAGTGCATTCGCGTAACAACGACAGATTGGCGCGCACATGTCGAGTTGCGATGTTCTTTTTGCTAAGTGTGTGCTAGTGAGGGGTCTAATATCGATAGTTTCAGCTTTTTATTGCTAGGGATTTTGAAGATTTGCTATGTGGTTGTACACATTTTTTGGAAGATGCAATTGATATGATAATAACTGTACCTACATTACACTACTGAATTTTAACTGTAGTGTTTGTTACATTACATCAAAAGCACAGAGTACTCTCTTTATAAAAACTCCAGGTTTATTTTTAAAAACAAAAAGTAAAACAGTTTTATTCAACAAACTATGTAGCGTCGCAACATTTTGTTGGAAAAAAGGCTTATTATACTTCTGCATCACGTATAAAGTACATAATAAACCTCGATAAGACACTTTACAAACCCAACACATCCCTACGCAAGCTTTCAAGAGGACACATGAAAGGGGAGCGTCGGGTCGTACGGCTACGCTTGTTTGTGCGATTTAATTTCATTTATCAACGCATTACTTACCGGGAGGGAATTACTTATCCGGATTACCCTGATACCCCTGCACCCCGCTCTACCCTCGACACTTTTCCTATGTAAATACGCAACGAGGTCTGAATTTTTGAGCAGTGTATGATAAGGCGGTATATGGTCTTACATAGTCTGAAGTGTGGGACTGAATTTGAACTATTTTTAGGCTAATGCTATTTGGATGGTGTCTGAGTAAGAAGGATTTTGATGCGAAAAGATGTGTGGTTTGGACTTGAGAATGGGTGATGATCATTTATTTTATTAAGGACTTATGTAAAACCACGGGGAAGAGGTTTGTTCTTTAGTTTCACTATAGCAATTTAAAGTCTTGCCACAGATACACTTGCTACATATATTCGTAAAAAGTTTCCTTATTGGAAGCGTATCAAAGTAAATAATACCTATTTGACCATAATTTGTCTTTCAAATGCCATTCAGCTTACTCACTGAAAATAGAAAACAAAGTTCATATCGATACATCACTCACAGTTTCAACATTACAAATTAAAATGCCATACCGACCTCAAAATATCGTTAAAAGCGTATCATTTCAGTGGAATTGCCTTTAGATATGCACTCATTAGTTGTTAATTGATAATAATAATTAGGAATAGACAACCAAATAGTTTTAATACCAGGTGAATGGCAAATAAATTGCTCTAAACTGTGGGAGAAAGAATTCTGTTTAGTGGCTTCTTCGCGTTATTACTTAATGGAAAAGTTCTGCGTAGTTAGCATTTTATAGCTTGCCTTCTATGGGGATTATGGGAGGTTAAATGCCTTAAGTGACTTGGTGAATGGTGTTCATCCAGAAATTCTATGAATGATTGAATCTATAGTTGAACCTAAAGATCTTAAAGACTGACTGTGGAAACAGAACAGTATGTAACTTTATTATGGTTAATCAAAGACGTATGATGCAGGAGCCATATTTTTTCCACAGCTTTAAATAAATAGAGATTTTAAACATTTGACAGTTGTCACGGTCTTTTGAAGGGTAAATAAAATGGCAATGATGATTATAAAATGGCAATGATGATTACACTATGGAGTACGTTAAGCGGCTCTCGACCCTATTTGTTCAATTGTGCATGAGTGTAGTGTCAGGTGGCCCTTTGGTATCTGTCAGAGCTTAGGATGATAGTGGATGTCATCATGTTCATGTTGATTTTGAAGTAAATTATCCGTCCTTGATATATCTGCTTTGGTTTCTACTGTTATTCTGTGAATATGGTCCTCTTGGTTATAGTCTTTCATAGACTGTTTGAAAAGTGCGTCGTCAAATTCAACACAATCAATTTTTAATTTCAGCACCGTATTGTATGCTACTTTTATTTAAATACTAATTGACTACCACTTAACACCTTAAATTCCTAGAATCCATTAGTTGATCAATATCCTACACATGTCTCACAATGTAAGGTCATTTGATTCTAATTAAATATAATGTTTACAGTCGATTAATTGGCGATCTGATGCAGTACTTAGCCCACTAATTAATCTAAGATCTGCGTCTAATTGCCATGTTGCATTTAAATTGTGATTACGAATATTTTTGTTTAACACTAAAACTAAAACTTGTCTAGACATAGCATTAGTTCAGCAATGTTAATAATGATTGCATTGCCGTTTTAATTTTCTCTGTTATTTGGATTGAATTTATTATTCTTCTGTTCACGTGCAGCCCCTAGTTGAAGTAATCAGGTTTTAAATAGCCCCAAAGCTTTGCAATAGTATAAATCTTTTCAATCCGATTGGCTCTCCTCTTCGAAGAGAATGTAAGCTTTTCTTCTTTGATATTTTTGCTTTTTTATCGCATTTTGTGCCTATCCTACTATTTTCTCTCTTTTTTAGAGTCTCGCTAAGTGTATGTATTTTACCTACTAATGAGTTTGGCCATTTTTAATCTCTAATGTCTCTTTCACCACTGTATGATCTAAGTCCAATATGTTATTGTATTCTTGAAATTGCAGTTTAGCATATAAAAATAAGTTGTGCTTAATCCGCACAATGCTGACTTAATATTTTTATTAGCAGACACAGACCCTTACTATTAATATCCATTCCAAGCCCCGCATTTTATTTCTATTCACGCACAACTAAATCAACATTTGTAAGGGGGCGCGCGAATTTGTTTAAACTGAATTTACATATTTATTTGCGTTTATTAAAGCGAAATAAATTTGATGTCTCAATGTGCCCCCTTATGGGTCAAATGTAACCCATATGGATTTATGGGACTTTAGTTTATGTTAGTAACACCTGTTCGTGTTGTGGTTTAAAATATGGAGTTATTTTAATTGTGTATTTAAATTCGTTTTTGGTAGCTATTTAATTGTGCTTTGTGTGCTTGGGTGATTTTTTGTAAGCCTTAAAAATCATCTTTAATCACTTCCAACTTTAAGATGAAATTACGGGAGCACTGTAATATGAATAGCCTATTTTCATTACATTTGAAAAGTCGGTAATCATTTCGTAGTCTCACAGACAATTTATAAGACCAGAAAGTGAAAAACACTAAGATAAAAGCGCCGCATTATCCCACGCAAAAAAAGTTATTACAAAACGTACTTTAAATCTTATCGCTTCAGCTCGATATATCAAACACAATATTCACACATCAAACCGATCGCATAAATCCAAAACCACTCGAGATCATACACAACAATTTTCATACTCCGATATAAAATACAGAAACATATTGTACTACCATCTGAAGTTTCCTTTCATTACTGACTTCCTTCAATTAAAATAAATCCACACACAAAATTAACATACCTCACACACTTAAAATGCCACAACGATTTTAATATATGACCATTTTGGTCTGATCTCCCCTGCCCTTCTATAGCCAACAAAAATATTCGACAAATGAAGATGTTTTTCAAATCCCGTAGTTCTTGTTATATTGGACGTTTTAAGTCTCGAGGAATATCAAAGACGACATAGTGTCCTTAATGGGAATACGTATTTCACCTTGTAAAAGGCGCCGAAATGCGCCCGCGTCGTTTATCTAACTGAAATTAAGAACGAAAACATTTTAAACGTGCCATAAATTTTTCTTAGGTGAGTGCTTTCTTTTGGTGTTGCCAGAAGTTTTTGGTTGCGGTTTTTTTTTGTTTTATTTGTTTGTATTTCGTGTTCTTTATTAAAAACATGAATGTATTAAAGAAAGTTAAAAAAGAGAATTGTTGACGTTTACAAAATAAAGAAAACTGGATTGCAATAAAGTAGAATCTGCATTACCTAGATTTTAGTTCTCACGATGACAGATTGCCAAAACAGACTAACCTTTTATTTTAATTCGACGCATAAATAATTTTATTTCTCTAAATCTTTCACACTGAATATATAATTAAACTAATAAATCGACAGCCACTGGCAACACTGATCCGGATAGATGCTCAGGCGCCGCTCGTATGCTCGCCTTCCATTAGCGCGTTTGAATTTAGAACGCGCCGCGATTGGCCGGCGGAGGCAATGAATCATGGCGCCGGCGCTGAGACGTTACACAGGATGCTGTTTAGATTTTAGATTATATTTTGTGTTAAATGTGTTAATAAGAAGACACTTTTAGACTTCTGCCGATACTATTATGCAATAGGTAGCTTACTCCTTAATCTTTATTCTCGGGCATATCGTCTTGATTTCTTTATGATATGATAACTAGTTATGGTTTCTAGTCATTGTATCCTTCTTAGGCATTACTGAAAACGTTAAAAGAGAAGATTAGCTCCTCTATTCTTCCAGTCAAATGTTGAGAATACATTAAAAAAAAGTGGTTACATAAATCGTAGCATCCTGTAGCTACCGTTTGAAAATAACATGAAACTTCACGTGTGTAGTACAGTGACATATCATTATATCATCCGCGTTGAAACCTCGCATCCATCATTCATAAGTACACAGCTATTTGTTATATGTGTTAGACTAGTCGCCAAAACTGCGTCCGAGTGGAATACGTGATTTTGTACATTATTGTTAATGTATTTGGTGGTTTTTTATGATGCTTCCTTAACGGTAGAAAACTACAGAGTTGTTTATCGGTTTTGGAAAACATCGTGATGGACTTTCGCCACCTTATTATAAACGTGGTCCTAAAGAAGAATCAGCTTTAGTCCTTGGTATAAACCATCGTATCGATCTGAGTTAATGTAAAAAAAACTGCCAATGCCTGGCTCACATAAAAAACTATGAATCATTTTGCTTACTGATAGTGGTTTTTGAAAGTTTATTCTGAGATGACTAAGTCCGAAAATGTCCGTTTTGCTTATAGAAACTGTGCCAAAACCGTGTTCTCGTTTAGACTATTCTTCTTCAGGCTTACTAACAGACTTTGTGTCAGAGTTTCCTCAAGTCCATCTTTCAGAACTGTGCAAGTAATCCATCTTTCAGAACAACAACAGTAAGTAATCCGCCTTGAGCAAGCGTAGTGATTAATGCTCATGTGTTCACTGTAGAGAAAAGTGACAAAATAAAGCGTTTATTCACAACAAAGAAAGACAAGATTATTGACAATAAGGAATAAGAAATCAACATGAGGATTGTCTTTAAGTTAGTTCTAGTGCCAATTGTTTACGACAGCATTGCAAAATTGGAGGATAGTGCAAAAGATCCCACAGTGTTATCTTGTCCTTCAATTGCTTTAAAAGTGTTTGCTCGCAAAATCATTGAAGCAGACGCACTAAAAGTGGCCAAACATTGAAATATAGTACCAATATCCTTTACTCCCAGACCTTAATTGCGAGGCCTCATAACATCCGCGTATCGTAAAACAAAACGGCCGATGCCAATAACACATAAAGTTTATTCTCCCCAATCCAGTTTGCTGCCATCAATCTCCACGCATTTACCATAACTGCCATCCTTTAAAATGTGACCTTTCAAGTCTCACAAATATTTAAGATTACACTATCTCAACCAGACTCTACAAGGAGGTCTGGCATTATCAAAAACTTTACAACCAGACGTAAAAACTTATACACTCATATAAACCTTTATTCCAATGTCCCGAAAGGCTAAAATACAACATATCAGCTACAAGAATCGGTTGGTATAAAATATATCGTTGCGCATGAGTGACCAATCACAAGGCGAAGCTCGAATTCCAAATTTGAAATTCTTGACGTGCCAACGGCGCCATCTTTCTTTGGTATTTTTTTAATCGTTGTTGTGGAAGGATTAAAGGCTGGTAAGTAGTAATTAATTGCTTTTTATAAGCGTTGTAGAATTTTTATTCGATGATAGTTGTACTACTTTAATGACCCGAATATATTTACTTCAGAATTATCTTTTAATGAGATACATGGGCAATATAAAACTTCGAAATGTCAGAAATTTTGTAATGCGTCTGGAACAAAACTTAGGTATTAAATCATAGTCGGGGCTGCGGAAAATTGTACAAAAGAGTTACCGCGGCCCTGGTACACAAAGGGCTCCAGAAGGAACGTGGTGGGTTTCAGTCAGTAATAATCTGACACCTCCTCCCACTGTTGGATCATCATACATCCGAAAACTTCAGCGTGATAAACTATGAAACAGACAGTAACTCTGACATTTATTATAACATCAAGTGTCTACATAAAATATGCAAAACCAGAGGCCAATCCGTCCAGGTCGGGTAAATCCGAATGGAACACAAACACGGTATGTTTTGTATCGCAACAATAATAAGGTTTGCTTGTCTGTATAATGGTCAAGCGCACCTCGGGCGGTTGGTGTTGTGGTAGCATTTAAAATGGTGGAGGTGTGATGTGTTGTGTATAATGTATGAATATGTTTATAATTAAGTAGGTCGGGATTGGGTGGTGTACCAATCAGATTCTAATATAATTTAAAGCCTAGCATAGGAAAATTTAATAGAAAGAAATAAAGATTAGGTTTTTCACGTAATAAGCTGTAACAAAAATGATTTACAATCACTTCTTATACAATACTTTCATGACCTTGTATTTTTGAAATGGGCGCTTGAAATTCAAGCATGTTGATTTGTTGACCAGGTTTTTATATATCTTCATTAAAGGCACATTTATTTCCCGCAATATAACATAACATCATATAAATAGACGATACAAAATATTGAAACATACAGCACGAATAGTACAATAGGCTTCTATCGAGACCAGAGATTTCTTCCCCATTGCCATAAATACGGAACATCAAAGACCTACTTTCTCAGAAAGAATTAAAGCCGCTTGATTTTTTCCAATATTGGATATTACCAATCATTTCACGCTGGTGTACCTCAAGCAAAAGGGGAGAGGAGATAAAAAATTAAAAAAAAAACTCGCTTGGCAAGCATCTTTGTTCGCTGTACATCCAATTATAATTTGCGTAAATATTTTCACGGTTTCTGCCGTAGCTGCGGTGTTCAAACTTGCTTTGCTGTGGTGGAATATTGGTGGCTTTTTGGGACATGTGAATATGGGAAAAGTTATAGACCACGGGGGAAACAAAGATGATGTAGGCAGAAATTAAAAATCGGTTGTTTATTTAATTGGTTGAGACCCAATAAGTCTTCATTGAATTTGTATCTGACTAGTTCATAAATTGCGTTGTGCGTTTTTTACCTGTGTAGGTACATTTTCGTGTTACTTAGAGACAAGTCTTAATTTCCAATGCTTCTTCTTTCGTTTGACCCAAACGAATAAAAACTTAGTCAAGACATTTAACCACTTTACAACGAAAACACAAACATACGAAATAACTCGATTGTCGTTTTACAACAGTATTACTTCATATTAGTACTTATTTTAATTGCACTACCTAATCAATTAACAAGCAACAGACGAAATATACATACATCAAACAGAAACGTATCAACTAATTTTATAAAAAATCTTGTACAGCCAACAGCAATGTAAACTTTGAGAAAGGCTCTCCTAATCGAATCCCGCGAGGGTAACCGGTAACTAAGGTTTGAGATAGCAGATTTTACTCAGCTAAGATATTTAATCTGTCTACTAAGCTGTGTGAAGCGGCAGTGATTCAGATGAATTATGTTTAACGGGCTATGGTTAATAAAATAAGTTTTCTTTATCAAGCTGTGTTTGCTTCATCAGTGGCCTTTTACATCTGTAAAAGATGTTTTAAGCTGCACCCGTGTCAAGTTGCTTGGTTTTGGCACTTGCGCTGATGACTAACAAGGCCTAGACAAGTTTGTCAAGTCTTGCAGTATTAAACTACATTTCTAAACCGACGTCACCATGAAGGCCTGAGTATATGCTATTCTGAAAGTATGAAGTATCGTGCACGGTATATTTTTCCTTTCCCATATTGAAAGCTCCTTTCTAAATTGATATGCCATACTGTAAATTGGCACAGTTTCAAACATTGAACCGAGTTTCAATGTTACCTAGCTCCGAGCACTTTAGCCGATGAAATGATGTATAGTCTATTCTCTTGGCAGACAAACCTGGACAGGTGATCTTGTAGATAATTTCCGACAATCTTATTTTATACCATAAAGCTGCAAAAGTTTCCATCGTATTAATTATTAACACTGTAACTGGTAGTAAATTCAAGTTTCATCATTCAGATTTGTTTAAACAGTTATACTTTTGCTGCTGCTTTTTTATTATTAAAATCAGCCAACGATGAGGTATCCGTATTTATATCTTAGCAAAAATGAAGTTTATAATGTTTAATCAGCATTATAAAAGGATGTTATTGTTCCAGCTATCTATGCCTGACCGGGTGTATAACACGTGCTGAGAAGGCCGGCTCAGCACGAGAGAGTATTCAAACGTTGCTGACGGTTTGCGCTGATCTCTGCCATCCTTGTGATGCTGATGTTGTAAGTACATTATGCCATTTTTTCTATCTGTACAAATAAGTTGGTCTAAGGGCTGTGACTGTTTGAGGTAGTTATTAACTTCGATTTCCTTTCATAAATCAAAAAATATATCCCAAGAGTCGTTAACTGAGAACGCTACAGCCAAACTTTTTTTAAGTGTAATGAGTAAAAGATGTTGCGTTGTAACCACATAGAGGCTTTTTCTTGTCAATTTGTTTCTTCAGACATAAATATAATTAACCGTGTTTCTATCTTGCACTCTGCCATACGTATTCACACATTTTTTAAAGAATTATTATGTTCAATGAATGTTCTTCCTGTGTTTTTTGCCTATTGAACTCTTTACCTAGCTATTTACCATTCTTTTTCTCCCAGGGTTCAGAACGCATTTGCGCAACCCAGTCCCTTCGTTGTGCCCTCGGCACGGGCGTGGTGGGCTCCCGAGCGGAGTTCTGCATGTTGTTCGCTCAGGGTGCTGGTCTGGAGCATAGCGGAGGATTTGTGAGAGCTGCCCGCACTGCGCATCTGCTGCGAGCGTTAGCTGAGCTGGATCATCAGATTGTGCAGGTAAGTTCGAAGGATCATGAATGGGAGCTGGCTGAGTGTAACATAGTATCTTCGTTGTGCCCTCGATACGGGCGTGGTGGGCTCCCGAGCAGAGTTCTGCATGCTATTCGCTCAGGGCGCTGGACTGGAGCACAGCGGTGGATTTGTGAGGGCTGCTCGCACTGCGCATCTGCGTTAGCTGCGTTGGATCATCGATCCAACTCAGCTAACGCCCGCAGCTAACAATCTGATGAGATTGTGCAGGTGAGTTTGAAGGACGATGAATGGGAATCATAAATCATGTATTTTTATGTTGAACCTTTCAACAACCTTACTTACCTTGAGAAGAAACAAAGAGTTAAAGTGCATGGCTGAGTTGCTATGTAACCATGTAAATATATGTATGTATGTGCAACCGTACTGTTCAAAGCGATCACTATGAAAGCACATTTATTTTTTATCCGTTGTACATTTGTACATTCTGCAGCATTTTGCTTCGGGGACTTGATTGCAGCATCCGCGTAGAATGTGATATATCGTATGATTTATTAAGATTGTCAGCACGGAAATATAGTCCTTTTTAGCAGCCTGACAAACTTTGATAAACACCAATTTTCTTGTAACCATCCAAAAACATTGCTAATTACCTTTCTTCCACCCACCCCCGATCTTTCCCAAAACAAAACACACAAAAAGGCGGTTCGCCAACAAATGAGTTTGGTAATAAAATATTCCGTCCACATCTGTTAGAGAGCATATTTGCCGAGCCTCCTTAATTAAGTGGAGTATCATTGCGCTGTTTGCTTGGTACACAGTGCGGTGCGGTAGCTGGGCGGAGCTACGATGGGAGATGGACATGGGAATTTTAGAAATTATATTGCTGGGTATTGTTTTTGGAGAAAAAGATAGGAAGAAAATGGTTATGCTTGCAGTATAGGAGAACCCTGCTAGCAAACAATAATACAAATGTTATCAGACTTTTTTGTATCACATAGGCCTTAGCTTATTTACAACAGAAGATTCACCCCACGATACCTAGAAAATTCGTTCCTTGAAATACAAGTGTTAAGTAAACTGCCTGCGTAGACACATTTTAGTCTATTCACCGGCTAACAAATCTAAAATTAACAATTGTTCTGTATAATAATTTTATGTACAAAGCCAAAATTATACAGATCCAATTATGTCCTTAATCTTTTAAAGATGCTATGTTTCCAAAACATTCTAAGAAAGTTTCAATCCTAATAGTTAATGTCTTCAAAAATACCTCATCCATCTTCCCACCATCTACTAACTACCGTACCTACTCAAAGCAAGTGCTCGTGCCAACGTTTCACATTACTCGTCGGCTATCCGATGCTTGAAGCTACCGGTCGAGCCAAGCACCAAGCTTTGCTTAGAGCCCATAACTTTGTTTGTAATGATATTCAACTGCGTGCAGATAATGAGGTAGCTCTCTTTGTTCAAATTCTACTTATGAATGACTGCTCTTTGTGTGATGTTGATTGGACAAGAAACTTCATGCATATTCTTGGAATTTATCATTCAAGTTTGGTCGAATTGGACAACAGGTTTCATAAAGATCCATAGAGTTTCTATTGATTTTGATTCACTGTCGCGTTGTAGCTTTGTTATTGATTATTATTTGCCAGTTCCTCCATATCTTTAAGTTCTTATGTTGAATCAAATTTCGAAAGGCCCTTAAAACGGAAATCATCTCGGCATTAGCAGCGTGCAACAATAAAGTTCTTTCAAAATATCTGCTACAAATCACCAAACGTTTATTCCCAAACAAAGATTACTATAATTACTCTCTTTCCTGACCCATCTCTCCATACAGAAGTAACCCTATAATGTCCACAAATTATTGGCGATGTCACGATGTCGCGTGCCGTGTATTGTGAGAGTCCCGCTCCGGTAAGTATCGAGTGTGACGCGTGTGTGTGGGAGGGTTAATTACTGTTGTTATAGATAGGAGATATTGCGGGATCTACGAAATTTTATTTTCGTTGGGAAGTGTCTTGAATTTTATAGTTACAATGTTCGGCTAAGCTATTCCATTTATCATTCTATGAAGGAGAGGAATTTCCCAGAAGTAAGCACAGGGTCTAAAGTAAATTTTCACCTACAGCAAAAGCGCTTATATTTCTGGTGAATTTGAGTCTCAATAAAATGATTCTTAATAGTTAGCCATAGACGCATTGCGCCTTTGGAACTGCGGAAAATTTGTTTCAATGTACTTGTGCTCAAAACTGGCAAATAGAAATCGTAATATTTTCCCACTGCTTGGAGGGTCACTTTTATATTTCTATTATTAACGGTACATCAATCCTTTCATCACTTAATTTCTCAAAACCCAAATACTTCTAACCCTACACCGCTGTGAGATAATCGCAATTGTCACAAAGTCGCGTGCCGGTATTGTCCACGTATCGCTTCGGCAAATATTGACGGCCACGGGTTGTGACAGCCGGGTATAGGACACACGATATGTATTGTAGTGGCTAGTTGTTTAGAAGTAGATATTGTTACTTTGGGTAAGGTTGATCGGTTATATTTTGTAATAACACATATAAGATTGTTTAGTAGAATTTAATGATATTCAAACGGTTTGTGAGTACATAATACCTATTGCGGTTGCTCTTATGGCTTAAACTCTCTATACATTGGTTAGAAGGACTGAAAAAGTGTGATCTATTTTAATGCTTTTTTTAAAGAATGCTAACTAAAGATGGATTTTGGTTGACCAGGAAGAAGAGTGTACTGTAGCGGATTGTCATTAATAAATGCTATATCATTTATTTATGACAATCCCCCCCGTCCCGCCCCCCGCCTACATGTTTAAAATGGATAGTTTCAAACCATGGTACATTTTTTAATTTACCCGAAGACAGGCAAAAGCCTATTTCAAACTGTATCAATTCTTTCTTACGTACCTAATACAATTTCTACCCAAAAACCCCCAGTCTATACGACTCCCTATAAGTCCAAATACACACTCAACAATACAAACTATAGATACTTATCTATCTCCCGTCGGATCTCGACAATAGTTTAAACAAATAGTTTGCGTTGCATTACTGCAGTAATTGTGTACATTGCAGCACTCGCACAAAGCTCCCGGGATTGCGCCGGTCTTGTGTGCGGGGTTCTGGCAAATCGCTGTTGTTTTGTTTTAATTAGATGTTTGGTGTATTTGTGTGTATGGATGGGTGAATGTCTTGCTATTGTCTTG
The DNA here is from genome assembly GCA_033682625.1 of Helicoverpa zea x Helicoverpa armigera. Lineage (NCBI taxonomy): Eukaryota > Metazoa > Arthropoda > Insecta > Lepidoptera > Noctuidae > Helicoverpa > Helicoverpa zea x Helicoverpa armigera. Next base: position 628,272 of record JAWIIS010000056.1, on the reverse strand, counting down.
ATGGTTGAACCATCTTTGCGCTTCTGATTAAGTGGAGTTAAAATCTAAATATTGTCAAGAATCTACAATTCATATATCCTTCTGAACTCATTTTGATATTGGTTGTCTCCTGCAGACTCAGAGTTCATTACATTTTTTAAGTTTAATACGGACTAAATATTTTAAAATGTATTTCTAAGATCTCCAATATCCCATATTTTTTCGTTCATTATTTTAATAACTGATATTCCAATATGCTTTCGCTTCTCACAACAATAAAATTGACCATCCCAAAATACACATTATCAAAAAACCTCCGTTCATCATTTGTTTTGGCAAACAACAACAATTTTCACAGTCTCCATACCCCCTTGAGAGGAACTGCGATACTTTAGTTTGCAGAAGCGATGCCCTCAAAGTAAACAGTTGCATCTACCCTCGGCAAGCTCGTTACGATGCCACGTGCCAGTTTCTGTAGTTGAAATTGTGCCGATTGAGAACGTATCATTGTTGGGTTTTATTACTGCTGGCGTTTTTGGGTAGTACATAGTAATCTCTTAATTGTGATTTTATCATGATTATTCTGATGGATATTCCAGCACATGCATTAGTAAAATTCCTTTTGGAAAATGCACACGTCCACGAAGAGATACAGAAATTCAAATATGAAATGGTTTCTTGATATTGCAGCTAAGTTCTGTTCAATTATGGGGCATATTCTTGGGGTTCACCAAAAAGATCAAAAACCATTGATTTCAACATTTAAACTAGATTAACTTAAATATGCTATAATTTCTTTTTCAATGTGCTTTCATTTCTTCTGATGATCAGTAAATAGTCAATAGAACATTTTAAACTCCGCATAATTATTTCGGTTTTAAAATCAACAAATATTCCCATTTGTCCTCCAAAAAATTGCAAAATAAAATATTTCATCGTGAGTCCACAAGGAGGCAACAATACGCTTGAAACCCGAGTCCCCCTAAAAGCGTACGGTATTTATGTTTATATAGCCATCCACTGCTGGGCGTGCGTCGCTAATGGCCGGTCCCGAGAGGTGAGGCCGCGTAATCGATACCTCCCGTTAATGGATTAGGTGCCGCGCCCACCGACTTGATTTTGAAAATTTTTGCTGTGGTTTTATATGGACGATTTTTGGGTGGTTTTGGTTTGCATTGTAAAAGAAGGTGGTGTGTGATATGTTTTGTGTAAAAAAGTAGGCATCATTTGATATAAATTGATAGGTTCATAGTGAGCTACACAGCTACATAGCTAGAGTTGTTATAGAAAGAAAGTAAATAAATTTTATTGCGCAACCTAAGACTATCGAATTAAAATCACAATACACCTGCTTTTATAAAAGTATTCGTTGTAGAGTATATACAGACAGACAAGCTAATGCCAACGGCGTGTTTTGCATATAAAATATCAGTTACGACATAATGTAGTTTTTATGAGGATCTGGCGGTTTCAAATACGTTCAGAGACTGCATCTCCATAAATACAGACATAGATTACTCATCTCCCAACACACAAATAATAGTGATTTATTAATTAACTCTCTTTTTTAATCCACTCGGCCCCCTGTCCCTGTGGACTTGGAACTTTGATGTCCGCAACCGGGGCCCGGTGGGACCCTGTTTGTTACGCTGCCTCGTAGATAAATATCATTATTAGTTTATAACGCACATGGGTATCGGTAGCTTGGTTTGCGGTTTTTATTATGATCAGGGTTTTTTTTAGTTTTGTTTTGTTTGGTCTGTTTTGAATTCTATCATTATCGCTTATAGTCCTATATGTGACCTTACCTAAATAAAAATTTACTATCGGTAGATTAGGAATCATTATCATTTTCAAACACATGCTGTTTGTTAAGGTAAACTGTTTCATGTGCTTATGATATTTGTAAAGATATATTTGTTGTATCTATCTTAACGCAGTTTTTTCTGAATACCGTAACACAGGTACTAACTGGATTATAACAAAGCCTTGTAACTTTTTGGTTACTACACGAAAGTCGAGCAAAAATTCTTTCAAGCTCTTTCACCTCAATCACCAACTCTACGCGATCCACTTACGACTTTTACATCCCAAAACCTCAGCAGACCCACTCTTCATTACGTACCCTCAATCCCTCTTCCTCATCGCGTGTCCAAGACACATCGTGCAAAGTCTTGGTAACTCAATCAGAGGTTGCGTGACCTCTGCACTTACCGCACGGATTCCATGCTTCGTCTGAGGGTCAGGCCTCGTTTAACTTGGTCTTGGCTTTCGGTAGTTTGGGCACTGAAGTTCCCAAATGGTGGTCATGGTGTGGTGATTCTGATTTGTTTTGGATCAAATGGCTTGTGAATGTGTATGGTTGTGTGTTTTGGTTTAACATGGTCAAATTCCATTTACCGTTTTGAAAACGTTAATCTTAATTTATTTATTTGTGAAAATAATAAATGACACGTAACCCTGTATCATAAAATCATAATGTTACTTAGGCAACAGTGAAGAAACTGCAGATGTTATTTATCACATGGTTTGAATAACTCGACTAAGAATAATATAGTGTGTCTGAACAATAAACTTATTAAATGTAATTTACTTCTTCCTTCTGCTAAACATTTCTTAAAATATATACTGTCCTAATATTCTCGGCATATCTTATATGTACCTGTATATTTTGAAAACGCTTCTGTTTGTTACCAGGATGCTTTCGGAGAAGGTGGCTGGCCGCTGGAGTTTAGGGCGGCTGTAGCGAGGCTGCTGTCACAACACGCACCCAATGACAAGGAAGCGCCTAGGACCACCGCTTTACGTAAGTGTACTGCCATAGTTTAATTCAGACATTAAATTTAGCATACTTAGCATTTTTTACCGATTTCAAACGAGTAGCTTCTTATTTTGCAATGTATGTATGTTTGTGCGCGAATATCTCAGGTTTAAGTTGGACCGATATTCATGCGGTTTTCAGCAGAGCATTTATCAGATTTAGGAGAAAACTTTTTTTTTTAGTTTTAATACAGAGGAGAGAAATAGCATTAATCTCAAATAAATCATAATAGTACACCTGCTAATATTATATGTTTGTTATCTTTAGGTCTAAGTAACCAGCGGCTGGATCAGACTCTCTCAGAAACCATGGTGTTGGATCTCATCGTTCTAGTCGGATTTGTCGTCGTCAACAATCCACAACTACAGGTAAGACAAGATTAATTATTAATTCTAATATTACATTAAATAAATATTTGTGTTTTTGTATAATCATCAGACTATGATTGATAAGGCTGATGAACTTATTTAAATCACATAAAATATTATTTAGTATTTTGAACAGTAATATAGTTACTGACAACTTACAAAAAATCGACTCAAAACGAGTGTAATTAAATTTTACGTTCAGAATTAATTTGTCTCAAATGATAATTATCGCTAATTTAAATTCAATACACCAATAAATACTAATTTATCTATCAGGAAACATTACTACTACATAGTTGTCAAACACAATTTCTAGTCCTAATATTTTTGATCTCTATTCGCGGGTATCTCCATCCGTTGATTAAAGATTGAATTTCGATATAAGCTCCACAAAAAATTGTAGTGGTGTCTCGCGCTTTTTCCCATGTAAATATAGCCTATGTTACTCGGGGATAATCTAGCTTCCCAACAGTCAAAGAAATGTTTCAAATCGCTTTAGCAGTTTCGGAGCCACATTAAATCCAATTCCTGTAATTTGGGAAAAATTTACAATTCACAGCAATTAGTTCTTATGTATTTTTGTTATAAAGCAATCTGCTTATCCTCTGTTCGTAATCCAAATCTAAAAGAAATGGATAGATAGATTATAGAAATAGCCACCAAGACATTTCTACCATCTTATCAGCATACACTGACCGTTTTATTCTTGGGTTCTCATGCGGGCGACACCTGCGCTTACACGTGTTACAAGACATCGGTTAACGTATTAACTTGTCGTTGTGTTACTAATAATTGATTCCTTTGACCTTCCGGTGTTGTGGAGTTTTTATGTATGACGTGGCGATGTTCTAAGAATGTTGACTTAATTTAGATTTTTTTTTCTTGCTTGTAAAAACGGGTAAAAGTTGCCCTTTTTTGTCACTGTATGACTGTATCTTACGGGATATCGTTTAATTTGCTATTTTAGTGTACCAGCAATAAACTTCCCAAAAAGGTGGAGTTTGTCATTTAGGATTCTATTTTAATAGTGCCCCTTTTGAATAAACAACCTCAGTTCATGAATATACTCTTCACGCGTTCGGTAGGACGATTTTTCAATAAAAATACACAGCAAATTAAAAGCGTATCAGAACATTATCTACAAAACTTAACCTAAGAAAAGTCTTCGACGCTACCACCAACCTAAAAAAACCCAAATACTTTCTTTTCAAACTCATTACAAGACCACTTAGTTCCTTTTAAATTATTCTACGATCTCATTATGTTACTTTTGTCGTCCGAAGTTCTCACGGACACAGGTGTCCGAAGAAACATCGGTAGGAGTCGCTCAAGGAAGTGTCCTAGGCCCATTATTGTAATTTATGCGAGGGTGTTTTTTAGTTTGGTCATAACTGACTTTTATGAGTTGGAAGGAAAGTCTAAGAAAGGTTTAGGTTAGGTTAGGTTTGTTATAGTAAGTGTATGGATACAATTATTTTCTTAAAAAAAAGAACATATGAATTTCGTTACGATTTATGTTAAAATTATCGAAGGTTGAATGTATTTAAGAACGGTTACATCAGCTATAACTTAATTACTTTTTTGTACAAATTACTACACATACATAGAAACCAACAATACAAGTTTCTAATAGATTACCGACGATGTGATAATATTTTTGAAATTGAATCAGAGTGGTAAATACATACAATGATTTTATGGTCATTCGTCACGACTCCATTAGTCTACTGTTTAGGAAATAAAACTGCCAAAAAAGCGACTCACATTACTTACCATCGCACTCACTAGCTTGGGCTCATAAATTACAAAATTAGTTAGACACAGGTGCTACTCAGAGTCACAGTTGTTCAGCGAGGGCCTTTAGTACATTACCTTACTTTATAGTCGTGTCCACATGAATTCTTGATGTTTATACATTGTACATTATTGACGGGAGTTTGTCTTACCGAGGGTGGGTGCTTAATTCGAATGATGTGCGAGTATATAGGTTAGTATAAAACATTGTCTTGTTTCCTGCCTTTCTGGAGACTTAAAGAAATAATCAAAACATACAATATCTTTAGGCCTTTTTCGGTACTTCTCGGTCCGACCCACTACTTTCGTCATTTCTGTCCCTCAATGTTATTTTTTTCTTATCTTCATTATAATAACCAGTAACTGTTCACATAGGAAACCATCTGCGACGGCTGGGGCGTGATCAAGACCCTGTGTACTCTCCCTGCCAACTGGCTGGTCTCCAAGACACACAGCCATTGCTTGCTGCCAACGTTGGTGGCACTGTCTGAACTGCCCGCCGCTGCTGCCGCTATAGCCTCTGAGCTTAGCATGACAGTGAGTATCATTTGTTTTCGTAAGTTTGTTTTTAGTTCCTTGAAATATTCCCTTTTTAATGTGATGCCCTTTCGCGGATACGTTTTGTGACAGCCTTAGTGGACAATAATGCGTCATTATTTTCAATTCAAAATTGTCATTGCCTTTGATGTCCTCATCATGTATAGATTTTGTTACGCTAGATTTACCATTTATTGTCAAGTTAACTTTAATCTAGTCATCAATTATCATCAATAATTAGCCTTACCTATGGAAGAAAAACGTGATACAAACTTCTAAACAATATCCTGAACAATGTATCCCGTAATAATAGCGAGAGAGAACCCAATTTGTTGTGCTGAATATTTGATGGAATTACTCTCGTCTCGTAACTCGGACACAGCTGCACTTGTAACTTTATGTACTCAATGACTTCTGCTGTAAATGTACAGAAGGGTCGCTTACACTTAGTTACAAATATAGGTAATATTAAAATAGGAAGCATTAAACAGGAGCCGTATATTCACGTTGTGTTGGTGATTGAAAGTAGGCAAAGGTATTTCGTTCAACAAGTACACTTTCATTTGTTTTATTTTTACTTGCAATATAGAAAAAAAATATGAAGATTCTTTTATTTGGAACAATTAAAAAGATTTGCCAATCGTAGAGACTTTACGATTAATTCTCTCTGGCTGTGTGTTGTGTGTGTGTTCTTAAATTAGATTATATTAAAATTGCATAAAAAGTATACTAGTTGAGACTAAGCTATAGCATTACTAATAACCAATGGGCATTAATTAAGATATAAACTTTGCAATACGTTTTTTTTTACAAATTACAAAGAACCGGGCCTTCTGTACGATCTATTCTTTGAGAACAGCCGATACAGGTGTCAACAGGGTTTACGATCATCCTTAATATACGGTTCATATTACATGTTAATATTACTGAAGATGATCATAATATAAAATCGTTAACTTGTTCCGTCACTTCCTTTGACGGCGTCATAATCTTAATTAAAAAAGGATTTTTAATTATCATAAAATTTTGCGTTATAGGCCGTTTAATATGAAATTAATTAGTGTTGATAGCGAATCTTCGAAAATAGTTTTTTTTAGTAATGATAGTAGCATAAAAATAAATGTTAACAACTTTGTACATGAATGCAAAATCTTAAAACAAACTGAATGATATTAGAATCTTAATATAGTGACGGAATCACTTGAAGATGATTTGTTTTCCTAACAGATGCTGGACGAATACATGAAGAGTCCAGACGCGCAACAAGTGAAACTGGTACAAGTGATCAAGCAAGGACGAGCGAAGAAAGGTAAGAATAACAAGGAAAAGTAGACTGAAAATATAAGATGTGTTGTAAAATGTATTAAACGAGCTAACAAAGACCCGAACGAGGTTGTAACTACCGAAGAATATAAACTTGGAAACTTCGACGATGAAGAATTTGAACATGCTATTGGTGGGTTAAATAATAACCTTTTTCTGAAAGCTGTTATCCATCTAATGCAAGATTTAAATGAAGGCCTAAATTAGTATTAGACTTCAGAAGTTGATGTTTCTCTCATTCATAATCGATCAATCAATATAGGGTGTAAAGGTTTTGCTAATCAATCGAGATTTGGTGTGTTTGGTTTTGATTCGAATGATTGGATTGATTCGATTTTCATTTTGTAATTCTTATTTGTGACGCTAATTAATCAATGCTAAGTAGTTTTATCTTTGAAGGCGTTTGGCGTTCTATGATTTCAATTTGAAGTCTCATTTCGATTGTTTTGATTGTCTTTTATTCTGTTGTTTTTGTTTAAGTTTCATTGTAGTTGTGTACTTACTGTGTTTGTGTCCTTTTCATTAGTTTCATTATCTGCTTCTCTTCTATTCAGGGTTACATACTCCCTTTTGTGCCATTCATGTTTGTGCCAATTCTTGCTCATTTCATCCTCTACTGTAACTTGCCCATGTCTTCTAGTTTTTTTCTATCTATCATCTTAATTTTCCAAATTTAAACCCTTCTTTAAATGTGCTCGTGCATTTTAGAATTCCTTCCTTTTCTTTTCAATTGTAATCCGTAATGGATCTATTTTTCTACTCTCTTCATTAACCAAGTCTGTTGCCTTTTGCATAAATTTCATTCTGCATCTCTTTGATAAACATTCCTATTGTTCGCTCATTCCATTTATTTCATGTCCAGCGCACAACCTTCGGACGCTCAAAGTTAATTCGCTTCATTATATTAAGTCTAAATTAAAATATCATAAAAAAGCAAACTAGTCAAATATCTTGTAACTTAATTCGCAGTATTTTAGAATATTAGTACTCAATTGATTAGCATCACCAAAAATATCTTATAGTATGCACAGCCTATATGGCAACACCCAATATTTAAATAAAAATATTAGTCTTAGCTTTTACTAAAACAATATAGACGTTTTACGCCGAAACCTTTCAAGATACGAAAGGGCTAGGCAAATAAAGAATGTAGGTAGACGTTTATCTAGTGTTTGAGTAAATGCTTTCGACAATTATTATTGATATGTAGTTGGTAAAAAATTGTACACTTTTTGATGTGAGTCTATTTATCTATTTTTCTATGGTTGTAGACTAGAACTAGACAAAAACTTCACCCTTCTTTGTAGCTGGGTAAAAATGTATTTCAATAAACTTTATAACGTATTGGATTTTATTCGTTGTGGTTTTAAATCGTGGACGTTTCTCGTGGAAATTATTTTCTTCTTTTGTTATTTTAAAAGCAATGCATTTAGTTTTAAATTCATAGCGGTTAGTGATATTACTTAATTATGACAAATTATTGTGTTCACATCTATTTTTATTAATGTTTTGTACTAGTCAATGCCTGGCGTCGTTCCAGTCTCTCTGTTTTAAAATAATTATGAAGTAAACATGACTGATTTTTCTTAGTTTATCTTATTAATTGTTGTTTTATGTGGTCTGTTTTTTTAACTCCCTGTAATTTTCAACGTCTTGTTTTTTTCTACAGACTTATATTTTTCATCAACGTGTGACACGTTTTTTACAACTTTGTTTTTGTTTTTCAAAGTACGAACACGATTTAAAATCTCAACTGTTATTTAAAAACTATGCTCTGTAAAATTACTTCTTAGGAATGGATAAAAAGAAATGCGAGTGCTAAAAGAGTGCCTTGGGGGACACTCTTGTTGGACGGTTGTAAAACAAGGTATTCTAACGAATCTTTCATTTTAAAAGATTCGAATGCTGTGATAAATGAAAAGGAAAGGACGGAAATTATTCCCTCCTAAAAGAGAAGAGATTTTGTAACTGAAAACGGCTGAAAAGTTAATGTCAATGCTATCAAATGCTTATGTCAGTTCGACATCTAATATTTTGTTTTCTATTTTTTTCCGATTTTTATTTTTGTGATAAATTTCTTTTTACTAACAACCCGTTTGTATGTTTTACGATGGTTATACATATTATTATATACTTAACATTAACCATTGTAAAGGATTCGTGGACGATTTAACGTAAACTTAACAGTGATTTTAATTTAATAATTGTAATGGACTGTCTTTTGCTGGAATATTCTTTATATTGTTAAGCTTGACACCTAATCATTTGCTGAAAATAAAGCTGTTATTGAGAGAACATTTTTATTCTTTAAGTTAAAACGTATTCTTATCTTTGCACATTTCAATATGAACAATGAGGTTATTTTCATAACGATAGCAAAATCTAAAGTGTTGCCTTAAAGCTGGCTTTACATCGTGGATTCTAGCAATTGATATTCCAAAGCAAGAGACAGCACAGTTCACGAATTCATATCCAAATACAGACGGGTGTGAAACTGTGATTTTATATATATGTATATTTAATTTAAATATATCACTTGCAAATGTAATATATGATTTTTTTGTTATTTTTAGTTAGCTACACGTGTTTAGTCTAATGTACTTTATCTGTGATTCCTTTTGTTTAGCGTAACTTTCGTGTAACTCATGTACGTCGAAATAAATATTTGTGTAACAATAGTTTTGAGTTTTCTTTAGAATATCTTACCTTAGTTAATTCTACTTGTAATATGGTTAGTGCCTCTACAATGTTATCGTAACAGTAGATACATTTCATGCTACGATTCAGTCTTCTAAGGTAAGTAAAAGGTTCAATTTTATTAATAAAATCATCAAAATAGTTATTACCAATAACATTAACTACAACTACGCTGAACCTACATCAAACATAACCAAAATAAATAACCTAAAAATAAAATCCATTTGAAACAGACGCTATGAAAATGTATTTTTAACATCAATTTGTGAATGAGCTGCATTTGTTTTGATCGTAAATTGTAATATTCCGTTCAAACACTCTGAAAGCTTTTTATATTTATCCCACAGCTGTATCCTGCACACTGCAGACTAAATTGTCGGCCGATAGTTGGCCCAATGGACGGCTGTCAGATTGAAATATCGCATGTTAACTTCTTCCATACTCTTCTGTCTGCCGTCATGTCACATGTAACGTTCTTTCTAGCCATGTCGAATTTCATACAATCCATCCATCGTTTCTTTTATCATCCTCTTCTACTGCATCCATCCACATTCATGCTCGTCACCTTCCTCACATCATGATCCTCATTCCTTCGCATCACATGCCCATTCCGGCCTTATATGTGATATTGCGCTACCATGCATCTTCTTAAAGATTTATGAGCCTAACAAACTATCGGCCGACTAAAAGTTTGCAGTCTGTTCTTTGTTAAAGGCCTACACGATGATTGATTGAGATATGAAGACAAAGTATTCTTTTGGGTGGCCAGGAATTGTGATAGGATGTTTGTCCGTATCCGTATATTGTATTGTTTTAAACGCTACTTACTTAAACATCCTGAGTTAATTATGTTCGTGACTTTACGTATCCTAAGTTGCAGTGGGATTTGGTGGTTTGATGGTATTGGTAAGTATTTATTAGTGGAGTTTGTGATCCTTTGATACTCTTTCGTGAACATACTGATTAAAATTGGCACCACGTGAAAAATTGATACATGAGTTACTGAACCCGTATACGTACCTAATTTTATCTGAGCGCTAGCTTTTTTCATCGGCTTCACGTTACAAACTAAGTTACAAAGTCTTTAGCTTTATAATAGACAATTAAATAGAATTTTAAATAAGCCAGCAATTTTACACAAAAAATACCAGACATCCATTAAAATATTCAATTACCTCAAACCAAATCATTCATTATCCAACATTGAATTCTTAAATCTTACTTCAAAATCTCAAAGAAAAGATTTCGCCCCTACATTATAGAATTATGCATACATGAGTAAGCCACAATGAGGATATAAGAATCCAAATTGTTAGAAAAATGATGTCTGATCAAATGGAACGGAAAAATACTTCCGATGGGGGGTTCAGTTAGTGATTGAAGCCATTTGAACTATGATTATGCAATTTTTTAGGGGTTCATGTGGGCCGTTTATTTTACTAGGTTTTGACTCGTTCCTTTGCTTTACAGAAATATGGTTTTGTCCTTGTAATTATCCATTTTTAACACGTTTATATTATAATGTTTTTTTTTTTTATAGAAGCTTTGTTAACTACGCTGTTAACTACTAAAAGCACCGGTCATCGGTCACGCACGATGTAGGGTTCCGTAGTTTACCGATTATAGCTCACACCAACGGACGGACAAACAGACACAAAGAAACTGTCAGGGGTCCTAGTTGACTACGGCTCCCTAAAAACAGTAACAAAATTACAGGTTGTCTGACATTCTGACTTCTGATTTTCAGGCTTCTTTACCCCAATGTTGGGGCCATATTTAGCTCTACACTACACACCAGTTACACTGTCCAAATCGATAATTTCTAGAACTTTCAGGCGGTAATGTTATAAACTCAAGGACAAAGACATTTTAAACAAAATATGAGTATAGATACGTTCTCTGAGAGCAAGGCCACTAGTCAGCCGTAGCGGGACAGCGCACGGAAATATGTGGAGACGATGTTGCATTACTTTTTTTTATTTTATTCATGAAGGTTTGTTTATTGTTTGCGGTTATAGATAGTATGGATGGGCAAAAATTTGTGTTTTTATTAGATTAACGATCTTAATGAAAAGCTTTCATGAAGTAAGTTTACCTAAGTTAATTATTATACATATATTATTGCGTGTGGGTCAAACAATCAGGGACCTTTGTCAAGTAGTATCTACAGTTATCCAAAGAAAGTCAAAGTATTTATTTGCACATGAATACAGTAGGTTCATAAGGTGTTACAAAATTTCAGTGTTCGGTATTCAGTCATAATCAAATGACATGCAAATGAGTTATCCAAAAGTTAACAGTTATTTCCATAAGATACCACATATCTTCTCCTAAATTTCTTTAATATCAAATCCGTCTCCATCCCGCCTCTAGTCATCCATTAGCGGCGCATTTGACGGCGTATCGCGTCCGTAAACCAGTAGTAGTGCTCACGCGCGCCGCGCACGACGCCGAAAGCTAAACACTGTTCACGTGGTAACCACTCACGCTTTGCCTATTGCGTTATATGGGGTAGTCAGTAAAGAAAAGAAGTCATTGATTCAGCAGTAAATGTAAAAAATGTCTTTAGTGCAGCTTTTTAAGAAACTCATCATCTCCCGAGCCTTTTCCCAACTATGTTGGGGTCGGCTTCCAGTCTAACCAGATGCAGCTGAGTACCAGTGCTTTACAAGGAGCGACTGCCTAACTGACCTTCTCAACCCAGTTACCCAGGCAACTTAACACGTCTTGGTTAGACTGGTGTTGGAATATCAGGCTTCTGACTATGCGTAACGACTGCCAAGAATGTTCAATAACAGCCGGGGCGTACAGTTTAACGTGCCATCCGAAACACAGTCATTGGTGTCTAAGATATACTTAGAAAGTTCTGTTGCTTAAGTAAGCTGGGCCATATGTTTTTGGACACCAGTCCAAGTGAGACCAACTTCAGACACAGCAAAGAAATATTAATATCGACTAGTCTATTTTTCTCTTAATTAATTCGCTTTCCTAAAACAAGCATAAAAATAAATGCTTGTTTAAGCCTTAAGTTACCATAAGAAGATTTCCCAAATAGTGGGAATATATATTGGCTAATGTTGCAGAATAGAGGTACAAATGCATAGACAAGAAAATTTTGCGGGAGCCCACCCACCTACCACCTATGTTCAAACATAGATTGATCGATAGTACGCGATAAAATTCGTATGTTACAAAATGAATATTATTGTTTAAGTTAAACTAACACTATAGAACAAAACGATACATGTAACTGATAAAGATTACTATAATTTACATTAACATAAAACTTACGCATACTTCCCGATAAGTTTATCAGTACATTTTGTTCGGCGCTATCTTGGAAACTATATAAAATTAAAGCGTGTGTGTTCGTAGATTATTTCGTGTTTATTACTATGTAGTTGGAGATAGAAAAGTCATAGGTTTTTGTGTGAAAGAAAATTATGGTGTTTTTATTTCATACTTTTAGTACTTTACGCAGAAGCAAGAAAGAAGGAGTTATTATCTTTGGCCGCATATGTATATGTCGGAGGCGTCATCAGTTAGGGTAATCAAGCAAAGGGATAATTAAAAGAAACTCAAAACTCAAACGTTTATTCAAATTAGTCAGAACAAAAGACAGCCCCAAAACGCCCGCCCTTCGCCACTTCCTACGTGTTCTAGGTGGGGAGAAGAAGTGGCGGAACAAACTCCCCAGCAACACATACTTACCAACCATTACAAAACATTCAAATACCACAAGAACCATACCATAGACCATAATACCATACCATACCATGCCATACCATACCATAGAAGAACCATTACAATTCAAAAATCACAAGACATTGTAAGTTTAGGTACTACAACGCTAGGCAAAAACACCAGGTACACTACACGTAACGAAAGGCAGTAACGCGACAACTCCACGAAGACTCGACGAAGCTTCGACCAAGACTGAGCTAAGACTGAGCTCCGCGGACGCCGCGCTGACCGCCACCACTCTGCCAAGCGCGCCAAAATGTTGTTTCACCGGATATGCCACCAGAGGGCGCGCTTGCGTGACGTTTAGTGTCCGTACTATTGACAGTCTCCGACACGGCCATTCTGACAGTACACACGTCCTCGTGTGTTAATCTGCAACAACACAAACACAGCACAGTATACACAATACAGCCTCGGCCACTCCTGACCACAACAGTAACTCTCGATCTTCGTTTTACTCTCTTACTTCTCTCAAGGAAATTGAAAAAAAACTTCAAATGGCCTCAATTAGGTCTTTAACAAACAATTTAGGTGACAACTAGTTCTCAAAAGCTATACCCTGAGCAACCGAGTACTAAACTCTCACAAGCAACAAAACAAACTCTACCTTGAATTGGGAAATGATCAATGAAAAGAAAGAAAATCGTTTAATTACAATAATTCAGAATCAAAATTAGGAATTTCAAAGTAAAACTGATCACTGCCTCTTACAAAATTGATAAATTAAAACAAAACATTTAAGCTCTACATGTGACCATGGCTACACTTAGCCCAGTAACCTCCAGTTAATCTTTACTCTTTACTGCGAACCTCACATAGGAACGCCGAGTCTACCTACACACAATTACATTTCATCATAAAGACATAGAATTGAGTACCGGTTCTATATTATTTCTAAAAATCAATCAAATACCAGTTCAGTTCATGTAAAACCCAATTGATCAGGTAACAAAGGCCAGTATCGTAACACAACAAACTTTTAGGTAATCTGTATCCAAGCACACACACCAATTAGACCTATACGGCTCTGCTAGCCCAGCAACTCATGCTTATGCAATCCATCTACCAGGATCACCGAGTCTTCCCATGACTCTACGGTCTAACCTTTTAGACCCGACCCCCGCCAGTGTTCACTGCAATACCGCGGGCTCACGGTGTACTACCCAGAGGCTAAGCGTACATACCGATTTCAACGAACTGCGGCTACAATGACACTACTGGTGCGGTCAACACATACGGTCACACTTGACCCGGTCTGCAACTGGAGTATCTAGCTTGGAACAGATTAAATCTCACAATTTGACTCATCCTCATTAACTTCATTTGGTACCTGACCACTTGGCATACCTCTGATCAATCTAAACATTTTCAATGCAATAGAATGCTTTCACCTTGTGCGATGACATGCGATGTCCTGGCCTGCCGCAACTCACACGGCCTCCACGACGAATCTGGGGGAGGACGACGCTGCAAACAGCAACTGCAGCGCACCTCGCCCGCCGCTTGACTAGTAGACCTCGTCCTGTTCTCCAGGCTTGGTTCACCTTAGATGATATCTGTTAAGTCAAAAATAGAAAGTGCTTAGGCGTCAAATATTGACAACATATGGGCCAGCAACAAACCTTCTCGTTTCGTAAGATAGTAAGACCTACACACATGTTACAGATTTAAAGAATAGCAATCACTATTCAAATGAAGAAACTAGATACAGGCTGAAATCCGGCACGCAGTAGAAGCCAGGCGTCGCGCTCGCGGACACCACAGCGACGAACTAGCAGACTAGACTCCTTTCACTCGAAGCAGGAGAGGCTCACGGGATTATCACATGCAAAAGAAATCGGAAATCGATTAATTTTATCACAACATTTTCATAACAACTATGACAATATTGCTATCATGGCATAAATCTAATTTCACTGATTGACGATTTTCCCAACCATGCAATTCATGAAGGTCACGTCAACATTATGTTGCTCCAGCTCCTGCTTCTGGACACATTCGGATCAAAACAAACCTAACAGCAGTTTTATAAGGACGCTTGTGGCAATGAATGCTCCTTGAACCCAGGCAGTTCATAACCAACACTAATCAGCGAGACTGAAACTGCCTCTCAAGTTTATAAATGTCATATGACAAATAACCACAAAAATGAACCAAAAATGGATCGGTCTCACCGGGTTTCCACTCAACGTGCGTGACGATGCGCGCATCGCTATAGCGCGCAGTACAGCGACTTTCGCGAACGTGAAGCCAGCCACGGAGATGCACGAGCACCAACACTCCGAACTCACGATGACACGTTGGGCTCCTGGCAGGCGGCTGGGATGCTCCGCAGTAATTTTGTCGCCATATTGCACAATAACCACCGTCATTGTTGAAACATGAAAAAAAGACAGATTCGGTTAATTTTCTAGCATACTCTCAATAACTAGCTTGACATGTAACAATGGAAAACGATACCATTACCATAACCGTGGTTACCATACTTGTACCTTCGCTGAAATTCTTAATAAATCTTCTACTACAAACTCCATTTCAAATTATCGACGTTACATTTTTTTTTTTTAGTGGGTAGAAATTTATCTTCGCATGGCGAATTCGAAACGCATGTGGGCATTCGGATTGCATCCCAGTTCTGATGTCAGAGGCGTCATCAGTTAGGGTAATCAAGCAAAGGGATAACTCAAAGAAACTCAAAACTCAAAACAAACTCAAAACTCAAACGTTTATTCAAATTAGTCAGAACAAAAGACAGCCCCCAAAACGCCCGCCCTACGCCACTTCCTACGTGTTCTAGGTGGCGGAGAAGAAGTGGCGGAACAAACTCCCCAGCAACACATACCAACCATTACAAAACATTCAAATACCACAAGAACCATACCATAGACCATAATACCATACCATGCCATGCCATACCATACCATAGAAGAACCATTACAATTCAAAAATCACAAGACTTACAATAAGTTTAGGTACTACAACAGTAAGCAAAAACACCAGGTACACTACACGTAACGAAAGGCAGTACGCGACAACTCCACGAAGACTCGACGAAGCTTCGACCAAGACTGAGCTAAGACTGAGCTCCGCGGACGCCGCGCTGACCGCCACCACTCTGCCAAGCGCGCCAAAATGTTGTTTCACCGGAAACGCCACCAGAGGGCGCGCTTGCGTGACGTTTAGTGTCCGTACTATTGGACAGTCTCCGACACGGCCATTCTGACAGGACACACGTCCTCGTGTGTTAATCTGCAACAACACAAACACAGCACAGTATACACAATACAGCCTCGGCCACTCCTGACCACAACAGTAACTCTCGATCTTCGTTTTACTCTTTTACTTCTCTCAAGGAAATTGAAAAAAAACTTCAAATGGCCTCAATTAGGTCTTTAACAAACAATTTAGGTGACAACTAGTTCTCAAAAGCCTACCCTAAGCAACCGAGTACTAAACTCGAAATGATCAATGAAAAGAAAGAAAATAATCGTTTCATTACAATAATAAATTCAGAATCAAAATTAGGAATTTCAAAGTAAAACTGATCACTGCCTCTTACAAGAGACAATAAACTCTAAACTGATAAATTAAAACAAAACATTTAAGCTCTACATGTGACCATGGCTACACTTAGCCCAGTAACCTCCAGTTACTCTTTACTCTTTACTGCGAACCTCACATAGGAACGCCGAGTCTACACAAAATTACATTTATCATAAAGACATAGAATTGAGTGCCGGTTCTATATTATTTCTAAAAATCAATAAAATACCAGTTCAGTTCATGTAAAACCCAATTGATCAGGTAACAAAGGCCAGTATCGTAACAACAAACTTTTAGGTAATCTGTATCCAAGCACACACACCAATTAGACCTATACGGCTCTGCTAGCCCAGCAACTCATGCTTATGCAATCCATCTACCAGGATCACCGAGTCTTCCCATGACTCTACGGTCTAACCTTTTAGACCCGACCCCCGCCAGTGTTCACTGCAATACCGCGGGCTCACGGTGTACTACCCAGAGGCTAAGCGTACATACCGATTTCAACGAACTGCGGCTACAATGACACTACTGGTGCGGTCAACACATACGGTCACACTTGACCCGGTCTGCAACTGGAGTATCTAGCTTGGAACAGATTAAATCTCACAATTTGACTCATCCTCATTAACTTCATTTGGTACCTGACCACTTGGCATACCTCTGATCAATCTAAACATTTTCAATGCAATAGAATGCTTTCACCTTGTGCGATGACATGCGATGTCCTGGCCTGCCGCAACTCACACGGCCTCCACGACGAATCTGGGGGAGGACGACGCTGCAAACAGCAACTGCAGCGCACCTCGCCCGCCGCTTGACTAGTAGACCTCGTCCTGTTCTCCAGGCTTGGTTCACCTTAGATGATATCTGTTAAGTCAGAAATAGAAAAGTGCTTAGGCATCAAATATTGACAACATATGGGCCAGCAACAAACCTTCTCGTTTCGTAAGATAGTAAGACCTACACACATGTTACAGATTTAAAGAATAGCAATCACTATTCAAATGAAGAAACTAGATCCCTACCTTAAAAGCTAAGCACGTAATCAAAGAAAGATCGAATTGCTAATCAGACTCAACTTGTAAATTACTAAATCGCTAGGCTTCACATGACCGTTGTCCCTTAGCCGAGCTCTCAGCCCATCCTGGCCTCCTAGGGACCACAACCACAACCACAGTGATATGACACCAACTGTACCACTGATGTATACCACGGGTCTCTTCTTGGTCACCCCGATGCCATCACACAGGCCAACGGGTCTTTTCCAAGTCACCCCGGTATCCACCATTGGCACAAAACAGTACAAATTAACACAATGAAATTACTGAGTAGGTGAACGTAACACCTTACCAAAAATCTATAGTCTGATGCACAATTCAATCAAATGACCAAAACTGAAATATTCTAATTCGAGGTTTTAATTGATAAACAGAAACCAGGTAATCCCTGTGACCAAATATAAGATACACACTTCAGCCATCCCTGTGACAAGTGTTCAACGGCAGTCATCTCTGTGACTTCCAACTTAACAGTCAATCAACCCTGTGATTGAAGCGCAACACACAACCCTGTGAACCTAGCTTTCATCATCTACGATTTCATTAATTAAAAAAAAACTACCATCATTAATCACACATCAACATCTCAACACATATCGCGATTCTACACAGTGCCTCCATCAAGTACTATATGGTTTGAGACCAAATTCTAAAACCCACAAAGCGATTTCGTCGCGACCCGGGAATCGAACCCAAGACCTCGTGTATAGCAGTCACGCTTGCGACCACTAGGCCAACGAGTCAGTCAAACAGTACAATGTACAATGACAAGCCACAATAAAATTGGATTGATCTCACCATGTTTATCATTCAGGCGTCTCTTAACATCTCTGTGCATAGCGTCTTGTGTATGTTCAGGCTGAAATCCGGCACGCAGTAGAAGCCAGGCGTCGCGCTCGCGGACACCACAGCGACGAACTAGCAGACTAGACTCCTTTCACTCGAAGCAGGAGAGGCTCACGGGATTATCACATGCAAAAGAAATCGGAAATCGATTAATTTTATCACAACATTTTCATAACAACTATGACAATATTGCTATCATGGCATAAATCTAATTTCACTGATTGACGATTTTCCCAACCATGCAATTCATGAAGGTCACGTCAACATTATGTTGCTCCAGCTCCTGCTTCTGGACACATTCGGATCAAAACAAACCTAACAGCAGTTTTATAAGGACGCTTGTGGCAATGAATGCTCCTTGAACCCAGGCAGTTCATAACCAACACTAATCAGCGAGACTGAAACTGCCTCTCAAGTTTATAAATGTCATATGACAAATAACCACAAAAATAAACCAAAAATGGATCGGTCTCACCGGGTTTCCACTCAACGTGCGTGACGATGCGCACATCGCTATAGCGCGCAGTACAGCGACTTTCGCGAACGTGAAGCCAGCCACGGAGATGCACGAGCACCAACACTCCGAACTCACGATGACACGTTGGGCCCTGGCAGGCGGCTGGGATGCTCCGCAGTAATTTTGTCGCCATATTGCACAATAACCACCGTCATTGTTGAAACATGAAAAAAAGACAGATTCGGTTAATTTTCTAGCATACTCAATAACTAGCTTGACATGTAACAATGGAAAACGATACCATTACCATAACCGTGGTTACCATACTTGTACCTTCGCTGAAATTCTTAATAAATCTTCTACTACAAACTCCATTTCAAATTATCGACGTTACATTTTTTTTTTTTAGTGGGTAGAAATTTATCTTTGCATGGCGAATTCGAACCGCATGTGGGCATTCGGATTGCATCCCACTTCTGATGTCGGAGGCGTCATCAGTTAGGGTAATCATGCAAAGGGATAACTCAAAGAAACTCAAAACTCAAACGTTTATTCAAATTAGTCAGAACAAAAGACAGCCCCCAAAACGCCCGCCCTTCGCCACTTCCTACGTGTTTTAGGTGGGGAGAAGAAGTGGCGGAACAAACTCCCCAGCAACACATACCAACCATTACAAAACATTCAAATACCATAACCACCACCAACCATAACCACGAACCATACCATACCATACCATAGAAGAACCATTACAATTCAAAAATCACAAGACTTACAATAAGTTTAGGTACTACAACGCTAGGCAAAAACACCAGGTACACTACACGTAACGAAAGGCAGTACGCGACAACTCCACGAAGACTCGACGAAGCTTCGACCAAGACTGAGCTAAGACTGAGCTCCGCGGACGCCACGCTGACCGCCACCACTCTGCCAAGCGCGCCAAAATGTTGTTTCACCGGAAACGCCACCAGAGGGCGCGCTTGCGTGACGTTTAGTGTCCGTACTATTGACAGTCTCCGACATATATTTAAAATCAAAATCAAAGTTTTACGATTTTCAATAAAAATAAATAGTTGACTTCGGTCACCTAAATAAATAGTTGGTTTTGGTATCGTTGGTACCTAAATTCTTATGTATTAAGTAAATTGATATCTAACCAACATTCTGAAAATCTCAAAGCACTACAAATAATTCTGTATTAAAAAAAAAACAATACATCACATGTGAGTGACGCTGAGCTTTTAGCGTCGCGTGCGCATCTCGGGAGCAATTCCGGCAGCTTTGATGTGCCGCTCTTGATTTTATATTAGTCAGATGAGATTGTTATCTTACTTATGTATGTGCTATGTTGGTACGTAAGACTAATGTACATATTTATTTTTGATTTTATACATTAAAATGCAGTATTCAGTAGTAAGAGCAGTTTACTTCAATGACAAAATGTAAGATATGAAAATTGTGAGCTTTTCTGTAAAGAGCTACTTGAGTTGGTTATTGATTTAAGAAAGTCAAATGAAATGTGGCTGAATGTTAGACACAATAAGTATTCAGTTGCACCAATTTGTATCTGCTTAGACTGGAAGCCAAACCAGCGTAAAAAATGCTAAGTAAATGATGTAAGTGATGAAACAGACCATAGCGACCAACTGGCCAAAAGTAAGATAACAGGACGCAAAAATTCTAGGTATCTCCTACTACACTTACAAACGACAATTTTACAACAAATTTCGCCAAATCCTACCTCTAACAAGAACTGCTATCCAAAATATCCAAATACCAGGTCACTGCTCATAAAATTTCCCCCAATAACACGCACACGACTAAAGATGAAAAGATTACACACCCTCCGAGCCAATGATTTTATTACTGTATCATCTAATTACCTACATATAATGTAGATGCTTATCAGCCACACATATGGCGTGTCTGATCTATGGCTGTGATAAGAGCAACCAGGAATAAAGAGCTATGGTAAGAAAGAGATGGTTGGGGATTAGGGGTCATGCTAATTTGGAGGGTATGGTGACTGATTTTTAGAATAGAAAATATTTGTCTGTGGTATCTATTGGATGAAGTTGAAGAATTTCATGTGTAAACAAAACAATTGCCAAATACGGGAACTGTTTGGTTCTCTCTTTTTTGGCTCTTTATGCCAAATCAAAGTTAAGTTGTTTGTCGCGCTTTCACGCTGAAACTACTGGACCGTTTTCAATGAAATTTATGACACAGAGCGTCTAGTCTAGAGCCTGGAAAAAACAGAGGAAACTTTTTATCTCGCTGCGAGAAGTAGTTGCAATAATGATAATAGTTCATATTGGGACCAATTAACCATCATACGGTCATGCCATCAATATTGTACCTAAAATTATAATATTCCAAAAAAACGCATGTCCATCACGCAACACAAGGTGGTCAGCGATGAGTCAGTCAAATCATTATTATATTCAATTTGAACCCCAAGTCAAATAGATTACAGCGCGATTATGCGTGCGCCGGGATCGAACCCGCTACCCCTCGCTAATTAACTAAATGTATGTGCAGTCGTGTACAGGCTGTTTTCATGGGGATTTTGATGTAATGGCTGCTTTGGGATGTTTTTGAAGTCTGGATTTCGGTTTCGAACGCGTAAAATACCAATAATTTTTAACATCAAAGTCAAAGTATTTATTATTTGTAAAACATACCTAGGTAAAAATAAATGTAAGTAGATCTTAAAATTAAAATAGTGCGCTATGTTCTGTCTATGGTGAGACGTACAAACAAATATTTGAACATGCTTTTAATTCTTAGATTGAACTGTATGTAGGTAACTGTGTCTAAGGTGTCTAAGGGTTGTTCGAAAGAGATACCGCGGCCCTGGTACATAAAAGGCCTATGACGGAACACGACGATTTTAGTCAGTAAGAGTCTGACACTCCCTCACCGCTGCTAACCCACAGCGGGAGGGGTCATTTGATGATTTTACGTCGCTAAAAAAAAAAAAAGGTGTCTAAGGTGAATAATATAACCATATTCCAAGACTCGTAGTCTCATGAAAATTAGCAGCTGTATATAGTATAGTATCGATGAGAAAGCAATAAGGTACAGTCAAACTGATCTGATGATGGAGCCGGAAGATGTGAACTGGAACTTCATGATGGAACATTGTATCATAGCTCTGTTTGAACTTGTTAGAAAATTCTTGTAATGATTTTTACGGCGTAATTATAAAAGCGTGTTTTATTTCCTAGCGTCTTTCAATCTTCATGTTCATTATTTATTTCAATTCACATAAAACATACATTTGGCCACGTTTTAAAAATCGCACAGTTACATAAATAAGAGAGAAGATATAGTAAGGTACTCGTACGGCAATGTACGTAGATAGCAGATGCAAACTAAACACACAACGCGAACAAACAGTAACGCTATACGCAGTATCGGATGTTAGGTAAATACAACACCCTGTAGTGTTGTGGCGAGTGGTAATGGGTGACACATACAGACGATAAGGATGGGTGCGTTGTTGGCTGATGTGGGTGATATATCGATATGAGGCTCAGACAAACTCCGCCAAAGCAAAATGTAGCGGAGAAGTAAAAAACAATTTTGGCATAGTTACACCTGTAAATGGGCTACGACTCTAGGTAGTTCTGCTGCTTCCACTTTGGTGTAGTTTTGGCCGAATGTCGGTAAAGTTACATTATATCACACTATTTTATGTAGTACACATAATGTATTCATAATTATATGTGAATGAAAGCAAATGGAGATGTGTAAAAGTTGGCTCCTGTGAACTCCTGTCTCTCTTTTGAATTCATACAGAATACCTGATTTTCTAGTAAGTAAATGCATGTTTGTATCAATTGAATTGTACCATATCGAAGTGTAAATGTGTTCGAAAAAATGTAGTCATAAAGTTTGTTCCAGTCTCAAATCCAAATCATATCCCTTTAATATTGGGTATCCGTTTGGATCCTTTTACTTTAATTTATTCATGTTACTTTTTATTTTCCAATAAGCTTATTACGAAGAGCTTATTAAAAAATAAACTGCTGTCTATTCAGCGGAATCTAAACCCCATAATTCACACAGCTTACCATCCTACACGGCACTATGTCAGCGCACACACCTGGTCACCCCCGGACAATCACAATTATATGAAGATTAACTTTTAACTGCTAACTGCAGGCGCCGCGTGATTACTGCTCGTTACTCGGGCAGTCATTTAGTCAGTCAGTTTGATGGTGGTGTTGTGATGAACTAGAGGCACCTACAAGCTGTTTTAGTTACCTAGATGAAGCGTCTTGTACCGCTATATAAATGTGTCTACAATAAGTACTTTCCTGTAATTTATATCTATTGTCCTATCTGCAATTTAGCAGATCTTTAAGCTGAAGCCATAGACGCCACATTTACTTACCTACATAAACGTGCATAAGTGATCGTAGAGGTGGTATTCGAAAGCAAGCTGAAAACTGCAATTGCGTTTTACGCCAAGTGCAACAGCTGCCTACTGATGCCTATAAAACTACTATTTTTGATGTAGTTTGACACAAATACCTTAAAAGCTAAAGCCAGCAGCAGGCATCTTAATGAGTGAACTCAGAAGCCAGAAAGTCTGACAACCAACCTACCAATAAGGTGTAACTAACGGGTTGCCTAAGTAACTGGGTTGAGTAGGTCAGATAGGCAGTCGCTCTTTGTAAAACTCTGATACTCAGCCAGTTAGACTGAAACATAGCTGAGAATAGGCTATTCAGATGATCATGTATATCACTGAAAATAGTACATACATATATTTCTAAAATTAACACAACAAAATATACTACATTCTAAAATCAGTAGTAACACAAAGAAAACTGTGTTACCTACATTATAATTTGGGGCGAAATATCTCGGGCTGTGAGTGCGTAGCTCCCTCGCCGGAGGGAGAGGGCGGTAAAAGCATATTTATGTTAGTTCCTGATTGACGATGATGGCTTTCCCTTGGTTAGAGAACGTGCGGGTTTGGAATGACGAATTTCGTTGGAGCTTTTTATTAATTCTGCTAAACTGAAGAACGAATGAGCCTATGTTAATTCTGCGATACTGAAGATAGCACCAACTATTATAGTAATCTATGATAGTACCTACAAGAATAAAGTTTCAGTGAAATCAAATTATTCTAGAAACAGCTGAGTATTTTTCAGAAAATAGTTGGAAACCTCAAATTGCTTTGAGGCATTGTGGTGTGTGAGTCAATTACCTACTGAATGTTAAAAATTTTATATTCAATCGTTATTTCTTGATGTTTGGTAAATATATGGTTAGCATTTTAGTGAAAGAAAATCAAGTATTTCGCTGCAATTATAGGATTTTATAGTTAGTGTTTAAAAACCGTATTATTTTCTTACTATGAGAAAAGAAATAAAATGCAATATCAGGAATTGACTATTTAGGAAGGAACATACCACGACCATTCATACCACCTTCCTTTTACATCATCACACAATAAGCCTAAGGCAGATCACAATTTTTTTGTTGTGATTATATCTAAAAACAAAATTCGTCATACCCACACCGCACTTGGCTCACTTAACGCACTCACTCTGCAGATTTTCCACAGAGGACATTATGGCTACATTTTACATCTGCAATGCACGATATGAGTGTACGTATGAGTGTATGTATGAGTGTATGAATATAACCCACTCGAGTGCTTGAGTACGTGAGTATGAGATAGATGGAAATAAAATGTGGGTTGGTAAGTAAGTATATTTTTATATTAGAAGCTTCCAGCTGTGTTACTGGAATTTTAAGTAAGTACCCAATGACCTTCACCAGAATATGAGCTTTTCTTACCATATTTCATCTAAATTGGTTATTTTTTTAGAGACCACCCTCTGTAAAGGCTAGTTAGTAGTTAAGAGCATGACTTACAGAAATATTTCTGACTTATCACTATAGTATCTACAGATTTCAATTATGCGCACACGCTTTGAAAATATCTCAAGTCTAGATAGTGTTCACGACTTAGTTCCTACATCTATCACTCTAAAAACATTTTAAGAACCAAAGGCCTTTACCTTTGAAATCTTTCGTACAGAGGTTATAAGTCCCAAAAACTGTACAAATCAATACAAAAACGAATTACAACTTAAAATAAATTGTATCACTCCAGTATTTACTCTAAAGTTGATCATCAAACAGTGAAGGGTTGAATTGTAACCAGGCAATTAGCTAATGGCGATCTAATCCGGCACCGAAGGGTTAACGTTGACAAAACAACGAGGAAATTATTTAGATTGGTACTTTATACCCTACGGCTGTCCTTTAGTCATTATTGTGAATTTAATGTTTCAAAGACTTTGGTACTTACTGAAGAATTGTATGCCAACTCAGTACATACAATTTATACTAAAATATTGACTAGTGACCAAAAAGGGGATAGAAATAAACCTATACAGTGGTATCTTATTCAGCTCCCTATTAATGTAAAGTTTCGTCAATATCGTTTCAGTAGCTTTTACGTGAAAGAGCAACAAACATCCATTTATCAAACATCTTCTCATCCAAACTTTTATTTTACAGATAAAAGTATATTTTGGACAAGAGCATCTCATTTCAGTTAGAATAGCAGTGTCAGAAACCACTATTCCTTCTCAAAATAACATTACGATAGCAGCAGTTTTTCTTCTTCTAATAATAGTACAAAAGTAAACTTTTCCGCTGCTCATAAAAGAAAATATCAGAAACTTTTCCATGCAAAGTATACCACATTCTACTGGAAAAAAACTGGCTTCAACGTCACTGTTCACCTTAGACCATTTCATCAACATGAAACGCCAGAAACCTTCTGCTAAATACGCAACAAATAGTGGTAGCACCCATGTATTTTCGATTACACGACAAAATTGACAAAATAAAGCATAAACTTAAACACAAATGCTCTGACAAATAAGATCGAAATAGGAATTTCATCAGATGCACTGTAAAGAATAAATAAATCGTTTATTACTTCACTTTGTACAAAATATATACGGTTATGACCTTTTACCTCTAACCTTTTACCTTAGACTTAAAGGCACGGCGGCAGTAGCTTTTCCAGTTGTTAAATTCTCCAAGCTATTTACCTTCGTGAAAACCATTAATCATTGGAGGTGTACATCATGGTAAAGCGAGACAAATACATAATAACATGGGTCATAGATCATACATGACTGAATGACTGACAGTAATGACGAAATATCATTAGTTATAATTATTTGTTTGGTGTCAAAGTTACACGCGTGACTGTATTTGATCCAATTCTTTTCTATAATTTTGTAGATAAATATTTATGTGGAAAAGTTTCCTATGTGGTGTATTAATATAAATTGTATATCTAAGTATAACTACATCAACTCGACAGCTGATCCTATTATTGAAAAAAATTACTATAAGGGTTCCTTGTTGACTATGGAATCCTGAAAATGGCAGATCTGTTACAAAAATAAACTCTTTTGCAAAAAAAGCGGGCACCTATGGGAATTTTTGGTTTTAAGGACCTTACGTGTATTTCAAAGGATTTTAATGATTGTAGTAGGCTTCTAGCATCAAAAGGGTTAGCCAAGCATGCGTGAGAGTGCAATTTCTTATCAATTGTGCAAAATTCAAATTTAGAATACACTCTCACGCATGCTTGGCTAACCCTATTGATGCTAGAAACCTACTACAATCATTAAAACCCTTTGAAATACACGTAATGTCCTTAAAACTAAGATTTAGCATAGGTGCCCGCTTTTTTTGCAAAAGAGTGTATTAGCTTTTCCATTTGATTGGTAGTTCTAATCTAGGAACATTTTCATTGGACAACACCCGCTTTTCTTAAAACAACGTTGAAACTTGAACGTGAAAACTCATAGTAGGTACCTAAACAGTTGTCTTAAAAAAACTACGCAACATTTTCGCTGAACTTGAACCTAAGTCAACATACACTACACAATAATGAACATTTCACCTTTATATTTTTCCAAAATTGCCATCTTCATTCTCCAAAGTTCTCCCTTGCCCATCCAATCTCTTACCGCGACACGGGCGTTGTGACGTCATATATAATCGGCGCGCGCACTCGCGTCACTGCTCAGTGCTCACCCCCTTACAACGAAGCGTGATAGTGTCAATATAAATACCAGTCAGCTTAGGCTGTTCAACCACGTCCGATTTTTTGTAGGATAGATTATCGGTCCAATTTTTTGTAGGACGTTGATTAAAATTGTAGACAAAGACCTCATTTATAATCTACATAGGTACTTTCAGGCTGTTCGTCTACGTCAGAGTTTTTGTAGCACAGATAATCGGACCGATATTTTGTAGGACGTGTGCTTGGCATTGTTGCTAAAAGTGTGTTTGATTTTTGACCTACAAAAAATCGGTCACCGATTATTATTTATCGGAAGTGGGTGGGCAGCGTAATATTGATAGTGAATGCTTTTGGCTTTTTTAACGTGCATTTGTTTTGTGGTAGTGAAATATGTGATTAGATGGCAAATAGCAGTCATTGTTTGTTGTACCGGTAGAAGTATTTTTAATTTACAGGTTGCTGCTATGTTTAATACCTAAACGGTTTTCAGCTTGATTTAATTAGAACTGGGTGTGGTGTTAAAGTTTCATTTCCATACTTAATTTTTTTTCTTACGTATCAAACGTCTGCTATAACAAAATTAATTGCCTTAAATAAATAAAATTATACGCGTTGCTACTTCAACTTTGCACACCTCGAACTTATTTTTGCGAAAAGAGATACATTTAGGTACCATTCATTAGCTCAACACCATTTCTCATTACCCCAATATCCTACTTAACCAAACTTAAACAAACGACTTCCATATTCACCTCAATCCTGACTCACAAATCACAATACAAAAATAGCACGTCCTGGAAGCCATTGTCTCGTTATCGCAATCACAGCGATTGCCGTCCACACAATGGGAGTCGGTGGCGCGTGCAATGGCGAATGAATGCAAATGACAATCTGTGTGATTGCTGCAATATTTTTATGAATATCGGTCCCGATTTATCGGGGAAGGTAGATTAGTGACGGCGGTTTAAGGATGACTTGTTTTGTCATTAGAAGGTGAACATTTTGAGTTGTGTAAGTATGAGAAATATTGAAAAAAAAAGATATTAAAATGCCTATTGCTGGCGTGCTTCTCACGTGGTTTTATACTAGCTTAAAGAAAATCACGGGAATAAGTCTCGTGATTTTCTGAAAGGACCCAGTACATACTACGTTCGATTAAGTAACTGTCTTTCGAGATCAACTATCCCAAAAATCATATTAATCAGTTCAGCCATTTAACCATGAAAGCGTAAGAAATAAATAAAATGAGTTCCTCAATATCATAAAGGAAAGATTCACCAATAGCCTAATAACTGCACTTGAATCAAAGATTTCCTTGTTTTCTGAACTCATTTGCCTAGCCTGTTCCCAACTATGAAGGTCGGCTTCCAGTCTAACCACCGCAGCTAAGTACCAGTGTTTTAAAAGAAGCGACTGCCTACATGACCTCTTCAACCCAGTTACCCGGGCAATCTAATACCCCTTGGTAAGACTGGTTAACACTTACTGGCTTCTGACCACCCGTAAAATGACAGCCGGAATCTACAGTTTAACGTGCCCTCCGAAACACAGGTGTACAAGATATACTTAGATTCTGAACTATCAAAGACAAAGTCCAATAAGTTTACATATTTTCACCCAAAATTAGCACGTGATTAAGAACCATACAACCCCAAACACGCCATGGTGTTACTCATTACCACTCGCGACAGTTGCAGACTCAATGGTGCGTGCTGACTGTATGTGCCATATGCGGGGGATGGCGCGAGGGTTGCATCAGCGTCGATTAGCGTGGTAATCATGAGTGATGGCTTATCATTGGAGTTATCGATTTCTTTTGAATATGAGTTTTGAGCCTGGTTAGAAATGATGGAATTTCGTGGAATGTTTGTTAAAAATCTGTTTTGTTTTCATCAGGAATTACTTTGTATGGAGTTTCTTGCTGGTTCTTTTCCATAAGATCTACTCCTTGGTTGGAATCGTATATCTACCTAGCTGTAGTTTCGTGAGAACTTTTGACAAGTGCAACACACAAATTATTGTAAAGGCGAAATTTGCAAATTCGTGTACCTAAGTGTATGTTTGTTACTTCTTCACGGGCAGACGGCTGAACAGATCTTGATGAAACTTGATAATAATATAGCCATAACAACAGAACAACTTATAAGCTACATTTTATCCATCTAGGTACAGCAAGTAATTCCCTAAAAACACTCTAAAACCGTCGGCAGTAGCTAGTCTATCCAAAAAATATTTACTTACTCCGACAATAACCTTCACGCTTTTACACAAAAACTCCAGACAGTAGGTACACGAGTTTTGGAGGGCATTTTCCTCAACTTGTCGGCCATGGTTATAGCTATAGCTATATAGTATAGCTATGTGTAGCTATGTATAGCGCTGTAGAACATCGATGCAGCGCTTTTAATCCTCTTAATGGAAGCGGGGTTGGAAATGGAATAGGGAAAGCTGTGGAGAGGGCGCTAAGAAAAATATTGTAAATACTATACATAACGATGGTGTTGAAGATAAATATGCTGGTAACAGAGTAAATAATTTACATGACTGATTGCTGACTGTAAAAAATAATAGTATGTAGGTACTGATAGATATCAAAATATAGTGTAGCCTTTGCTTTTGACGATGTTATGAAATTGTGTCTGTGTTTGTTGTTTCATGTAACTTTAACTCTTTTTCTTACAAATGTGGCCTAGATTCTCTATATGGAAATAGAAGATAATTCAAAAAGCTATTTCTGCTTTCCTTCAATAAGTCAATTATGATGCACGTCATTCAGTTACTCCTGCTAGACAGAGATATAACCATACAAGACACAGTAAGTGAGTAGATTTTTACTTACTATAATCTGCATCATTTTAAAGCAGTAAATTCTCCACATTGTAAAGATTTCCCCTGCACTGGTACCCAGCTACATCCGGTTAGACTGGAAGCCGACGCCAACATAGTTGGGAAAAAGGCTCGGAGGATGATGGATGTAAAGATTTCCTCTCAAGATGTCACGTGGAGTCTCTACAGTTTTCCCTATAGTGTTCAAGTGTCGCGCCCCATGTTTTTGTTTCGGGAGCTGCTCTCGTAACAGTGGCGCGCGACACTTACCGTCCTGCCGCGGGTGGTTATATTTCTATATTATTGCTAACATTAAGTATGGGAAGAATAAAAAATAATCCTGTATTAGTAGGAAATTTGGTTTGGTAGGTATGGTTTTAGTATTGCTAAGGTACAGCTTAAAGATTGCGCAGGTTCTAGATAGGATTTCCAAGATTGAGGTTTTAAATGTAACTTCTAAATGTATATGTATGTGTTTAACTACGACTAGGTAGTGTAGTTTAGTTTAAAATACTACTAAAACCATTCACAAAATATGTTGATATATTTTTAGCAATTTAACCTATGAGAATGAAAACTTACAATGACACATTTTTACAATAAACAGCCTCCTAACTCACATTAAGACCGGTAGTCCTGCGTCCACTCGAGTAAAAGTAGCCTTTAATAGGCTTTCTGGAAACATGGATTATCTGATACAGAATTTATATTTTCAAATCGACCCAGTGATCCCTGAGATTAGCGCGTTCAAAATAACAAACCAACACCAGCTAAGTAAGGATTTAATTATCGTCCTAAATCTGTCACCCAAATACTTGTATCGTAATCGTAACCCTATTCCAAAAACAATCAATCTTCAGTTGAAATTGAAATGCTAATACGTTGTGAAGTACCCCCGACTGCTGACTGCGGATATGAGTGCCGATTTGAATGCTATTACTTCCTGACTGACTGTTTGACCTCTTCAGCGATATTTGGATCCTGAGGGCGAAGATATTGGGTTTTGAAGCTTATTTCAATGTTTGTTTTTGGGAGTTTAGATATTCTAAAGCCAGTTTTAATTATTGAGTAAAGATGTTGGTAGGCTACAGTTATTCTTGTAATGGAGACATGAGATAGATGTTCTGGGAGTATAAAAATTATGGTTGCATAAATCACATGTACAGGAATATTTTTTCTGTCAATGTGAGTAAACATTTACATAAGCATGCAAGATTACCTGTAAGGTACTTTTTTTAAAGGTATTGTTTTCACGGTAAGACAACGATAAAAGACGATTGATAGTACTTACGATTAAATTGTTAGTCTTTAAGGATATATCTATGGGCCAATGCAGCCTGAAAATAAAGAGATTTGATTTGATAGTACGATTAAAAATAAGTTTGAAATAGGTTTACATCATGTATAAGCACTATAGTAAAATTGATTATCCTATTTCATGAGAAGCACTAAAACATGCTTCACAAAAACTACAAACCACCATGCAAAGGCCCACAAAAAAATCCTAAAAATAACTTTCGCACTCAACTCAAACTTAACCTAAGTTCAACTGACTGCGCAGACGTCAGTAGTTTATCTCGCACGGCGCAGATCAAAGCGCCGTCTGCCAGATAACGTGAACTCGAGAGCTGCACAAATACTTGGCAGTATTCTTAGCTACCGGCACTTGAGTGGTTCTGGTATTATGAAGTAGGTATGTGTGTAGGGAAATTATGAAAAAAAATAGTTAAGTTTTTTTTGAAAGATATGGTCTGGAAAATGGAAGTGATAAAATCGGCAGCTGTGACTTAGAAGTGTATGAAAAGTAACTACAGGATTGGTGACGATAAGATTGTAAAAAAGCAGACACAAACAGAAGACAAAACAGCATGAGCTAAGGCTATTAGGTAGCTGGGTAAAGCTTAGGCCTATTTTTTATTTTAATTTCTCATCACAGACATAACAAATATTACTCTGGTTTTGTTATCTTATTTATGAAGAAACAAAACGATGCAAAGTGGTCAGCTATCATTTTTAAATTCGTCAAAATGGACTGTTGTTTTAAAAACCATTAAAATTTTACATAAACCAACAAACACCTGAATCACTTAGCTGATAATAATATTTCAAATCCGGATCACCAACGAACAATATATCGATGAAAACAAACAAATCAAAATCCACTTAAACGTCCCAAAATATTCCTGAGAGCAAAACATTATTTATTTCGAGCAATATTTCAATGTTAAAAGCTAAATGTGAGCCGACGAGAGATCTACTCAGAAAATTACGCGCGTCGATATATTTATCATTTATAAACTATAAACATTTTTGGACTTTTTCGGTGCGCACGCGTCGATCGGCCGGCCAATGGGAGCGCGCGGTGGGGTTTCAAAGTAAGGGGCGTGGTCTAAGGTACTGATCGACGCTAAGATTGTATGGTGCCTCGTCATGGTTTCTGAGAAACTCTTGTCAAAATATTGAGGGTCCAAGAAGGTTGTAATCTCAAAGATAATTTTAGTTTTTAATTCATGCAATTCGGTTTGTTAAAGTCAGATTTCCAGCAATAACTCATATGCCTTTTTTGTTTAGATATCTGCATTTTTTTACATAATAATTGTTGAATTATATCTAATATCTAAATTGTTTGATAGCAAAATGAATGTACATACATTTTACATATGACAAAAACATGTACGATAGTTGCTTTATCGACAGCTTACAAGATATTAATCTTTATAGAAGCTTTTATCTTTATCTTTTACAGGAATAGTGATTAATGATAGTATTTTTTCACTGTTATGTAAATAAATATAAATGTGTTTTGTCTGGTGGTCTAGTTTTGACGATGTAGGTATTTTAAATATGAAGATAAATTGATATGTCGTGAGTTAAAAAAATGGGTGTGCGTTATAATGGCAGACAAATGGAAAGTTAGCGATGAACTTTGTGACCTACAATTTCGTGTAGACAGGTTAGAGGTCAAGTCGGAATGTTATTCATTTTTGGAAACTCCAGCATAGATGACTAAATAGTTGCAAACAGTAGGTAGTTTGTTTAAAACAACGAAACCAATAAGATTCATCTAAAGTTTGATCTAGTACAACTATGTCCGATTAAAAGCCACACAAGAATCAATATAGCTTTTCAAAACTTTTGTGTACCTTCACAGTATATTTTGGACACCAAAGACCACTGAGTAAAGGTGGAACCCCGCAGTGGGACAAACGCTACTGATGATGAAACAGTTAAGATTCCGGTTAAAACTGGTTTTAATAATGATAAGTTTGACATAACTGTCGAAGTGGATTAGTTACCAATCATGACAACTATTTATGAAAGCGTTAGTGATGAATCGATCGATCATCGTTAAGCTGTGCTAGATTTGGTCAATCTGAGAATATAGCTTTGACCTTCTGTCTGTCAATCATAGATGATAGCAAAATTGCATGGTGGATAGTAAAATAAAAGCTACTGTTAATTTAATTTTACAACATATTAATACCGTTGTATACAGGCCTAAACACGACGCTTGCATGTCATGCCCGCTTTGAACACTTGACCTTTAAGTAAAAACCTTTGCAACAACCTTATCAGACCAAACAAAGCGAACTTCGGTAAAAAACCGTAATTACTACATTAACCTGTTTCACACAAAAAAAAGAAAGCACAGAAACATTTAAAAACTTTATCAACTGTCAAATCTGACGTTTCGGCGGCCATTGTGAAGCATTACTGGCCAATAGCGGCGCTCACTTTGAATTTAGAATGTTTTCTTTTTCGAATTCAACTGGCCATTGTTTTCGGTTAGTATCTTTTTAACGATCTATTTTTAGTTGTATTGGAATTGTTGAGCGATTGTGAGGTTGCTGTTTTTTTTTAATAATTCAAAGCTAAGGCGTGAGAATAGTAGATTTTATTCTATAGGAAGAAATAACTACCTACGCACTTATAATCATTTCGTAAAACCTTTGACTTTAACTTCGAGTCAAGCAGCATTTTGATAGGTCTAATTGGCAAAATTCAGTGGCTATTAGACACGGAAAAAAGTTTTCTAGTTTTGGGGCTATTTAGTGAAGTAATTTTGCTCTTTAATGTCCAAAAAATAAGTAGCAACTTATTACGCAATGCTTAAAA
Organism: Helicoverpa zea x Helicoverpa armigera; assembly: GCA_033682625.1. Classification (NCBI taxonomy): domain Eukaryota; kingdom Metazoa; phylum Arthropoda; class Insecta; order Lepidoptera; family Noctuidae; genus Helicoverpa; species Helicoverpa zea x Helicoverpa armigera. Next base: position 594,077 of record JAWIIS010000056.1, on the reverse strand, counting down.
AAGGTCCCCATATTGCTGCTTACTTTAGCCAATAAGACCATATAGCCCTATTTCTCTCACGCAACATTTTATAGAGAACTTCGAAACGCCATCAAATTTTTATTAGTCCCCATAAAGACCGGCCCTTTTACCACATTTACTACTAAGCCAATTTCATCAAAATCACTACTATTACTTAGAAAAAATACATTTCTAAAAAATAAGGCCAAAGTTTTTATATTTTGATGGTTCAAAATTAGCCATCGTAACAAAAATAGGTCTAATTTTGAGTTAAAAAGTATTGTGAGAGCTAAAAGCTTTTTGTGCCGTCTCACCCTTCGGAGGAAATGCGGGGCAATTTTAAATCGTACGTACAGTCGGGTACAGTTGCTGTTAATAGTGTATTAGTGGTATTAGGTGAGTCTATTGTCTGTAGAATGTTTTTGAAGGCTGTATTTTTCAGAGGTAAATTTTGGTTTTCTGTAAATATGTTTTACTTATTGCAACGAGTTACCGTCATATCTACTCTATGTCTACATGAAATTAAGTTACATGATGTTATTTGTATCACTATGTCTATATCGCATTTTCTTTTGTTTTTGAGTCACATAATTGTAAGATATACTTAATTATTTCGTCTTATAAAATGCAATTGGCCAATGGTCGTTTTTGATATATTAAGTAATTAATTTTTCTAGAGATAACATTTTGTTATAGGAAAAATACTTTTGCTTAAATATTTTGATAACAAAATGCCATCTCTGTTTGACTGTACATCCTCACCCTTGAAGCAGCCGACAATATTTTGACAGGCGATTTTTGGGGCAGCGCGCGTCAAGTTAAAAGCTTTTTTTGAGAAACGTCGGCGAAAACACACACACTACAATTTTGCATAAGGCGACTTGCAAGATTTTTTACCCAGATAAAGGAAATTGGCCCTTGACTGTTTAAATGGCTCTTAAATTAGGAGCCCTTGCATGATATGGAATATTTTGATGATTTCCAATTGACTTAAGTGCTTAGATTGTAAAAAAATAAAATACAAAAAGGTGCATTTCAGAATCAAGGCTGATTTATTTAAATAAGTCTGAAAATTACTGTTATTTACAAAATATATATCTTTCTAGAGGTAAGTAGAAGGTACTTTCTAACTAGAACGAGTTTTCGTGTCATTCAATCTTGTATCACAAGTTCTTATTGGCAAGCATACCTATGTAAATAAAATGTTTTTAATTCACTTATAGACAAATTCAATTATAGCCGACATAACCGTCGGCTGAAATCGCTATTTTTTTTTCTTATTTATAACTTACCTTCTTAATTTATAAATATAGATTATAGATATATCTATTTATCTATCTATTAACTGTAGCAAATCTGTATAAAAAAGTCATATTGATTTTAATGAATTATCATAGTATGAATTTCACTGCTTCTCGAACACAGAATAGATATTAAGACAATAGAAAAGAAGGAAAATGGGTAGGTAATAGCCACGCAGACAGAAGTTATTTTAAATATTGCTTACCGTTCACAAACGTCAGATTTGCTGTCCAGGTACAGTTATGAACCCATTGCACTATTGTAATTGAAATCACAATAATTTACACATTAGCAATTTCAATCTACTGAATAACTTCTAAGTAACAAATCGACGGCTTCTCATACAATACTAAAGTATATTTAATCCATACATTTAACAATAATAAAGTCGGTAAGTTTAAAAACTTTTATCATCTGTCAATCTGACGTTTCGGCAGCCATTGTGAAAAGTAACTGGCCAATAGCGGCGCCCACTTTGAAATTCGAATGTTTTGTTTTTAGTGCGCCACTGTCCATTGTTTTCGGCCTGTATTTTTTTGTAGTCTATTTTTAAAGCGTCTATACTCTATGGGTACTTAGGTTGGTTGCTGATAGGTTTATCATAGGTTCGGTTCCAAAGTAAGTTTTAAAAGTTAATAATTTGGATATTTTTCCTTTACAACGGTGATGTTTACTCGTAAAAGCAGTCACAGAAAATACTGAAATCATTTTCGAATCAGGATTCTAATATCCAATATCCAGACAATATCTCTATTTTAGAATGAGAAAATGTCATTTTAAAACCAATAAAATATGAAATCTAATAAGCACTTTGTTTCTAAGTTGCGGTAGCTCATAGTTTCCCAGTAAATCTAAGTAGTTCTCCCACATTATTTTGGTTTCCGAAGCTCCGTGAAAATTGTAATGAATATTTGAATATTATGAACTACTTCACCACTCAATACTGAATGCTGATCACGGAAGATCGTGAGAACTCAATTACGAAGCATATTGTGAAACTACCCCCACGGTTTTAAAGTAAAGCGGTGGGTAGTATGCTCTACTTTGGAGTCTTGTTGGAAATGCTCTTGTTGGATTTGAATGAGGCATTTTTCAGTGTTTATTTTTATATCAATCTTTTAACTCTATGCTATGAATGAGGGTTTTCTAAAATGGCGTCCACGAGGTGGCAGCACCGAGTCGTCAGGTCCAGGTAACTGTCAAAGTGCTTATCTTTACTATGAATAGTGAACGATTTTAGTGTTTTTTTTATGTTATAATTAAAGCACTGCATTATTGTTTTACTATTGAGGTTGAGTAAATAAAAAAAACTAAATCATATTGTGTTAACAAATTTTTCAACAAGCTTTTCCTTAGTACCAGTGACTTTTGCACCCTCTCTCTTATCTCAATTTTTAGTTCGGAAACCTTATTCTGACCGTAGTCCATAATAAAATCAATAACACTTCCAATATAACAGAATTTCAATAAACAATAAGTTCGGACCCTACAATTCCATACTATTTGACAGCTGTTTGGACCTGACGCATACGAAGCGCCGCCTGGCGGCAGAAAAAGTATCGAAAACCCTCATTGTAAAAAAAACTGAATTATACAATTCAGTAATTTTTTTAAGTTTTTCTTGAAAGACTGCTGCTATAAAAAATACTTAAAAACTCAACCCTATTAATAAGAACTAGAATTCATTGAAAAACTCTTATTCATGGTCATAGATACCCATTTTGGTTAGTTATTATTGGTTAGATCATAACTGTAAGAGGCTCGAAAGAAAAAATGTAGGAAATGATTCTTGAATATTCATATATAACACAATATTCAGCAACTTTCGTCATTAGTAATGACACATTATAAATCAAATATCTTATCCAACTTAAAAGCAAGTAGAGCATACTCCATTCCGTATTTCCCATAGTGAATCGTATCGTCACCGTGTCGGATCGCGCTCGTGAGAACAGCGGCCGTGACGAACCGGACACGTGTCGGGTCCGTCACGTCGTACCGTACGCGGTTTTAATGAACTTTTATTGACTGCTAAATTGAGGAGGCGTGATGTAAAAATATATGTAATCCTACTAATATTATAAATGTGGACTAACAGCTAACAGTATGGATGTTTATCCTCTTTCACGCAAAAACTACTGAACGGAATTTGATGTGGCAGTTATTAGCTTTATCCTTATATGTGAATAGATTGCTTTTGACCCGGGTACGTAGTGATATAGTTTTCTCAGGAAGCGGATGAAACCGTTGGCAGAAGTTGAAAGCTAGTAGAAGCCAATAGGTAAATATAAACTGACTGATTTTAAGATTAGTTATTGAAAAGAAAAGTTCAGTCCTTTTTATAGATTGTGGTGGAATAGGTGTCATCATCCTCCGAGCCTTTTTCCCAACTATGTTGGGGTCGGCTTCCAGTCTAATCGGATGCAGCTGAGTAGGTACCAGTACTTTGGAGACGGCTGATAGGAGTAGTCGTAGAAAAACAAACTATAGGTACCACGATAGGTACTCTCTAGAGCGAGTAACATACAATTTCATAATTTACACCATCCATCACCATTTTATAAAGACCCCTAATAATTATATATTCTACTACTTCTATGTGTCTTCTTATACTAGCAAGGATAGGCAAGTTTCTTCATCCTTGAGCTGAAATCATCAGCTACACAGTTTCACACACTCATCAGAGAACAATGGGCGGTTGTTTTACACGTGAATACTATTAACTCGAATAGCTAATTGTAGGAAGTGTTACAACTTACAATGTATGTTGAAGTTAAGTGGTCAGTTTGCCGTTTGTTGAACTTTTTACCTATATAAAAATCCGTCATATATGCCTAGCCTTGGTTAGCTTCCAGTCGATCGGGATGCAGCTGAGAACCAGTATGTAACATGGAGTGACTGCCTATCTGAACCTTCTGGTAAGGCTTTCTGGCTGCTAACTATCCGTAACGATTGCCAAAGATGTTTAAATGACAGCCGGCCCTGCACCCACTACTTTGTCATGCCTTCCGAAACTCGTCATGAAAAACTGTACCCATAGTTTGGCGAGTAAAAATATGTAAAAACATACCTACTTCTATTGCTGACAATAAAAAAAATTACAAAATGGTCATCCATCAACGGACCAACCTCGCCAAACGAAACGTTGCTTGGCCAATCAATTGCTCCGTTTGCCTTAGATTTAGCCACGAGCTCGTCCAAAATTTTCTCTAATTACAGATTACAAATAGCCAGCAACATCCTGGCTGCATATGCATGACGTCACAACACTAGCATATGATAAATAACTGCGACTCATGCTACACTGCAGCGAGTTGTGGTAACTTCGTTGTGCTCCCCACCTTGTCGGGACACGGGTACACTGCCGGACAGTATTGTTGGGTCAGTGCGAAAACTTTTAACGGGTTGTCAAAAACATGTTTAGTAGAATTTAGGCTTATTTGTTGAAAATAGAGTATCTTGTTCTTTATATTTGAAATCTTGAGTTTTTGAGATCTTGGAGTATAAAGGACATGAAATGAAATTAGTTCCAGTATAGATTTCATTTAATAACACTTATACGGTTATCCCTTTCTTATGCCAGCAGAAACTTTAATTATAATCCGTGCTTAATAATACTGTAAGTGTAATTATAGGTATTCAAATTACCTGGCGTAAGTAATACAATACCGTTATTTAAATAAAATATTACGCTATCATAACTTGGGCTTTCTGCACACACAAGTTAAGATGTTAATCCATACTACTGCAAGTTTGGTTAAAAATATTTTAACGTTTTAGCTCACACACTCATTTACCCACCTACAACAAAAGGACACCCAATAATAATCAATAGACAATATAATAGTCAAACACAAAACATTTCCCTCACCCACTACCTCTGCACGCGAGTGTACGCAAGGGGCGCACCTTCAATTTGCCTAAAAGCATCGCGGACGGCGCCGGGCGACGCGCTAGTGTAATAAATTGAATAATAACTACCTACTTTGATGTATTGTAGCGATTCTGATGCTGTTCTGATGACATATAATAACCTAGTAGTTTTATTTACTTCTGTTTTATGTATTTGAATAGGTACCTATCTATTTTGTTGAAGATATATTGGGTTGCCCGGGTAAATGGGTTGATGAAGTCAGGTAGGCAGTCGCTCCTTGTAAAACACTGGTACTCAGCTGCACCCGGTTAGACTTTAAGTCTACCCCAAAATATGTAGTTGGGAAAAGGTTCGGGAGATGATATTGATGTATAATAGGGCGAAAATTAAGTGTGTTAGTAGTAAGTTTTCACGTGGAAACTACAGAATGGATTTTTGAGAAACTTGGCAATAATATGACTTCGTTATTAGATTAACATAAATGCTAGGACTTTTTATCCAGGTGGGGGAAGTAGTTCATTCGAGACCCAGACGACATTGAAAGTGGAAGATAACTAGTTGGCTTTCTGGAGAAAAGGCGATTAATCGAAGTTGTAAAGTATAAAAATCTATATTTCTAGAGATTTTTCAATAAAACCAAACTCCTTATGTTAATCTCTAAATTGAAAACTGCAAGACGGCAAACAAACAATATTAATGTAAATACCCAAAGAAAACAGGATTGTCGTATTAGTATGTATGGGTAGGGTGACCAGGCATGTGGGGTAGTTGAGAGTAATCTTAGCGGTGCATTCATAATCTCATGCATGTTTACTGTTTGGTCACCCTAGGAATGTGACGGATTTGGGTAGGTGACTACTATTTCTTCAAGTATTTATGATAACATACGAGTCTTAGTTAAACCACCTTAGGCCCAAGTTCAACGAAAAAATAAACCTTTGTTTTTCTTAAAATAACGATTGCTTTGAAATTGAACGTGAAACTTCATCGTTAGCAGTTGTTTTCATAAAACTAATGTTGTAAGTGAACTTGGGCCTTAGAATAAGTGGGATCCTACAACATTAAAATGAAAACCAATCATTTAAATGAAAAAAAAACGTAAAACTGTCTTAGACAACGACACGTGTTCACTAGTTTTACGAAATCTTTTTATAAGATTCGTGATTTTTTTCACCCTCAAATCCTTAAATTAGCTACACAAATTCTTCACCATTACAATCCGTCCCTGCAGCTTATTACGTGCAGTTCACAATCAATTTACTTAATGCAACGCGTTTTCCACCGCGAGCCTGGTGCAGTTGCAGTGTTACCAATGTGGTAGAATGTATTAACTTTTATGAATAGTGGTGAAGAAGAGAGGCAGGCTTTTATTTATTTATTTTAGTATTATTTTAGGTATAATGTAGATAAGTACATAAGAAGCAATATTATGAAATAGTACAAAGGTGTTGTTTGTTATTGCTACTGAAATCTCTTCTTGCAGAGGGTTAGACTTATTTTGGCATAGATAAAGTATGTAAATAAATCGTTAAAAAATCTTTAGGCTTTTTAATTCAACTGAATCATTTTTTAAATCTTAATTTTTGGCTCGTTTACTTGTATAATTTTAAAGTCTGAGTTTAGAAACAAATTGAGGCCTTTTAGTCATCATTCACTTTTCTTTGGACTGTGGAAGGAAAAATACATATATATCTTGCCTCTCTATCGCATAACAAAAATAACATATTTCTAATACCACCACACATGGTCATAAATCGGCTCAGCGCGATGACAGATCGGCAGCTAAGCCACGGTCGGGGGTTCGATCCCCGAGTCATACATATTTATTTATTTCCTTTAAGTACTATGACAAACTATTAATGGTGGTTACTTTAATTAATGCAGTCGATTTATTGGGTTTCAATGCTGATACAAAATATTGATACTTATATTTATTTGTTGAATTTATATTTATGTAGGTACCTAATATGACAAACTGCAGCAATTATCTAAGAATACTAATATAATAAAGGCTCTGAAAATACTGAACCGATTTGAAAAATACTTTCACTGTTGGATAGCTTGACTTGAGCTTGACTTGTTGGACACGGGTAAAAACGCGGGAAAACAACTAGTTGTAGTATGAAGTCCACCTCACGTTAAATCTTAAAAATCTCATAAATCCCAAAGTTAAACTCAAGACTGGCTTATCCCCTTTTACTGTAAAGAAATACCACTAAAACATCCCCTTTTAAACAAAGATTTGATCCGGAACATAGATCATCCCCGCAGCGGAAACGGAAGTATTCGAGCATAGATTTATCATCCAGAAAAAATACGCTTGTCAAGTATAACCGCCATTTTGGTAATGGCGGAAACTCCCGCCAATTTTAATTCAATATGGCGCCGGCCATAGATAATATTAGTTTTATTTATGAAATATTTTTATTTTCGGATGATTTATTTATAGGATTCTGTTTTTTGTATAAATAGTACCAATTTAAGTATCTAAATAGGTTAATACTATTTTCCTTACTTTGAGTACTATGAAGTATGTACTTACAAGATGTTTTATGTAAAGGAAGAAGTTTTTTGCTTATGGTTTGTTTAAATTATCATCATGAAAAACTGACGAACTGACTTTTTGACAACAACTTGAAAAAGTAACAAAATTAACTTATCGAACCCTACGTTCTGTTTAAATAAATTCGAAGGTAGGTGAATCTAAGCCTACTGTCATCGGCTAATTAAGAAAGAAGGATATTTAATAAAAATAAAGTCAAGTGCAACATGCGTCTAAATAATTAACAAGGTGAATCACCTTTGACTAAGTAAGCTCTGTTGTAGCGGCCTTAAATTTTTCTGACCTTCTCAATTATTTCGATAGCAGCAGCAGACCACCACCACCACAGTCAGACAAGACTGGTTGTCAGACTTTCTCGCTTCGGAATAAAAATGTAAAAATTACTCTCACTATCTCCAACCATATTATATGAGAATCTCCTAACCTACCTTCTTTTAAAATATCAACACCATTACCATTTCCAAAAGGCATCCTACATTAAAAACCGCGACCCTCACGCGTGACGCCCACAATAGGCCACATTACATCGCACGCGCCGCGCCGACGCCGCACGTCTGTCGTACCGTGCCGCATGCATGCCGCACGCCGCTCATTACGATGTTTTGTGTTGATTAGATTAATGTACCCACCGGCTTTTAGGGTAGATAGTGATGCTAGGAATTTAGAGTATTCGATAGTGTAGAAAAAGTAGAAAAAAAATGATAGGGTTTGTTGTAGAGAAATAGATGATGTGTATAATCAAGTTAGTGCACCAATTCTTTAATAATCGACAATTTAAGTTTCCATTTCTCGAGTAAAAGTTCGTATCTTCCAACCCATACACACTTCCACACTAATAATAGTAAAGCTGAAAAGTTTGTTTATTTATTTGAGTGAAAGAGCTTATCTCGGATCTTACTAGTCCCATTTGAATCATTATTTTGGTATTACATATCTAGCCTACATATGTATCAAAGAAGGCTATAGGCTATTTTTTATCAGAGTGAAGCCGATGGCGGAAGCTGGTGTATTTGCTTACTAGCATCTACATGCAAAGACATAGTCTAATCTGAAAATCTAACAACATAGGTACTACAACAGCAACAAGAATCAAATGCACCAATACAAATTTTAATTCAATGAAACCCCTCACTACATTACCCTAAAACACATCGGAAGTATCGGGGTGTGTTCCAAAGTTATTTTATTTTATTACCCGACTGCGCAGAGCGAGGGTTATGACAGGATTCCTGATGACAATATGTGACCGCACGCGTCGACTAATGCTTCCGTTACGGATAGCTGATCAACTAATTGTTTGGATGGTGTTTTTTGTGCCAAAGATATTAACGTTTTATTGTTATGCTGATACAAAATGGAGGATAATTGTTCTTACTTTTCTATATAAAATTTAAATATTGCACATAAAGTTTTAAAATGATCATATTCTTCTATTGCAATTTGTACTTAGAAGTTAAGTGTTTGAAAGAAAAAGATAAAAATGGATGGAAAGACAAATCAAAAAAAAATATAAGTTGATTCTTCTGCCATTACGATGCCATACTATTATCTAGGTAGACCGCAACTAACTATACAGTATTTTTATTTGACACATGGATTTGCGTGACATACCTGGCAGGTGATACTACAGCTAAAAATAAACATTACAAAAAGCAATCAGCACCTAGATTTTAGCGATAAACGAAACTAAAATCATGACAATGAGACGGAAGCGACCTAAGATTCACCCCTGCGGCACACCCCATCTACACCGTACATTTTAATCAAAAAATCTATGGGTGTGAAGCCCAAATAAACAGGGGAATACTTTCCCATAACGATAATGAAAACAACTGGAAAATATAACAAAAAACATGATTTTTTTGTATGTATTTAGCGCGTGCGAGTTAATCAAACGCATCGGTCAGGAAATAGATTTGGTAAACAATTACTGTGATTGCGTGGCGTTGTGATTTTTGTGATGACTTTAGATATAATTGTTTATGGGGTGGGTTGTGTTTTTGTGTAAAAGGGACTATTTTTGTCGTGCATTGCTAAGTTGAAATAAAGTTACTCAGGTCTGTTGAAATCATGTTAAATAATACGTCTGTATATAACATTATTTAACGAAACGACGACATAACATTAATTTGAATAAGTAGCTAGAACTGATCCGTCCTATGTAATGATTTAAAGTATTCAAATCTTTAGTAAGGTTTTACGGTGGTCGGACATATCAAAAACCATCTACTTAGGTATGGTCAGATTTTAAGCTTATAAAAATAATTATTGAGATATCTGACAATTGCAAGAAAAAAAAACTGAATATGTTCAAAATTAACTCCGAGCTTTTAATAACATAATTCAATAAATCCTTTAAATAAATTTGAATAATGAAACCGAATGGATCGTAATATAATAAGGTACACAATGAGCGCAATGAGGCGAGCTGAGCGCGATCGTGCATATGGCAAATAGTGTGCTGTTGTATGTAGTTGTGAATAGTCTTGATACTTTGATGTGGTAGACAGAACGTTGTTGGGTTTTGTGATGGGTATAACGTTTGAAATGGAAGACTGTTTAGTAAGAAGAATGTATTGTTGTAATAAAACAGTAAAGTGTAGCTCATTTCTTAACATAGGATTCTTTAAAGTACTTACAGTATATTTTTGTAAAAATTTTACAAAATGCATGGTTTGAACTACTTCTTAATCTTCTAGTAATCTAAAAATGAGTAATTTTACGTAGGTATACGACATCTAAACATAGATAATTACAATTTGTTTGGAAAATAATGTAGCAAAACTACTAATCGATTTAAGTTACTTAAAATATGTTAAATACAAAATAAAAATTGATGTTCAACACGAGTATCAAAACCTCTCAGCCACGCTACACCCACCCCGCTTCAACAAAGGGGTACATTTGACTGACAACTAAATGAATATTTTTTAACACATTTAAATATTAATTATATTATAATCCATTCAAAACACTAGGCTTAATACGCGAAATATGTACTATTGTATGCAACGTTGTGCATTTTGTTGAGTGCTGCGAAATCATTTATTCAGAGGTGAAAGGGTGAAACAAGTGCTTTGTTGTACCTATTTTCTGTTTATTATATCTATTTGAATATGCATTTTTATTTATAAAGTAATTTTATGATAAAAGTAAATACAATGGTCCTTTTGATATTCTTTCAATATTTTATACTCAGAACTATAGGATAAGAATTGGTGCAAATTACAGTTCAGTCTAACAAAACCACCGGAAACTCCAAAAAAATATTGTGAATGGACTTTTGTCGCATGGTTTTATGATTAATCATGGTAAAAAAGATACTTAACAAGCATTGGTTCAAGTTTTGCAATTCTTACTACTTACTAGGGCATGCAATTTCGGTAAAACAAAATTTACCGGTAAAAATTCGGTAATAAAAATATTTTTACCGGTAAACCGGTAAAACGGTAATTTTTGTATTTTTTTTTAATGTGATATTATAACAATAAGATTGGGTAGTCTTCAAGCAAAAACTAAATAAATATGCAAAGTATAAGGTGGTAAACGTTTTTTGTGACGTGGGCCGTAACAAAAAACATGTCAGTACCATCCGTACGCGATGTCGCCGACAAAATGCAAGAGAAACGGCTACGATGGTACGGACATGCAAAAAGGAGTGACACCTGAGGACATCGGCATTGTGAATGTGATACTCAATCTCAATATACCCGGTGAAAGGCGCAAAGGCAGGCCGAAACCGTGGTGGTTGAGTGTCGTAATGAATGACATGAAAATCTGCGAACTCGAAGAGGAAGATGTCTATTCAGGAGGATAGAGCGAAGTGGAAGAAAGAAGATACGGAAAGCCGACCCCGTCACAAGACGGGATAAACTCTAAGAATTACCGTAAAAAAATATATTTTTCATTGAAGTGAAAGCCCTTTTTTATAGTAAATCATCAAATGACAGACTCTTTCTGTCTAAAACCCATGTTTTTATGTAGGCGTTTTATGGACCAGGGTCGCTGTAACTCTTTCGAACAATCCCGCGTTTCCTGACAAGACAAATCCTGGGTTTACTGACATTTCCCTGAGCAGCCCGTGGAACAACGCGCGCCGCTGACACCGGTCTGTCTTCCGGTTGTCTATGCAGACGGTGGAACGATGAGCCACCCAAACTCACCGCCCACAGACCGACGCCTATGGTGGCCGGGAGTCGTCTCTCGACCCTTGGCGCCCGTCCACTACAACGGCTGGGATGAGAGGTGCTACTCGCAGTCGCTCCGCCGTCTCCTTCTCGAGCATGACTGATTCGCAGAAGGAAGCGACGGCTTCCCATTCCCTCCAGCTCCGGACCATGGCTTGAACCAGGGAAGGGCGCGAAAGGTCGCCGCTGCCTATTGGCTCGACGACGACACGGCGGTACCCTTCCCAGGCAGTGCACACCTGGACTGTGTGCTCCACCGTGTCAGAGCTGTTCGCATGGTGGTGAAGTAAAAGCCCTTGCTCAGTAAGGTCATAGAGTAGGTAAAATAAGAATTAGCTACATTTGTACCTAGTATGAGCTGACAGCTATGAGGAAAAACAGAATAACCGAATGAATACAATTTGTTTAGATTTTATAAATTAAGATGAGAAAGAAGATTTGTATCTAACCTAGAGATAGTTAAGGACACACAAGTTTACTTTCCTAAAAAACAGCAACTTAAACACTCTTACAATACGTAATGTATGCAACATTACATTATATTCAGGCTACATAACAAAGATTTGACGTTAAATGAACAATTGCTATATTTTATCACAAAAACGTAAAAACCGGTAAATTACCGGTTTCCTATTATTTTTACCGGTAATTTAAAACTCGCAAAAATGGGCGATTTACCGGTAAAAACGAAACCGGTTAACCGGTATTGCATGCCCTACTACTTACACTATAATCCAATTAAAAATACCATTTACCATTAGGTACTCTTATTAGTAAAAAACTATCAAACCACATAAACCCCAATACAATGACTGTCGACATTCATAACTAGATCAGACAGTAATCAATATCAATATTCCAGTGACGTGTAATATTTTTTAGCAATCAGAACGCATATGTGATGATACGGCAACTTTTAACGACGGAGGGAGTTTTCATTTTTGTGTATTATGAACTGGTTATAGTAAAATTACTTGTACAAGTCGTTAAATTGGACATTGATTGGCAATGCATATGTAATTCCTTTTAGTTATAGTTTTTTTGGGGTTGGCTTCCAGTCTAATGCAGCTAAGAAGGATTAGTGTTACATGGAGCGTTCATTATTGAGTACTAGCGGTCCACCGTAGGTCTACTCGCGTACTGGAAAAACTACTTCTTATACCCTGACAATAAGAAGACTGTATGTTAGTCTGACATATCGGCTATATGACGTTCAAGTTTTATCAAAATCCTTTGAATCATGCGCACATTAAGAAGTACGCACATACATACTTCCAAATGATCATCATCCCACTTCCCTCTAGATTAAGATTTCTATTAATAAATCCATTACTATACCTAGGGCTGCCATCCGTCCGGGTTTCCCCGGATTTGTCCTCGTTTGGAGGCCGTCCGGGCGGGGTTTCAAGAAAGGTTTCATGTAAGGAAGCACCTAACTGTACCTGAAGACCAGTTTCTCTCACTAACCACCGTCAAAATCCCCAACAGGATCTTCATACCATAAACCATTCACAAAGTATCCTAAAGTACCTACTTAAAAATGTAAAATTTCCGGTTCAAGAGGTACCAGAGGTACGGGCAATTTTTTGCCAAAATTCGTCTCCTAAGTAGTCATGTCGGTTTGGTAGACGGTGAAAAAACTCCGGCGCGTGTCTCTAAGATTTATTACTCTTTTCGAAATGTCTTGAAGGGCTAAGAGTTAATAGTTTTTGTTTTTGACCATGTGGTGACTTGTTTTTGACTGCATTAAGATGAAGATGCGTTTGTGTCGGCTCTATGGTTAGGTGATGCTTTTTTGAGAAAATGGTAATTTTTTATATGAATTTATGTTTAGTCTGGGGAGTCTAAATTAGATAATTTTTATGTCCGATTTGGTGTCAAAGTGTAGTTTTGTTGTTTACAATTTTATTATACTTAGGTAGGGACCTTCTCACTTTTACCTGCTAGTAAACTAAAAATTGGTTCATCAATCGATAAAATTCAAAACATGCCTCAAATAAACGTAGGTAGGTACCTAGATAGTCGAACGCTGAGAGCGGCTAATGCTAGAATTATCTTCTAACCTAACCAATGTTGCCAGAATTTATTGTTTCATAGGAATGTATGTAGCAAATAAAAGATTAACTTATCAAACACTATAGTATTCCGATATTTTTCCTAGGAAAACGAACCCTTTTTCCAGCGTATCCTTATCATAATGGAAAGCCATACATCGAATGATAAAGCAGTTTTATAGATGAGTGGACAAATAGAGGCAAACAAGTTTATCGGGTATCGTAATTGTGGGTTATCTAAATAAAGCAAATATTTGTGAAGCCACTGCATTAACGATAGCACTGCCATATGGTAATAGCATTTGTTTTGATGTGTGAAATGTGTTTATTGACTGTCCTTTGAGCAATGAAGAAATCTGCCTAGCTTTTCTCTGCAATGTAGGTGTCGGCTTCCAGTCCTGTTTTACATGAAGCTATTCTTTATGTGACCTCCATAATCCAGCTATCCATAGCATAGCACTTTATATTGATTGAAGTCATCAAATTACCCTCCCGTTGCTTTGAGTGCAGTGTGAGGGAGTGTCAGACTCTTACTGACTAAAACCAATCATGTTCCTCCTTCGCCCTTTATGTACCAAGACCGAGGAACTATTTCGAACAATCCCACAGTCCAGTTAAGTACAACTCTCCTCAAAATCATATCTAACACTGAAATGAATTCTCAAATTGGACCAGTAGTTACGGCTTGCGCGTTCAAGCAAACAAAATAACTCTTCAGCTTTTTAAGGCCAGGTATTCCCAATTTTACGTCACTTTGATTTAATAATAAACAAAGAATACGTGGTTTTTTAAATAAAATAAAAAAACTTGTTCTAGTTCACTCTATGTACTTTGACAATTTGTGGTTCAAAACACGATATCGAAAACTTCACTCGATCAAAAAAAAAGCCGAAAAATAGACTTAATCGACATTTTTTTCTTGTTTTACTCAAAGCTTATAAATGTTTTACTACTAAAAACCATATCTAAAAAAAGTTAATAACGTAGAGAAAATTTATTTGTGATTACATTTTGCAAAATAGGTTAATTATTTTAATAATAAAATATTATATAACACAGCGGCTCGCGCTCGTCACTTCAGTCGCCCGCTAGGCCTTGTCGAGGTGAGACCTGTGTCCCTTTTTCAAGCGCGCGGCTATCTATTCGTTTTTGTTAGTGCACAGAAGTATGGGAAATAAAAATAAACACAAGAAAGTAGCCAGGTGCAAAGTCCGGAAGGTTAGACGAGAAATCAGGTAAGTTTGTTTACAATTTTATTTATTCACGTAGGTACCTACTAATATTATCTAAATACTTATTCGTCTTTTGATTTATTTACCTTTACTTTCAAAACCTGTCCATCATTTCTAAGAAATAGCAATAAGAGTGCGCTTCTTACCTCTATTTAGAATTAGATACCTAGGTAGATCTGTACTATCGTAATAACAATAGAAGTGCAGCGCGCGCCGCCGCGCCACAAAATACATAGGTACAGAAGTCAATCTACACACAAAGCGCGTTCGAGTCACGCAGACATAGGTGTCTATGTGTGCGTGTTCACAGACGCGCTGTCTCAAAACAACTCAAAACTGCGAGCGCGGCTGCCGTTTTCTTGAGATACGCGTGTCACACACAAGGTAGATAAATGTGCACGCGTTGTGCAACAAAAGAAAAAGTAATAATGGAACAACAAAAAAAGTCGTATTATATGTAATCATTTTTCAGTGGACGGTTGTTTTCATACAACAATAAACAGTGAACTGTCGTTTTTTAGCCTGCCGGTTGATTCAGAGAGGTACCTAAGTACCTACATATAGTATGTACCTACTTATTTTACCATATTTCGTTGGTTCGTTTAATAAACGCAGTAGGTACAAGCAGGTGGGTAGGTAAGCGCCCCGGCGGCCTCTGGCCCAATGCCGTAATAAGTTTTGTAAGTCGACCCAGGCGAACCTGCCTACTATATTTACAAACATAGGTAGGTAGATGCAAAAATACACACTTTTGCATTTATAATATTAGTAGGAAATGAGGGATCTCTGTTCCTTTCTGCAAACATATGTAGGTACCTACCGACACCGACATTGAAGTCTCAAGGACAGAAATTTTATTTCACCAATACCCAGATATTACATAGTAGAACCATAACAGTAGAATAACTGGATAACGTTTTCATGAACATTTCTTTATTGTTGCAGTGCATCAAAAACACGACTCAGAGGAATGTACGTGTCAAAAAAAAATACAAATATAAAGTAAGTATCTAGTAGGTATACCTATCGCAAGGCAAAATGGTACCAACTCCAAACGAAAAGGCATCTACACAAACATCTTCGTACAATTACTCACGAGACGACGGGCATTTGTATGAGATAGTTTGTTTGTTATTTTGAGTTCAATGTGTGCGTGTGTATATCGCACGTTGTAAAGACCTCCTTTTGTACTTATGTAGGTATATTATTATATTTATTTTGTGTACCTATTCTACAAGTCTATGGATGTAATCTATGGATAAATTTATTATTGCATTTGAGTGCAGAATTTGAACTAATTTTATTCATTGCTTCAGAAATCGTAATAGAATGGTCTTTTTTCAGACACCAAGAAACAATGGCAAGCGCCTGTCCAAGTGAAGTTGATAACACCGACAACTCTCTTGTGACACTTGATCCTGTTGATGCGCAAGCGCAACCCACTTTGTAAGATTTTTTTACTAATTATAACTATTATAACTAATATTATAAATGTGAAAGTAACTCTGTCTGTCTGTCTTTTCTTCACGCCTAAACTACTGAACCGATTTGTGTGAAATTTGGTACAGACATAGTTTGGAACTTGAGAAAGGACATAGGATAGTTTTTATTTAAAAAAAATATATATAAAAATAAAAAACAAAATTTATTCCGGACATATAGCGCGATCTATTGGTCAAACCAAAAATATGCCGGAAGTCACTATTCCATGCGAACGAAGTCGCGGGCAAAAGCTAGTTATTTTATAAATGCATTTGAGTGCAGAATTTGAACTGATTTTATTTATTGCTTCAGAAATCGTAATAGAATGGTCTTTTTTCAGACACCAAGAAACAATGGCAAGCGCCTGTCCAAGTGAAGTTGATAACACCGACAACTCTCTTGTGACACTTGATCCTGTTGATGCGCAAGCGCAACCCACTTTGTAAGATTTTTTTTATTAATTATAAAATAAATTCCCTCATAATTTATCCTTATGTAATTATAATAAGGTCCCACTGCTGGGTAAATATCACCCCCATACTCTTTCACTATATATTTATATTCCATGTATTTTTTAATGATTTTGGAAAATGTGGTAGAATATAATTTAATTTATTTAAGCATTTTGGAAGACTAACAACCAAAACAGACAGTAATAAGTTTCGTTTGAAAATTAACCAAGCTAAAATTGAAACCTCTGTATTCATGTAAGAATAGAGTTGCTAGTCTAAAGTCAACCCGTGAGTTTATTTGTATATCTTATAAAAGCCTAATTATTTTTCATTCATTGTTTCAGTGGAACGGAAGATATTCATAACACATTTATTGTGGAAGAAGAGGCTAGAAATCAAGATGATTTTCGTCCTGTTATAGGACGTCGAATCGTTGATATAAATTTCCTTCTTAAAGAACTGCAAGAAAAAGGGCGACATAATAATTTATTCGATTGCAAGATGAGTAATTTTCGTTTAATCAGCGAAAGAAGTCTAGGGCTTATCTCTGTTTTTAAATTCCAATGCAATATGTGTCAAGAAACTTGTCTGATCCATTCTGAAGATAACAAGGATTCACAGCAAGTAAATTTAAATATAGCTGCAACCACGGGAATCATAGCTTCCGGCATTGGATACTCTACATTTGAGGAATTATGTTCGTCCATGAATATACCGACATTTTCTTCAAAATATTATTTAAAGTTGCAAAATGAGGTTTATGCAAAATGGGAGAAAACTGCTAGTGAGTCTTTAGCGGCTGCTGCAGCAAAAGAAAAAGAAATAGCGCTCGCAGAAGGAAGAACAAAGAACGGTTACCCCGTCATTGACGTATATGTTGATGGCTCATGGTGTACAAGGTCTTACGGAACAAATTATAAATCTACATCGGGTACGGCAGCAATAATTGGCAGAAAGACTGGCCAAGTTCTATATCTTGGAGTAAAAAATAAATATTGCCTGGTGTGTGCCAGAGCCGCTAACAGAAAGGTCGATCCGAAACAGCATATCTGTTTCAAAAACTACACAGGTTCTTCAAGCTCAATGGAAACTCAAATTATAGTCGAAGGATTTAAATCCTCGATTTCAATGTATGGACTTATATACGGCAGAATGATAGGAGATGGTGATGCTTCAACCTACGCTAAAATTCTCAACGCCAAACCGTATGAAAATCAGAATTTGACGGTTGAAAAAATCGAGTGCCGGAATCATATCTTGCGTAATTTCTGCAAAAAGTTACGTGGACTTACCACAGAAACTAAATATATGTTGGCACATCGGAAAACGCTGACCAATGTAAAAATAATGTCAATGCGAAAAGCAATTGTAAATTCCATAAAATATAATAAAAGTTCACAGAATCATAGGCATGTAGCTACATCGTTACTACATAATGATATAATTAACTCTTTGGCACATGCTTATGGTGATCACAGAATGTGTCAGAGTTACTTCTGTGACAAAAAAAACAATTACAATGAGGAGTTTAAAAAAATCCAAAATTCGACGTTTGCCTTTAGATTAAATGCAATTATTTCCAACGTTGCTGCGAAATCGCGAAGTCTAATAGAAGACGTAGACACTAATACCGTCGAGTGCTTCAATAATGTCATAGCTAAATTTATTGGGGGAAAAAGAACAAATTTTGCATTAAAAGGAGGTTACCAAGGCCGTTGTCACGCTGCAGCAGTTTCGTTTAACACGAAAGCTGCTCTTTCCACTGTACAAAAAGCTTTTACCGAAAAAAGCCCTAGCGGAAAAGTGGAGGAAGTAGAGAAGAAAAGAGCTCTGAAACGAAAATACAACGTTGAGCATCCCACAAAAAAAAAGAGGAAATTAAGAGAGACACGTAACCAAAATGATTATGGGCCAGCTTCTTCAGCGCCAGACATGACAGAATCTCAAATGGAGCAAGCCAAAAATGAATACATAGAAAATTTAAAAAAACTTACGTCTGATCGAAATTCTATAGAAAGATCCACAGTTTTGCAAAGAGATAGTAGCGAGTGGCTAGAGATAAGGCAGAAGCTTATAACAGCATCTAACTTTGGCTCCATATGTAAGCGGAAGTTGTCATCCAGTACAGCTCCGTTAGTTAAAAATATATTATATAAAAATAATTTGTCTCATGTTGCATCAATAGCCCATGGTATGGAAAATGAACATCAGGCGCTGCTGCAATTACAGCGACAAGAAAATGTTAATATTTTGCCCTGTGGATTATTTATTGACGAATCCCACTGTTATATGGGGGCCACGCCTGACGGGTTGATTGGGAATGATACGATTGTTGAAATTAAGTGTCCAATAACAGCATCAAAACAAGGTTTGACGAAGGCTATTGAAGAAAATAAAATTCAAATAATAAAATATAATAAAAAAACTAAAACAAAAACCGTAAAAAAAAACAGTAATTGGTTCTACCAAATCCAAGGACAACTTCATATCACAGGACGGCGTGTGTGTCTCCTTGGGATCTGGGCAGGAGAGAATGAGCCAATCTACATAGAGCGCATCGAAAAAGATGACGAGTTCTGGAAGAAAAACATGGAGCCAAAGCTGGTACAATTTTATTTGAAATGCTTGCTACCAGAATTAGTAGACAGCAGACACGAACGTGGTATGCCCATTAGAGATCTGACATTGCAAGACAAAGAAAACGTGCAGCCCAATACAAACACTTCGCCATCATTGTGTGAACCACAAGCGGGTCCAAGCTCACGCGTGATCAATATTGATCACTATTGAATTAGATATTGATTTCCTTCAATATTTACAAAGTACTCAAAATGTTGATTTACAAATAAGTCATTTTGTGTTTATTATTTCATCTTATATTAAAAATCATTTATTAATTCCATATTGTTTTTTTTTTACCCACTTTAAGAAAAAGGAGGAGATTATCTTGCTTGAATGAAAAACATTTTAGTTCAGAAAAAAAAAACTGACATAGAAATAAAAACACGACAAAGAGCAAAGTAATAATTTCTGTGTCTAAGAAGGTAAAACAGAACTAAAAACATCGACTTCCGAAATTACTATTTTACAATTTGCAGTGTTTATATTTTATGTCGTTTGATTTTTTTTGTAACAAGTGTTTTTCACTCAACCATAAACACACCATACTAAGAAATGTTATGTACTGACACCACTTGCCTTCACGCACACATTCACACCGTGTTTTTACACTCGATAACCACAACTGAAGCGCGTGAGATACACTATAATAAACTAAAATGTCGAATGATTGAATAAAATGTATGTACAAAACCTATTCTAATTCATTTTCGGCCTTTAAGATTACTACGTATGTAATAAATCAAGAATAATGGATCAACTCGACTAGTTTATTATTTTTTATAACAAATTAATGAAATAAGTTGACCTACTGCATAAACGACCCGTTTATCTGTACTGTGACACTTCGCCGCTCGGCGTTGGGTTCATCTAAGTTCACACTCGCGATGTAAGCGCGCGGCTCACGTCGCGCAAAGATTCGTAGCGTTAAATGCCTACTTTGCTTGGTCTACCTGGCCTTAATATTAGTATCTACATAAAGATATTACGCAATAATCAATATGGTAACCAATCAACAGTTTCTCACGCCTGGCCTGGTAGCAACCTCATAAACTCAATCACGACACATGTTTGTAGAACAAAGAATTCATTCAATAATTGTCAAGTGCTTTAAGATGGGACGGTAGAGATGTATAGCTACTTACCTACATATTTAGATACTTATATTATAACTGTGACATAGTTTAGTAGGTAAGTAGGAATTTACGAAGTTAAGAGTATCTTCATGAAGAGAAGACAATGACTTATGATAATGCTGGCTGACACTGAAATGGACTTTCAGGGCTTTACTAGACCAGGTTTCCAATATTTCAGAGATATGAAAAAGAAAATTGACAGAACCGAGTAATTATAATAATACCAAGTAATTATCTGTCTAGCCTTTACCTAACTACGTTGATGTCAGCTTCCAGACTAAACAGATGACTATCATCTTTTAATATGGAGCGACTACCTATCTGACCTACACAGTCCAATCATCCGGGCAAACCGATAGGTATCTCTTGGTAAGACTAGTTGTCAGACCTTCTGACTTCTAGCTACCCATAACGACTGCCAAAGATGCGAAATAAATAATAGTACGGCATTTAGGCATTTCACGTAGAACCTTCCGAGACCCATCCATAGACCAACCGCGTCATTGCTTAACCTTAAGATCAATCACCCCGCAAGCCGTAACTTAGCCACGAGCAATGATACCAGTAAACATCTCGACTCGGGAATCGAACTCCATACATACCAAATCACACGAACTGCCACATATCTTCCACTACATGCATCTGAATATTTACACCACTACTTAAGGAAACAAACGCCAATTTTACCTGCATTATAAAATACACCTTATGTTCTAAGACATAAGGTTCATATTAGCTTGTGGTATGTGCAGTTAAGTCTCTTTAATATATCACGCTGATAAGGCGAGCCTCACATTACACGATCAGTGATAACGCTAGGCGCACACTTAGTCCGTCGTTTTGTAAACATACAGTTTATCTTTCACGTTTCGATAATACTTATCCGATTTGAGCGAAGTAGGGTTATGATTTGTATTACGACAATGATGTTGAGGGATTTAAATAATGTGTGTTTTTGTGGGTAGGAACTGGTTTGGTTTTGTATGTTGAGAGCAATGCCGATGAGTAATTGGTTATTCCAAAGATGCAGAGTCGATTCTCGGATGGATCACACATTTTAGTCTACGATCAAAATTCAAAATCTATTGCAATGTGCAAGTATATGTGATTATGCGTCGTCTTTTCAGCTTTCTGTGGCTGTCAGCAACACTAAAAGTGTAGGCTATATTCTCTTCGCATACAGAGAAGGAATAAGCGTTAACGACTACGCTTGCAAAAGGCGAATTGGCGACTTGGCGATATTTTCCTTTGCATTCGCTCAATCATTTGTGTACCAAGGCACACTTAGAAAGAACATATATAACATACAAAAGTTACATATGACTACGTACTTGAGAGGCTGTGGTACTTGCCTGACCTAGAATTGAACACAGACCCGTAGTTGAGAGGCTGTGGCTTGAACCACTAGGCCACCACAACTTCTTTGAAACTTTACTTTGAGCAGTAAAGTCCCATTTTAAAAAGTATCTTTGCATTTTTTTACGGTTCTTCTACATGAAATCTCTTTGGAACGGTGAAATTAGCTTCACTTTTCATAAAACCCTGTTTTAAATATATTTGACACAAACATTTTGACCGTAAATGATTCTAATAAGTCATGGTCAAGACTTAGAATCCTTCAAAACTCACCACAATAGCCCCCTATTCTTTCAATACGTTAAACATACTAAAACGGGTTACCAACTTAGAATTTAAGACATACAGACGAAGGTTTAGTTTTATTAGTACCAGAGATATCGGCCGTTCGGTCCGTAAAATTTATTTGGCCGATAACCGCGACGCCATCCCGGAATGTCGTCTGTCCGTCTGTCCTTTAGTCAGTAGTTTTATTGTTACAAACCTTAGTTTTATACTGAGGTCGCCTTTAATTACTGTCTGGGGTTGTATTTCAAGTTTTGTAGCGTTTCGTTGATTTTAATTGTTGGTGATTTTCAGTTTTATTTTCCTATTCTACTGCCTATCTGACCGCAAATGTAGTCATTTGTGGTCGGGATTCAGGTTGTGGTCAAGCCAATGAGAAATTCTTTTTACATTACCTACGTCTATTATTTTTACTCGCAGTTTCTCACGGTTTTATCAGCAGTTTTCCGTATAGGTACCTATATCCGGGACCAGCGTAGTTTTCCAACAATGTGAATTTTTCAAATCAGTTCTGTAATTTCGGAGTCTTCAGGGTACAAACAGAAAACTTATAATATTAGTTTAGATAGCACCAGGAACACTAGAACTAGTGCAACTATAGCAATTCCAAACTTAAGCTTAGACCTACATATCTACTTAAAAACATATTACAAATCTTACCTACTTAAATAATCCATACAGCCCAAAGACTATAAAACCACTTGACTGCACATACAGTGCCCCGACGCTCGCCAAACTTTAGTGATTTTGCGCGTACTATGAGGCTACGATCAGTACGATCCTTTAGTAGCGACCAAGTCTATGACCTGCGAACACGCTAAATTATTGAGGATTTTATTTAGTAAAAAAAAAATGCCTACATGCGCGATGAAATGGTACGGGAAACAATCCAGGACATCTAGTTACAAAAAGGATGGCATTGGCAAGTATCAATACCAAAATTTGGCTTTGATTTAATTATATTACGAAATACCACAGGGGTCTATTTAAATTGGTGGTTGGTGAACCGCGCTCACGCTCGTTGATGTCTTTTGGGAAAGTCCCTTTCTTTTATTAAATATTCTTATACGATTTTTATTGAGTATTTATTACTACGATGAAATACATTTTATCGATATTTTTTAATTAAAAGAGATCAATCCCTTGCTGAGCGTATTCATGCAACTCGACCTTGAACTGACCAATAGTAGCCGCGGATTATGTCGCGTCCCCCGGCCCGCAGTGGTGAGTCGTGTTCTTAGAAAAAATTGGCGAGTGCGCTCTCTAGTGGTTATTTACTTTATGAGACAGCCTATTGAGAGTGTACCACAAACAATCCCCATTGCTCATTTGACAACTTTCCACAACACTATATTCCTATTATAAAACATTCAGCTACAAAAAACAACTTTAAAAAAAATACATAGTTGCCAACGCAACGGTAGCTCACCCATTATGATTTTCCGCGCCGTCGATTTCAAACGCATAGGCATTCCACACACGAATTAACAATAAAAAAAAACGTTGGAGCAAAGGCGATTATCACTTGCAGCCACAATGGCGGGCGAGTAATCCTCTTTGGTGACGCACTAGGTTGAAAAGACGGTGTTGTTATGGTTACGTAGAGGAAGTTTCGTGTTGGAATATTATTTTTTGTTGTTTTGAGGCCTAAGTAAAATGATAGGTTAGATTAATGTTAAAATTAGGCAGTACTTAATAAGAAAATCAAGACTTGTACACTGTGGACTAAATGAAGGAAAAATGTCAGTATAAATTAACGAAATATTGAGGAAAAATAGTAAATTCCTTACATAAAACATTTTTATGATTGACTTTGATCATATAAATACAAAGTCTACAAACAGACATAAGTAAATTTTTAAAAACACAATGTGTTTTTTTTTTTTTATGGGATTCATAATATTCAGGTCATTTCCATTAAAAAAACTCATTCTAGAGCACCGTAACTGAAACCTACATCATCAAATTCACATTCTTCACAAAAAACCGCCGCGTTTATTCCCCCAGTGCGTACAAAACCGGCTACCATACCAGAGCTTACGCACTAGTGCGCCGCCGGACAGCATCAGTTGATCTCACATGACATGATGCCACTCTACGACATCGCTGTCAAGCAACACGACACAGTTTTGTATGAAAAACTAAACTGAAATAATGTAGGTTTTTTTCTGTATTTCTTGGGCGAAAAAAGATGTTTTTCGCAGTCTGTTGGAGCGTTTGTTATGACATGGTGACAAAAGTAGAGGATAGTGCGTGGTTTGTGGTCTGAAAATAGTTTTGTTCAATGTGCAAGAAATATGGCGAATTTTCCTCATGAAAATGATTAGCTAATATGTATACTTAGCTATCAAGATCTATCCTGAGTACTTGCACATTTTGTTTCAGTTTGCTCTGCAATTAGTAGAAAATTCATACCTATAAGTTATATATATTAATGCAGTATGACGAGCTTCTTCAAAACAATGAGCACTTATTTAAAAAAAAAATACGGAAACATAATCTTACGTTGAGTTCAGACAATAATGTCATGCTGATGTACATAAAAACGGATTATGTGGATCTCAATGACAACTTACACAAAAACTTTAAAGTAACGCCGACATTGCGCAAGGAACTAAATGTTTACACAAACAAAAAGTGGTCATCTTCTCCATCAACAAAAACCTATTTTAAATCGTCAAAAAACTCACCAACAGCAACAACAAAATGACCAACAAATGTTCAACAATAAACAATGTTTTTGCCCTAAGGGCGGCGTCAGATTTGCGGCTAATCGCATCAGCGGTGAGCGTAAAATCCGCACCTTTGTAGCGAGCCTAATGCGCGACGCGGGCCGACTACCAACTTAATGCTTTGGAGCCGAAATGTGACGGAGATTGATAAATTGGGGATTATTTTTGTCTTAGTAAAGTGGACAGTGGTCAAAATCGTTTCATTGTGTGTTTTTTAGTCCCGAATTTTCTAAATTATTTTTATTTCAGAAAACAATGATCCGAGTATGATATTTAGTTTAAAGTAGATTTCTAGTTCAAAGTATATGGTACCTATATTTTACCTTTAATACACTTTAGGGTACTAAAGGTTATAGAGCGTATGCCTTTACATACTTTCGCGTTCTTTGTGAAAACTAAAAGTACAAATTCTAAAGGAAAAACATAAAAGAAACTCAATCCCCTTAAGGTGACATCCTACTAAAGCTATTAAGCTTAAAGATCTTTAATATTCTCTCAACCGAAATTAACACATAATCATCACCCCCATACTCTGTAAAAGCGCAACTCACAAAGACTTTTTCAAAAAAACTACAAATTACATCGATTTCAGAAAAAAGTTTTACAAAAAAAGTACATAATCTAGATGACACAATAAGATTACCGGCACACTGCAAACTTTTTGTCGCCCGATAGTCCATCAGTATGAAGATGAATAGTAGAACACACATTACAAAGATCAGGTATTTAGCAGGTATCAGACCGACTGAAAACTTTGATTCGAATTAAGATTTTTTTTTTGGCATGTACTTATTGGGTCAACTATCGGCCGACTGTCATTGAATATCCTGACACCAGCCTTACCAATAGGTATTAGATTGCCCAGGTAACTGGGTTAAGGAGGTCAGATAGGCAGTCGCTCCTTGTGGCACACTGGTACTCTGCTGCATCCAGGTAGACTGGAAGCCGACCCCAACATAGTTGTGATTTTGTCGGCCGACTTTTTAGTCTGCAGTATGCAGTCTCTAATGCGTCACCGACAAAGCAGAATGCGAGATACCTTTGTCATCGGAAAAAAAATTAAAACCTCTATTGTGACAATATGGCGGCATTTAACACATCGTTTGGCGCCATTTCTATACGACGTTAGATGTTAAACTGATTACTATTTCAAAGGAAAACGTGTTGTTTTTCTATGAAATATCGTTGCTAAAATCTGATAGTGAATTTATTGGTGATTTAGTAGTTATAAAGGTTATAATTACACCTACAACGCATTTTGTGCTCTAAATCCCTGCCACTGTAGATAAAAGCGTTAACAACTTTTAAACGGCTCTATCATTGCTGATGAAAAATACCTCACAACCATGCTGAAAAATCATAGAAAATAGAATCCAAATTGGTACATCTGCTAAAGTGCTACGATGCCACAAACAAACACACCCACAGTCGATTTTTGCGTTGAAAGTTAAAATGCTTTCCGTGGAATAAGACAGCCTGAACACACGGTAAACTGTTGATGATGTATTTATAGAATCAATCGCCTTTACAAAACTACAAGCTCCTAAAATAAAAACTACATAGGTTAGGTACCTATTATGACTCATCATCATCCTCCGAGCCTATTTCTCAACTATGTTGGGGTCGGCTTCCAGTTTAATCGGATGTAAGCTGAGTACCAGTGTTTTACAACAAGAAGCGACTGCCTATCTGACCCCCTCAACCCAATACCCCTTTGTTAGGCTGGTGTCAGACTTGCTGGCTTCTGACTACCCGTAACGACTGCCAAGGATGTTCAATTACCTATTATGCCTAAGTAAGGCGTATATTTTTACACGCTTTTTATTAGCTTCACCTGTATGTTTGTATGTTTGTAGGTTTGTTTGTAACCGACTTCTTTGGGCGCGATTTTAACCCACTTTAAATGGCCAGATTTCGTTCAAACTTTGTAGATTTATTGAGGACCGATGACAATACACTAATTTGATAAAATTATTCCATTTTTAACCGACTTCCCAAAAAGGAGGAGGTTACACATACACATCGATTACTACGAGGTTTATAGACCGATTTATGTGATTCTTTTTTTGTTCGACTCGGAATAGCTGCCAGTTGGTCCCATAGTCATCAGGTCAGGATCTGATGATGGAAACTCTGAGAAATCGAGGGCAACCTTCAAAAGTTGTAGGCATACATAGGGTAAAAACTTGACACTCAGGTGTAAGCCTAAAAGCACTATTCAACTGTGAAGATTTGGAGCTGACCTGATGATGGAGACCAGAGAGGGTCGAGGGAACTCGACAACTGAATAGGTAAACTACCTCGTGTTTGGGCTTATATTATTTGTATTGACAAGACCTATGCAACAGTGAAGGTTTGGAGCTGACCTGATGATGGAGACCAGAGAAAGTCGAGAGAACTCGACAACTGAATATGTAAAATACCTCGTTTGGACTTATATTCTTTGTATTGATGAGAACTTCCCACTTGTATGGATAGTGACAAAAAAAATATATTAAAAAAAGCGTGGGGTGCTTTTTAAGATATTATCGAAATGAAAATCACTGTACTCATATCTGTCAATAAAATATTTTTAACTATTGACACCATGCACCCCACGCTTTTTTTTAATATATATTTTTTTTGTATTCACACTATTATTAATTTATATTCATTGAAATTTTTAACACTGTTTTCTTAATTTAAATTCATTAAAATTTATTTTCCATTTTTTAGTTCGTTTTTCTATAAAAAGCGTGTTTTTTAGAATCATGACTTACAGTTGAGCAACCAAGCTGTCTCCGGGACTAGTTGTCAATAATATTGACTCTAGCTATTCACGAAATCGTTTAAAATAGGCCGAAAAACTC
Organism: Helicoverpa zea x Helicoverpa armigera; assembly: GCA_033682625.1. NCBI lineage: Eukaryota > Metazoa > Arthropoda > Insecta > Lepidoptera > Noctuidae > Helicoverpa > Helicoverpa zea x Helicoverpa armigera. Next base: position 565,954 of record JAWIIS010000056.1, on the reverse strand, counting down.
CAAATGGTTAGAGTATTGAGTTGGAATATATTGGTTAAGTTTGAGCTTTATATATCGTGAAGGGTTCCGTACATTTAATTAGTGAAAAAGTTTTTGGATAAGTAATAATAATAAGTGTTATGCTTGATTAGATTTAAAACAGAGTGTTACTAATGGTATTGGAATTTTAATCAGGTAGCAAAAATGGTGTAGATGGCGTTGATGGTACAAATAAAATTACTGTCTATCGATTTTTTTTGTATAAATGGAAATTATTGTAATAAATAATTATTATTTTGTATTAAAGAATACACACAAGAGAGAGAGTTCAGGCGAAGGATCGACTTTGAGTTAGATGTTCCCGATTCAAGGGTTTATCATCAACATCCAGGCTCAATACTCTTTTACGAGATTTGCATAAAACCTAAAAAGCAATTTTGCTGACCCGGAAATCGAACTCGAGACCACGTGCTCAGTGGTCACGCTTGGCGACCACTAGACCACCGAGGTCACTTTAATTTATATAAATAGGAACCTATTTAACATTAAAATATTTACAAATAATTCATGAATAATGGATTTGTAACTGACCTAGACTCACAAGTATTTATTTAGCCTCGAAATTTTAATTTTAATATTAAAAAACGGAAGCGTTTTGTTAGAATCTCAAAAATAACTAGTTCCTTTTGAATATAATAAAACATGCAGTTTTAATTAGTGCATTGATTAATGATGACTACGCTACTTAATGAGGAGAGAAAAGTATTTTTAGGTAGTTATTTCTTCACAGAGGATGTAAGGCGACCGAGAGGGAGACCACGCGGCCTCAAGTAGCGATGGATAGAGAAAAGTGAAAGGATTTAGGGGCTAAATAGGATAAATAGCTAAAGAATTCCGCAGTTAGTCATTCATCAAAATGCATAATGAATATATGCATTAGTTTTAATTTAGTAAGTATACCTATAATATATATTTTGTTTTTAAACGTAGTTTGAGTTTGTATCTAATGTGTAGTCTGCAATGCAAATAAAGGTTTCTTTATTTCTATCCATAATCCATATATGTGAAATAGGTATTACTTGATACATAAATATCAAGGAAAAAATAATACTTATCTACATTCACAGTTTTCGTCCACGACTACGGAACTCCAATTTCTCAAACATCTTTCTCAAAGTGCGTCAAATGGTACTAATTCAATTAGTTCCTACTACAGACAATTAACATACACGCACACATGCACAGGTTAATAACCACTGTGTATGTATAGGAAGACTTCACGTGTGTGCGTGAAGGCAATTTTAGTTGGTAGCTTTTGGAAAATTACTTGGAAAGTAAATGTATATTTTTAAGTATACTAGTATCTTCTTCTTCAAATTAATGTAAGTAATAAAGATATTTTTTTTGTACCCTGAAGGCTCCTAGAATTTTTCCACTGTTAGAAAGCTATACTTTTCCCGAGTAACATATGCCATATAATCTCGGTGTGGGTAGCAGTTCCTACGGGGAACGGGTGAATTCGCGCGAAAACGACTAGTACCTAAGAAAAGGCTTTAATTCCAAATAACCCAATCTCTTTATTATATTAGTATGCATTTATCATTTGAATTATTCTAGTGTAGGTAAAAAGGAATATCCGGTTCACTATTATTTAAATTCCTATTATACTGATTTTATCAAGTCAGAGGTGACCACTTAAAATCGAATAAATCAAAAAATAAACTGACTTATTTTAATATTTTTTCTTAATTATCTCGTATTAAGTGTCTATTCATGTTACCAAATCATTTAATTATTATTTATTTACATCATCTTTAGAATAATAACTTAATTAAGACACAGTGGTACAAAATTAGAAAAATGCGGAAAAAGTTTTTGGAACACATTGGCTCTTTTTACGTTATGTGCAATTTTTCAATAATGTAAAGTGATAAATAACACTACAAAAACTGTATAAAAAGAACCCTTTTTTTACAGGATGTCAGCTATCTGTGGAGCAAAGTTTACCAAAATCAGTCCAGCTGTTTGTGGGAGGAAAAGAACCCTTTATTGTATTAGTGTGAAATTAATAAATATCTAAATCCTTTTTTATCAAGAACACAGTTTTTTATTATGTAAACTTTTTTCTATATTTTATATAAGCTACCTATAGGTACATTATATTTTGTAATAGTATCTATGCTTTTTCACCATGCTCTCATCATGCTCAATTTGAGGCTCGAGAAACTAAACTGTAAAATATTGTCAGTAATTTTTATACCTACGTTTACTATATACACTCTTTTGCAAAAAAAGCGGGCACCTATGCAAAATCTTAGTTTTAAGGACTTCACGTGTATTTCAAAGGATTTTAATGACTGTAGTATGTAACTAGCATCAAAAGGGTTAACCAGGCATGCGTGAGAGTGTATTCTAAATTTGAATTTTGTACAATTGCTAAGAAATTGGTTAAACCTTGTTTTGGACTAATTGCTGGCAGAAAGTTCGTCGGTGTTTTGAAAAGATTTTGAAGTGATTTTCAGAAAAATGATAATGCAGTTTTAATTAATAATTAATGTACTTTTTTGTTAGATCAAAATTTTTTTTAAAAACTATGCGTATTTGATAAGATTGTTACCTGCTCTAAATGGGTTATACTGATGATTGATGGCAATGTTAAGAGTTTCGGTATTTTAGTGTAAAGCGTTCTACTGTTTAAATATTGTACCCACGTGTTTTAAAATATCGCTTTTTCATAATTAAACACTATTTAGAGGAGAATCAGTACATTGGGCTGCGACAAAACCAATTTAAAGTAAGCAGTGCCGATCGCAACTCGTCTCCTATCGGACTTTGACATTAAAAAATACCAAATTTTGTGATAAATGATAAATTAACCATATGAAAAATGATGAGGAGGTTTAAAGCTATCCAAAAAGTCAAATTATTGCCGCATTGAAGCTCTAGATAACCCCATAGGTATCGGGTTACTAAACGGTGATTTAGCTGAAAGGGAGTCAAGAATTCAAAATTATTGGCCAAACGTATGTTTCTTAAGAAATGAGCAGATAGCCAATTATTGTTATGATTTAAGCAGGAGAGTGCTGTAGATGCCAGAAAATCTCGGTGCAGGCAGGTTTATTTAATAAAATGTCCGTGGGATGAAAACACGCTATTTGAACGCTCAGACTCATAGATCTTTAGAGGTCTACGAAGTTTCCCAAGAGACGAGGTCGTTTAAAAATCAGTGATTACGAGACCTTAAGACCTCGTGCTCACAGTCAATGCGCTATTTTCTGTATTTTGTAGAATTTCAAGACTTAAAAAAATGTCAAAGTCCGATAGGAGACGAGTTGTGATCGGCACTGCTTACTTTAAATTGGTTTTGTCGCAGCCAAAGGTACTGATACTCCTCTAAATAATGTTTATTTATGAAAAAGCGATATTTTAAAACACGTGGGTCCAATATCTAAACAATAGAACGCTTTACACTAAAATACCGAAACTCTTAACATTGCCATCAATCATCAGTATAGCTCATTTAGATCAGGTAACAATCTTATCAAATACGCATAGTTTTTAAAAAATGTTTTGATCTAGCAAAAAAGTACATTAATCATTAATTAAAACTGCATTATAATTTTTCTGAAAATCACTTCAAAAACTTTTCAAAACACCGACGAACTTTCTGCCAGCAATTAGTCCAAAACAAGGTTTAACCAATTTCTTAGCAATTGTACAAGATTCAAATTTAGAATACACTCTTACGCATGCTTGGCTAACCCTTTTGATGCTAGTAACATACTATAGTCATTAAAATCTATTGAAATACACGTGATGTCCTTAAAACTAAGATTTCGCGTAAGTGCCCGCTTTTTTTGCAAAAGAGTTTATTTCTTGATCAACCTATGCTGGCCCACTGTTGGATATTTCTATACTTAATTGTAGTAAATTCTAACATAGTTAATTCGTGACCATAATGTCTTCAAAACTATCAGACTTGACGACGCGACTCACTGACGCATGCCTCGCTTTTAATTTTGAATAATCCAGTAATTAATATTCTAATAAGTATCAAAACATTTTCTCCATTTAATTAAGAAATAAATTATTTAATTAACAAATCAAATACTTCTGATCTTTGATTACATAATGAATTATATTCGAATATTTTTTTAATTAATAGAAAATGTCAAGACAGTCATAACAATGTCATATGTTGTTTTTATTGCTGTTTTATAAAAAAAATATTTCTCGGAAGAAAGGTCACGGAAGACGTAGATTAATTGTAAATTAATTGAATTAATTCAAATCTTTGAATTTTCGGAGAATTGTGCTTATTTTGTGAGCAACTGTCGTAGCTATCTGTTGGGTACGTCGAACAGACGTACACTCGTATTTTTACGTATATGTAGATACGTCACTTTGACGTATTTAGTTTTTCTTTTTGTTAAATCGCGTGTGATTTGGTTGTGCGATTGTGATTTGAAAAGCGTCTCGGAAACTTGGAATATGGATTATAATAATCGTAAGTTTTTTTTATTTATTTTTTCTTTTTTTTTTTTTCTAATTGTCTTATAGATTAGCTATAGGTTGAATTATTAAGTTATTTTAAAGGATGCACTTGTATATTTTAAATTATTTAATTTCTTTGTGAAAGACAAAAATCTAACATTTGACACACCCCCTTAAAATTTAGTTCTCTGTCAAAATTATTCAAAAATTTACATGATATTATAAAAATATTATTTTAATATTTTATAAACATGGTATCTAAACTAATAAACCAATACCAATAAGTTATTCACGCCAATCACGAGCATTGACCCGCTAAACACTAAATATTTTTACATATTATTTAGATAATGAAACGAGTTTAGTGTTCTTTTCTGCATAACTGATCTAAACTAAAATGCACATTATGTAGATTTAAAGTATGACTTTAGATGCATCTAGCTAGGTTATTAATGACAATCCGATTTTGTTTTTTTTTTTCATCATTGTAATAATAAATTAACGGATAATCATATCCATTCAAAATTTGATTATGCATATGCTTTTCATTGAAGATTTTAATATTAATGATAAAAATATTTTTAATATATTTTTTACTGAGATGTAAGACTTACTTAGATAGCAAAACCTACATTTTTTTTCTAACCTAATATAAACCAAAATAAAAATACCATTACGCAACCTCACCTAAGATCTCTCAAAGATACAACACAATCTCAGCATCTCACAGAGATGTCATCTCCCAATTAGTACTATCACCGCTCTGGAATGTTCGGCATTTACGAGCAAAAACTGTGGCCCACATGCGTAGGCGCCGGTAGGTAGGTATGTCAGAGTGACAGTGACGTGGATTAAAATGAGTCAAACTCTATGGTTGAAGAGTGAGGTGGCCCTTAGACTTACTATAACGTTGTGCAATATTACCAATAATAAGAAGGTGCATTTTTTTAAAATATTATGCTCAATACCCACTACTGAACCGATTTGAAAAATATTTGAATGCTGGACACACTCTTCCCGAGTAACAAGGCTTGTCCGGGAATACAAAATATGTTCGTGCTCTGTGATTGTAATTTCGCAGACATTTTCATAATTTTACTGTTTGCTAGCACCTAGAGTACCTACCTAGCTGTCATCATCATCATTCAAAGCCTTCATCTCACAAGTAACCATTTTTTAAACCATTAGACTTTCACACAGTCCATCCATCGTTTCTATCCAGGACGATTAAGTACCTAGTCCAGAAGAAATATTTTTGTGTGCGTCATAGCGGTAGAATCTCACATCTTTTACTACCATTCATATAAAACTTAACTTCAAGCTTTGTGTTGTTGGTATGACAATTAAGACCGGTGATGTTTTCGAAGATTCATATAGCAAATCACAATGATTTTCTTCAAGATCTCACTCATACTAAAGAATAAAAGAAATTAGCCGCAATCAATAAGAAGTCTACGTCACATCCGGCCGGTCACCGCTTCCGGACGTTTCCGTTTCCTCCCCACCCGTATCCGGTTCCGGTGCTAAAGTATCGACGATGGGGAATATTAATTCTCTTTGTGTTAGGATGTTAATGTGTATGCCTTGTGCACTCATCTCGGGAATGGATGGATCGATTTTGGTGATTGCAATTCTGGCGGTTGGGGTCATTGAATGTTGTGATTTTGGGGTTACGTTGGCAGTTTAATCATGATGGATTTTGGGTTTTAACTACAGAAACAATATAGGTATTTTCAGGTTACATTATCAACTCCATTATGAATTAAGTATTTTTTGCAAAAAGGGTTTTTTTCACTATTTACACAGGTAGTTTATTAGTACGTAAGTCTTTAATAGGTCACCTTGTCAACAAAAATGTTAGATAAGTATTAATTGTATTTCTTAGAACGTTACCTTAGCATTGTTTTTGCTACAATTAATGCACAATAACAATTTAAGGACCTTAGTATCTAAATCAATAAGGCCGTCAGACTACCCGCACACTGTAGACTATAAATAGTCGGGTGACAGTTGGCCCGATGTTAGGAGTTTTTTTTTTGAGAAAATCGTGAAATCAATCAAAGTTTTTAGTCGGCCTGATACCGGCCAAATACCTGATCGTTGTTATGTGTTGACTAATATTCTTACTGATTTACGAATCCAAACAAACTATCGACCGACTAAAAGTGTTGTGTGCTACTCTTAACGTGATGATCCGCTAACAAGCTGTACCAAGGTCATTTAACTAAAAGGTCTCGCAAAAACTTGACACCTAAGAACGTAGGTAGATCTATCAATAACAAAAAAATCACCATTTTTCCCCCTAATTACTTCATCAACGATGTGTGAGGCGCAACAAAAAATGGCGCCGAGAGTTCGCGCCAAAAGTCGTTAAGCACAGATAAAATAGCGCCATAGATAACCTTATCGCAGCAGATGGTTCTAAGGAGGTTTTTAAAGATAGAAGGTATTTTTGGCATTTCCTTTTTCGTTTCCTTGTGTTTGCTGTGTGTGAATTTGTTGTTTTTTTTGGTAATTAACCTAGATTGAAAGTATTTTGTTTTGATCCAGTGCATAGTAATGAAAAATGCGAAATGCATCTAAATATTGCTTTGCCTAATAAAATTAAAGTATTATCGAAAGATTTTTTTCGAAGAGACGAATTCTGAATAAGTATCGGTGGAAGAGTTGGCTGTTCATGTCAGTTTTCTATTGCAATCAAAATGATATCGAAATCTGACCCTTATTGACTTGAACAAAAACAAAAAACAAAATTAAAAAAAACATAAATTATTAAAAAGCAAGTAAATTGTTCCAATTAAGCATTCAATTATTTACACAGAGTTATTTACAAGTAGATCGTAACGACAATGTAGCCTTGTTTTAAATTATTTATTTATTGAACACTGAATTAATTTACTTTGGCAATGAATTTATTTAATTTATTTATTTTAATATTGTTCTAGATTAAAATGCAGTCACCTAGGTCAGTTCGTTCGTCAGTGCGATTAAATAATTTATTGAAAAAAATATTATTTTTAATCTATAAAATATGCAGATATTTATTTTTTATTTAAAATGGAAGCAATTAATAATTCCAAGTGCGACTCCAATTTATCAATGTACATGGAATTTTTTGAGTGAACTCATAAATTATTTCAATGAAAATAGAACACTAAAAGTATGTCGACGTTAATGTATTCTAAATATGGACTGTTACTAGGTATTTCTTTACTAAAAATATAAACACACTACATTTTTAGGACACTAAGAAATGTCCTAAAAATAGTGGGTAGGTTCGCACTTAAAGAAATTGAGGCTAGTAGGTACCTACCTACCCCTACTTAGTAGGTACCTATAGGGTTTTTTTTTCTGGTATCGTAAGTAAGTATCTAAAGGAGGCTTCCTTACGAATTTGGCTAGTTATTAATCACGTCCATAGCTAAGTACCAAATTGTATAAAAATCAGTTCAGCTATTTTTATATGCACTCATATTCATACAGCAGCAACTTTAGCATAGAACAAATATTAATAGGAGATGAAAGTTGACAAAATTGTATAATTAAAAAAATCGCTGAAGCCTTTGGTTGATTTTTCATCCCCGGCTTATGTAAGGGTTGTCTAGACTTCAAATACTTAACGTCATTCAGGTAAATTACCTAAGTAGGTACCTAGGTATTGGTGTCTAGTTCTTTTTAGTAGATTTTTAGTAATCAGTGATTATCTCAAGATATCTTTAAATCACCAAAGATTATCACAATAGATAATTTTAATAGCTTTACCTACTTATATTATTTTCTTATCTTCTGGCTGATCTAAAGTTCAGAGACTGGATATCCCAGCCACCTTTATTATAAAAATTCAAGATAAAATTAATACCTATTTATTATTTGCTCATATTTGTACATATTTAATTTTGTATCAAAGTATATACCAAACCTTTTGCGAGTTGACAGAAAAAATATGAAAAAATTTGAATGTCATCTAAGTACATAAAAAATAATCAACTAATTTAATACCAATACGTGGCTTTGGTATATCCCACCAAAATATGTTTTTGGAACTTGTTATTTCACAATGATTATGAAACAGAGTTTCAAACTGAAAATACACCTTTCAAAATTTTCGTTAACCATGCCATATCTATTTGACGGAAACTATCTAGCAAGTCCTTACTACACAATGTTAGGTGATCGCTCGATTCTCTCGACTCATCTGCAACCTACTTCCATCATTGGCAAACAGCTGACAGCTACCCTTCCCTCATCCCCAAACCCAACAAAATACGATCGATAAGACGCACCTCCCTTGCCAACACACCTAAGTAAGTACGAAGATAAGCACGAAAGCCCCAACGATATTTAGTCTCCGCAAAAATTACAGAACGCTTACTTAAAATTCACAGAACAGCAAAACCGAAACACAAATAATGCCTCTTACACACGGTCCGGATCAAATAAAAATTGGCTCGCGATTAATCAAAAACAAAACACGAAACACCAAAGATTAACATGGCAAGATTATACAGAAAAACGTACAAAAAAACACATACAAAGTCCACGGATCAAAATCATAAATCATGCTCATTATATCCGAACCGGATTATTTTTTACCGAATAAAATGTTCAAAAAAGCATCAAAAGGCTGTAGGGAGCGCCATTTTGTAAGGGCACCGTCGATTTGGGCGGGAAAATGGGAAGCTACCAACCAATCGGCGCGGTCGTTGCCAATAGGCGTTCTAGTGTCCCGCCAATAGCAGGAGAGGACGGTCTGCTCATGCGCTTTTGAGTCGATCCATAGAATTATAGATATAATACGGCAGTGTGGGCTTGGCCGGCGCGGTGACACGACGTGCGTGATAAACGAACATTTTTTTTTGTAGAAATAAATATGTCGAAGTGCCTAACAATAATTAGTGGAATTTTAATTTAAACTCGAACAACATTTTTGGTGTATTCCGTTTGTGATAGAACTATAGTGTTAAAAAAAAACTTTGCGTGTGTAACATAGTCTTAAAAACCATTAATATTCATATAGTGTGATGTCATTGCAATAAATAAACAACACAATCCAGTTTTAAGCATAACTTAACCCGTCAAACGCAACCGAAAAAAAAAGAAAAAAAGTTACAAAAAAATTAGTAAAAAATCCGAAAAAAATATACCGGGTGATTTTTTTTTTGTTAAGGATTTTTGTTGGAAATTATTAAAGGTGATCAGGGGTGACGATATTAATACGTCAGTGATGGTGATGGCCAGCGGCGGCGGTGGGGGGCTGGTGCAGTCCCCACCAGACATGATGCATCACCACAATATCATGGACACATCATCACACGTCGAAATGATGCCCAGTAAGTAAACACACCCCATTTTTAAACAAGTCATCCCGTATACTTGTCATCAGGACCTGTCAGATTAGTCGCAATAGTTTTGTCAATGAAAAATATGGAAATTATCAGAAATGAAAGCGATTACAGATTGTAAATTGGTATTACTTGTGTATGTCACTGATATGTTATAATGATTATACCTACTAAGTAGATATTACACGCGTTGTAATAGGCACACCTTTTTCTTAATTTCTTCATCTCATGAATACTTATTTGAAGATTTGACGGAACAACGGACGGACAGAAAATGGCTAGAAGAATGACATTCTTGATATAAATCTTTGATTATTCTAAATTCTATTGAAGAATCTACTTTTCAGTATTTTTGATCCATCGCATATGGAACAGGATAGACTACCTAATAATTGTTAATGAGCCAAACAACCTGCCTTCATCGTTAACCAAGGCTAGGCACATCTATATTTTATTTTCCTAAAGTCACATTTAATTTTATCAAAAAACTAAAATTGTAGGTATTAAGTATAGCGTGAACTTTTTAACCCTCAAATTCAGGTTGTTCAATAAATTGGATATTTTTTATTTTGTCTAGCACAAATCTTATCTAATCGTTTATGATGTTTAACATTTACCTAGGTAATTATAAGAGTATAGTTTTAGCTAGTTTTAGCAAGTTAAATTATGAAAAATTATCATAACATCTCTCATTAATAAACTAAGAATAAAATTAAGACGTGTATCCGTACCGCGCAGAATCTAATTTGCAAATATTTCCATATGATTTTGTTAATTCATTACTTACCTAATTCAAATGAGATCTACCTACTTAACCAATACAGTTCAACAAAATTTTTATGGTTCTAAATAAAAATACCTATGTAGCTATACCAAACTGTAACATATGTATAGGTATTATGGAACTTTTTGCATGCCAATTTGGGCAAAATATAGCTGGAACTCTTAACCTCTGTAAAAAGTGGTACCAGCTATGTTCTATGCATATAAATGTTTCTTTCTTTCTTTTTTCCTACACTACAAAATAATGTAGTTTTACCTTTGGCAAAAGGCCATTCCTAATTACATTAGTGGAGGATTTCTTTGATAAGTAGTATACCCTAAAGAGTGACTTAAGTAATCATTAAATGTCTTTGAGTGCGGGAAAATTAAACATTATCATATAACTACAAGACAACTAAGTAAGTACCTAAGTATAATGTAAACATAACACTTTTTTCAGCTTTACAGAAAAAAAAAAACAAATTAAGAACATCATTATAAGTTAAGTAAGCAAAAAGTGTCACCTACCAGTTTTATAGAATTCCCAGCGTTTTGTTAGTAGTAAGTGATATTGTAATTATTAGATGCCGTGTACGGGTCGGTCCGGTTGTGTACCGGTTTGCTTCCGATCTGGCTGGAGAAAGGTGACGATTATTCATAATTATCAATAGTCTTGTCTGGGTAGGCAGTAGGTAAATCATCATATGACCCCTCCCGCTGTGGGTTAGCAGCGTGAGGGAGTGTCAGACTCTCTAAAATCCATCATATCCCGTTCTAAGCCCTTTATGTACCAGGGCCGCGGTAACTCTTTCGAACAATCCCGCAGATCTGTATGCATCTATCTTTAAAAAAACATAAGCTTAGTTACTACCTAATAAAATAATTATAAGGTGCTTAACTTTCTGAAAAGTATAGGATGGTAGATACCTAAATACCCCAGTTCGTTTTTAATTTTCTATTCATTAATAATTATTTATCTTTTTTAAGATAAATGAATGTTTCTAGATTAATTTAGAATATTTTGATATGAACTGAACTTTAAGTTGAAATTATCGCATGACATTGTTATCCATTTTAATCTTGATTTTATCTAAATCATCTCCTAAAAGGTGTTTATTCCTTTTATTATAAAAGATAGACAGATATACTTTATTATTACATACATTTTTAAATTATAAAAATTATAATACCTAGATGGCATAATAGGCGGTCTTATCGCTAAGAGCGATCTCTTCCAGGCAACCTTAAACATATCTAATACCTACGTTACTTATTTAAGCTTTTAGGCTAAAAAAATAAGACCCTACTAAATAATTTATAGGCCAAAACCGTTAATGTTCGAACAAGTCAATATTTTGCAAATTGCTTCAAGGTTCCGAATTGCGTTACTTGCTGTGCCCACTGTCCACTTGCATTCAAGTCAAGGCTTATAACTTACAATTGAGACATATAAGTTATGTAAACTTACAATCCAAGTAATAATTGAAATTGTCATAATTATAGATTTTTATGAGTGGTGCAATTTGTTGTGCGTATGGCTGAGTTGTCAGATAGGTACTTAAATATCTTACTTATTCTTTTGTGGCTTTAATTATTTTTTATTGTTTTTATCAATAAAGATTTAAGTTACACATTTTGAAAACGATACCTACTTTAAAATAAGATGCGAATAATTGTGTTAGTACTCATGTATTTTAGTTCGGTATATCTGAAATACTTAAAACGACGTTCTTTAAGACAAGTAAGTAAATAGGTACCAAGCCAAAGAACACACCGACTTGTATATTTTATCAAAAAATAGACGGCGCTTAGGTACACCCAAAAACTCAAATTCGCTAGTCACACACAAAAAAAGAATCAGCATAAAACAAACATTGCTTAAAATTAAACTTTGCTTAGAATACCGAAAATTTTTATGCACACAGTTAATCAAATAATGGGGAATCCATCCAATCTTGCATTAAAGGGGGAAGATTTATCAATCGGGGTCTTTTCTACCCGGGTATTATCTTTGACTGTGTAAGCGTAACTGCCCATTAGAGGGTTACGGAAAATTTATGCGATAGACGGAATTATTTAGTGGTAGTCTGGCAGACTTTTGTTGGATTTTAGACATTAAATTACGCATTTTTTTATACTACGGGATTGTATAATCGATCTATCTTTTGTATTATGGAGATTTAATTTTGATTTTAAATCCGTATAAATTATGTCATAATAATTATGGCATGAATTGTATGAAAGGTGAAGGAAAACATCTTGAGGAAACCTGGACTATAAAGTCTGAAATCAGCAACCCGCATTGAGCAAGCGTGGCGTGGTGATTAATGCTCAATCCTTCTCCGTGTGAGAGGAGGCCCGTGCCCAGTAGTGGGACAATAAAATGCTGTAACAGTACAGTACAAATTATGTCAAATTTAATAATCCGTAGTCGCCAGACAACAGATGGATCAATTGTAGAAGTTCACCGATGCTTAAGTAGTAAGTAGGACTGTTTAGGTACTTATAGGCTAAACCTTATCCTGTTTTTCTGGTGGTAAAAGACCAATTTAAAACCTGACGTGTGGAACGTCTATTAGAAATTAAATAACAGCAAAATTATTAACGAATTCCTACGTCTAATTTTGGTGGCAAAGAAAAACATTTGAAGTCGCAATAAAAAAAATATCTGCCTAGCCTTTTCGCAATAATAAAACGTAGTATAAAAATATTTGGAATTCCAAAGCAGCCGTTATTCGTATTCCAATTAATTCTTGTAAATAATTCCCGTGTTTTTGTAAACTTTGAAATGTCAAAATGAGTTTTAAAAAATGACACAAACTTATTTCAATTAGCTTTATTGCAGTTTAAAATTGTTTTTTTTTTAATATTTTTGTAAAATTGAAAGTTTAAATGTTATTTATGGCTTTCATTTTTATTTTGAACGTGTTCGTAATATTATTTACATGGACTATTTATTCCCGTTTATTTTTATATTTCATTTTTATTTACAAACTATTAAAATGGGTTTTGATAAACACTTTTGATACATTTTTCCACAATTCAGTCTTTTTGTGGGTCTTTTTATTTGCAAGTTAGCAGAAAATAAATAGTTATAATTTTATTTTAGTTTTGGATATTACAAAATGAGTAGTAGTAGATAGTACAAAACTTCTAATTTAATAGGGTTCTTTAGGAGTTATTAAAATAAATATCAATTTAATTTGTAGAATTAAATATTTCAAAATTAATAATAGTTCTATGTACTTACTAACTATGCTACTGATGATTTTCCATTGAGAACTAAAAATAGCAATTTCTATAGAATTGCCTACTTAAGTTTGCCTAAGTCTAGGTAAAATTAGCAAGCCTGAGTCTTGAATGTAGGTACTTACTTATTTAGTTAACAGAGTTGTACGAAGGTTGAAGTTATAAAACCTAGCTATGTGCTAAACAGTAAACAAATTAAAGAAAGTACAAGATATATTGCAACGTCTGTTTCTAAAAAGACCGTTTGAATTATTTTTAGAATACAAAAGACTACAGTCTGTCTACATCTCTATATTCTAATTCTCCTACTACGGGTCTGCTGGAAGAGATTTCATTGGAAATAAACAGTACCTACTTTTGTACAATTTTATGTTATTACTTCTACTGTGTACATAAATGGTTAAATAAATAAGACCACTAAAATAATGGTTACTGAAAAAAGTGCAATAAAAAAGTGTCCTGTAATATTTTTGTGATGGATCTACCTACTTAGGTGAGACTCAAGTAGGTAAGTGTAGGCCCATATTTTTTGATACTTGCAATTAATACCGTCGTATTGTAGACAAATCATAAATAAGCAGTTTTCTTCACCTCATAAATTGCTAGCAGAGACCACAGTTTACTGTAATTTTACTTGCTGATTAATTTAAATTTTTTCCGACTTTTACTTCTCATAAATTAAATGCAAGTAACCTTAGAGAAATTAGTCGGATCTTTGATATTGGATTTGTATTATAAGTTTTGAACCATGCTTTGTGTGCAAGTAGCAATAACTGAGTGAGTCTAGAAAGTAGTTAGCTGATGTTTGTTTTACAAGCAGGAGTTTCTCCTAGCTTTTACTTATAATTTTAAGTGTGATTCTTATTCATTTTGTTAGACAGAGGATTTTACACGAATAATTATGGCTTTTCGGTTCTTAAAAATTTGCCTACTTAGGGATGCTTTTTCGAACCTGATTTGCAGCCTTCAAGAAGCTTCAAAAAAATATGCAGTTTGTTATATTTTGTATGGGTCTTGAAGGTTATAAGGTATTTTACACAAAATTATAATGGCCCCTTAAATATTACTAAGATGAGATGCGCCATTGAGTATTAAACGATTCAAGTCAAAAATTGCCCACATTTAAATAATCAATCAATATTCTTAATTTAAACATAATAACTTACTTAATTTTAACATATTTTTAACAGTCAACGTATTATATTCCTAGCTCAAAACCTCCAAAATCCAGTGGCACAAAATTCCCCGTCAAATATAACCTTTTTACAACCACATAGCCATAGAGCCTAAAAGCCATAGCTATTGTAGACCACCGTAGAGTTTTATGAGGACGCGAAGTCAGTAGTCTCGCACCTATGGCGTGTAAACGCAGACCCGTTTTCCAATGGTGTCGATTTTAGGAAAAAAAATGTCGATATCGACACGGGAGTTGATTGTCATGTTTCTTTTTAACCGACATTCCAAAAAAGAGGTTGTCAATTCGGATGTTTTTGCAAATTAACTGTAGTTTTTCTTGGAATTTGGAAAGTTTCATTTGCATTTTCTTTGTTATTAAAAATTGACATGTAGGTACCTATGTTGTATGTCAGCTTTTTGGCAAAAGTATGAAGGTTTTATAAATTGGTATAAAATACTAGGTATTCTTTTTGTTTATTTAGGTTGAAATAAAACTGTATCCGGTATAAACTAGTCACCTCTGAAACCTATTTTAGAAGATATCCTAAATTAAAATCTAAAATGTAAATTTAGTCTTAAAACTGTAAGTTTTATCTCTCTGAATATATTTCGCGGACATTTTATATTGTTTATTATAAGTATTTGACTAACAAAACAACTTTTAATGTTGATTTTTGAATAATTTAAAGTTTAAAACAAACAAACCGGTAATCCAACTTTGTTCTTTATGTTAATATTATATTTATTACAAGCTATATAAAATTAATATATGTGCAACAACATTTACGGCTAAAATCAAATAAATATAGACAATCCTACCTAGATATTTTATTTACTTTAGATAAAATTATGACTTGAAACCTAATTTATTTAACATAAACTTCTAAGCTTCAATAATAATTTGTATTCTAATGTTACTTCGTACTTAAAACAAACAAGTAAATAATATGAATTTACGACGTATATAATGTAGCTGTAAATACTTTATATTCTGATGTTGTCGGTAAATTAATAAATAACCAACATTTTACGCTCTGTGCATTTAAGATAAAATAATAGTAGGTAAATCATCATTCATTCATAAATGTATGACAATGTAAAGGTTAATAATATTATGACAATGACATTTTGAAAGAAGAAAGAAAGAAAGTAAATTTCTTGTATAAAAGGGAAATCCTTGCTAATGAGCAAGCAATGATCTCTTCTCCTTATAAAAAAACTAGATTTTAAGCCTACGATTGTCCTTTGAAAAACAATAGAATCCACAGTACTTTATGACAAAAAATCGACTACTAACTACTTCGTCATATTATAGTCTTGAAATCTACCATAATTATCTTCCGATATACTTATTTAAGACAAATTATATTCCTCAACACTCCTTAACCTCGACATTAAGAGCTACGCGTTTAACTTCCGACACAATTCTATCTAAGTAACACCAATAAATAAAATAACAAAAAAAAAATCTACAATAACCTCGAATATTAATATTTATTTCGGTGTCAAAAAAATCGAATTTGAATTTTATGACACCTGACTAAAACGTGTCGAAACAATGGACAAGCGCGCGCACGTGTCGACTCCTATGATCATCGCATTACACTTTTATATGCGACTGTACGGTGTTAATATGGGACTTATGGCTTTTGGCTTTAGTAGAGGGCTGCCGAAAGGAAGTGTCTTTGGACCACTGTGTTTTTTTGTAGGATCCTTTAGATTAGGTAGGTTTTGCGCCTACATCTTTTACCTATATCGTGTCTCCAACTAAAAACGTAGGTATGGTTTACACTCGTTTAAATGAGCCTATTCACTGGTTTTATTAAAGTTTGTAATGATAAAGATTCACATCAAAAAGGAAAGGACCATATCACGTTGTACTGGGATCGATCTATCATCACTGACAGGACTATTGTAGCCAATAAGCCTGATATTGTGGTGATAGATCGATTAGCGCGCCGCGCGATGATAGTCGATGTCGCCGTTCCGCATGACGAGAACCTTGTGAAAGCTGAGAAAGAGAAACAAATAAAGTATCTCGACTTAGCGCACGAGGTTGTCGCCATGTGGAGTGTCGAGACGGCTGTTGTTGTGCCGATTGTCGTTACGGCCAATGGTTTAATAGCCAAGAGCCTCGACGAACACCTCAGGAGGCTCTCGTTGGGCGGCTGGATCAAGGGACTGATTCAGAAGGCAGTACTCCTTGATACGGCACGTATTGTGAGGAGGTTTCTGTCTCTGGGACCCTAACCACCGGTACCTTGGACCCTGTGCCCGATATCGGTGGCAACCTATTTTTTATATTTTTAAATATTTTTTATTTTTATATTTAATATTTAAAAATGTAAATCATATGTTAGAAAATAAATAAATGATAAAAAAAGATTCACAAACAATATTTCGACCACAGCGTGATCAGCCATCTGTCTTCAGATGTATATCTAGAAATATTCACTGCACAAGCATTTGCTTGGACACAGGTGCACTCTCTATTCCTTCACTCTCATAGCCCGATGGGATGGCAATCCCGACACGACCGGAGAGAGATCAGGCGCGGGACCGACATTAACGTGCTCTCCAATGCACGAAGGCGTCTATCACACATACATATGTACATAAACTAACTAGGTTAACACAAGCTAGTTAATCTATTGATCCGTAACTTATCACGACTATTATCGGTTCAAATTCACCTGCATCCGTTCAGATTAGAAGTAACTCAATAATTGAGGAAAATACCTAGTACCAGCGGAATTATTATTCCTAAATGTCTGATGACCTTACCAAAAACACAGGTTAGATATATTCTCTTGTAAACAGTTGTAAAGCTACGTGCTGGCGTTCGTAACAAATTCACTCACACACGAATGTGCTCGAAGCACGACACTCAATACTGACAGCGCCGGTAGCGCCGGTAAAAGCTTCGTCGATGCACATGCGTGTGTGAGTGACATTTTAACGAACGTTAGTAGGTACTTTCACAACTATACATCTTTATTCTGTGCCAACTGTTTCAGCGTTTTTATCGTCCCACTGCTGGGCACAGGCCTCCTCTCACACGGAGAAGGATTGAGCATTAATCACCACGCTTGCTCAATGCGGGTGATTTCAGACTATAGAGGTATAGTCCAGGTTTCCTCAAGATGTTTTCCTTCACCTTTTTATCAGCTATTGGTGTCCAAGATATACTCAGAAAGTACATACAAGCTGGTGCTTGCCTGAACTGGAATCGAACCCACACCCTCATACTCGAGAGGTTGGTTCTTTACCCACTGTGACAAAAGTTTGATAATTCTTATCATAGAAAACACCTCATTTTGAACAAAGCTACCGCACCGTGAAGTTAACTAAAGGGTGTTCCACAACATATGTTAGTTAAACCACGTTATCTTAAACAAATACCCAGTAGTTAAAGTTTAACTGATGCAAATAACCCTTATCTTCAGTAATATAGTTAACATGTGTAGGACGTGTTTGTTTGTCTGTTTGGTTATTAGACAAGCATATGCTAATGATGTTATAGATGGAGACAATAATAAACACCATAAAGGAGTCGGTTTAATTACTGATTCTATTAATAATTTCATTCTGACTGAATTAGGAGGTTTAGCTAGGAGAATGATAGCTGAGAACAATTTTACTAATTCAATGTCTGCAAAAATGAAAATAGAGAGATATATAGAATACCGCAAGGCGAGCCCAATATCTGAAATTATGCCTAACTAATGGTAATAAGATGGCGTAAATCGGACAAACTCATTACTAGGAGACTTTTCTCCCATCTTCATTTATAATATTAACTTTGCCAACACCATTCCCATTAAGACGATCATATTCATGATATATTCCATCTAAAGTATATTCAAATTCAAACTACGCCTTCCTTTCATCATCATACTTATTACGAACCTCACTTACAAAAACATTTAACCTACAATAAACCTCTATAAAACAAACATTCAGAAAACACAAGTCTTCAGAAAACGCAAATACATAACCATATGTACAAGTTTCTCACAGAAAGATAAAATTTGCAATCTATCAGATAAAACTAAAGGCTCAAGGATTCAAGTAAATACATATGTAAAGTGTCATTGCCTATGTAGTACTAATATATGCAGTTTACCTACCCCTGGATTGATAATACTGAATATAAACGAAGATAAGATAGGCTTAAAGTTCCAGCCATTTAGTCTCGTATTAACATTTTTACGCTTCATAAATATCGTTTGGTTTATCATCAAGAATTGCTGAGCTGATTTGCATGTAGTTGTAGCTATGCCTGTGACCTTATGTATGTTGTGTTCAATGTACGTGGATAGTTATTTCCATAACATCTGCTTGGGTTTTTCTGTCATCTTTAAGAACCACTTCTTCAGGAAGAGTAGTTTCAACTTTATTGGTTCATATTATTTCTAGTCTAGCATTATCATCTAGATTTAGTGTATTGGGTATAATATGGTCTGTCTGGGTATGTAATATCGTTTGTCACAGTTGCTTCTCTTCTATGAGAACCTTCTCTTTCTATAAAAGTAAATTCAGTTCATTCAAGTAAGTTCAGTTTTCTGAAATACTTGGACTTGACCCAGCAAGTATGTTTGTTTGTCTGTCAGCATCAGCTCCCATTCTTCGCAGAATCTATTCATATCTTCTTTAGAATCCCCTTCCTGTGAATCCGTCAGTCATCTATATTTGTTTATTATTCATGTAACCCAAACAGGAGCTGGACATTAATCAACATTAATTGTTTATAAATACCCAACCCTGTAACGCCGGCGTCAAACAATTTTAATCACCGCACGGTTTCCGGTGATTTCTGATCAAAAGATACCGCTTAGCGCCTCTAAATGACCACATTGAAATGACCACATTTCGGAAGTCCAAAAATGTTGAGATAATGATCAAAAGTACCCGATTGTCGGGTAAAGTAATGTATTGGCTTCAAATGGTCTTAAATTTCTTTTCTTTTTTTTTTGGTTCCTCTCATTTGAATTTAGAATTTGGTTTGATTTTGGAACGAGTATCGTTTGGTATCGATCCATTCGACTCTTGAGTACGTTACACGTTAATGTCCCAATGACCTTTCGTAGACCACCCTTTTAACCTAGTAGACCGTTACTAAGCTTAGAAAAAACTCTGTTAAGTTAACTGCTTATGTACTAGTGCGTAGCTTTTATACTTGTTCAATTAATATTTTGTCTCTTTCAAGACGCCACTTTCATGTCTACAAGTGACTAAACTTGAACGTTAGGCACATTCTAGACAGTCACACATATTTTACTAGGTATATCAAATACTATTCTATGCAAATCATTATTCACATTCATCATGTTCACACAACCCAGGACAATTGAAACTAAAGACATCATTAGGCCTCATCATATCACCCTGAAATGTTATTTTCTTTCTTGCTTTCTGTAATGTGCCTACAAGACTTGCATTGCTACGATGAATGTCAATGTCAATTCCTAGTGTTTCTTTTACTTTTTAGTTTTGATCGCATATTTCTTCCCATGTAGTAAAAACGTGTAAAATGCTCGTGTGTTCTTCTTTAAGATCAAGTGGTAGGATTGTATGCCAAGTTGTCATAATAACAATGAATACAGTGATGGGTTCCCGTGAACTTGAGCCTATTGGCGTACGTAATGTTTTTTTACTTTTTTGTTTATGAGTCCTGCCAATTAATATCAATCTAATTAAGGTAATGTAATGTAGTTGTTCTGTGGTTTCAGAGTTACTTACAGATGTACATACATGAATTATGGTATGTAAAAAAGGTATCTACTTTATCTTTCGCTAACATAATCATAATATGTATTTATATTTCAAGTAGGTAATTAATAGGAATATTGTCAGTGCTTTTGGATTCCGAAAGTTACATTACCAAATATGTTGCATTTATAGAGACACAGCTCGGAATCTTAATATCACTTTACGAAATCCGGGAATCAACTTTAGACTAAGTCATATGGCATCATCGCTTTAAAATAATCAATACTTATAACTGAAAATCTAAAGAGGCGCTACTTTTGACCCTGGCTAAGAGTTCGGAAGTCACAGATGCACAGATAACTTGAGATGAAACACACCGCGGGAACTATTGAACTACTCACAGAGAGGCGGCGCGTTTCATCTCACACGATCTTATCTCAAGTTCAAGTGTTGGGTTTGGTGCGTTTTTGTCTGTTTGAAGTTGGATGAAGGAATGGTTTGAAGATATTGAAATGTAAGTTATTGTAGGAGCTGGCTAAGGCCCGGTTGTTCGTACGTTACGGTAAAGTTAAAGTTAAAATTTGACCGATGTCAATTTTGACCACAGTTAATTTGACGTTTATATTATGAAATTTTTACGTTCGTAAAACTAACTGGTACTTCAACAACACTTTTTGAATTTAAACCCTCTTAATTTAACTGTAACTAGAATTTAACCCTATTTCAATCAAATATTTCAATTTATTTAGCCAGCCGCACGGATCAATCATAAGGTTAAGAAATGATTGGCACGGTTGGTTCGTGGATGGGATCTTGTCATGATGAGTTCCTCCATTTTTCGGAAGGCAACTTAAATTGGTGGGTCCTGTTTGTCATTTGAGCAAAACAGTTCTTTGGCAAAACTGAAATTGCGTTAATTTTGGCATTTCGTAAATTATACGCTCAGACAATCTTGGAGTATGTATTATTTTTCAAAAAGACTTGGTAAAACTTAGAAACATAACGTTTAATAATTTTCAATTTCTTGTACAGCATAATCTGTTTGCTTTACATGTCCACATTTAACACTCAGTTTTAATCCTCATTACAAAGCCGTCTCAAACCCGTTCTTCATCAGCTCAAACCTCAAAATAATAACCTCCGAGCTAACCCTTCCACAGAAAATAATTACAACGAACCGTCTCGATACGAGTCAAAAAAGGCCTCGTTTCTTATCGAATGTCCCCATAAAAGTGACTCTGGTACCAAAAAAGAAACAAAAAAGGTTTCATTTGGTACATTTCGAACCTCCTTATCTAAGCCTGGCGCCGGTGGCAAGAAATTTGGACTTTTTTTCAAAGACTTTTTCGTAATTGACGGAATTTACGTAGGAGATAAGCGAGTGGACCTGGTTTGTATGTTGGAATGTGTGGTCAGCCTATATTGTGGGTATAGAAAAGTTTATTGGTATTGTTTGTCTGGATTAAATGCAGATTTTGCGTAATTGTGCTATACTTATTTACCTCTGTACCTATATGTCTGTGCATTTGTATTTTATAAGAAGTAAGAACAAGCTGGATAGATAAGTGGTTTTTAATGATGAATATATAAAAAAATATTAAGAGGTTATTATTACTGGGTACCAAATTGCGAAGGATGTAATAAAAATGCGTCTAAGTTAATAAATCTCAAATACTTTCCTAACCATACCTAATAACATAATATTTAAAATTTTGATATAATTTAAGGATGTTACCGGTCAATAAAATCCATATTTAGAAGTAGATGAATCAATTGTACCATAAAGTCAGTACGCGTCAATTTCCTAGTAATTGTTACAAGGAAAACAATAAACTAACTGGAGCAGGAAAAATAAAACGCATAAATGTAGCGATGTACAACACGCGACACGCTGAATATCACTTTTTAGTTAATTAGGGAAAAGACGACATAGAAATCAGACTGGTACACTATACATAGGTACAATTTTGAAACAGATTGGTACAAGAAAAGTGAGACTTGATAAATAATAATAATTTATCGGACAAATTCAGCCAATGACAATGTATTCAAAAATTATGAATTAGACAAAAATTTTAACAATAATTGTTATTATTAATATTTAAACACATGCAACTGTTACTTATTTTAAAAGTGTAATTAAGCCTATTAATTTAGTAAATAGTTATTGAGTAGGTAACGTTCGTGTTATAGGTACTTACGTGTTTTTTTATTGTGAAAGTTACAAAAAAAACTTGGGTATAAGATACCTAAGCACAATTAAAGTAAAAGTGAGTGGCTGAAATTAAAACGTCAGTCAAAAACACACTGCATCTTAATTATAAGGCAAACTGCAAATTACACCACTTTTGACCATAAAATAATAAATAACTCACTCAGGTAGACAATGATAAAAACATTTTGACCACAACCGACGCAAAAATTTCAAAATATTTTCGAAAAACGAATACCAATCTACGTGTCAATCTCAATTTGACAAACCCGCCCGTTTGACAGCTGTCATATTAAGTTGACAACTGTGTTCCCGCTTTTTTTGGTTAAGGTTCCGTATAATTATCGAAAATGAAAACGTTTACTTTTTGTATTCTCACTGTGAGAGACAAGGCTTTTTTTAGCACAAATTAGAAATATTTTTTAAGAAAAAAGAGATTGAAAAAATATCCGTATTTTGATTGAATATTATTAAATGGTAGATGCAAAATGATCGCTTTAAATATTTTTTTGATAGTGATGTTAATTAATTGTACAGTGTAAAGTTATTTTGATCTGAATATTAAGATTATAGTTAACACGGAATCCTGCTGTGTGGTCTAACTAATTACTCGTAAATAACTTTAGCAGTTAACTAGCTTATCTATGTTAACATCTGGATATTTAGATTTTATGTCTAGATAAGTTAGACTTTGTTGCTAATTTTACGATTCTAATAATATTGTAAGTTTTAATACCTTGATTAGACCTGTTTAGTGGAGTATTCTCAGTAGTAGGATATTATATTGTAACCTTAATCTTTTGAAATAATTATTCCAAGCATTTTATGTCATTTTTGTATTATTTACAAAAATTACCAATCCAAAAAAATAAGAAGATATTTTTTTTATCTTTCCTTTTTATCTTTTCGTTTTTACGAATGCTATAAATGAAATTAATAAGCCCACTTTGATGCAAGTCTAAAACTATTTCAACCAGTAATTGAGCTATACCTAGTGAAAAAAAAACAAGCCAAAAAAATTACCTTAAAAATATTAGAGCAAAAAAAAAAAAACAATAAGCAAGTAAGTCATAATATTTAGACCACATCTACAGAATAAACTCTCACTCGACAAGTGTATTCCATTTTTTTTCAACTTTTTCTCCTATTTACAAGGTGACAATGGGAGTTTTTTTTTTGCTAAATTCCTTTAGCTCGGTTGGGTGACGTATCGGCAAAATATTTGCTGTTATCTTAAATAACGGACGATGTTGGCGCCTTTTGGTAATGTCTGACGTGTTGAGAGGGCCTTAACGTGATTATTTTAGATTAAAAAGGATTTGTGTTTTTTTTTTACATCTATCTAGCTCTTTCTTCTAGTACCTGCTTCCAAAATGGCTTTAGGTAGTTTTAATTTTTATATGTACCTACAAGAAAAATATAATAGGCGCCTTAAATTGTTGCCAAAAAAAAAATATTAACAAATATATATACCGTGTGTAAGATTTACTAGTTTTCCAACATTCCGTAATTCGCACATTTTACGTTCGCCATAACAGTTTGCTTAAATACTAAAATAAAGCTTGAAAACAGCTGACATTGTTCTTGAAGAAATTTTGCAAAACAAACATTGCACGCCATTGTAAATGAACAACAAAACTGACCTGTTCTCAGCGGAGATAAAATAATATAGGAACTTTACACTCCGAGCTGAGATTTATTCTCACCAAATAAAAACCAACCTTATGCGTCACACACTAAGGTATAAATTCAATAAACTTTTCATTGACACAATAGTCAAAAACTAATGCCATTGTCACCAGTAATTCGACACTATTTTACTATAACACGTAGCTCCTAATTTAAACCTTAAACCAACAGGATAAAATCCAAATTACAATGAGAAAAAACAGAAAAAAAATTACCCACAAGGCGCCACGATTTTGTCGCCAACGTAATGTCGCGACGATGATATCCGGTGAAGTGAAAAAAAAAGAAAAAAGTTGAAAAAAAGTTTTTTTCTGTTTTTTTTTCTTTGACATTCGGTAGGGCACTGACCAAAGGTCTGTAATGTAGGGACCCCTAATGATTTATTGTGGACTGCCGTCAATGTTTTTTTGTATTTTTTGGTTTTTTGTTTTATTCGGAAGTTCCGATTTCTGGGCGTTTTGTTGGCGCCTAGCATTAGTTTGCACGTGCTAAGTGGGATGGGCAGGAATTTTATTTTTATTGTTTTTGGATAGACACAAGTTTCGTTCGGGAGAGAGGCAGAAAGATTAGGGAATACTGTAAAAATGGATGGACAAAACATGGACCATCTTTATGCATAACGTCCAAGATGTTCAAATGACAGCATGGCACGCCAATAAGTATAAAATGCCTTCCAATACACGGAGCAACTCGTCATAACAAGATGGTCATCAAAACCCATTCTTGGATCGACCGTACCAAGCTTTGCTTAGGTGACCTTAAAATTATGTTTCTTTGTTATTATAGTATTTTGTATTTTCTCTCTGGTTTAGGTAAGTCTTAATCCTGAGCAATATTTAGTCAAACAGTCTTGCTTCGTGAGAAAACCCTGACCTACAAAAACAAACAAGTTCAAATCAAACACCTAATTACTAATCACCACGTTTAGTACAGCAATCACAAAGCTTACATATTTGACTATTAAACCACCCGACGTTGTTTATATCCATGGAGAACAAAATGACTAGCGGAGGTGCCATGACGGAAAATCGCCTAAGAAAGTAGCGCGCTAAAATGCGGGTGTACGGGGGACGAGGAACGTTAGTGTTTCCTCCCTTATGGAAGGATTTTAGACAATACTACTTTTTGAAATAAAGTCGATAACAGATGTCTCAAAGAACCCTAACACCTCGTGTATTCACTCGTAACTGGTCGTTTTGGTCATGCCTACATTACGAATTTGACCTAGAAGAAGGCGCTTGACCTACTTGTATCATAGCATCGCTGCTCATCTTTCCTTACTCCGTGTCCATTATATTCTGTTTGATTTATTATGTGTTTAAAACAAATTCCTTCACGCTTTTTTGAGACGTGGTTAACCTACGTGTCTTTCTGGATCAATAGATTAGATTTCTATATCAATGTTATTTTTTAATGTAAGTACGTGTTTTAGCTTTTAGAATTCATATTTCTTTGTTTTTTTTAAACTAAAGCCAATACCCCTACAATAGTTTACCGTTTTATCCTTTGCTAACAACGCATCCCGAATAAACAGTAAGTACAGTTAAGTAGAGATTGAACGTTTCAAACGTTATGATGATAACGTCAAATGAATTATTAGGTAAAGGTTAAACTAAAATGCTTTCCCTAAATATTACTTTTGATTTTGACCCTTTCATAGTAAAACGTGCAAGCGTACCTACGCCTAGATTAGGTCGAAAATTCATGTGGAGAGACTTTAATAATGGCCCCACAAGGGCCTAATATTATAAGGCTGTACAAAAGCTCCAATCTGTAAACTTTTACCAACTGAACATTAACCATCCACTATTCTGAAAACGTTGAAAATCAACTGAAAACAATTGACAGATTGAGGTAATGAGGTAGGTTGATGTGCTCTTTGTACCTAATTCTCTAAAAACAAGTGAAGCCACAAGATATAGCCAGTACACAGCACTAAGGTATTAGTTGATCTCTAAATCCATGCTCAATGTACAACGTGTCATATTTTGGTACATTTTTTGTGCGTCTGCGTCCATTGTCATAAACCCTTACGGTAGCTCCGGAGTGTCATAAGTTTTTTTTTGTATTTTTATGACTGGGTTTGTGGTACACTGAGTAGTTTGGTAGTAGTAGAGTATTGTTTATAAATATTTTGGGTACAAAATACTGTGTCGGTCATCATAATCATTTAAACTACAGGACTTCGTCTGTTGAATCGAACATAGCCTGAAGCCATTTACCAATGGAACTGCTTACAGATGAATCACTAAATTGTGATATTAGCCATTAGTTTTTGAACAAGTTCTCTACATTTTTCTAAAATATGTTTATTGAGAATCGAACTATACTAGGAGCTTTCAGCTGTTCTTTTGTATCTTTTAAACATTCTGGTCGTATCAGAATGAGCCATAGGTGATACAAGTTAAAAGCTTTACTGTTGGTCATACTCAATCATAAATATATCGCACTGGAAACAGTGTTCGGTAACAAATGTCAGTCTACATATTACCATCTTGTTACCTTAAAGACACTAGGTACACATAATTATTACACCCAGTGTATCCCCAACCTAACTCAATACCCCGATCTCTCATAATCCGACGTATGACGTTATTAAAGAGTTTTTGTTCGATGACGCCAGTAACAAGTGCAGAGCCTGCATCAAGTGACGCCTGGAGTCGCCTCTAGTCTTTGTAATATTATGTAGTAGGTATTATGTACCTGTGGCTTGTTTTGGATTTACTCAGTCAGCTACTGGATGTGTTAGGGTTAAACGTCTCAATGCCATTTCTAAGGATGTTAACATGTTGATCTAGCTACCACTAGCGTTCCATTCGTGTCCCGTGGAAACTACCACAAGCACCTGATAAAAAATAGGACTTAGCCTTCTTCAATCAATGGGCTGTCTAACGCTGAAAGATTTTATAAATCGTACCAGTAGTTGCTGAGTTAAGCACGTTCTAACATACAAAGAGACCAACTCTTCAGCTTCATAGTATTAATTAATGTAGATGTAGATTCGATGGATATGGATAGAAATCCAACGGAAGAATAATATTTAACTGTGCGGAAAAACAGTTCCCAAAGATTCCAGAATAAAAACTATGCTAATAATTGTGGCCAAAATTGCCGCATGTAGAAATATGTAGATATATTTAGCACAAAAGCAGAAGCTCAATTTCAATCCAACATATAGGTAAAACCATAGATAAAAAATCTATGGGAACAGCTGACTCACAGCCAACTCATATGAAGATGGAACCAAAGAATTTTCGATAAGAATTAATCTCAAATCATTTGGTACTAATAAAGACGGTATTTTTTACGCTTTTTTCAAAATCAAAGATGGCGTTGCGATATCTGAATATAGACGTCAACCGAACATACTGATATTATCTGTGGTCTTAATTTTGGGGCCGTGAAATAAGCGGGTGAGAATCTTGTGTGTATTGGCTGTATGAGAAGAACAAAAATGTTTAGAAAGAGAAATTAATGCGGCTGTACCAGTAATGAAAAGGTTTAGTGCGAGTTTTTGGTAAAAGTTTGCTATGTCTTGTTTTTTTTTCTGGTGGTGGCTTAAAGTACTTTCTTAATAAAACCATGCTAATCAAATCTTATCGCCGTCTGGTGATTAATGTAAGCCGTTCTTTGGAAAGCCGTATGCCAGAATTATGTGTAAATACATAGTTTACAATTTACTTCCAAAGTTGGAAATATTCTACAAGATAATTCGGCTCAAATTAATATTGCAAGTTTAAATTACCAAAATCGCTACCCGCCCATACCACCCGCTAATTCACCCGCTGATCTGATAGCCACACTCACACAGTAGCATTCCCACCACAGTACTTATTCATTACATACACTTATGACATTCAGCATCGTTCCCACGCCGTGACTAACACAATTACACGGATCCACTCACTTCTGTAATTAGGTAGTCAATCAGGCAGTGATAGGTCAGATTTGTAGTGAGAGAGATAATCTAGATTTGTTAGTGATTTCAAAATGGCGGGTGGTTGACAAAAGTCACAGGTATGAAGTTTTAGCTTTAATTCCGGATCAGGAAATGTTAACAGGTTTTTTTGACTGAGAGCTGTAGGTACAGTGTACAGCATTGCTAAAACTCAAACTCAAAATATTCGAGTGTAGAGTGAGTATTTTTCAGATGTTAATAAAGTTCGGCTTAGTAGTTTTTTTCAGGCGTTGCAAATGTAAGGGCCAATCCGTCTTGCCATGAGTCTACACAGGCTACACAGGCTCATGGCAAGACGATGATGAGAAAGACGAAGAGGATGGCATTGCTCCGTGAGGAGCAAACGTAATTTTCCCAAAGATTGGTATTGGTTTGACAAAGTGTCTTTTTATATCCCTGAATCCCTTTGTACGTGTAAATCTTCAAAACTACAGAACTGATTTTCATGCGGTTTTTTGTATAAGATAGAGTGTTTCAAGAGGAAGGTTAGCTAGTAAACAATGCTTTATACCTACTATTTTAGACAACAAACTTTTTGGTATAAGTAGATACAGCCTATACATTTCTATTCCTATCCGTACGCTAGGCGGCTAACAAGCTATCCTCCTAATTCTACTACCAAACAACTTTCATTCTTTCCTCATAACACTTAACCCTTCAATAGCCACTCTTTAACCCAATACCAATACTCAATCCATTACGTTTTTTTAATACCCGTCGATTTTACCGGCGTTCGGCAAACAGAGTTACCGCGGCAGGCTTTGGCGGTAAAACGCGGTAAAAAAGGTCGATTCGACAGGAATAAATATTGGGTACTTGAGTCACCGTTGCTGGGTAAGCAGAAATGTACGTTTGGGAAATATTGAGCTGGGTTTTTTGGTGGTTATTTTATGTGGTGTCGCATCGGTGTAAAATAACGTAGTTTTTTTAAATGATCAAGAAAATATGTAGTGAGAAATAAAATGATATCAAAACTAATCATCATTGACTGGCTTCTGTCAACGGTTTCACCCGTTACTGAAGGAACTCTTCTGATTTATAAGCTACATGCCTACCGAGTACTTGTCATCAAAATCTTTTTTGTTTATAATATTGCGTGATAAGATAAAATGATAGATCATCAATTCAAAACTTGGTGTGTGTAAAATGCATTATGTACAAGGTTTGGTATCTACCAAATATTCGCCCGCTTCAATGAATATCGTACCCAAAAAGCAAACTGCTGTGACATTCAACGTCAATGCATATTTTTTATTCTAAAAAATCCCATCCTCTAAGATGATCGTAAATGCCTCATAAACTTACTTATATCATCCTTTAGTCAGCCCTACATGAACCTAGTTGCAACCTCAAAAAATAAACAATATTAAACTGGCAACAAACTGTAAAATTAACATCGCACCAAACCTTAACTAAAGGGAATAAAAACATTGAAATCCCGACTCTAATGACTGGGCAAACAATTTATCTTTACCTCCGAACTTCCATAGAGTCGAAAATCCCGTGAACACAACTGCTGCAACATAAAGAATTTGGATATTCACTCTTGTATCTCTTGCACGCAAAAATGACCTGTATGGCTCATCCTGTTGATTCTCCAAGTGTTTGTAAAGGACGGAGGTTTTAAATTAGCAAGTCCTACCGCGGTAAAATTTAAAGACTTGGCCTTCTAATGTGTACGTCAAATACGGGGTCTAATATGACCGGCAGAGGGGTCTATTGTCGAGCCATGGGAGGGTTAATGTGAGCTGTTAACGGGTTAGACGTGTCATGGCGCCTTGCTGCCGGTTGACAGCAGTTACACTGATAAATAAGGTAATTGTGTTGGTGGGAACTACTTTTTTGGAGAAAAATCACGTTTTGAAGAGTGTTTTTGGAACATTCGAAATGCTTGTGGGATGCTATCAATACAATTTATTGGGTCTTGACCGATTATGAAAGACGCTTTTTAACTGGAGGCAACGGTAGCGAAATCTAACTTGAAGTTACTAAAGGTTTAAGCAACGCGTTTTATTTATTCGGGATTTTACCGTTTCGCCTCCCAAAGTGGGGGATTTGCCCATACTCACCACTGACTGTTCTTCACCACTTCTTCTTTAAGTAAAAACACATAGGAAATGGTGGTGGTCTTGAAAGTCGTTTTTCGTAAACTTGACTTTTAAAAATTGATTTTCAGCCTAATTTGAATAAAGTTACTTTGGATCTATATCCCATTTGGTGCTTTTGTGCCCATGTAGCTAATATGAAAGAAGAT
Source organism: Helicoverpa zea x Helicoverpa armigera (assembly GCA_033682625.1). Lineage (NCBI taxonomy): Eukaryota > Metazoa > Arthropoda > Insecta > Lepidoptera > Noctuidae > Helicoverpa > Helicoverpa zea x Helicoverpa armigera. The sequence goes on along the minus strand of JAWIIS010000056.1, from coordinate 535,127 downwards.
ATTTTTATCCACTTATGGTCATATCTATATAAACCAATGGTAGATGAGTAATAGTAATATTTATATTGATTCACGTTACGTGTTAATTCCGGCCTGAACACGTGTATCTATGATATGACAAAACGGGTTTATTTCATTAGGAGTTCTGTCATAATTGGAACCGCGTGTAGACCGATTTTTTCCTAATATAGTACGTGAATTATTAATATTGATTGGAGATATGCCATGTTTTGACCAGTATACGCTCATATCTGAAGGTTGTAATATTAACATGATTGCATCTCCTGGTATTGTTAACCAGAAATAATATGCATCCATAGATTTGGTAACTTTTTGAAGCAAGAATACTTAGGTGTTTCCCTGTTTTCCCAGTCATATTTACTTTAAAAGACTTTATCGGGCAAGCAAACAAACTTTTTGCCAGCTTTATAATATCTATTAGTCTCTAGATTTTAGACTCCTTTATGATAACTTTTACCCAATTAAAACAACCTAAGACCCTTATTGACCGACTACAAAGCAACCCTGCTATAATTTCAGCAGTGTGGACCTGCGCCTCTTGTCGTAAGATACCGCGGTGCGTGTTCGCTGCGGCTTTGAGTTGCCGCCGCGCCGCCGCAAAGCCTCCCGACTTTGTTATTGCTTGTAGGGCTGTCCAAGATACTTATCGATAAAAGTATTTTTTTAGCTATATATTTATTTGTGATTTTGTGTGACCTAATGATTGACTTGACCAGTACGCTCAAGTATCACCAAATTAATTATTGAAAAAAATACAGAAAAGTAACGGCTTAATTACAGAGTTGATATGTACTTAGGTGTTCTCTGATTAATGTATGGCCATAAGTACCTATATGTTTAACCATATCATGTATCGTTGGATGAAAAAGTAATTGGTTCTTACGGTACCTATTCTCTAAATATATTTAAAAGATAAAAATACAAGCCAGGAAACCTATAGATTACTTATTGATTTGTTAAGCATTTTTTTATGAAACCCGTGTGTGCAAAGTTCTAAATTATTTTGCTTTGTTTCTTTTTGTATTCTGGAACTTGATCTAAGGAAAGAGAGCTCAAATCTAGTTCTTATTCAACAAACCCACTGCACAAAATAAAAAATCATTCAAAATAATATCAAAACCGATCTTGCTACCCCTACCGCACGCGTCGGCGACCATATTATTGACACTATAAATTCTAACACGCGTTTTTAAAACCAGCCTCCCACGCACACAAGCGCACCCGATCAGGTGTGACACGCACACATGCATAGGCGAAGTATTGTTACTCTGTGTTCATTAGTAGGATTCAATATAGGGTTAAAGTTGTGGACAATATTTAGATCTTGTAGGGGGTTGTTACATTTTTGGAATAAGTAAAAATAGGTTGTAGGTTTGATTCTACAGTCTATTTTTCTATATGAAAAATGCTTTAGTCCTTTGGTAACACTAGGCTTCTTCCCTGTAAGAACACATATTTTTTTGGAAAATTTGTTTAAAAGGCTGATCTACCTCTCCCTAAACCTATACTTACCCAATCTCTAAAATCCTACTAATATCATAAACGCGAAAGTTTCTAAGGATGTATGAATGTATGGACCCAACAACTGAACAGAAAGCGAGCCACATACACACACATTGATAACCAGCTATAAATAATTTTGTCTCATACATTCTGATAGGTAGGTACCTACAACAACCCATATGACGTACACAATGACGTCACTACATCCGGATATCAAACGGTGATCAAATCGATAATTGGGTTTGCAAATATTTGATTACAAATAACGATGTCGCCCTGTAGTCTGTCACGTAACATGTAGGTACCTACTATATACATAGGTATTGATTACTATTTTTAATCTCTATGTGAGTTTATCATCTTTCTGCCATTATTTAACCCACTGCATGGCAGAGACCTTTTCTCATACAGAGAAAGAATGAGCATTAATCGTCATTCTTGCTATAGGAGCATTGGCTACAAGTTTCCTCACGATTTTTACCTTCGCCATTTGGTGGGGTGCAAGATCATTTAGACAATACCTAATGATGATTCTTCTCCTCCTTCCCCGTTTAAAAGTTTGTGGTCGGTTCATTAGGTATGTTTTCCGATTCCATTCCTCTCTATGTCATACTAATTCACTGTCTTCTTATTTCGTGCTATCTTTCAGGCAGCCAATCCATCTTTTCCTTGGTCTACCTCAGCCTCTCCATCCATCTACTTGCACACTCCACATACTATCTCCGTAATAATAATAATGGCGGTCGCGGCCAATTTCGGCAATGACGGCTATTCTCATATAAGGAGATTAGCCAGCTGCGCGGGACATTATAGTGCACGAGCATTTGCGCAGACACAAGTGCACCCACTGGAGTGTAGTTCACTCTCATAGCCCGATGGGACGGCAATCCGACACCACCGGAGAGAGATCAGGCAATACTCTCTGAAGCCTGCGTCTTCCACCTTCTCATCACATGTCTTTAGAGTTCACAATGATTGTGGTCTGTATTTATTCTTGTGTTCGAACTTATACCAAAGTCTGAACAGACAAAGGCCCAGATAAACCTAGTTTAAATTAAAAATTCTACAAAACCTTAGTCCCAGTTATTTAATTTACCTACAACTGATGGTTAAGATAACGCTAACTACCCGTTAGGGTCGTTATTTCTCCGCCAAAGCTTACATGTTACTGTTAATTACTAATTAAGCCAATGGATTCATTAAAATTTTATGCCTTTTTAATTTATGGACATTATTTATGTGAATTAAGTAGCGGTGTGGTTAAAAAGCTTTCTTTGTGACACAGTTTTTATTAAGAAAGTTGGGAATATAGGATACCTACTTCTTAGATTTTATGTATCTATTGTATATGTACCTAGATAATTGACGTAGGTAAATATTTAGGTACTTACTTTATCCATAGCTATAATTAAGTTACCTGCTTATTGTTATTTTGGAGAATGTTTCTACTAGTAAGACCTACCTGGCTACAGTTTTTTTCTAGAACATTGATTACATAAAAAAAACTATAACCTAACCCAACTAACACTTCCTAGTGTATTGTATTTCTTTTAATTTACAGTTTCTAAATAAGATTAATAATTAATAAAATCTGCCTAGCCTCTTTCCCAAATAATATAATAATTTGTCTTTGACCCTAACCCAGCTTGAACTAACTGACCTAGTAACTAACATTGCTTTTCAGATTTCAGATTAATTATTCATATTTTTTTGAGCTATTTAATAGTTTCAATATTTCCAATCACAACAATCTTCCTCACACTTACCCGTGTGCTTGAAGGTGTATAACCTCGGTACAAAAATAAAGGATTCGCTATCGGTCACATCACTGCCTCTCTTTGTGTGCCGCGTAACTACCGTGACGGATGGCGGCATGCGAGAACGCACTATGCTAATTATTTGTTAATTGTTGTTTGTAATTATTGCAATTATCTACTTGTTTTTGTTTAAGGGATGGGTAGAGGTGGAAATGTGTTGGCAATAATAGGCTTATACCTACATGGTGTTCTTAGATGTAAAGAATAGTGGAATGGACAGGGTAATTTTTTGATATTATGCGAAATTATTGAAAGTTGATCATATTTTTCGACTTCTCAAAAAACATTTACGATGGTTTCCAGTATTGAGCTATAACGATAACCGAAACGAAACCGATATCAAATCGCCAATGTGACCAATGGGCACAAGTAAACAGCTGGTTATGGTTTAGTTAGGTAACGTGGTTAAACGGTAAACTCACCCTTATGACCTTTACACTACCTTTAAATACTAAAATACTGCGCAACAAATAAATAAAAAATACAATTAAAGTTTCTTAAACAAACTATAAAAAAATAATTAGTGAAAGTAAGAACGGTAAGTAACCTACCTTATATAAGAAAGTCAATCACTGATCAATCTTGCAATCCAATTATTGCAATTGTAAGTACTTTAGGTACCTACCTACAATAATAAATACTTATATGGTTCCGTTTCGAATAAATAATAAAATCCTTTCAATCGTAAAATTAAAACATTGTAACTGCAATCTCATAAAATATAAAGTCAGTATTCATTCATAAGAAAAACTGTTATATTTTTGTTCAAATGTTTCAGTAAAAGTTTTCTTTCATAGCTTTAATTTTAATTGAAATATTTTTTGTCAATTTAGTGTTGTAGATATTACTTACCTACTGCAGATATGTACCTAACTGGAATCTTTTCAAAGTAAAACTACTTACCTACTATGTACTTAATTAATATTTTTTGACTTTATCATATTACGAATTACTTAGGTACATTGGAACTTACGAATTAACGAATCGGAACTTAAGTTAATTTGCTCTAAAATGTTTTATATAAAATCCTTTTTATAGCATTTAAGTATACTTAGGGTTTTATGACAAAGTATTCTATAAATGAATATTACCTAATTTACTAAAAGATCAAGATTAGTCACATTTTTCTTGACACTCTTTGTAAGTATAAACAAGAAAATTAGACAGTTACCTACCTACCTTAGCTGTAAAAGTAAATATAAAATTAACAAAAATATTTTTAACAAAAACTTTGCACCTACCACAGCTATTTCTCCACCACCCAAAGGTAGACTGGCAGAAAACGCCTATGGCGTTAAGTCCGCCTTGTACTTACGAAATGTGCAGAAGCATTAAATAAATAAAAGTGGGGAAGTAAAAAGGTTTTTCTTAGAATGTTAAAATCATTAAACCGGTATTGTTACAAATGTCTAGTAAACAAAATTAACCTTACCAAGAAATAAACTCACAATCCAAACTAGATTCTTATCACTATCATATTTAACCTTTCCAATACAAATGACTGACACAGTTAAAACACTAGTTATTTAGCTGTAACTAACCTTACAAGTTCTGGTTAAGTTAAACTTTGAGAACATACTACGATCAATTTCAGCTTGGCAATTTACAATGTTCGCTTCAACCCATAAGAGTAAGTCAGACAGCATGTAAGAGCGAGATGGTTAGACGTCGCTTTGTTTAGGCGGGGGGCGGGACGTAACCACGCCCACTTATCGATCGAGTTGCTATAATTTATTCATAATTTCAGTTATTATGTTCTCTTTTCGAATAATATTATTCGTAGCGGCCAGTGAGGGTTAAATAGTTATCTGCATGTAAAAAAGGGTTTAACCACCAATAATTTGGTAGTTAGAACTTTTTTTTACATATGCCTTTGTACGTCTGAATGTAACTTTTGTTGTAAAGGCACAAAAAACCTGCTTTGACTGTTTCATTGAAACTCAAATCGTAATTCAATTAAATCCCTGCCGATGATATTCCGTTAGACACCAATACCCACTACAACTATTTGCAGCAATAAAGCCCACGTACCTTGTGAATCCAGGGACCTCACTTAGAACCAGCGAGATGTGAAGATGCCTCGTTCCAGGGCGCGTGGTCGCGGTAAGGGCTGCCGGCCGGCGAGCTAAATCATCCACCGGTGGACTGGTTAAAACTCGTGAGATCAGCACTGCACTATAAGTCCGCAATGTCTTCTAGCAGCAGGTTCAATTATTACACGAGAATCTTCAGGAAATCACATATAGGGAAATAATGACGCGGAGCGGTGTGTATTCGACACAATGCGAATGGCGGCGGGAGAAGTACTACCACAGATTATATAAGTACTACGTCCGTCCTTGGCGGTGGCCAGACGCAACACTGCTAGCTTGTTGCGAGTATCTTCTAGAACACTCGATACGAACCAATGGGCGCTGCGGTAGCTAGTATTGTCGTTCGGATATCATCACCAGAGACTCAATTGGGTTATTATAAATATGAAAATGATCGAAATAAAGTTTTAAGTTGCGGGAAAAATAACTTATGTATTTAATTTATTATTGAATAAATATTTGCATTAAAAAAAAGACATTGACGCTTCACCATATACTTACGAGGTCAATAAAAGAACCCAAAAACTAATAAAAAGCGTGTAAAAAGGACCCATCTTTCACTCTTATTTCTTCACCAAGTCCCTAACCGACCTCTTTCTCCCACAGAAAAGCTGCGCCTCTCCCTCTGCGTAGGCTGCGGTGGTCAGATCCACGACCAGTACATCCTGAGGGTGGCTCCCGACCTGGAGTGGCACGCCGCCTGCCTCAAGTGCCAGGAGTGTCGGCAGTTCCTCGACGAGTCCTGCACCTGCTTCGTGAGGGATGGCAAGACGTATTGCAAGAGGGATTATACTAGGTGAGTTTGGATACGAAATAAATATTAGATATAGAAAATGAATAATTAAACTTGGCTGCAAAGCAGAACTGTTTGAAGGTTAAAAATATAAAAGACAGGAAGACGACCCCAAGACCACTTTTTAAGTATCATCACCATCTGGTTGAGAGGTTTTTCAAAAACACAAACCTACCTGCTTTCCGCCCGTTACCTGATCAGCAAAATTCTTATTAGAAAGGACAATGGGCACTTTGTATGGGATTTGGTACCCGCTTCAACAGTAACGTATGATATATCATTAGAAAGGTATTTACGTGAAGAATAATAAAAACTATGGGGCTTGCCTCAATTAGCTGTCCGATCCGAGTAACGATAAAAATTGAATCGACATAGCAACCAGTACGTCATCCATATATGCAAATTCATTAAGAGGCTTATGTCGTCAGTCAAATAATTTTAAACTCAGTCAATAGACATCTTACATTGTTTGAGATACACTCTATTATAATCTAAAGGTTGTAATAGTCTATGAAGTCATACTACGGAAACACAATCGTCATCTGATTTGCCAAAAGTTCAAAACATTTCTATTCATCTTTTTTTAAGAAGAAATTCATAATTATCTCAGCACCTCTTGAGGAGCAAGATTGAGTCGTAATATGTACTATGTAAACATCGTCTCCTGACTTTTCCACTTTAATTGATTGTAGATACTGAAAGACTTTCATCAAATACATAAGCTAGTTCTGCGTGAACTGCAAAGGTTTGCACAGTCTTTTTTTAAATCAGTGGCAGGCAAACATTCTAAGAAGGCCAAATTCCTGTTTTATTGTTACTTTACCAGTTTTTATTCAATACAGTAGGATTTAAGAACTACATCTACGTTGATGATTTTTGAACATTACACAGTCTATTAGTCGATGTCACGCGAAATGGACAAGGATTTGGGACTAGTCGTCATAGTAAACATTTTTTGCCTTGCCAAGACCTACGCAATGGTACTAGAATCAACACTGTTGGACAGGGTACCAAAACGCCCATCGTCCTTTAGAAACTTATAAGAGATAGAGAGGTAATTAGCGTAGGCACCTATTGTCATTAGGACATATCCATACTCTGGAACGCCAGATCTATACTTAGCTTATGATATTTACTTTACCTAGCCAAGGTAAAGTGAATGTCATAACTTTCGGGTCAGCCAGCAGTCTTTGCAATCAGCAAACTTTTGTTGGCTGACGAGTGACGACGTTAAGCTACCTATTATAGCTGGGAGATAATTTCCAAACTTAACTATTGAATGGTAATGGGAATGGTACAAGACAAATATTAGATTTATTCTCCGCCAGAGGAAACGACACGAATATTCTCACTAAAACACAAAAACAAAACTTCACTTCCTACAAGCGCAAGACAAACCTTTCTAATTACAAATCTAACAGCAATCACTAATTTCACATCCAAAAAAAATATCCAGAAAGAAAAATAAAATACAAAACAACATCGGTAATCGAAAACCCGCTTATCCGGCCGGTGTAAACGGGAACAAACACAGATCGTGTTCCCGCCGCCCGCCGCGCTGTCAAACTGACGTTTGTTTTGGCGCCAAAATACATAATGCTGAGTTGAGCTGCGTTTGTTTTCACTTCGGCACATCACAGCGAGACTTTACCAACACATTTTACTGTTCTAAAAACGTATTTTCAGACAAATACATTCGATTTTAGCCTTTATATCTATAGTGTTAGAAACTTTGAGGTTATAATATTTTTTGACAAGCGTTTGAGTTTGTTTGTGTTAGTGTAATACTATATTTTAGCAGCGAGAAATGGAAGGGTGAAAAGATAAACATTAGAGGTTATTTTAGTGAATTTCATCTTTGGAGTCTGTGTGTATAAAGTGGCGCCTGACTTTTGATTGACGTAACGCTATTCTTTTTTTAGTCTAGAGTTTTAGGCTTATTGTAAACTGTTGGTAAACGGAAGAAATTACTTTCAATCCGACTGATGTAGGTGAGGTGTAGAACCGTGTGTCGAAATAACATGATCTCATTTTCTCACCTAAAAGTAAACGAATAATTTGTGTGTTTATTCAATTAATTAACTCAGTATCTCTTAACGTCTGAAATAACTTAAATATAATTTCGTTTTATAAAAGCATAGATAATACCTAATTTAAATCACGACCTTTAGTACCTAGTTTGAATCTAATAGGTTGGTAAATATCAACCTTTTAAAATTTTGCTACATTTTTTTATCAAAATTCAATCTTAAGCCGCATCTAGGGCCCAATAGATTTTGGCATGTATTTAACGCGGCGACTAAGTAAAACGAAAATAGGTTTTAAAAAATAATAAAGTGGGTACCATTTATAATGGGTTGGCAGCTAAAAAGGAGTATCATAATAAGTCAAAGGTAGCATATTAATATATCAGTTATGAGGTCCGTTTTAATTTAAACTAGCATCAAGTTTTTCTTTTGGCAACTGAATTAATATCTAAGCGAAAACTTAATGATGACAATAAAATAGAAAATGGGCATTCATAAATAATACAAATCAGGTTCTATTTAAAATTGTTTGGATGAAGAATAAATATAAACTAGCTCATATTATAAATATATTGTGCGACTTTTTAATAGCTTTAAATAAAGTCTAAAATGGCATGAAGAAAAAATATTTTGCGGCTGTTATTTTCAAAATTATAGGTGAATAGCATGGAAGTAAGCATGCAACATGCAGCAAGCATGATTTCTGTCACGGCTCCGGCGCTGCGGGGCTCCGGCGGTCCCATGCGAGCTTATCGTCGCAGATGGTTTTCACGCTCACCACCGCAGCTTCGGCTTGCTGGCCGGCTCGGCCGGCCAGCCTAAGCCGCGGCGGCGTGCGTTAAAACTACCTGCGCCTCAGCTCGCAGGCCGCCTCGCCCCTCCGCGCCTACGCGGTTTTGAATTGCACTCTAGGGGTAGTGCAGACAAGACTACGTGGAGTCGGTTTTGCAGCGATTCGTTTTCGTCACTAACTTCAATTTTTAATACAATGTTTTTTTAATTGAAGGTTATAAATGGCAATATGCTAAATAAAATGAATCCAAATTAAATTCTACCATCTTCATAGTGCGCCAAGTGAGATAATACCACCGCACCTTCCGCCGTTTTCATGAAATTATGATACACAATATTAATAATGAACTCTTATTCCTTTTTATTGTACTCCTTTTAATATTTAGAGCTATCCACAAAGCGAAGCCTGAAACTGGGTTTTTAGTCGGCACGAAATAGTTGGTAACATATTATCTTTGCCACCCAACTAACATTATTAGTCGCCAAGTCATTATAAATAGCTCCTCACCTAATATTTCAATTGACTGGTATAGTTTATTTGCTACCCAAACGCAGCTGCTAGTTTTTAGTTTTTATAACACCCTTAATTTTGAACCTTACATATTATAATAGTCGCGAAAATATTTAATCGCTGGCAAGTTATTTTATTTGTTGCCAACATTTGTCGACTTTTAAGTTATTAGTCACCAGGAATATAATAAGCCATAGATTTTGCCCCCAATCTATTAGAAAAATAGCGCAGCGGTCAACTTCAATCGCACAGATAATAAATCAATCAAAGGCACGTAAAATAGATTAACAAATACCCAAATTAGATTTATTAAAAATTCTCAGAAAACTACGATAACCTATGAAAATCGTAGATTTTTAACTTCAATTGAAAACGATAAGGTTTCACAATGGCTACCCGGTAATAATTTCTAAGAATTTACTAATAATATCTATGTATAATTAAATATTATGATTGAAGAGACCGATAGTCTGCCAGTCTGTCTATTGGTATCATAGATAAGTGACTTAGCATAGATTATAGAAAATATTTGATATCAATTTTCTATGAGACCGCTTTTAGAGATAGAATTAGAAAAATCATTACCTAAGACTTTTTGAACGATATTGGTTACGCGGGAAACGCAATATGGTTCAAAAAGATGCGAAAATTAAAAAAAAAAACTGGTGATTGCAAATGCGACGGGAAAATCGGCATACTGCGGGCGACACAAAACAAGAAAGTATGCCTAAAGGAAAGGAGCACAGTACCTGTTGTCTCCTACGGCGATTTCTCGTACGAGGAGCACTGCCACAAATAAAGTTCAACACAAATCACACCAATTTTCCACTCAATATCGATTTTTTTTATCGGAGAGAGACGTGAGCTCTCGCGCGCGTTGTCAGCCATTTTTTTGTTTTTTATGTTGCACACACGACTCAAGGGCGCTAGTGTCGGCTCTCGCTCCAACGAATGCGTTGAGGTATGTGCGGGAAAAGGAAGGGAATAGGATTGCAAACACCAGTGAAATTACCAATATAACAAATTATGAGTATGAATATTACCGCACAACCAGATATTTTTTAAATTTAAATTTTGTTTCATTGAAAAGTGCAAAATGCGCGAACTCTTGCTCTTAAACTTGGCAAAATTGACATTGGTCATATTCAAGTGATATTATTTAAAAACCACCCAAAAATTAGAGAACAATTAATAAACCTCAATTATTCTCATTTATCCTAAAAACAGGACACTACAAAAGCAATGCTAAGATAAAAATAGCAAAATCAAAACTTTATAATTAACTTGTCGGAAACGGTATGTTTACAATAGACCACGGTCGTTTCGACCAGCGTCTATGTAAATATAGGAAATGTACTGAAAAGACAAAAAACTTTGTTTGTAGTAAGTACGAAGTAATCCATCATTTTGAGGAAATCATCTTTTGTTTTGTGAAGTGTTTTCATTGATAAAGGATTTCCTATGGGATGTTATTGTCTTAACATTTGACGGTTTACTGTATCATAAAGCTGAAGAGTTTGTTTGTTCCGGTCTAATCAAGGGAAATATTGGATTGATTTGAAAAATCTTTCTTGAAAAGTGGTAGATAGCCCATTTAGGTAAGAATTGAGCAAGGCTATGGGCTACTTTTTATCCAGGTATGTGATGTTCTCATGGGATGCGGGGAAAACTTTTATAAGAAATTGGTTTTAAAGCAACCGGAATGTCTAAGGTTCCAGCACACATTTCCGTAGTCGTAGCCAAAAGATCTAATTTTTATGTAAATATCAAGAAAAATATTTCTCTTTTCAAAGCGTTATTACCAGATTTACTCTCCCACCTACCTCATAATTATTATTAAGAAAAACAACCTTCATTTACACTATATTTACCAGAAACAAATAAACAAAAATCCCCTTAAACCAAACAAACCATCAAGTTATCTCCGACTCCCGCGCATTCGATTAGCGAAACGTAATCCTGCGCGCGAGTGTCGCATTACTGTTTACATGCGTAGACAGGCTGTGTGGTCTCTGAAATATTATTCATTCATATTGCGTTCATGTGGCAGACAGACAGACAGACTTTACGGTCTGAAATCACTCAAATCACCATCATGAGCAAGCGTGGTGATTAACGGTCCTGTTCTGTGTCCAGCAGTGAGATGATAAAGAGGCTGATCATGAAATGTAGAAAGAAAATTAAAGATGGCTTTTTTATGATTGATATTGTTTTGTTAATATTTTCATGTAGTCTTGATGTTTTATTTAACGAAAGCAGGGGAGTCGTATTTATGTGTCTGTAAATGCATACTCTTTGTACCTATAATTCGGTGACTCAATCACTACTCAGGGCTCCCGAGTTTACGCATACAAAGACTTTCCTCGTTCGTGAGATAAAACATCTATACCTACTTTGATGGAATTTACTTAATAACACCCTTTTATGAGAGGAATCATTGATGACCCCTCCCGCTGTGTGTGCAGCGTGAGGGAGTGTCTATCTCTTACTGTCTAAAACCCACCATGTTCCTTCTTCATGTACCAGGGCCGCGGTAACTCTTTCGAACAATCCCGCAGGCAGGCTTAGGCCACAAGAACCTCCCGTTCTTTTAAATTTGTTGCTTGATAACATCCTAGGATTTTCTAATCAAAATACCAATTTAATCTTGAAAGTGCAATTGTTTATACTTTTAGTAAGTAGGTCCTTTTTGTGTACATAATAAATATTGTTGTTTGAGACACTGTCTGAAACCACCTGTCCAAAATAAAAATCTTCATAATTAGGTTTTGCCTTTACCGTTATCTATTCGAGCAATCCATCATAAAACAGATTATTATCAGGATTTTGTATTGTTTCCACTATCAGGCGAAGATAATCGGGTGTATTCCGATAATATGTGATAGCTATGTGTCTAACTTTTATGGTTTAACTCAATAGTAATATAGATTATTTTTCTTCAGTGTATACTAATATTATAAAGCTGAAAATATGTTTGTTCGAATGTGCTAGTCTCAAAAACAGCTGTGCTGAAAAAATATTTCACGTTAGATAGCTCATTTATTGAGGAAGGCTATGAACTGCTTTTTATCCGAGTGTGTGTAGTAGATCCTACGAAACGCGGCACTTACTTAGCTCAAATACCACTGAAAAGATTTATATACAGATTTTCAGCAATAGGGAGAGTAATTCATCTTCTAAAAGCTTTCTTTCATCAAAAACGTAAACCTTACCTTCATAACTCTATCAAATTGAGATCCTAAATCATTTTCCTTGTGCCAATATTTTAGGTCCACCTAAACTATATTTATAGTTGTGACCTCTCTGATGAGGCGTGTAAATAGCCTCATCGGGGAAAAATAATAAAAAATTAATGGATTTAATTGGGACAAATTTAAAAGGTGGAATGAAGAAAGAAAAGAGAAGTGCGGGATGCGGGAGCGGTGATTTCAAATCTTGAAAATCGAATGCGGGAAAAACAATATGGCGGTGAAACTCAAATCGTAATTCAATTAAATCCCTGCCGATGATATTCCGTTAGGCACCAATACCCACTACAACTATTTGCAGCAATGAAGCCCACGTACCTTGTGAATCCAGGGACCTCACTTAGAACCAGCGAGATGTGAAGATGCCTCGTTCCAGGGCGCGTGGTCGCGGTAAGGGCTGCCGGCCGGCGAGCTAAATCTATTTTCATCCACCGGTGGACTGGTTAAAACTCGTGAGATCAGCACTTCACTATAAGTCCGCAATGTCTTCTAGCAGCAGGTTCAATTATTACACGAGAATCTTCAGGAAATCACATATAGGGAAATAATGACGCGGAGCGGTGTGTATTCGACACAATGCGAATGGCGGCCGGAGAAGTACTACGTCCGTCCTTGGCGGTAGCTAGTATTGTCGTTCGGATATCTTCACCAGAGACTCAATTGGGTTATCATAAATATGGAAATGATCGAAATAAAGTTTAAAGTTGCGGGAAAAATAACTTATGTATTTGAAGGGGCGGGACGGCCTTCATCAGAACTCATCTTGTATGATGTATGTGGGTAGGTAGACAGGCAGGTGGGCGTGAGCAGAGAAAATCACAAGTTCTTGTAACAATCACAGTAATTTAATCAGCACAGGATTTAATAATCGAAATACACAGTCAATTGAGCAATGTACAGTCTAAGCAACACGACACCAACTTAATTATAGCACTAGATTAAACAATCACTTGGATACAAAGCGATTCGTCACAAGCGTGGTGCGCGGGCGCCGTCTCGAACAACAGTGTCCTAAGATGGCCGCCCTCACAACCATCGACAATGACGCTTCGCTAGGCTGACTTTGACAGCTAAAAGTCAACCTGATGTCTGATGTTGACGGATGCGCCGTCATATTTAATTTATTATTGAATAAATATTTGCATTGAAAAAAAGACATTGACGCTTCACGAAAACTTTCACCACTCTCTATAAAATCTACCTTAACCTTTGCTATAAATTTTGTTATATAACACAATCAGAATTTTGTTATATGACTTCCAATTACTATCATTTTACTAGAATGTTTTTATTCATAATAATCAATATTAATCTATAATAGGGAAATATTAAAACTAGGTATCAAAATATTCATCCGCATCGCTGTCAGCTGGGATCGTGCCCAAAAGGCTGGCTGCATTGCCACGCTGGATGGCAATGCATATCCTTTGACCGAAGTATAGGCCAGCCCTTTGGTCACGAGTGGACTCCACCAATCGCTTACTAATTTCTCGAAATAGTCTGTGGGCACTTGGGCCCCATGGTCCCAGGGTTTCAACCCCAAACGGCTCAAAAATGCAATTGCCGGTGAGGTTTACATATTTGTGCCGCTTGAGGTTTTCCGCGGCCGCAGCAGCTGCACCGACACAGCTCGCCGTACTGGGAAGGTGGGAAGGTGCAAGGGTGTCGACGCAGGTTGCGTCCCACACCAAAGACCTTCCCATCTTCCAAGGCATTATAGACATCCCGTCTGGTCTCTTGCCATCGTCGCGTGCCAAGCCTCTGGGTTCTAAAATGGCTGGCACTCCGGCGGTGACAAGAGCACGACGGATAATGTCATTTATGCTGGCGTGTCGTGCCATGCGACCAGCACTTTTGCTACAGGAAAGACCATGGTGCCCAAGGCGGTCCACAGATTCACCGCACTGGCAGCGATGCGGAGCCGCAGTGGGAGCGCCGAGGCGTAGGCATGTAGCGAGCCGGAATGTAGTGTCACCCAGCATGGTCCCAACGCTGGGTGACGGCAGTGCGTGAAGCCATAGCCCTGACTCCCACTCTCCCACAGCCAGTAGGCGGGCACGCTCAGCAGTATTGACAGATGTTTCAATTAGTTTATTTCTCGTCAATCTGCAGAGCGGTTCGTCCCACTGTCTCTGGGAAGCCGGGTTTTCAGGGAAGGCTGTGTTTGGGCAAGCCACTTTCCAGGCGTTCATGCCATCAGTCAGACACGGCACCTCAGAATCGACCAGTGAAGGGGCTAAAATTTTTCTGGTCAACTCCTTAGTGCCGCAGACCGAGGATTGGAACGCCGGTAGACTTAAACTGGAAATTTTGCGGACACCGAGGCCACCGAATCTGATCGGAAGGGTGGCTTGAAGCCACGCTCGGTCGTCCAAGGCCAAATTAAAAACAGATGTAAGAGTAGTACGGATAATTTGGTCAATTCTGTCTAAAAGATGTGGCTGCTTCCATAAGGGAGAGGAGCGAAGGTTGTATATAAATTTTGGGCCAAAACAACAGTATTTTACTAAGGTAAAAGCCGAATGAAGATTAATTTTAAAAAGTCTATCCGAAATGTCATTAAAATTTGAAATTTTGTTATCTATGAATGTTGTGAAACTTTCTTCCAAAATAGGTGAACCTAGGAGGTGCAATGATGTTTCGTCCAGAATTTTAATTTGAGGTGCTATGACATTAAATTTTGATATGACTGTCTGTCTGTCCGGGATGTCAGGAACAAAAATTTCACATTTTGATAAATTTAGATCCAGTCCAATCGAATGAAATTTTTCTTTTAGGAATATGAGGTCTTGGTAAACAGTTTCACTATCTCCTCCTAGGGTCCCGTCATCCAAATACCAGGCGTTAAATTTTGAATTTAGTTTCTCTATTATGGGGTGAATAGCCAAGCTGAAAATGACCGGCCCAAGGGGGTCACCCTGTTGGCATCCAACTGCAGATTCCAAAACATGGTCCTTGTATAGTAATTTAGAAGGGTGCCTGTAACATTGCCAAAGGTAACTATAAATTTCGGGTAATTCTTTTTTGGCCTCGGCCAACAAGGTGTCCCTGTTACTAATTACTATCGAAAACCAATTTGTTTACTTTAAGACTAGTATACCTTCAATACCAACATAATAAAAAAAGAACTACCAATATCATAACTCAAAGACAGGAGTGGCAACATGAAAAACATGAAAGCTAGTAAACCCAAGGCTGCCAACATTCAGTAACGTAACGAGTAAATACAGGTATATAGTGTACTCTATCTATAGGCAATGCTTTTAGCGGGATTGCCAGGGTGGAACCAACCCCTAAGTGCGGGCATTGACCCCTCCCAACGGGGTGGGTTTTAAAAATACATCGCGCCATCGCTTACAATCTATTTTGGGTTTATAAGTTGGTTGATTGATGTAAATTCGATTTTGTTTCAGACTTTTTTTTGGGAGTACTTTTTTGTTTTTAGAGGCGAGATTTTGTAACCTTTTTTTTAATGAATTGCTCTTTTCGGTGAAATATTTCAGGGAATAATTATCCTACTTCTATTTACCGAATTATATAATTTAATTTATGGGACTTTTACTTAATTTGTGAAAATATTTAACGTTAATTACTTCCCTACATAAAAAAGATTTACATCGACAATTTTCATATTCTGAAAATAAACTGTCTGAAAATTAGGTAGGTATGTCTGCTCTATCTCAAAAACTGCAAAACGAATTTTCATGCCCCTTTCACAAGCTGGGGCAGATCAGTAGTACCGTACAGTATTAAACGGTAATATTATGGCTAGCAGCCGAAAATCGATCTCAGTGGCGTGCACTTGGAGAGGCCTATGTCCAGCAGTGGACTGCGATAGGCTGATGATGATGATGATGATGATTATGGCTAGTATGTGCTAAGCAAATATTTTATGTGATATTAAAAGTCTTATCTTTTTGTCCTCAGGTTATTCGGTACAAAATGCGACAAATGCGGCTCCTCCTTCAGTAAGAACGACTTCGTGATGCGCGCCAAAACGAAGATCTACCACATAGACTGCTTCCGGTGTTGCGCCTGCGCACGACAACTTATACCAGGTAAGTAATGTCTCTTTATTACTACAGTGTAGTACCTAATTCTTGCTTCAGCCAGCGGTTTGACCATGGGGTCCAGTGAGAACTACTTCTCGCATCGGATAAAAATTAGCCTAAATATAACGTACCATACCAGTATAAATTGGCTTTATAAAATGATGCTTAGCCTTTTCCCAAAAACGATGAGATCCGGGACCCACCTATTGAAAAAAAACTGGCTATCTAAAGCTGAAAGAATTTTTCGAAACGGACCAGTTGATCCTGCCTGAGATTACCGCATTCAAGCAAACAAACAAGCTTACTTTTCAGCTTAAGTTACTACGTTAGTGTTGATTTTAAGTTTTCTATTTAAGATAAAAGGTTTATTGTAAAAGATTCTTTTGTTGTCCGCAGGTGACGAATTCGCGTTGCGGGAAGGTGGTGCCCTATACTGCAGAGAAGACCATGACGTGTTAGAAAAGGTTCGTATTTATTATCCTCATTTCCAATTATTAAGTTAATGAGGCTTACCTACTCTGTCAAACACAAAAATGCCTTCTTAACTATTTAATAATTTCAATTTTATTACGTGTCTAAAATCAGTGTATCTACCTATTAATCTAAGATCGGTGAAGTAAATTAAAGCCCATATAATTTCTGAGTAAATACTTGCCCACATAGATTTGGATTCAAGAGACAAAATTACTCCTGTATCTACCTACATTAATAATGTATTAATAGTTTAACCACATCACTTTGGGCTCAAGAGGGCACCCAATCCCAATTAAATGTTCCTTTAACCTGTAGTTAGACACATCTTATATACGACCGTTATATACCAGCGAACAAGCTATGAATTTATCTAACAACAGTGAAACTGGTTTGTTCAGAGCGCGGCCGCCAGTAGCGCCACCACCGGCAATGCGGAGAGCAACAACAACACGACACTGAGCAACAACAACTCGCATCATCCGCATGAATTGGGCTCTATGTCTGGTGAGTTACCATTATCTTTTTCTCCTGCCCTCATCATCATCTCCCGAGCCTTATCCCAACTACATATGTTGGGGTTGGATCCAGTCTAACCGGATACCAGTACCAGTGTTATAGAATAAGTGACTGCCTATCTGACCTCCTCAAGCCGGGCAACCCAATATCTCTTGGTTAGACTATTGGCAGACAAACTGGCTTCTGACTACCCGTAACAACTGCCAAGACCTATGTTCAATGAGAACCAGAACCTACAGATTAACGTGCCATCCAAAACACAGTAAAGTCGGTTTTCACTCAGTTTTACCTATACTATTTCTTTGGTGTCACCTTCCTTTATCCTTTCTTCTTCCCATCGACTTTCATACTGAAAGCCTCAGTAGCGGGCTCAGCTTTCTTTCTATTCCTCTCCACTTCCATTCTTCTTTCATTCATTCTTTCTATCCACGATACCTCTGTCACACGCCTGGCATTCTAGCATGTAATTTGTCTAAAAACCTATTCAAAATTTTCCCACAATAACACTCATACAAGTTAATAAAACATTCCATTACACATTAACAAGGAAAACACCGTGACCCTAAATTCCTCGGCTCCCTCCAAAAACATCAAAAAGATCGAACAACAAACATACGAACAGAGATAACGCACGCAGCCGAAGCATAACATTAGTTTACAATCTTAAAACCAACCAATATTAGATCTCCTATCAACACTACACGCGATTACTAGAACCTTATCGATATTATCGATACAAATTCGAGTATCGAATAATCGTTTCGCGATCATACCGTGATTTGTAGATAACGGCTTTGAAGTCCGCCGACAAAGGTACCGCCGCCTTTGATATTGCCGAACAGAGTTAGTCGCTTGTAGTATTTATCGGTTAATTAAAAAATGTGTTAAATCTAGTTTGGGTTGAGATAGATAATGATGGTATGTTCCGTCTGGTGATAACCGTGTTATGTAGGTATTTTTTACGTTTTAGCAAGGTCATAGCATAAAAGTATTTCTCACAGCATTTATACCTACTTAAACAATTATGGTCTTCTTACTTACTTTCATTAAATCCGGATCGAAGGACCAATTTCTATTACGTAAGAAACCCCGATTTCTAGTTACAAAAGTATTAAGTATGATTCACTAATCTGTTTTCAGTTTAACCAGAAAAAGCCAATCTCCAGTTTAATTACAGAATTTTGGTTGTTGGTTATAGTTACTAACTTTTTTTTTCAAAATTTTGAAAAGAACAACTAGAACTTCAAAAGCCAAAAACCCATTTTTCTTCAACATCCCTTACTCCCTTTTCTCCACCATCCAAACTCCAACTCCCTACAGAATAAAGATAGCCACTCATGACTATTTAACGAGCACTAAAACCCACTTCACACTGTCCATTTCAAATTAAAGCTTAAACAATAATCACTAATCACAAATGTACAAAGCTATCTATAATTTGTGGGATTATGGAGGTGTCAAATTGGGATACCGTGAACAGCTACACTAATCTCTGTAGAAGTGACCCTTTGGTTTAATATTTGATGGTAATTATGTATGTGTAATGTTATTTGTTTGGTTGTCCGTGTGTCGGTATAATTTGTTGGATTTAAGCTGAGTAGGTGGGGGTTTTTTTGGGGGGTTAATTGATTTTGCAATTTTTTTGTAATTGTGTATGTAGGAATTTTGAGGGAAATTAAGAATATTTTTTGTAGTGACGATAATAGATGGTACTTATAGCTATTTTCAGGATACCTAGGTAAAATAAAAATATCCATATCTTACTTATCCCCCACTTTCTATCCCTATCCCTTTTTATATCCGCTTAGTTTTATCCCGTTCTTACTTATTTCATGGAGTTACTTATATCTTATAGCATTTTCCATTTCTAAGTTCATGTACTGGTCAATTCTATACCAGTCCAAGTTCCTCTTCAAAGTCTGACTCAAATCTGTATGTCCTTTCAAATAGACTTTTACGGTCCCTTAAACGTAGCTCTAGATGCATGGTCGCAAAAAGTCCCGTGATCCCATGGAGATGTACGTGCAAGAAAATTCATGGACATTCTTTTGAAGAGAATTATGTAATATCTAAGAACAAAGACATAACTACTTGTTTATATTTACTTATTTCCAACTACATATATTCGTCCCACAGATTCAGGCAGCGAGTCCGGATCGCACAAGAGCGGGCGCGCGCGCACCACGGCGGCCGCCGACGGCAAGCCCACCAGAGTACGAACCGTGCTCAATGAGAAGCAGCTACACACACTTAGGTAAGGGATCTTGACGAATGTACCTATGTTTCTTTTGTAATAAAAATATAATACTAAGAAAATCAGATCTCTCAAATCGTAGGCCAACAATGATGCAGGGTTTGTCATATTTTGAATAAAACTGCATCAGCAATCAATGTTAATATTTCGATCAACGGTCAATAATTCGTAGTAGCCAAAAACACATCGCCGATCTCATTTCAATCCGAGCTGTTAAAATTTAAACACATTAGAAGACGGAAAACAAGGATCTCTTAAATTAAGTATGTAGCATAGCATATTTTTCATCAAGGAAAAATTCAACCATTCCTTACTAAAAGACTTTTTAACTTACTTTTAAGTCCACCAGTCCTAAAACTCGATTTGTGTCCACAGAACCTGTTACGCCGCCAACCCTCGCCCCGACGCGCTGATGAAGGAACAGCTAGTCGAGATGACGGGCCTCAGCCCTCGCGTCATCAGGGTCTGGTTCCAGAACAAGCGCTGCAAGGACAAGAAGAAGACCATCCAGCTTAAGATGCAGATGCAGCAGGAGAAGGTGGGTACTGCTTTGAGCAGAATTTAGAAGATTTTAGGTTGAGGTTTAAATGATTTGACGGCAATGCAATTTTGAGTAACATAGACAAGACTAGATAAAGGGGTGCTTTAAAGAAGGCACTAGAAATGTTTAAGTTAAAGTAATAATAATGTTGATAGAGGGAGAAATAGTAGGATGATAGAGTACTGTTTCTGCTGACCGATCTTATCTACATCTGAATGGGTTAGTTTAAAGTCACTGAAAGTGCAAAATAGGCAGCTTTAAAGCAACTGATGGCCTAAAAGTGTCCTAACACCTGTACTGTAAGAAATATCATTGAAAATAAGTATGTGGACTCAGTTCCCTGAAATATTCATTGAAGATGGTGGATTCCAAATTGAAGTGCTTAGGCAATTCCACATCGGGATCATTAGGATTTAATTTGACTTTCTATCCGCTATATACCTGGGATTTACACAATTGATTTTAAATTATTGACCAGCATACTTACAAGAGATTAAAAAAGGCACAAATAGCCCATGAATCATTCTTATCAAACCATGAACCCATCAAACGTCAAAGTAACAACCCAAACTCTCTATTGTCGAAGGTCCCAACTTATGCTTTGCCACAGGAAGGCCGACGTCTTGGGTACATGTCGATGGGGGTACCCCTGGTAGCCGGGTCTCCAGTTCGCCACGAGCCCGCAGGGTCCCTGGCGTTGGAGGTGACGGCATACCAGCCGCCCTGGAAGGCACTGTCGGACTTCGCCCTACATGCGGACCTGGATAGGGCTCCGCAACATAGTGCGGCCTTTCAACAGCTTGTGAACCAGGTTGGTATTTGTTTGTTTAATATTATGATCGATATTGTCTGTAGAATGTTTTGTAGATTTGAAAATGAGTAGGTCTTCTAACAGCATTTCCGAGTAACATAGTACCTACCTGGTACAATCTTGTAATGGAATTGGATGTCTCCTCTGGTTAAAGACATTTGAAAATCTAACACGAATCTCTGAATCTGCAAGATCCATTTAAAACTCAGTTCAGAAAACCAGAGTATAGCGGTAATTAGCATGGAAACCGACTTCAACATAATTACGTACTTGGAAATAAGCTAGTCAAAACATGTCTGTCTGTGGATTACTATAACCTGTCTATCTATTTTATGTTTTGAGATTAGAGATTGAAAGTCATCATTTAAATCCACCGTGATTCTATCGAAGATATGTGATGGAAAACCGTGTGTGGCCCTTAGATGCGTAGCGTTTATAAACCAATCATCGTCCTTATCAACCCATTTATAAGCAGAATTATGTGTAAAAAGAAGTATTGTGATTATTTCCAGATGCATGGGTACGACATCCCCAATCTCCCCCCACCCCGCCCCCCTCATGGGGAGGATAACTACGTGACGTACCTCGAGAGCGACGATTCCCTGCCCCCATCGCCCTAGTGCCGCGTCACATAAGACTACATGTGACAAATGACTACATGTGGCTAAAGACTACACGTGGCTAAAAACTACATGTGACTAAAAACTACATGTGAAAGTGTAAAACTTGGTTTTATTGACAGTTCTAGAAGTTCTGAGGAAGAAAATTGGTGTGGTTTAATAACTGTACATACATATTGATGATTGATTATGTATCCATGTATTACAAGGTGCGATTGGCTCTTCTAGCCTATTGCATTGTATTTCCAAAAGATTTTCAGCCTATAGCTTAACAGTACCTATCCGAGTCCTTAAAAAAATAAACATAGATAAAAAAACTTGGCTTGACTCCAATTAAAATAAGGTCTCAATCGACGGAAAAATGGCCAGTTACTTAATATAAAGAAAGTTTCCGTACGTCTACCGAGAAAAGTACTGAAAAATAAAACATAAAGTAATCTTTGGAAAAAACAAATTCAATTCACAACGAGTATACGTTGTCATTTTGTATAATTGTTTTACCTAAATCTACTCTACTAGTAGAATAAAAAAACTAGTCTTTCGTACTAGCTGTTTAGAGGACAGACTTATTGAAGCTAATAATTTTTTAAAATTATTTTTAACAAGCTTTTCTGCTAATAAATAGTAATACCTTTTTCTGAGTATACAGGCATAAAACTACATAACCATAATTATATCAGAATTAAAAAGAAACAATACATTGACATTAAAGTAATGTAATTGTAAAAGTAATGTCAAATACATTTATTTGAGTATCAAATTTTTTTACTGTAAAATTAAATAAAAAGTAAAAACAAATCAATCTATGTATTTACTATAATAATGTGATGTTTACCACTAGTTTGTATCATAATAAAAAATGTACGTATAGTTTAAAATTTTACCTCTGGGTATGTTTTTATTTTATATTTTTTATCATGATCTGTTAGCGATTTTAATGTAAATATATTTGTCAATGTAAATATTACTGTATAAAATTATTAATATGTAATTATATTTACTTACTAATAAATATAAGCGTGTATGACTAAGGCCTTCGTAATTGATGTAAAAAAATAGTCACTTTTATACTATTTTTATTTTACATATAAATGTCATTTACAACAATGTATATGTCAAATTGATGTAAACAATATTTTTGTTTAATTTTTTATTGTTTTATGTAACGCATATTCTAGAAAATTGTATCGTAATTTTTTCATTGTAAAAAAACGATTATAATTATTCTAACTCGATAGAAATTACCAGAAAATTTATTTATTCGGTAGATAATTACACTGTACTTAGATTGTGAGCATAATATAATATTAATAAAAATATTGAGTACGTATTAAAAACTGATTATTTTTTTAAGCCTTTTCTGATCCCTATGTCCTATATCTTCAAATAAAAAAATGATACCTACTGTGCCGGTAATGAGAATTTCATAAATGGAAAGTCTAGTTCCAATTTACACTTTACGTAGGTATAGTGTAGGTATTTTTTTAACATAAGGTATAGGGTAGGTATTTTTGAACATAAGTATGTACATGTCCCCATACGACTTCTTTTTTATGATTTTGGAAGTCGGCTTAAATTTTTAAGAATAATTATTTTGTAGCTTTTAATTCTAGCGCCATCTGGTGGAAAACTGCTAAACTATGATCGTTGGTCAGAGCGTACTTAGTTCCAAAATATGCTACCAAGAATATGAAAAGGGCAATAGATGGCGCTCATATCGTATTCTCGAATGGCTAGGGAAAAGGACCACAAGCAGAGAAGGACCAGAAGTTATTGTTAATACTATCGAAAATAGGCAGAGGGCGTAGTAAATAGTATTTTTCCAAACTTTTTTTTTTCTAAAAGGATATTCATGAAATGGTACGTTAAAAAATATAATATACCTACTGCGAGAAAGTGATGTTGTTCTGTAAGATAGATTAGTAAAGGTGGTTCACACAAATGTCTAAATGTAAAATAATAATACCTACTAGCCAACTCACCCTCATTCAAGAGCGGCTCCAGGAGGGGTCATGATGGCCTTGACCAGGGCTAAACCCCTCGAACTGCAAAAGATTTTTGCTCACGCTCTGAGAACAGCTGCCATGGCCGAATATGTGTCTAGTCAATCCTCCGAGCCTTTTTTCCCAACTATGTTGGGGTCGGCTTCCAGTCTAACCGGATGTACCTGAGTACCAGTGCTTTAATGAATATGTGTCTAGGGGTCTATAGGTACCTATATAGGTATTACGTCTATTGACTTTAAGCATTTGCGCAATTATCTGCATCTGCCCAAATTCTCGGCCAATATAAACAAACATTTTTCTAAAATCAACTGTATGTATACTTTGAAAATTGAACTTGAAAATACAACGGTGATTAGGAAAACTGACGTTTGCAAATTATCTTGAGCACAAAATTGAGTACCTAAGTGAAGGGTCTTGAGGCTCTCTGTTTTGGTATAGGCTGTTATTAGGAAAAGGGTTGAAATAAAACTATATTCATTGATACAGTTATCATTTCGATACTGTATTTTACACTAAAACACATAGATGTTTTTTCAAAAATCTTACAATTAGGACACAACCCTAGCACAAGTTTTTGCAAAATCCTTTTACCCTTGTTATAGATATTCTTAATTTCAATGAGTTATAAGCTTTTATTTCTACGTAGATGTTAATGATATAACTTTGTCAAAAACCCGTGCAAGGAAATCAGAAATAGTGAGACATTTATGTCTGCAACATCGAAGATTTTACTTCGAACTTTTAACCAATGGCTAACGCGTGCAATCTTAGGAACAAAATATCCTGCCTGCAATTTTTCGTAAGCAAACGGGTTTTACAACCCACGACATTAGTTCTTTAAATATTAGTAAAATGAATACATAGGAACTTTTAATTCTTAATTTTTAAGTCATTAAACGTTTTGTGAGAGAAAGGACCGCGTTTCAATCAGTTAAAAGTTCTAAGTGCCACTACACTTATAATTAAAATTGATTAATATCTAATCAAACCCACTTCCCACCCGCGTATTTACCTTGATTTGCCGGAATATAAAATACCCCTTTTTAGCCAAATTCATCGACAATATAAACGTCAATTTTCATAAAACAACTGTTAATTATTTTCACCTCCAACTTTCAAAGTAAACAGTGGTTTTAAGACGGACATTTACCACGTCGGTGAACTTGAACCATAGAGTTTTACCCTACCTCGGACCTAAGGACCAATTTGGTCTTTTTTGCACCAATTCTTCTATTCAGCCTCATTTCTTTCGTCTTAATACTAAAAAGTAGGTAATAATACTGATAATATCATAAACATGATATGATATTAATAGTATGGTCGGTAATAATATAGACATTTACACTGAAGGCCGTTTCATATTCTATCTATCTATAGTTTACTATAGATGGATTGAATATTGGAAAGGCCGTTAAGGGACTGGCACGGGGGATTGATATTTTGACATCGGCAGAAATTAAATGAGATTCTATTCTATTATTAAGTACCTAGTTCCCATATATTGTTAACCTTCTTTGGTACCTAATTTAGGATTTTTTAAATTTCAGTTGTTTTTTTTTAATCAGTTGTTTCAAAACAATTAGAAATATAGGAACCAGACTTAATTTTAATGAAACTAACACGAACTTTCTAGTGTTTCGATATTATGACTTCTATTGGATTGAGTTATGAAATTCGATGGACAATCAGAAAATACATACACACAGAAAAATCTGACGAATTGAGAACCTTCTTATTTGACTTACATTAGAGTTAAGTTTCATTCAAGTTCGTGCTAGTTTTACAAAAGTTACATCAATTTAAGCTGGGATATTCATGTTTAAAATGCATTGAATCAAAGACAATTAGAAGTTCTAATGTGACATCAATTGGACAGCAGAGCTTTCTTGTAGTTTTTGAAATAAAAACCAGAAAGCCAAATCTTTGAGTTATGAGAATATTTTGGGTATTATCATCATAAAATTAAATATAGGACAGTGAGCAAAGAGTCTTCTTTTCCTTCCGTGAATAAGAATAAATAAGTAAATTGGTATCTTACGAATATTGGCACAAGTAATATTACAGAGTAAATAATTATTATGCGTTTTTTGTGCGTAAAAATAAATAACCTTTCAGTAACTTAAAACAATGCAATCTGACGTTATACGTTTGGCATTTAAAATAATTTTCGTACACAATTTAAATCAAGATGTATAATTATTTTCCTTTTAATCGACCGTGTTATTGTCAATACGGAAAAACAAAACCAAACTTAATTCAAAAATGGAATATCAGATTAGGCCGGAAAAAAAAAACAAATACCAAATGAGAGAATTAAAAAAGAGAATTTATATTCGGCCACGACCATGGAGTTTATATAGCAACTCCTCCAACTCTTTGGCGCGAACAAAGAATTCTTGCTTTCCATGGAAGAGCTTGTCAAGCTTCTCACGGCATTGCTGCAGTGTGATAGAACGATCCAAGTTATAGAACTTGCGAACAACATTAGTCAGCTCATCTCTCTCCCTTTGCAAAGTGAGCAACTCCCGTTGTTTCGCACACAGCTCATCATAGACCTTCAAGGCCAATTCATCAGCGTCAGTCGGGATAAAGATAAGATTGGGTATCTTTGCAAGAAACTCGTCCTGTCTCTTATCATGTGGTGGTAGTACCTCCTCTAGTTGGTAGCGAAGGTACTCCATGTAGTCATTCTGGCTAGTTTCTCCGTTCATGAGATGGTAGTCCATTTGTTGGGCCTGGGCTTGGGGCTGTGGCTCCTGGGCTATCGGGGAGTCGGGGCCTGGTCTCACCATGACAACTTGATAGGTGGTTCGAAGGTCGCTAGCTTTGCCCGGCGATGAGTGTAAGGAAGTCCTGAAACAGGTGTAATGAAAAATTGTTAGCATATTTATTTGTGTGATTAAGTATTTGTTGCTGTACGTTCCTATTTTATCTCTTAATATATATCTCTTTCTAATTTTTTTTGTGAAATTCCAAAATAAATATAGTTTTTTAAAGTTATCATAAACAATAAAATAATCCATCCAAAATCAAACTTTATCTTTATATCGATATCAGGAAGTACGTAAGTAGTAACTATTATAGTAATCTGTGGTAATACTACATTGCCTTCAAATAAAATCTCAAATCATAACCGCTAACAAAGAAAATTCGCTAAAGAATCAACAGGTCCCTCTCATAATATAGGAAGGTAACTTCTCAAAGTTCCCAAGTGAAAATAAATCCCCCTAACTTTCCCCCTCTCACTCAACCTCTTTTAATTGCCTACTCAACTTGAAGAAAGGAGGTCACGATCAGGTTACAGCTGTTTCTAAACGAAATCTGTTATGTCAACAATTTAAATATCAAACATAAAAAAGAAACAAAGAAATAATTAAGTCATAAAAGATTGCTAGATTATTCCTTTTTTTTAATTAGATAGCAAAAGAAACTTTAGATTGTACATAGACTAAAACCTAAATAATTGTCGATCATCTATTCCAATTTCAAACACAATTAAATTACTAGGTATCTAGGCATTTAAAGTAGCTAAAGATAATATTAATTATACTGGTATCAATGTCCGAACAAAACAGATAGCGAAGCTGCATGTTGTAATGCAACAAATCAATAAACAGGAGTCCACGCATGCGCCCCGCGCACTCAAAACTTGTGCCATCATTATTATTTATTTACTTCAAAAACTATCATTTTATAAAAATAGTAAAAAATATACATAACTTTAGCTACATTGATAATTCTATTCAATTCAAATGTGAAAATATATTTTTTTCAATAAAAAAAAACTTTTAAAAAGTTTTAAAATTTTTCTTAACTTTATTCTACATTCTCAATTAAAAATCACGCCAATCAAAGATGGAAGATAAAACTTAGTCATCACTAATGCATATTTACGTAAAAAAATGTTTGTTTACTTTTATCTAATTGTTAGATATTAATTTTATATGCAGCTATATCTGGGCCTGCAAGGTTGCACGATTATGCAATCAATCAATAGTTCACGCATGCGTCCCGCGCACTCACAACCCGTGCCGTCTGATATTTATTTATTTATACAAACACATACTTAATTAACATAAGTACCTATACTACGGGTAAACTTTTGAAAAGCTCATTATAAAACGCATAGCTTTGTTATAAATGGGAAAATCGCGAAGCGGAATGGTAAAAGTATAGAAAATATTACCAAAACAATGGTTTAAAAAGACCGGTAAAATATTTACAAGTTCCCATAACTTCACCACTATGTTTTAATCAAGAAATTTAATGAAGTAACTGTATAATTATTCAATACTTAATAACTAATCAAAAAAACCATTACAGCAAAGCAATAAAAACAATAACAATAATAACCGAATTTGTTACCACAACAATGACAAACTTCGAATACAAACAAACAAATGAAACACAGCAAGCTAAAAACTATTCAAAAACATTACTTAATTTATAATTCTCACCTGCAAAAGGATCAAAGGTTTTCACTTCACGAGTAAAAATACCACAAAATTAGCAATAATATTGCTCTGGGAAAGTATAATACGTCTAGATCGTAAGATTGTCTGAGCTAGACTACCGGGCGGGAACAACCACAGGTCGAGTGAAATGGCTGGGGCAGGCCGATCAATAATATGTGAAGTCTAGGCTAGCTGCACTTCCCCTATTGGCTGCAATTTGTTTTTTAGGGTTTGGGGTAGCGGGCTTTTGAGTTTATTATTTTAAGTTTGTAGCGTTCAAAGTTCTGTAGATAACTTTGTTTAGTAATTTTGAGTAGGTACCTAATAGGTTTATTAGACCCACATTTAATTACTTTCCACAAGTCCTTCTTTTGTTAGATGAAAACTTTTGTTAGAAGAAAGATGAAGTAAGCATTTTTTCAGCTGCTGAGGCTGTGACAAACTTATAAAGAGGCATCAAGAAAGCCTTTAGCTTTTTCTTCTAGACAAAGTTTTGCGAACTATTTCCTAAAAAATATCAAGAAGTGTCAATGAATTCTGAGTAAAACTGTAACTTGTAAAAAAATGTTCATGGAAAGTTTTCGCTTAATCCTATCTGCCCTTATTACCAGGCTTAATTGCCTTTATTAAGATATTTTCTTAATAGGATTATCTCCATAGATACTTTTACCGTTGCCTTAGTTTCAATAATGAGAAAAATACTTGAGAAGAAAGCTAATACTTCACGAGCCCCGGGAAGTAAACGAACAAGCGATTTTATACTGTAATCACCTTAATATAAGGTCGAGATTGTTAATGGTAGTTGAATGAGGTAGTCCTTGAGTGCTATCTTTAACTTACGTCTTAATATTTTATTTTTCATAGATCGATTTTGCTGTTTTACTACGAAGGCTTCCCTTATATTGAAGTGTAGCGTAGCACCGTAGCACTGTGCTACGTTTCCTTACGAATTGTAGCGTAGCACCGTAGCACTGTGCTACGTTTCCTTACGAATTGTAACGTAGCACCGTAGCACTGTGCTACGTTTCCTTACGAATTGTAGCGTAGCACCGTAGCACTGTGCTACGTTTCCTTACGAATTGTAGCGTAGCACTGTAGCACTGTGCTACGTTTGCTACGAGAGACTGCTACACGTTACAAAAGTTCTTCACTTCTTCCCAACAAAAACACGTGGTACCTATGAGTGGTGGGTGTTTTGGGTTCTGACTTTTTTAAATGTTGACATTCAAAAAGTGCTGTTTTGCAGCCCAGTTTGAATAAATGATTTTGAGTTGAGTTTTTATTTTCTATGAAAGGCGCGTTTTTTTAATTTGGAACATTATACCGCTCCGGCAATATTATTTGAAAAGGCGTACTGGGGTTATTAAGTTTTAATTAATTTGATCTCTTTTGTTTATTGGCATAAAGGTGCCATTAGTTAGCTCCTCAGACGATCAATGCGGTTGTGCAATATTACGATATTGTGTATATTATTATTGATGTTGCGCAATGATTTTTTGCAACTAGAATTTTAAATTTTAATTGTTCAATAATGTAATACTGAACAATGTTAATGTAGTCTAGGGGCGCCTTAGAAAAAAGTTTATTTGCTTTTCTTTGTTGTAGAAATAAAACAACATTATTGTTTATTCTCAGTATAATATAAGTGAATACATGTTCGTACGTTATGTATTATATTAAAAGTGATAGTGATTGACAATTAAAATAGCTTTCACTTATGTTCGGTTTCTATACTTTTCTAGGGCACGTTTATACATATTATAATTGTGTTATCAAATCTAGTATCTGTTATGAGGAGATTAGGCCAAAATTGTTCGCGAACAAAGTTTGCAATCCCGCGGATAGAAATGTTTGCACCCAATTTGTTACTGTTTGTTAGAGCAGAAGATATAGGTATAGTAATATGAGTCACCGTGTCTCACGCTGGTGGAAACTCCCCTTTAAAATATAGCCTGATTTTACATATTAAGTTTTTTAGATAGAGGAACTGACAACTAATTAATTATATAGGAACCCAACATTAGTTAATGGACAGTTCTTCACAAGATGCAATAGTACTACCCACTAATATCATCTACTTATACATTGCACGACAGCAAAGGATTTTATGGCATAGAGTATTGGAAAGATCACGTTATATCTATGTTACACGTTATGCTATGCAATAGTAAAAATTATTGCTGATATTATACGGCGCAGTTTTCCAGTGCAAAAGCTGTCCTTATATTGGGCATATGTGGTGATTTACTCTTAAGGAGATGTCTATGCCATGCAGTGGGACAATAAATAGGATGATGATGATGATATCAATTTGGACCCACGATGTTTCAAATAGCTGTTTTTTGATATCAGACTCCTAAGTTGTCGTGAATTGTATATCTATTGTGCTTATAAACTACAAATTGAAGTCACTTCGATCAAACACGAAAGTATACGGTAGTGACTTGATGATTGTCTTAATGAGAATGATTGAAATTTTTCGCTTGGTAAAACCTATAATCTAATCATCAATTCTCTCAAGATACACATACATAATTATAATGAAAATGATACTATAAATGACACATTATTTACTCTGAAATGCCAAAATGTATGTAAATGTGAATAATTTACACACATGAACTGATGAAATGCTTGACCATTGTAGACCCTATAATGATGAATTTGGCAACGATCTTTTAAGATTTTTAATTTATCCTCAATTAGATAAGCTTATTATGTTGCCTGTTAGAATTAATCCGCCAATATTTTTGGATCCAAGAGGATCCCTAGGTAAATATTTTTTGAACCAAAATCTTTATACAATTCTTTTGGCACTGTTATTTTGTTTAGTACAAGATATTGCAGTAAAATCATTAATTGGGGCATTATCATCAATAAACTTACTCAAAAACTTTTAACCTGGTCAGAAACGGCTCGACAATGAATGACAAATGATAAGTCTTCTACTCAAAATTTTGTGGTCTTCCAAACAGTTCACATTTGGATAGCCGGTTGTTCCACTCTCTTGAGTTGTATCTCCAAGCGCAGGCGTTGGTTACTGGTCTCCCTGGTCACCTCCTGGCAGATCCTGCGAGTCTCCATGCACATATCCTGACGTTCTGATAGATGCTTCATCAACTCCTCTCGAAGCTTCGTCAGCTCTGATATCTCAATCCCGAAAGGACGACCTGAATTCTTCATCCGTTGTACACCTCTGTCAATGATTGTGATAACCTTGCTGAGAATGATAGACTCTTCATACTGTTTGATGTCTCCAAGGAGAGCGATCATGTCTTGGGCGTGACTGAACTCGTGGTTGGGGTCTATGGCTTTGATAGTCAGTTCTTCAAGCAGTTCCTTGTTGATGAGATCGATCTTCTCCGTGCGGGTGTAGAGGGGAGATTTTGAAGAGATGGTGAGGGTCGTGGTGAAGATTGGTGGCTCCATGGGTGCGGCTGCTTGGTTCATGGTGTCGGTTTGTAGTGGAGTCTCTGGAATGATAGATAATTGTGGGATTAGTATTTGGAAATTCCTAAGTGCTTATTTGTCGAAACGGGCTGTTGGCTAAAATAGTATTAGGTACAATTAATGAGAGTCGAGGATTAATCTGTCACTACCTGATTATCTGAGTGGTACAGTATAATATTTATTTATTTACAGTCATCAAGTTATACACTAGTCGCTGTGCTTCTCATAAACACTGCATTAATGCTATGTCTAGTGCAAGAACTTTCCCGGAACCATACCATACATATCAACAATAGCTGCACAATGAGTAGATCAAACAAAGAAATGCACAGTTGCCTTGCCCAAAAAACACTTTATCTCGCACCGTTTCTAAGCTACTTTTCATGTCATTTAATCATTAAAGAAATAATAATCACTAGACTAAAAATCAAGAACCATCTGTTGCATTGTCTCAATAAACTACAAACTTCATATTGAAACACAAGAAACGAAACATAAGTTGGAAAATGACTCAAGAACGCGTGGGAAAACACCGGCTTGAAACATGAATAAATAATATCAAATGCTAGACACGGTTAAAAATAACAAAGAGACAAAGGAAATCAGGTCAATTCACAATAACAAAAAAAAAAACTTTTAAATACCTACTTTAATTAATTTAAAAAATAATTACCTGATCAGCAAAAGACAACACAACTAAAATTCACACCAACGCTGAATTTAACTTAATTGATATTTCGAAAAAACAAGGTACGGGTTGCCTCTACGGAAGCAAAATCTAGACTACCGCTGGGTGTGACCTGAATCTAGACTTACGGCAATCAATAAATCTAGCGTCCAACAAGCAGACTTCCTATTGGTCCTAGAGTACTTGTGGCTTGTATAACCTGGTCCTTGTACAGTAGACTGCACATCAGTGGTAACTGTCATGCACCTTAACTCAATAGTAATAAGTACGATTTTCCTATAAAACTGTTATCACTGACCTGAACTTGACTGTACCTTCTGGCTAGTATAACTTGGTCTTCGTGTCTTTTGGGGCTCGATTCTGCTTACTAAAGTGACATACAATAACATCCGACTGAGATCCAATCATGACTCAATTACCATTGAAGCGTACCTATGTGGCATTCCGAATTTTTTTCTTTAAATAAACGTTTTTATCTGTTTCTGTGATTCAACAATGAATTACACTGTCTGCAAATATTGCAATATGATTGTACCCTACAGACCAAATGACAGTCGAATGTCATTGGAATACGATTGGTCTTATATTGATAGCAGAATGTCCGCTCAGCTTAAAACTGCTATTGCGATTTAATTGTTATTCAATTTTCACATTATTAGCCGAATCGGACCCCTGCTTGGTCCTATGTCCAGACCTCCGTGTTCAAGCTCAAAGGACCAGTATGTAAAATGTTAAGGCTGATATAGTTCCGTATTTCATCACGGGTCATTTTATGTTTGTTGTTTGCTTTGTAGGTTGTATGTGTATGTATGTATGTTACTCATCCCCTTTCCCCTTTCCGGTATAGCGTTGGTTTGGTGACTTAGCTTTTCAGTTTATTTATTTTTGTTTTCTTTTTATTACAATATATTTGAGATAGATTTTAAAAAATACACATTAATGCATTTGTGCAGCTAAAATTGTCACACGTTTCGTATTTACTGCAAATACTATTTTAAATAGTGGCATCTAGTGGTGGTTCTGAAGACTATTCAGTGGGTCCTTTGCAAATTGTAACCCTTTCTTCTGTAATCGTTTTGAGAGTGAAAACTTTCGTTCTAGGGCCAATGCACCTTTACTTATAGAGAGGGCGTGAAAACTCAATGTTTGTTTAAATAAAAATCGTATTTTCTAGTATCTATGCTATACTACTGAAAGTACTAACTAAGGGAAAATCAGTCATGCTATAGTACCTATTTAATTACCATGGCTTGTAATTTTTTTAACAAAATGCACTACCATGTGAAATCTAGAATTAGTTTTTCGAAGATATTACACCAATCTTTGCGTATTCTGTTTTGTCAAAAACGAAACTACACTTTTCGATCAAAATAGGCTGAAAAACTACACTTTTCGATCGTCCCTTGTTCGGAACCCTCTAAGAAGAGAAAATTCAAACTAATTGTATTTATTTATGAGCACTTAATTGATCAAACTACAGGGTTCATTTTCGTACAAAGGGTGTCTAGTAATTAGTTTGGTATATCTAGCAAAAACGATCTGTCATATGGCTTGCACTATACTACTTTTTTAACTAATCATTTTTTGGTATCAGACCTTATATTAAAAGACAGCAGATATATTTTCAAATATTCAATAATGCCTATATTTTCTTAAATCTTAGAGCTACATGGAAGATTCACCTTTGAAGATTCTGACATGAAATCTCATCATCTTCCGAGCCTTTTCCGAACTATTTTAGGGGTCGGCTTCCAGTTTAATCGGATGCAGCTGAGTAGGTACCAGTGTTTTATAAGGAGCGTAGTCTTACCTAGGGGTATGGGTTGACAGATAGATGGGTTGAAAAGGTCAGATAGGCAGTCGCTCCTTGAAAACACTGGTACTCAGCTGCATCAGGTCAGACTGCAAGCCGACCCCAACATAGTTGGGAAAAGGCTAGGCAGATGATGATAGAAGACAAACATGAATCAGGGTTGCAAGAAAAAGGCTGTCATATCCACGAATTTCTCGTCCAACTAAACTTTATTAATTTT
Organism: Helicoverpa zea x Helicoverpa armigera; assembly: GCA_033682625.1. Lineage (NCBI taxonomy): Eukaryota > Metazoa > Arthropoda > Insecta > Lepidoptera > Noctuidae > Helicoverpa > Helicoverpa zea x Helicoverpa armigera. Next base: position 500,423 of record JAWIIS010000056.1, on the reverse strand, counting down.
TAATTTTTTTCTTCAGTATTCAAAATAAAACAACAGTTACACAAATAAAAATTTATTTGACATTATCACAAAATATAGACAATTAAAGAATAATTTCCCATCATTATAATAAAACATTATTTGACGAAGTGTGTTCTTAATAATACATTTCTGTTACTGGAAAAAAGTCATGCGTATTTACAAAGTCATCCATAGAAAAAACGTGAACCTTAATGAATACATTCTGACACAGCGAGAAAGAAAATTCAACTCTATCACATCAGTACCTATCTGATGACTTTTGACGAACAACCTGTGACTGAAGCAATATTGTGCCGTCTCATCTTGCAAATTTTGTAATACTGTCACACAAAATTGGCAAGAAAAGAGTGAACACTATTGCTAGCGATGGAAGAAAAGTCTCAGTTCAAATCTGCGAAAATATGCATAAAGTTACAAAGATTAAAAATTACAAAATATAGCATTTTCCTCAGTTCGCCGACCGTTGATTATAGCAACATTGTGGTGGCTTTAATTGCCAGCATGGTAGTATTGTCACACGATGTTGGCAATTAAAGGATTCACACTATTGCTCGCGGTGGAAGAGTACGGGAACCGTGCTGCCGAAGACGTTGACTGTAGCAATATTGTGCTGTCTTTTCTTGCAAATTTTGTAATACTGTCACACAAAATTGGCAAGAAAAGAGTGAACACTATTGCTAGCGATGGAAGAAAAGTCTCAGTTCAAATCTGCGAAAATATGCATAAAGTTACAAAGATTAAAAATTACAAAATATAGCATTTTCCTCAGTTCGCCGACCGTTGATTATAGCAACATTGTGGTGGCTTTAATTGCCAGCATGGTAGTATTGTCACACGATGTTGGCAATTAAAGGATTCACACTATTGCTCGCGGTGGAAGAGTACGGGAACCGTGCTGCCGAAGACGTTGACTGTAGCAATATTGTGCTGTCTTTTCTTGCAAATTTTGTAATACTGTCACAAAAAATTGGCAAGAAAAGAGTTAACACTATTGCTGGCGATGGAAGATAAGTGGCAAGCTATAAAGGCAGGGTAAGTTACATGTTATTTATTTTAAGAGCCATACTTAAATAAAATGAGTTCAGTGGTTTGCATTAAGTAAATAAAATGTCTTGTCTCCTTCTGCTTTATTGGAGATCGTTGATAGCGACTATGCTGTGTGGTCTTTCCTTAAGATTTTTGTGTTTTTTTTATAAAAGTGGTAAGGAAAGAATTCTCACCATTGCAATTTGCAGGTGATGAAAGAATCATACGTAACTTTAAAAACTTGATAATGATTTTAATCAAGGTTCTTATTTTTTACACATATAAAGGGTACTAAAGGTAAAACTTTTGACTTTTATTTCCTAACAAATGAAAAAAAATGCATAAAGTTCGAATACACATAGTTAAAGAATGAAAACAGGAACTGAAGAAAGACAATTTCTACAACGACAAAAATAATAAAACACAAACAATCTCATTCTTCTTGGATGCTACAATGGTGACCGTTGACTATAGCAACATTGTTGTGTCTTTCCTTACAAATTTTGTAATACAGACACACAAAATTGGTAAGAAAAGAATTAACACTATTGCTGGCAATGGAAGAAGAGCAAATCTGCGAAAGAGAGCATAAGTTACAAAGATTAAAATGACAAAATATAGTATTTTCCTCAGTTCGACGACCGTTGATTATAGCAACATTGTGGTGGCTTTAATTGCCAGCATGGTAGTATTGTCACACGATGTTGGCAATTAAAGGATTCACACTATTGCTCGCGGTGGAAGAGTACGGGAACCGTGCTGCCGAAGACGTTGACTGTAGCAATATTGTGCTGTCTTTTCTTGCAAATTTTGTAATACTGTCACACAAAATTGGCAAGAAAAGAGTGAACACTATTGCTGGCGATGGAAGAAGAGCAAACCTGTGAATGTGCAAAAAGTTACAAAAAGTAATAAGAAATTAAAGCATTTCCTCAACGACAAATGTTATTATACAATAAAGGAATACATGGAAGACAAATCCTTCAATAAATGAAAACTATATAAAAGTACACACATACAAGTCATAACACAAACATACACACACACACAAACGCACACACCCAAACACACCGACACTCAAATGTACAATAATTAATGTGTTTTTAAATATAATTATACATAATTGATTGATGAGCTAGTATTAAAAATCTCCTTCTTCTTTAAGCTGTGCCCTATAGGGTGTCCATATTGTCACTAATCTTAATGTTCCACCTCTCATAACATAATATGGATTGCTAATAAAGAATTGAGTATTGAGTAAGATTAAAATTACAAAATATAACATTTTCCTCAGTTCGTCGAACGTTGATTATAGCAACATTGTGGTGGCTTTAATTGCCAGCATGGTAGTATTGTCACACGATGTTGGCAATTAAAGGATTCACACTATTGCTCGCGGTGGAAGAGTACGGGAACCGTGCTGCCGAAGACGTTGACTGTAGCAATATTGTGCTGTCTTTTCTTGCAAATTTTGTAATACTGTCACACAAAATTGGCAAGAAAAGAGTGAACACTATTGCTGGCGATGAGAGATAAGCAAATCTGCGAAAGCTTGCAAAAAGTTACAAAAATTCAAATCAAATCATCTTTATTGTGGACGATAGGTATGCATCATAAAATACAGGTTTTAAATAATAATCATAAGTTCAGCTCTGTCCCGCCGCTGAAGCAAACAATAAAAAAATACCAATCAGAGGTTATACACAGTCATTAGTCTCGATACATTATTAAAATATTCAAATTATAAGTAAATATACAAATCCAATTTCATGTCACAGTTCACTAATAAGTATATTACTAACTCAATAAAAAAAAATCACAAATATTTTAAGAAAAGAGGAAACACAAGCAATTGAAATACAAATGATACTTGTTTTTTCTTGTCATTGGAATATAATATTTTTGTCACACAAGTAATCTTTGACATCATAGTAACATCTATCTATTAAAAATGAGTGTAGATTATTTTGAAACTGGAGACTTGGTGATTGTTTAAATTGCAAATTATAGCGTTTTCCTCAGTTCGACGACCGTTGATTATAGCAACATTGTGGTGGCTTTAATTGCCAGCATGGTAGTATTGTCACACGATGTTGGCAATTAAAGGATTCACACTATTGCTCGCGGTGGAAGAGTACGGGAACCGTGCTGCCGAAGACGTTGACTGTAGCAATATTGTGCTGTCTTTTCTTGCAAATTTTGTAATACTGTCACACAAAATTGGCAAGAAAAGAGTGAACACTATTGCTGGCGATAGAAGAAAAGCAAATCTGATAAAAATTACAAAATACAAATTAAATACATTATATACTGATTAACACATATCGGTTAGCACAAAGAATAAAATACGTTAATCCAGAGTATCATCTATCTACCAAATTTCAACCAAATCAGTTCAGCCGTATTTGCTTGAAAGAATAACAAACGTACATCCGTACATTCTCACAAACTTTCACATTTATTATAATGTTGATGATGATTAATATTTAATGTTTATCTTTAAAATCCGATGTGCTAGTGGGATTTTATGTTCTGGACTTCGATAACATGTCAAATCATCATCCTCCAGCCCTTATCCCAATTTTATTTGGGGTCGGCACAGCCTGTTTTCTCCTTTCATCCTCATGCTGCATAAGATTCGGCTTAGGTTTTATGGTCGGCCGCCTACCCGACACCAACCCTCTTTGGGAATGCTGTTGTGGTGATTTACCCGTCACCGTGCGTGTGGCCCAAAGTGCAGATGTTATGCACTGGCCTTTAGGTTCCCTTTAGTCGCCTCTTACGACACCCACGGGAGAGAGATGGGGACGTCCTATTCTAATCCGGGAACGTCACGGAAAGATAACATGTCAAATATTCTATAAGAATGCATATATTTAAACATTGTGACAAAAAAAAATATAATAATTTGAAGACCAGTGTTACCAGCATGGTAGTATTGTCATACACGCAATGTAACACACGAAGTTGGTATTGCTTGCAGTGGAATAGTACAGGAACGGTGCTGCCGAAGACGTTGATTATAACAACATTGTGGTGGCTTTAATTGCCAGCATGGTAGTATTGTCACACGATGTTGGCAATTAAAGGATTCACACTATTGCTCGCGGTGGAAGAGTACGGGAACCGTGCTGCCGAAGACGTTGACTGTAGCAATATTGTGCTGTCTTTTCTTGCAAATTTTGTAATACTGTCACACAAAATTGGCAAGAAAAGAGTTAACACTATTGCTGGCGATGAAAGAAGAGGAAATCTGCGAAAGTATGCAAAAAGTTACATCATTATCATCCTCCTGCCTTTATCCCAATTTTATTTGAGGTCAGCGCAGGGTGTTTTCTCCTTCCATACTCATTCATCTCAAAAGTAACATTCTTTCTAATCATATCCACTTTCACACAATCCATCCATTGTTTCATCGGACGTCCTCTTCCCCTTTACCCGTCCACGTTCATGCTCGTCACCTTCCTCCCAACATGACTCTCATTCCTCTTAACATTCTCATCTCTTCCGCATGAAATTGCCTTTCATTCGTCGCTTTTGTGGGCCAGCAATCTGATCCATACAGGACAGAAGGTGTACAAAAAGTTAAAAAGATAAAAATAATGATGATAATGATGATGATTAGCGATAAGACCGCCAATTGTGCTCTTCTTTGTTTATTGTGATGTCCTGTGTTGTAAATTTTCTTATTTCTTGGTGTACAATAAAGCATAATCTAATCTAATTTAATCTAATAACAAAATATAGCATTTTCGTCAGTTCGACGACCGTTGATTACAGCAACATTGTGGTGGCTTTAATTGCCAGCATGGTAGTATTGTCACACGATGTTGGCAATTAAAGGATTCACACTATTGCTCGCGGTGGATGAGTACGGGAACCGTGCTGCCGAAGACGTTGACTGTAGCAATATTGTGCTGTCTTTTCTTGCAAATTTTGTAATACTGTCACACAAAATTGGCAAGAAAAGAGTTAACACTATTGCTGGCGATGGAAGAAGAGCTAATCTGCGAAAGTGTGCAAAAAGTAACATCATCATCATCCTCCTGCCTTTCCCAATGTTATTTGGGGTTGGCGCAGCATGTTTTCTCCTTCCATACTTGTCTATCTGCCGTCATCTCCCAAGTAACATTCTTTCTAATCACATCCACTTTCACACAATCCATCCATCGTTTCTTCGTCGTCCTCTTCTCCTATACGTTCAAGCTCATTACCTTCTTCACAACATGACTCTCATTCCTCCGCATCACATGCCCAATTGCCCATAACATGACAGCCGGCTACCACGCAGTTTTTCTGTTACCGGCGCCACTTCCAAACTTCCTCTTATGTATTCTTGCTCACTCCATCAATTCGCGTCACAACACACATTCCTCTAACTAAACATTCTCATCTCTGCCGCATGCAATTTCCTTTTATTCTTCGCTTTTGTGGGCCATACAGGACATTAGGCAGACATTATTCGTAATTAAAAATTTTAGTCTTAAGAAAAGTCGCAAGCCTCAGTTTTAAAATTTATCATTTAAATATTTGTTAATTCACGAAGGACAAAGGGCTTCAAAGAGTTGACACTATTGCTGGCGATGGAAGAAAACCAAACCTGTGAATGTGCAACAAGTTACAAAGATAAAAATGACAAAATATATCATTTTCGTCAGTTCGCCGACCGTTGATTATAGCAACATTGTGGTGGCTTTAATTGCCAGCATGGTAGTATTGTCACACGATGTTGGCAATTAAAGGATTCACACTATTGCTCGCGGTGGAAGAGTACGGGAACCGTGCTGCCGAAGACGTTGACTGTAGCAATATTGTGCTGTCTTTTCTTGCAAATTTTGTAATACTGTCACACAAAATAGGCTAGTTTCCTAAAAAATAATAATTAGTCCGTCTTGTAGATTGTCCAAAATTAAGCGATACGTGTTTTTTCTTTTTTAAATTGGATCAGAACTTGTTAAGATATAGCGTGTTAAAGTTGAGTGTGACGTCACAAGTTGCTACAATTTTCAGGACACTGTGACGTAAAAGGCCCCCACTCCTAATTTTTGAAGTGTATTATCTTTGTCATTTTATGTTTAATTAAAAAAAGAAAAAATACGTATCCAATATTTTTTGATTATCTAAAAAGCGGACTAAATATTATTTCATTATTTCGACCCTGGACACTACCCTATTGGCAACAAAAGAGTGAACACTATTGCTGGCGATGGAAGAAAAGCATACCTAGAATGTGCAAAAAATACAAAAAGAAATTAAAGCAATTCCTCAACGACAAATGTTATTATACAATAAAAGAATACATGGAAGACAAAACCTTAAATAAATAAAAACAAGCACACACACACGCATACACAAACGCACACACCCATTCACACCGACACTCACATGTACACTAATTAATATTATGTTTTTAAATACAATTATAATTTATTAATTAGCTAGTATTAAAACTCTCCTTCTGCTTTGAGCTATAGACCCTATAGATATGGAAGACAAGCGGAACTGTGGAAACACATTGATGATTCTGTACCAAATGTAAAATGCAATATATTAATGAAATAGGTAATTGTAACCGTTATTGGAAGCTGTAGTGACGGTCGATTAAAGCAGTATTGTTGTGGATTTCTTGTAGAATATTTGGTACATAATCGAAGCTGAGACAGAATATAAAGTTGCTCTCGCACTTCGAGATTAAAAGTAGACCCCTCGTGAAGTACTAAAACTGCGATTTTTTTACGATATTGTGGGTTTTAGAAACTTTCACAAAGCGGCTGCTTTGTGAAAGTTTGATGCCTGGAAGTTGGTGATTGACACACCCATGCATCGGAGAGCACGTAAATGTCGGTATTGCGTCTGATCTATCTCTGGTCGTGTCGGATTGCTGTCCCATCGGGCTATGAGAGTTAAGGAACACTGAGTGCAGTTGTGTCTGCGCAAATGCTGGTGCACTATGATATATAATGCGCAATTGGCTTATATCCCTACAGGAGAATAGCCTCCGTAGCCGATAATCGGGTAGGAGGACATCATCATCATTATCATCAGTATTGTCACACAAAGTTGGTATTGCTCGCGGTGGAAGAGTACGGGAACCGTGCTGCCGAAGACGTTGACTGTAGCAATATTGTGCTGTCTTTTCTTGCAAATTTTGTAATACTGTCACACAAAATTGGCAAGAAAAGAGTGAACACTATTGCTGGCGATGGAAGAAAAGCAAACCTGTGAATGTGCAAATAGTTACAAAGATTAAAATGACAAAATATAGCATTTTCGTCAGTTCGACGACCGTTGATTATAGCAACATTGTGGTGGCTTTAATTGCCAGCATGGTAGTATTGTCACACGATGTTGGCAATTAAAGGATTCACACTATTGCTCGCGGTGGAAGAGTACGGGAACCGTGCTGCCGAAGACGTTGACTGTAGCAATATTGTGCTGTCTTTTCTTGCAAATTTTGTAATACTGTCACACAAAATTGGCAAGAAAAGAGTGAACACTATTGCTGGCGATGGAAGAAAAGCAAACCTGTGAATGTGCAAATAGTTACAAAGATTAAAATGACAAAATATAGCATTTTCGTCAGTTCGACGACCGTTGATTATAGCAACATTGTGGTGGCTTTAATTGCCAGCATGGTAGTATTGTCACACGATGTTGGCAATTAAAGGATTCACACTATTGCTCGCGGTGGAAGAGTACGGGAACCGTGCTGCCGAAGACGTTGACTGTAGCAATATTGTGCTGTCTTTTCTTGCAAATTTTGTAATACTGTCACACAAAATTGGCAAGAAAAGAGTGAACACTATTGCTGGCGATGGAAGAAAAGCAAACCTGTGAATGTGCAAATAGTTACAAAGATTAAAATGACAAAATATAGCATTTTCGTCAGTTCGACGACCGTTGATTATAGCAACATTGTGGTGGCTTTAATTGCCAGCATGGTAGTATTGTCACACGATGTTGGCAATTAAAGGATTCACACTATTGCTCGCGGTGGAAGAGTACGGGAACCGCGCTGCCGAAGACGTTGACTGTAGCAATATTGTGCTGTCTTTTCTTGCAAATTTTGTAATACTGTCACACAAAATTGGCAAGAAAAGAGTGAACACTATTGCTGGCGATGGAAGAAAAGCAAACCTGTGAATGTGCAAATAGTTACAAAGATTAAAATGACAAAATATAGCATTTTCGTCAGTTCGACGACCGTTGATTATAGCAACATTGTGGTGGCTTTAATTGCCAGCATGGTAGTATTGTCACACGATGTTGGCAATTAAAGGATTCACACTATTGCTCGCGGTGGAAGAGTACGGGAACCGTGCTGCCGAAGACGTTGACTGTAGCAATATTGTGCTGTCTTTTCTTGCAAATTTTGTAATACTGTCACACAAAATTGGCAAGAAAAGAGTGAACACTATTGCTCGCGGTGGAAGAAGAACAAATCTGCGAAAGTGTGCAATCAGTTACAAAGATTAAAATTATATACTAAGATGACAGGGCCGCCAGACCTTACTTATTTTCTAGTGGACAAAACGTATATGATAGGATGGTATTAGTGTGTAAACTGAATGTACATGTACACATATCTGCTTGCTTAGACCGAGGGCCAATTTTCAGGTACCAGGTGCTAGGTACGGAATAATAACGTATACAATTTGAAATGAATACTGCCAGACAGTGTCTAAGGTCTAGAGGCCTGGGATCTTAATCTCATACAAAATATAGCATTTTCCTCAGTTCGACGACCGTTGATTAATTATAGCAACATTGTGGTGGCTTTAATTGCCAGCATGGTAGTATTGTCACACGATGTTGGCAATTAAAGGATTCACACTATTGCTCGCGGTGGAAGAGTACGGGAACCGTGCTGCCGAAGACGTTGACTGTAGCAATATTGTGCTGTCTTTTCTTGCAAATTTTGTAATACTGTCACACAAAATTGGCAAGAAAAGAGTTAACACTATTGCTGGCGATGGAAGAAGAGCAAATCTGTAAATGTGCAAAAGAACTACCTATGAGTAAATTAAAGAACTACCTATGAGTAAATTTAAGAAGTCCCTCAGAAATTAGCTTATTGATAAATATTTTTATACAGTTAAAGAGTACCGAATACAGAATGCAAAAGATTGTAGGTACTTTAAATTTAGCTAAAAAAAAAACTTAAATATTTGCATGACTAAATTATAAGTTGAATATAGTGAGACAATTTTTTTTTTCCTTACTGTATACACCATCATAATGTACCTATATTCTGGCAAATAAATAAATTTAAATTCATTTCAAAAAGTTACAAAAGTTAAAAATATTAAAATGACAAAATAAAGCATTTTCCTCAGTTCGACGACCGTTGATTATAGCAACATTGTGGTGGCTTTAATTGCCAGCATGGTAGTATTGTCACACGATGTTGGCAATTAAAGGATTCACACTATTGCTCGCGGTGGAAGAGTACGGGAACCGTGATGCCGAAGACGTTGACTGTAGCAATATTGTGCTGTCTTTTCTTGCAAATTTTGTAATACTGTCACACAAAATTGGCAAGAAAAGAGTGAACACTATTGCTGACGGTGGAAGAAGAGTAAATCTGCGAAAGTTTGCATAAATAACAAAGATTAAAATTACAAAATATTTGCATTTTCCTTAGTTCAGCACAATTCGTTTAGGAGGGGTATATCTGTAAAACCCGACGTGCTAGTACAACTGCAACTTTATATTCTGGCTGGACTTGGACGTGACTTCGATTATGAACTAACGAACAAAAAACTAGCGATCGAAACAAGACCAATTTTGAAAATAAATATTAAAATTAAAAAATATATATATTTCACCCAATTTTCTCTAATGTACCTTCTTACTATATCTTTTTATTATTCTTGAATAAAATACTTCATTCGTTCAAAAAGGTGGCAACCCTAAGTCATAACTAGTTGGTGTCTATAAAATTCAATACCTAGGTACACTGACGTCTGTAGGTACTTATTCAAAAAATGTTCATAAACATTGCCTCTGCTAAGTAGAAACCTACCAATTACTAAAAATCACGAAAACAACGCAGCAGAATGTACCAACAAGTCGTAGAATTGACGATTAGCGTTGCCATAGCAACCATAACAACGTGGAGCATTTGTTTGTCAACTGAAAACGACACGACTTCAACACTATGTTTCAAAAAGTTTTATTCTGCAGGTTTTTTTTTCGATAGTTACCTATGTACTTACTAATAATATCGGTGTGTTCAGTACCTACATTTAAGGAGTCATTAATTAATCTACTTTGTATTGGACTGAGATAATTGATGCCTCAGATCAAAGTTGATCTGAGATTGATGCCTTAATTTTTTTGTTCAGTCGTAAATCATGAAATGGCCCCTCTCTCTGTGGGTGCAGCAGCGTGAGGAAGTCTCAGAACTTACTGACAAAAACCCACCATGTCCCTTCTTAAGCCCTTTATGTAACAGCGCCGCAGTTACTCCTTCGAACAACCCCGCAGCCTCTATAGGAAGATAAATAATTGATACCTAAGTACATACGTGTAATATCACCCTTGGCCCTTAGTCAGCATCATGACAGCCAAAATAAACATAGGACTATCTGACATTTCTGTGGAAGTTACCTACTTACCATGTTTCCAAAGTGGTTGACATCTGCGACTCCAAGAAGACTGGCTAAAAAGAAGAAAAAAATGAATATTTACCTGTATACAAAAATTGTTGTGACCTCCAGACTCCAGCTTTATATAAATAATCAAAGTACTTACATATAATATGATGATCTGCATACCATCAGTACAGGAACGCACACTTTTTTCCGGTTTTTTTTTCGCGCCTAATTCGTAAAAAGAGTTCTTATTTAACGCGGAAAAGTTTAGATTTTTTGCGTAGGCTGAGATCAAATTATTATGTCTGAAGATGAAATTAAGTTTAGCAAAATCTGATTTTTTATATCTTTAGATTAGACTCGATCAAGATTTTCATTATTCCCGATAAAAAGTCTACATTATACCCCCAAAAAATCACTGACTCTAAGTCACACAAAGGAAAATTCCCTAAAAAGCTTCGCGCGTGTTTCCCGAATGACAGTCGAATTCAGACTGAACCGCGGGTCTCAAATCTGGGAGCTTCCCTCGGTATAAAAGGGTGGATGAAGTGGGGGATGCAATGTAGCTGGGAAGTCTAGACCCGATCAATACAGCGAAATATGGGCACTAAATTGAGGCTGCCACCCTATACTCACTCACAGATGCAGGTGTATATAAGCTGCGTTATATACGGCAGTTATTAAATTGTTTATGTGTGCGTCTCTTTGAAGGATTGGGTGGTAGCGAATATTAAATAAATAGATGGTTGCAGAACTGTTTGTATGTTTGTTTGGTTTTTAAGTTTTGCAGATGAAACGTTTTGGTGGCTTGTTTGGGTAATAAATTGGATGTTTTCATGGCGTAGTGGTAGAGCGATCAGCTTTGACACGCGTGTCCCGGGTTTGAATCACGCTTAAAACAATGTTTGGATGTTTCTTGTGGTGACGTTTTCTAATGTTTGTAAACAGAGTGTGTGTTTACAAACCACAATGGAAAGCATTGCCGCACTAAACAGCTGTTTCCCTTGTTTTTTACTTGCGTGTAGAGGGAGCCACTTGTTAGTAACCTGTTGAAGGTTTTCATAGACTTTATGGACCCAGTTTTATGTATACTATTTAACCAGATGTTACGAGCATAATTTTGTGCTTTTTACTCTGGAAGATCTTGCATATTTACAATCTGTGCGTACTTTAAGAACTAAATTGTTACGCAGATGAAATTGTAGGTGGAAGTTTAGAAGCCTTATAAGATTGGATCAATAAAATATTCGGTGATTATTTTCTATAAATACGTAGTGACCTTCTAACGATAAGCTTCTTATTGAGAAAAATACGCCCACATGCCTAGAAAGTAGGCGTACCTAAGAAACAGGGAAAATTCCTTTCCTTTAATATACTTACAATAACAGTTTTAATCTTCCAAATACCTACTTATAAGAGGTTAATATTATGGCTTAGAAACAGATAGATACCTGGGGTCCTGGCGCGGTTGCTTGTATAGACGAAAGCACATCAACTTACTTCAATCTTCAATAGATTTCCAACCATATCACAACACTTGAAGGTTCATGTTCCATTCGTAAAATTCTTCTGTACAATTTTAGGGTGCAATTAAGGGTGCATCTACGCGGTGCAAGTAGCTTGCACATGTTGAGGCACATGCGCAGGTTACATACATTTAAAAACGTGCGGGTCCAGCGACTCGCGCACCCGCGTGCTCTTGTCACTTTTCACTTGCGCATGTTAACTTCTTCCACTTACATGCACTGTGTAGACGCACCCTTAATTGCACCGTGCGGAAATCAAACCTCTGATGCACAACACAACAGCTGACAGCTTAACCACTGCGCTAAACGTGCCAAATAAATCACTTCAGAGCACTAACCAAATGAAATGGACTTCATCAAAAGCCCTGTTCAAATATTGTCATTGCCTACAGCACTGTCAAAGGCTTTAAAGTAAACAGCCGACATATAGGTAGTCACAGTAAAAACATTTGAGTTTCACAAACAGCGCCGGGGGATGATATTTACTTACTGCTGCAATGGAAACACTATATAAACAAACTATATACACAGGTATATAGTACTCAAATGTTATTACTTGCCTAGCTTTTCCCCCGATTTTACCTGAGCTTGCGTACCAGGGGAAACTTTTTCCGATACCCGGAAAATAAAAATACGTAGCCTGTGTTACTCGGAGATGATGTAGCTTCCCAAAAGAGGCAGATTTTTTGTTAATCGTTTCAGTAGTTTGAGAGCCTTTACAAACAAACAGACAAGAAATTGTTTCCTCTTTTATGAGTAGTAGCCGTTTTCCCGCGGTTTCACCCGCGTCCCGTGGGAACTTCTGCCCGTACTGGGATAAAATATTGATAAAAAATATTTTATTTGTGTGTTTTTGTGCCTAATCTAAAGGCTCCACAACAACTGAAGCTGAAGTGATTAGAAAAATTCTTTCTATGTTACTCGGGAAGAGTGCAGTTTCCAACAGCGAAAGAATTTATAATCGGTTCAGTTGTTCCGGAACCTTTAGAGAACAAACCAACAGACAAAAAAATATTTCCTCTTTTACAGGTAATATTATTATACCTAGAAATACAGACTACCGGACATGAGATTGCAAACTAATTGGTACTCGGAAAAGCCACCCCTGTAATACCTATTGAAAGGCTACTTCAAAGAGCGGGAGGAATTTACAACCCCACTTCCCCCCTTCAATTACTCTGCAACACCAGTACATAAGCTTACAAGTACTTTATGTACTCGAAACTCAATATACAACGAAAACTGATAAAGCACGAACCGGAACTATGTTGCAATAATCCGTAGGTTTGTATAAATAATTTCTACTAAAAAGGGTTTATTTTTTTGTAATGGGCACCCTTTACTATCTTTAGGCGCTAAAGAAACTTTAAACTTTGTAAGTGGCATTTAAAATACCGAAAGTTCTAATAAGAATGACCTCTTACGGTGCAATTGAAATGAGTTCTTAATACTATCGCTTTTGGGTTTGGTTTCCATTGTTTCACAGTGGCGACCGTGACCTCCACAGCCACTTAACCGACTAACACATTACCCTTGCTCACTTGTGCAGACTTTCAGGGGTGCACAACCCGTTAAGTTCGCTAACCTTCTGAAAAAAGTGGGTAGGGGTTAACATACTTTTGTGACACAGGCTCAGTATAACAATTGCATATATTGGCTTTGTTATCCCAGTAACCACGAACCACAATCTGATAGCTGACTCATATAAAATGAAATATTATGCAACACCGATTTACATGATTTATTGCGGAATCCTACAAGGGGGGGCAGCCTCCCATTTAACACAGACATCTACAGTATAACAGACAGACACTATTGATTGAAATCTGTCCGCGCGGCGCACCTATGTTGCAGGCTGCACTTGCGCCGTACGCAGCGTCCCGGGCGAGCTCGACCTCTGACATTTCCCCCTTCCCCCTTTCCCCCTTTTCCCTCTGACCCCTGATGTACTACCCCTGGCAACGCACGTACCACACCCAAAGCTCTCGATATTGAATAGTAATTAATTGCGTGGTATTGTTTCGGATGGACTGCCTAATTGTTTGTTTAGTGGTCACAGGTGCAGAGGGAAATGGTTTCGGTGCTTTTTTTAATGAGGTTTTTCTAGATTTTGACCTGTTGAATGGCGTTCTTTGTTTGATGGCGTCGTTTCTTTGTTTGGAGTTTAAACAGCTACAGATATGATAGTTTCATAATGAAGGCGTACATAAATTGGTGGGTCCTGGCTAAGATTTGTACACCTTTCGCAGCCGCAACGGGTAGTAAGAATTCAGAAAGTCTGACAGCCAGTCTTACCTCTTAGGGGTATCGGGTTAAATTAGGTTGAGGAGATCAGATAAGCATCCACTCCATGTTACGCACTGGTATTCGGCTGATACCCCAAAATAGTTGTTGTTGGAAAAGGTCAAGTAGATAATGATGCTGATTTGTGAGGTAAAAGGTGGGGTGATATTAATCGCAAGGAGTGAACTGAGTTTGAGGTAAGAACATGAGGTATAACGAAAAATAATTGTCCCTAATCTAAAACCAAAAAGTATTTAGGTCTATGAGCGTTGTACTTGGACTAATCGTTCGTTTCAGTTGAAAGACCTCAACTGCTGGGCAAAGGCCTCTTCCAAAGTTCGCCACTTTTCTTAGTCTTCAGCAACCCGCATCCATTGCTTTCCGACGACATTGGCCAGATCTTTCGTCCATATAGTGGGGCTTGGTTTAATAATCAAAGGAACTCAAAGAAAGAGAGCGATTACTATATATAATATTAGGTAAACTGTAAACCTTTTAGATAAATATTATTATACCAACCGTTAATAACAGCAGCAAGTAAGACCAAACCCCAATTAATAATCCCTGCAGCTCTCAACATGCAATTAGTATCAAAGTCCAGTCCAATAATGTTAGTACAAATTGATTATGCCTGGGGCGGAATGTGCGGGGAGAATCGTATTACCGAAAACGTACCTATTCATACCTGTCTAGGTATCTACCTATAATTATACCATATTACAGAGGATTAAAAGTTGTTTTTTTCCTTACTCCGTGGTTTTGACAGCCAAATCATCATTATACGAAATCGAAAGGGAAGGAAAAATAAATACCTACCTATGTATTATTTAATTTTATGAATACTCATTTTATTGATATCCATTTACTCAGTCGGAGCTACCTCATTAATGAAAAAACTTCTATAATCTTAGCAATTGGTCTTAAGTGGTAACATTTTTTGATAAGAACGTCAATTTCTTACCATTTGTTATCAGCGAAGCCGGTGTGTTTTCTTGTCAGTCGTGTCATTTTATAACTTTGTGAAAGACGTAACACAATTCAAAAGATAATATTTTAATTTATTTTATGTGTTTTGTGAGAATTTGTGTGTAAAAAAACAAAATGAGTGATCCGGACAATAAGAATGATAGCAGAAACAGGGGCTTGGCTGCGGTATGTTTCTATATTTATATTCTATTTTCTTTTTATAGATTTATTACATAAAATGGTGTATTATATACTTTTTGATTACTTTTAGAGTTACAAAAGGCTTTTAAAACTGACCTTGGATATAAGAAATCGAATTTTCAGATATATCTTACTTATAATCTTTTGTAGAAAGTAAGTCATGTTGGTGTTTATAATTTGTAACAACTATTATCTTATTTCTTTAAGATATTTAATATAATTGTATTTCTCATACAAATAAAGATATATTAACTAAATCCTTGATCTTATATCAAGCAATTCATTGTACTTACTTATATAAAAACTTATAACTTAGGTAGCATTTTTAAATAAAAGTATTTTTTAACTTATCTATCTATCAATTTACAACTTAATAAAGATTTGATACAGCTAAGTAAGATGCTGATAAGTAACTTAGATAACAATAATCATATTCATGTTGGCTTAAGGAAATAGCCGTTCAGCCAATTAATTAGTGTTTTATGCGGTCACTGAAAAATAATGGCTGTTTTATTACAAGACTTACTTTTCCATGCTCGAATATTGTTAACAGATTGCTATATTTATACCTGTAAGTTATTATAATTAGTTTTCATTATCCGACGCCACTTGGTCCATACCAAAATGTCCGATCTCCTTTATTCAAACTAAATAATTACAAGGCATCAAAAAACTCCTCAAAAGTAAGTGATAGGATACCCAATTTCAACTATTTCTTAAGACCCTTTACCTCATCTTAACACACATAAAGTATAAGTTAAAATAGTAGAAGTGGATACCTTAGTTGGTAAATCAACAATGAAACACCAGAAATATTTAAATCCAAATACAATATATTTTTAATTTATCACTATAACTACAAGCATAAGATGATTATTTTCTTTCCACAAGTCCGAATTAAACTCAGAACCTTCTTAGTTCAAACTTTCAACTCTTGAAAATATCTGTCATTTAAACAATTAAAACTTGCAAATACTTATATACACAAAACTCATAGAAGTATAGAATAGAGTGAAAGCTATGGCACATACTTTAAATAACAAACAAATCAAGTACCTAATAAGGTTTTCATCCGTTTTGATTAACACAGCAAGCCTAAATTCCCCCGTCCACATACCGTCAGTCCATCAGCATCCCATTGTTATTGGAATTGTATTAATTACACAGGGGGAGTTGGGGGAATGCATGGTTGTTCCCCCCTGCCAGACTTGCTAGGCACGTCACTAATGAAAACGTAATTGAAACATCGAACATTGTATCTAATAAAGCATTTTTAATAATATAGTACTAACAACAAAAAATATTATTTCTTCACAAAGTTATAATAGGTAGGTACTTATTTATATTGTGATAAAAGAAAAATAAAGAATATTGTTTTTCTATTTACTTTCACAGACTTATCTTAAAATACACTGTCTTGCAGAAAAATCTAGCATAATATGACTTAATGCAACAAAAAAAAACATGAAAATTTCATTCCAATTTTTTTTTAATTTATCTAAAATTATTTATATGTCTCAAACAAATCAAAAGTAGTTCAAAGTAGGTATTCTAATTAGCGGCAATAATTGAAAGTTATTTAATTCATATTTAATTAAATTCGTTTAGAAATGGTCAGTTTGATTCCTGTGTAGGTAAATAAAACGACAAATTTATGTTAAAAAATATATTTTCATCTTCACAAATAGATAAAGGCAAGTCCAAATTCCGTCTAGGCAAATATAAAATTCGCAGTTCATTCTTCCTCATTTAAATATTACAACGTTTAATCTAAAGTATTATTATTGCCAATAAATTTGTCCGTTGCTTCTAATCAGACAATAAACGGGTGTAATTGCAGTTGTAAATTTCAAACTAATCATTTTATTGCAATGATAATGAGTACGAATGTTTCCTGACACAAGTTCAAGTAAAGTCACGGATTAGGAATTTAGATGGTGACTTGCCTCAAATATACTTAAATACAAACGCCAGCAGGTTAACATATCTGAATCGGACAGATTTTGTCAATTGAAAATTAACCTTCCGCTATTACGATAAGTTTGAAAATCCGTTAACAGACAAAAAGAAACGAAACCTCGACAAGAACGATATAGATCCCGCTAAATTAGTTTTCGATTCTGAAGATACCCTAAGTCTTAATTAATTTGGTTTAAGTATGTACCTACCTGAAGTAACGCAAGGAACTCAACCTATTTTGCAAATTAATATATAGGTGGGTTTGTCACTTAGATACAAGCTACAAATATTTTTACAACACCATTGATAATGCCGTATCTTATTGATAAAGTTATCTACGCGGCTAAATCTCAGTACGAACCAAGATATTGAGTAGTAGCTTAGTACCGTTTGGTTAATCCAGCCTACCTTAATTTTTTTGGCGGGGAGTCATTAAATCACCCTTCCCGCTGTGGGTGCAGCGTAAGGGAGTGTCAAACTCAGGTTCATTTTTGAGCCCTTTTCGAGGGCCGCGGTAACTCTTTATCGTATCGTAACTATACGTACACATAAATTCACTATTCAAATACACTGAACGTAAAAAAAATCGGGCCAGTATCATTAAAGTCGGTTCACAGATTACCTTCAACATCACAAACACAAAGTTTACCTCTTTAGAGTTAATATAGAAGAGAAAACAGCTAGCTAGACTTATTATAAAACTTTGATGAACAACGTTTCTTACTTAGAGAGCTAAATAAGTTAGGATATAAGTTTGCACTCCAATCACTGTAAAAGTCTTTAGAAACTTCTTTTAAGTAAGACTGAGTATGATGAGTTTGTGATATTTAGAGACAGGTAATTTAATGTAAACCTATATGTGAGTACTGTAGCGCGTGGCGCGCTAGGGACCGGGGATCTTCAGGATTTTCAATTAAAACATTAAAAGGAACTTTAACTTTGGTTTATTTTCTGACTCGGGGGTGAAGTGACACACTTCAATATAAAAACTATTCTACTTCAAATCGAATATACTTATTTATATCATTGTCCGGCTAGGTATTAAATATAAAACACCAAAGAGTATCTAACTAAATGCTACATCTCTACAGTACCTACACCTATTTTTTTATCTCTATAATGTAATGGAGAAATAAAGAACTTCCGTAATAAAAATCAGCAAGTGATCAATATAGGAAATGTCAATTGATTCTAATTTATTGTATTTGACGGATATCAAATTAAAAAGCCTATGTAGGTACTTAATTTTTGAGTCATCTTTTTTATCGGTGCGTTGTAAAATCCACTAACCCAATGGTTATTAAAATGTCAGCTAAATTCCTTATCTAAACTGAAAATCATTCCGTAAGTGTGTGACTCAAATTAAAAAGCAAAGATTTAGTGACTGATGCTTACCTATAGTTATCGGCACAGATATTGAGCTCTCGACGGAAGAGTGGGGATCGCTTTGTGCACCGTACACTTAAGGCAATAAAACAATAAATCACTTCTGCGCAGGTGAAGGTCAGGGCTCAATATCATTGCCGATGATTATAGTAGACAGGTATGTTTCTGGGAATGTTTGGTACTGCGTATCCAAATTCAAGTCGACTCGCCAAATAACCACTTCGCTCTATCGGTGAGATCCCTTCGATCCA
This sequence comes from Helicoverpa zea x Helicoverpa armigera, assembly GCA_033682625.1. NCBI lineage: Eukaryota > Metazoa > Arthropoda > Insecta > Lepidoptera > Noctuidae > Helicoverpa > Helicoverpa zea x Helicoverpa armigera. Next base: position 481,208 of record JAWIIS010000056.1, on the reverse strand, counting down.
TCTAGAGGAATTTCATCAATCCATCCCTTTCTTCCATCAATCCTGCTGCTAAATAGGTAAAAAGCCTAATTAAAAATATAAGAAGATAATTAAATTATTAATAGGCACTGCATTTTCACATCCATGCCAACGAGCTTATCTAATCCATGGATTAACAGACAAAACACTGTGTACAAAAACATTAATAAACTTACGAATTTAAGTACACTTAATTATGTTTTTAATTGATTAGCAATTAAATTATAGAGCAAGGTTATTGAATGTCATTGATCCTTCAAAAATAATTCGTCGGCGTAGTAACAGAAAAGCCTAATTCCACCGACAATTTAAACATCAGTTTTCTTAAAACAACTATGTATGTATTTACCATGAATTTTTACGTGCATTCGTGATGTAGTCGGCTTAGGTAGGTGTCGCTAGATTACTTACCAATCAGAGATTTGCTACGATTACCGTGGATCATAAAGTAAATAACCACTAGAGAGCGCACTCGCCAATTTCTTCTAAGAACACGACTCACCGCTGCGGGCCGGGGGACGCGACATAATCCGCGGCTACTATTGGTCAGTTCAAGGTCGAGCCGCATGAGTGCGCTCAGCAAGGGATTGCTCTCTTTCAATTAAAAAATATCGATAAAATGTATTTCATCGTAGTAATAAAAACTCAATAAAAATCGAATAAGAAATAAAAATCAGTCTATTACAAAAAAGAAACTTTTTGATTCTTAAAATGTATTAATTTAGTATAAGTTTTTCGAATTATTGTTTTAGGGTCCTGATTGTTTTTGGTAAAAAACGATAATCGAACGTCTACATATTTCTTGATATATTTTAAATAGATACACGATGTAATTATTCCAAAATTATGAGGTTTATAAAAACTTACTAAGATAGGCAAAAACATTGTTGGAATCGCTGAACTAAATAAACGTCGACATTGTTTTAAATTACATTAAAAGTAATTTGTGGAGGCACCAAGAACAGCTGCCTCTAACGTCGCTATGGTCAGTTAATTAACTTATTAGCCAAAATAAAACATATTTTTTAATTAATGTTTTACTATTATCGATATCCAATTCATCCTTAAGGGTAACAGCCCGAATTTCATCGATAGGAATACATAGGGCAAGAAAGAGATGGACTTATTAGAATTTCTTAATGAAAGAAATGACTTTTTCAAAAGACATCAACGAGCGTGAGCGCGGTTCACCAACCACCAATTTAAATAGACCCCTGTGGTATTTCGTAATATAATTAAATCAAAGCCAAATTTTGGTATTGATACTTGCCGATGCCATCCTTTTTGTAACTAGATGTCCTGGATTGTTTCCCGCACCATTTCATCGCGCATGTAGGCATTTTATTTTTTACTAAATAAAATCCTCAATAATTTAGCGTGTTCGCTGGTCATAGACTTGGTCGCTACTAAAGGATCGTACTGATCGTAGCCTCATAGTACGCGCAAAATCACTAAAGTTTGGCGAGCGTCGGGGCACTGTATGTGCAATCAAGTGGTTTTATAGTCTTTGCCGTGGATGATCCTCAAACAAATTGGTAGACGCAAGTAGGGTGAAGTTTGTCTTACTTTTGTAACCGCCATGAAAATGTAAGATGACTGGTTAGACGCCAAACTGTCTGACAACCGCATTGATTATAATAGTAGCTTGTATTTTATTACATAGACAGCATCTAGCTCTATGCTCTATGTAAAATTAGTACCCAGTTAGCACCTAGCAAGATCAGTCAAACTTAGCGCAGCTAAATGTCACTTGACATTAGCTTGTTGTTAGCTTGATACCTATTAGCTTGTTTGACGTTAGTTTTGACGGCAATGGTTTGAGTCAGAAATCAACCTTAACAGATTTTCTTCTGTCTGTTTCCCCTCCTTTCTTTATTATGAGACGGTCACATTGCCTTTCAAAACGACGTTTATAATTAAAACAAAGCATCAATTGTCTTTAAACAAACGACGCGACGGTCGATCATATCAACGATTATCTTCAGTTATATTGACTGACTTGCGAAACAGGGCAACGTACGAGATAACACTAAGCCAGGGCGCCGGACGTTTGTATGACACCACGCCTTTTCTGCGAACAAATAGTTTTCTAATATGCTGAATTAGTGACTACATACTTAGGTATTTTGAGCAAGATTAGGTATTTTGCTTGCTACAAATTGAATGTGTCTACTGAAATAACAAAAACTTTTGTGAAGAAAACAGGCACCTATGGAATTTAAAGTCCTTAAACCAAAGATTCTCACCAGAGCCCGTTTTTTTTGCCAAACAGTGTAACAATTTTTTTTAAATATTATTTTCATACAAACTGATCTAAAGTTCTCGATAAATGAGTTTGCCTTTGACTGGTGACTCAGACTAACTAACCTTTTGTGCTTGTGCCTAACCATACTAAATATTTCTAAATATGTATATGTCACAAAATCAACAGTCTTTTGTCGCTAAAATGTTAAATATGCATAGCAGGTGGCTATGCTAACATAAAACCAACCAAAACATTGCATTCTATTATTGTCTACTGGGAAATCTTACATTTTAGTGACTAAAACCATTTTCTTTCTAAAGTCCTTTATGTACCAGGACCGCACTAACTCTTCCAAGCGATCCCGCAGCCGCCGCAGTGTTAAAACTGTCCCTTATTTTCAAAAATAAACCTTCAGCTTTCCTATTCTATAACTAAAACTATAACTATTACATTTCAGATGCATATTCATGAATACCAAGGAGTGCCCACCGCTGAGTTTGAAGACGAGATAGCGGAAAAGCCCCACGAACGGGTTAACTCATTCACTCTACTAATCATTCGGTCTTACTTCACTTTCCATTCATTTTTACACGGTTAACAACTACTTTTCGTGGCTATTTTTGTAACTGTGGAATTATTTGAAAATTCTGTTCTTGTATATTTTTTGGTCGCTCATAAAAATGTATATTATATGTATTTCAATACCTAGTTTTTCATTAATTGATACCACAATTTTGAAAATAGCCTCAAAATTCATAGTGTAACTTTTTTAATTTCGCATAACATTCAGAATTATTACTTCTTCATTATCACATTCGTTCAACTGAAAATAATATTTATAAAATTGGTAAACTTTATTAGGAATATTTACATAATATTTACATTAATTTTATAAAACCTTCTATAAGGTATTCTTTTCGTTTCCATACATGCTTTTCTCATTCCACTAATTTATTCATGCGCCTTTAACCATACAAAATACCTACATTATATCATCCTTAACAGGCTTTTTGGTATGTATAACAAGACTTTTACATACGCTTATTCAGTCATTTTTCCTTTATTTTCTTTTTTGTAATTTAATTTTTTTAATTATTTTTTTAAACATAATATATTCAGTTGAAATATAAAGCTAAGATTTCCACGATTTCCTTGCAACTTAAAAATTATATTTAAAACTTTAAAATTAGTTCTAACTTATAGAGCTACATTATAACCTTACATTTTCTGAGTTAAGGTTCATAACCACTTGCATATGCCTTGATGGAAGTTTGCTTTTAGTGAAATTATTTTAAGATTGTGTATTATTTTAGGTTTTCGATGGGCTGAGAAAAAACAGCAGTAGTATAAATGATCCTATCAGATCCGTAAGTTTTATAATAAAATACAGGGTGTTATAAATGTTGATCGTTATGTTTTGTCAAGAGGGTTGTGCATAATGAATATTATTTAATTTCTTGTTTTTGGGTACAAATTATAAACTAAATCAAACTTATAAGACAGTTTTGATTTTCTATTATTTTCTTGGTGTAAATACAATGTGTATAGTATTGAATATATCAAAAGGGGCTTGTAATAATGTGTTGTTATAATGCTTAAAATAGAGGTAAAATGGATACAAAAATCCACGTTTGATATGATTTAAACTTATTTGTTATCTGCATTTACATTTATTTATATATTTGCACGTAATATTTACATATAGGTCAGATACAGTTTAAATAATTAAGTAATATATTTTCATATATGGTAATAATGTCTTATGCTACCTACTGAGTTCCAATTATTAAAAAATATATAAAAATATTGGATAATGTTAGAATATATTTAAGACCGTTCAATAAAAAAACTGGGTAACCTAATTAATTTATTATCAATAGTGTACAATCTTAGTTATCTTTTAATCAAACCGTGAAATCACGACATTGAAGAATGTAGCGATAATAAAAAGGTGTAAGTCACGAGTGTGTACCTATGGGGAAAAATGTAATATAAAGATATACATATATAACAATAAAAAGAAAAAATATAAAACTATTTCATTTTTTATTATATAGAACAAGACCAGATCTTGAAGTATAAAAGATAAAGATAATTGTAATTTGTATACTCCATTCAAAATAACATTAGAAATTTAAGTAAACCTTTTTTACTGTTTGTTCAACCGATTTTGACTTCTATTGCGTTAGTAGTATGATTAATGGCGGCTGCTGTAAATACTTGGTATTGTAACCACTATTTTGCTTTCAATTCCGTTCTTTTGTCTACGGAATAGAAGTCAAAATCGGTTGAACAAACAGTAAAAAAGGTTTACTTAAATTTCTAATGTTATTTTAAATGGAGTATAGGTAGGTATTTTTTTCCAGTTTAACAAAAAAGACGTAGTTTCGCCCTAACAAAACTCACAAATAAAAGGGAAACTTAACTAGCATTTGTTTTCTCATTACATTTCTAACAAAATCAAACTAACAATTTCCTGTCATTTCAATCGATATGACTTGATGACTGACACAATGACTTTATATAGGTACTTATAGATCTTATGATATATTTTTAATTATTATTTTTAAATTACTCTTATATGGATGATTTTGTCGTTTATAGTTTTTCTTTGTATGTGTGTTGCATGTTATTTTTTGTACGTTTTGTGGCGTCTTTGTTATGAAAGGGGTAATTTTAAAGGAGAATAAACTATCCATTGTGTCGTGGAAAGTACTTTACAGTGACCAAAACTACCAACTCCCTTCATGTGGGCCCAAAACCGTCTACCGCACCGTATGAACGATTTTACTCAAAGCTGTCTATTTATCATCTATCTGTGGACAAATCCAAATTGACTCACAAGACATAACGGGTGATTTTTTAAGAAGTATAGGATTTGATTTAAAAAAAAAACACAAAAAAATTGAAAAAATTGATGAAATCTTTATTGGAATCGATAGTACGATCAATATAATTTAATGTTTGAAGATGATTTTATGCAAATGCTGGCCGCGGCTCCGGTTTAGATGGCCCATTCGCAAGGCCCAATTTCGGCACTTTCTCCAACATATCAGCCGGTATATTACGAATAAATGCTTCAATATTGGCTCCCAGTGCGTCAATCGTTGCTGGCTCCACAAGAAATAGTCCAAAAGCGTTAGATCACACGATCTAGGCGGCCAATTGACGGGCCCAAAACGTGAGATAAACTGTTCACCGAAGGCTGCTCTCAATTAGGCCATTGTTTCGCGTGCCGTGTGGCATGTGGCACCGTCTTGTTGATACCACATGTCAGGCATGTCCAATTCTTCCATTTTCGGCAAAAAAAAATCGCCAATCATCACACGGTAGCGCTCGCCATTCACAGTAACGTTTCGGCCATTGTCGTCTTTGATAGTAAAATTCAATAATTTGCAATCGTTGTTCGTTTGTAAGTCGATTCATGGTTAAATTATAGACCATACTGAACAAGTTTGACAATGACACAAGACACGATTCACGCATGATCAGTCAAAAACAGCGTTGCCAAAAAGATACCAGCAAAAAAATCACCCGTTATAATATTTTGACATTAGTACAATACCAATGATGTCAAATTCTTATCTCTTGTAAGCAAAACGACCAGTAGATAAGTTATTGAAAGCGGTCGGAGGGTACAGAGGTGTGTTCAAGTACTACCGAACGTAGGGTCATTTCGCCTGTTCGCGACCATCGCCCAGTTCGCGTCCATTTTGCCGATCTCCTTTAAAAAAACTTCGAAAACAAGATAATTAACACACCAATCAAACGAAAGATCATTACCGCTAATACGTTAATGTATAAGAGGCACGCACAGATAGACAAAAGTTCTGTGCGTCCAACCAATCCTTTTAGAAAAAATAATTAGTCTAGGCTCTTCAACAAGAAAGCGCAAACACGTTGAATTTTAGATAAAAATTAGTGTGCAGCGGTGTGTTTGATGGTAAGTTTTATATTGTTTTATGTGAATTTTAGGATAGATAGCTATTTCTACAGTTTAATGATGAATAAAGGTATAATGTTTTTTATGAATTTGGTAATGTTTTTTATATTTAACGAATAAAATAAGGTGGACGCGAATTACTACATCGAATTTTACAAAACTTCCACTTTGCGTCCACAATGGACGCGAACTAAAACTATCCTCTATACTAATAAACCAAATTGCGTCCACTGTTTTCGTTAAATACTTGCTTATAAAAAATAATTAAAACATGGGTACTGTTTAATATATTAAGATTAAACAGTAATTTTTTTATTTTTTTTTTTGTTATTTTAAATTAAAAATCAACATTATCATCATTTAAAATTCACTTTAAAAAAATAAAAATAATTTTTCTCAACATTGGTTTAAGTAACTTAAAATTAGGCAATTAATTTTGCAACTTGAAAAATAAACAGTAATCAGTTCTGTTAATTTTACCCTAAAATCACAGGGAAAGACCCGCGTTGATTATAGTAAGTTTTTGGCCATATTAAATTAACAAAACAATATAACAATTTTGTCTAAACATACAACTAAAAGAATTGTTGAGTCAATAAATTATCAGACAAGGCATATTCTTTGAATATTTTTTTATCGATTTATTCTTCTCTCGAATATCATTTAATGCTTTCTTTAAGTCTTCTTCTGTGTATGTTGTCTTTTCCTTCTTTTTTCCTGTATCCGAAGAACTTATCTTAAATGAAATTACTTAATATATTGAGATTAAACAGTACATTTTTTTTATTAAGATATATACGTGGTTATAATTAAATTATATTTTTTTTATGAAGATATATACGTGGTTCTAATTAAATTATAATTTTTCTATTTTTTTATTAAGAGATATATATATATATATATATATATATATACGTGGTTATAATTAAATTATAATTATAATTTAAATATTTAATTATAATTTAATTATAACCACGTATATATCTTAATAAAAAAAATTACTGTTTAATCTTATTTTAAGTTACTTAAACCAATGTTGAGAAGAATTATTTTTATTTTTTAAAGTGAATTTTAAATGATGATAATGTTGACTTTTAATAATTAAGTTTTTTGTTAAATAAAGAAATTGATCTAATACAATCTTTCTTTATTAATTCTTAAAAAAAACACCCCTATATTCCTTTTCTAAGCTACTGGACGCGAACTGGACCATGGGTGGACGCGAATTGGATTTTGTGGACGCAAACTGGGTAAAACGCCTAATTTTGAGGTTTATCGATTTAAATAGAAAACGTAAGATATTTCTAATACAACTGAAAGTTAATCTTAAAATAGACTATATAAGGAATACATTACACAAATTTGACATGGAAATGAGTGCTGGAGCATTTTTATTATCGCCGTCAAACTTGCCAACTGCACTAAATGGTCGCCAACAGGCGAAATGACCCTATTTGACATTTATTACAATTACATTATCCAAATTGATAAAAATATATCCAAATTATCAATAAGTATGCAACCAGAAATACAAAACTTTATCGCGACAATTATGTATATAAGACCCAAGTTGACCACCAAGATAATCGTCAGTTTTCTTAAAACAACTGTTTTCACTTAAAACAACAATTTTCACGTTTCAAACTAAACAGTGGTTTTAAGAAAAAAACTAAGAAAAAATGGTTACTTTTATAATATGTAATAGGTTTGTATCACCACTCCATTAAAGAGTCTCAAAAGGGCTTCAGCGTGTTGGCTTCGGCCCCACGTTCGCCTCCCAAAAATCCGGGACTCTATAGTCCCGAGGTCTGGTAGAAAATTACAAAAGGGCAGGGCCGCGCCGCCCCTGTGTGCGAAGTGTGCGGCGCACACAGGCGCCAAGATAATAGGGGCGCCGCGCCGCCACTGCCACCTAAATTATTTTTGTTACCTATATGATTGTTTTTTGTAGTGGAGTATCGACAAGTAGGTACAATACGCGCAACATAGGCCTTGTAAACTACAAAACATCTATAACGCTTATTGAACAAGTCTCTCAATATTTAATGTTTATTATTATTCACGTTTATGGTTTCATTTTACGTTTAGGGTTTTAGTTTACATTCCTTACGAGCTCAACGTTAAAACGGCGGCAGTTCTTTGAACCAGGGAAAAAGTACTAGTTAGTTAAAACCGTAGAGGCGCCGAGTTTGTATGAGTACCTATGAGTGAGTTTCTGAACGCAGCCCGATGCGATCACGGGTATTCCTCGATTTTAACGAACGAGATAGCTAAGGTAAAACAAAACAAATGAACAATCATTTGATTGAAAGTGTGTGTAATACTAGTAGTATGGCCTCCTCTATGGATATTGTTGCTAAATTAGTTAATCTTTCCTGACTCATTGTAGAGCGCAGGTAATTTTTTATAAGTTTTAGTTTAGAAAAGGACCTTTCCGCGCTTGCTACTGTAACTGGCATAGTTAGCATAATTCGTAATGCTATTGTAATGTTAGGGCATACAGCTGTCAAATTGTTTATATATTGTCTAAATTAAAACTTATAAAATATTAGGTAGAAAGCGATGCGTACGATGCGGACAGGTGGACGCACTTGTTTGAGTTTCTATATAAATAATACTACGATCCGTTGCGTGCGATACGTCCGTTGCGTACGATACCGACAAGTGGACGCTTAGCTTTAACAAACAATTTTAAAAAATTCGCGCTCGCTACGCTCGCGGCTGTTCACTTGTCAGTGCCTACCATTCATTCTAAAACCCAAAGTCCCAGAACTCAAAAATTTTCGCGCTCGCTACGCTCGCGGCTGTTCGCTTGTCAGTATAGTTCTTTCTAACATGATTAGAGTACTTTTATGTCCCAAAAGTCAAAAATTTTCGCGCTCGCTGCGCTCGCGGCTGTTCGCTTGTCGGTGCCGTTCATTCTAACATGATTAGAGTACTTTTATGTCCCAAAACTCAAAAATTTTCGCGCTCGCTGCGCTCGCGACTGCACCGTTCTTTAATCTACACGTTTAGGCGCTTTAGTAACCCAAAGCTCAAAAATTTTTGCGCTCGCTACGCTCTGCTTTATTTTCCACTTCTTTTATTTTTTCAATCCTTTTTTAACCGAACCTAGAAGGTAGCGCCGCTTGTAAGTCCTTTTATTAACAAGAAAATAACTCCTAGCTCACAACAGACTTTTCACGTAGAACAAAGGGCCTCGCATAGACCTGCCGCACGTAGCCTCGCAATGGCTAGGGCCGCCGCTGACTGGAGAACATTTATTTCAGTCAAATTTAACAATTAAAAATATTCATTCAAAAATTAAATTCGTTTTATGATGATTCGTTAAAAAAGAGGCGCTTCATAGGTTTCGCACACAGGCGCTGCCGGGGGTCGGCGCGGCCCTGCAAAAGGGTAATATTATACTAATACGTATGCCGTATAGGTAGGAAATATGACGTTTGCATGCTATTTGTTTATACGTTTGTGGCGTCTTTTGTTTTTTTTTTATTATTATTATTTTAAAGGAGACTTATCTATCCACTGTAAATCATCTGATCAAAAGTACTCCCTTCAAAATGGCACATGTGGATAACATAGACATTGAAATTATTTATTTATTTATACTTTTTCAAGAATGTAAAATGGCGGAATTTAAGCCTTAGGCTTGCTCTGTCAGTCTACCTTTATTTTTAATGTGTGTAAATTAATAATGTTTCAGGTACCAAGCACATTGATAATACTGGTGTTAGGGATATACTTACTGCTAGGATTTTTGACGCAACTCGTAGAAGATGGTATGCCGTCGGTCGTGTGGGAGGCGAACGTTCCTAGAGATGTGAGCTTTTATTTCTTTTTACTCGTCTCTTTTTATTCGTCAAATGTTATAGCATAGACATTACAAGAGCATGGATGAAATGGCGACAGGTAATAGGAACAATATGTATTACCCACAGATACCCCTCAAATTGAAGGGCAAAGTTTGCAAAACCGTAATTAGACCTGTATGTATCAGTGTTGGGTATTGAAAAAATGGGGTGAGAAAAGAGTGAGCAATAGGTGATATATGATGAGGCGGATATACAGGGCGTGTCGTTCACAATGATATTCTACTTCTTCTACTTTATGATATTCTACGGCGAATTGTAAAAAAAAATAACCTAATCCGAATCAGTGGTTCAACCACAGGAGTCATTTTTCGTTTTTATAATTTACAACATCATGTGTAAAGCAGAGATAAAGTTAGGAGTATCCAATGTTTTGATCAGTTGACAGCTGTCAGTTTTCAAGGGAGAATTTCAGTTGTTTGTAATGACTGACTTTTATATGGTGTTCTAATTTTCGCACATTTTTATTCTATTTACTTTGTTTAATTTTTTTTATTATTATTACGTATTTTTCTTTTTTCTTTGTGTTAATCGGTATATATTCACCAGTATATTTTCGTCACAATCGCATTTGATTTAATGTAATTGTGAACGACACCCCCGATGTATGATGGATAGGGTGAGGAATGAAAATATTTGAGGGAGTCTGAGAGTCCCTGGCGCTAGCGCCAGGACGTGAATGTGTAAAACATGGGTAGATTTCCTGAAAAGGGAAATTAGAGTTAATATTAGTGCGAAGCCTGACAGAGAAGAATAAAAAAAAACATATTTCGCTGAACACAAAAAAGTTAGAACAGACCAGAAAAACATTGCAAGAACATAAAACATTTCAGAATTCAGACACATTCAGCGAAGGGGCGGCCTGGCGCTACCTAGACCGCATCATAGGCAAGGAGCCTCGAGTCTCCGGTACGCCGTATCACTTGAACCAAACTGTAGATCTGAAGGCTATGATCGATGAGATTGCTCAGCAAGGCAACCAGCATATTAGGACTGACTGGCAAATCGCTTCGGGTGAGTTTTTGTGAATCCACACAAAAGGTTTATTTTCACTTGTATTTTATTTTTCATCGTGTATGAGAACACATCGAATATTAATTTGTCGTCTTACTCGAGGGGGAGAGCGGGTTCCATAACAATGGGACTATTTTCAGCTCCATACTTGTCAACTGTCTTCTTCACGAAAAGAAGTTGTTAAGTCGGATGTGTTTTTGGCTTTGTTATAACTGGTATTTTAATTTGACCATTTGTGTGTCAGGAATGCAGAATTATGCTCAAGTGCACCGAAAACATAAGTGTCCATTTCTCTTAAAACCACTTTGAATGTGAAAATTCGTAGCAAACAGTTGTTTTTTTAAGTAAACTGACGTTTATGTTGGCGGTGTGATTGGGCCTTAAAAGTTAAACAATAGCTGTGTACATATTCCCGTTTTTGCGGTTTCTCGCATTCGGATATGTTATTTGAAACTAGTTTCTGCTTTGGTTTCACCTGTGTCCCGGTGAGAACTAAATACTCCACATACTCGTATAAAAAGTAGCACATAGCAACGCTTAGTAACTAAAATGAAATATGTTCAACCCATTGGTTCAACCAAAGAAATCAACTTGTCAGTGTCAGTTTTTACCTATATGTATACTATTACTAAAATAGACAGATAGGAAACTTATAAAAACAGTCCGTTTATATTCCTAGAAGCCCAGGGCTAAAAGAAAGCTAGTTGTTTTTATAAAAGCTCGTTTATTACTTCCAACAAGTTTTCTTTGTTTGCCTTTGTTCAGTTCTTATTTCTCAGAATTGCATTTCCTGAGCTCGTGCCTTCGGCAAAACGAAGCTCGCTTTTGAGCCTTTTTATAAAAGAAGAAATGTATTTTCTTTTCGCTGTCTGCTTTATTAGATTTTACTGGAATTGTTTATCCTTTGAAGAAATGTATATTTTTTATCTTGCTACCTTTATAACCTGTAAAAGTAGATTTTGTGTTTCATTTCATGTAATTTTACCTGAAATAATTGTGTAACAATTATAAATGTGAAGGTATTATATTTGGCGTGCTTGCCACAATAACTGAACCGATTTAAATAAAATTCAGTACACATATAATCTCGATCCTTAGATAAGCTACTTTTACGAGGCTACGGAAAGGGAAGTTGTTCTCCCGGAATGCCGATGAAAACTTTTTTTTTTAACGACGTCAAAAATCATCAAATTACCCCACCCGCTGTGGGTTAGCAGCGGTGAGGGAGTGTCAGACTCTTACTGACTAAAAACCGTCGTCTTCCGTCATAGGCCTTTTATGTACCAGGGCCGCGGTAACTCTTTCGAACAACCCGCAGCCCCGGATGCCGATGAAACCTTGGGCAACAGTTAATTTTCTATACATTTTCACTTTTCAGGAGACTATTGGCACAACTCTTCGGCATCATTTTTCAACATTTACCAGAACACATCGAATATTGTCGCCTTACTCGAGGGGGAGAGCGGTTTTCATAACAATGGGACTATTGGCAGCTCTATACTTGTCAACTGTCATTACGATTCTGTGCCTTTTGCACTAGGTGAGAAGGTTTATTTCACGTTGTGTATTTAAGTTAAATTATTTTCAATATACACCAGCACTAAATATGAATCTCCAAAAAAGCACATATACAATTTAAATTATATTGTACAAATGACAGCACATCAACCCAGTTCAATAACTAGGTACTTATGTTAATAGATTTTCAACCTTATCACAACGATTGGTAGTATGTGAAAGATTCGTGTAGGCCGACCTACTGTCTTCTATACTTACATGTATAAGTAGGTACCTACGCAATGATACAGAATATTTTTCAGTGAAATAAAAATACCCATTTTAACGTAGTGCAGATTTTTACACAACTTACCCTAACATACAATAACCTTTTTTCTGGATATTTCAGGAGCATCAGACAACGCAGTATTCTGCGCTATAATGGCAGAAACATTGACAAAGCTGTCTCGCAGCAAACAGAAACTCAAACGGAACGTTATATTCTTATTCAATGGAGCTGAAGAAAATGGTTTACAGGTAACAATCGCAACTATACTTCATTTGTTTATTTATCAAGTTATGTTTCTATCAGCTAATGACAATAATGACGCATCTTGAGCAGATTTTAGTACAGACAATCAAGGACAATAACGTTGTTTGGCATACATAGAAAAAGTTAAAAAAAAATTAACATGAAAATTCATAGAAAAAAGTTGAAGAAAACTGGCATTTATGTTTTTCGTGAACTTGGGCCTAGTGACTTGTATTGACATTGTTTGTGTGTTTTTATTTTTAAAATAAAAAGCTATATCCAGTTTATCTTCAGATAAGTGCCTACTCAAATGTAATTCATTATCATCATCAGCCTTTTTATGTTATGATCCCACGTGCGTACTACGGCTCCTCTCATACAGAGAAAGATTGAGTGTTAATCACCGCGCTTGCTCAATGCGGTTTGACGATTTCAAACTTCTAAAGTTCCGATTTTTGCTAGAAGAACGCATAAGCTAGTTAACCATATTTTGCAAAATCACGTGAATTGAGAACGTGATAAGACATTACAGCATTTTATGTTTTTATACGCCTAGATAATGTTTATAGTACTATTAATAATAATAAATATTTCAATAAATAATTTGTGATAGTCAGATAAATATGCGATGTCCGGGTTGTAGGAGGGCTTTCAATAACATTTGATTTTTACATTATTTTACAGTAACACCTGTATTAAGTAGAAGTTACTTTTAATGTTTAGGGTTCACTGTCCGTCTATCACCAAGTTGTATCTATACACATTGACATATATTATGTATATTTAAGAACATATTTCGCCCTCATTTTGGACATACAAATTAATGATAATTTACAATGAGACCATAGTGCAATGATAAATACATCCAGGTTTTAGTTAAAATTATAGGACTCACTTCAATTGTACAATCAGATGTTTTTTTTTGTTTGTAGGGTAGTCACGCTTTCCTGCAGCACCCGTGGGCGCGGGGCGCGGTGGCTGTCATTAACTTGGACGCCGCTGGGATGAACGGGAAACCTACTATATTCCAGGTAAACATATGTATAAATCTAAAAGTTTTTTTTTAGTTTTGGCTATACATACATACATATGTATGTTATAAAATATTACAATTCTTGAAATATTATTTCAGTTATATAATTCCATCCAAAAAGGAGGTGGGATTTCATTGTCAAAATAATTCTGTGCTTTATCTACCGAGACCCATTATATTTGCGAAAAAGAACCCCTCAATTTTGTCTGCCACCTTAAATTTTTTTACACATTAGGTAACAGACCCCAGGGTATTGAAAGCGTACCACAACTCGGCCCCCGTACCCAACGCGCAGAGTTTAGCCGAGCTACTGTTCTCGTCCGGCATGATACCTTCCGATACAGACTTCAGGATATGGAGGGATTTCGGCGGGATATATGGTGAGGATATTTCTGTGGTAGAATATGTTTTGTGGGGTAAAGATATACATAAGTTATGAGAGGAGATGTGTTGATGTCACAAAATGTACACATCTGATTAAAAAAGGTATTTGAAAAAATTATCCATAAAAAATGTGATTGATGTGATCGTGATGACAAAAATAGGTTTCACTTCCAGTATGTTTTAGATTTTTTTCAATTATTGCAAATAAACAAAAACTAACGAATTTTAATTTATAAAAAAAAAAAACTATTTTTATAAGGACCCCTAATTACTACCTGGTATTAGGGTGTTTCCTTTAGTTTCGTTCTCTTAGATCATTTGGTTTGATTAACAAGAGTACTGGAAACCCAAAATTGTACCAAACTGTTTGCAAAGATAAAGATAAGATAAAGATAAAGATAAAGATTAAGATTATTTATTTGTCCAAAACATGAGTATGCAGTACAAAACAGGTTTGCAAAGCAGGGTGTTACATAAAAAATCATAGTTCTTGCATGTTTTGCCCACAAGGGCGTACAAAAGTTAAATAAAAGATAATGCTTACATTTCTAAAATAATTTTAAAAATATGAAAAGTAAATTAAACTAAGATATAAACTAGATTACTTATTTAAAAATTTAAAAAAATACTAATATCCCAGGTTTTTTCTCCTAATACCAAAACAGCTAGTACATAAAGTGTATAATTATACAACAGGAGTGGACATAGCATTCGTGAAGTGGGCAGCGGTGTACCACACACGTAACGACAGGTCGGAGCTGCTGCAGGACGGCGTCATGCAGGGCGCCGGGGACATGCTGCTCAAGTTCATCGCCGCCACTGCCGGGATTGAAGACCTGGACACTAAGGTAGGTACTTTAGTAATAGGATACAGGAGTGAGGAGGCAACGATTCCAGGTCAGGCGAGTTCCATATGACAGGAGTGAGGAAAAAACCTCTCGAGTATCAATGCAGCTTTCCTAAGTTTGTATGTTCTTTCTAAGTATATCTTGGACACCAATGACTGTAATGTAGGTCCCTGCCTTCATTGAACATCCTTGGCAGTCAGTCTTACCAAGGGGTATGATGTGGCTGAGACTGGGTTGAGGAGGTCAGATAGGCAGTCGCATATAGTCAGATAGGCAGTCGGACATAGCATTCGTGAAGTGGGCAGCAGTGTACCACACACGTAACGACAGGTCCGAGCTGCTGCAGGACGGCGTCATGCAGGGCGCCGGGGACATGCTGCTCAAGTTCATCGCCGCCACTGCTGGCATTGATGACCTGGATACTAAGGTAATTGATGCACAGACGTGTGAATATTGTGAAAAAAACAAAATAATGTGCAATTTTAGTCGGGCGATATATTGTTCGGACTCAGCATTAAATGAATGGTAAGTACTCAGATTACAACGATTAGGAATTTAGCTAGCATCAGACCGACTGAAATCATTGACCAAATACATGATTTTCCTCAAATAAAAAATATATATGCTAACCTTCGGGTCAACTGTCCGCCGAGTGTTTAGTCTGCGGGTATTCTAAACATTACATAGCTACACTAATAACCGAACATATTGTGTAACATGCAAAATATTGTCACAAAATGTTAATAAGTGCCTTTATGTCCAACAATTTTATTAAATGGAACTTTCATTTTCGTTGAGTTTGAATTTAATAAAATGATTTTTGGACTATTCTTTTATTTTTGTTTTTTTAGTCACAGTAGTGGCATTTTTTCTTTAAGCCTAACTATTTATTTTCACAGATCGAGCCGGAAGCGGCGGTATACTACGACTACCTGAACGTGTTCCTAGTATCGTACGCGCTGTACGCGTCCTACGTCATCGACGTGTTCGTGGCGCTGTGCGGACTGGGCTCTGTGGCCTACTACGTGTGGCTTGTTGGACCTAGTAAGTATTTTATAGTCTGTATGGTATTAAAAATAATAAAGGCTGTCAATTAATTTAGCTTCATAAGTCTGATTACGACACCCTAGCAAACCAAACTGCTATGCTATTCTTGAGACCGACATTAACAGGATGCATCAAACACAAGTTTTGAATTAAACCATTGCACCATCTAGGAAGCTCTTTAGTTATTTGTGGTGAAAGAGGAGCTGATAGCCAAGTTAAAGCAACGCTTGGTGCGGTCGATCCGTAGATGGGTGACCATCTGCGTCGTAACGATTTCCTTTGAGTTTCAAGAGGAACGCTACACTCACAATAAGTACTGTTAGACCACCTAACGCAGTCAAAAGGAATTTAGAGTCCTATGGGCTCCCCAAACTCATTTAGAAGAAGTAGGCAGGAGGACAAGAGTCCTAACCCAAATCGCTGGTTCCCGGCTATCAAATCTCAGTCTTTAGCAGTCGTTACGAGAAGCCATGGAGGCTGACATAATCTGTCATAAGTCTGAATATCGGGTTTGATGAGGTCAGATAGTCAATCAGTTTGACGTGAAAAGCCTGCCTGGTTAGCCTGGATTCAATAAACGTTTTTGACTTTAACTTCGTCCCTGTGACATAGACTATTGTTATTTTCCCAGGATGGTCGACAGTACAGAAGCTACTGGTAACAGCACTGGGTCGACTGGCCGCCATGCTGTGCGGGATCATAGCTGTCACTATATGTACTCTTATCATGGTCGCTACCACTGTGCAGATGAGGTAAGGGTTATTTATCAAAAAAAATATATATATATTGTGACTTTACGCTTTCTATATTTATTTCTCGGTCTCTAAAAAATGTTATGTTTTATTTATATTCACATTTCACGTGTAACTTTTATTTATCCATCTTTCTTTGTCATTAAGAAATTGACATAGCAAAGTTATAGTTTAATCAACTAAGCAGTCATAAGTCGCAATTTGGACATTTGATTTTAAGAATTCAGTAATTACAGTGTTCAATTCATTTATTAACGAATCCAAAATATTTGGATTACATAAAATAAAACAATCATTTTTCAATTTAAATCGAAAATGGACCTACTCTCCTACAATAAGTGTGTAGTCCATTTTGATCCGTATTCTTTTTAACCAAAATAAATTACACTACATCATTTCATCGTCAAAAACCTACAAAATAAAACAAACTCACAATAAATACTTTCATTTCATAGATACCTGACACAACCATGGCTAGTAGTACCATTATTCTGGATGCCATACCTCATCGTCGCAGTCGGTGCAGCGCAGGCCTTCGACGCGTGGACACTTAAGAGGGTAAGATTCATTCAATATTACTTGCTAGGTCTATTCACAGACCGGCTCGGAGAGGAGAGCTAATTCTTAACACGTTGAAAATCGAGTACTTAGTGTTTGTAGTAAGGTTAATTTTTGCATGTGCACTGCTTTTGTCATTAAGAATGCTCGATGGCGCTTGGTGTAAAATAATAAGGCTCCGATCGCGTACTTTTTCTCGGTCTTGCTGACGTTTGGCTCCGATTGCATGCTCTTTCAGCCGATCGGAGCCGATTCCGGTCTGTGTGAACGGACCCTTATTGTGTTAACCAAAATGGAGAAAGTTCATTGAGAGAATATAATATAGCGGGCGAATGTAAGGCATTATATAAGGGGAGTACGTAAATAAATACACAGGGGAGTTCATAGAGTTTACATAAGAAAGTAGGAAATACATAGGGGAGTACATAAAGTTTACATAAGTAAATACATAGGTGAGTACTTAAAGTGTACATAAGGAAGTACATAAAGTGTACATATATAAAATAAATAGGGGAGTACATAAAGTGTACATAAGGAAATACATAGGGGAGTTAATAGAGTGTACTTAAGGAAATACACACACATAGCGGGATAAGTTCATTTGATGATTTCCCAACAAAAAAAGTTCCTCCTATACTTAGAAGAACCTGTTTATACCCTACATACTTGTTAAAAACTCCCATCGGGTTATGAGAGTGAAGGAATAGTGAGTGCACCTGTGTCTGCGCAAATGCTCGTGCACTATAATATGTCCTGCGCAGCTGGCTGATCTCCTTAAGTGAGAACAGCCGCCGTGGCCGAAATCGGCTGTGGACGCCATTACTTGTTAAAATAAGTTATTTTTCCTTTATAGAATGGACTCAGTCGTTCCTTACGCTGCGTGCAAGCTATGGCCGCCACCCGTCTCCTGCTATCCTGTACGCTACTAGTACTGTGCTGCATACCGCCACTGACATCGCTGCGGTACTTGTTCAGCGCCCCGCTGTTCGTGATGTCGGGTACCGCCGTGCTGTCGCTCACTGCTGTACGATATGTGGCGCTTAGAGGTGAGTTATGATGATGGGGGATGAAGATGATGATGGGGGATGAAGATGATGATGGGGGATGAAGATGATGATGGGGGGTGATGATGATGATGGGGGATGTTGATGGATGTCGGGTAATGATGATGTTGGGGGATGATAGATTTTGGGAAATGATGTTGGGGGATGATGAAGATGGATGTTGGGGATAATGATGATGATAGATGTTAGGGCATGATGATGGTGGATGTCGGGGATGATGATAATGGATGATGGGGGATGATGATGATAGATGTTTGGGGATGATTATGGATGTTGGGGTATGATGATGATAGGTGTTGAGAGATGATGATAGATATTGGGAAATGATGATGTTGGGGGATGATGAAGATGGATGTTGGGGATAATGATGATGAGGGATGTTGGGGGATGATGATGGATGTCGGGTGATGATGAGGGATGTTGGGAGATGATAATGATGATTTTATGGGATGATGATATTCGTCACTTCAGTGTAATAAAACTAACTGCTGTAGTCCATTCTGACAAACCAAGACAAGTGATAAAAACTATCAACATTGTCAACCTTCAGAAGTGATTACTCAAATAAAGTATACGTCTGAGAGTTAGAAAACTTTTGGCATTTTTAAACCAACCGTGTTATGTTTTTCGCAGGCTGGCAGCACCTAATCCTCGAGATATGCCTATCCCTCCCGTCAGTGATGCTAATGTTTTCCCTGGCACTACGACTGGATGCTCAGATGTTGCCCACCATGGCGCGGTCGGGGAGTGACAAGCCTGATTACACGGTCGCTATGCTTAATGTGGCGCTGGCTATTCTTGTTTCTACTACTATTGTGAGTATTAGTTTATTATATTCCACCTCTCGGGTTTAGTTGACTTGTAACTGCTGCGCATGAAGCTTCGGGTTCAATTCCCGGACCGAAATAGGTTTGTAGTTTTTAGAAACTTTCATAAAGAAAAGGAGTCTGGAAGATGTGTTACCCAGATTTAATATAACTAAATAAATATTTTTTTAATGGACTCAATAGTTGAAGATCCTTCGGAGTATACAGGAAAACAAAAAAATATTTTTAGATATCTGCTATTCATGTAGCAGTTTTTTATGTGATAAAACTGCTTCTCATCATGTAGGTAGATCGTGGAAACACTTTTAAATGCGTTGAATCCTTTCTTGCTGTCTTTTTTATATGCAACATACCTCTATATAAGCACTTGACCTGAAGTACTTATACATTCACCATCCCTGACCAAAACAAAAATGCTACTTAACCTTCTAATAACTTAATCCACCATACATTTTCTCACAGTCGGGCCTGGAACTACTATTCTCCCGCAAGCGGCTATGGATGGTGTTGTCATTTGTAGGAGCTATCTGCATAGTACTGATGTTCATACCCTTTAACCCTTATGATGAAGACAGCACGTCGCTACAGAGACATTACTGGTTTGTGAGTATAGATGGATTTTGTTTATTTTGTGTAAAATTGAAAAAAGTATATATCAACTTGCAAAATTATGGGCTGAACCTATGTACCTAACCTATGTGCTGAAGTACTATTTGCAACTTTTATGTATTTTTCTCCTTGAGAGAACTTAAGGAGAAAAATACATTTTGGCAAATCCAAACTTTATGAGAATACAAAAAATATTTATCTTGATAACGCTAAGCGTTATCATTTATACACTACACACCAAACAAAAATATACCAACCTGATGATGATGTCCTTTTAGTCGATTTATCGGCTACGTGGGCTGTTCTAATTCCTTCACTTTCATAGCTCGATGGGACCAACATCAACACACACACCTACAACTTATCCGAATCTGTCAAATTTCACCAATCGAACATTAACCTTCCGCTATTGTGATAAGGTTGAAAATGTATTGAAGTAATTGACAGATACAAGAAGCTAAATAAAAAAATTGCATATGGCTGCTTTCAATTGCGAATTCGAAATTCGAACGAAAGAATCAGACTTCAAACCTCATTATCTTCATAAAATAGGACAAGTTTAACAACTTCCAAAAAACAGCATAGGCATTTGGAGGGCAAAAAAACTCTTATTATTTTTTCCTATAGCATTCAGAAATAGTTTCGTTCGACTACAACAACGCGACGACATCTCGTACGTCCGGCGTCGTGGTCACCAAGCACGATCCCTACAGCACGCAGCACGTGTTACCCGCACTGTCGGCGCAGGGGTACAATGTTAACGCCAGGGAGGACTTTAGTGCCGACTGTGAGGAGCAAGTGTATTGTGGCCTGCCGCTGTTTAGAACCGGTTTTGGGAGGTTTTTGTAAGTATATTTCATGTTTGATGATAGTCAATAATACTCTGGCAATGTTATATTGAAATTATAGGTATGACTTTTATGAAATTATGTCCCGTCTTCACCGACAATATGAATGTCTGTTTTTTTTAAACAACAGTTTGTTTTGAAACTTGAACGTGAAAGTAAACAATTGTTTTATGAAAAAGGTCGGTGAACTTCGGCTTAAACTGTAAAATTATACAATAACTAGTTAGTTTAGTTAGACCATTTTTTACATTAAGAATCCAAAAAACTTAGGAAATAAATACCTACTGATACTGAATCCCATTTATATTGAGGGAAGTTAAAAATAATAAATAAAATACTAGCATATACTAATACTATGTATACCTACTAATATACAACTTGTGTTTCTTTTTCTAAAAGAATGGATTTATTTGTCACCTTAGGAAGCATGCGCTGTTCTTGTACACCGGTCCGCCGGCTGCGTTCAGCCCGCCCGTCTCACTCAACATCACGGAGAGAGTCTGCCAGGCTAATGTCTGTACTTATAAGTTCCAGTTCACTGGTAAGTACATTTTATACTATTTACAAGTTGCTAGTATTTTGGAAATCAAAATAAATTTGAACTTTCCAAAATACGGCACATAAGCTATCTTTGAAATATTTTTTTGATTCCCTTTAGTTAGACTATTGCACTAATATACGGCATACGGTTGAAACCACGGAAAAAAGCTTGTTAATGAGGCTAATGTCTTAATTCTATCTGTAGTAAGCAAATCACCTTATTCACCGGTAGATATCTTATTGAAACTCATTACTTGATCCTGAAATTTAACACATTTACTCTTACAACTGGAAAATAACATCAACAACCCATTTTACTATACCATTTAAATCATAACTGATTACCAAAACTTATAATTTTCACAGGAGCAAACCACAACTTATTCACATTCTGGCCACATAACAACGTGACGATATCTTCCTGGTCGCTCAACTCAGCTCCTCAAGTGAGCTTCTACCAGCGTGGCCGGCCGGTGTACGTGCTGACCCACTCGCTAGCAACGTATAGCGGCGCTGCCTCCGTGTTTCATATGGAAGTCAGCTTTAATGTAAGTTTTCATATTTATTTAAATAGTTTGAGTAAGCACTTTTGAACTATGTTGGGATCGGCTTCCAGTCTAACCGGATGGAATTGGGCAGAAACTTTATAAACTTGTACTGTTAGAAAATATGCTTTTTTGAAGAGTGTCTATGGAGTCTCTTGTCGGTTCTTCTCCATGAGACCGACTACTTGGGCCGTGACACTAGCTTGACTTATCGAAAGAGCTTTAGGCCTAGGTTTAAAAAAAGTTTTAACTTTAGTTTTCTTACAAAATTTTCTCGTTAAATTTTCAAAAGTATACCTACCTATACCTTGTTTTAAGAAAGAAAAAACACCTTTTTGTCTTACTAAGGGTGCTATATCTATCACCGGATATTTTTTCATTATTTTTTACATAAAAACACTTTGAACTTTTTATAAAATGTATCATAAATAATATTAAAATCATTTTTTAATTGTCACAGGTACCACAATCCTTTCAATCTCAGCCGATAGTGGATGTTTCCCACCACTCGCACAAGATCTACCACCCCGAGGAGTTCACAGCGGAATACAAGAACATACTGCAAGCGATGCCGCGGTATTTCAATATAGCCACCTTCCTAAGCTTCAGGCATAATTATGTGTTCTAGTCAGTAGTTAGTTTTATAGTATTTTGGACTTTTATTTATGTAGTTTTTACTAAAATTGAAAATGATGTGACGATTTGAGTCAAAAGTGGACCAATTTTGACTTAAAAACTGTTTAAATGAATGTTTTTTTTTAATGTAAATACAATTTTTTCATATTAATGTGATACAAGGACTCTGCGATGTGTAAAATAATTAACTATTTTATTAGGAAATAGGACATTTCCTAAATAATGTAGAATTCTTAGTATCGAACTGAAAACTCCCCTCGATTTTTTTAAAACACCGAATGAGCAGCCTAGACATCTACTTAAGGTTGTGAGTTAAAAGCTTGAAGAATTTACAAAAATATCTTGTATGAAACTAATTTCTAAGTGAGTCACGTAAGTTTAATTTTTACCCGACTTTGCGAAAGGAGGGTTGTGTGTATGAAAGTTTTTCTAGATGTGTATGGGTTGTTGTTAATTTATTTTTAGAATTTATTTGTAAGTTATTTTAGGTATACGTAATTACGTAAGAATTGACCAGTGAATAAATATTTTTTTTTTTTCTAAGTAAAACGTGTTTTATTTATTTTCATTGAATAAAAATGTAGTCCTAAGATCGTTTCCTTGTGGAAATAAACTCTGTTAAAAAAGTAAAGGATTATTAGTTACTTTTTCAGGCACTCAATAAAAAACCAGATTGATAAAATTACGTCATTTATTGTAAAAAAATCAGTCTTATGGCGCTCAAAACGTATTCGTAAGAATAGTTTTAAAGCATTATGATAACCGCAGCACAAAAACAAAAAAAAATAACAAGATAACAATTCGTTCACTCGTCAAATGTTGAAAACATAATTTAAAATTCGATTATAATATTTTGTCTAGACTTTATTTACAACAAGTGCATATAGGTAATTTTTCACGTATTTTTGGCAAGTGAACTATACTGATTGTTTACAATTTTAATTAAAATTGCAAAATACTGTTACTATTTACAATAACAAAAAAACAATATTACAAAAGGTCGATAAATCTTAAATCTAATTTGTACAAACGTACAGGGTAACACTTATAAAGAGAAATTAAACACTTTTATCTATTTACGTTCAATATTTATTTCCTGAGATCCGATGTATGTAGTATATAAAAAACGCTATCACATTATTTAGAAACTGGATTTTGTACAAAAAAATAAACAAATTTTCCACGTCTAGCATAGTTTTATTTGCATTATAATAACAATGGGTCGCAATGCGAAAATTTGCTTTTGACGAGGTCGCCTCGAAATGAGTGAAGGAATCGAGGCAAACCTTTATATCAGCCAAAAAAACACTGAACCCGTTTTTAATAATCAGTTTTAAAAAATAGTGTTTAACATAAACAATAGTTTAAATAATCTCGAGTATATTGTAATATTCCATCTCGCTTCAAAACCGAGTATCGCAAGAATCATGTACCTAAGTCTTAAAATCACTCAGTACGAGGCGGCCTCGACGAAAGTAAAATTAGCTCTACGTCTAACATTATACTTCGTCACGTCTAAACACTAAAAAAGACAAACTTAAGTTATATTTTATAATAAAAGACAAGAGAACAACATTTTTATCGAAGAACATCAAAATACAGCAAACTTTTCTGTATTTATTTTTAGATTGAAGAGAGCCTAAATAAAAATAATTGATAAATGTAATTTTTATGGCTTTGATAGGAATAAGTTTCCCTAATTTTTAGTACTAAAATAACACGTTTTGAGTACCGAAATATAAATGCAAAGATATAAGAAAAATATTAAAAGCACCTATAACGGCATATTACTTTATCAATGGTACTAAGTTATCGCAACATTATAATTCGTCATTATTTGAATAAAAAGTAAATATGTATTTTCAACCTACTTATGTAAGTAAAACTTTTACACACAAGAAAAATGTGTAATTTGTGACTAGACATCGGATTATATGTACTGTCATAATGCCAAAATATGCAGTAAGTGGCGCAATATGTACAGAAATGCAGTATTCAAATATAACTTTTAATAACTTCCCTGTCCCATGAGTCATATGTGATACACACCAATTGTTTAACTATTGTGTCTGAATCGTGGACAGTGATGTGGTTAACACTTTCGATGCCCAGCACCCGGGATTCGAGTCGAACCATAGTTCATTCCTTATGCCCGCAACCCGAATACCGAGTCGTCGCTATGTGTAGCTATAGATGCATGTGCTCATGCCCAGGACCCGAATAGCGAGTCCATAGCTAAGTAAGCTGTAAGGGTTGTCAAAAGTAAATAAATGAAATCAATTGAAAAAACATCGCTTTAGTTTTAACGGATTAGAAAACGTAAATTGGTATTCCATCCAGTTATTGCTTCATTCCAGTATTGTATTAATTTGGTACATGCGTACTTAGGTTAGATCTTGTTTGATGTTAGTAATAATGCGCTCACGCGCGCCATCTATTATTTTGTAAATACGTACCTAGTTTTAGCAGCAAAGAAGGGTTAAGTTTTTACCTGAGTAAGACCTTTAGGGTCAATCCCCACTGAAAGAGCAGCGGCCGTAAATGCAAGTGATTGAGCGCGAGCGCGGCGCCGCGCCACGTCGCACCGCGCCGCGCTCTTACATTTTCCGTGCTCTTACGGCCGCTGCCGGCCGCTGCTCTTTCAGTGGGAATTGACCCTTAATCGTTTGCCGAAAACTTTTTTTAAAGTTAAAACAAAAGTGCATCTATCGCCTTTTGTGCAATAACGAGATTTATGGTTCTTTATCTCTGGCCCGTAAAATGACAAACAAAGCGCGTCGGCATGTTTTTTGAGATTACGAGTATTTAAACTAAAAGCTAGATACTTATTTTTTTTGTTATCCTATGCAGGTGTTAAAACAAAGCACGTCGGCGTTGTATTGATTAAAAAAAAGCTTACAGAAACATGTAGGTAAATCATATTAAGTAAATCTGTTCTAACATAATGTAGGTACGTTAAAATTAAAAAAATAGTCTCTTTAACAACATAATAAATTAAATAACAAGACGGGATTTATTTTCTTTATTCTGATCAAAAATGCACAATAATTATATTCTAGTAAATTATTTTGGGTAGCCCTACGCTCGGTGGGCGGGGCTTAAGTGAACCCGGACGCCGGGTTTTCGGGCATAAGGGTCCCGATACAATTGCGCTGTTGGACTCGAATACCGGGTTGTTATGTAATTATGCAAAATATTTTTGGGCATGTGGATAGGAATTGCATAGGTGAGCTGGGCAGCGAAAGTGTTAAAATCACGGTTATTTTCACAATTTGTATAAATATGACTGATCAGACATTCAAGTCTGCTTAAAAAACACCCACTTTGGAATCCACAGAAATTATTTTCTGTCCGTAGTTTCCAAATTAAACAGGCGTGACTTATTTCACCCCTTAAAATAAGTACAATTTATAGGACAGTACCTAAATCTGCAATAACACAATTGCCTTTTATGAATTTGCATAACGTGAAGATGTAGATGCATATAATCCGACATCTATTTATGACAGTGCCTAACGCATAACCTAATTTGTAAGTTTAGTAAACTGGAGTCTCATTTTAAAAAGCGTCTGTAAATAAAACATTTTAATATATTGTTAACTGGGAACTTATTCAATTTTGTCCTAATGATGTATGCAGGGGTTTAAGATACAGGTCAAAATTCTCCATACAATGCATATGTATTAATTCTTAGTTACACTGTGAATAAACAATAACATTTAGTTGTAAAATAGCTTGTCACACTGGTGTTAGGAAAAATTCCAAATTGTTATAATATCTTGGTTAAATAATACAAACTTTGTTTAGTAGCAATTTTAACTAAAGTCAATGGTAAAGTTCGAAGCTTCATTACAGTCAATCATACATTTCAGTAATAATTAAAAAGTCGATGAAACCTTTTGATAACATAATCATGAAATACTTACAAACAATGCTACGTATAAGCTAGTATAATTTTAATATTCAATAAAATGGCGTCCTTTACACAGAAAAACATAAGTTTGTATTCGACAATACATTTTAACTTATTTATTTATTTAACAATTTATGTACACAGTGAAAATATAAAAGAAGTAGACATAGCATATAAAATTGTACAAAGGTACTGCTTAGTAAGTAGGTACATATATATGTAGTTATATAGAGTGCTACATGTACATTATTGCATTTTAGTACTTTGTGTTTGAATACAGTTAATAATTCCCCTGTCTCAGAAGTCATATGTGATACACAGATTGTGTCTGCATCGTGAACAGTGAAGTGGCTAATATTTTTTGTAGTGTCACTTTTTCATATTTTCGTTTTGTTTATAATCACAACTATGATAATATAGTAATACATGTAAGTCTCAATACAAAGCAATGTTTAGGTAACATTGGAAAACAGTGAAGAGACAAAAATAGTATACTAGGTATTCATTATTTGTTTATACAAGATTTTTGAAATTACATATATTGATATGAAAAACTTAAATATGCATGAACGAATATAAATTACTTGTAACATAAAGTTTCCGTAAGTATAAGATATTAATTGGAAACCACAAAGAAGCAAATTTTGAACAATTCAGTATTATACTAATCAAATATGTTTTTACCTGATAAACATACAAATAAAATGTAATGTTTTAAATAATATTGCATGTAGGGACTATTTGCCATATCGTTTATATTTTGTCAATGCAATTTTACAAACATAGTTGACTGATTGCAGAGAATGAACTATTGGTCAAAAACACACAAAATTACAAACTAAAAATACATATTAATTTAGTTTGTTACAGATATAACAACTTACTGAGGATTGGCTTCATATAAATTATGTCAAATTTCAATCTTTAATATTAATTCACAGTTAAACAATACAGGGCGATAATTTGAGATAACATTATAATATGGCATTAATATATCTGAAAACGAATATTCATCATATAGCATTTTGTAGATTTGGTATATTCGAATACTTTATTGATAAAAGGAAGCTTGTGATCCTATATTAGTGTTAATCAGGTATAGGTTGTGTTTAAAAGACTTGAGCAATAAAACTAAAAATCTAATATTGCTTTACCTGAATTCGTTGTCTCAAATTGTCACCCTGTATCTTTTTACATGGAGCGACTGCCTATCTGACCTCCTTAACTCAGTTTCCTGGAAACCCAATACCCCTAGGTAAGAGTATACAATTTTGGGAACATGTTATAATGTGATGAATAGTACAATTAACCTTTTATTTATACAAACAGTATACACCTAAAAATAATACTACAATAAAACCCCTATTTACCACAAAAAATACCCATTAATTTTGAAAAAATAAGAAATAAAATGTACTTAAAATTACATATTGTGGCTACCATCGTGTAATATAAATATTATTACAGTTATCAAGCAGAACAATTTTATGGTAAACCGCCATTTTGACGTTCCCTATACTTTTACATACGTCCCATATAAGTTATGTCAAATTTCCTATGTCTAGTAAGCAAATTAACGAATAGATATGATATCGGAAATATAAAGTTGTAAGACATCAATGACCGGTATTGGCAGTGAACTATGTAATATTGCGAGTTCTATTTTAAACAAGGGAACTATGTTTATTTATAGTTAGTTTGTCTACATAAAATGTTAGAACTAAATGCTAAAAATGTACAATTTGTAAACATTAATTAAGAAAGAAAGTTAAGAAATTACCATAGGTATAGATTGGCAATCGAATGATTCTAGTAAAGCCAAAAATGAAATATATCAGTTAAGTGACTTTTTCATGTTTGAGTAAATATGTGCTTCAAAATCTGTTTATTGTAGTGTTTCTTTATTTTGATCAAAGAACATTAGGAGTATTTTTCAAAATATCGCAGGGTTTTTTGTAAAATTTGCGTTTAATACATACAGAGCCACTTAGGTCTTTAGTGTTCATGTTTTGGAGTCACTCCAAATATAGGTAATTAATACACATTACCAATCTATCAAACGGTAGTAGGATTCTAAATCTATAGAAATAACATACAGATAACCAAGTAAGAACATAACTGTCTAGTTTTAACTTAAACATCGCTTAATTACAAAAAAAAAACAATAATCTTGTATACTTTGTAATTTCACATATCTGTAAGCAATTTTGACACAAATCTGACATATTCTACCAGAGTCTAAAACATGTGTCTATGTTTACAATTCCATACAAAGTATTGTTAACATCCACTACATGTAACATAGCGAACATAAGACGCATTTCTACGTGATGATTAATGATAAAAAGTTTCATCATTTCGTGTTCAGCGCAACGTGACGGACAATCGGCTGGCGGCGACCATCTTGTTATTGAATTTCTTTTTGAAGTTTTCAGCAGCTACTGTAGTTTTGAAAGTTATCTTCGCTGATCGTTCTTCTTTATCCAATACTAAATTCTGGAAAATTCGTGGGTGTTTGTTTTTTGTTCAATATCTTATTTTCTTATATTAATAACTTAGGTTAATGTATAATAGTAAATACATGGTACACAGCTGTTAAAAATATGAAAAATGTTAAGTCATTTTATACATCGCAACACATATCATAGATGATATACAATAATTTAGAATGAAACCTTATGATCTACACAGTATCTCTGCAAAGAACTTATTCACAATTACAGTAAATCTAATTTTAGCTTAAATAATAACAATCACTTAACACTTTTCCTATTTTAATAACAATAATACAATTTCAACATGTTTCTCACATAATGTTGAGTTGACTAGATTTAATTCGGTTTGACCAATAATTTAAATAAAATATGGAAAAAAATATTTTCCAATTAATAAATAATAACACATAATTTAACAAAATATATATAAAAAAAACGCTAATTTTCTAAAAATTCCAAATTATTAGTTTGGCACATCAAAACTGTATTATTAATTATAAATATTACATGATTTTAACATATGGCATGCAACATTTAAAGAAAAAAACACGCTAATCTCACCATTCTACAAATATATCCTTTTCATGATCTTTTTTTGTAACATATATATCAGATCATGACAAAATTGTATACATTTAGATCATATTTCACTATGTATTATCAAAAACACAGCACTTAACAACTATAATCTTTGAATGGGCAAAAGGCATATATTGATAAACATTTTGAATATAATATTTCTTGAAAATACAACAAAATATTGTGGTAGTGTAAAATTATTTTAAAACTTCCAAAATAGACTTCGTTTCGAAGACATTATTCATAACAGTTAGCAGTACTTAGCTAATACTATATTTGTCAATGCTTTCTGTAAGCGACATTATTAATTGTTTTCAATCTCACAAAGTGAGTAAAATATATTCGTAATCTTTTGTGCTTAGTTGACATATTAAGTATTAGCTAAAAACTATAAAATAATATGCAGGCTTATTATATTTCAATCCCACAATGTGATAATTACTTAGAAACAAAAAAATAAATTCTTATCGTTTTTTATCATCATCATCATAATCATCAGCCTTTTTACCGTCCCAATGCTGGGCACAGGCTTCATTTCACACAGAGAATAATTAAGAGTTAATCACCGCTTGCGCTCAATGCCGGTTGGTGATTATTTTATACGCGAAAGGACCGACTGTCTGACAGGGCAAAACTACTGGACCGATTTAAATAAAGTTTTGTTTACACATAGTCTAGATAGAGAACCCGTGAAAGGACAATCTTATTACGACGCGAGTAGTATAGTAGCCTAGTTATTTGATTTTTTGAACGATCATAAAACTAATCAAGGTCAATTTTTTAGTCAGTCTAGCCAGAAGTCAATTTTCTAGTTTTGATATAGAAATATCAAACCACATCATATTTAATTTTTACAAATAATTTGAAAATCGACACTCAAAATATCATGTCCTAGAAAAAAAAATACTTTCAATTTTAAGTGTTTATAGTTTTATATACCTAAATGTATAATAAACTTGCATATTAAAATCAATAAGACTATATACTAAAATCAGTGTACTACAGTGTATGTCTAAGCAATAGGAATATATGTACATATAAATAAATATCACACGTTTATATCACAGCGCGTTTGTAATCAAATATCACAGATTTGGCAGTTCGAATGTAAAATTTATAGTCAGTCTATGGCATTTATCGATAATTTCGTATATCATTTTTATCTCTTTGATCAGTTTTTAACCAGATCCTCAACTACTATGTTTTCATTCATACTTCCTTATTTAGGTACACTTCCATACTACTAATACATAAAGATTTTTGTTTGTATGTAAGTGTGGCTAAGAAGCTACAAAGCCGATTTGAAAAATCTTTCGCTGACGGGACGATAGACTTTCCCCGAGAAACATAGAGGTACACTATGTTTATTTTGTACAGTTACAAAGACTTTGACAAACAATGTACTACGTCTATTCTATGGACGCCATCAGGTATCATCATCAGGGTAACTGGTCGTTTTACATGTTCAATTTATGTTTGCAAAAGACCATGGGCACTTTTTGAAAGCCCTTCATCTTGAAGGGCATTTATAACTCTATGATTAGCAAGTTCAATCCATAAAAAGACTTGAAATGGTAGATGTAAATCTTCCTCATAAATTCTATTTATTGGTAACAATCGTATTAAAATCTATTCAAGATTTTTGTGTTTCTCGCGAATAGATAGACATTCGTGTTTTCAAAGTCAAAGTCAAATGATTTATTTCATTTAGGCCTTTACAAGGCCTTTGTTTGCGGATTTTATCATATTAAGGAACTAAGCATAAGATGCAGACCTCAGGCCGCTACTTAAAACATTCCAACTGTTGTATATTTAAATCTTGGAATAGAGATTAGGTCCTCATACTCAACTATTATAAAAATACTCCTATTCACTAAAACACCCCACCAAAAATGCCATCAACACCCAAAACCAACCATTCGAACAGCCAACCTTAGAAAACCAAAGAAACAATTCAAAAAGGACCCTAAATCTCTAATTACCTGTATTTCATTCCCGGCCAACGTCTTCAACCTCGTGTCAGTCATTCCATGTGGCAAGTTGGATACCGTTGCTATATTCCCAGTGTCTTCTAACAACGATTCCTCATCTATTTCTGAATCACTTTCAAACTGTACTTGTGGCTCCTCTTTTTTAATAACTATTCGGGTACTTTCTGTACCGATAGCAGTTCTGACAGCCCGGCTGAAAATGCCAGGGTTAGGCTTCGAAGGGTCACTTTTGACCTCAATTCTGGAGAAGACGGACTTATCTTTGGTAGCTCCTGACTTTCGTTGGAGAATAACTCTGCGGTTTGAGAACGATGATTTTTTGTCGTCTTCTTTTTCTTTTTCTGCTTGCTGCGAAATGGAAAAATACTTTACCGATTTGAAAAATTCTTCCACAATTCAAAAGCTACACTCTTGCCAAGTATCATAGGCTATATTTTATCCCGGTACGGGCAGTAGCTCCCACAGGACGCGAGAAAAACCGCGGGAAAACGGCCAATGTATTTGTAAAGCTAAAATTACCGAGCGACGATAAAGTGGGTGTTTTATATAAAAAAAAGAATCAAAATAAAACCATGTCATTTTCTATCTTTTTGTAAAAAAAATAACGTTTCGTTTTTTTTTTAAGACAGCTCATACATACCTCTTTCTCATACGTTATCCTTTGCCTGGATTTTGCAGCTGCGTCCAGCTTTGCTTTTACCTGAAAATAACATTACTTTTTTTAACTTTTGGTTTCAATTTACCAGTCTTATTGTACCCGGGTTGCCCGGGTAACTGGGTTGAGGAAGTCAGACAAGCAGTCGCTCCTTGTAAAGCACTGGTACTCAGCTGCATCTGATTACACATCTGATCAACCCCAACATAGTTGGGAAAAGGATAGACAGATGATGATATTACTTTAATGAATTTACAATCGTAATGTATTTAGCATTTTAAGTTTTAATATAAGAAGTATAGGAATAAACATTTCAAAAGTTGGAAAAAAATAACAGCGTAATATTAAAAATTATATTCTATTTACCTTTGGCTTTTTAGCTTCGCTCGGCGTAGTAGAGTCTTCTGTGACAGTCGAACTTGTTACTACCGCTCGACGCGAGGGAGACCTCTCTGCAAAATTGATAGATTTCTGATTAGTTATAAGCGTATTATTTTATTGCTATCCGTGAAAATCTATAATTGGAGTTTTGTTTCTCTATCTATGTCTATAACATTTTTTTTGTAGCCGTCGGTTTTCCAATAAATAAATAAAAAGAAACATTGATTTTGAAAATATTGTAAGTGTCCTAGTGTCAGAGTATGTAATTCCAGTGTCAATTTCGATAGTTACGGTGTCAATGTCTGTAGTGCCAGTGGCAATTTCGATAGTTTCAGAATGTCGCTAGTGCCAATGTCAATGTCTGTAGTGTCGATGTCGGTAGTGTTAGTGTCAGTGTCCGTAGTCCCAGTGTCAAAGTCGTTAGATACAGTGTCAGTGTCTTTGGTAGAAATGCTGTTGGCCATTTTAAAGACCTCAATGTAAGTGTTGGTATTATCAATGTTAGAGTCAGTAGTCCATTTTTCGATTTCATCATATATGTGCTGTATCACAACATTACTTTTGTTCTCAGAGAAGTACATAATATACGAACCTTTTTTCTTAGTCTTGGTCTCTTCTTTATTATCGTCAGTGAAGACGATCTTCTGTCGCTGCTGTTTCTTGTGTTCGCTGGAAGACTTGGGGGGTAGCTTGGAGCGTAAGTCCACTTGGGGCTTAGACTTTGGTGGGTCCGGTCTGAAACAAGGAGTAGGGATTAAATACTGCATAATATGATTGAGAGAGTGAAGCTAATAAATATATAATATACTAGCTTCCGCCCGCGGCTTCGCGTTATCGCGTTTCCAAGAGAACTCTTCAAAAGTCCGGGATAAAAATTATCCTATGTTCTTTCTCAAGATCAAAATCAGTTCAGTGGTTTAGACGTGAAAGCGTAACAGACAGACAGGCAGAGTTACTTTCGCATTTATAATATTAATTAGTAGGGATACTATCTTTCTTTAGAGATTTCGGCTGCATCGGAAGAAATACTTTGCGCAACTGGATAAGAAGTAGCCTATATACTTCGACAATAAATGAGCTATGTGTAAACACACACCCACATCCATAAACAAAAGAAATAAACCACACTAACTATGACTGTGCATTAGTAATAAGCAGAACATCAAGGTCACAGGTTTTCCCTAGTTTAGGAGACAGGGTTTTCACTACATTTATCATTTTAAAAGATTGCATCTCTGACCTATTTCAAATCCCCATATAGCTAAGATTTGTTATAATACGGCAAAAGAGAAAATGTAAGAAAGGTTTTATGTATCAATAGTTAGTTATTTTGATTTTATTTGTGTACTAACTTCTTATTCTTATCCTTGAATCGTCCGCTATCGTCATCGTCGGACAGTATGCCGTCGATGTCGCCCAGTATGAGGTCGAGGTCGTCGTCGCTGTCCGTGCGTCTGTCGGGCAGGGGGGGCGTCAGTCGGTCCACTGATTCCCGTTTCTGGGTAGTTTTGTGAGGTGGGGTTAGGTTTTCTGTGGAAGAGAAAAAAGGTTTATTAATTCTCACTTCAAAAAAAACTCGATTTTCTGGCTTCCGACTGACAAAAATGTTCAAACGAGAACATAAAAATAAAGAAAAGATCCCGACGAATTGAGAACATCTTCCTTTTTGGGAAACCATTAAAAACCACCAGTTGTATCGTGCCTACCTAAAAACGGAGAAACTCGTCAGGAGAAAATGGTCATTTATCCACGAACTGACCGCGACAGGCGTTTCTTAACCTTGTGATCGATCGCTCAGAGCGGCTTAGAATTTGATGACATAGTTAAAGTTTATTTTTTATGACTTGAAATATTGATTTCATTAATGATATTGACCATTAATATGTTCGCTACATTGGTATAAATATAATCCGTGTGATAAGAAACACTCAAACAGTGGATATACTGGATATCTTTGCTTGTACAATACGAAAATAACGATTCATCATTTATTAAAAGAACATCCAAGTTTAGAATTTTTCATACAACTTCCTTCTTTTCGCTACAAAAAAGGAACTAATTGATGAAAAAACTCACCACAAGTAGAATTGACTTCAACACTATCCTCCTTAACCGGCGACCTTTCCCTGACCTTCTCCACTTTCTCGACCTTCTCCACTTTCCCAGTCTTCTCCACCTTCTTGTCTGGAGAAGTGCGGGTTGTGTCTGGTTTGTTGTGTTGTATTTCTGCGGGAGCAGTCACTAATTGGTCTGGAACTGCTACTTGGATTGGAGGCTCGGGTTGGGGCTGGGTGACTTTATCTTTTTCTTTTTCCTTTTCGTGGGTTTCGCGTTCCCTGGAAAATATGGATTAGCATTAAAGATAAGTTTTTTGGAAGCGGATTTTGAGAGTGTATTTAATTTTGAGATAATGAAAAAGCTTGCCCTTTCAATTTGGGAATTTATCAGAATTTCTAATTATAAATAAAGGTTTGTCTAGTTTGCGCTAAAATGCTTGTTTTGTTGTGCTGTCTTTTAATGTAATTGCTTCACAAGTAGAATAATATACTTTTAAAAGTTTATTTTACTTTAATTTTAAAAGATAATAATATACATGTAAAGAAAACCATCACATTCATATGCCTAATTTGAAATTGCCGCTTTTCTTAATTTTGAATTTCGCGCGTCTCGCGCGCTTCTATATTTAATAGATGAATTTTTGAATGTCATCACCGAGAGGACGACATTTGGAATTTACAAGTTGGTTGCATCATTAATATTTTATAAGTTAATACGTTTCTTAAAAGGGATATCAATACCTGAAATAAGGGCATTAAATGTTGTTTCTTTTGTTTTCACAGGTGAGTGAATGTTTTGTTGTAATTTGTTATTGTAGTGTTCAAAATATAAGATAGGATTATAAAATAAAACTTTTGTTTTCACAGAGAACACAACTTGGGTCTTTATTTCATTACACCTCAACGTTTAATCCAATTATAAGGAAAGGAGCATTATAAAACAACATTTTCTTAAGATATTTCAAGAAACATGGAGAAATTGAGGTTTGATTTCGCTGTAAAGTCGTCTACTGATGGAAAATCAAACATCGTGTGCATAACCTCAATAGCCACACCTAATGGACAGATTTATGAGATACCAACCGAATACCAACCTGCAAATCTACATCAAGTAATCACAAACACACCAAACTATGTCAAGGTAAAAAAATCCTTAAATAAACGACATCAAACAAGGAAAATATGGATCACTTTAACAAATGATATCGCAAAAATATATCTAGATGAAGAACAAAACGTACAGTTTAATGATATTTATTTAGAAGAAATTTCAGAAATAACGAATAAATGTGAATCTATACCTAGTAGTTCAAACCAAACATTGGAAAAACTTTTAGAAAAATTACTTGAAGAAAAAACAAAAAAATCTGAAACTCAAAATTTAACTAAAATTGCAAATGATTTTATGATTCATAAATTCACTGGTAGAAACTCAAATGCCTACCAGTGGATTAAAGATTTCAATAAAGAATGTGAACGTTTCAAAATTAATGAAGACAAAAAGAAAATTCAGATTTTAAAAAATTTTTTGGAACACTCCAGTGTAGATTGGTACAGCTGTATGCTTATTAAACTTTCAGTAGAATCAGAATGGGAAGAATGGGAAAAAAAATTCTGTGAGACATTCGCAAATAAGGGATGGTCACCCATTAGATATGCCCTTGCCTTTAAATACCAAACAGGCACATTACTCGAGTATGCTTTAAAAAAAGAAAAATTACTACTCGAAGTGAGAAAAACTATTGATACTGGGACACTTATAGACCTCATAGCATCAGGTTTACCAAACTATGTGGTTGATAAAATTGATAGAGAAGCTGTACAAGAAACTGAAGATTTCTACAATGAAATAGGGAAACTGGAACATCTAGTTGCGAAGAATAAATATGAAAAGAAAAATTATGCACATTCTGACACTAAGCCAAAAAAAGTTGAAGAGAAAAAACCATGCCAAATCTGTATCAATGAGAAAAAAGGGAAACGTTACCATCCTGAAGAAAATTGCTGGTTTAATGGAAAAAATCAAAAAGCAGTAGTGAAAAGTGTAAATAACTCTGAATTGGAAATTGAATTAAATGAGAAGAATCCAAAAAACTAGAGGTGCCACCATTAATAAAAATAGAGTTGCTATTAAATGACACTTTAACAGTTTTTGGAATTTATGACTCTGGTTCAAATGTGTCATTAATAAATGCTAAATTGCTAAAAATCCAACAAAAAGAAGTTCCAAGTGATTTACAAATAGTAAACTTGAAAACTATTAATGGTGAGAAAAAAACAAAAGGTATGGTCACAGTTAAGGTAAAAATATACAACACTGAACATGAAATGGAGGTTTTTGTTGTTGAAAATGAAAATTTTAATTATGACTTCCTGATTGGCTTAGATTGCATAAAAAAATTTAGATTAACTCAAGATGAACAATTACAGATAAAATGTGCTGATTCACTTGATAATAAGAAGACCATAAATAAAGAGGTTATAAAAAACTTTGAAATAAACTTCAATGAACATATTAACTGGGAAAAATTTGAAATGTATGTAAACCATTTAGATTTATATCAACAATCAGAAATTGATAAGTTGACTACAAAATACAGTCAAATTTTCGCAAAAGATAAATATGATGTTGGCAGTGTACGAAATTATGAAGCACACATTGACTTGATGGTGGATAAATACTGCTATAAACGTCCCTATAGATGCACAGCGGAAGACAGAAAAGAAATTGAAAATCAGATATCAAAACTTTTAAAAAATAAATTGATTGAAGAATCATATAGCCCATTTGCTGCGCCAGTTACTCTTGCATATAAAAAAGAAGATAAGAAAAAAACAAGATTGTGTATTGACTTCAGAGAATTGAATAAAATAGTGGTCCCTCAATCACAACCTTTTCCATTAATTGAAGACCTTATGATAAAGACTGTAAACTGTAAGTACTTTTCTACATTTGATATAAATTCAGCATTTTGGTCAATTCCTTTGAAAATTCAAGATAGACATAAAACTGCATTCGTAACACAAGAAGGCCACTTCCAATGGATCCGCCAGCCATCTTCCAAAGAATATTGAGCAACATCATAAGAAAATATAAACTTTCTGGATTTGCGATAAATTTCATAGATGATGTCCTCATATTTTCAAAAACATTTGATGACCATATAGCACACATATCAAGACTTCTGGAAGCAATACAAACAGAAGGTTTCAGACTGAAATTTTCGAAATGTACTTTTGCAAAACATTATGCCACATATTTAGGTCATACAATTGAAAACAATTCAGTCAGCTCTCTGAAAGATTATCTAACAGCTGTCAAAAATTTTCCTGTTCCAGAAACAAGAAAAAATATTCGTCAATTTCTAGGAAAAATAAATTTTCATCATAAGTTTGTCCCACACAGTGCAATCATCTTGAATCCATTACACAATTTATTGAGGAAAGATGTCAAATTCGTGTGGTCTGCAGAATGTCAAGAAACATTTGACAAAATAAAAAAATTACTATGTTCAAAACCAATTCTAAAAATTTTTGATCCAGAACTACCAATAGACATTTACACAGACGCCAGTATCAAAGGAGTGGGAGCAGTATTGAAACAGAAAGACACAAATGGAAAAAGTAAGCCAGTTGCATATTTTTCAAAAAAGTTAACTGAATCTCAAAAAAAGAAAAAGGCAATATACCTAGAATGTCTAGCAGTAAAGGAAGCTCTGAAATACTGGCAACATTGGCTTATGGGAAGAGAATTTACGGTTTATTCTGATCATAAACCACTAGAAAATATGAACATCAAGGCTAGAACTGACGAGGAACTAGGTGATTTGATGTATTACTTATCGCAATATAATTTTAAACTTAAATATAACCCCGGAAAAACAAATCAAGAAGCTGACTGCTTAAGCAGAAATCCAGTCCTGGAATCTTATGACAATACGGATGATTTTCTAAAAGTAGTAAATTTAATAAGCTTGGAAGACATAAAAAAAGACCAGCGCACAAATCTTGACCTGGAAAATAGCAAAATAAAACTAACATTAGAGAATGAGATTTATTACAAAAAGAATACTAGAAAGAAAAAAATTATACTATCAGAAGAACTTAGCAAAAATTTAATAAAAGATGTCCACAATACTTACTGTCATATTGGAAGAACTCAGATGATAAATAAAATAACACCATTCTACACAGCAAGGAATATTATTGCAAACATTAAACGAACCTGTGATGACTGTGAAATTTGTATAAAAAACAAATCAAGGAGGAAGTCAAAGTATGGTTTAATGTCACATTTAGGTCCAGCAACACGACCATTTGAAATTGTATCCATCGACACCATTGGAGGCTTTGGAGGATCAAGATCAACTAAAAAATATTTACATCTTCTGGTTGACCACTTCACAAGGTATGCA
The DNA here is from genome assembly GCA_033682625.1 of Helicoverpa zea x Helicoverpa armigera. Classification (NCBI taxonomy): domain Eukaryota; kingdom Metazoa; phylum Arthropoda; class Insecta; order Lepidoptera; family Noctuidae; genus Helicoverpa; species Helicoverpa zea x Helicoverpa armigera. Next base: position 441,913 of record JAWIIS010000056.1, on the reverse strand, counting down.
TATATTCTTACGTCTAAAAACCAAAGCTCCAGTGATTTCATTAAACTAATAAAAATTGTAACACAAAGTTACAATATTGATATGGTATTAACCGACCAATACCCGGGTATAAATTCTAAAGAATTTAAACAATTTCTGTATAAAGAAAACATAAGAATAGTTTTCACTGCTGTTGATGCACCATTTTCAAATGGACTCAATGAGAGACTAAATCAAACAATAGTCAACAAGATACGATGTAAAACAAATGAGAGTGTGAAGAAAACAGCATGGACAACGGTTGCACAGGAATGTGTGAGAAAATATAACGAAACTGAACACACTGTCACGAAATTTTCTCCAAAGTACCTTTTGGAAGGAGAAAATACAAATATTTTACCACTTGAATTGAAATTAAGAAATTCAAAAGAAGATCTGAGGAAGGACAGAAAATTGGCCTTTGAAAACACACTAAAATCCCATAATTATAATAAAAAAATATTTGACAGACATAGAGAAGAGTGTAAATTGGAAGTGGGAGACTGGGTCTATGTTGAAAATGGAAATAGGCTGAACAGGAAGAAGATGGATGAACTACGGATTGGACCATATAAAATTCTGAAAAAGATTTCCAATTCCATTTATGAGGTTGATACTGGCCACAAGAAAGCAGAATCAAATCTTTATCATACAACGAAGCTGTCTCCAGTACAAGTTAGTTAATGAACAATTACGCGCGTGCCCACTTGTAATTGTCTCTGTAAGGGGGGGAGATGTAAAGAAAACCATCACATTCATATGCCTAATTTGAAATTGCCGCTTTTCTTAATTTTGAATTTCGCGCGTCTCGCGCGCTTCTATATTTAATAGATGAATTTTTGAATGTCATCACCGAGAGGACGACATTTGGAATTTACAAGTTGGTTGCATCATTAATATTTTATAAGTTAATACGTTTCTTAAAAGGGATATCAATACCTGAAATAAGGGCATTAAATGTTGTTTCTTTTGTTTTCACAGGTGAGTGAATGTTTTGTTGTAATTTGTTATTGTAGTGTTCAAAATATAAGATAGGATTATAAAATAAAACTTTTGTTTTCACAGAGAACACAACTTGGGTCTTTATTTCATTACACCTCAACGTTTAATCCAATTATAAGGAAAGGAGCATTATATACATACATTATTTTCCCCTTTATTCTAACGTTTTCAGTATATTTTTTGACACTATTTTATGATGATTATTTTAATATTTGTACGCCTTTACGGCAAAACATAGCGCAATGTATATAATAATAAGATCCTTATGTAATACACCTATGTTTAACAAATAAACAGTTCTAATTCGATGATTATTTTCAGCCCAATTAACGTGCATATATACTAACTTGTCCTGCATCATCTTATGCATGGCGACGGCATTCTTCCTGCGCCGCACCTCCTTGGCTCGCAACACTCGCTCGCGCAAGCTCTCCTGTTCACGCAGACGACGCTTGTATTCACTGTCCTAGGGGTTACATACAAAGAAACATTCATAAATTATGGTAAATTCCAGAGATGGTAAACCCAATTCTGGGTTAAGCTCGCCGTTGTACATAACTGTCTGTATCCCGTATGTATTTACTGTGTAGTGTGCAATAAAGAATAAAGGAGATTGGGCAAGAATGTATGAAGTTTGGTCCAAATGTCCACCACGAACGAGACCTATATAATTAAAAAGTCCAGTTAATTTTGAGTAACTTTTACTAAGTAAAAAAAAAAAAACAATGCCAAAAAAAAGTTATAGCCAAAAATGTATTCTTAATTTTCGGTAGTTTTGGTATGTTATCATTATTATTTTTTATTTTATTCCACTTCCATTTCCGCACTTTATCTAAAAATAAGATGAGTAAGACACATTTGCATTATAAACAGCCCACATTTTTTTGCCCGATAGATGTACGAATCACTAACCACGCGCCAGAAGTGCTTGAATAAACTCAGCGGTGCCTGGATTTAAGAAAGTTCGACGTAACTGGTGATGTCTTCTCTCTAATAATGAACAATTCTATTTTGACAGAAGTTACAGAAAGTATGAAAATCGAACATCACGAAGAATAATTGAAAAAATCTATAAAATGTTTTATTTGATTTTGCTATAACTTTTTTCTGGCATTATATTTTTTTTTACTTCCATAACAAAAAATGTTCTATATTTAACGGGCTATCTAGCCACATAGGTCTCGTTCGTGGTGGACATTTGGACCGGAATCGCCCATTGTCCTTTGTCCATGAAGTTCAGTAAATAATCATGATGATGCTGTTCTACTAGACCAGTGGTTCCTAACCGGTGGTCCCTGGAAGCATACCAAGTGGTCCGCGAAGCATCTTACGTATATATCCATCTTACTTGTCCAACAGAAAAAAAAAATTTTTGGGCTACATTTTACGTAATTTTGGTTTTGAGTCTAAAAAAATAATTAAAATTTATACAAGAGCCCTCAATTTAGGCAAACCAATGTGGTGGTCCCCGGCGAGACAAACTTTTCATAAAATGGTCCGTCATGACTTAAAGGTTAAGAACCATTGTACTAGACGATGATCGGTCATAGTGGTTGTTCTTATATTAATCATAAGTAGGATCGACATTAACGTGCGACATGATTGATGCACGGATGTGTTAATAGTAACCAGCAGTCTCTGCTTGACTTTTTTTAGGCGTTCGTACATTATTGTTGGTAAGCTAGACTACCAAGTAGTATAAATTATATTTTGTATAGATAGGTGTAGAATTTCACCCGTTACATGATATTTATCTTGTGAATAGGTTGTCACAACACTTTTATAGTAAAATTTTTACATCAAAGTGGAATGAAGTCGGTATATTCTATTTGACTACCTTGAGAAGAAATATCGAAATAAACTCAAGGGTTACAATTTTTTTTTAAGTCCAAAGATAGGCGGATAAAACATTCCTTTATCTAGTATAGAATAAATGACATTAGTTATGTAATCCTTACCTCATCATTATGCCTGGGAGCGTCGGTCGCAGGTCTGGGGCGTCGTTCAGGAGAACGCCGCGGGGATACTGAACGACGCGCGGGGGACGGGGAACGCATCCTATACCAAACACAAATATAAATATACATTATATTAATATTATACACACATAAAAAGCTACTTTTGAAATAGAAAGAAAAGACCTACGTTCAGCAGTGAACGGCAATAAGCTGATATATGATTTATAGATCTTGAATTTAGAGTAACTATACTGATTAAATTAAATTTCGTAAAAATAATTAGTTTAATCTTAGAAAACATGTCACTAGATATTTTTATTTTATTTAAAGAATTCTAACTTCAACCAATCACCTTTAATTAACACAAAACCTTCACGAAAATTATCGAACGTTCTTCTCCAAAATAACTGAACACTTACAAAAATTCTTAGCCCATACTTCTCCATAACACCTACTCTAAGGAACCACTGCACATAATGCCTTTAAAACATATTTTTTTACCTTATAAACCTTAATAATACTGACCTTCTCCTCAAACCAGCCCTGTTAGCATTGATGAACTCCTCCTGTCTCCGCAGAAGGTCATCATCATCATTACTTCTCCTGTGTTGACTGTGGGCTAGGTCATTCTCTATCTCTATCGTAGTGTTCTCTATGTATCTGGAGACAATATAAAATTTTATTATTTGTTATTCATGTAAAAGATACGGTAAGGTAAATAAATTTTATTTAAAATTTTATTAAGTAGATATACAGACGGAAAGAATGTGTTAATATCCATATCCTAAATTGTGTGCAAGATTGAAATTGTTCGATAAAAAGGCATGAAACTTTGCATCACATTTTAGGAATTTTTCACTTTAAAATAGTAATTCAATAAGTCTGTTTGACATTACATTATTTAAAGAAATGTAATAAAATACATTTTATTACATTAATCTTTTCCTACATATATTGGGGTCGGTACCCTTGTTTTACAGGGAGCGATTGCCTATCTGACCTCCATAACTCAGTTACCAAGGCAACCCTAGTTGTCAGACTTTCTGGCTTCTGACTACCTATATCAATACAGCTAAATATGACTGCAATATTAATACTAACCTCTGTGGTGACCTCCTATTATACTTCCTGCCGGCAGCTCTCGCGAGTGCGTTTCTCTGTTCTGCTATGAATCTCTCCGCTGCGTCATCTATGTCTTTCACTGGACCTAGCATAAAAGATACACAACCAATTAACACTAATAACAAGTATAACTAACTTATATTTCAAGATATTGAAGGCTTATTAAGATCCTATATACACTAGTACATCCGCCCTTGTAAAAATGCTTCGGAAAGCAAAGTTATCTGTCGGACGCTGAAGATACTACAGCGAAGAATTTGTTTGGTCAATTAAGGAACAAATGGAGAATAGTTGAGTGTTTTAAAAGCCCATTCGCAGAGAAATATTTAAAGGTTTTTTGTCCAAGGGTCCCAATTCGTTAAAACTATAAAAATACAGCTATTTGAATTTACCCATATTCAACAAATATTTACTAATTTCGTAATCTGGACCACCTAAAAGACAAAGTGGAAATCAAACTAAAAAATAAATAGTGTTTGCATTCACAAGCAAATTATATCTAAGATATGTATATTGTAAGTTACATTACAAATGAAAATTATTTATATCACATGGAACCAACATTTACGTTAATACTAAATAATGTAGGAATAAATAAAATAATATTAAGTATGTGCAGTGCAAACATAACCTTATTTTACCTTAGAAACTTATTTTTTTTAATCTATTACCTTCATAGTTTGTACACCTATTTAGCCGACTGTACTAAAGGTGTACTTATGTGTGAATTTTTTACTATTTTATTTCTCCCACGATTAGGTTACTGGTTCTACATGATTTCCGCCTAAAATCTTCCAATGTATAGTGTAAATAAAAAATTAAGAGATGAACTATAGAGTTTCTTGCCCATGCTTCTCCATAGGAAACTGCATTTGGTATGTCCAACTGAATTCATTTTTAACACGCTTATATTAGCTTCACTTGTAACTAACTATGTATGTAAGAAAATCTTGGAATCTTAATTTTTATCGAATCATTGCAGGGGTTCTTTCTTCTCATACAGAGAAAAGTTAATCACCATCAATACATTATTTTATTACTATCACAAAATTCTTTAATTTTCTGTCCATTTGTTCGCGAAGTCGGCACCGTATCCATACCTATATCTAATGTACTACAATTGAGTATTCCAATAAGGTCATCTTTTCAAAGACTATGTGTGCTTCGTGTATTGTGTAGGAACTTAATATTATTATTATATCACAATAAGCAGGGTAGATAAATACTGTGCAATATGAAACAATCATTCTAGTACCGATAAAGTATTTTTATAAACTACTTCTAAAATTCAAAACAAAAATAAATTCACTACAATTTTTGAAAAACAAAAAAAAAATTCAATTATTTTTTTTCAATAATATTCGAAAATTGTTACGTTTTTATCGATATAAACATTTATCGATATCGGCACTAATGCTAGGGTTGCTACAAAACCATGCAATACATATAAATTAATGCTAAAATTACCGAATTTGCTCTCAATCGTAGGACTGAGGGGCGGCGACTTTTGTATTCGCGTCGGAATGTAGACTGGCAACCCTATCGACATTGTACTATGAATTATACAAGTATGGCAACACCTAATGTACTCGATATAGAAAAAATATCATTTCTAGAGAAAATCTTATGTAACAAACACACATACCTACTTAATAATCCTTAGATACTAAAATCGAATTCAAAACTAATACGATAAAGTCGTATATTCGGTCATCAAATATTTATTTTTCTCCAATAATTAAATCAATTCAATTTTGGAAAGGAGGTGTGAATTACTTTTGGACAGTTGCACTACTGAACACACTTATCTGAATGATAAATGGCAGACAGCTTTAACTTTTGGACTAACCGAAACTTTATCAGTAACCAGACAAACCGGGCCTTATCTAAAAAAAAACAGCAAAAATTACCTTCAACAGGCGGCTGGAAGTTTCCTTTGAAATGTGGATTGATGAGCACTTTCTTGCCGGCTAAACCACCGGGCGGCAAATTCGCCGGCAAAGGCACCGGCAACATCCTGACTTCCGGTTCTCTCACTTCTTTCTTATCCGGCAACGGCAGAGCCTGACGGATCGTCACTTGAGGCATATGACTCGCATTCGGTACTATCTCCCTCATAGGAGGCCCAAACTGTCGAGGGGGGAAACTAGGCCTAAAGAAAGGCCTAGGCTCGAAATTCGGCCTCATGGGCCCGAACTGGGGACGCTCGTCCATCGGAGGCCGGTATTGGAAACGCGGCATGAATTGCGGACGCTCTAGTGGGGGACGGAACATGGGTATTTCTTGGGGAAGGATAGGCCTTTCGGGGGATATTTCGGGGCCCATTTGTGGGGGTAGGTTGGGGGGTTCGAGACGCATTTCAGGGCGGATATCCGGTCGCATGTCGGGCCGGATTTCGGGGTGTATGTCAGGGCGCATTTCGGGGCGAATTTCTGGTCTGTTTTGTGGGGGACTGGGACGAAGCTGAGGGGGTGGGAATGATGCTCGCTGGTTGAAGTTACCCTGGGAAGAAATATTGAAGTTTTATGTATTATACTTGGAAATAAGTGTAAAATACTTTTGACTTAAATAAAAAGCTACTTTAAGGCCTATTACTTAAATAAGTGCTACTTAAATATGTGTCTGTCATGCTTGTGTAATTGTTTTGTCAGAATCACTTTTAAATAGAACTTAAACTTGTGTAACATTGCCGTATATTACTTAAACTCCCTCTCAAAAAGACTTTGAATTGAGTTAATAAAAACACTAAAAAGCGACAAAAACTGTTAGATGCATTGGTCCAGAAGTCGGTGTCTAGAAGATACGGCTATGTTAATTTCACCGCCGATTTTTACTCGCACTTTTTGGAATCCTGCTAAAAAGGATATTAGGCATACATAAAAAAATTATATTTATTATCTACTCTTTGTACTCACCCGATGCATATTATTCCTTCTGTAGGGATGTGAGTACCGCGGCGCGAACTGCGGGTTGCGCCACGTGCTGCGTCCGCGACTGAACCCACCGCGAGGGATTACCACTTTATCTGTTCAAATGTTTAATAACTTAAATATATTATTTGTTTAAGCAATTTATTTCTTTTAAGATCATGGTTTGCTATGGATGAGATATGGCACGTTAAACCACTGTATTCTGCTGAAAAGAAACACGTTAAAAATCTATGCTAATATTTTGAAAGCTAAAGTTGGGATTAATCGGATTTGTTAAAAAATGTGATTAAGATTTTAAATACATAATCCATCAACTATTTCAATAAAGAATTTTGCAATAATGCCTTCACTTTTTTTTCTTTTATGATCTTTTGTATAAAACTCATAGAAGTTTAATGCAAGAAAATGCTTGTAAATCCATTTATATTACCTAAGCTATCAGGAATGTCCCGCACCTGCGGCAGGCGCTGGGCGCCGGGCGGCCGCTCCGACACGAAGCGAGAGCGGTTACCGACCAAATCTCCATCTGTACACAAAAACATAGTTAAGTCAAAATAAATTTAATTTCTTCAGATAACCGTGTTCCATACATTAGGTAAACAAACAAAATTTATATATAATAGTAAGTTTAGTCCTCTACTTCATCATCACTTTTGGCAACAAATCGTTTATCCAGTTACGTCAAACTCAACTGAAATTCGTAACATCAAGCTAGTTGCAAGGTTTGAGGGAGTGAGTCTTATGGAGAAATAAAAAAAAATATTCAATATTTTGATTATCGTAAATATAATAGTCGCTAAATAAATGGATATCGAAAATAGAAGCTCATTTTTTAATGGAAAAGTAATTTTAAGATAAACAGCATCATTTTTCATTAACACATGCAAATGCATGAATAAAAACCAAGGGCCTAAAAAAAATTTGATAAATAAGTAAATGTTGTTTGTGTAATTGTTACTTACTTTGTATTTGAGCATTCATGTCTGTTGGTACGATCTGTGGTGATTCTATGGGAGACGCTGGCTGTGAAACAAACAGAAAATGCGTCAAAATACAGCTTTAGAACTTATAATTACTGGCAAGTTTATATTATTTTTTTTATATTGGATACTTATTGTTGTTATATTACCCAAAAATTAACTGACATAATTTTTAAATGATTACCATAATTATAAACTTTTTAAAATATGTAATTAGTCCCGTCTTGTTTGTTAGATAGCCCATTTATCAAGGAAGGCTATAGGCTACTTTTTATCCAGGTTCTTGCACAAGTTCTAACGGTATGCGGTCGAAACCGCTGGCAGAATCTAGTAGGTCATAATATGGAACTTACAATAGCCGGTGGAACGGCATGCTCCTCATAAGCGGGTGGTTCATATGGTGCATACGTTGGCAGTTCCTGTATCGGTGCCACCGGTACTTCTACCGTTATGTTGGGAACCACACACTCTGTGTCTGCCATCGCTTGGTACTGCATCGGTGGCTAGAAAGTTGATTAAAAATATTGCAAGGCATTTGTTTTTAGACAGTTAGTGCCATAAAAAGCCATTTATACTTATGAAATATGTAAGAAGATAAAAAAATATTGAATTAGAGTGTAATTTGTTAATATTTATAACATGATTGAAAACAATGATTCAGTCGTGTTTACTTTGGATGACTTGTATTTTAGGTAACCATAACAGGAAAATGACCCATTTTCAGATATTGAAACATTACTCATGAAAACGTACCAATGTAATGTCACAAATTTTCGACTTCAAGGAAACTGAATAACTAGGGGACCCACTTTCACAATAAAATGCAACATGATTTTATTATGATTTTAGTTATGTCACGAGTGTAAAGATCAAATAAGACACGAGAAGCTATTATTAAATTACATAAATACCTGATTATTGTACTCGATAACATGAGCGGGGTATTCCGTAGGCACCATGTCCAAAGGTTCTCGGTACCCAGACCCAATCGATGTTGGAACATTTTGAGGCGCAGCATTCTCATAATCGTCAGCCAAGAGCTGCTCCTCCTCCTCATTACCAAGGTTGTAGTCCGCGAGACTCTGGTCTCCTAAATCATCGCCTAACAAGTCTTCACTGCAATGAAAATACATACATTATCGATCACGACAAAAATGGAACACATGTTGGAGAATTTACGACGCATAAAAACACTTCACAAATGTGTAACTTTGCAATTTTTTTACATTTATCGTGTAATAATAACATTTGTATCACAAATGTTCATGATGAAATTGTGGAAATTGCAAGATTTATATTGAAAAATAACAATTTATTTCACAAAAATACTAACTTGTCCGACATGTTGACAATAATAAAAAGTAAAGTTTAGCTTGTCTATGGTTAGAGCAAGCTAAAATCGTTCGTTCGGAAACTGACATCTTGACACAGTTACATAGCCTGCCTCGCTTTGGAATAGTGTACATGAATCTCGCCTTGCAGTTTGATTTCGTAAATACTCGTTAGTTGCCAAAAATAATCTTCTACTATTATATAGCGAGTTTTCAAATAGTGAGTTTACATAGGTCTACGTTCTTGGTGTTTCTTCACACTTTCCGGGATTTCAATATATTTTTATTGAAGCAATGAAAGGGGCAGGTTAGGCGTAGTTGTTTATATAACTTTAATAAATAATATAGAATTTAAAATAACAAAGGATCTTAACTTTTAAACAATAGTTTTGAATAAATTATTATACAATCACTTAATTAAAAGTCATGAGCAGAAAAAACGATTTAAACAAACTAACATGTTATTTCAATATTAACTGAAAAATTTCGATCTTGCAGTAGTCAAAATATAAATTGAAGAGCTCGTGGACAGTAACTGAAAACAAAAAAAAAACAAAATTATAACGATTCAAAAAGTCAACATCAATTATTATTCGAGTGACGTGAAAAGTATATACGCTTTTGTAAGTAGAATATAATAATTAGTTACCTCCCAAACCATCATTCCTATTAATCCATATCCAAAATAAGTCACATAAGTATTGAAGTATTCTGCTATCATAGTCGTGCATCCTTTTTCGAAGGCGTCTTCTTTGGAACAAAATAATTCAGTTTGCTCTTGAGGATCCCTACAGCATGATACGGGCACTAAATTATAGTCGTTTTCATAAGAATCTGGTCCTGTTGTACCGCAGCATTGTAACTGGAGAAATTATACATTTTATTAGGTTAATAACATATGTATGGATGAAGCGTGGTTTCATAGGTGGTTTTAATCCTCGCCAAAGTTGATGGCGGCTCGTAACTAATTTCTGAGCCCAGGGAAATGATATGCATTTGATGCTTAACCCTCTCTGCCCACTGATATCTATAAAAATCCCCAACTATGTTGGGGTCGGCCTCCAGTATCCGTATGCAGCTGAGTAGGTATCAGTGTTTACAAGGAGCAACTGTCTATCTCACCGCCTCAACTCAGTTACCCGGGAAACCCATTGTCCTTGCTAAGAGTGGTTGTCAGACTTACTGGGATAGCCCGTAACGACTGCAAAAATATTTATTACAATATTTTCTATCTCTTGGAGGATAAAACAAACTTGCCATTTTCACTTACCAATATTTCGATGACGTGGAATGTCATGTTGTGAGCGGGCTCCACGAAAGTATTGTTTACTTCTGCTTTCACTTCATTTGTGAAATCGGGTAACTTGATTACCAACAGTATTATAACAGCCATCTTTGTGGCTGCGAAAAATCCCATAAATACAGAATACTGAAAGCATTACAATAAATAAATAAACTTATAGAAACCGTTCGAAACAGCAGTAAGCATTATGAATAAAAGATATATAGTTACAGTTATAAGTGGACATGTTTGTTCAGCAATTGCTCCAAAGAATCCGGAGGAAGCAATAAGGAAAACGAAAATTCCTACAGCAATGGCTTCGTAAGGAACGTAATCCAAGTTTATTATTACGGATATTTCTTTTGGTATTTGGTCCATGTAGTAAAAAAATGCTATTCCAACACCAATCAGGCCTAGCCCAATAATCTGAAAAGTTAAACAATTGAAAATTATTATTCGTCCCTATAACATAGGTAACTGAATGTTAGTATGGATCTGTGTTATTATTGTTTTAAAAATCCCGCCATGTGGACTTACGCACTTAGGGTTCTGTACCCTTTATAAAATAAACTAAAATCACATGGCATAGTTCATGAGACACATCTTAGTGACAGATGGACGGCCAGATGGATCGAAAATCATGACTCGCTTTTTGGCACAGTCGAGTAAATCTAACAGTAAGTATTTTGCCATTACGAATCGGCTCGGAAGATCATTATATAGTGATTTTTACTGAGCATAAGACATACCGCAAATATTAAGTTAACGGCACACAAAATGATTTTCACTAGCATCCGACACATTTTGTAAATATTTCGCACACTTGCACTAAAGATTAGACTATTACATTTCTATGTGGATTGTTAACTAAGCAACTGTTAGTTACTTATTAAAATTGCATCAAGTGTAGTATCAATCAACAAGTCGAATAGAGATAAGGACTTACCTTTATAGATTTATAAGTACTTACCTACTTAGATAGGTTTTACAGATTTGTAAGGATTGCGAAATCTTTTATTATATTACCCTGGTACCCGATTCTCCTAAGTTAATGATGTCAAACTTGAATAGAAATTGAATCGCAATAGTATTCCAACGATATTCGATTGGTTTGCGATTGGTCTGTTATTTTTTGGTGGTATCGATTGGTCTTGTATTAGTAGCAGAATGCCCGTTAAGGTTAAAATTGCTATTGCGATTCAATTTCTATTCAATTTTGTCATTTTTAACTTAGGGGAACCGGGCCCCAGCTCAGCTTTTTTCTGAGGGAACTTATTCCCTCAATCGGTTATAAAGTATTTACATTCTATCCGAGTCCTTCTAGTTTCCAATGGTATCGGGGTTGAAGTAATATGAAATTAACTTAGTTCCATGACTTTCGCCTCAAGACGTTTTAGCATGAAAGTGTCACTAACAAAAAAAACTCACATGCTAATAGCATTTATAATATTAGTTGCTAGTAAATGAGTCCAGAGATTTCGCGATAAAATTAAGGAAGTGGGAAAACCTCAAGTGGTATGTGTCAATGTTAGTCAACCACTTGAGTGTAGGTATTTGGTATTCAATGGTGCTAAAGAAGACCTTATTATGATACTATCTAATAGATAAAGTGCAGTGGTTCTTGAAAAATATATTTTGAAAGTGATTATGAAAATGAGTTATAACAAAGTCGAAAATTACTTGATGTTTTAATCTACTGAGTTTGAAACAGTAGGTGTACAAGATTCAGTTCAAGTTAATTCAGTGTCTATTATTTGCTAAAATGAAGGATAGTGTTGTGTAATAAAGTTACTGAAAACATGTAATTCTAAACATTAACAGCCTTACTTATAAAAATCAACTAATCATCTTCTAAGCATTGTTTTAAATAATTACTACTTAAAGCTTTAAGTAGTGATTACGTTGCTTAAGTGTTTCTCAACGAATGAACGGATAATGACATAAAATCATACTAATTTCTCAACACTACCCCGGAATGTTTGTAGTTAAAAAAATATTTGTCCTCAAAACGTTGTGTAATGGCAACAATGGCACCCGTAAAATATAAAATTTTGGCACGAAGGCTTTATGGCCATGCCATTACAAATTATAAAAAATATATGTTAAAATTAAAAAGTTGAGCTGTCAAAAAACTCGTTTGTCGACCGACTGTCGTATTTGTTTGAATCGTAGTGTAGGTATTGCATTTGTATTTTATTTTGCAGTTTTTTTTCGGTTTAGAAATATCAAATATTATATTTAAATATAATTATTGCCATGGCTGGTGTAGAAGATATTTCTTTAAAAAAAAGAGTTCGTTCCTGCAACTGGGACGAAGAGGAAAAGGTATGTTTATAATATTAATATTGTATTATTCGCGCATGGTGTTTTATTTTGTTATAAGTTAAGATTTATAACTTTGTATTTGTTAAATTTCAGAGACTTCTAATAAACCTTGTTTTAGAAAGAATAGATGTAATTGAAAATAAGGATACATCTACTAATACAAATACGAAAAAGAGAGCATCATGGCAAGAAATTTTGTCTTGGTACATACTTAGTTTACTTTCAATAACGAAGTAAATGTGTTAAATGTGTCGTGCGTAGCAAAAAATAATGTTTTTTACAGTTTCAATAATCTAAATAAAAAAAAACGGGATCTCAAAGAGTTAACAACCCAGTGGAGAAACACTAAGGGCAAAGTAAAATCCAGAGAGAGTGAGTACAAACAGGCTAAATTAATGACAGGTGGAGGACCACCAAGCCCACCACCGGAAGAACTAGCAATAATACAGGAAATTCCAAATGAATTTATTGTTGATACGATTCAATTTGATAGCGACAGCGTGCATATCAAAAATGAGGTATTTGCTTTTTTCGTTATTATAAGAACTATGCACTTTTTCCACGATTCGGTTCTGATCTTTGTAGGAAACATTCAAAATAACTTTTCTAATTAATTTAATATTGCAGTCACTGACATCAGGAAACATAAATTTTACTCCAGTTTATGATCCTTGGACGCCAATGCCAGGCACAAGTAACCAACTTAAGGAAACTGAACAGGTAATTAAAATTAATTCCAAACTCGTTAATTTGAAACTGTAGCATTTTTAGTATTCATTTCCAATTTTTTTACTGTAGATATCTGAAGATGTAGGTCAGCCAGAAACAAGAAAAGGTATTTTGTATTCTGCATCCAACCGTGTGCATAACACATTCTCGAAGAAGAAATGCATACCAAAGAAAAATAAGGTATGTAACCTAGGTAAACTTGATATTAGGCTCACAGAATAAAAACATTCATTTACATTGTGATATTTTTTATTTTCATTGCAGATTAATGTGAACTATGAGCGAAAACTATTTCTTTTAGCTAAAAAATCTAGGGAGAGAGAATATGAACGAGCAGAAGAAATACATAAAAAGAAAATGAGTATTTTGGATTTAGAGTATGAATACTGGAAAAAGAAAATAAATAAAATTGAGTAGCTATGTCATTCGTTAGACGTTTTCAGCTACAAATGTGGTAATCACTGGATGCAAATGGCCAGAGAGAGAAACATCGGGATAGGTTTAGGAGAGGCCTACGCCGCAGAGGCGACTACTACCAGTACAGAGTGAACATTTTAACAATATTTATTTATTCATTCAAGTGTTCTAAATTATTATTTTTTTGTTAAATGTAAAAAGTTGTAATGTAATGTACTAAGTAAATAAAGGTTATTTTTATCTTATTTTATTTATTTTATTTTAGCTATGTAATACATCCTCAGAGTCTTTTTCCCAACTCTGTTGTGGTCGGCTTCCAGTCTAACCGGATTCAGCTGAGTACCAGGAATTCTTGAGGTACTTTGAATTCTTGATTCTCAAACCTCTGTCTGTCTGACAGAACTTCCACGAAAAATACGTGTATCGTGAGTATCACCCCTCTAGTGGCAAACTACATATATCGCAAACTTTTAATTCGACATCACAAACTAGCTGAAATTAAGAGCATGGTCATACTTATACCGTTAATTTTTTAAAATTGAATTACACTGTTAACATAACAATTTTTAACAAGTGCATATGCATTGCTTTAATACCCAAATGCAACAGTTTTTCTACACTTATTTACCTGAGTGTTTATAGAGTAGTGTCCTTTTCAATTGACATAGTATTGCCCAGCTTCTCCTACTTTTCGAATTTTTATATGGGTTCCATCTTCGGCTCCAATAACATGTGGGAATCCACATATGGATTTAATTTTTGGATTGACGCCATTAGAGCTCTTATATCCAAAGGCATTTGACTGTAGATAGAGCTTTTTGAGGCAAGTGCAATACCTATTTTTTTAGATAGATATGATAGAGTCTGCTGGCTCATGCCATGGATCTCAGCACAGTCTTCTTGAATCTGAAGTTGGAGATGTAAATAGTCTTGATTAATATCAATTCTTAGGTACAATATGACTTTCAAACTAAATAAAAATATGTTAAGTAGTATAAAAGCCTAGGAACCTACCTCATGTCTGCCCCAGTACCTAATAACAGACATCACCTGTAACTCCACAGGTATAGAGCCACCACGTCTGTCCACATGCAAGTCATTTCTCAAAATATCTATTATTTTTAGCATATTTTCTTTGCTAAATCTGTACCTTTGCCTAAATTCACTTTCACTTAAATCTTGTAAAGGATTCATTCTTTTCTTGTATTGTTTTGGCCGCCTAATCCGCCTAATCATTCTCATTCTTCCGCAGTTAAAGCTTCTTATTTCCTCTATATCATTACGAAAAGTGCGCAATACATCAAGATCTTCTAAAATATCCATTGTGAAGAAAACACCACGCGATTGCACGCGATTCGAAAAAACGCCAAACGAATTTATTCAAGGAACGGCAACGTTTGATGTTTCAAAATCAGCTGGTAAAGATCCGCCGCCGTTTTGTTTTAGCGGGTGAGGGAGAGCTGACGAGGCAAGGGTGTGGGGCTACGGACGGAGGCTAGGCTAATTTGAATTTGAGTAATTTGACAGCTGGACATTACTAAGCAAGTGATTATAAGTTAGGCAACAAGAGTTATGCAACGTTTATAAGTAAGTTCGTTTTCTTAAACACCCCTTAAGTATTACTTATTATTTAATTCACGTTTATAAGTAAGGCTGTAAATAATTAAAAAAAAACTAGCAGCAATTTGGTGATTATATTGTGGTGATTATGAACCGTAAAAAAGTTTTATATTTCCGAACTCGAGTTTTACCAAAAACAATTTTTTCGAAAAATAGTTCTGTCCTGTCAATGTCAGTGTCAGATCTGGCTGGACGCATCGTACTGTGTAATTTTTCGTGCATTTGTTTATAAACTGAAATTAGTATAGTAATTATGGCTGAATCAGACGGTGATATAGAGTATTTGGATGAAGATGCCGACATTGTTCAGCAATGTGTGCAAGTAGTTCCAGTTCAAGTGCCACATTTAGTACCCCGCGTTGTTGAGAAGCCTTCCCCGTTGCTCGTGGAACGGATGCCGGCTGAAAGAAAAAGGAAAAAGAGGAAAGATGAAGAAGATTCTGACTATGATCCCAATGATGACTTTTTGCCGCCGAGCCCACCAAGTTCCAAAGGCAAGAAGAAGAGGCAGAATGTTGTGAAAAAAGTTAAATCTTACCAGAGAGGAGAGGGTGTTCAAAATTTGAAAGTTGGATCATCATCAGGCAGAAAGGCTAAACATTTTCCCGCCAAAGAGCCGGTTATTGATCGAAAACTTTGTAATATTAGGATTCCTGATTATGATGATCCCTTGTGTTTGCCAGTAAAAGCGATTAAAAGTGAAGATTCTGACGTGAAAAGGTTGAATAACTGGAATAACGTGTGTTTGGAGCATTTCAAACATTGCGACAGCTTGCTGAAACCGGAGAGGGGAGACACTTATAGTTCTGTGAGAACTGTTGTGTTCAGGAATGTTGCTAATAAACAAACAGGTTTGTTTCATGTTATCTGATACTCATTGAATAATTTTACTGTATTTACACAACCAAAATGTATGTAAATCAAAGTAGTTTTCCATTGAAGCAAGGGGTATGATTAGAAGGAGCTAATTTAATTTGCTTTCTCTCAATAAATGGACTTTGACTTTCATTGTAATGCAAGTAGTTTTTTTTATATATAAACTATTCATTTTTTATCCATGAAAATTGTATTATTATGCTTAGCCATCGAATTTTATCCAAATCTAGTTAGCTATTGCAGTATATGCCACTATATGTATAGTTAACTATCACTATAAAAATAGCCAATGCCATAGATTTTAATGCTATTCGAATACAAACCCTTCCAGGAAAACCAGAAACAACAATTTGGAGTAAAACATGCGTTGAAAATGACGAAGGTGACAAAAAGTCAGAGATCTTCCAATGCGTACTCCCTCGGTACAAAGAGAAAAAGGTGCTGACTACCTTCAATCTTGCTGCAAGGAGGCCGAAACCGTTCCATCTGTCTGATGAAGTCATTCTGAGTAAGGAGGATAGTAAAGACGGAGAGGTGCTTGTTGTATATAAGCCTAAGGAAGCGTCTTCTGCGGTTTATAAGATGGTGACTGCGTCTGATAGGTATGACACTTTATTTTTAAAATCAATGTAGGGCTAAAATGCTTTTGATTTTATTTACTTTGGGCATGGTAATATATAACTATATTACCTTGACAGAAAATCATCAGAAGGTAAAGAAGAGGACTCGGAAGATAAAGAAGACGATGATGACTTCAAGATGTATATGAAAGAGTTGGCCTTCTGCAAGATGTGTGCACCATGCTTCCAGACCTCTTGGCGAGGGGTCAAGAAAAATACTAGGAGTGAGTTAGAAAGCTATATTTGTTTATTGATTGGCTATTTTCCACAGTTTCACCCGCATTCGGTACTACTTCTTCCTGTACCTGATTTGGTATGAGCATAGGTGATACCCTAGATTAACACATAGGTTACTTTTTATCAACACACCATACGGGAGAAGCCGCAAGCGACAGCAAGTAAATATATATGTTGAAGTAAATAAAATACTGTATGTTAACAGTTAACGGTTCTTCAAACCATGCATACAGAATTGTGTTGTTAGGGAGTTTGTTGCACCACTTCTTCTTCTCAGCAAAAACACATGGGAAGTGGTGAAGAGGGGGCGTTTTGGGGGCTGTCTTTTGTAAATTTGACCTTCAAAAAGTGCTGATTTTCAGCCTACTTTGAATAAATGACTTTTTATGTTTTATCTTATATTTGTCGTAGACGCATACAGTCGTGCTCGTTAGCGTAAATATTTTTTACATAAATTGACAATTTTTAATCGTGGCCTACTTTAGTGACTAAGCGTACTTATAAATGTACATACCTCCTACATATTCTAGTACATCTAATGTTTGAGTGTTTAAATTGAGTGAACTTCAAAGAATGGACAAGAAGTGACTTTATACAAAATCATAATGGATAGCAGCCCCTTCAACCGAAGCGGGCTAACGCGCCGCTCTCCACCACCGACACCAACACCAGCCCAATCCCCCGGCCGAGAGCCAATAGAGAAAGTGGAGATCATCTCAACGCCTGAATTGCACAACTGGATGGGGTACATCGAACAAAGCCTAAACGAGGTCTGCATTATTACTTCCGAAGGCAAGCTTAACTCAGAACAAAAATTAAGAGTGAGTAACCTCTGCCGAAAAGTGGGAAATAATGTAGCTCATCTAGTCCTTCAGTACCAGTCCCTAAAACAAAAGGCCGTACAAACGCATCACTCTCTCCAAGCCCTGAACGAAAAACAAGCCCTGACAGATACACTAGCTGCAGAAATCAAGAATGCAATAAAAGAGTCCTGTACAAAACCAATTTCTGAAAGCACTTCCTTTGCGGATATGGTGAAGAAAGGGTCCAACAGCTTCGTTCGTCCAATTAAACATAGCGCATTGGCGATTTATCCGAGCGATAACTCAAAGACGAGCGATGAAACCAGAAACCTGGTCCAGAAAATCGTGTGCCCTGAAGAAATGAAGCTGAAAGTCCGAGGAGTCCGTAAAGTCCGAAATGGCGGCGTGATTATCAGCACTGAGACCAAGGATGACCTCGAAAAACTAAAGCACACTGTCCAGCATGCAAACTCAGGCCTCACCGTCAACGAACCACAAAAGCGGAAGCCCCGCATAATAATAATAGGAGTTCCCTCATCAATGGCAGAAAGTGAAGTATACAACTGCATCTTTGAACAAAACGTAGTCGATAAAGTCCCATCCATGTCCAGAGAAACATTTTTGTCCTCAATAAAGCTAAGCCACAAATCTGGCAGAAGAGATACAGATAATCATAACTTGATCTTAGAAGTATCAGCGGTCATACGAAAAGCCCTCATCACCCAAGATCGAGTCTTTATAAACTGGACATCCTGCCAGGTAAGAGACTTCACATTAATAACTAGATGTTACATCTGTCAGCAGTACGGTCACGCGGCTAAGACATGCAAAAATACTGCCCCGGTTTGCGGACACTGTGGTGAAGAGGGACATTCAATCAAGGAGTGCACTAAGAAAAATGATTCTCCAAGATGCGCTACGTGCCTACGCTTCAAAAAACCAGGTAATCATAAAACTGGAGATATCGATTGCCCGGCTAGAAAAGCTGCCGAATTTAGATACATCAACTCAATCGACTATGAAGGCGCCTGAGAGCGTCACATAATATTTAACCACTTTAGAACTTAACTAGTTTAAGTATTATTATAATATGGATAGTTTAATTATGGAAATAGATAATAGTTTTTCAACTATGACCAAAGCATGCAATGTTGAGGACTGCAAACAATATCTCTCTGACTTTCAAAGCTCATTAACAGTACTAACCCAAAATATTCGTAGTATATATAAGAATATAGACAGTTTCAATACCTTCCTGCATACCCTTAACCTGACTTGTGATATAATAGTGCTAACCGAATGCTGGTTATCAAACAGAAATGGAAATCTCCCTTTTATTCCCGGATATCACTCTTTCTATAGTAAAAAAAGTTATAACCAAAACGACGGCGTCGTAGTTTACGCCAAGGAATCGCTACAGATCACTGTCGAAGAACCAGACCTTGAAGACTGTAACTGCTTAGTTATAAAAATAGGAAGTACTACAGCAATTTTAGCTATATATAGATCCCCTTCCTTTAAAAACCTGGATCCCTTCCTTTATTCTTTAAACCAGACTTGTGAAGCATTAATTCCATTCAAAAACATTATACTAACCGGTGATCTAAATATCAACATAGGCTCTAACAACTGTGATGTCGGAACACAAAACTACCTTAACCTTTGCTCATACCTAGGGTTCCTACCTGCTCATACTCTGCCCACACATCAGAGTGGCTCTTGCTTAGATCATATGATGATTAAATCTAGTTTACATTACATAACACTTGTTACTAATTCAACGATTACCGATCATCATGCTGTCCTACTAACACTAGATTTAATGCCCCCTAAGCTAAATCGAACACAGACAAAAACTAAATTAAACATAAACAATCTTGAAAATGATTTACGCAGCATTGATTTTAGTCCAATTTATAATGCTGATGACGCAAATTCATCTTTATCGTACTTAATAAAAAATGTCCAGCAAGCTATATTACACAATACGACTATTATGACAAACAATAAAAAACTGTAGAATATCAAACCTTGGATCACACCTGGACTCATCCGTTGTATTAGACACAGGGACAAACTTCATCAAAGAACAAAGCGATCACCTGATAATTTAATACTCCAAATAACATATAAGAGGTATCGAAATTTTTGCAACAACCTCTTAAAACGACTAAAAACTAACTACGATAAAAATGAATTGCAGAAAGCAGGTAACAATACCAAATCATTATGGCAACACATAAAAAACGTCACTTATTTATCAAAACAGCGTGAATCAATCTCAAGTTTACTGTTTCATGATACTTCACCGCTTTTGTCAGCTAACAATGTAAATAACTATTTTATAAACGTGGGGAAAATCCTTGCTGAGCAGATCCCACATTCAACGGTCATACAAGCATCGCGCATTCAACACTTAACCACGAGTGATAAATCTTTTGGTATGCTTGACCCTGATACACACGAAATCACGCGAATTATTTCAGGACTGAAAGATGATACTGCAGTTGGCTGGGATAATATAAGCAATAAAATATTAAAAAGGTTCAAGCATATTCTGGTGCCCCCCTTAACGTATATATTTCGTCTATGCCTCTCAGATGGTGTATTTCCTGAATTTCTAAAAAAAGCAGTAGTAATCCCTATTTTCAAATCAGGAAACAAAGATCAAATAAGTAATTATAGACCAATATCAATACTTCCTTCGATATCCAAAGTACTAGAAAAAATTATTAACACTAGACTAGTCAACTACTTGGAAAAACACGGTTTACTATCACCTATGCAATTCGGCTTTAGATCTAAATTATCCACAGCAAATGCGGTACATACCCTGACCGACTACGTCACTGAAGAACTTGGCAAGGGGAACCAAAGCTTAGCAATCTTCATTGACCTAGCAAAAGCTTTTGATACTGTATCAATTCCCCTGCTTTTATACAAACTAGAGGCGGTAGGAATTCGAGGCACACAGCTAAAACTAATAGCAGATTACTTAAATAATCGTTGTCAATGCGTTCGAATCGATACGACCATAAGTGATAACCTAAAAAACCATGCTTTCGGTGTTCCGCAAGGCAGCATTTTGGCCCCTACCCTATTCCTTATTTACATAAATGACCTATGTAATCTGGATATAGAAAACGGAAAAATAATATCTTATGCCGACGACACAGCGCTATTATTTACTGCGAAAACTACTGAGGAACTCTACAAAAGCGCACAAAAAGGTTTTAATATTGTCACTAACTGGCTTAAAAACAATCTACTAACCCTAAATGTTGATAAAACTAAATTTATGCACTTTTCTATGCGCAGAAGTCAAAATAAAAATACTAACACGCATCTATATGCACATCAATGTAGTGATCCGTTAATCAACTCATGTCATTGTCCTATAGTCCTTAAAACAAATAATATTAAATATCTGGGTGTTATAATTGACGATACTCTTTCCTTCAAACAACACATCGAGAGCTTGGTGTCTAGAGTACGGAAATTAATGTTTGTTTTTAAAAAACTACGCACAATCGCAGACAATAAGCTAGTTACGCAAATTTATCTGGCCCTTTGTCAATCCATCCTTACGTATTGTATTACTTCTTGGGGAGGAGCACCAAAAACTACAATGCTTCCTCTCGAACGAGCCCAGAGAGCACTTTTAAAAGTAGCTTACTTTCGTCCTTTCCTCTTTCCCACAGCTCAGCTATATAAATCTTGCAATGTTTTAACTGTCAGGCAATTATTTATCATGCACGCAATACTAACACAACACTCTCAGCTTTCCTACAATCCTAACATTATAAACAAAAGACGTAAGGATATAGTTTGCAGTTCAAACTCCACCTCAAAATATGTGTATACGAATAGATTCTTTAGATTTTTAGGCTCATTTCTGTACAATAAACTAAATAGTGAACTAAGCATTTATAGCCTTAACTACTTTAAATGCAGAAAAAGTGTTCGTAATTATCTGCAAAGCCTGTCTTATGATAACACGGAAGACCTACTTAAAGTGTGTAAATGAAACTGCAAACGCAAACAATAATAAATAAGTATTAGGTATAAGCAAAGTATGTATTTTAATCGATGTTTAGCTATTTAATTTTTTGTATATTAGATTGTCAATTTATGTTGTCATATTAGCAAATAAGGTCTCTTTTCGCTTGAGACACAGGTTTAACCTAGTTCAAGCAATTATAATGTTAGCACATATGTCTAGATTTTAAGAAATAATGTTGTTTAATGTGAACTTCGATAAATGAATAAATGATTTGATTTGATTTGATTTGATTTGATCTTTGTTTTCAGAAAGCATTGCTTGTCCCATCTGTTCTCGTTCGTTCGTGACGGTGTACAATCTCCTGTCTCACTTCAAGACTCACTCCACAGAAGATATGCAGAAGTATAAGACTGTCATATCTTCTATTTTGGCAGAGGTCAGTATTTTTCTATTTATGTTGTTTTTTCAACATCACACCTATTTAAAAAAAACTGAGACCCAAGCATTCAAGATTATTGATTGATGTATCCAATGAAACCCTATTTGTCATTATTTGTTCAGCCCTTTCGAAGGTATAAGGATAATAAAGAAGATTACATACTGGATGCTCGAAAACGTCTAACTGCCTAACTCTTTATAAGAAACTATTAGATCTAATTGAAAAAAAAAAACATTGACTTGACTTTGAAAAACATAACTTTCCTTAGCAGTCAGGTAAAAATTGGATGTAGCTCTTTTACTTTATTTTTTGTGTTATAATTACAGATCGTTGACTATCATTACAAGTGCCGCGTGTGTCGCGAACAGTTTCCAAGTATCAAGAATTTGAGGCAGCATGTAACTACGCATCAAGGTAAGTTAAACTTCATGTAATTTATAATTTATACTTCTAGCTGTTTTCCCGTGGTTACACTTGCGTCCCTAGGTAACTACTTTCCCTGCGCGGTTAAAATATAGCCTACTAGTGGCCCAACCTCGATGCGCTTCGGTAACCTCTAAAATTATTAGTGTTTCTCTACTATTTTATGCATGTATTATACACATAAACCTTTCTCTTGAAACACTATCTGATAAAAAATAAAAAAAAACGCATGAAAATTGGTTGCGTAGTTTTGAAGATTTAAACGCACAAATGGAGATAGAGATATAGGGACAGAAAAAGCGACTGGATATTGTTTCACTATAGATTTTTCAACTTGGTTCATTTGGTGGTAAATTCATAGATTTGTATGACTAGTAAAATTATATTTCTTTTTCAGGTACTGAGTTCTTCACTTGTGAAGTCGGCAACCACTTGGCGAGATAGGATAAAGTAAGATTATGTTAATTTTGAGAAAATAAATATATTTGATACAACTAATAGTCGTTTTATTTTTAACACGCGTTGTTACCTGTATGTATATGTAACTACATACCTATGTCATTTAAACATCTTCCAAGTTAGTTAGTATGTTCTGAAGACAATACAATAAAGCCACGTATTCACTGGGAAACAATGTTTCAGATACACAGTTTCTGAAACATCACGTAGATGTTTACAGCAACAATGTTTCGGAAACTGCCGTCCACCCCGTCAGATGTTTACAATATGTTTATTAGGCGTTTATAAACAAATGAAACACGCGTCCACACTTGTATGCACATGTTGCGCAACTGATTTGTTTCTGTGCTCCCCGCCACGGGTGGGGAGCACAGAAACATTCGATAAACACGTAGTGTTTACAGAAACAAAATTGTATGTTTCTGAAACAAAATTATTTGTTTCTGAAACAAAATTATTTGTTTCAGAAACACGTAGATTTTGTTTCTGAAACCGTGTTTATAAACAATTGTTTCTCAGTGAATACGTGGCTTAACATGGTACGTATGAACTAAAACTTAACGGAACTTCGTATTATAGCCGTTTTTGGATTTGTTAGAAAGGTCTTTTAATGAATTTAAAAAAACGAATTTCAAATTAAATTTAAAGTTTTGCTTTTATTAAAGGGTGTTTTGATTCTTACATTATTTTTTACGTTAGTACAACTTGAGAGCTGTTTGTGAGGCCTTTGATTTCAAGAATCTATCTCTTGTAGTTTTATAATAACGCCATCTAGAACGATGTTAGCTAAATCAACTTCAAAGATGTTGCTAAAGTATTCCGCTAGATGGCGCCAACAGTTATTATTTAGAAGAGAGTTCCAATTTGTTCTTTGTTCTCAATCAAATAAATTATCAACGTAAGCGTAAACTATTTATACATAGTTGTATACCTAACCTTTAACTATAAGTGTGCAATTTAGCTCGGTAATATGTTAATGTTTCTAGCTATCGAATTCAAGTTACAATAACCACTTAGGTACCTTATATTGGGGTGTTTGTTTTTATTAAATTCACTAGCTTTCCGTCCGCGGTTTCACCCGCGTCTCGAGACATCTGCTTCCCGTAGCCGGATGGTGACAAAACTATCCTATGTCCTTTACCCGGGTCTAAACTTAAATGGCTCAGCAATCCATCCATCCTCCGAGTCTTTTTCCCAACTATGTTGGGGTCGGCTTCCAATCTAACCGGATGTGGCTGAGTACCAGTGCTTTTTTGCTTGAATGGCTCAGCCATTCTTGAGTTATAAAATGTGTAACTAATTCGACTTTTTTTTATACCTATGTATAGATTTAAAATAGATACGGTCTACCTACTCTTTTATAGAAATAGAGGAACTTGTGGCTAAGTAACAACCACACTGTTATCTGTTTGTGGTTGATCGATCCCAAGGATAAGGCGCGGTCGGTTCCTGGATGGGTTATCCCATCTTGTCAGTGTTCGTCCGTGAAGCAAGGCACATTAAATTGGTGATTTCAAAATATTGGGCAGACGTTAACGTAGTCAGAAGTCAACCATCTTTATCAAAGAGTGTTGGGATGCCTGGGCAACATGATTGACGTGTGAGTCCATGTGCAAACTGGTACTCGGCTGTTTCTGGTTATACTGGAAGCCAACTCCAACACTATTGGGTAAAAGCTAGACAGATGAATGAATACCTACTTACAAATTATTGTCCAGTATAACTGTATAAATAACTTCAAGTCCGTATATATAATAAAAAAAAACAAAAATCGTACTTTCCGCACATCATAACAGATTGCCATCCCATTTTGGCAGTCCAACAAAAAAAAATACCATTATCTGAATCGGTTGCTCCCCAATTTATGACTCGCTAATCCCTAAGGGTATTGACTGGTGCACTTTTTCATCAAACCATGGTTCGTGACGTCACAGTCCACTGTCAAATTTTCTAACAAAATTCTAACCCTCGTCGCAAGGTCGTTGACTCGTGTTTACGTCGTAAGGGATGAGAGGTCAATGAACTTTCCCTTGCTTACGTCACTCCAATTTTTTTGGGTTGTTAGGGTGCCAATTTTGGGGTCGAAATTGTGTTAGAAATTTTGTTAGATCAGATTTTGGTGTCGTGGATTTTTTGTATATTGTTTTCTGATAGAAGGTAAGCTTTGCTATGGACTAAAGTGCAATTTCAATGCCAAATACTGTTTATGGTAGTAGGCAATCTAGATATTCTTTCAATAGCTCCCTACTAAGTCTGTGTCCAACTTTTTCAGACACGCGACAGTGTTTTGTCAGCAGAGAGCTGTGATCCGGTCATTAGTAAATCTATTTAACTAACCTATCCGACATAGGTACAAAACATCTAACATTATCTCAAAATATGAAACCTACCTCACGAACCTTTACGAACCTTTAAAAATGTATGTGTAGGTGCAAGTAGGCACCCATTCTATATGGATTTATTTTCATATCACACACATACTCCCAAAGATGACAAAACATCACAAAAACCCCAATCATTTTAAAACCGAGAGATGCCCCTTCAAATCGATTCAAATTCCCGTATCGATATCCACACGATATTCGAATAAAGCGAGAACCACCCCCTATCTAACACAATACATTGAAAAGAGGGAATTCGCTTCGGAGGGTTCGTCCGTACTGACAGTTTCGGATCACCATTATTGGAACTTATATATGATGTGTGTGTCATTTGAGGGGAACAATCGAGTTGGGAAGGAAAGAATGGAGAAAGTGTAAGCAATTTTGAAGACTCCCGAAAGAGATATAAAAATAATGATGCTGTGGAGTGAATTGTATCGAAGCCTAAAAACGTTGAACCAGGAAGTTTTTCTTTGCTCAATAATTAATGTCCTCAGCATTTTGAATTCCTTGCCATTCCCATGCCTAGCTGATAAAATATAACAAAATGAGCGTTCAAAATAAAGCCTACTTGAACTTATATCTAACAGTTTATTTCGGCAAATCAGTAGTTATTTTACCGTAGTATATTCATAATCATCATCTCCCGAGCCTTTTCCCAACTATGTTGGGGTCGGCTTCCAGTCTAGTCCAATCCAATGCGTGCCGTGGTATATTATGGAGATATAAAAACACAGCCCTCTAAGTTTCTTACTCTTATAACTCTGTTATTGGGGAAATTTTAGAGGAATATAAAACACACTCGTTCAAGTTATAATTTATTTTTTAAGCTTATATTCTTCATGTTCTTACACCCCTTATTTTGGACATTAGCTGTTTTGTACGTAGTAGTACAATTCCGCTGGATGGTAACCTGGAACGAAATGATAACACCAAATATAGAAAGTAGAAACGTTAGATAAATACATAATATCCTATATTGTCATCATCTTGTGGAGTTAATGAGTTTGTAATTAGACATTTGGCATTTAGAAATCCTCTAATAAAGATCTTACCTATAACAGGAATATTGTATCGCAGCATTTTTGCATTATATGCCTATCAAATTACTCAATACTCAATTCTATATTAGTCATTTCTTTAGTAGCATTTCATATTTTATACAGATGGTTATTTGGTACTACAGTGTTAGGGTAATAGATGCAGACCATTCTTTTGCTGAAATTGGGTACTTAGCGATAGTCATAAAATTTACCGTATAATGTATAGATAGGAGCTGCTCAACTAGGTTCATAGCCACCCTGTTTTTAATCGAAAACAAAATACAAATACCTACACTACCAAATACACGCCGAAATTATTTAGCCTACAGCAACATCCACCCAAACTATAATCTCCATACGCTCTCAAATTTCAATTAGTGCTACCTCTAATTGAAATCAGCGTCCGGCAGGTACAGTGGGATTAACGTCATACAAATACGCCCTTTTACCCCCAAAAGGGGGTGTCTGTCTGTCTGTGGCCATGGCAACACCCTAGCGGCTATTATTAATTTTGACGAGACTACTTTGATTGATCGAAGCATCAAATGCAAGAGCTATGTTTATTTGTGAAGGGGACATTTGTACGGGAAATATGGCAATATTTTGTTAGGTCCCTTTGATGTGAAGGTTTAGAGTAAACGGATTGTAATTGCTTTGGGTTTTATTGAACTGCCCAATGCATGGATAAGGTATCGTTTTGAAATCAAATTGACTAAGGATATCCTGTATAGGTACGACTTACGAGAAAGAATTCTGGTACATTTTTATATCACACAGCTTCTATTCTTCAAGGGTAGTATTATTTTAGGAAATAAATCTTTGTTGTTTTCGAATGATTTATCTACTGCAGATATCTATGTAAATGATTTATCCAATTAAATAGCTGTACTTTTAGTATGTTTAAAAAGAGGATATTTTTTTCAAGTGTGGTGCTTGTGATAAACGATACTTATTTAACTAGACTGAAAACAACTCTCCTATATTCAAGAAAGCCAATTTACTCATCGCAACAAAGCAGTTTTGCCCTTCAAGTCTTATTCAATACACAACAAATAAACTTATACTTACAACATTACATGACAACTCCATAAAATAATTTGAATACGCATTCTCCGTTATTTCACGGTCCACCTTATGCTTTGCCAGAGGTGGCAGATTATTAGGGGGAAACATTATTAAATTCCAGTCGCCAAAGGGATTTTTGTTAGCGACCGCGCACCCCTCGCCCAATGAGGGGGTGGGTCCGAATGGTGCATGTTTTGACTTTGAGCTACAAACGTTTTACTGCGAATATTTGGTGTTTTGATGTTCTAGGATTTGGATTTATGATGAAAAAATTTGCTTTTAAGGTCTGAAGACTTGAAGGTATAGAAATCTGATTGTCAGTTTAAGACATATTATAATGTAAAAGCATTTGCGAAGACAAGTGCACTCTGTATTCCCTCACAGGATCTCACAGGACAGAGATCAGGTGCAGCACCGACATTTGCGGACTCTCCGAAGCAGGAATGTAGCAATGACAAACTTACAAATGGGCTGCTTTATGCATTTTAAAACTCTCAAAACCGGCTCGACTTGGGAATCGAATCCAGATCCCACAGTGAGACACAACAAGTATAAATCCTAGATCAGTGATCGTGCTAGTCACATTCCCAAGTCTCACAGTCGACTCTAATCTGATTAATCATATCCCACATAAAGCCAGGCCTACAATACATTCAGCTTACTACCCCTTCGGGTAACAAATCAGCTGCACCCAGTTGATAAGTGATTTAAATACAAGTCGTGACGTCACGGCTGGGTAGCTGCACGCGTTGACTCGCGTGAGGCAAATCACCAGATGTCGTGGTAAGTGACCGCGACTGGGTGACGGATGTCGGGGCTTTTGATTAGCTTATTTGGAGGATATTTGTTTTATTTTGATTATGTATGAAATAAAGCTTGTTATTATAATGCGTTGCAACTGCCTGTTCGATTGTAAGTTGGACCCAAAACCTTGGCTATAAAATGAAGATGGGCCGAAATTGCTTTGTGGGTTTTAGAAACTTTCACAATGCAGCCTGTCAGTCTGGAAGTGGTACGTGTTACATCACCGTGCCTGGGAGGACCCGTCAAGACGGTGTCTCCAAGAAAACTCTCCAAAGAAAACTTTGACATTAGGGCTTGTTAGGGCTTGTAAGGCTTACAATACATCTCACTTTATAAGAAGAGAGAGATTTCTTCCTTATTAATTACTTAAACTTCTTTACACAGAAATCAAAGAATCACCTAAAACTACCAAAATCTCCATTAAAATTTTCGCCACATCCAAACCCAACCACATAATTTAGCAGCTCCACAATATTTTCACCCATCAAAGGGTTTTAATAACTCTTTGCGTTTGCACCCCGAGGGCCTGTAGCGAACCGGAGATTGAATCAATATTGGCTGCCGTGGCCTTTGATTGGGCTGGCCAGTCAATTAGCGAGGTAGCCACATAAACGTACCTTTGAGGGTTTGAGCTCCAATGTGGGGATTATTTGCGAGACTGTATATAAGGTAGTTTTTGTGTATATGGTCTGTGAAGGGTGGTTTTGAAATGTTTTTGGTGTTTAAAATGTTGTTTATTAAATTTTGTTGCAGTGTGTCCTTTGTGTTTCCTGTACCTCGTCTGTGAGTTTCCAACAACTTAACTACCGAGGCAACTAAGTATGTAATTCTAACACAAGGATAAAAATGAGCCTTTCTCAGATTCTAGACTATCTGTGTACCAAAGTTCATTTAAATCAAGTCTGTAAGCAGTTTCGGTGTAAAAGAGCAATAGATTTACTTTCGCTTACCTAATTACCTAGTGATTGTGAACTCATGCCTTTTCATTGGAGTACCATTTAAGTCAGAACGCTTACTTAGGAATATTGTGCAAAGATATTGCCATATATCTATGAAATAAATAGTCGCCAATACTCAAGAAATCTACAGAAACTGAACCACCTATAACTATACTTCCATATACAAAACCTAAAAGAATGGGTTATATAATAATCTAGGTACAACCACAAAGGGATGAAGCAAAACAATTAGTAGGTACTTTACAAGATAGTATGCGAAGCACGCCGCCGTAGGGCGAATTAATGCTATCGGCTTATACGCGATCTCCATTAGTTCAAAAGCAATATTAAATGCCTGTACTTAGATGTTAGTGTATGGAGCTAGATTAATTGAAAATATTGAAATCCTAAGAGCACTATAGTTGCGTTGCTAGTTGGGGATTATATGGAGGATGATTAATTTTATTGAAAATTGAAGAGTAGCCATAGATGTAATCGCACGAGATAAGATATGAGGCGTGAAGTTATCATTATATCTGAAGAGTAGCTATAGTTGGGAATGTAATCGCATGTTAGAAGCCTGCCTAATTCTAATTTACCTAAAATGTATTTTTTAAATATTTTATCTAAGTGAGGTAAGTGAGAGAGGCGTGATACTATCATTCGTTCAATTTAAATGCTTTTCGAAATTTCATTCGATTGGTACAGTTGGCGTTAAAAATTTTATACATACATACTCGCACCAGTCGCACCTACGTAAGTTTCAAATAAATTTTATAACACATTTAACCTTTAACTAGTTCAATTTTGAGTGACCTTTAGCTTTTATACAAGACCTACATAGATACCTAAACAGCTTTGCCCCGCAGATTTCCCTGCCCACACGTTCCACTGTGTATTCCGCCTACACGTTGAATCTTCCGCTAGATAATTTTTTTGCTTTGTATGACAAAGACAAAAGGATCAAATGTTTGTAAGGTAGGTATTTGAAGAATTGTCGAATAAAGACAATTCGAATAATAAATATTCTGCCTCAGGTCTTAATTTATCTCCGTCATAAGTATCATGTTCCTTCCTTTATTCCGATTTTATTGGATGATGGCGCTGTAAGATATCTCCCTAGATGTAAGTAGTGCATATTTATTAATAATGTATTTTTCATTGAAGTAAAGTACATAGGTTCCATGTATTCGGTGTGAAAGAGTCCAAACTATAGAACAGATTTTGATGGAACTTGCTGGATGTGAGAACTTGCTGGCTAAACCAAATATTTCGCAGGGACCTTAAAGGAGCATAATCTGTATAATCATGATTCAGACCAACTTTTATGTTACTAAGGCAATAGTTCTCAAATTCTAGCTAAACTATAAGCGAAGAAAAGATCTGACTGCCTATTTTGTCTGGCTTTATAACCCTAAAAGAGTCGATTTAAAGTTCAAAATCGCTACAGCAGTTTTCGCGCACCCATTACATACATAAGTACAGACATCGTTCAAGAAACACTAGAGAAATATTTCCACCTTGTAATCTAAGGTAAGATGAGCACAGATCAGCCTTTCAATTTGTTTTTCAGGCATTAATTTCGACCAAAGGCACCAGAAAACCAACACTCGCTTATAAACAGTCAGATTATCGAGAAAACTAATCATGAACCTGGCTAAAATAATAAAATAACTATTTTGAAAAAGAAGCAAATCTAGTAATAATAGACAAGAGTATGTGTACCTCCCTAACATATCAAGTTCAGGTAAAAGCGCAGCAGACAAAGTTACTTTCGCATTTCGCATGTAAGGATTATGTGAAATTGTTTTTACCAACTGCGGGAAGATGCTTGTTTAATCTACTTAGAATGAGTCTACCTCGTAATTTTGTCCATATATGGAGTCTCTAATTGTGTACCTACACTAATATGTAAATGTTCATGGAAACAGGATAGATATTCAATTGTTATCCAAGCTTTTATGTGACTGAAATAAACAGAAGGAAGTACAGTGTTATAGAAAAGTGTTACGTTTTATATTTTTGAAAGAAGATTATTGGAAAGAAAATTAGGATTCATGCTTTCAGGATGAATAAAAAACTCAATTCGGGTTTTTTATATATTTAGAACAAGAAATGTATAGTTACAACCATTGAGGATATTAAATATCATATTGTAAAAACTATTGTATAAAGTGAGAAGAATGTGACATTTTTTCCATATTTTTTTATTATAATTAATTCCAATAAATTAATTAATTATAGACACATAAATTACGTGAAAATATTAATTAATAATTACGTAAAAACAGCCAAGTATCTACTGATGTAAATATATTGGTTATTAATGCTTACTTTTAGGAATGAGTATTCTTTTTTTATTCAAAATCTTTCTAATCCGTTATCGAAAGAAAGATGGCGCGTAGAATTTTCCAAAGGCTCGCTTCTTCTGAGGAATAAGTTAGCCGTTTTGAAGAACTCTACACAATATCCTTAGAACGATCTTATAAATTATCGGAAACAACATTTATGACTAAAGACGACACTAAAACTGTAATGGACATTAAAAATATATTAGCTGTCAAATATTATTGCAATCGGTTTGACAATTTGATACATTTTTTATTCTTTTTGGACTGTCGGAGACGCGGTGCTGCGTTTAGACGCGGCGCCTCGTCTGAGACGAGTCACTGTCCTGGCTCCGAGCGGGCAAGTCCACGAGGAACAAGGGACAGTCGCAGTTTTAGTGATCCGACCTTAATCGAATCTACTATTTCTTGTGCAACGTAAAATTTTTCTCACAAAAGCTATAATGTAGAGGTAATTTATTTAAACCGACACAATAATTATTATAGAAATACCTAACTTTTAGGTACAATATCAACTAAATCGGTTAATACCACCAACACATACAGACATCTACCTCTTAATTTTATAATAATTCATAAAAAGACGAAAATGAAATTTTCAACATTGATTTTTAAATGTTAATACCGGAAGATCTTAAGTGTTTTTTTAAACTTTTTTTTGCATTTTATTACTTTTATAAAATACGTATTTGTATCAAAGTGACGTCAGCGAGTACGAACAAGGAAAATGGCTGACCGAATTATTCATAATCTCATTTTTTTAATTATAAATATCATTGCTTTCATTGTCTAGTACACCTTAACTTTGAAGTTGGTAAAATACTTATTCAATACTTTATTTTTTGAGATTCTTATCTTACGATGCATTTTTTTCTAAATTATTTCCTAGCCTTATCGAGTCTGTGGGAAGTCGGATTGATTTTACACATTATAAAATTCACACGAAGAGACCTTGAAAAGTGAAACTTTTCTGATCTATGGTATATGGGTAATGACTATCAGTATGCACTAGGAGTATCACAATCTACTTGCATGACGCTGAGTTCGTTCCCATCGCGTCAAACTATTGCAGAACTAGTGACTCGCCCGAACACTATCGATAATGACCACGACATAATACGAAATGGGAACTATAGGAATTTATCAGAACAACAGCAACTACAGATGAATACGAAATGGGAACAAACTGTGATCATGCAGCTTAAGAGGAATCAACACCGAAAACGAATACTAATAAATAGACAGTGAAATTGATATTACATGATATTACTTTTTATTTTAAATTCGAAACTATTGGTTATTAATATTTTTTATTCATAATTCGCTTACCCGAAGCAGGACCGATCCTTTGATGTTTATTTACATATTTATTGCAATCTGTTTTTTTACCCGACGGCGTATTGTCAAGCTAATTTCATTCTAATATGTTTGTAAATAAAGCTTTTTATCCTACATCAGGTCGATTTTATTTTAACTCTCGCTCCGGTTTTCACTGTCTATAACGATTATTCAGGGATAAAAACACATAGGGCTATTTTAATCAGAATCGTTAATTAGTTAGTCAGAAAGGAATTTTATTCGAAACAAATCGTACAACACTATGTGTTCGGAACATTTGTGACGATGATCATATGTTAGGGAAGCAGAGGGCCGCTAGAAGTAGCTGTATTTATAAAATTATCGAAGACATTAAACTATCAAGCTATACTACTAGAGAAACGGATCAAAAATACAAAGAAGTACAAGGTGAGCAAATGGAGTATTAAATTTTATTAATAATTTTATAACAATACAGCTGTAGCAGCATACAAGTATTAGTAGGTGTTGTGCAATGCGTTCTGGATTCTCACTAGAAAATTTTGACATTTATGAAGTAATAGTAACACATTTAGTCGATGTCTCGAGTTTTCTACGACGTGAAAAATATTTCAATCGTTTGAGTGAGTTATCGATTGGGGAGCTGTGTCCCAACACTACTCGCGGCTTCCATTATTAAATTGAGCATATCGTGTGGCGCGCGCAGTATCGAGACACGGCCTGATGTTGCACTGAAATATTTTTACGTGCAGAAATATAAAACTTACGTATTTATTTACTATGGAAGATCATTTCTTCATTTGTGACCTAACTATCGGAATCGCGTACATCTCGGCCACAGATATCTTTGTGCTTGCGTCCGAGTTTAAGGCCATTCCACTCTACACGATAAGCTGTATAGAAAAACTCTATATGCTTTTATTCCCATCGCACCTCTATTTCTCTATCATTATTTCACATTGGACAGTCAAACAGTTTGGAGTATTATTTTCAATTGATTTACTTATTAATTATGGGCTTTAACCGTTTTTGTACGCGTGATTGCATGATTGTAATCACAGAACAGAGAGGCTTTCAGGCTATGGGCTAGCAACCTATATCTTATGTCCTATCGCAATCTTTACATTACACTTTATTGCTGCATGTAGCCGCGAGCGACGCCGGCGCGGCGCCCGCGTCGCTCGGAGCGCTCGCCCCTTAAGGGACGACCTCGTGGAGATACATGCATTCCTTATATTATACAAGTGGTGTTCAATGGTACACAGGAAAGAGTTTGGTAACGAGTGAACATGGCACCTCGACATCTTCCATGCTACGCGAAGCTCAGGCTTTCGATTGGGAAAATATGAATATCGACACATTGGGAAACGATTGAGAAACGATGTGTGCCGACAAGTATTGTGGCGCGCGAAATAAATATTCCCATTTAGATCTCTGTTCTGTGATTTAACTTACGTTAATATTTTATTTATTAAATTACGATCAATCGTCACGTGTTTCTTTAACTTTATTTTTGCTAATTTCACAGCCTCATTGTCAATTAGCCTATGCGTATTAGAGTATTGTTTCTGTGTTGCCAATTAATTTACGATTTTTTAATATTTTTTAATAATATTATTATTTTTTAATTTCATAAAAATGCATCAAAACACCATTCAAAAAGTAGCCGTTATGCTATTGATCAGATTATCCCTTGTCACTTAGCGGGGTTAGTTACTTAGCATCGACGTTTGTATCCACAACCTATTTATCATAGCTTTGTAGATAGCTGCGATGGTCCGCGTTTTCGTTACTCCACGTTTATCGATATTCATGGTCACATCACTGTTTCAGTCGACGGTTTCATTATTATTGCATGTAGTCCGCGGTCCGTGGCGATTTTTCTTAAAATAGGTTTTTTGGATTGCTCTAGCGTTACCTAGCAAGGTTTTATTTTTATCATATTTTTAGCACGAGACCTGCGACCACAATTTAGTTTGTATTATATTAGTGAAGCAATCAAAACGCGAGCCATTCGGAATTAGTAGAACGTTTTGCGTGTCTGCCGCTTACATCTATGAAGATATGAATTACAGTATATTTTTAAAATACATACAAAAATATTAAGTTAATTATGGTGTAGTTTTACCCGTGTGTTCTGTTTATAAAATTCACATATATTTTTATTGCTTTTCGCGTTACGTACTACGGGCATGGCCCTCTAAGCTATTGAGCACTATTATTAATTATTATTATTTTTTATAATTATTACCGAAAGAAGAGGGGCGCACAAAACATTCTACTAACTACTCACGTAACACCTAACCGAACTCCTAACGAACAATTTCACTCCAAAATATCATTTTTGCATTTTTTTATCATTTGCAATCTCATTATTTCTTATTTATTATCTAAAAAGTCGATGAAATTTCAGTAAAATACTTTGGTGTTTCATGTTTCGATTCAAAACGACGTATTAAGCTTTATTATACGCAAATATTTGAGAAAAAAACTTTAAGAAGGACTCGAAAATTGTGTAATTAAACCGAATGTTGTTGACACGTTTTCCAAATAAATTCAGCACATCCAAGCTTCCGACCTAGATTAATTGCCCGCTATATTTCCCTAATAAATAAATCAATTTAGGTTTACCTTATCGAATTCTCGACAAACATCAATTTTTATCGACGCTTATATACAAACCGGTGAATCACTTTTCTATGCACCTGTACTATTCATGACTAGATACGAGACAACTCGACAAATATCGACATCGATAAAAATTAATATTTAGGAATATAATAATTATAAATTATATATTAAATAAGTTAAATGCACACTAAGTTTTACACATAAAATACAATTAATTGCACATACACTAAATTAATGACAGTAAATCTAAGATGAAAAATATTATGACAAAATTATCGTTAAGATTATTATTATCAACATTGATCATTAACTTCAACTATTCAAAATATCAAATATTTTTTTTATTATAATTTAATAATGACTCCTCTCGGAATATATGACTAGAATAGTTGAAATTTTCATGCTGAATGAAAACAACACAAAACACAACAACTATATTTAACCTAAGAGACAACTACATAGTATAGATATAATAAGTAGGTATAGCAAAACTTGTGCTTCACACGCCGACCATACAAATACTCATTTCTTAGCCAATCGAACGTTTTCATTAGAATTAAATCAAACATAATTTGCACCCGGAAACGTCACTTCGGATTGACAGCTGTCAGCGACGACAGGTGAAGTGACGTCCAGAAATGCATAGGTAACTCACGAATTTTCTCTAAATTAATAAGAGTACTCCTAATAAAAGTATTAAGACTAAAAATGGAATGTCAAAGCATTTATCAAGCTGTATCGAAATCAAGCGATTTTTTTGTCGTTTTTATATTATTAAATTAATGGAAAAAAACCGTGTAATTCAATTCGCGCGTACTGAGTGCGGATAAACAAATAGTTTACAATAAATAGTAAACAACCATGGCGCTTCACGCTTGACACTTTGTCAACCAACGCCTCTTCGAGCCATTTTGACTTTTTAATAATATTTTTTTTATTAAATTAGTGGCTATTAGTTATTGCACGTTTTACATTTATAATAAATATATAAATACTTGTAAATTTTTATCTCCATCTTTTGGTATGTAATGAGTAGATACCTATTTATTTAATATTTGAAATGTTACAAAACTGTTTTTTACATAATATTAAGTATATATTTTTTTTACAAAAATCGTAGGGTCGTTAGGACGGCACGATATTTAAAATATCTATTCAAGTTCGATGTTTCATAGTAGGTCTTTGTCGGGTAAAAGTTTATAGAGAGTATTAGAGACTAGTGTGACGTGTTGAGACGCGGCGTTACAGATAAGTTATTCATTTATTTAAATTAAACAACTTTTTTTTCTATTTACAAATTTCCATTTAGACTAAGACAATTAAAGCCTAGTTCGAATAGACGCAGGGCCGCATCCATACATTATTATTATAGCAGGTACCGATCATATGTTTAGACATCGATTTAATTATATTTTTGGAACGATATCGTTAGACTAGAGTATGCACCATTGTTCCGCGAACGGACTCGTCCTCGCTGGCGAGGCGGGCGGGGGCGGGGGTGGCCGCCCCCTATCCCCCGTGCCCCCGGCACCCGACTCCCCGGCTCCCCCGGCCCCCGCCCGGCCCCCTCGCTCGCCGTGTGCGCGCTCCCCAGAACTGGCTCGATCGATTTTCCGCAAGCTCCGCTCGGAACATCCGTCAACTCCCGTACGACTTGGCATCGCCCGTCGTGTTATGCGTAATACCACAATCGAAAATGTATCTCAAAAATTTTTCTAATACTAACTACTGTCAGGCCTGCGGACCTCGTACAGTCGCCTCCACCATCGCGTGATCTTTAAAATTTTATCAAAACCTATCACAGTTTTTGATTAGTTTTTTTTTCATCCTTAATTTTAATATATGATTAAAATATACGTATAGATAATATATATTTTTCTTTCCAATCTTTAACAATATAACACTATTTTACTTCGATTAGTCGGCCAGTCGGGCGGCCGCGCGCGGTACGACGCCAGTGTGCGCGCCTGTACTCGCGGGATGTGTGTCGGCGAGCGTCTCAGCCGGCCTTACCTCGTATTATACGTACGTTAATGTAATTATTACGATATGATCGCATAAAAAATTGGAGCATAGCATTTAGGCTATTATTGCTAATATTATTTTATATTCGAAAACTATTTTCTCGATAACCACAACCGTTCATAAGCGAAGTTTAATATCATTATTTTGTTATTGACTATTAGCAATATGTATGTTGCGTTATGGCCGGGTGTCCCACATCTCATGTGGAGCGTGCTACTACCGTGGCTCCCTCGCCGGCGCCATCTTCCCCGCGCCTGCGCGCCTCGCCGGGCGCCATCTTGTTTCCTCAACACTTAACCCAATTCTCGCGGCCGACTGTACCCCGCGCCGAACAAAGGGTTACCACACATTACACTCGAAACATTTCTCTAGTTTTACAATTATAAAAACGCCCGTCGGCGGGCCGTCTCGGAAGACAGTCTGTAGTCAGATCCAATGAGGAATGTCACCTACGTCTATATTACAGTTAGACTCATGCTTATCAAGTATTTGGCATTTTGTATCGACACCGTTAAAGTTCAAGTCCACCACTATCGCAAAAACACGGTGAAAACGTAATATTTTACATATAAGTATATAACACGACAAAATACTATATTTTCACAGTAAGGTGAGAAGGTTCCGTGGCGCGATGTCGGCTCTCCGATGCCAGTACGTGTATGTATGTATGGGTGCGCGCCTGCTGTGCCGTCCTAGCGTCCGGCTAGGCCGAATCTGGGGCGACCCCCTTAGATGGTCTTGATCTTATTAGTCTTGAAGCTGACCTGCAGCACGCGGTTGCCGAGCGTGTACCCGTTGAGCGACTGGATGGCCACCACCGCCTCGTCGTAGTTGGTCATGGTGATGAAGCCGTAGCCCTTGCACTTGTTGGTCTGCAGGTCGCGGATCACCTTGACGCTCTGCACGGCGCCGAAGGGCCCGAACAGCTGCCACAGCACGTTCTCCTCGGTCTCGGGCGCCAGGTTGTACACGAAGATGCACCACTCGGAGCCCACGGCGCCCGGCAGCACGCCGCCCAGCAGCTCGCCGGCCAGCGGGCTGTAGCGCTGCAGGCCCTTGTTGATGGCTAGGAGGGACTTGCCTGAGCTGAACCGGCCCAGCGGCGCGGGGAAGCGCAGCGCGGCCGGCAGGTACGCCGCCAGCGGCGCCAGCGCCTTGCCGTTGTTGCTGGGGTTGTTCGCGAACTTCACTGTGATGGGCTCCGTGGCGCCCTTCGGCACCGTCCCGTTCAGCTCCTGGATGGCGCGCTCCGCCTCCACGCGCTGGTCGAAGCGAATGAAGCCGACGCCCTTGGACAGGCCCTGCTCGCCGCCGGTGAAGGGCCGGCCGCCGGAGTTCTCGCACAGAATCCGCGACGTAATGATTCGACCGTACGGGCTGAACAGCCGCTCTAGTTCCGCCTGCGTCATAGTCTTGGGCAGTCCGGAGACGTACAGGTTGGCGCCCTTGATGGCCTCGCTGCTGGGGCGCGCGTACGACACTTTGATCGTCTTGTTCTGCAGGCGCAGGCCGTTGAGCGTGGCGATGGCCTTCTCGGCGTCCTCGGGCCGGTGGTAGTTGACGAAGGCGTAGCCGAGGCTCTGGCCGCCGCCGTGCAGCGCGTGGTTGAGCGCGTCGGGGAAGGCCGCGCCCTTGTTGCGGATGAGCTTACATGACTCCACCTCGCCGATACTGGAGAACAGGCTCCGGATCTCCTCTTGCGTCATCGACTGCGGTAGATAGTTTATGATGAGGTTAGTCTTGGACTCCTCGCCACCACCGTTTTGCTGTTCACCGTCTCCTTTCGACATGGTGGCGGCTTAAATCATAAACGGAAAGAACGAAAGAGGAACGAAAAAACGCGATAAAAATAAAGTGCACGTCCGTCGGGGTAGCGCGCGCGAACGGTATTGAGGGGTAGCGGCGAGCCCGGCGCGCATGTCGCTCCCTATCGACCCGCCTTACATAACTGGGTTCGTTCACCCTCCGCTGGTATAGTGTCCGAAAAAACCAGATCTACCCCGGGCGAATCGATCGACACCCGGGAACCGCGGCCCCTACCTAACTGGGTTCCGTGAGCTGCGGGGACAACGAACGCGAGCTATGTACTACACAAACGTTGCCGAAAATTACGCGGAAATTCGCGAGGGATTTATCATTGTGTCAGCGTTGCATTTCTACATTATTACGTCTTATTACAACGACGACGACAATGTCATAATTCTTTACCAAACAAGTGCTTGCCAACAAAATTTTGAGTTACTCAACAAATAATTTGAGTCAACATTTCTGAATGGAAAACTTTGTTGACCAAAAACGAAAACAAAACTTGGAATCTATTTTAAGGTTCCATAGAAACCGGTAGCTATTTGTGACAACAAAATTGTTTATTAATAAAGTCCGTTGCTGGGAAATGTGGATGGAAGTAATTTCCTTGTATATAGATTTCTCGGAAGGGGGTGAGGCAGGGTTGTTCGACAATGGCAGGTGTGTTGACCCGGCCGGGGTTGTTGCATTGTCCGATGTGTTGTAATCAGAATTAAGCGTAATTACAACTGTGAGGGAAGGGTAAGTTGAAGGCTTCTCACAAAGGGTAGCCTGTCAAGTGGTTTAAGTGATTGTTGCTCAAATTGTCGAGGTGATTTGTAAGGAGTACGGATTCTTTGGAAAAAATGAGATTTACGCTTTTTATTTACATATTTTTTGTAAGATCACGTCTTTTGGTTTTGTGTGGTTGGTTACGTA
Organism: Helicoverpa zea x Helicoverpa armigera; assembly: GCA_033682625.1. Lineage (NCBI taxonomy): Eukaryota > Metazoa > Arthropoda > Insecta > Lepidoptera > Noctuidae > Helicoverpa > Helicoverpa zea x Helicoverpa armigera. Next base: position 401,063 of record JAWIIS010000056.1, on the reverse strand, counting down.
AGCAAACATCTGAACAATGTTTCTCTATATTTTTTATGTTATGTTACAGATAAAGTTTTGACCGAAAACATATCGAGGTATAAAATAAAATAGAGTTTATTTGTGTACCAGCAGTTCATTAACCTTACAATATCTGAAACTTACCATAGAATGTATTATGTAAAGCTGTCATATTTCTCTAAATTGTAATTCGAACCCAAATTATAATTAATCTACCTCCAATAAAGTACCGTAGTAATTAATATTCCCTTTGACAAATTGTCAATGAGCTATTGAATGAAGGTACATTATGAACTGAAATATGACAGCGGCGTAGCCTACGTTACTACGCCGCTACGATGCTACGATGCTACGCCGTAGCATTTACCGAGCCTTCCGTGAGCTTGCTAGAAAAGTTTTCTGAAAGGTTGCTGTTTTTATGTGACATAGAGACATACATACATAAATATCTTTTACATATGTACATGTATAGTTTCTATTGATCAACATAAAAAGGGGGAAATGTGAGATTTATTCGATCCTTGTCCCACTTTTACGGGGCAGCTCAACCGTCCGAGATGTAAGACAAAATATATATGTAAAAATCGTAGGTTAGAAAAAAATATACAAACATCAAATTACACAAACCCTTCTTCAAAACGCCAACAAAGCTACAGAAAACATCTGTATTCATAAAAAAAACTGTGTTCCTAAAATCGTTCACTGATAATTGACTTTATAAATTACATAAGTAAAGGCCTTGCACTAGTAGTTAACTTCCCTAAATATTACCTACAACTACCAATGTTAATAATTCTCTTTTATAACAAAGAAGTGGGCAGTTATAGTGAGTAAGTCACGTCAGACAGGGCGACGCGTCCAGAGCTTTGTTCCATCAATTTGTGTCATGCGTAATAGCGACCTCTCGGCTGAAATATTAAAGAAAAACTGTGCGTTTTTCTCACAAACTATCAATACTGATGATGATGATGATGATGTCCTCCTAGCCGATTATCGGCTATGGCGGCTGTTCTCATGTAAGGAGATTAGCCAACTACGCAGGACATATATAGTGCACGAGCATTTGCGCAGACACAGGTGCACTCCCTATTCCTTCACTCTCATAATCCGATGGGACGGCAATCCGACACGACCGGAAAGAGATCAGGCGCAGGACCGACATTTACGTGCTCTCCGATGCACGGGTGTATCAATCACCAGCTTCCAGGCTCCGGGCTGCTTTGTGAAAGTCTTCTAAAACCCACAAAGCGATTACGGCCCGACTCGGGAATCGAACCCGAGACCTCGTGCTCAGCAGCCGCACTTGCGACAGCTAGACCAATACTATACTATACTATACACACACTATACTAATACTATAGGAACTACATAATATTATATAGTATAAGAGTTTGTTTGTTTGAAGGTGCTAATCTCTCTTGAAGAAATTACTGGACCTATTTACTTTTTTTTATATACCCTGGAATTTTATGTGATTATTTTTGTCCGAGTGCGTGGAGTAGTGCCCCACTTGTGGACAAATACCTCTTATGCACATATAATACCTAGCACTTCTATTTCACCAGCACCGTAAGGTAGACTGGCAGAGAACGCCTAAGGCGTTAAGTGTACCGATGTACATTGTGCATAAAGTATAACTAAATAATGGCATATTATGCACTTTGGATCACAGTTGTCGTCTCATAGAACGAAATTTTTGTCGACTTTTCTCAATATGACCTTTACCGTCAGTTGCACAAAGCTCCATTAAAGTTAAAGCTTCTTTAAATCTATTGCTGACTTTTTCTTTGTCAACAAGATAAAAAGTGGCAGCAATAGATTAACTTTAATAGCTTTGTGCAACTGACGGTTAACATCATAACTTTAAATGATACCTATCAGTAAAGGATAGATATCTGCCAAAACTGAATTAATATATATTCAGTTTGACGATACACGACAACACATGTAAAGTTGGAGCTGTTTGAACATTTTCAGCGCAAACCTAACGAGCAGCTAAAAGATAAAGTGAGGGTAGTTATACTACTGAAGCTTTGAACATGGGCAGCAATTTGATATTTGGCAATATATCTTAATCGAGTTTTTGTCAAAAGAACATAAGTTTTAAAACTAGATCATAATATTCCATCAAAATTGATTGCGAACAAAAGAAAATCCACTGTTGCAATTTCGCGGACATTTTAGGTAATTTTGGGTGCAATTTGTTATTGCTTGCTATTGCGAGAAGACCAGTAGAAACATTTATGTGTGTCACAGTTCTGCACAAGGCTGCTCACTGGTGCTTTTTTTCTACTGATTTCGAAGGAGGAGGTTCTCAGTTTGACCTATATATAGGTAAGTATGTAAATTCCATGGGCATCTTTGTGTTTGTCTCACGTTTGTCTGAACTTATTTTAATTTTTGAGGTCAGTATTTGTCCGATAAGAGAAGGATACGAGAAAGTTTTTGGGTAAATCATTGAAGTCGGTTTTATTTCTTTGTAAAAAAGTTTCATTAATATTGATTTTCAGTCCTATTTTGCGAGATTTGACTTGCATTTTATGACTCAGTGTCATTGAATCTCCAAGTCCCTCTGATAACACAGTTTTTATCAAACTTATCCAACTCCATAGTAGCTTAGGTGGTATTTTACGCTTTTACAAGTAAAATAACTATGCAAAGTTTCCGCGAGCCGTCAGGGGTGGCACGCGACTACCAATCTATTGTTTTATACTCGGAAACTTTTAATTCAGTGCAAGTTTGTTGCTAACTAAACTTTGTTGTTTTTGTTTTTATTTGTAAACGTTGATGAGATTTGGAATTTTGTTTTAGACATATTGTAAAAAAAAAACATACTTATGTATTCGTTGAAATTGTTTTATCATAACAGAATAATGTCTACAATGCTTAAATTGTTAATTGTTCGAGTTACGTTGGCTATCTTACGCCTTTTATCAACCAACTGTCTAATTGAGATAGTTAGCGCTATTTAAGTTACTTTGGATAACCCAAAAAGCACGTGGACGAAATCACTGAAGAGTTATTTTTTAGATTTGAAAAAATCTCTCAGTGTTAGATATTCCAAGAAGACTACTTTTTAGCTTAGCGTAGCTAAAAAGTAGTCTTCTACAACTGTCGGAGGACCAAGGGTGAGTTGCACCATTAAACTATGTATAACGATAATCAAACCATAACCAGCCGTGTACGTGAACGATTGGTCAATTCGGCGATTTGACAACTGAAAATGGTTTGGTTATCGTTATAGGTAAATGGTGCAACTCACCGTAAGAGTAACTAAGAAGACGCATAGATTGGATTTAAACTACAATACTTAAAAACGACTTATGACAAGATATTCAATAGGTACTCAATTCTTTCTCTCAAAGATGATTTATTTGTTTAAAATACTTCTGTTTGTACAGCCCTAAGCACAAACACTGGGCAATTTAAATGGTAATATTTTGTAGCCGCGGGCTCTTTGCTATCACAGGGCTTATTATTCACCTTCACGCCGGCACGATGGGAGCCTGGCAGAGTTGTGTCTGAGGGACTGAGGGAATTCTTTGTGGGGGGAATAATTGTGTCAAACGATTGATCATGTCGTGAATATAAGTGTGAAGAGTTTGTTTGTTTGTATTATTAAATAACCCATTGATTATGAAGACTATGTTATAATATACTTAAAAAATAAATCATTTACTGCTTAGATTTGTTTATTCAGTTCGTGCAAAACGTGGGTTAAACAGCCATGTTATTCGACTTCTGTAGTATTTTTTAGCGGTATAGGTATAGCGGTAATAGATAGAAGATACTTAAAGATTATGTCATCTAAAAATGAATATCAAAGTGCTGTCTAAAGTGTGTATTGGGCGAAATTCACTAACGGTAAAGAGAAAGATCATAAGCAAACCTGCAAGTTCGATATTGTTGATCCACCTTAAACAAGTAAATTAATGAGCATAGGCCTGTGCCTTGCAGTTGACAATAAAAAGGCTGATTATTTTAATTGTAGAAATTGTACAGACTATCATCATCATCTCAGCCATAAGACGTCCACTGCTGAACATAGGCCTCACCCTTAGATTTCCACAGATACCTGTACAGACTATATCAAGAACATATAGGTACGAAAGGATTATTCAATATGTATGTACCCATACCGTTTATCGTCACTCACGAAGACTTTAATGCACCTTACTTCAAGCTGAATTTCAGCCTGTAAGTATTTCAGTTTATGATCGCGTGTTGGCACATAAATTGTGGTAACATTAAACTTTTAATACATAATAGGCTTGACATTTGATAGCACTTATACTTTGAAACCTTGTGCAATAAGATTGGTCAGTTTGCTGTTGAAATATGCAATTGAATTGTAAATGTATAAGATCATATAGGTATTTATGTAGATACGCAAGACGACAACAAAGCGTGCAGGAACAGTTTTTCAATCTTTTTACTTAGGTATTATTATTAAGTTGAAGCAATAACCTCAGGAACCAATTTGAAAATTTGTTTTAGTGTAAGGCAGCCTATTTGTAGTAGAAAGCTACTTTTTTGCGACCATCGGACTCGAGTGAAACTACTGGCAGAAGCTAGTATCTGTTATTTTTGGGAATAGGCAAAACTGGTTTGTCCTAAAATCGGGTTCGGCCGGTAACATAGACACGCGAAGTTAAAAGTGTTTGGTGTAATTAGAACCAGTTTATCCTAGAGTGTGCGTACTTATATCAGGATCAACTAGTTTTGCCTAGCCTAAACTGGTCCGTCCTATCGGGCTTAGGACAAATTAGTTTGGACTAAGCTATACTAGTTAATCCTAACGCCTATAGGAAGAACTAGTTGAGCCTAGGCAAAACTGGTTTGTCCTAAAATCGGGTTCGGCCGGTAACATCTACACTATACAATACAAGATTCTGTACCAGTTTTCACAATACATACAACTTCTGACGTTACCGCTGACCTTAAGTAGTAACTTGAACCTTACTGGGTGAAATTACTCGGTAAATAGCTTACAAGTTCAGTAAGTGCACTTAACTTGAACTATGTAGCTTTTAAGTACGTGATAAGATAGTGTTTTTGGTTAAAGTATACCTATAGTGGTTAGAATTTGGTTAACAAAGGAATGTGATGTTAACAAAGGAAAGAAGATATACAAACTTCTGAATTGAGAGACTTCCTCCTTTTTGGAAAGTCGGCTAAAGAATAATAAGAAGAAGATGACGAATGAAAGATGAATAAATTAATTAATAAATAAAATAAGTATGATATTAAACCTATTTTTAGTTATATTATTACAGTTTATAGGCACCGGACAAAGAATAGCCTAGAAGTATGTTCATTCTCAGGCTCTAGGCTACCTGTATACTATTTTATTAAAATCGGCTCAGTAGTTTGATCGTGAAAGCACGACAGACCGAGTTACCTCCGCAGTTATAATTTCAAGTAATGATAAAGAATAACATTCATGTATTTTAACATTTCATTCACTTACTATTTGCTTCCATATTGAAAACAGAAACAAGAAGTCAAAGAGAAAACTATCTTTCATTACATCAAATAACAAATTCTTTGAAACGGTCGCTGCATCCTAGCAATTACCTCGGCAGTAATATTCACAGTTATATGTTAGAAAATTGTCAAAGGAAACGAGAAGCTATACATAAGCACCTATATACTATATATTATGTACAGAGAGACACTAGCAAAAAACGACATCAAATCTCTAGGAAACTGGCCGTATTTGTAATACTAAATGTATTTAACTTTGCACATTCAAAAAGCAACCTTAACTCCCAGATAGAGAGTATAGTTTCCAATAGTTGGTCTCAAAGAGGAAATATTAGCTATTTCAATTAAAAGACAAAGGAAAATCGACTTTATATCAACGGTCGAAAGGCCGTTTTGCATTGGTATGGCGTATCACTTTATTCAATAAAGTTTGTATGCCATGCCATAGTAAATTGGGCTCTAATGCTTGTATATAAGGTTGTTTTTTCAGTAGTAATAAAATGGGGGGGTTTGCTACCGGTTGTACATTTGCAGTGATGTCTTAAGGGTGGCAATTTGTTTCCACTATACATTCTATAAATAGAACAGTCGTGTGATATGTACTTCTTGGTGTGAGAAATCATCCACTATACAGTATAACGGAACGTTAAATTGTTACATGAATTGGAATGTAAAGCGTAGCAGGTAGGCTCATTATTTCGTAGCCTGGCTATCGGTATCGTAGCAAGGCTTTGCTACGGCGTAGTCATTCATATGAAATGATTAATTTCCGAAATCAGACTCTCAAAAATTCTTGGAATTCACTGACTGTTATAAAATCAAGGTGTAGATACCTTACATACCTAACATAAAATAACTATGTAGGACTGAACATAACTTTGTCATTGATACCTACAGTAAGTCATTCATTTAAAAAATATTGACAGACAATTTTTAAATAAAATTTTCTATTATACTTAGCTTATCTTTCTGTTACCTTTAGTTTCTTACCAACCTTTTAAATGATCAAACTGCATAATGACTAAAATTACGTCACACTGCTTTAACACTAAAATTACGTTTTTTTTACGTCACCCATTACTATTGCAATCCTATTATACTATAACAATACAGGTTACATACAAACCGGTATATTCAAGACCACCACCATACAAATCCCAAAACAAAACACTACCAAGCAGGTGATCCCGTGACGTCACGAACAATGTTCACTATCCCCCACCCCATACATCAGAGCTGCCCCCTTCGCCCCACCTCGCCCCACCTCTCTTCCCCCGTCACCCCACCCCGCCCCCCTCTCACGGAATATACAGGTCAATGACATCAGCTGGTTCGTATCATAAGTTAGGCTAGGTTTGTGAGATTTTACGTTTTACGTTATACGTTTTTGGGTTAAAACTGGCTGGTGGTTGAAAATGATGAAAGAAATGAGGTTTGGATTTGTGAGAAGATATCGATTAGTAAATTTTAAGAATGCCACATATTTTAGGACATTTACCTAGTGTTAGTTTTGTATTTTAATGTTTTGAATTGAAATGTACTTATGTTCATTTTGCAGACATTGAAAAAAAATCTTCTTCAATAAATAGGTACAGGAAAACAAAAAAATACATCTTGATCGCTCTAGAAGTCGGTGTTCCGAGGTGTATACCAACGACTTTTAGTACTAAACATACCTATATCTTGATTATACTTGTAATAAGATGCATTAATGTTTGTGTCTCTATTTACGCAGATTTTCATTATGATATTTACATTATGATACATTCTGGATCAAAGAAGAGAAAAAATTTCTTATGTAACACAATGATTTGGCGTGACATACAGACAAAGAGTCGAGCTTAAACGTAATTTCTTTTGAATTGGATATAACATATTTCATACCTTACATCAAAATGAAATAGTTCTTATACATTTTTAAAATATAGATGTAGATCTATTCATAATACCGATTTTCAAATCTTCCGTTCATAAATACCTACCTACCTATATCTACGTAATATATATAAATATGTGCATTCTTCCCGATTGTTTACAAGTTCACATCTAATTCAGTATTCAGGTCAGACTGAATCTATGCACATTCCTTCACTGAGAATCTATTATCTAGAATCTAGAAACTTTGCTATTGGAACAAGATATATTTACCTAAGAGAATTTATTTCAGACTCGATTTTCTTTCGTTGTCTTCATGCACACGTAAAGGTAGGTTACAAAAACAATTGTTTAACAGCTCTTGTCAAATAGTTTGGTGTCATTTTTATATGTAGGTATGCGACCAGTAATGTCTGTCTTTCTAAGTAGACCGACACGCAGTCTGTGATACCATTTTTCATTCAACTTATAATTTCTTCTCCTATTTTCACCTAAAAACATTGCTTTTTAAACGGTTTATCCATTTAATAGCTATGGTGTCACAGACAGACACAGAACCTCTTTTTTACGTATCAGCGACTGAAAACTTTCATTACTGCCTTTTATTTCTAGCCATTATAAGAACCGATTGCAAATTGACTTGCACAAATCTTGATCAAAACTCTATTAGGAGTGGGAAATTGAAGGTCCTAATGTTCAGCCACATTTGCGACTGTGAAATCAATGAATTTGTACTGTTTGTTTTCGTTTAGAAAGAAAAAATATAATTGTCTTTGAAGCAATAGCGATGTATTTACGTGCATTTTCTTGTTCATTTATTTATTGAAGAAAATGAACTTACAATTTCCATATTACCTACAGTCACACTAAGGTCCCCACACTAAACTGTCAGCTGATAATTGACTGACAGTTTATTTTCAAGGTAATGGTGAATCAAATCAAACTTTTTAAATCGGTCTGACGCTAGCCGGACACTAGATATTTGCAATGTTCACACTACCATTCATCTCCATACCCATTTATAAGCCCGAACAAACTATCGGCCGACTAAAAGTTTGCAGTATGGACAGCATCTTTTAAACCCTTTTAAAAATATGACAAAAGCGTGTTACATTACAAAATCCCTCGCACGGGAATTGAACCTAAGCCCACCATTAAGGGAACGGCACGCAATCCGTATTGTAAACTGGGAGAACATGATTTTTATAATGTGTAACAGAAAACGAAATAATTCAGTAGCACACGAAATGGGCCCTACTACTCATTTGCATAAAAGATCACAGAGTAGCTGGGCCAGGCAGAGAATGCATTATTAATTGGTCAACTTTTTGTATCATAGTTATGTGAATATGAGATCGTTTGTATGTTTCAGTTATGGAGTGAATGGTTAAAGATGATGATGGTTTGGCGTGGTGATAGGCAGTATCTTGAAGATTTACATATGCTATTTTTATGAGACGTAGTACTTGCGGGAAGCGAACGAATTTACTATTTTTTGTATTAAATACAATTTGTTAGTTTGATAGCCTATTATTTAAGAAATAAATCTTCAATACAAGTTTATCGACATGGGACACGTTCAAATAAAGAAATATATAAAACGATGAACAAAATATAATACAGCTACGTGCATGGTTCACAAATTGTTTGAAGGAAATATTATTAACTAAGCTGATTTTTTTATTCATTTCGTATATTTGAAAAACTTATTACAAAACAAAGTTAACATAAATAAACAAACATAATAAAACATTTGTCCAGCATGTGAGACTACTCTGTGACGCTCTGAGAGCGCACGCGACTCGCGTGGTTTTGACACCGATAACTAAGTATGGAGACGATTAATAGTAAAATATAAAAGTTTGGACGTTTGTTCCTCAATTATAAATGCTTTAACGGCTGATCGAATTTTTATGAAACTTGGGAGTAGTCCAGTAAAAATCTATTGTTAGTTTTAGTTACTATGCTTGAACGCACTAATCTTCTAAAAAGTCTTTCAATGTTGGATGCAGTTTTTTTAGAAGGAAGCTTCTGTTCCAATACCAGCGGTCATTATTATATACGTTTTATTAAATTCGGCTCAAGTGTTGTAAAGTTACACCTCCTTTAGATGCAAACCCCGCTATTCTAACCCTAAATAAAAAAAATCGCTAAACCAATTGTATCGAACCCAATACAAAACAATATAATCTATTCACCCTTCTATCATAATCCGTGAAGAAACAAATCCAATTCGATACTAAATCAAAATATTAGCGACGACAAAAAAATCGCGACAGCTGTGATATCTGCGACAATAAATCGCACTCCATACTAATCGTTTGGTCATGCACGCTGTATACAGAGAAATAAATATAGTGGAGATACCATAATGATGGTAGGTCAGGCTTCTTGTAGGTCAAGTAAAGTACTGTTAGCGTGGTCACTAGAACTAACGAGGCGTTTGGATGCTTTCTCAAATCAAAACTAATCTGTCAAATATTGGTCTTGATTTATTGGCGATTTTATTTTGAAAATAACGGGCTGGTTCCATAGGAGACATGTAAGGGCGGAGCTAGTAACGTTCCTCGTCTCTTGAACACCCGCATTTTGACACGCTACTTTCTTAGTACATTTTGCGTTATATATACATCTCTGTTAGTCATTTCGTTCTCCATGGTTTCGTCTTACCATCTCTCTCTTGCTAATGGATTACATAGATTCGTGGTTTGTTGTCTCTCTCACACCGTAGTATAATTAGTTTGATATCTAGTATCTCTGTCGCTCGCATCGGTGGGATGTAGGCCGGGAGCTGATTGCGAAATTTATTGCAAGAATAGTCGCTTTGTTACGCTAAAAACATAGTTATTCTAATTTAGTTTAGTTATGTGGTAATGCCGGTTTGACCAAGTTCTAGATAGCTTGCTGGTTTAATCATGTTTGTATACTAGCTTATGACTTGTAACGTAGCTATATCATTTTCAAAATACAATAATAAGTACACGGGTGACATGGAAACAGAGACTGTAAGCAAAGTTTAATAACTTTTTTTAGGACCTTTTAAATAGGTGTTGAAGCTTTCCCGTCGCGTATATACGCCCTAACCGACACAGTTATTGTAATCATTAAATTGTTTTTTCTGCCAATATTCTTAATTTATTAATATTGAGATCATAATATCTCAGAACTTTTAAATGTGTTACAGTACCACGCAAGGGGCTGAATCATTTCAGCTGAAAAGGAGAAAGGTGCAACAGTTAGTATTCTAAAAGAATTTGCCTGAAGCAAGCTAAAGCTTCAAAATGATACGACACACACAGTCATTCATATGCATCAGTCTGATACTTTCATTCCGTGTGATACAACGAATTATTCATAAGGTAGGGACGTGGCATGTAAATTTTATATAATACGTTACTTACTTTCGTCCGTGGTTTCACCCGCTTTTTGAGGGAACTGCTTCCTATAAGCAGTACCTATAAGTAGCCTATATAATAGACTGATGTATAAGCTATACTACTGGTAAATTTTATCAAAATCCGTTGACCAGTTTGGGCCCGATGAAGTAACAATAATAATAACCTTTAGTTCCGAGTTTTCAGTTTTAACAGTTACAATTACATAGTTTTTCAAATTTAGATAATGTCCCTTAACTCGGTGTGCCTCTTGGCATAGGCCTCCTTCCATTGCGCCCTATCTTGTGGAACTCTACTCCAATATGAAGTACCTACTTCCTACTGTCAGACAGTAGTGAAGTAACAAACACACACACAAACTTACGAGTATATATGAATATTTTAAGCTAAAAGCTGGTAAGTGCCAATAAACAGCTTCAGATCTTGATATCTAGAGAAAATCCATCTATTGTCAATAGCTCTTGGGCAGTAACAGTATTTGGCAAGCTTATAATATAAAGAGTTTTGCATTAAGTTGCCAAACATTGTCTGTTTGGTGTCCACGCCCCTGATCGATATGTCAACGTTCTTTGATACATAATCGAATAGAGTATTTTTGATATCCGTCTATAAAGTCTCTTGTTCACACAATGTTTTTCTGCCGGTATGTAGGCACGGGGGTAAGTTATATTAGGGTCGAACCCGTGAAAAAGATCTCTATATAGTTAGGGAACTAAGAAACATACCTAGTACAGGTCGTCTTTTATCCCGCTGGACCGAAGATTTGAAGATCGGGAAGTGGGTGCACGCAGGCTACCCATGACAAGGATGGCCGAAGCGATTGGAGTTATATGCTTTTCAGTGGAAATTTAGTAAATATATCGCTAGTTTTCAGATTCCTTTGTTGTATTTTCTGATCTTGCATTTAGAATTTAGAGCATTTGAAATTATTATCAATTTACAACAAGTACATTTAAAGTTTTAGTAGTTTTATTTGCATTTGATGAATAATATTCGGAGTGGGTCTTTAATTAGTGTTTATCATTTTCCTAAAACTATGTTAATCTTATAGTGATGTTATTATGATGCAGCTCGTGCATTCAGCTCTTCAGATCTCCAAAGCCCAGTTGTCATATAACCCGTAAGACTGGTTATCTGACAAGCATAACTTAACCTTGATAGATTGACTCGTGCTCCTGAACCACGAGCCACGAGCCCCTTCTAACATTGTACTATTCAGTAAAACCTGCTTTAATATTAAACGGTGACAAATAAAAGAACAGTCGCGTGCAAAACTACTTTCGAACAATAAAAAAAGAGAGCTCCCGGACTTTTTACGGAGGGTTCCCTATGTCAAATTAGCATTTAAAATAAGGGGGAGAAAAACCACCTATTGTTATACACCCATCTCTGACAAACTTCAATCTTATTGCCATGAAAATAAAGACCAGATTTGCGTGAGTTTTAGTTATTCAACTGCAGTTTAAACGTGGTTTAATTTGGCAACGACACTGAAACTGTTGCTAGCTTTTATCTATCTAAAAATAAGGTTGAATTTCGTTTAATTTGTGTTGTTTGAGATGTAAATGAAATTAGTTTTAAGGCCCCTTAGCATATGACAGTAGTTTTCAAGTGACCAGGGGTCCATAAAAGATTTATGTAGGTCACAGAAAATGTTCGATTGTGACGAGATAATATTGTTAGAGTTTTTGACTGGGTTTGTGTCAGTTTTTAAAAAGTGACGCGTGAATGGCTTTATTACTTCAAATGATGATGGGAACTTATTTTGGAAGAGGACTCTAGTAAAAAAATGTAAACAAATAGGTTGGGCATACGAAATTAATTTGAAAATGTATTAGTTTCATATACAATATAGGTGTTTTGAAGCTAAATTAGTGAAGAAGAATGTTGTAGACTTCACTAGAATATTCACAGATGGTTACCAAATAAGATATAAGTACTATGAGGTTATTACTATTATTGATTACCCTACGATTGGTTAATTGGAAAAGATAATTAGATTCTGCACTAACAACATTAAAATCAATTCACTTGTAATTAACGATGATTTCGTTTAGCGTTGAAGTACTCAAATTAATAACTGTCAATAAAATACATCAAGATGATTTATTTCTTTCTACTTTACATTGTTGACTTCAAAAGCCAATACGTCAAATTGTCAAACGGTACAGTATTGAAAATCGATTCGCATACAAAAGTGACATATTTATAGAACGTATGTAACAGATATATGCACTTTTGGCACCCGTCTCTTCCTTATGACTCGGAGCATGCACAAATTATGCAACAACACAAACGAAAATAGACCACAAAACAGGAACAATAGAGTCGATATTTCCATAGCAAGTTCTAGTGACATTTAGTAATTTCACGTGGACATTTCTGACTAGAAATGCGGCCCAACATATCGGTCAGACAAAATCTGTATTTAGAAGCTCAGTCACTCCGATTTCCCTGTAAACGTTAGTCGTTTGTGTGCGTTTTGTGAAAATGAATAAAAAAGGTAAAAATAAAAAAGGGAAGGTGCCTAATCCCGTGCCGGTACAAGAAGATAAGAGTGGCGATAAACTTGAAGATGTGGGGAAAAGTGACAAAGTTGAAGATGTAGCCGTTCCTCTTGGTGACAAAAAAGAAGATATTGGAATAATTGGTGAAGTCATTCAAAATATAGAACAAAAAGTTGAAAGTGATAAAGAAAAACGTGTGCCAGAAATTGTGAGTGAAATTATAACACCTGCCGCAGATGTGAAGGATGATGAGGCTCCTAAAAAACCCAAACGAAACAGAGGAAAGAAGAAAAAAGGTAAAGATGATGATTTCGATGATAATAGTGAAGAAAAATCAAAAGAAACTGATAACCAAGTTCCTGCAGAGGAAACGAAAGTTGATATTCCAGAAGCTGAAAATAAACCAGAAGAGTTACCATTGATAACTCCGACTGCTCGTAAAAAGAAAAACAAAAAGAAGAATGCTGATCAAAAAGGTGAAGAACTTATTACAGGTGAAACTGACCAAGAACCAACTAATATTCCCTTGAAATCGGAAGAAAAGGCACCGGAGATCAAAGATTCCGTGCCAGAGATAAAACAAGAGGATTTGAAAACTGAAATAATTGAGGAAGTGAAACCCGCAAAAAAGAAAAACAAAAAGAAGAAACGAAATGATTCAGAAAAATCAGAAGAGTTTTCATGTACTGCAGCTTTCCAAAAGATTCTTGATGACAAAGATGAGCCTGAAGTCAAAATGGATGAAAAAGTTGAAGATTCTAATACACTGCTAGAAAAAATAACGGGTGAAATTGAAAACGTTGATATCAAAACTGAAAAGACTGAAAAAACCATGCCAACACCACTTCCACAGGAAAAAGCAGCCACCCCAATAAAAGAATTGGAACCAATACAAGAACCACCAGCAGCTGAAAGTAAATCCAAAAAGAAAAACAAGAAAGATAAAAAGCAACCTACTAAAATAGAAGAAATTCCTAAGCAAGATGAAATAAAACCAGATCCATCTGAAACGTTAGTAAATATCGGGACTCCAACATCCAGCGCTATTCCACTCGGACCAGTAGATATACCTAAAGAGACTGCAGTTGTAGAATCACCTGAACCTATAGTTGGTGATTTAAGTCCAAAACCAAAAGCAAAAATAGCTAAACCTGTAGAAAAGAAACGCAAAGGAAAGCATGAAAGTCAAACTCCTGAACCGCCACAGGATATTAGTATATTGGAAGCTTCAAAAGATACGGAAAGTTCTGTTCCAGCTCCATTAGAATTACTCGAATCAAAACCCGTAGAGACAGAAAATACTAGCAAAGTTGAGGTTCCTACTCAACTTGAATTAACCAGTGATATTACTTTAACAGCACCTGATGAAGATGAAAAACTTATAGCACAAGAGTTTGAGCTGCTCGCTGAAAAAGCGATGGGTAAGAAACGAAAGAAGGGAGCAAAAATGCCAAAATCACTTGACATAGCTGCTGGAGTTCAGGAACTCAAAATAGAATCTGATATTAAACCAGCTGATGTCAAAGATACTACAAAAGAGCAATTGGCAGTTATAACAGAAATCCTCACCCCACAAACTGATCAACAGGAATTCATAATAATGAGTCAAAAGTCTGATATGCCCATAACAGTTGATAATGTTAAAGAAACAGTACAAGAAGCACCTAAACCAATTGAACCGCCTGAATCCAAAGACAAAGAATTATTTATGCCTGACTTCAAAGGTAAAGAACTACTGACGCCTGAAAAAGTCGATGAAGAACTTGAATTTACCAAAACTGAGGGAGCTGCATCACAGACTGAAGATAAACAAAAGACTGACAATAAATCCGGTAAGAAAAGAAAGAAGTCTCCCAAGCCCCCGAAAAAGACGGAAGAAGTGCCTAAAGTTGATGAAAGACCAATAACTCCAACACCTGTATCTAAAGAAACATCAAAATCAGAGGATGTTACACAACAAAGTTTATCAGAGAAAATAGATGCTTCTAATATAACAAGAATGTATGACATTGAAATAAGCAGTATTAAAGCTGATGAATCTGAAGGCTCTGCTTGTGAGACCGTACCAGACATCACATATCCACGCGCTTCTAGCCAGCAGTTACGTGATGATAACAATAACACTGTTATCAGAGAAATAATTCCTGTTGAACCGGTATTGGGAGATATACCAGTTAGACAAGAAAGAGTACAGACTCCTGTAAAACAAGAAGAAATGAGAATGTCACCCAAAGACGAGAAAACGGATATCAAATCGAAAATGATGGAGGTAAATCAAGACATGGAAGAATTGAGGCTATCTATTGAAAGGTCGTTGGCAGAACTAACATCTATAGAAAAGAGTGAAGAAAACATTGAAAAAGAATTTGAAAGGACAAGAACGAAAGCTAAGAATGTCTCAGATCTTTTATTTGATACCGGCGAAAGTGCCCCAAAACCAACACCAATAGTAGAAAAAGAAACAGATAAGGTTTTGCCACCAGAAAGCAGTATGAGCGTTCCTTTAGAAAGAAGCAAGGAAAGAAGCAAATCACCAATGGTTTCTAAAAATAAACAAAAAGCTGAAGGTAAACACAAAATTATTCCGGAAACAACAACTCCCGATCAAAGCAAAGCTACCTCTATTCCACTGCCTTTTGTCGAAACTATAAATAACAAAACCATTGAAATGCCACCGAAGGTCGAGGAAAAGTTAATAGGATTTAGTCCTACTGAAATGTTACTAGGCTTTGACAAGCCTCTAATTGAAGAACAAAAGTTGAAGGAAAGTTCTGTACCATTATTACCGCAACTACCAGTGGAGGAAAAAAAGACTGAAGCCTTAGATACTGAGAAGAAAGTTCCTGAAGAAACCAAAGAACAAATTACAGAAACAGCAACAGATGTACCACCTGTGTGTCCTGCAAGAAAAGATAATAAAGGAAAACACAAAAAGAAGAAAGGTAAGCAAGATTCTCAAGCAACACCCGCTGCGCAAAGTGCAACATCAGCAACAACGTCACAAACTACACAAGAAGCAAAGAAAGAAGAAAAAACTGATTCGAAATCTGAAAGTAAATCTGATTCCAAAGGTAAAGGCCAAAGTTCAGAAAAAGGTAAACAGCAAGCAAGCAACGTTGATTCAGAGACTGCAGACGATGCATTGCCAGATGCGGATTATGAACCCATAGAAAATTTTGAAGATGCTCTGACATCCAGCATTGATGATGTAAATAAGACTTTCGAAATGATCGTTAAGGAATCTCAAGAACAAAACAATCCTAAAATAAATATAATAGCACCAGATGAAGAAAAATCTCCTGTTTCGCCGCCAAAAAACTTGCTAGGCCATCCCGATATTCCTGTACGATCGAATAGAAGGGATTTCAAAAAGGAAAAGGATAAAATACCAAATGAAATCACAGCTCGGGTTAAAATAAAAGATTCTGTAGAAGTTGAGAGGAAACAGTCTAAAAATACACAAACGAACAATTCTGAGTTGAGTAAGGATTATAAGATGGATGATAATAATGATTTTGTGTACAAGTATAGTTTTAGGAAAGTGTTTCTGCAGAGTTCTTGTCACGTTTGTAAGAAGAGTCTGAGTGGTGTTCGCGTGCCGTGCAGTTACTGCAATTTGTTGTTCTACTGCAGCAATAAGCATAAGGATGAAGACTGGCCGCAGCATCAGGCGCTGTGCTTCGCCGTGTCTACCATTGTTCATCTGAAGGGTAAGAGTTCAGGCACGTATTCTTTACTTGTCTTCTTTTCCAATCCTTGGCAATGTAATTTCTCGTGCTATTTTATTATGTAAAGCACTTCTGGTAAGGGAAGTAATCCTGTTGCTATCTGTTTTACTATATAATAGAGACAGTATTACGTACAATTCAAGAAAATCAGAGAGTAATACTTAAATTGATGATTTGGTATAAGTTGGATTAGATATTTTAATTATAAATATTATTCACAGATCAAAAATTCATATACGGAGACGCAAAGAACTTGACAGGCCACGACTACCGATTGATCAGGATGCAGATGATAGTGTCCTGTGAGAAGGTGCTGAAGAGAAGACTCGTGCCCTGGGAGCAGGAGGCGCTGTTGTATCCCAGGGTCTGCGCTCATGTACCGTGCAGGGAATGGAGGCAGAACAAGCTGAGTGACTGCCAGGGATGTGGGCAGGTTAGTTAACAGAATATGGTTGTGCGAGAATTCAGAAAAACTGGTTTTGATTATATAAGTCGAAATCGCTACGCCATGACTTAAATTCTAACAAATTATGAATTTACACAAGCAAAAGCAGTACGCTCTAGTTGTTAAACAACGTACGAAGATAGTTTGAGTTACTAATTTGGGTACAATGCCTGATGAGTTTGCAGCAAACATTTTAAATTTTAATGCGGGGGTCCTATATGTATACAGCAGTAGATGCTGAACATAGCTGAATGAATTATGATAGTGATTATTTTTTGTACTCACATTGATATTGAAAACATGTCACCAATTGTCAAATAACCCCTTTTATCTTGTTCTCAGATATCATTCTGCACAGAAAACCCCGACCACTTTCCAAAGACCCACTCCCGTTGGTGCAAGTCCTACTCCCTGTACGAGAAGCTGGTATGTTACCAGCAGACCAAGGGTCGACTGGAACCGAAGATGCCCACCAAAGTACTGAGGGAACCTCAGATGATACCAGAGAAGATAAACGAAGTTCTCGCTTCTATGTATGAGGAGAAGATTGGTAAGGTCTTGAAGATATTACTTCATATAGGCTTAACGATGCCTAATTGTTGATTTATTTGAGTGGTATAAAGATGTTTTTTTTTTTAATGACACGGAATGTTATAATTATTATAACGGTAATGTAGAAATAAAAAGATAGAGAGTAGAAGCAAATAATATATTGCGCTGACCCCACATAGCTTGGGAAAAGGGTACTAAACTAAGAAGAAGAAGGAGATATCGAAAATCTAGTAAGATAAAAACCTATTCTTTGAATGAAACATGCGAACAATTCATGATTGTGATTGTCACTAATAAAACTTGTGTAACATGAAACATTTTGCATCAAAGTCATCTGTTATCTCTGCAATGTGATTGAAGCACTCATTTTAAGCTGGAAACAAAACACGCATAGAACATTTGTTGTTGAATAAAGAGAAAGCGAAGGGGTAGTTTTAATAAAAACTAAAAAGCATCATGAAATTATTCATTGTCCAAATTGTTGGGGAGTGACCCTAAGTCTGGTTGACCTAGATTTTAATATAATAAAGTCTGACAGTTGGGGGACTGTATTATTTAAAGTATTGCAAATTATTGATCTTGAGCTTAAATAGTAGTTGGTTGGCCATGTGGGTAAAAGGATTATGAAAATTGTTTTCTTAAAAAAAATATATAAGAATAGCAAGTCTGTTAAAAAGATTACATAAAAAAGGTTCATAATTTGGAGTAGGTATAGATTATTTTGTCATAGTTTTCACCTTTCTTTGTTTTGACCCTTTCTTTGAGAGAATCAAGATGATGATACATACTATTATCTCATTCATCTTTATATTAATGATATAATGTTGTGAGTATCCGCGATATTTACAAACTTGCATCATGCCCATGATTCAGGCTACTAGGTTGTGCGAGTAATAATGCTAAAATTACAAACAAGAATAATATAATACTCAAAGTAAATGAAGAATAGCATTATGACGAGAAACCTATAAAGCTCAAACATTAGTTGGTATTATGTGAGTCATACATACTGTAATAATGTTTTGTGTTTTTAAATGTAGGTGATGTTATTATAGTAACGGCTGTAACCAAATTATGGATTTTAGATACCCATGTATAACTAGGTACACTATTTCCTACAGTTTTGATCTTTCTAATCAATGTTATTTTCATTTCTTCCTGCCGTGCTTCTAAGTTATGTCTGCGCCATATGTTTTCCGCTTCCATTTCTTTCTATCAGCGGTCATACTGACATGGACTCCCTTCTTATTCATGTCTTCTTTTAGGCAATCAATCCTTCTTTTCCTTCGTCTAACTTTGTATCTCCATCCATCCATATTCATATTTCTTGTTATTTTGTTACAGATATAAACGATATCCAATACGCAGCGTTAACTCAGTTAGCAACAGCTCCTCTCACTGCTGCCTACTGCCACCAGCTCTGCAGGTCCAAGGCTGGATCTATCGCTAATGGTGTTAATAAGGTAAGGTGAAGGTCAACTTTGTTTAAATGAGAACTTTAAGTTCAGATAACGAAAGTCCATTTCACAATAATAGTGGATTGAAAAGTTTAAGTGGAATTTAAATTGCTTATTGCTTGTAAAGGTAATTCAAAAGCAGCAGACAGACGCCACTAGACTTTTGTTTCCAGACCAGTTTTTGACTACCAGTGTGCTACATGGTGAAACTTCATGTCTAACCTCCTCAGCCCAGTTATTTAGGCAATACGAAACCAGTCATATTAACCTAATCAACAAACATAGCTTTTATAATCATTAAACAAGAGCCTTAATTCCAGAAGACCTCATTCACCATTCACGTGGTAGGAGCGGAGTTACAGTTCGAAGCTGATGCCCTCAACAAATGGGAGGTGTTCTTCTTGCACCTGAGACCTGACCTGCAGGAGCTGAGGGTCGTGCTTATCAACTATAACCTGAACCCTTCGAATTTGCCGCTGGAATTGCTTGGGAAGATTAAGTGAGTTGATTTAAAAAGGATGTTATTAAAAATCCTATTTATATCGGTGAATAAAAAAAAAATAATTGAATAGATACATTAGGTTTACAGAATGACAGCGATTTCTTGAGCATCATATTTGTCCCTAATACCAGAAAGCAAAAGCATTCTTCTTTACTCGATATTACCTTATTATTTATTTATTTGGGATGCCAACAGTTAAAACATTTAAAAAAGGAAAAATTGAAACATGCAAAAAAGTTACAAGCTAAATGCATGCAACAGGCAAACACTATGTGTTCTTAAAAATACTTAAATATCTATCTATCGACTACCACTCAGAACTAATATATTTTATTATGATAGCTTTAAACATTTTAGGAGGTACTGTTGTTGGATGTGGAGTATAAGGCTAAGGGGTGTGCCATATCGCCCAGCCATCAGCATTAAGCTGCAGCATGCTCAAAGATGTAACTGTATTTGTGTTTACCAGGCTATGTGAAAGCTGTCGACAAAGCAAACGTCGTGTGGTGTTCAGCTTCCAAGACAAGAGGACCTACGCCGACTACAAGTCTAGCGATGACTTTGTTATCCCTGATATTGGTGAGAAACAAATGCATGTCAACAAATGTAAAAACATCTGCTTACATTGGTCCGATTTCACCAACGTGGGCAGAAGTCTATTAAATAAAAAAATAAATAAAAATTGCATTTTGGAGTCATGTGGCGTAAGAATTTTGACTGCAATCTTTAACTATTATTAAAAAACCTCTTTAGTCCTCATGATAATTACCTAACTGTTTTCTTATTTGCAGTATGTGCCTTCAATCCCAGCATCCAGCGTTCATCAGTCTACAACGGCAAAGACCCCTGGCCCTCTGCCATCAATGCTATCCTTAAGTTGAAGGTTCCTTTCATCATCACAGGTTATACCATCACCGAACTCCACAAGGATTGCATCAGAATCAAGGAGTGCTCCGAAACTGGGTACAACTTCATTGCTGAACCGAAGTATAACAACTTTGCCAGTGTTAGGCCTGACAGGAACTTTATCTCTGATGATGAAATGCCTCTGCTGTTCAAAAATTATTGTTTTGCTATTATTTCTGCATGAGTTTTTAAATATTGTAGTTTGGGTGTAAGAGAGTGATGGAGATTTGGCTGACAATATTCATGATTGTAGGTGTCCTAAGATTTACCTGTATCAATTCTATCCATGAATTTCTTAGGAGCACCTGTATATGTAGCTTTAGGTACACGACAATAAGCTTCTATCTCTATCTTAAAATTGATGTTTCTAATCAGTGTGATAGGGATAACAAGAGTTTTGTAACTTCTGCTTGTTGCTGTAGTGTTTGATTTTGTATTAGCATTAAGTTATTTATGATTGACGTGTAACTCTGTGTCAGATGGTTTGTAATGTAATTTTACTTAATCATTGCTGTGTTTTATGTTTCTTCAGTTTGTTTCAGTTTTGTCTTTAATAAACGTATTTATGTGAATGGACATTACTGTTTCTCTCTGATATACTGAACCAACCTTAAAACCTTGTTTGCTACTTTGCAACTTACTGCTTACAATTTATTACTTAACACCATTCTTCACTTTAAATCTCTTATACATACATGCATTTACCACTACGGATACATTCATCTATTAATCCTCCTACTCCACTTACCAGTTATTTTCGTCCATAGCGCCACTTACAATTGTCACTTGCTTTTGCAACCACAGCCAAAAATACCTCGCTTCAAATTGAGAGTGTTAGGATTCTCCGGAACAAATGGTCTGCGTATGTCATTGTACCTCGTTTGACGAGAATAGGAAATTCTGTTCTCGTGGGTGGGATAAACAAAATATTGGCTACTGTACAAGTATTTGGTTATGATTGGATATGCCAAGGTATTGGTGGGGTTACGTCATTGTATGTGACGTCATCAATATATAGTATTATAGTATTGATTACTACCTATATGTTGCTGGGGAGTTTGTTGTGCTACTTCTTCCCAGAAAAAAACACATAGGTAGAGGTGAAGGGTGGGCGTTTTGAGCTGTCTTTTGTTTTGTCCTGAATATTATTTTTTGTAAAAATATTTTGGGATACCTACTCATGTTGCCAAGAATTAAATGATGATTTCTAATTTAGATCTCGTACAGTTGCACCGACCCTTTTTTTAAGACAAATGAAACAAAAGTAATACATCAAAATATAATATTTTAATCCTAGATAACTGACAATTAAATTGGCAATATTCACAAAAATATCTAACAAAATTATATTAAACATATCACAGATAAAATGATTAGTCACAAATTATATATTCTACTTAATGTACTGTTTCAAAACTTAATTATTGGCAAACTCTTTTAGATGTAGAATTTTGACAGAAATATCCCGATCAAGGCAGAATTCTATATCTAGGAAGTTAAAAAACCAATAAGTAAGTTACTGAAAATGGCTGAAGGTAAGTAGCTAACGATTGGCAGTTGTGAATCAAAAAAATATAATAAAGTATGTGTAGAGCTGAATCTGAGTTTTTTATCTAAATTGACACTAAACAACCATTTGAACAAAAATCATAGATGTTAGATATCAAAATATGTATGAATCTTGACGGCCCAGTTTGTAAGTCAATCACACTGGGTAGTCTCAATTCCAATATCAAATATAAAATTTTCTTCATCTTTCAAAATTAGTTACCCACTAACTGAAACCTAATCCTATAATCTCAAATACTTGTGATAATAAGTACTTCAAGTCTTTGTTATTAACTTACCCGATTCAACTGAGGTAATAGAAAAATAATACAGTGATGCTAAAGATTAAACTACTACTAATACTTTCCAAGAAACAAATGAATCTACTACAAATACTAATGACTTTAAATCAGTTGAAGAATATAACGTTAACGATAGAAATGAGAACTAATTAGAATAATCAGATAACAATAAGGTAATTTGTGAAGAAATAAATGATGTTTTATATATGATACCAATCGTTAGCCCCTTAGCAGGTCCCAAGCAAGACGCAGAGACATTTGGTGATAGAGTAGAAATAGAATAGAGAACACGCGAGCGGCTTACTGACGATCGCTCTGGACACAGACCCCAACACCTACACACAGATATGGATTAAACACAGGTCTCATTACCAATTTTATAGCAGACTATTCATAAAAAAAGCGAGTCAGACTCACACTCAAAGGGCTCCGGATCATTGACTATAAAATCACCAAAAAATCATGTGGTATAATATCGTATAAATAATATGAATTTCATTCTAGTTTTCCGTTGTTGCTGTAGCGACAGAAAAAAAGATAATTTTAACAGTCTAACTATTACGGTTCATGGAATTCACTTTATGACAGACGGACAGATTTACTGGGAAGTCATAGTAACTGAGTCTATAAACGCTATGTATGGAAAACTAAAAAGTGAAAATTTCCAAGGTAAAGTGCTGCTAAAATTAGGTAATAGAGACCGACAAACGTAAAAAGCGAAATAGAATAAGAATAAAAGAATTGTAAATTGACACACAAGAAAAATAATAAAGACATTGTGATAACATTGAAAACAAAGTTAAGTGCAGTGTTAATAACATTAATTAATAACAAACATTGAACTGAAATGCCAGTTAATGATAAACTTGAAATTGGTAAAGTTGATATATCTGTATTCAGTATTGATAACGAAGACACAGACAAATTAGTTTCTATAGTTAAAATTTTATGGCTTTTCAATCCAGGTTAACAAAGAATGCAAAAACAAAATGCTAAAAAACTTAACATATACACATTAGTGGTTATTTAAAACATAAGTAATAAACAAATCAGGCAGGTATTAAAGAAATCTTTGAGGTTAAAAACACAATAAAATTAGTTGTGCAGAAAATGTAAGTGTACAAACATTCATTCACTGAGCAAAATAAATCAGATTAGCAAAAAATTAAACAATGTTAAAACTGATATTAAATTAATGGAATTAAGTACAGCAGATGCAAATTAAATTGTAATTAGTATGAACAACTATCTACTAGAATTTAAGGTTAAGAAGAATCTACTATTTTAAAAGCTTGTAGGTCAATTTTCATTAATTGCTATTTTTACTTCTAAATGATATTTAAAAGACAATTAAGTTCTGAATCTCTGTCAGAGGTCCGTACCAAACTTACTGCAAACTTTTAGTCGGCCGATCGTTGATTCGATCGGGCAACAGACCAACGATCATGGGAACGTATCGGCCGATAACTAAGTCTACAGTGTGCCGGCACAAAACCTAATAAAGATATTAATGCTGCCTTTTCAGATACATTGAAATATCAGGAGGCTTCTCAAAAATAAATTGACATTCCCAAGATTCTATTGACTTTACTCTTAAACTAGTAGACAGTTGTTCTTCAAAACGTAAAATTAAAACAACAGTTAACAACAAACCTTAAACAACTGAAACAACAACCTGTTCTGTGATCATCGGCGCCATCGTTGTACTGCTATAACTTGTATTACTATTCACATCAACAGTAGTACTATCTACAGTACTAGGATTGAATGTACTAGTTCCATCAACTACATCAAATTCAGTTTCTACTGAATTGAAATTTATACTGCTTTCAAGTATGTTATCATCATTACTAAATGCAGTACTCGTCTCTGGTTTAAGACTTGTAGTTCTATAACTAGTACTTGTGTCTTCTATGCTAGGTTCAGTAGTACTTGTGGCTGAACTACTTTCAGTGGTACTTGCTTCAGTAGAACTGTATGGTTCTGTACTTAAATCTGCTTTATTACTTTCTTGTGATTCCATTTTAATGGGTTCTGTAGTACTAATAGTACCACTTTCTTCATTACTTAAGCTTATGGTACTACTTAATTCTGTACTTGTACTTAATGTAGTATTCTCAATACTTTTAGTGGTTGTACTTATATCAGTGTCTTCAGTTACATACAATTGTCCTACAGTTACGTCCCCTGCACTTGTGTCGTAATCGTAAATATCTTCTTCGGTCATTGATGGCACTGCAACATATGAAATAATAGGTAAGTTTTCAAAAACATTACAGTTAAATTCATTATCATAATTTTATTTAACTTTAATGGTCTCAGACTTACCAGTAACTCCAACTGCAGTGGAAGTTTTCTTAAAAGGATCTTCAGTAACTAAAACTACTCTAGATTCATTTATATTAACGTCTTCTTCATCAGTCCTTTGCACTTTACTCTTATTATCACAGCCTTCAACACAGTAATTAGCTATCTTATGTAAAATTATATCAACTAGAATACTTTCTGTTTTTTCTTTATCTTTATGTATTTTCGCTGCCTCTGCTTCTTCCTTTAATTCTTTTTCTACCATTTTTTCAACACTTTGAGTGTAGTTGGCAGGTGGTATCCATGTATATTCTGGGTCGTATTTGGATGCATTGCTGGGCTTAAAAATAACGTTGTACGATTCATCAGAGTTATCCTCGAGTCTTATAATAGGTTTGGTGTATTTGGCTACGGCTGGGCCTAGTACATCTGTGACGTAGGCTTTAAGGTTTTTACATTTTTCAACAGTGTTCACGTCGTTGGAACTTCCCCAGATGATGAAGCCTGAAGCGTTGGATTTGTAGAATGTGCTGAATGCTGTGTCCAGGTCACTCTGAAATAGAGAACATAATGTGTTAGGTGATTGTTTATGTTACAGTTGACTTATATTTATAGGTCTTTAATATACTAGCTTACTACTAGCTATACTAGCTTCATAAGTTGCTGTTATAACCTTGTTGGTTTCATGGTAACAACTCAAGTCTCCTATCCTCTGAGCCATATATATTTGATTTTAAGCATTGTCGCAATAAAGAGTGCTATAAGTTTGACCGCTGCATTTTAACTCTTACATCGAAATTTAAACAGTTATTTAGCCTCAAGACTTACTGGCTATCTTTCTTTTGAAGCAATTTACATAAGCATGCCATAGATAGCACGATATTTCAGCTGTCTTTGAAATTGAGTCACTATGTGTTTACCTAGTGATTATTTTCAGTTTGAACCAGATATTTTTATGTATCAGCCTTACCTCATTAAAGTACCCTTTATCCCTATACCGGTACCAGAAGTACGGCAGTATGGTGGCTCCTCCCGCGGCCACTCTCGCAGCTTCCCGCACGCGCCCGCGCACGAGCGCCGCGAGCTGCGCCGCGCTGATGTCATCGCTGCTGTACACTGAGGGATACAGTCCTGTGCTTTCTTCCCAGAGCCAGCTTATACTGGAATGGAAAGGAGAACGTGAGTCTTAGGTAAGGAGAAATAGTCGTGGTGGTATAGTGGGGAAAGCGGCGACCTTGCAAGTAAGAGGGTGTGTTCGATTGCAGATCAGGCAAGTAACAATGAAGCTGTTCTAAGCTTGTTTGCTGTAAATACTTTCTAAGTATATCTTGAACACCAATGACTAATTAGAAGTGAAGATTAGGACTGTAAAATATGAAATCAGCAAACCGCATAGAGGAAGCGTGGCGATAAACACTCAATTCTTTTTTATTTAAGAGCACATAATCTGTGCCCATCAATGGTATGATAAGGCTGATGATAAGCGACATAAAAATATGGGTGTTAGTATCAATTTGAATACTACCGGTTGTGGCACCACCATTGCGAACTAAATGCAGGTTTTTTTTCCTGAAAACTTATGCGGCGGTGATTCCCAGATACATTTTATTAAAAAGGCTCGGTCATTTTAAAGTTTGCCACATGGTAATTTGAATCATAAACTAGAAGATTAAGAGGTATCGTGTTGTTTTAATTTCGAGTTTATTTAATGGCCATTCCTATTAAAATCATATTTAATTATTATTAGTTAGAATGTTATTTGTGCGTCATAAAATAGATGAACCGATTTTAAATGCCACTCAAAATATTGCAACCAGTTTTTATTTTTATTTTTAAATGTCTCAATTTTTCTAGTCTTCCTTATTGTACATTTATTAGTCTGACGTCGATCTATGTGCATTAGTTAACATGCATTAAATTGAAATGACCATATTATTACAGTCTATTGAAATATTTCCACAGGTGGAATTATTATGGCCGTGATCTTCGTCTGACTCTCAAATATAAATAATAATTATTTATCATTAGTAAGATATAAGAAGACTGCTTGACAGACTTTCTGGCTTTTTGTCTATCCGTAATGACTGTCTTAGATATTTAAAAGACCGCCAGGATCTTAAAACCGTGCCCTCCGAAACACAGAGGAACTAGGTACTACTAGGTACTGTAGGTAGGTAGGTAGGTAGGTAGGTAGGTACTACTCCTTACTGATCTCCCATCAAGGTACTGATGGCGCCAATCATTGCTCAACATTATGATTGATCGACCCGTGCAGCTATTTGACACTTTACTAGGACTGTTACTGTTAATAGGACTATTACTATTGTCTTCTTGGGAAGGTGGTTAAAAAGATCTTCATTCACCTACCGATCATTCTCCTGAGGTACTTTATCAGCACAGGTCTCTTTCCTATTGTTATAGGCCATGTTGAAGCAGTATGGGTACCCATAGTAGCCCCATAGAGCTTGGGGACGCATCTTCTTAGCTAGAGAGATGGTCGCTTGCATGAACTCGCGGCCGGCCCCTTCGAAACGACGTTTCGCCTGAAATTTTAGAATTGGTATAGTTATTTTTTTGTTTAACTTTAAGCTGACATGGAAAACTTTTTAACAAGCTTTTATTAGGTCGACCTCCATATAACAATGGAATTTAGTTTAAGAAAACATAATCGTCTTCTGAGGGCCGTAGCGAGATGCAAATTGGCAGTTGTATATAGTTCTGATGATAAGAAAATAATATAGTACTGTTGAACTGATCTGAAAATAAATATGAATAAGTGTGTGTTTTTTATTGCAGAGATATTTAGCGCATACTACATATTATGTCAAGTCTTCCCACTTACAAGTGCATACTGAAAGTAAGCATCTGCGTTAGTGCGTGTTGAAGCAAACGTTATATTCTTTTCGCAGACTTTTTGCGAGTCACGTGTCTTTTTTTCTTTCAAGATTTCGGGCACTAACCTGCATTGACCTTTATTTCTTTATTAACCTGCATTCTTTAATAGGTTAAAGGTTATCACAAACTGGATACAAATAGACCAAAAGGCCATCTTTGTATCACTAATTAATACCGTGCGCAGTTAAATACTAGATCACTTGTCTAGACTATTATGTGTCTAAAATAGACCGGTCTAGACTCAGATACAATACAATACATATTTGTCTAAATACAGGAACTTGTGGACAAGGAAGGCGACATAAAGGTCGTTTTGTTGTTGAAGAATGTTAAGCTTCTCAGGAATTTAGAAGTACCTCTTATAAGTATATAGGCTATAAGTATATCTTAATCTATATGTATAATGTACAGGTGACCAATGTGACCATATATGCTGGCATTGATCATAGTAGTTACTGATAATGGGAATATAGCTCGGTGTGTTACTTTGATTTCCTTTAAGGAGTTCACCGCTAGCATAAACGTTCGAATTTTCACGTTTAATTTTTACAGTTGTTTTAAGAAAGCGGACGTTTATATGTAGAATTAAACTGAAATCTAAGTTAGGATTAATTGCGCATGCATTAGATATTATTTTTTCAAAAATAGCCTCTCATCCGAGTTGAGAACCTCTTCACTTTGTAATAGAAAATATATACCTGCATACGTTATTTGAAATAGAAAACATTTGTATGTAGGTATAAAAGTAAGGTGTTACATTAATATATTTTTTTTACTAGCTTCTTCCTGCGTAGTCCTGCATCCTAACAGTGACTGTTTTCAAATTGGTCGACTGAGTCGAAGTCTGTTTTGTTTAGACAAACAGTCAAATCTTTACCCTTCATAATACCAGATATGAGATGACAGCTAAAAAAACAAACATACATACATATGTAGTTCACAAATAAATAAACAGTTATGAGGGCACGATGATGAAGCCAGATGTAATGCAGCGTTATTGTCGGAGCTGAGATCTCAATGATCGGCAGGGGATTGTGCAACGGGATGAAGCGTGTATACACGGACTGGTTAAATCGATAAAAAGCTTGAAAGTTTTCGGCATTTGACGTTGCTAATCTGAAGTAAGTCATTGGTCGATAGTCAAATCCAGTAGCATAGCTTGGGTATTCTTAACTAAGAGTATATGAAGTCCCTCTCAGCAAATTCCGGGTAAAAAAGCTTCTGGTGAATTACCATTTATTTAAACTCGGTAAAAAGTAGTAAAATATTATTTTTTCATTTTTTGAAATTGACTGTTAATAAAAATATATAAATGCGTCTACAAATAAATAAACAGTTATGAGGGCACGATGATGAAGCCAGATGTAATGCAGGCGTTACTGTCGGAGCTGAGATCTCAATGATCGGGAGGGGATTGTGCAACGGGATGAAGCGTGTAAGTGTTGCTATACACGGACTTGTTAAATCGATGACGGGCAGAGTCAGAAGTCAGTTTAGTAATTTGGAGTCTCGCTTATGAGTAAACAGATAATAGTTACTACAATATGGAGACAATAGAAGTACCTATATTTCGGAAATCGAGAACTGTTGGTAATTTATTCTCTACAAACAATTCTATTTCATAATCAGTTTTATTTATTATTTTAACATTTAAGAAAAACTAAAAATCTTTGAAATAGACAGTTGAAAAAATATCTCCAGTAAGTTCCATCTTAAAAAAATATGTGCAAAATTCAAATAGTTTTTTTATAAGTACTGTATTTTAAGTAATGTATTTATACTCTTTTCATTAGATAAAATAATGTAATCATTATTTAAAAAAGATAAATACTGAACACACATTTTTAGCTAGTCGATAGCTAGTCGATCGATTGTCCGAAGACCGTGTATGAGGGCTCTAACTATTTCGCCCTAAATACCCAAAGCATTGGTTTGACGAGTGCATGCCGACGTCTGATTGATAAATTACTATCTTACTATATTCGTTGCGTATCTGTGAGTCAAGCAATCTGCTGTATGTTTGTTTGATATAGTCAGGGAGCTTATTGTCTATAGGGTTTATGATAAAGTCAATAATGATTTAGATCTTCCTTCAAGCTTATATTGTAAGGGTTTATGTAGAATAAATCTATAACATAATACACTCTAACATGGTAAGTACATTTTACAAATGGTAGTTCATTGAATTTAGAATTACGTCCAGCACAATGATAAAAATATCCCATCTCACTATCTTCATCTACAGATTACTATAACTCGTATCTCCTTACCAAACATCTCAGTCGTTTTAGAAAAAACAATCACTTTCGTAATTAATATAATATAGGTATAATACTAGCTGCCACCAGCAATTTCACCCGCTCTGGATAACTACTTCTCGCAGATATAAAGAACCCTAAATATTATTAGTTTGCATGGCACTTAAGGCCTACAGCTATATTACTGCCTTAAGTCTCGTCAAAATCCATTCTGTCATTCTAAGAAGTAACAAACACACACACACACTTTTCCCTTTATTAGTATGATTACTCAAGACTATAAATCTATTAACACATATTTGCCACAGCAGATTCCCTTCTGTTGGGCCGGCCTAATTAACGCGAGATAATTGTTATTATGATTGAGCAATGAGCGAGATGAACTTTACGAGTATTGTTTATATGGAAATGTACGGCTACGGTATTCTGCGGATGTTTTAACGAGATAAACAGTTAAAGCGATAAAATAAATATTGTTGAAATAGATGTTTATTAGTTAGGTATAAAAGTGACAAAGTTCCCAAAGTAGTAATTTTGTGTTTCATTGTAATTTTCCTGATACAGGGATTGAACTTAGGAGACTCCAGCGAGGTTTTGATTGATATCAGGCTCGACAATGGAGCCAAATAGGTATCAGCTTTGAGACCTTAATTAATAATTTAAAGCAGCTACTTCTTGTTTTGGCATAGTTATTTATTTCGATAGACTAATGTGTGGCTAGGAAGTAAGTTCATCACCCTTTCCTCTTTCATTTTTGGAATACTGTTCAATTTAAATGACGTGAAAAATGCCCGTTTACATTAACCAAACGAGAAACTTGTTTGAATTTGATAAGAACTGATGAACACGTTAAATTATATGCCTAGTTTTTTAATCTGAACATGCTTTAAAAGTTTTAAACCCATACCTCTTCCTCAATCCACTGCTTCTTCCACCACCAGTGGCGTTTCTTCTCGATCTCGTAGGAGACGTCCTTGTACGGAGTCAGGATGCCGAAGTTCTGCCGCAGCACCGGCTTCCACGACTCGAAGTCTATTATACCGACGCCTGGAATTTATAGAATTTGGAGTTTAGAGAACATTCTTGAATAATTAGGAAGCCTTAAAAAACCTTTTGAAGAGGCTTTAGAAGTTGATGGCGAAATATCACAGCAGTCACTTCAAGATACCGACTGGTAGTCAATAGTAAAGTCGAAAGATGATTTTTTTTCAAAATAAATCATTATCTGCCTAATCTTTTCCCGACAATGTTGGGGTCAGTTTCCAGTCTAACTGGATGCAACTGAGTAGGTACCAGCATGAAGCTATTGCCTATATGTAACCTTTGATAAAACTGGTAATCAGATTTTCTGGCATACGCGGGTAACCCGTAAAGACTACTAAAAATGTTCAAATGACAGCCTGGCCCAGTCAATTTATTATGCCTTCGCAAGACTTACCCTATTAATAGAAGGTAATATTTTATTCTCGTGAATGACTCAACCAACTCAATCACAAAGTACCTCTAACGAAGGGTCTAACTTCAACAGCGAAGTTGACGTTATTAAAGTTCTGCCAACACAAATGTCAAGTTTAATTGGTGTCTGTCGTTAGCACAAAGTTCTAGCCGAGGGGAACTTCTGCAATACAACTTGTTAGCTTATGTTTGCACGTTGCAGCTTACAGTGGTACAAGGTTTCAGGAGAAATATTAGCAACTACATAGCTTCAGTCACAGGTTTTACATGGGACCCGTAAGAATTACTTAGCCTGACTTGTTAAATGGGCTACTTTATAATGAAAGAAATATTGAAACTGGTCTAGCAAAAAACTAACATTTCCGCAGGTCCAATTATAAAAATCATTCACTTCCAGCCTTTATTGTAAAAATACAATTGTAAAAATAATTAATGTTATAGTGTAAATATTTAAAGTAAATAAAAAAAACTTCTAGCGTAGGAAGAAGATTAAAGACTACATTTTTCCCCGGTACTCTAGTGAAGCCGCTAGCGGTAGTGTGCTATTTTGACAGACTATGCTCTAGAAAGTGAATTAATTCATCGAAGCGTTAAGTTGATGACATTATTTAGTATTATCTGGCTCAAGGTCGGGTCGGACTGACACTGGATTTATAGGGAAGGCCTAATAGGTATGTATTATACCTACTTATGTTCCCAACATGACAACTACAGTCTTACCTACTAGGTAGTTTAAGTTTTTTGGTTTTTAATGAGGAAAAAAAATGTTTCCTCTTTACGTATTAGTTGTTCCCTGAGGTTCCAATTACGTCTCAAGGGACCAATTTCAAACAAGCGAATAAAATAAAGCATACGAAAACTATCTGTGTACCTTTGGTAAGTAAATTGGTGCCGAAGTTTTGGTCTCAAAGCCATAGACAGACATAAGACATGAGACATTCCCAATTAAAAGTATCCAAAATAATTCCCGGAAGACGCTTTCGCAAGAACAATATAAAAATCTTGCATTTCATATGCAAACCAGGTGCACCATATCGTTGCAAGCGAACAAATTCGAAGAATTGAACAATCAACAGATATGGCGTTACGAAAATAAGCGGAACTGTGTTATGGCGGACATATTGAAATATTAACCAAACAAACAGAATGGAGAAAAACAATGTTTATATCTTAATTTTCAGTAATCATATTAGATAATAGGAAAGTAATGGAGAGATTTCACTTATATTATTAACGAACAATGATTCTGCAAATGTGTATGAGTAGTCGCAAGCGTCATGTTAGTGCACAAAAGTGTAATGAGAAGTCGTCTAACGAAGGGGTATCAGGTTGCCCGGGTAACTGGGTTGAGGTGACTCCTTGTAAATCACTGGTACTCAGCTGCATTCGGTTAGACTGGAAGCCGACCCCAACATAGTTGGGAAAAAGGCTCGGAGGATGATTAAGTATAATAAGCAGTCGGTTAAAGTCTTGGGCGCGGATTGAACCCACTATACATATAGGTATGCCGCACAGACACTAGTTAATTGATAAGCCTAACTATTTGTATTCATCACCGCTCCTACAGAACACAGCTAATTGGTTAATGAGTAGCAATTAAGCCCGCACACCAGTTAGATGTAATTATTAAATTCTAGGTGTTTAACTAAAATAGATGTAGCTCAATGTCACCCGCATCACAGTTTATAGTTGGTCATGTAGAAGGAATTTTGAAGGTTTTAAAGGCTCTACCCTTATATATCATCAGCCTTTTTTATCTCTTCTCACACAGAGAAGGAATGAGCGTTAATAGCCACGCTTGAAGAAGACGGATGGCTTATTTCAGATGTTTTGAAGACCAGGTCTTCTCAAGCTGTTTTCATTTACTTTTACTCAGTCATTGGTGTTAAAGATCTACTGTACATAGACTTTACTTTTGGAATTAGCCTGACCTGAAAACGAACCCTTACTCTATACTCTACGTCTACAAGCTGGCTTGATATATGTATATGTTTGGCAGTAGCTATCTAGGACCTCAATAAAGGGAATAAAACAACAACAAAATACCTACCATTAAAATCCTTATCCGGCACACTCTGTTCCAGAACCTTCTGAAACGTATCCAAATGCTTAATCAGATCCCCTTCTTGAGGAACTCCCCCATTCCTATACTTCAACTCCCCACTGGTGCTATTCCTCAACAGGGCTGGAAAGTCCCCAGGATCATAAAGTATGGAGATTTTGTCCCCTCGGAATGTATCGCCGGTGTTCTGGATAATCCCGTACTTTTGGTACAGGTCTTCGAAGTATATGCGTTTGGACTTGCACTGCATGGTGGGGACATTCCAGTAGACTTTGAATTCTTTTGAGGGGAGTACGTCGTTGTCTGGCATCTGGACTACGTAGTAGCTGTAACAAGGAGAAGGCTTTGTTAGTACAACCTATTTATCGACAAATTGATTTAGAGGTAGTAATTTAAGTCAGAAGGGTAGTTAGAAGGCTGTAAGTCTGCCGCCAGTCTAACCAAGTTGTATCGGGTTGCCCGGGTAACTGGGTTAAGGAGGTCAGGTTCTTGTAAAGCACTGGTACTCAGCTGAATCCGGTTAGACTGGAAGCCGACCCCAACATATTTAGGAATAAGGCTCGGGAGATGGACGGTTTTTCTGTTTTTCTACCCAAGCTTTCATACTGTATCTTTTATACTGAAGTCTTAAGACAAATTGGTACATTTGAGTATATCCATTTTAGTATCATGAATGATAAATCTGAAAATATATCTTTGTAAGGCAAATACTGTTCACTTTTGCGTTTCGTAATATTTACTCACAAGTAATTATGAAATATGTACCTACATACATACATATAATTAATTTCTACGTATTGTTACATGACACATGACTCATCAAGACCTAGTTTATTATTTATGTTACAATAAAATAATAATAAAACTGTAGGTATCGTCATTGTTAAGTCAATGTCCGACGTTATGTCATGTGGTCAACTGACCCTAATTGATTGCAATTGTTTATCAATATTAATTAGATAGTCATTATTGTGCGTTTTTTCATTGAAAACGATTGATTTGTTCTTTGTTTTACAATGTAATGAGTTAGTGAGACGAAAATTTATTGACTAAAATACTCTCCTTCAGCAGTCGGGTAAAAATGTAAACCCGTGTTTATAGGACGCTGTAACGATAACGATCTTTCTTATTGAGGTTTCTCTTCTTAAACATCTGAATAATACTTCATCATTATCTGTCATTGACAGCATTAAAAAAAAAAACATTTTCATTTTAAACCTAAGTGAAAAACAGAAAATGAAATTGATGACTTAATTTACATTTGTTATACTTACACCACCTTATTATAAAACGTGGTTTTAAGAAGTACCTGCTTTAGTAATAGCTTTAGTCCACTGATTTTGTTCGGGACGGTGGTTTAAAGGTGGTTCTTTATTGAAACCACGTTTTATAATAAGGTGGACATAGTTTAAGTAAAGGCAATATGTTAAGTGCTAAATAAACTTAAATGACTTAACAAGCACTTATCACTCATAAGTCCTTAATCATCAGTCTGCCAAATATCCTGCTTTGCTTTAATTTACCTTCAAGAAACATTAAAAAATTAAGGCACCCGCCCACTAACGTGTAATCCGCACTGCAGGTCGTTGACCTCGCATTGTTCTGTTCGCGTTCGGTTCGCACTTGATTGAGCCGTGTGTTACTAGTATTTGTGTCGTACACTTGACCGTGAAGCTGGTATGAATGAATTTATTATGATGTCATAATGGGTATGAGTCTTTATACTTCAGAAGATCAATTAGGTACGTGAAGATTTTTTTTGTGTTGTGGTTTAAGTCAATAGGTTTTCGTTGCGGGTCTTTTGTTTAGAATGTTTGTAAGGATAATATCAACTAAT
Source organism: Helicoverpa zea x Helicoverpa armigera (assembly GCA_033682625.1). Classification (NCBI taxonomy): domain Eukaryota; kingdom Metazoa; phylum Arthropoda; class Insecta; order Lepidoptera; family Noctuidae; genus Helicoverpa; species Helicoverpa zea x Helicoverpa armigera. The sequence goes on along the minus strand of JAWIIS010000056.1, from coordinate 365,545 downwards.
AATTTAAAGTTGATCTATAGTTCTGTAGTTTGGCTAATGTATTATTTTAACTGAAGAAGTATTTTTAACATGGATATATAATAATAAGTAAACTCACTTTCTGCAGGTATTAGTTACCAAAATCAATGCTCATATATTATTTATATTGAATCAAATATAATATAAAAGCTACCAATTGCTATCAATTTCATCTTTTTATACAATACTGGGCAAAAAATGTATGCAAACTATGTATATCGGTCTCCTGTGACATTTCTTAGCCATTGTTCCGATTCCAGAAATCGATTAGTTGCCTTTATTTCATAGCTATAAACTTAGACTAGCAGTTTACGAGTTTATGCTCTAGTTCTCACTTTATTTGTCGTTTAGTACTTAAGCTCCGAATAGCTTGGTTTTGTTGGTGGAAATTCCGATTTGATTTTTATAAATTCTGAAGGGTTTGGGGTTTTTAATTGCACTTCCAACTTGAATAGTTCAAAATAATAAGGAATGAAGGTACTATATTAACAGTAATTTATGGCAAATAAATAATTATATTCTAAAGGGTGATTTTTTAGCTGGTATCTTTTTGGCAACACTGTTTTTAGCAGATCACGCGTGAATTTTATCTTGTATCATTGTCAAACTTGTTCAGTATGGTCTATAATTTAACCATGAATCGACTTACGAACGAACAACGCTTGCATATTATTGAATTTTACTATCAAAGACGACAATGGCCGAAACGTCACTGTGAATGGCGAGCGCTACCGTGGGATGATTGGCGATTTTTTTTGCCCAAAATGGAAGAATTGGACATGCCTGACATGTGGTATCAACAAGACGGTACCACATGCCACACGGCACGCGAAACAATGGCCTAATTGAGTGATAATCGGTGAACAGTTTATCTCATGTTTTGGGCCCGTCAATTTTCCGCCTACTTAGATCATGTGATCTAACGCCTTTGGACTATTTCTTGTGGAGCCATGTTAAGGCTCATGTCTACAGGGATAAACCAGCAACGATTGACGCACTGGGAGCCAATATTGAAGCATTTATTCGTAATATACCGGCTGATATGTTGGAGAGAGTGTACCGAAATTGGGCCTTGCGAATGGGCCATCTAAACCGGAGCCGCGGCCAGCATTTGCATGAAATTATCTTCAAACATTAAATTATATTGATCGTTCTATCGATTCCAATAAAGATTTCATCCAATTTTTCAAATTTTTTGTGTTCTTTTTGAAAATCAAATCCTATACCTCTTAAAAAATCACCCGTTACTTTAATCGTCTGTCTTCTTTCTTGATTATGTTTGTGTGCAAAAATTTAAATAAATAAATAAATCGTTTGTTAGTATGAATATGTATGTAAATTATGTAACGCTTATTCTAATCAAAAATGTCATAACTTTCTTAAACAATATGTGATTGTTTTAGAAATTATAAATTATTCAGACACACTCTTTTTAAACGATGGCTTATCATGAAGGTCTAGAAACATTAAACACTATTTATAAATATCGCTAAAGGTGTTGTTTTCCATCAACAGTAGGTATTTTTTCTACTGTTAATCACAATAAAATCTCCAGCAGTTTTAATTACAAGTGAGTGGTGACGCAACGCTGGACAGCATCAATTGTACACTTTACAATGTTAAGGTTAAATTGATATTGGTCTAACACTGGAAATAGATTTTTTGTATGTTATTTTGAAGAACTTATTAATAAACTCATAGACTTCTATAGAGAATTTGAAGTGATAATCTGTCAAATTGCTGATTATGATGGAATTCGGTATGATGGTAGGAAAAAAACTTGAGACGGTTAAAAAAGCTATTTTTCAAGAGAGTAAAATTAATAAAAATCACTATATTGATGGCAATGGCAAGAGGCAGGTATTGTTATTGTAGGAAATATACTGAGACGCTTTTGTTTATAATATTATTGCTATGCACAGAGGATTACAAAAAATAAAATGCAAATTGAATAAATGTTTTAACCATTTATTGTTTATTTATGTAAACTAATAGTTAATCTGTCTCAGTATTTACATATACGTGACCGTTTTAATACGCATTTATTTAATCGAAGATGCATTTTATTAATATTTATTTTATTTTTTATCTGCAATTTATAAAACCCATGTTATGTAAATTGGGCAGGTTTAACTAGATAATATTAATACTAAAAATATCTTAAACAATATTTTGAAAGTCTTTATTAATTTAGACATTTTGATAAAAGGAATGTATAAAAAAAATGCACTTCTAATAGTAAAGAGTGTTACACTGCAGTGGGCGGACGTCCTTAAAAATTATTATAGGCATAGCGACCACTTACGATTCTATTACTGAATGAATTAGATGTCACTATAAATTATAGATACAGAATTATAACAAAGTTTCGAATTTAAATAAAAATTCAATGATTGTATAAAGCAACGATAGACAACTTCCTAGGGTTTTCTCAATTATGTTGGGGACGAATGTCTTCTAACGACTTCTTACCCGAGATGGATCTTACCCGGGCATACTGTCTGGCTTTCTAAAATGTAAAAATGGAAACCGGGACCCACCAATTAAACGTGCCTTCCGAAACTCATTAAAATATAAAACAAGGATAGAACAGTTATATAAAAGTTAGCATGTTAACTTGCAGTTTGATAGATGTTATTTGGCGATTTCTCGTCACGCGATTGACTACATTTCGATAATAATTATTCTTCATTAATTAGTTTCGTATCGGTATCTTTTTATTGATTTATTTCAGATCACAGGCCTCTTCTCATAGAAAAGAAAATAGCGTAAGACATTACGCTTGCTTAAGGCGGATTGGTGATTTCAGACTTTTCAATGTCTAGATTTCTTCAAAAATAGTTTCATTCACTGTCATTGATATCTAAGATTTAAACTTAATCCAGGCATTTGCCATACCTGGAATCAATCCCGGTTTTACTTAGATATTATATAGATAGGTGCTTTAAGCTTCGATAACTGTCATGCTACGAATAAGTAACTTGTCATATTACTATTTCGAATCCGCAATGTTGTATTTCTGTGAAATATTTTGTGTAGTGAGTCTAGTTTCATTTATCGCCTACTTGCGAATAGTGACACTACGTATAAACAATGTTATGTAATTATTTATCACGCACACATGTAAAGGTATGCAAGGTCAATATATTACATTAAATTGTTTATTTTGTATACGGAATTATTTTGACTTTTATATATTTTACTCTATTAGTTTACTTACCGTGGTTTCACCCGTGACCTGAAGGAACGATTTCCCGCATCCAGATAAAAAAACTTCATCGATAAATGGGCTATCTAACATTGAAAGATTTTTTCAAATCGGAGCAGGGTTTCTTAATTACCGCGATCATGCAAACAACGCTAAAATCTCCAGCTTTATAATATTAGTAGTAACGCAGATTTTTACAAATAGTGTGAAATTCATATTTCTTTGTCGGAATTCAATATTACCGGGAAATAAAACAAATGAAACACGATATTACAAACAAAGCTGACCATGTAAATATTTGTTTTAAAGTAAATAATCAGTATTGATTCGGAAGTGACCTTTATTTATGTCAGTTATGCAAACATTGGCACTTTGAGTGACATAAGTCATTATATTGATACCGGAATTATGCAATAACGTAATGGACAATAGCAAAGTTTTTTCAAAACTGAATTAGGATATTCTTTGAGGTGTCTAGGATCAGGCTTTTGCGATATTAAATGATACCTATCGAAAGAGTAACACATTACTGTGTTTCGGAGGGCACGATATACTGTAGATCCCGACTGTCGTTTGAACATCTTTGGCAGTCGTTACGGGTAGTCAGAAGCCAGTAAGTCTGACAACCTCAACATACAGGCAGATAATGAATTGTAGCTAATTAAGACCTTTTGCAACCCGAGAGAAGTCTCGGCTAGACTAAGAAATAACATTGTGCCTTCTACCTAACTAGCTAAGGTTCAATGACACAGTTAAAATGACCGGCACTCATCAAAGGCGCCGCCAAGCTGTTAGCAAAGCAAATGTTTATGTAACTTGACCGTTCGGTTAAGTTAACCGAGTCATATGCACTCGCTATCGATTGCTGTAAGTGGGTCAGTACTTTGACCAGTCAATTCTAACTATTGTTTTGTGTCAGTTAGTGTTTTATTTCAATTATTATTGTTTTGTGTTTAACGTCTTTTTGCTTGCATTATTCTGAAAGATTGTTGCTGGGGAGTTAGTTCTACCAATTCTTACTCGCAGAAAAAGATACTTCGAGGAAAATTTACTAAATTCAGTATTAGGGGCTGTCAGGTGCAGATTTTAAGAAAACTCTGAAACTAGAGTTGTGATAAACAGCACCCCTAATATGACAAAGACTATTTTAGAACTGTTAATATGTAGATACGTAAAATATACTGTACGCTTACTTCCGTCAATGTTTTCATCCCGATAGAGTTTAGCGTTAGATAGCATTTTCAATAAACAAACATCAGCTTTCTAATAATAGTACTTATATGTAGATGATTTATTCACTTATCAATGAATGTTTATCAACTAATTTTAAGAGTCACTTGAAACCACTTAAGACGGTAAATATTAGCTCAATATAACTTGATTAAGTTATTATCTAAGTGGTTGCCATTATCGATGGGCTTGGCAAGGCGGGTCCGATAACTTAGGGGACATAGACGAAATACCCATGATTCATAGCTTTTTTACTTTGTTTAAGAAGCCATTTATTTAGTAGTAGCTTTAGCCGGTGGTTTCACTCGAGTCTAGAGGGAACTACTTTCCGCAATCGGATAAAAATTAGCCAATTAACACTGCTTTTTTGTATTTTTTTCCATTCGGACTATTCTTGATATTAGCGCGTTCAAGTCATCATCATCTGTCTAGCCTCTTCCCAACTATGTTGGGGTCGGCTTCCAGTCTAACTGAATGCAGCTGAGTGCCAGTGTTTCACAAGTAGCGACTCAAGCCAGTTACCTGCGTTGTTTGGTTGTCAGACTTTCTGGCATCTGACAACCCGTAACAACAACTGCCAAAATTTTTCAAATAAAATGATAGCGCGTTTAAGTATAGACGAGAAAATCACACTTTAATTATACTTAACTTAAATTATTATATAACTTTAATTATTAAACTAAAGTAGCCTATTTTTGCCATAACATGAAACGGCCTAGAGCCACGAGGTTGCATGACATAAAGACATACAGACATATCTATTTACGTATATGTACATATGTACTGGAACTGTCTGGTATGTGAATAGGTGTGGGCTTTATCTAACAGCCTTGACCATGGTATGAGCTATAGGCATTCCTAGAGGTAGAGATTTAATTATTGGCTTTAAAATAACTCAGTTAAAAGTATGAACCTTACTGGTGAAATAAACTTTGCTCAACAATAGGCTACTTATCCAATTTTTTTTAATGTGTTTTTTTATTTAGTTTATTTTGATATTTTAATCCCAATTTTAGATCCAGATCCGTAGAGGCAAAGTAACTTGTAAAAATCAATTTTTAAAGTTGAATCAGTACTTCCAGAGAATATTAGTTTAAGTACTTAAAAATTTACATAAAAATAAAGTTATCTTATTTAACAAATTAAGTACTATACTTATATTAAACGAAGTCAACTGCGTAATGTAGGTACATATATCTACGTACTTGTATTCATAGGCAGTGATCTGATATGTGGGAGTGGACCGAGCTTTGTGAACTCACCTTGATAATCATAAGGACATATTGTTAGGGCTGGCTACGAACTATTTATAATTTACTTTTTTATTAATACGAAAGATTTCATTGTTTGTTTGTGTGAATCTGGATACGGAACTACGAGTCCATTTGAATTTCTTTCACTGTTAGGAAGTTAGACTTTCTGTGCCAAACATTGGCTGTAATTTATCCGGGTACGGAATGAAGACTCCTTGCGACGCGGGTGAAACCGCATGGAACAGCTTAAAATATATTCATATCAATATTTATGAATCTGAAAATTTTGTTTGTTTGATCGTTCGAATCTCAGAAGTTACAGGTCCGTTTTGAAAAAAACTTATTAATGATATTGAGAATGAATTGAGGAGCTCGTAGCTAAAAGCCGCAACGGTAGATCATAAGGTTAAGCAACACTTGGCGATGTTGATAGATGATCTGGACTTCAAAAATCTGAAATCACCAGTCCACCGTGAGCAAGCGATGTGATAAACGCTCATTCCTTCTCTGTATGAGAAGAAGCCTAGATGCCCTACAGTGGGACCGTAAAAGGTTGGTTTGAGACAGCCCTAAAATGACAGACGTATAAAAACTCCATAGCAATTCGGTAGTGATTTATCTGTAGTTTTTACTGCGAGAGACACACGCAAGGTAACAATTGATGACTAATTAGCCCGACTTGTGTTCACTCTAATATACAGGTTGAATGAAACTTCTTAACCGATTCCGCATAAAGGAGAAGGTTTTCTATTGTGTTTACATTTTTAAAATTACAGTTCTAAATGAATGGAACATGTTTTTGAAGATGGAAGTAAACAGATGTTCCCATATAATTTATCGTAATAGAAGCGATTTAATAAAAGGAATATTCTAAAACAAAACAATAACAATGAGAGAATTTTAAGGTAGAAATTAATAATGAAAAAATATTTAATTTACACATGTGATTTCTATGAATTGAGGTCTGTATCGTTACATATTTATGTAAAAAAAAATACATCGATTTTTTTTTAAATAATGTCGTGTTGTGTATCGTTAGTTTGTCACAATATAATTTTCAAATTGCTCTCGCCCTGTATATAACCTGACTTCATTCCTATTCTTTTTGGGTTGTCAGTAATGTCTGCAATTTGACGAATTGCCTCATATTATTTAATAGGAGATAGTTACTGCCGTCTAAAGAGTGTTATTATTCCTTTATTAATATCGGCCCTTGGTTGGTATTAATATAAAATTGCTCCCTGATGGGAATTCTTTTACTTTTTATGGTATGATTACGGATTCAATTGTCTTAGCTGTACAGAACGAATTCGTTTATTTCATAGTCTGAAATTGAGTAGTGAGTAAGGAATAGCTATCTTTATGGGAATAAGAAAAGCGTAAATGAGTAATTTAGGTCATCCTTCTAATATTATAAATGTGAAAGTTTGTTTGTATGGATATACCTATGTACTTATTAATGTTTCTGATAGCAAGCATCTTATACTCTTAAACATAGTACTGAATGGATTTTGAGGATATGTGGTTGAGTGCTACTTTTAGCCATTTCCAGGAAGAAGTTCTCTCAGAGTTTGAGTAATTCAGTGACAAAATTGATTGACGACGTAACTGTGTAAAGATCAAGGTATATAAACCTCAAAGAAGATAATAGACAGTTACCCATCCATATTCTGACCGCAGCTAACTCAGCTTAACCTATGAGATATATCTTCATATCGATATATTTATCTGCATAAACAAGACAGGTCATTGCTCCTGACCTACTAACCTATCGTATCAATATTTGTTTAGTCTTCTTAGTTTGTAACGAAAAGTAATAATATTTATACAGAGCAAGTTCATTACCGTTGGTGTTTAATCAGGTGCGATTTTCTTTTTAAATAAGGGTCTTTACACACGGTATATACACCTGCGTGAAATAATTTTTCAAATCGGGAGTAGTTTCGGAGCCCTTTAAGTTCCTACAAACAAAAACTATGTTTCCTCTTCATTATAGAATAGAAGTATAGATTTGATGACGATTTTAAATGATGCAATTTAGCTCTCCTAGGTATGCACAAATTAAATCAAAACAAGGAACAATCAATGCACTATGTAATGAGATTAGCTGTAAAAAAATAAACAAACCTACATACCTACCTACGTATTTGTAAATACATTATCTTAATTTAAAACAATGCAAGCATATTCTATGTACCCATGCCTATTGGAAATTGAATCTTATTTCCATCGTGTAAAGTTAAATATAGCATAAAAAATGTGTAATACTGCAATATTTTATTAACAATTGAATTTCAATCTTGTCTCTAGTGTGACAAAGTTGTTTTTCCGGTGAAAAATTAATCTGTAAATCATTATCAACATTAACAGAAGAAATTCGACTGTATTTCTCATAATTTTAGAGTTGAATTCCCAATGACATAACTTGCTCTACTTCTGCTGACTGAATCATCTGTTCTCGTTGCCTAGCAACGGATAAACAAACAACAATAGATTTTCCTTTTGTTTTGACTTTTAAATGTGGTTTTATACAAATGTGTTCCTGCTTTCTTTGTCACTAGTTTCGAAATGTTTCATTTGAAATTAAAATATATTTAAAAGAGAGTTTTCTTAATGCAGTTTCTGACTGTATATTTCTTTTTCAATGAAGTGTTTTAAAACTTAGGCTTAACAAAGAAATAGAAAAAGTATTGTTGGAGTTGTTGTGACAGTTTTCCGCTTGTAAACTCGCCTTAATAACGATACTAAAATACTATCTACATTATCATCAATTAAGCAGTATGATCTAGTAGGTAATCATCTTTTAATAGGGCAACGATAGGAATGTTTTTAATTGCCCTATTTTTATTAAACTCAAACTCAAAATCATTTAATCGGACTTGGCTGCAAAATAGATCTTTTTGAATGTCCAAATTTTACACCTATAAAACACGACCCGCAAAACGTCCACCCTTCATCACCTGTTTTTGGTGGGAAGAAGATCTTAGTATTCGAACCCAAACCTCGAAAGCAAAAATCCAGACCCAGACAGACTAGCTAATAACCCCAATACCACTTTACCCCTACCTGACATCGAACCCCAACACCCCTAGCTCCCTAACCACTGCACTCGTGGTGTAAACATATAAACGTCACCAGTTTAGGAAGTGGCCGAGTTAGTAATGTGGTTAGGTCAGCTCACTGAGCACTGCGCTTGTGTTCACGGTCACTGCCGATGCACTAGTGCTGTTGCACTTTTATATCTAACTACTTAGTGGGTGCTTTGATGTGATAAATTATAAGATTAAAAATACATAAAAAATAGGCTTGAATATGGAAAATACATAATTAAAAAAAAAGAAAATTATTTTTCTTTCATATTACTATTAGCTTCTGCTATCAGTTTCACCCGCTGAAAACTAATCCGCAAAAAGACCTGCCTATACCCTTGATAAATGAGCTACCTAATGCCTACTGAAAAATTATTTAAATTAGATAAGTAGGTCCTGAGATAAGGGCGTTCAGGTTAATTAAGTTAAATAGATAGATTAGACTTTTGTTTTCCGACGATTTTTCATACAAATACCTCTATCTATATAAAGCTCATGAAAAAACCTAACATAAAATAGAAATGTAAACAAATCACGTGACACAAACATAGTTGCCCTTAAAGTAAGTGGAGGCTTATGAAAGAAGCCTTCTAACTGTAGCTAATCGCATTACTAGTACATAATGCTAAACATTACATTGTAAGGTTAAGGACAGATACCTACGTAGTAATGAACTTGTATCTAATATTAGATATAGGTAAAACTATTTTAGTTATTTAAGATATCTTTATAGAAAGTTCCTAGCTTTTTTACTGTTATACAGTTTAAGAGTTTGTTTGTTTGCTCACGGTTACAGCCTTTTTATCGTCCCACAGGGTACAGGTACTTGCCTGAACTGGAATCGAAACCACACCCTTTGGTCCTTTACCCACTAGGCCACCACGACTTCAATCTCAGGAGCTAAGTAACTAACTGTTTGGTTGCTTGAATCTCAGGAACTACTGAACCGATTTAAATATTTTATTGGTAGATTATCCCATTTACCGAGGGAGGTCACGTTAATATCTAAGTGCGTGAAATAGTAGTGAAACCACTGGCAAGAGTTAGTTTTTGATAAGATTGTATTCTAAAACTAACCGTGCCTTTAAAAAAAACAATAAATAAGAAACCTTTTCTTTCTTATTTATAGACCTGTTTTTTATCGATAATTGATTTTATTTTCATTCGATTATATCCATAACCCAACGATTTATCGCACCTATAAACAAACTCGATTCTCGCACTTGAACTTTTTACTCCATAACCATTATGAGTCATTGACTTTTAAAATTAAAAATAAACATTGCTATACTGCCAACTGCCAGAATATTGGACAAAGGAGTTTTTATGTCCATTAGTGTTGTAATTGTAGAGTGTAGTGAAGGGCGGAACTCAATGGTACCTATTTGTTGATTACCTCATACGCGACGACTGTTGAATTTGGCGAAGATATCTTGTTAAAACCGGACAAGTGTGAGTCTGACTTGCGCACCGAGAGTTCCATACGTAAATATCATTATAAATATTCGGAATCACATTTTTGACCACCCATAGAGTCGTGATAGAATAGATCTATAGGAAAAAAATGGCTTGTCCAAAAAATATAAAGACAAATTATAGAGAACACGCAAAGCAATAAGCACGCCCTTCATCACAATTATGAATTTTTGCTGAGTCAGATCAACTCGGGCATTTACTTTTAGTAGGTACTACTCTTTTAACCACTTACGCCTAAGCATGAGAACAGTGCTTATAATTATTGTTATTTTCTCATTGATATTAACTTTATACTTCTGTATAAAGAGGAATTTGATTGTTTGTTTGAATTGAATAGGCTCCGGAACTACTCAACCGATTTGTAAAAAAATTTCACTGTTACGAGTTTATACTATCTTCGCTGAAGATGGGCTATGTTTAATACGGGTATCTACAGGAAGATAACATAGATACGGGTGAAACCGCGTGGAACAGCAAATCCTTACTTATATTTTCATAAGTAACAATCAGTGAGAGAAGTGAAAAAAACAGTAGAAATTGAGTCTTTTTATCCGGGTGATATTATATGAGTAGAAAATAGTCCTAGCCACAAACAGTGGGTGCGATACGGTAATAAGTTTCCTGAGACGCGGTCGAAGCCGGTACAAAAAGCTAGTAATACTATACTAGTAGTAATTTATCATTAGTAGTTGTCAGTCATCATATTTGGCGTGGTGACAGTGATGTGAAGACACGTGAGCACTTGCTTAAGTGGACGGTATAGATCTCAGTTTTTTGTCAATGTACGTATTTGTTAAGAATTAGATCATCAACGGTTTTGGGAGAAAATACTGAGAAAGACAAGTTTTTATTGAAAAATAATGAGTTTTCTATATGTATGTAATTTCATGTTTTGTGAAGTTTTTTTACGATAGCAATTTATAAAACTTGTGAAAACGAATGATGATGAGCAATAGTTTGTTGTATTATTAATTAACTGAATATAATTTCTATGAACGTTATTTTTCAGTAATTACCCTATTAGTAATAAATACAAACATGGGTTATCCTGCTATTAAGACGTCACACGCGGTTATATGATAAAGCTGTTTACGACAGACTTACTCAGTATGACTGTAGTTTCAAATTACGCTTATCTAGTTTATAGTTAAGTGTTTATGAATTAACGAAGAATAATAAACATTATTGAGAGCGTCAAAGTTATTTGACGAAAAATATGCTAACAATTAATGTTTCCACTATAGTTAATCAACTTGGAGCTTTGAAAGTTAACTGCCGAGAACTGTTGTAGATTAACCGTTTTTGTGTTTCAGTCATAGGTTCAGGGGTTTTTTATCCTGTAATCGGACAAAATATAACCTTTGTCATCCTGGGATAGTGCTTCCCAACAGTGAAAGAGATTTTCAAAACGGCTTAGAAGTTTCGGAGTCCATTCGGAGCGAAAAAAAAATATTTCTCGTTACTTAAAATATTAGTTTATACTATAAGACTAAATGAGCTTATAATTACAATTTTTAGGGTTTACTTATATTGGCATTATGCAAGAAGTTCAGTATTATTTTTACAGCGAGAAGATAAATAGAAATTGTGACAAATGACGCGTTTCACAACTGCGTGTTGCGTGCAATCTGCATTCCGATAGATTTTTGTACTATTTTCGTTTTCAGGAATAGAACAATAATAGGAACTTTTTCTTTTATATGAGGTCTTGTTGTTGTAATCTGTTGGTTTATGAGAGTTAAATTCTTCTTTTAGTTCTTTAGGAATAAATGTTTATGTAAATACAACTACGATCAACACCAGTACCTAATATATTTTCTTTGGGGCCGATTTTTTAATGGCCAGACAACTTTTATCTCAAGAATATGTTTGGCGTTCTAACAGTTTTTTTAACAGAAAAAAAAATATAAACAACTATAGATACCTACATATTAATTCCTCAGAGAGAAATTCCTTCATTGATGACTGAAAAATCGTCCCTTAGTAAATAATTTTATTTGATGTAAGTTTGTTACCTGTTGTGGAAGTGCCGGAAAGTATGGAATTATGCCAAATTAAAAACAAAGAAAGTTGAAGGCCAAACCAGCTTTTTTTCAACCGTAGTATTTTTCCTTGTGGAAAATAATGTCATTTATTTAATAGCAATCAAGCATTACATGCATACCTAACTTATTTATTACGATTGATTTAAACATAAAGTTTATGTCAAAAAAGTTTTGCAATTAATTTAATTGCTTTATCTGTTTGTAGAAAATTGAAAGTTTAGTCGACAAAAAATTTACTGAATAAAAATACATAAAACACACATTTTTATTTTTATCAAAATATTTTTATTTACCTTTAAATTATTTTTGTAAAAACTATACCTATTCGCTAATTAATAAGTAATATCACTTACTTAGAATCATCGCATCTCACAGCGTAGCCCGCCAAAAAAATAAACAACAAAGTTCTCATTTTCACAAGCACCAAAACACAAGAAACTCCTCAAATCAATCTCCATTCAAAACTAAAAAACTGTTATGCATTTCACTAAAACTAAAAATTCGTTAAATAAAAATTTCTAAATTTCTAAAATTCGCGCCAATTTTTGACGGATAGTGATGTGCCGTTGGGAGCGCGCTCTCGACTGCACGTGCGACTCGATTATGACAATATTAAATACTATAGTGCTCGATTGTTGAATGTAGTACAGGAGTCGTGGTGCGTTTCGCGTGTCTTATATGTAAGTTAGGTAGTGTTTGTTGTTACTGGGTCAGGTTTTTACGAACCTACTATTTGTTTAATTATTTATTTTATAGAATAGAATTGGTAATGGTATTAAATTTCGATTTTTTTTTCGATAAATCTTGATCGAGAGTTCGGCAATCGGTTTGTGTTGCAGCATTAAAGGGAGAAAAAAAAGAAATTTTTTAATACAATTTAAGTGTGTATGTTCTTATTGTAAAATACTTTATTGAGGTTAATATTGTTTATAAACAAGAGCACTGTTTATGTAATAAAAACTTAATCAACTATAGCGATAACACAGTTCTTATTAAAATGTAAAGTTACGTTAATTCCCGAATATAATCATAAACATATTGTTTTGCAATACTATTTAACAGTAAATAACAAATGGAATTTTTCTACTTCTTCTCGATAAACAAAGTAATAATTTACAAACGTTTAATTGGGATTTTTACCAAACATATGGCGACAATATTTTGGACGGCAAACTTTAGATAAATTAATAGTGTGGAATAATACCTAGTTTGTTCTATTATAATTCTTGTCACATGTTAAATTGTAACGACATTATTAAATATAGATTTGACTGGTTAAACCACGTTTTTGTTCCGAAATTTAAATGACTCTGATCTATCTTTAATGTAAACTATTTTTGGAAAGGAATAGTATCGAGACTTTTATCTGTTACTGCGTGAAAGTAGGACATTCGATTAGATAATATTAGATCAGTCTGATAAAATGCATTCATTCATGTGAAACTTAAAAAATAACAATAATCTTGTCTCGTCACGATCTTAATGAGTACACCTAATTAACAAACAAGATTAGGCACTGATTTCTAATGGCACAGAAGCCAATCTATACTAATATTATAAAGCTGGAGAGTTTGTTTGAACGCGCTAATCTCAAGAACTACTGGACCGATTTGAAAAATTATTTCAGTGTTAGATAGCCCATTTATCGAGGAAGGACTGACAGAAGCTAGTATAATATAACTTACCTATAGGTATAATACACTTAATAAATTTTGATAGAAAAGAACTTAACTTTCAAATTAAAAGAAGAAGCAAAATGTCAGTAACTCGCAAGACAGACAGAAACTGATAATATGATACTTACATCAAATAGTTTTTGTCATGCCCAAAGAATTTTATCATATAAAACCCATACGACGAAAACAATACCTATAGTCTTAACAAAAAAACAAAAAAAACCCTCGCGATCATAGCAAGAAGTTCTTATTGTATTATTTTTCTAGAATACGTGAGCCGAATGTGTGGTGTAAGGAATTCTCAGTACTTACGGCGTTGACAATAAAACTGCCGTAGACTCGTGTTTATCAAATGATGTTTGTAACTTTCTGTACAGGAAATTATAAAATTTGATGTCTTTGTTGTTCTTGGGAGGTATTAGGTCATATTTTTTATTATTATTGCACATGAATATATTTTGACAACGAAATACGGACATTTTTGTACAACGGTGAGCTTAAATCAGTGTTGGGTTCGCTTAAAGCAAACCTTAGAGTGATTCATATTGTTAAGTATGATATATAGACCTCTCAAAAAGAATAAAAATAGGTAGTTATCTAAGTAAACCAATATAACGACACCTCATAGATATATTTCAACAACCCTGTTTATAGGTCTTTACTACCCACAGCCTAGTTCCTAGGTAATATAATCTGGGGTAAGCAATCACTAAGTCGGAGCAAGTCAACTGAAAACGAGGGGTATTGCATATAGGTCAAGGGGAAAGCTGAAGGTTGCTTAACCTATTAGAATGTAATAGCGTTTGCTATTAATAGAGAGAAGATTATGCACTCGTCGGAGATTCGCGAAAGTGGAAAGATAGCATACTTATAGCAAGCTATAGGATTTTTATTGTTTAGTTTTTAAATAATCAGAACAATTATGTAGTTCTGTAGTAGTTTGCGAAATTAAACGATAGTTAAACATGTGCTTTCTTTACCAACAGTTTGAATTACTACATAGGTACATATTAAATGACTAATATATTCATGAACCCATTCCTAAACATCTATGATTAGAAACTATAAATCTGTCCTACCGGAAAAGTACCGCCACGAAAGTTTATAAATAACTAAAAAAAAGTTAGAAAGGACATTGACACGATCATACTTTCAAATCGAATTAAACGTAGCTGTTTTGTGGTTGCGATTAATATTTACTCATAATTTCCGTGGAAAAAAACATTCACAAAATATATAAATTATATGGGAAGCGATAATCAATAATTATTGTCCTGATAAAAATAATGCATGAATCGAACACTACAATATTCACTTTTAACCTTATTTTTTCGTGAGCATAAATCCCTCTAACAAGCAAGTACATAATGCTTATTGCTTAGTCATGATCCAGAAAAAAAAATCTTATCATATATCATGTCCAGCTGTCCATTGAGATGTGCCTATCTTTCTGTTTATAGATCACAAAGACAAATCAATCACGTTTGTATTTTTTTCTATAGATTGTTCAACTATATGTATAAATATGCTTATCCTCCAACAATAGCTTTGTAGCCTTCGCAGTGAAGATAGATTATAATTATTTTTATCTACCATTTACCAATATATTTAAAAAACCTACTTTCTATATAGGAACAAATATGAAGTGTAAATGATTCACGTTTTTAATTCTACTTAGGTAGATACCGAGAGGAAAAATATAGGTACACTATTTAAAATTAACATTGGATAGGCAATACCACTGGAAGTTACACTTAAACGAAACACATATGTATCATCTTTAAAATATGATACTTATACCCATACTTAATCTTCGGCACCTATTGCACTTTCTCCATACACAAAAAACTTATACATACCTCTGATATGAACCTACAAAGTACCATCATGTAGCTCAAATTCTGCTGACCACTACAAACAATGCCAGTGTTATTACATCAACAACAAACACTCTGTCAGTATGTTTACTTATTACAGTGCGTCCTAAGTGAGAAATCTGGACGCGAAAGCGAAGCGGGGCGGTGCGAATGCCAATAAAGTGGCCAACGGAGCGTAGGCACCGACACATAACTTGGCAAGAATTTGGGTTCTTTAATAAGTAGAAGTTAGCACACAGTGCACTAAATGATACAAAAAAGTGGTAGCTTCTATTGCTCTTGCATTATTCTATAGTTATTGCCATAATTTATTTGTAATTATGTCGTTTTGGAAAAAATAGGGCATGTTTTCATCTAACGATTCTTGTTAAGTTACTTTCCGGGAACTACACATTGGGCAATTCGCTCGCTTCGCGTTCTCCTTTGCCCACGCAGGACGCAGCCTTAGTGGTTGTTGTTTGTACTACAACCTACGTCACAGGCTTATTGTAGACCTGAGCCTTATCGTCTTTATGTTTACGTCAGCTAAATGTTCCTGGGAAGTGCATGGTTGCATGTTGTGGCTGGATGACGACGAATTTATAGGTAAATGACTGTTATGTTTAAATATTATGTTTAAATAAATAATATGTAATTCCTGTAATTAATCTTTAATAAAGTATAACAACAATAAAATGCCTTACTATACACCATACTTTTTTTTTAGTTTTATTATCATACACCATATTTACGTGACTTCAGAAACCATCAATTTTTGCTATAGTACTCATAATAACATAAAGTTCCACGGTACATTACAAATGATGGAGTACCGATACATTGAATAAGTCTAGATCTAAAACATCCATTTACAAATCGTGATTCACAGAACAAAATCCTGTTAGAATGGGACCTAGAAGTATAACAATTCTTTGACAATGAAAATAGAGTACAGATATCAATGCCTATTTACATTTCATAATAGAAAACAATAATTTACAGTGACAAACAAACATTACAATAATTTTGCATATATTTAAAAGGCACATCTTTAACATATAAATCAACAGCATTGCGTATTTATCCCGTTACTAACAGTTTCCTTAACAAAACTGGTTTTCATACGTAAATTATAAACGTTTATTGTTTTATTGCCTTATTAATAGATACTAAATAATAACGGTTGTTAAAGTAACTGGGACAAGTTAAATGTCATAGTTAACTATAAATAATATTTATTGACGCAATATTTTAAACTAGTTTTTTTAAAATCATCCTCCTATTAGATATTAATTTTAACTATTAATTAAATAATTTAAACCCTATTTCCAAACAACCAACTTGATATTAAGAAAAAAAAACTAAAAAAAAGAAAAAAATAACACTTGTACAACAAAATAATACCCAGCTCTCGTACTACAACAAGGCTGAATTAATTGCCATAGTCAGCAATGATTCCGGAAGCCAGACTAGGTGCACATCGGTTAATATCGATTACTCATCCTGTGATTCATTCGATTGTATATCGATACTCTTGGTCTGTTGCCGAGTTTCACATCTCTTCAAGGGCTTTGAATTTCAAGATTTATATACAACTTTTTTACCAATGCTTCAACTAGTCTAGTAGTAAGCACATTCATTTTAAATACGAGGGTTTACGTATGATTCCCGACAGGGACAAGTTGTTATTGAGCTATCCACTTAAAATTCACCATATAAAAAATCTGAAAAAGAAAAAATGTCCTATCAAATATGAAAAAGAAAATTAGGTATATTGAAACTCAAAATCAAACTTGGCTGAAACAGTCCCCAAAACGCCCACCCTTCACCACTTCCTACGTGTTTTTGCTATCAAGAAGAAGTGGCGCAACAAACTCCCCAGCAACACATGTCTGTCTGTAGGTGCACACTCTGCCTATCTTTTTTCCAAACTTGTATTATATTTATGTAAAAATACACTATGTGATATAATGCGTTCTCGTGTATCCTACGTGTTGATGTAAATAACAAACAAATTGCTTATTAAACAATTAAGTTATTACGTACATGTCAAACTGTTGATATGTGACGGAACTGTACTTGATTTAATATTGATGAAATTAAAATAATCACGATCCATCGGTAACAAAATATCTGAAGTTTTGTCTAGCTCATAGTTCGATGAGACGGTAAACTGATAACACTGGGCCTACTTATAACCTAGGCTTTTAATATAAGGACATTTTAACCGACGTCCCAAAAAAGAGGAGGTTTTCAATTCGGATGTTTGTTTACTTTGCAGCTTGACCTGGCCCAAAAGAACCACGTTGCTAAATATATTTTATCAATGAAACTAATAAACTAGCTTCCGTCAGAGTTTTCTCCCATTTCCTGAAAAATGACTCCCTTCACCCGGATAACAAGTAGTGTTTTACCTCAATTAATGTGGTTTTTAACGCTGAAATAATTGTTCAAATCGGACTAGTACCTGAGATAAGCGCTTACAAAAAAAACACTTCAGCTTTATAACATTATTAATTAGCATAGATAATAATTTAAATGACCCGATCTCCCGTACTACATTTAGGAACTATCAAATTCCTAATAACCTTTTTAGATAAAGTTTCGTCGGTATTACAAAACGACCTACTTAACTTGACACCTGCAATTCCGTACATTTGATAGTATTTTTATCGCATTTCCGTACATTAAATGTTTTTGATAGTTCAAGTTTGACTGGTTCGTTGCACATCAACTGAAGTTTCGATAATTTTTGCCAACTTATTTCTGCACTCAATTAAGGGAAAATCCACTCTATTTTAATAGCAATAAGGATTGTTTTGGTAGTAATGATAAGGTGGTGTGTTCAATTCGCTGTTTTTATTGCAAGTAATCGAGCCATTAGACACAGTATACACGAATGCAGTATGTCAAGGTTGTGCAAATATTTTGGTGAAGCTTGTTGTCTTAACCTGCGCAGGTGGACTGATTTACTGTGTAAATATGTTTGCGGAAAATTTATACGTACAATAAACTTATTGATTAATTATTTTGTGTATCGAAATGTGAGGATTTGATGGTTCTTTGTTCCTTCTCTGAAAGTCTAATTAGTAAGTTAGAAACTATTAACTCAACGAAAGTTCAATGAGTTTACTTCACTTCTCCAGATTTATCACCTTCATCTTACCATGTCTATCGACTACAGAAAATCGTAACTGATAGCTACTCCATCATTTTTAACATCGTCCAAAGTCAGGCATATTTATTTTATACTAGCTACGGTTTCACCCGTGTTCTGAGATAGCTGCTTTCGATAGCATAATGGTGACGAAATCTAGAGATATGTCCTTCTCGCGTGTCAAAGCAACCTCCCGTCTTATTTTGATCTTAATCAGTCCAGCCATTCACGTGTGATTTCGTGATCAAGTGATATAGGCCTATTTTTATAAATATAGATAAATAATAATATACCATAGACGAAGGAATAAACTAATGGAGCTAAGCTATCCTTATTACGAAATTAATACAAGTTGTCATACTGCTATAACTACTCTGTGACAACCAACAGAAGCGCTGACAAACATTTGTTTAACATTGTAACAATTACAAAAAGCTTTATCAACTGCGATAGGACTGTTACGAAATCATAGGACAAGCGAAGGAAACATTAATTATTAGTTCGTTTAGTGTTAATTGATGCTGTGATAATGATTGATGGCTGATGTTAATGGGTTAGTAATTAGAGTTTAGTTTTAACTGTGTGGTTGCTAGGCCATCTTAATATTATGATAAACGTTACCTAATACTGTAAAGAGGTTAATTTTGAGAGATTGTACGAGGTAATCTATGGATTTATGTATTTATAGTAACCTGTAGCCTTTCTCGAAAAGGCTACTTAACGCTATACTATTTTTCTAATCTGGCCATTTATCATCCTCCTGCCCACAATTTTATTAGTGACCGGTGCAGCATGTTTTCTCCTTCCGAACTCTTCAATCTGCCGTCATCTCACAAGTAACATTTTTTCATACTATATCGACTTTCACACAATACATACATCGTTTTTCAAATATGTCCAATTAAATAGTTCCTGTACATAGCGTGTTCAAGTAAACAAACATACAAACAAACTCGACAGCTTCATATATTTTTGTGTAGATAAATGCTTAATTTAAATCTGGTTAATTTAAATCTATCTTTAATTAACATCCTTTCTATCCCGTGATCAGAGTATTTAAAATTGCATTAGATTGTCATTAACACAATTAATTACCATCTGGACCTAAGATAAATTCAATTATTCAAGAGCCCTAAATACATTGACTGCCTAATTAGTGAACGTAGTATTTTTTTTATCTTAGGGTCAAATATGCAGTTCAACAGAACATAACTGGCCAAGGCTTATTTAAGTATCCTTAATTACATTGCAAAAACATTAGTCTAAATAGTTGCCCAGTTTAGGACGTAGTAACATACTTACATAGTTGTACAACACATTACCCTCTTTTTAGTAGCTATAGTCGGTTAATCCTTACACGTTTGTTAAAGAGAAAGTAACATCGTCGATAGACATAGACTTACCTATTCCTATAGACCTATGTCTATGTCCTACCTACCAGTGGCGAGGCGTCCTTATAAGCCGATTCCCATCGGCTTCCCTTTCGAATTTCAAGAAAGAAGCATAGGTATAAGTTATAATATAGGTATAGGTATAATTAATATAATCATTTAAACCATACAATTTAAATATGTAGGTTAACAAAACGCCTACCACCGTAAAAAAAATTGTCTATAAATTACTTGAAACATTTTGCTCCTACTAAACAAGCCGCGGCTTACTCCTCCATAAAAAACTACGCTTGCGTGACGTCATCCACGCCGCGCCGCGCGATGTTCGCAAAATAAGGGCGAGCGGTAAGCCGGCTCACGGAGCGGGTTCCACCAATCAAAACTCGCGAGTGAACGAGAAAGAACGCGTCAAGAGTAGAGTAGCTATATCTGTCTACGCGCGAGTGACAGCGCTTAGAACTCTCAAATATGTAAACAAACAAATCAGACAAATTCACTCTCATTGTTCTTATTTTGTTTTAGATAATACCATTAACAATTTGTTCTTTGTATTACTTAATTGAATTTATTAGTGTGTGTATCATTTGGAAATAACATAGTTCGTGTGTTTACAATACTTTATGTTAGTTTAAGTGTTTTAGTTACATTATGTCAACATAGATGGCGTTGTGCATTTTTATGCAAATCCTGAATCGCGGTGTTAAGATTCTCCGCGATTTAATGACCCTAGTTGGGAATTTATATTTTTTGTGAATTCTCCAAGTAATATAATGATTAAAATAAATAGTTGGCAGTATCATTAATCCCCGCGATCGCGCTGTGTGACATCATGGCACTCAGTACAAGTACAGTACTACAGTGTGTGTACCTAGTGAAAATAGAGATATCTACGTTGAAATGAGTTATTTTGATACGTAGACAGTTGGCATCAGGTTTCTTTTTAATGTACCCATAGCATTTATCGCATTAAACTGTTTTCCGATCCGACAGATTATTTACTTTAGGAAGGAACTTATTTTTCAAGGTTAAGTTTTGAGAATAAAAACGTGTTATAAAACTCGGGCACGCCGCTCGGATGAATTACCTACCAATATTACGTCTATATTAAAATTACTAACGGATAAATACCTACGATAAATATCAATGGCTAACAGGCCGTTGTAAATTAAATACTTAAGATGTATTGTTTCTAGTGCCATGTGTGATTCTAGTAGTTAATATACCTCTAAATATAATAAAGTTTTATAGATATGTATTAATAATCTGCCGAATTCCTCGAGAAAACATGTTCAAACTATCAGTCTCTCAGTCAGTGCAAAAAGGTGGACTGAGAAATTACCTCCATTACCTCTCCCCCCATCCCTGAGTACTCCCCCCCCCCAGTTTTTTTTTTTTGCTGCGGCTTCCCTATTTCATTAAACCACCCTTCGCCACTGCTACCTACCTACCTAGGTACGTGTCCGAATTCTTGTTAGGTATCATAATGCAAAAAGCAGGCACCTATAATTTAGATACCTACCAATGACTGAGTAAATTTGAAGGAAAATGTCTTGAGGAAACTTGGACCTTACAGTCTGAAATTGCCAATCCTCGCTTTTCCGTTGTCATATTTACTTTAAAAGGCTGGTGATGATGATGATCAAAAGGCAATTAATAGATTTGAAGAATTCATATGATTGGAAAATGAATGAAGGTATGTTTCTGATCAATTTATTTCCTTTCGATTTAAAGGTTTAGGCTGACGTATTTTTTTGTTTAAATTGAAAAGTTAAGTTGTAGCATTATTACCTTTT
Organism: Helicoverpa zea x Helicoverpa armigera; assembly: GCA_033682625.1. Lineage (NCBI taxonomy): Eukaryota > Metazoa > Arthropoda > Insecta > Lepidoptera > Noctuidae > Helicoverpa > Helicoverpa zea x Helicoverpa armigera. The sequence goes on along the minus strand of JAWIIS010000056.1, from coordinate 343,353 downwards.
TGTATGAAGTAAGTTTTAGAAAAATGTGTTAAAAGCAAGTGACCTATAAAATTTTGGTCTCCCGCAGGCTTTCGCCCCATAATATACCCATATGGTATCAATAGATAATAGTTACGCATAAATAAATTTGACACAGAAAAAACTCTAAAATGTGTGAAAATATCATCTCGGGCGAGAGGTGAATGACCTCTAGTTATACAGATGTTGTTTTTTGTGTAAATATTATTAAAACTGCGTGTAACGGTGTTGTGGTATATTTTGTTTGTATACAGGATGTTTCTAAATAAAGGAGGAGTTTATATGGTGATTTTGGACGTCTTTTGTTTCGGAACAGTGTTCTTTGCTTGTTTGTTTTATTGACTTTGTGTTTGCAAAACAAATGCTGGATAAAAAATAAACGATTCATCCTTCTTAGATATGTATTAGGCTACTTATATTTCGGCGTATCGGGAAAGATGCTTCTATATTTCAATACGACATAATAAATAAGTAAAGCCGTTTTTTAAATTATTTTATTAATTAAGTTATATAAAGAAGGTATAATAAAATATTTTTATTTTAGGCACAACGATTATATTGAAATTGACTAAGTACTAGCTTAATGTCTAGGTCTAGGCTAATATGATAAGAAATAAAACATTATGCTTATGGCTAGAAAAATAATAAGACTGTAAGTAATTGATTTATAACCTGCAAAATAAATGAACATAAATATCCCTATTTTGAGCAACAGCTACGTGATTTTAATCGTAATTAATAAACAAATTAAGACCATAATTATAGGCATCGGAATACAATTTGCCAATTATTCCCTCTTCTCAAAAGTCCCCACATACTTCTCAGGCCTAAACCTTTTAAAGTTCCATCCAAAACTCCTCTGCGTCCCCGTTCTATTCAGGGAAGGAGTTGAAGGTACGGAGTCTCCCGCTCGAGAGAGAGTAGAAGAGTCCTCAGGTATAGACAGGTCGGTAGGGGAGACCGACATGTTGGGAGTCGAGAGGAGATTGGTGGAAGTCTTCAGGTCCTCCTCGAAGACCTTCAGGTAGCTGGCGCTGCAGAGGGGCGTTTCTACTTGTTCTACTGTGTTGAGGTGCGCTTCGTCTATTTTGTAGGCCTCTTCTCTTTTGCTGTAGCTGAAAGAGAGTTTTGTAGCTTTAAATATTGTGTTTATTGTTACATAGTATCTAAAATACTCTAATAAGCTTTTGTCTTGACCAAGATAGTGGATAGAGTCTCATTAGATAACAGGCGCTGGATGCAAACCACACATAAGTAAAAGTGAAAAAGTGGTATTATTTGGTCTTGAATACTATATACTAAAGTCTTAAACAATACTACAAGAGATAAAAGTCGTCAGAGATCCAGTTGATCAATTTAACCTACATGGTGCGAAACATAAAAATAGACATAAGAATAATAATAATTAATGACGTCATGAAATGGTGATGAGTAAATGCACGCTGTTGCAACTGCATTTTTTGCGTCAAAACCATTACTCATGAAAACGATCGGATAATGAACTTCTCAGTAAAAAGGTCAGGTTATATTGAAACAAATTACTCGTTTATGATGTTGCAAACGATATAATTTGCGAACAAATATCAACTTCCTGTCGACCTTTTGGTAATACTGACTCAGTAATGAGTTAATTTGAGGTGTATTTTAAAGGTCACTGAAGATTGAAAATTATATCAAAAGTAATAATAGGTACCTCTAGATTAGTTGCTAGCTTCCTCACGCGATTTTGTATGCATCCCGGGTACTCAAGAAATGACGTTAAAGATGCATAATAATTTTTCATTTTGGAATAGTAAGTAGTTCCTGAGATAAGAGCTTTTAAACAGATATAGTAACTAGAGAGGTAAGTGCAGTTCAAAAACTACTAGTAAATAAAAGTGCAAATAGATAGATCAGGTCCACTGACGATGCTTAGGTACCTAAAAGTGAAATGACTGAGGTAGATAATGGTACAGAAAGCCAACCCATTTAACGACAGTAAGTGGCAAGGACAAAGAAGAAGAGTAGTTAGCTTATCCTAAAGATAATATAAAAATATTCACTGCACAACATTCTTGAACCGGTACCCCCACATGATCTCCTTGGAGAGGTACGAAGTCCTGCTTTGTGTGGTGGTGCCCATGTTCTTGGAGGCGCCGGTCAGACAGACCACGATCTCGAACCTTAAATAGATGAAAATAAAGTCGGTTTTGTTGTAACAGACAGTGAGGTACATGTTACATTTAATACATACTAAGCGTCCTTTTAAGTTTATATATCCAGATTATGTTTTATTGATAGCGATTACTAACTAGTGATTTTTTCGCTCGAATTTGTCAAGCGGATCTCACAAACAGTGTTACCAAACAATCGACTGTTCAAATGATGACACATAAAACCATAGGACAGGACATTGTGTATGTCGCGGGTAAAAAACAGAGTGGAAAATCCGCTGGTGTGAAAGTGTTGTCCACACGTACAAAAATAATCCGATTCTTTCATCATCATCCTCCGAGCCTTTTCCCAATCACGTTGGGGTCGGCTTCCAGTCTAACCGGATTCAGCTGAGTACCAGTGCTTTACAAGAAGCGACTGCCTATCTGACCTCCTCAACCCAGTAACCCGGGCAACCCGATACCCCTTGGTTAGACTGGTGTCAGACTTTCTGGCTTCTGACTACCCGTAACGACTGCCAAGGATGTTCACTGACAGCCGGGACCTACAGTTTAACGTGCCATCCGAAACACAGTCAATGGTGTCTAAGATATACTTAGAAAGTACATACAAACTTAGAAAAGTTGCATTGGTACTTGCCTGACCTGGGATCGACCCCGCGCCCTCATACTTGAGGTTGGTCCTTTACCCACTAGGCCACCACGACTTAATCCGATTCTTTAACCACAATAAATTCGAATTGACAAAGCCCTTTAATTAAAATCGGCTAAAAAACAAAAAGTAACACCAATATTACCTGTAATCCATCATATCCTGAGCCGAGAAGTCGTACAGAGGACTGGCAGCGTTGATCACATGGACCACAGTGATCGGCCACAGGAGAAATGCGCGGGATTCCTTCAATTCCAGTTGGTGCATGTAGTTCTGTACCAGCTCACCTTCCAGTGTCCTGAAGATTGTAGGATAAAAAATAAATCACTTTCTTTTAAGAACTACTTTGTATGTAGCTAGCGACACGCCTAGGTGCTTGATTCGGATTTAATAGATGTTATCTATATTTATTGGATATAAACCTTCCTTTTCCATCACTTTATATATTAAAAAATCCATTGCGTAGTTTTAACAATTTAAGCATACTTGTACATGGGGACATAGGCATAGAGAAAGCGATTTCATTTTGTACTATGTAGTGACATGTTACAGTGAAAGATGATAGAAGAGAAATATGTTACCACACTACCGCATTGGTAGATTATGTACCTGTAATGATAGCTGTGTTTGTGATAAATAAATAAATAAAAAAATGAGTCTAATTAATTAAGAACTCTTTCTGTTTCACGTGGATATAAATATACACATACATAATATGTAATCTACTCGCTTTCGCCAGCGGTTTCATCAGCGTCCCATGGGAACTATTTCGCAAACCCGGATCAAAATAGTCTTGCCGTTCTCGATAAATGTGTTATCCAATACTGAAAGATATCTTTTAATAGAACCAGTAGCTCCTGAGATTAGTGCGTTCATGCAAACAAACAAATCTATCAGCTTTTTATATGGTCGCGCGAAGTAATTCCCACAGGTCAAAAAGCTGACAGAAGCTAGTAATGTTACATGTCTTTACATAAGAAATACAGACATGACGTGTTGCTGGGGAGTTTGTTGCATCACTTTTTCTTCTCAGCAAAAACACATAGGAAGTGGTGAAGGGTGGGCGTTTTTGGGGTGTCATGTAATTTTGATGTTTGAAAAGTGCTGTTTTTCAGCCTACTTTGAATAATACATTTTTGATTTGCTTTGAAGATGTGAATGCTATGATTTAAGTGGTAATTCTTGATGATGAAAGAATAAGAATGATACCTGATAGGCTTCAGCATGTATGCAGTAATGGTGCTACCAATAAGGTGAACATTCATCAAGTCCCACACCCTGAACTGCAGACATAGCTCTCCGTCACGACGGCAAACCTGCAAGGCAAGACAACTAATATTTAGCAGAAAAAATAAACACTTCGTGGTATCGTCATTAAGGTGTTTTTATAAAAAGTTTTAACAAGAATACATGATTGATAGAAACACTCGTGGGATCGAGAGATGAAAATAGTAAATGAGCAGGCTTTTGCCCAACAGTTCAGGCGACATACGACCTTGTTTAACTACTATGTTATAATCTCATCAATACCCCACGCTAAATGCCCTATCATCAAAAATGTAATTATATTATTTTGGTCATACTTACAGCAGCCTTTCTACTGAAGCCGACGGAGTTAACATGTCGGTTCGGTCTGATCAGCTTCGTGAACAGCAAACTTGATAGTCCGCCTGAGAGAGCAGTACCGGCTACTATCTGAAATGAAGAAAAATAGGTGATCGTCATTTCATTAATCCATCTCTTCTTTCATAAAGAAAAGTTTGATATAAAATTAATAGAAGAATCCAAACCATTCATCTTACTTCTTGATAAGGCGCAGAAAATGACCTACCTCTAGTACCATGATGATGATGGCTTCTGGACATTCTTCGTTTGGAAAACGGGTGCCGTAGCCTATGGTCATCTGAAAGTTAAATAATGATGGTAGTAAAATCTGTACAATAAATTAATAATTTCTGAGCCCAAATTTTATTGCAAGTCTACTGTCTCCTGAGTCAAGCCTTGCTTGGATCCTATCCTATAGCGTACCATCGCTAATTATAATTAATTCTTAAAAGTTACCTAACCACTACGCATAAAGGGAGCCTTGATATATAATTTAATTTTAAAGAAGTTTCATCAAAATCATAATCTAAAACGAAATATTAAAGAAAATCCAGATTACCTGAGTCTCAACAGACATCATAAGCAGTCCAGCGAAGGAGGTAGTCCCAGTAACACAGTGCTCCTTCCCATCGCCTATGTCCTCCTGGTAGGAGGAGGAGACGGCGTACCAGATGGCCGCGAACACGAACCAGAAGATGAAGTGAGCGGCCACCATCATCAGGAGTATGAAGCGCCATTTGCTGTTGATCTGAAGGGGTTTGAGGGGGTTGTAGATTTGTCAATGTATGCAAAGTGAGGTGAATTGAGCTAATAGTTTGTTTTTTCATAACATAAATTAGAGTTTACCAGATTAATATAGATTAGAGGAGAAAAGCGATTAGTGTGTATGATGTGTTCATTCTGCAATAGATGGATCGATTTTGATTTTGTTTTGAGGGTAGATGATAACAGCTTTCCGGGAAGGTTAAATGAAAGATAGTTTTCCGATAAAATTAAAACTCAGGGCATTACATATTGAGGAAAAGAGGAGGTTCTTGTTGTTTGTATCAGGTACAATTAGTAGAGCATGTTATGAAATTCCACAAATTCACACACTCTTGAAATGAGACAGTTCTGGATCATGTTGAATTTCAATCTCTCCTTTATTCTTCCAAGTAATACTTACAACAGTAGTGACAATATCCCTCATATATTTGATGGACTTGGCAGATATGTTGCTCCGCACTGGAACATTCTCTTCTCCATTCTTCAACACCACTCGCCGTGAACGTCTCGGTCGACCATGCCTTTGTCTGGAAGTAACTTATCATTATTATGATGGGACCTTAAAATGCTTGAAGCTCTACCTTTTGGTAATTTGCGATCGTTTAATTTCTATAAGAATGATGTAAAATTGATTGAAATGGCCTTTGTTAAATATTGTAGTCCGCGGTTTCACCTATGTCCCGGTGGAACTTCTTGCGGTTCCCAACTAAAATATAGACTGTCAGCCAACGATGGTTTAACTATTCAACAGTGAAAGAATTTTTAGATCAATGCAGTAGTTTCGAAATCTTGTTAAAATATCAAAGTCAACCAAAATTATTCTTGTATGAATGGGATCCCTACATTTATTGATTTATTTAAACTTTATGCAACAAAAGCATTACATAGACGGACTTAATGCCATAGGCATTCTTTCCAGTCAACCTTAGGGTACATTCATCGCGAAATATAAAATTCATAAGTATGACTATTTCTATGTACCTTATTACTGTATATATTTACTTTGCATTATTTTGACTTCCGATGACTCAATCATTTGCAATTCTTTTACCAATAATTTCGATAATCTTCACTACCCAAATATTATCTTATCTAAAGTCATGGTTTGCCTTAACATCGACACATTTCGATATGATTCAGGGCTAACAGATTTCAAGGACGATTGTTATTTTGACTTTTATATGGATGGAATTTGATGAATGTAAGAATATTATATATATTTGCCAATCTTTCTTTCTAATCATCCAAAATTATATTTAAGTGACAATCAGTTTCATAAAAGAACTCATCCACATTTTCAAGTCTTAAACGAAAAATGATAAATCCTTACCTATGTGTAATCCTCTTCCTCCGCTTACTATAAGGAGTAGAATACCCGTGAGCCGATGGTCCATACGTCGTCTCCCTCCCATCAAATATACTATCAGGGGTCTCAATCGTCTCAATAGTATCATAGATATGATTAGTATTAGTATCAACACTAGAACTGGCTATAGGCAAAGTAGAACGCTCAGAAAACGGCTTCGTAACATCAGAATCTTTTGGACTTTCTTCCACATCAATGGACATTACCAAACCACGGTCCGTTTGGTCATCTTCACTTGAATAAATAGAAGATTCCTGTGATGCCTCATCTATAGGTACTTTTAAATAATTCTTGTTGTCAGTATGTCCTGATGAGAAAGCTATTTCTTTGCCTTCGACGTATGTTTGGGAAATTCTATAGTGTTTCTTTAGTTCTTCGTTTGTGTATACATCTGTGTTGACGATGTTTGGTATTTCTATGGAGGATCTGCCTGAGCCGTTGCCAATGGCTTCGGAGTAGCTTAGAGATCTCTCTAGAGCTCGGTTTCGACTACCTCGCCGTGATTCGCTGATGTCGTAGTTCATCATTGTAAATTCACAATTGGTTACTTTTTATGAACTTTATTTGAAAATGTCTGCTTTTGAAGGTAAACTTGTTTATGACCTATTGTGTTGTTAAAATCACTTTATAAAATACACCAAGTTAGAAACCTACATCACTATTTTATTTGTCTTTAAAACAACACAAAAGATTTCGCTGTCAGATAAAGAAAAAATATGTAGGTAAGTAATATTTTATCACGTATTCACTCTTCCATCATTTGTCTGGCGAATCCATTGCTGGTTATTTTCATAAAATCTTCTAGCACCAAAAGTTCATCACAAAAGTCACCATTTCACTGGCCTTAAAAATTTACGCTTTTATTACACCAAAATATTGACAAGATGCGAATTTCTTACACCTCCACACACAACTAAAGGTATCGTGCTCAGTACAATAGTTATCTTTATAGATAAGGAGCACACCTTTATCCGAAGATAAGAAACGAATATATTTGTTCAAGTTGTTTTGATCTAATTATGGCCTAGAAACTTAATGGGACGTTGACTTAAAATTGTTACACATTCAGACTCTGATGATGATTCTTCTTATCGCCTTGTCTTTATTATAGAGTTCTGCTTACCTTAATATTCCATCCAAATAATAAGATCTCAAAACACACAAACAGGCAAGACTTTTCCAGATTAAAACTCACCATGTTTCTTTTGGAGCCCTTCAAGTAAAAGAAGCTAGTGTAGTCTTACATCCACCTTATGTCTAGAGACATATTAGAATATGGAGCTAATGAACTGCATGCACTGCAAATGCGGGCGTGTAACACTTCCAAGTACCAGGCTTGGACCTTGTGAAATAATTTTTCAAATCCTAAAGCCAAAACGCGGTCCTACGTGAGACACAATGGAATTCTTAATTGATATTGGCAATTTTCTTACTATTTACAACGAGTAAATATAACTAGACAAGACGGTAGACTAGAGAAAGTAAGCACGTGATATAATACTTACTTATGTAAGTGTTTCTAAGAATACAATGGGAGAAAATTACTGTCGTGATAAGATTGATAAAATACAGCTCTTATTTCAAGTTGTTTATATTGTGTCATATCTTTGTCTGCAGTGCAATAAATAATTATGTTTTATTCCACTTTCATTTCTCATGGAGACATCGCAAATGCATAGATGATTGAAAAGAATCTAAAAATCAAACATTAACATTTTTCTTTACACAATTATATTTGGTACATAAACAATACAATTATTAATATGCTATTAATAACATTGAAATTTAATACATAATACTGATATGTAACACTGCTTTTTAAATAATTAACAACTTCACCAAACATAACACAACCGTCCGGGACCACGTCTGGAATCGATCGCAAAATTGTAGTATTTTAAATACCTTACAATAAAACTTATACCAATAATCTCTTTTAATTCATAACTGTGATAAACAATAACCTATGTACTCCTAAAAAATTATCCTTTATTATTGTTGGTCTTTTTCCTGAAAGACGAGGATCGTTCTAGATGGAAGCCGGAGACAGTTTCACTGAAAGTCCCAGGAGTACTCGGAGTGGGGGGTGGGGTCTTCACTGGGGTAGAACTGGAAAACCATTTAAAATGTTATAAAAGAAAACATAACTATTAAAGGAAATCCGAAAATTTTTCCTTTAATGGTTGTCAACTGGCAAATAAGTTTATGTTGTCTTAGAAGACTGTTTATTTACAATGCAGGCCATGTACCAGTGGCGAGGCGTCCTTATAAGCCGATTCCCATCGGCTTCCCTTTCGAATTTCAAGAAAGAAGCATAGGTATAAGTTATAATATAGGTATAGGTATAATTAATATAATCATTTAAACCATACAATTTAAATATGTAGGTTAACAAAACGCCTACCACCGTAAAAAAAATTGTCTATAAATTACTTGAAACATTTTGCTCCTACTAAACAAGCCGCGGCTTACTCCTCCATAAAAAACTACGCTTGCGTGACGTCATCCACGCCGCGCCGCGCGATGTTCGCAAAATAAGGGCGAGCGGTAAGCCGGCTCACGGAGCGGGTTCCACCAATCAAAACTCGCGAGTGAACGAGAAAGAACGCGTCAAGAGTAGAGTAGCTATATCTGTCTACGCGCGAGTGACAGCGCTTAGAACTCTCAAATATGTAAACAAACAAATCAGACAAATTCACTCTCATTGTTCTTATTTTGTTTTAGATAATACCATTAACAATTTGTTCTTTGTATTACTTAATTGAATTTATTAGTGTGTGTATCATTTGGAAATAACATAGTTCGTGTGTTTACAATACTTTATGTTAGTTTAAGTGTTTTAGTTACATTATGTCAACATAGATGGCGTTGTGCATTTTTATGCAAATCCTGAATCGCGGTGTTAAGATTCTCCGCGATTTAATGACCCTAGTTGGGAATTTATATTTTTTGTGAATTCTCCAAGTAATATAATGATTAAAATAAATAGTTGGCAGTATCATTAATCCCCGCGATCGCGCTGTGTGACATCATGGCACTCAGTACAAGTACAGTACTACAGTGTGTGTACCTAGTGAAAATAGAGATATCTACGTTGAAATGAGTTATTTTGATACGTAGACAGTTGGCATCAGGTTTCTTTTTAATGTACCCATAGCATTTATCGCATTAAACTGTTTTCCGATCCGACAGATTATTTACTTTAGGAAGGAACTTATTTTTCAAGGTTAAGTTTTGAGAATAAAAACGTGTTATAAAACTCGGGCACGCCGCTCGGATGAATTACCTACCAATATTACGTCTATATTAAAATTACTAACGGATAAATACCTACGATAAATATCAATGGCTAACAGGCCGTTGTAAATTAAATACTTAAGATGTATTGTTTCTAGTGCCATGTGTGATTCTAGTAGTTAATATACCTCTAAATATAATAAAGTTTTATAGATATGTATTAATAATCTGCCGAATTCCTCGAGAAAACATGTTCAAACTATCAGTCTCTCAGTCAGTGCAAAAAGGTGGACTGAGAAATTACCTCCATTACCTCTCCCCCCATCCCTGAGTACTCCCCCCCCCCAGTTTTTTTTTTTTGCTGCGGCTTCCCTATTTCATTAAACCACCCTTCGCCACTGCCATGTACCCAAGTTATTTAAACAGAAGCGAGAAAGTTACATAACCAGTCTACGGAAGGTTATCGAGTACCCTCGATAATTAGCTCAGAAAGGCACTTACCTACGCCTTTTGAAACAAAAAAGGTAAGGGTGATAATGAGGATTCTAGCGTTTAGAACTCATGCACAGTATTTTCGACCACTGACATTAAATTTATGATCCATTTTCTCTAAAAACAGTTTTAATATTGCAAAACAATACTCCTTTACAGTTCAGAAACAATAAATTGTATCAGAAGGATCTTACACGTCATTGGTTGATAGCACACTGGGTCTTTTTGCTAGTTTTTCCTAAATAATCTGGTGTAAATACTCACGTCCTATAAATATCCCTGGCACAGCAGTAGGGAGTATCAACAGGCTCCAGAAGATCCAGCTTCTTGTGATCGATGACGTACTTCTGCTTGTGTGTGTCGTATCTGAAAACTCTTCAGTATTACTTCCCATGAATTCTTGGGGCTGGGCCGTTGGTAATTGAGGAGGATTTATTGTGAAATGAGCATCTTGGGCCGGATGGAGAGGAAGAGGAAGACCTAAGAAAAGATGGATGGATTGCCTGAAAGATGATATGAATAGGAAGGGAGTGAGTGTCAGTATTACGAGTGACAGGGGAAAATGGAAGAAAATGACATATTGCGCCGACCCCAAGTAAAATTTGGGAACAGGGCAGGAGAAAGAAGAAGAGCATCTTGGGCCGAAATATATGGATGTTTTGAAAAAGACTTTCCTTAGCTACTTAAAGAAGCTAATGTGGAGTCAAGTTTAGAGATTGGTGGAATAAATCTATACTAATATTATAAAGCTGAAGAGTTTGTTTGTTTGTTTGTTTGAACGCGCTAATCTCAGGAACTACTGGTCCGATTTGAACAATTCTTTCGGTGTTAGATAGCCCATTTATCGATTTCCCATTTACTTTTTACCATTTACTTTTACCCATTTACTTTTTATCCGGGTTCGTGCAGAGGTTCCCACGGGATGCGGGTGAAACCGCTGGCAGAAGCTAGTAACTAATAACTTTTGAAAGTACAAAATGGATGAAATTCATACCTGCATAATGTACTTAAATTATGAGGGTATATTTTAGCTTTTTTTATATTTTAGCTTTCGTACATGGTTGATGTCTTGTTGCTTGTTTGAGACAGTGTCAACTCTGGTATTACTAGTGAAAGCTATTGTTAGTTATTTAGGAGCTATTTAAGAATTCTTTTAGCTAGAAAGCTATTTAAGAAAAAAAAGTAACTCTTTTACCTTTTTCGCAGTGTTTACGCACTTAGTTTTCTCTCTTTTCCCATCATGCCTATATGTTTCATTGCCTCAATAGTCATAAACATAATAATGAATCAATAATAATATTGCAACTGCACTCACTGCACAACAGGCGGGAAGCGGTACCCCCAGGACACCTCCTTAGGCAGGTAGGAGGTCTGGCTCTGTGTGAACGTGCCCATTGATGCTGATGCTCCTTTCAAACTTACTGTTATCTCGTAGCTGTGGGAGATGACAACATTTTGTATCAAAAAGATTCCGACGAATTAAGAACCTCCTCCTTTTTGGGAAGTTGATTAAAAATATCGAGATTGCAGTTACGTTACAGAATGGTATATAATAAATAATGGTAATAATATGCCTATTAATAAAACCTAGAGGATGTTGATGAAACAAGTTGTTGTCTATCTAACGAGACCCTATTATATAGCCCAGAAACTGGGACTTTGAAATACCTACTTAGACAAACTTAGTCTGAAATACGAAAATGAAAATCAGCTAAATTGTAGGTATCTGCTTACATACTATCGACATGTCCCTGACAGTCAATTTCAAACATTCTGTTGGTATGCTGTGTTCTGAGAATTGTCTATTTGTAAAAAAAAAAAATCGAATCTCTTGGACCTCTCTATATTTGCAAAATTGTTACCCCTTAAAGGAAAAAAAGGATCACTTAATCAGTTGAAACAGCCTCACCTATTATGAGCAATAAGCTCAGGAGTGTATCCATACAGCGGGCTGGTGGCATCTATCACGTGCACCAGCGTGACCGGCCACAGGAGGAACTGCCGCTGTTGCAGCGTCAGACTGCGCGCGTAGTACCGTATCACCTCGCCTTCTTTAGTTCTGAAGCAGCAATGGATAAGGTTCAGCTTTAGATTTAAGAGGATCGTTACTAAATAGAGTGGTGTTAAAGTGGCCACAGGAGGAACTGCCGCTGCTGCAGCAACGGATAGGGTTTAGCTTTAGATTTTCGGGGATTGTTAGTGGAAGGTAGTGGTATTAAAGTGTTGTCGTTTTTTGGTAAGTTTGCTGTATGTCGGAGTATAGAAAGTCCTGTAGAGGACGGTTTTATCTTAAGATGATTGTCCACTTTATAAAGTCGAAAATGTAATGAACACGTTTCATATACCCTTTCATGTACTTCGAGACGTATTTCTTCCGAGTTCTCTTGAATGCAGGTGAAACTGCGGGTGCTAAACTAGTAAGTAATAATACACCTGTAGGTATTAACGAAGTGCGCAGTGAACTCGGAGCTGATGATGTGGTCGTAGTTGAGGTCCCAGGCGCGCATCATGAGGCACAGTCGACCGTCACGCATGCTGATCTGGAATATAATGAAATTGAAATTAGCGAGTAGAATATATATGTCGCTATATGTATATTCTGCATCTAATTTCAGAAGATTGGGAAAAATAAAAGTTGGTCAATGTCCTTAGTGTCGCCATCTTTTACTATTTAAAAAAAATAAAGTCTTATCTATTCGCCTGGAAATAAAACCAGGATAAAGAATTTAGCCCTTGAACCGATTTCAAAGTAGGAAGATTACAGAAAAATTATTACTTACCACAGCCTTTTTACTGAAGCCGACCCCATCTCTAGAGAGTTTCTCTGGTCTCGTCAGCTTCGCGTAAACCACACACGTTAGAACTCCTGATAGACCGGTGCCCAGGATCAACTGCAATCATGACAATAAAATGATATAAATACAAAATTAAATTTTAAAAAAAGCTGAAAAAGTAGGACTGAAATAACTTTAACAGCACCATCTGTATTTGGTATCATAGCAACAAAAATATAGATGGCGTTGATACAAACTTTTGAATGTAGCGATTCTCGTCTGCAAGTTTCAATTCTCGTATACTAGATTGCGCCTCTTGTATAACAATAAAACTTAATTTGTTGACAATAATTTACTCAGCTGTGACATAATTACTAACACGATTTTCTATTATTTTAGTTAACAATGGTTAACCTTCATGTCGGTAAACAAATACATACTGTGATATATGTTTTGTAATACACTAAGTATCTTTTGTAACTGGTTAAGATTTACCTACTTCCTACGTTCTTGTCTATGTCATTTAACTTGTAAGATAAGAAACTACCATTTCACCAGTAGACTTTTAAATAAATATGATTAGTAAATAAGATAGGTAGTACTAAAATACATACCTACAGAAATGAATATATCTTACCTGCATGATGAAAAGGAATATGGATTCCGGACATTCTTCATCAATCGCTCGATCTCCAAAACCAATTGTTGTCTGAAAAATATATTATTAACGTTAACAATGCGAAGAATTCAGTCTAACCAAGGGGTACAGGGTTGCCGGGTAACTGGGTCGAGGAGGTCTGGCAGGGCAGTCGCTTCTTGTAAAGCACTGGTACTCAGCTACATACGGTAAAATTGGAAGACAACCTCAACATATTTGGGAAAAAGGCTCGGAGGATGATGATGAATGCGAAGAATTTTTTTACACGGTGATGTATGCTCGTGGCTAGGTTACTGGTCATTGCTGCCCTTGTGTCATGGCATGTTCCTCCATTCTTTTGAAAGTCATAAATACAGGAGGGTCGTTATTTGTATACCATCAGACAGTCGGTTAATCAAAAGGCAGAAATCTGAAGACAAAATCAATCTTCAGGCAGTCTTTTCATGGAAAACACTAGTACCTTACTTACCTGCATCCAATTAGACTGGAATCCCTAACACGGTCGGGAAAAGTATGCCCACGGAAGTGTCATAAATTATGCCCGATCATTAAAGGACCCAGTTAAAGAAACTGGTCGTTATCCTCTTCAAAGACAGCAATTTTCCGATGCTCTCGCGCATATTGAAGTAAAGCAGGATGCGCCGCTCAATAGTCCTTGATTGCTACAATTTACTGTTTGGCGGTAAATGTGTGGACTAATTGAATTAAGTCGCTGGTGTGCTCAATTATGTGGTGCTTGGAACTCGTGAGTTGATTGGAAATTGCAGTTTTTGTGGGACAAACTGTTGTTTGACTGATGTGTGTTTTTGGGAGTTACGCTTCTGGGAAATTCATCTTCTGTATTGCTTATTCAATTTATGCTGTTCATATATCGGGTATTTTGGTTGTTATTTGTGAACAACTACACCGAGTTATTTATTACCTTCCTTTATTATTCTTCCTTCCTTTATTATTATCCTTCATTTAACATTACCCATCATTATATATCAAAAGATATAAATATAAGGATCATGAGACATCTACTCATCAGTTCTTTTATTAGAATCTTCGTCGTTTACTTTAGCATCTTGATGTCTTTTTGAATCGACTAACATGCTTACAATATAGAACAGCTGTACATGTTTTCAAGATTACCGCCTTATGATATCCAAGTTCTACACTGATGACAATGAACCAACTAATTTTGTATCTCTCCTATAACAATGGTCAAAGATTATGGTTATTTTTAGGTCCTCCCACATTCCTACTTGCGAATTCGTGTACCATTAATCTTGGGCCATTGTCAGCTAACAGGCACACCTTGAGACAATCGGATGGGCTTCCTCATTTTGCAGCTGATGGTGAATCTATTTCTACGTGATTGTCTATTTGGCGCCCACGTCGTGGGACAATTTGTCCACGACCAGCGATTTGGTGGTTTCAAGATTGTGAATTATGGTTCCTTTTGTTTTTGGATGCCTTGAAACTGTGTTCTAGCTATGTTTGTGCAGCTTCGTTCGCAATAAAACAACTACCTTGTATCTGATTGGAGACATAAATTGTTCAATGCCGTAGCTGTTAGGTATGCATGTGATTATTTAAGTTGGATGTAGGCTTTCGACAATGATAATGTTGCCAATGTTTGTATACGACTTGAAATAGGACGTCATTGAATTTTTAATAAGATATCTAATATCTACAGCGTAGATATGGACTTTCGTTAATCTCTTATTTCAAAAGTATTTAAAGGATTTCTGGTAGAATATGACACAAAGATTTAGCAGATTCATGATACATTCTTCCTCTTTTCTTGTATGAATTCGAACTTCTTGAAACGTGAGTCTCACTTTGATACCTCTGAATGGACTGCACGCTTTACCGGTTGGGTTTTGTGAACTAATCTGTGCAAACTACATCGATTACACACAAAGAAACTACCTCCCATTGCACGTGATCCTGTGCTGCTAAGAATAAATCCTTTCTGTATATCACGTGTGTCCTTTGATACTGTTAGTTCATCTGCTTTTATTGGTGGATGATTTTATTGTTGGTAAACAAGCATATTATTATGTGGAAAAATAACCAGGCATTCGCATGCTGAAGAGGCCTTTGATGTAAACGATTTTTTAAGATTAGCTAGTCTAATATGGTATAAGATATCTAGCTAGCAAGATATGATCCGTTCTACAAAAGGCTGTTGCCAAAACAGTAGGTCAATATAAAAAGTAAACAATTATAGAAATCAGTTTCTATATATAGGTATCAATATGGCGCGGAAGAGTTATTGATATGTAATGTAAAAGGACACAAGTTCTTGGATCCGTATATGTTGATCCTCTAGTTGCTTGTAGCTTGCTCCTGTCAGCCCTTTTTAATGTGACACAAACTTGCGTTGTGGGCGTTGAAGTAAATCCTCGCTAATGTGATAAACAGGCAATCTGGACTAATCTGACAGCATGTCTGTCTGTCCGTCTGAGAACGAGGGCAACGCTTTGTGGCCCTAATGTTTTATTGTGGTAATTCTTGTTGTCTCGACTCAATGTGTCCAATTTACGAATTATTTTGAGCTGTCTGGTGTTTGACGTAGGTTTTTACAAAGTTTATAGTACCTACTAACGTCTGGTCTTAGTAGGTATGGTAACAATAAAGTAAAATGAGTGAATGATCCTTGAGATAAAATTAATTGATCTTTTAAACCGCTGGCAGAAGATAGTTAAGCTTCTATTGGGTTACACCCGCGTCCTGTGAGAACGACTTGCACCACGATTGAAAGTAGCTTAGATCCCTCTCGGTGGATGAGCTATCTAACACTGACCATGTCAAATACCTAAGGCCAGTAGCTCTAAGATGAAGCTAATATTAGTATAGATATAATTATTTCTCACCTGAGCCTCAACAGAAGCCAAGAATATAGTAACAAAGTCCTTGCCGCCGGTCACACAGGTCCGCTTAGGCGGGTCAGGTTCGAAGTCATAGTGGGCCAGCGCGGTGATGTACCAGAAGACTGCGAAGACCAGCCAGATGGCGAAGTGGACGACGATGGTGCCGATCACGATCCAGCGCCAGCGGAGGTTGATCTGTTGGGGGAAGGAGTGGTCAGGTTTGTGGGGGTCGTTGATAGATTGATAAGATGAGAGATGATGTTGGCAGTGAAAAATGCAATGTTGTCACTTATGTATTGGTTTAACTTTCTAGTGCAATATAGGTAGGTACTATGCAGAAGGTAATGTGCGTTGATCGGAATTTCTATCGAAATATTGTACGGTCTGTATTAAAGTTAGATCATCAGATCTACAGTTCAATACAGAGCTATAATCAAAAAACGATTTATAATGCTTAGTTTAGGAATTTGTCACGAAAGCAACGGTCTTAGTGTTTGGTGCAAAAAACGTTTTTTACCGTTTTAGAGATTGCGATATTAGGCACATGTGAATGTTGGCTTTCACTATATTCAGTGTCTGACAAGGTCAATTATTTTGATTAAATAGTCTACAACAAGATTTCTAAAGTATCCACACTTACCAGCGTATGGAAAGTATCGTTAAGCAGTCGAATCTTCTCGAAGGGCACATTGGAAATGAGCGCCACGTTTTCCATGCCTGTCTTGGAGACCAGCCGCTTGGGGTGCTCGCCGTACCCAGGCCGAGTGCGCTGAGGGTGTCTGAAACCACTTTATAGGAAAAAAACATACGTTTAGTTGGATAAGGATGTTCAAGTTGAAAGTAAGAATTAAAGGCCTTGTTATTGTTACCGGTTTTAGGTTTTAATTTTGTTACGTAAAGAATCAAATTGAAAAGTACTGTTTTCACTAATAAAGTTATGTTCGAAACAAAATAACATTGTTTATGAGGTAGGCATTGTATGTATTTGTTGTCTTTGAAACTTCAAGAACCCATACTCTTGTTGACTTAATAAAAAGACATCAAACAAACTCCATCAAAAAACCCAATATTATTGTCTGTTACAAGCATAAAACCTAGAACCTCACAGACAGTCAATTCCTAGTCGTTGAAATGCTCAACAGGGAAGTTTTAATTCATCCTTTCCTTCTAAAATGTCGGACATAAGCCTTCCAAATGTTTGCTTTACATTTAACACACTAACAGTCTGGTGACATCGACCTTAGTGCTAATCATTATAATCCAGCTAAACTCGGATACGATAAGCTAGACAAACGAACCACTGAAAATAGTATACTAACCTTAACCAACTTTAAAGAAAGAGAGAAAATGTATTTACTAATTACGGTTTCTTTTTGAATTTATAGCAAAAATCTGATTTTCAGATTATGTCAGAAGGGGCTACGCTTTATATGCGTAAAAGTTACTCTTACATCAATAAATAAAATGGCAGGGTTTTGTTAGTAACACTAGCATTGCCTTTAGCTTTACCCATAGTGAAAAGAGATTAGGTATCACCATCAGAAATAATTTCTCTTAAAAAAATTGTTATGCTACTATAACTTTTCAAAAATTTATATGGTGTCATCAAAAACGTGAATCATATCACCATTTAATCTAAATTCCTATTTACTCCTGTCTATTATCACGGCTATTAAATGACAAACAGCAGTCAACAGTATTGTCACCTGAAGCTGAAAGTGACGTCATACTAGCGTATCTTTGTGTAAACTGAACATTTCCCAAGTAAGTTGTGATAATGTTACTGCATGTTTGGGTAATAGGTTTTATCTATATTTATGTTAAATTATAATATAAGCTCTTAGGATTTCAAGTTTAATGTGTCTCATTGGCTTTTGACAAAGACTATTACGGCTTTTGGTCTAATGGTCGCTGAGGGTCTGGGTTTGATTCAAAGGTCGCGCAACGTTAAGGAGTTTGAGGAGCTTTAGGAGTAATTCTATCGTTCTAAAATATATCGTTATGTTGAATTTTAAAGACAGAACTACCACGAGTCTGCGCTTTTATAAGGCTTTGGATAATAAAGTAATTAAAAATAAAGAAATTATAAAGGGAAATTAAACTTACTTGTTAGGCAGGACTTTTTTCTTCTCTGGAGCTACATGGTTGAAAGGTTTCATCACCTTAGGATTCCTTCGATCCAATGTCAACATACTCTGCTCATTTTTGGTCAAAAACCGATCACTTTGAGTCAAACTTCGATCACTTCTCAAAACATTCCGATTATTTTCATGGTGACGATTATGATTCATTTGTGGCAAGCTGTATTCATTTCTAGGCAAATGTCTATCGATTTTAGGCAGCACTCGATCGCTTTTCGACATATCATTTCGAATAGGAACCATCTTCATATCATCTCTTTTAAAATCTAAGCTTGTCGTACTTTGTGTTATTATAATCTTTGGCAATTGTTTTGATAATTTTCTCAGTCTTTCTGATCTTGACTCTGAAATGACTGAGTCTAGACTTTCATTGGACTTCTCATTTTCGAGTTTGAAGACCGTTTTTGGTTCAATCTCTTCATTTTCGACTTCGACTTTTTCTTTAATAGTGTCATAGTCAGGGTCTTCTACAGAATTTTCTTCTAAAGTATTATCTTCAATGTAATTTTTGCTGTCTTTCAAATAGTTTAAACATTCGTCGTATAGTTGATTTATTTGTTCGTATTCTACGTCTCTTGTTTCGACTTCCATATTTATCGTTATTGTTTACTGCTTTTAAATTAAAATCCTATTTAAATTGTACTCACTGAATCTTTTTCTTGTTAATTCATTTCAATCAACTCACACACAAAAATGAAATGATTTGCACAAAACTCACAGACCCATTACAAAATTCACTAACACTTACTCACTTTTTCACACATTTTTTTTACAAAATTTTTTTCTTAAATTTCCCCAAAAAAAGAGTGGCTTTCACGTAATTTTTCCTGCAGCACTGTGGTGATGTCGTAACGCCTGTCCTGCTATCTCTGTTATCTTGTTATCTCGCGCTAATTGTGAGCGCTGTAAGCACAAGATCTCAAGTGACCTTGCTCGGAGACCAACAGGGTTAGTCTGCTACGAAATTGTCGCAGTAGAGTCGTGAATGGCGAATGTTTTGCTAGTGGTAACTTGCAGTAGGATTGTAGAAAATGTTTATGCGGTATTAGGTAGGTAATTTAGTAAAAACATTATGAAAAAAAAAACACACGTAAAATAATGCCAATGAAATGATTTTGAGTACTTATTGTATCTGCTTACATATTGTCTTCATTCCCTTAGAAATGTAAAAACATTTATCAAGTTTCTGAAACAAAAATCTTTACAAAAAATAAAACCGACATCAATAGTATATCCAAAACCTTCTCTGACAAATAAAGTGCTGAAAAGCGCAACAAAAAAGTTCAGCCGTTAGATAATGATGCACAAATCAGCCCAAACTGAAAACCACTAACTTTTTTTCAAGTCAGTTAAATAATTCAAGAAGTTTTCAGAATAGCCCAGTACGGTAACAACACAGAACCGTCTAAATTCCTCGCGGCGACGCACAAAGTGATTTATTATTCGCTATTTAACAACTACTTGTATGTTTGTAGTATTTTGACAAAGTATTATAAGCTATTACCTCTACTGAAAGATTTTAATGTATTACTTTTATTTACATAAGAAGCATATCGAACGCCACAAACGATATTTAAAAAATCTGGGTACAATAGGTACCTCTAACACCAGTTATCGAAACAGTCAGTCAAGCAAGCAGTCATTTTGTACATTTTTTTTATAAAAAAAAGCTGAAAACGTTTTGAAAGGAGCAAAAAGGATCAACAAAGTGGATGAGATATACATAGGTACCAGAATCCTATTTTTTCCACAAACAAAAGAAAAAAGAAGTCGTGAAGTTCTAATAAGCATAGATATAATGACAGCTAATAAGGAACTTAATAAAATAAACAACTAAACGTCGATTGGCATGAGTTTATTATTGCCTTTTTATTATTATTATATTTCACATACATGTTATATTAATGGTGTTCTTTGTCAAACTCACTCACACACTTGCTTTAACTCATTTTAACAACAATTTAATGGGACAACTCATCTCTTCCTTATTACTATTAATAATTTTAATTTGCTTTCATTTAAAATAAAAATGTACTTTTCTTTCTTTTTACAACAAATAAAGCGATTTTGAAATATGTAAATGATTGGCATGATATTTTGTGTTTCGATTTTATACAATCTTTTTTTTACTCGCAATATACAGGGTTACTGGTAAGTAGACCGCATCCTTTCAGGAGGTGATAGTATAGGTCAATACGGACAAATTTGACCCTGGGATACACTGGGCAAAAGTTAACCCGTTTCAAGATAATCGAAGTTTAAGATCTTTTCTTTACAAGTCGTCTAGGTACACGTTTACATTTTTATTACTAGTTAAAAGTCTCGTTTTTTCGGATTTTTGTGTGTTTTGTGGCTTTTTGGATAGCTAGATAAATGTAGATGTTTTTTAAGTATTCTGCACAAAAAAATGAAGAGTAATATTTTTGAGAAAATATCGACTAAAAAAGTAATTGCTGTTCGCTATAATTTCCTCTGTGATTTGTACAGTTTTATGGTTTGTTATTATGAAATGATTCATCTTCTATCCAAAAACACACAAAAATCCACAAAAACGAGACTTTTGACTAATAATGAAAATTTATACGTGTACCTAGACAACTGATCTTGAAATTAGATTATCTTGAAACGGGTTAACTTTTGCCCAGTGTATCCCAGGGTCAAATTTGTCCGTATTGACCTATACTATCACCTCCTGAAAGGATGCGGTCTACTTACCAGTAACCCTGTATTTTTGAACTTTGGCTTGACCCTTGATGATAATTTCATATACTCATTGTACATAATTTGGCTTAATTAAAGCAGTACTGCATATAAATTATTACCAAAGTAACAACAGCTCTATATTTAAGTATATAGATATAATTTAGATGAGCCATAATCAAAACATTGTTTAAGTATAGCACATTATTTATACCAGTTTCTCATTATGTTGAAATAATCAAATTATCTTTGTCCAGTCTCAATAATGCACTAAAAACATTAGATTACAGACAAAAACATGTCTATTAGAACATACGCTCAAATTGAATCTACACGTTTCAATTTGAGCGTATGTTCTTTAGTTCAACATTTCTGGGATATAACTTTAACAACATATTATAATAACAATAATGTATTTTTAATTAATAAAACTGGTAAATAACGCTTAATTAAAACTAAAATATAACAGTAATTAGGTTAAAAATTGCATGTTGTATTTTGTTAAACCCGGACCCAACCCTTCTTTCTTACTTACATAAAAATGTCGACTTCAATAACATACTGTTAAGTTATATTTTTAATCATCGCCGTCGTCTCTCATAGATATTAGTTACAACAATAAATCCACAGCTAAACAAAACACTGAATAGATTAATATGTCTATATTCTCAACACATTAATATTTAATTAATAATATTATGAACACAAACATCACGCCTTACATACAAAAGGAATAGGCAATATTTTTTAAAACTCATTTTCCCATCTATTGGGAATAGAAACATCAAATGGGAATCAACATTATTTCACAATAATTATATGTATTTACAGAATAAAAAAAACAACGACGTACTTATCAAAACAATTATTATTTAATTCAATAAACAATATTTTCATTTATTTAATGTAATTTTTTCATGTCATTTATGTCGTATTTTTTAAATTATTATTTTCCCATTGGTTAATTTATCTTCTTTTCAAGACTAGATAAGTGTATTCTTACACCAACCTTATTTTGTGTGAGTTTCATTTAATAGATTTTCATGTAATAGAGGGCTAATTTCCCCATCTATCATTATTCAAAGCGACAAGCTTAGTTAGCTTAATAAAGTAATAACCCTTGTAGGTTTAAAATAAAGGTTTTTTTTTGTCTTAGCAAGTAAATAAATATTATAATTTACTTTAAATATGCCTATGTTATGTTAGGACCACGTTTGTATTCGAGGTATATTTTATAACGAGTTTGGCATAAAAATTGACATTAACGTATTTTAAATTTGGCAAAAAATGTTTTAGACATCCAATGGGAATATTTTCCCATTACATGTTTATTATATTATAGCCAATATCAGTAGCCATATTATATGTATTTGTGTTTCTCCATTTAATATTATTTAATTTATTAAAATGCTTAGTTTTTCCAGTCAATCAAGAACTAGCTGATATTTCTTAGAAAACCATAATGTATGACGGTTTTCTCTCGATTTTGGTCGTTATTTCTTCTTAAATATATGTATAATAATTTATATTTATTTAGCGGTTTATATGGACATCTCACAGTACATAGATTTCGTTATATTAAATGATCTATCTACGATATTTCTAAGGAACTATATTATGTTTCAGGTATCAAGGTGACCACATTGACCTACTTTATTATACGACTCTGTCTTCTATATTTTATGAGGTTTTTACTATCTAAGCCGTATCTAGTATTATGAATATACATTTAGACAATCATCTGGAAGTGGCCTCCGAAGCAATCGTACATTACTTGCCAAGCGAGATTTCCAAGTAAATCATATGATAATTATTATAAAATAACCAATCTTTATCTTTGCTATATTTTAATACATATACATATATTAAAAGGCAGCTTCTTTATAATCTACATTATTTTTTACAAATTATATTCAGCATACTATACTAGTTAATACTTGCTAGCAAGAATTGCAAATAAATATTTAATATTTTTAACTACTACTACTATATTTTGCAGTGGCGAAGGGTGGTTTAATGAAATAGGGAAGCCGCAGCAAAAAAAAAATTGGGGGGGGAGTACTCAGGGATGGGGGGGAGAGGTAATGGAGGTAATTTCTCAGTCCACCTTTTAGCACTGACTGAGAGACTAATAGTTTGAACATTTTTTCTCGAGGAATTCGGCAGATTATTAATATCTATAAAACTTTATTATCTTGAGTTAGGTATATTAACTACTAGAATCTGAGAAAAGTTGGCACTAGAAACAATATATTTTTAACCCCCGACGCAAAAACGACGGGGTGTTATAAGTTTGACGTGTCTGTGTGTGTGTGTGTGTGTGTGTGTGTGTGTGTGTGTGTGTGTGTATGTGGCATCGTAGCTCCCAAACGGATGATCCGATTGTAATGCGGTTTTTTTTGTTTAAAAGGTATGTCAGTCGGGAGTGTTCTTAGCTATGTTTGGTGGAAATCGGTTCAGGTCTTCAAGGTCATCAGCTCGTTTGCTAGATGTGATAGGAATGTTACACGCTCAGTTTACTTGCAAGTATATGTGGGATCTGAAATTTGAAACACTAATGTCTTTTGGAACCACTGAGCTGGTCTTCTGTTAGGGCACGAAGGTAGGAGACGTAACCCTGAACTGCCTTTTAGTAAACCCATCGAGTTTGGGCTCGTTGAATTTGTCTTGACGAGTTCTCTTCATGTTTCTGACTGACGAGAACCTGATGCTGGAAATGGGATGTGGCGGATGAAACCCTGGAATACCGGAATTAAACGGATAAACCGATTTATATTTTTGCTGAAAATCTACTTTGATATGAGGATTGTTAAACAGCTTCCTTTGGCCGAGATCGCATATAGCGACCCCATCTTAAGATAAAATAAATTAAATGAAAGAAGGAAAAATTAAGGAGCTCCTTTAAAAAGCATGAAATAAAATTAAATTATAAATTTAAAAAAACCCCCGACCCAAAAAAAGTATGCAATAATTATGACAAAAGGTTAAAAACGCTAAACGCTATAAAAAGCAAAAAATAACTTTTAACACTACGTAAACTAAATTTTGACGTGTCGGGGGACCGCTTTTTACCTTCATAAATACTTACATAAATCAAATGATACCTACCTAATTACAACAATCGTTTAAAAAAAAACACGTATCTGAAGTAATGAATTAGAGCGGTCCCCCGACACGACAAAATTTAGTTTACGTAGTGTTAAAAGTTATTTTTTGCTTTTTATAGCGTTTAGCGTTTTTAACCTTTTGTCATAATTATTGCATACTTTTTTTGGGTCGGGGGTTTTTTTTAATTTATAATTTAATAAGTACAACGGCCTGTTAGCCATTGATATTTATCGTAGGTATATGTTTCATAAATCCGTCAGGACGTTAGTAATTTTAATATTGACGTAATATTGGTAGGTAATTCACCCGAGCGGCGTGCCCGAGTTTTATAACACGTCTAAAGTAAATAATCTGTGGAAAACAGTCTAATGCGATTAATGCTATCCTAGTTAAGTTTTAAAAGTATGTACACTAAAAAAAGAAACCTGATGCAAACTGTCTAGGTATCAAAATAACTCATTTCAACGTAGGTCTCTCTATTATCACTACACACACTGTACTTGTACTGAGTTCCAGGTCACAGTGCGATCGCGGGGATTAGTAGGGAGTAATGATACTTCCAATACTCAGTGAATACGAAAAATTATAAATTCCCAACTAGGGTCATTAAATCGCGGAGAATCTTAACACCGCGATTCAGGATTTGCATAAAAATGCACAACGCCATCTATGTTGACATAATGTAACTAAAACACTTAAACTAACATAAAATATTGTACACACACGAACTATGTTATTTCCAAATGATACACACACTAATAAATTCAATTAAGTAATACAAAGAACAAATTGTTAATGGTATTATCTAAAACAAAATAAGAACAATGAGAGTGAATTTGTCTGATTTGTTTGTTTACATATTTGAGAGTTCTAAGCGCTGTCACTCGCGCGTAGACAGATATAGCTACTCTACTCTTGACGCGTTCTTTCTCGTTCACTCGCGAGTTTTGATTGGTGGAACCCGCTCCGTGAGCCGGCTTACCGCTCGCCCTTATTTTGCGAACATCGCGCGGCGCGGCGTGGATGACGTCACGCAAGCGTAGTTTTGTATGGAGGAGGAAGCCGCGGCTTGTTTAGTAGGAGCAAAATGTTTCAAGTAATTTATAGACAATTTTTTTTACGGTGGTAGGCGTTTTGTTGCCTACATATTTAAATTGTGTGGTTTAAATGATTATATTAATTATACCTATACCTATATTATAACTTATACCTATGCTTCTTTCTTGAAATTCTAAAGGGAAGCCGATGGGAATCGGCTTATAAGGACGCCTCGCCACTGATATTTTGTATATTTTATGCATAGGTTTTGGACTAATTTATAAATATATTTATATATTTGGATAAAATTGTTAAAAACTCAATAGAAGAGTAGGATATATGGAAAAATCGATATCTTAGGAAATGTTTTGTGTCACAACCCTATTAAACTCTGAAAACTACAATAGGCAACAAAAACCATGTCTTAGGTGATTTCATGTTTTCTTAATGAATATAAATATACCCCAATCATAACAGTTTTTACTGCCGACGCGAGTCAGAATGTGTCCATTTCAAATTTTGATTTAAAAAATAATAAAATGAGAAAAAAATAAAAAGTCACACAAAATAAAAAATAACCATTTATTCGTGAATAAAACTGAAAACAAAATTAATATAAAATAGAAATAATTTACAACAGAAGTTAAAGTTTTTTTTATAAAAAAAATAATAATAAAATCACAACGTTTTTATTATCATGTACTTTACAAAGTCTAGTTGTATGTATATTTATATATCTATTAAGTATACAACGGTATAATATCTATTTATTACATTATATTATTTGATTTCTTGAGAATATTGTCGATAAAATATTTCAAGGTTAATTACAATTAATGAGTATAAAAATGGAATGCCAAAAATCAATTAATCAAATTATCATAATTAGGTGTTATTTTTAGAAGTAAATTACTTAGGTAAATGCAATCTAATCAAAAAACTTTAAGTTTTTTAATGAAAGATAAGCGATAATTATTTTTGTAAGAAAATTATATAAACGAAAACGTATATGGCCAATTATTGCCCACCATACTTTAAAAAATACTTATCGACAATATTCACAAATAACTAAAACTATTTAAAAATCACATAAAATCAACAATTAAATCTTACAATATACCTTACTACGTTATTTAAATTCAATCTAGTCATTTATCGATATCGATAAATCGACCGATAAAACAACAGAATTAACATTCACAATATATTTAAAGCGATATGTTGTATAATGTAAAGCACGATAATATGTATCGATAAGTTCAGTCCATTTATCGATATCGACAAAGTGTGGAATATCCTTACGTACACCCCTTACGCGTCATAGAAATCCCTCGGACTGACTATGCCTTTCCTGAAATTAGAAAATAGCATAGAATTAGTTGTGAAATGAATCACTATCGCTATACATAGATATTATGTAGGTAATCATAACCAGCTAATATTCTATATTTTGGCACTTAAAGATAAACGATCTTGAATTATTACACAAATAGGTATTCAAACTAAACGATCTGCTTTAAATAATAATTCCATTGACTAAATAGAAGATATTATTTACATAGATTTTTATCCACATTTTATTTTTGAACAATCAAGATTGTTTATCTCTAGATATGTATCTATTTAATGGAACAATTATAACAATTTCAATTGATGAACCCGATCAAGTCCCAGAAGCAAAGCAGGTAAAACATTTCAAATTATTTTCGAGCGCGAAATCCTAAAAATACTTAGTGACGGCACACCGTGAATTAATACACATACATCAGACCTGATTACAATACATAATCAGTTGAAGCAGTAGTAAATATAGTATAGTTTTCGCCAAACTTTATTGCGGTTCAGAATAACCTACAGAAACCAATTGAGGCCGTTATTGGTCCTGCCGGGGCTGCGGTATTGTTTGAAAGAGTTACCGCGACCCTGGTACATAAAAGGCCTACGAAGGAACATGGTGGGTTTAATCAGTGAGTCTGACACTCCCTCACGCTGCTAACCCAACGGGAGGCGTCATTTGTTGCTTTCCCATAAAAAAGGCCATCACTGGTTGGAAGATTTATGCGGGAGGCATAGAAAAGAAGCGCAAACTCACAAGTTTGCGCTTGCACACACGGAATATATATACATAGTTGCGAACCGCTCTTGAGTTTGGCGAGAACTATAAACGATAATGAGAACAAATAAAAGAAAAATAAAGCTGTAAATTAAATGGAAAGCGAAGTATTAGCAAGTGTTAGTAAAAGTCGTACCATTGGAGCAAACACTATGAAGCCGGCTACACGTTTGTAGCATACCTGAAAGGTTAGTGAGGAACAATGATATGTTAGTAAGTACATTAGGAACACATTACATAGGTATAACGATATTAAATAATGTACAGGAATAGTAAACTCCAAATTATACAAAGAATAACAGACTCCACTTAACACAAAAGTAAAATATGGAATATAAGATTAGAAGTTAAAGCAAGTTAATCAAGAAAGCAGATTTAGAAAAGTGCCCGTAAATGAGGATGGACAATGAGTTGAAAGTTGATTTAGAACTTAAACTTAAATGAATAAGTATTGATTAAAATACAAGCAAGAGGAAACACTTCAATGTTGCAATTTTTATGAATGTTATAAATGCTAAAGTAAAGCTGTTTGTGTGTCGCCAAAATTACTGAACCAATTTAAGTGTTTGGTAACAAAGAATAATGGATTGAGTTAAAATACAAACAAAGAAAACCATAAAGTATATGTAACAGAATGTAAGTGATTATGTTAAACACACATTGTATAATTATTATGATAATGACCCGGATTCGATTTACCCAAGTGTTCACAAAACAAAGTCTCTAAACTCCAAGCGAGAAAGTCAAGCGAATTTGAACCTTATGCAGTTACAATAATTACCTGTCGCGTGGCGTGATGACATCCTCGTCGGAGTCAAGGTCATACAACTCGTCCCGGATATAACTCTTGTTGGCAAAGCCTCCCATGTCCACTGGAATTAGAAAAAAAGTTATTATAAATAATGCCGGGACACCTTTTTATAAGTAAACTAGTAATTATCTTGATTAGACTAGTAATCACAAACTAGTCTATAATTAAAGCTAATATTTTCATAAGTATTGTGATTTTTTTTTTTAGTTAACTGGAGAATTAAGTTTTGGCTAATTGGTTACTTTGTCTCTGTGTAAAAGCAGAAAATATCCTTATCAATCAAACGTCAAATCAAATACTCTATTAATGTTCTTGACTTTTGTGAAGCGAACAGTGCATCTTTTGACGAGCAAGGATTCTCAGCAAAATCAGAACGAATAAACCTCAAGAAGTCATGGATAACTACAGAAAGGGCAAGTTTACTGGCGCGAACTATGCATAATCGAAGTTGCAATAAGGCTTTCATAGTCAATCGTCATCATCATTTGTCTTAACTATCTTGATTGTCTTTGTCTGTTATTGTACCTATTGCGGTAACATTAAAATATTCGTAGGAATTCTCACCTCTGGTAGAATCATCGTACTTGTCATCAGCCCACTTGTAGTCGTTCTCGGCGTAGAGCGGCGGGAGCGTCTGGTGCGGCGTGGGGTACAGGTCCAGGTGGCGCTTCTCGTTCTGGATGCTGTCTGTGTCTCCGTACGGCTTCATCCTGGAATTGTTAGGGAGGTTTATTAGTAGGTATACTGTGCTAAATCAGCGTCAAAGGTGAATCTAGCTGCTTATAAGGATATAGTTTTTTGTCCAGTAGTGGCACCAGTAGTGATCGTGCCTCTTATTTATTTATTTATTCACAAGGCACACCGACAAATTATTTACAATTGCCTAGACAGATATAAATTCACAAATGTTAGTTTTGTGTAATTGTATATAAGTTAGTTACAGGTGTGCGTAAGTTCCTCTTATAACATTCTTAACTTTAGCTTCAAAAGCTTATAGTAATATCTTCTTAAGCTCGAATCAATTCTGTAGCCCATGGTCTTATTTTAATTCCTTGATATTTATTATCCACACTTTACTTATAGAAGAAAACTTAGTAGAAAACCCCATATAGTCTTTTTACGCTTAATCACACTTACCCCCGCACTCGGAAACATTTGATGATTACTTAGTCATTCCTTAGTGACGAATTGTCAAAGAAATACTTCACTAAGGAATTAAGTTACAATTAAATGTCTCTAATACTACGAGAAAGCCCAATATATGTACCTGGAGTAGTCCTCGAAGCAGTTGAACCGCCAGAGAGCGACGGCCAGCATGGCCATGGAGATGAGCACACCGATAGCTATGACCAGCCACACCAGCAGCACCGACCGGTCGTCAGGGATCGCGTACTCCTGGAAATGATGGACAGGATATCAGATAGAGTGTAGATGAAGATGAAACGAAAACAGTGCAAAAAGGTGCAGTCAAAATATACATCTAAAGAAACCAAAATAAATGTTGAAAGGCTATTAATGAAGAGCAGAGATTTGAGAAAAAGTAGTCAAGAAATGTGAGAGACTGGGATTGGCCCAGCGAAAACTGTTCAACGTCTCTAATTACATTACGTCAACTCTGCTAGCTTCTTAAAAAATTAAGTATACAGAATTTATCTCTCAACATTGTATGAAACAAAAGAGTATTTCATCACACTTCCAAAAACAAATAAATTAACTATATGATGCAATAAAATGAGCCTATTGATGTTCTGTATCAAATTATATGAAACTACTGTAACCTACTAACCGTGATGCCCAAAGACCTTAGTCTCTCAGAGAACTGTTCCTTTATAACGTAAGTAGTCCACATGTCATCCAGTTCCTTAGCATTGAGCCTCGGCCCTGACTCCGACTCTTCGTCGTAGTGAAGAGGCACTCCGAAGGTCACCTCCACGCAGTTCTCGTACTCCGGCCATTGGATGTTGCAGACGCCAGTCCTGGTGATCTGAGTGACTTCATACCTGAAAACAGGGAAGAATCTTTTTAGAATGGTGTAGAAGATGTTGATATTGGTAAAGATGTTGCAATACAAATTGAAATGGAACACACAGCACAGATTGGCTGTGACACTACATTTGTTTATGCAAATCAAACAAAGATATTAAAATAGATTGTGACAACTTGTGAAATATCCTAGGAAATTGAACGTGATTTTCATACTAAAATCAAGTCTGTGTAGCATAGTAAAGTCAATGTTTATCCAGCTGCGCTATAAGAAGCTAAAAATGATGTAAACCCAGAAGTAAAAGCCGGAGAAAATATAAATGCGTAATATAAAATCGATGAACGTAAACAAATTGATCGATAAACGTGTTCATCTGAACTTATTAATAGAGCAGTGGCGATGTTTATTATATCTACTCGAAGGTCACGGACAATATGATTAATATTCCTCACACTACTAACAAGATCGCATACTTTTTAGCATTAAGACTAGTTTCTTTGATAGATTTGCACTTATTTATATTTGCAAGTCTAAGTGTTTCTTAAATTAGGAAACTAGCTTCGTTAAAGATCTAAAACGATTTGATTATAAACTTGAATTTTAGTGAGTAGAATATTGATAAGGATTCTCTTTTAAATACAGCCATTACAAAAGTAAAACCTTCCACTTTGAACGAATTTCATAGGTTGAATTGAATACAAGAGGTATCAAAAACGCTTTTTCTAGAATAAGGGCATGTCAAACATTCGTGGATTTTCCGAACAATGGTAAGATGAAATGCGAGAACAATCTCTCAGAGATAAGGACATGTAGAGAGGATACATCTACAGCCACACAACAGACAAGTGAATTGATAAATACAATGTCTGTTACCGAAGTACTTACAGCAGTCATTGAGAGAAACACGAATAATGTCGTCCAAATAGATAAGATAGGCCCTGTCAATTTTAATAATATGCAAAAATCATTTGAAATTGATATTTTGGAACACAAAACGCTAAATTGACAGCAAAATTCGTATGTGTATGTATATGCTAAGTAATGATAAAAAAATTCTAAGAATTAACGAATAAACTGATCTTTGACCCTTGAAATCCATCTAAAGATAGACAAGAGACAGACAAAGTTATGAAATTAAAATTTAGAAGATCCAACTATGTATAAATATTTTATGTCTACCTAAGTAAAATGAGGAAATGATTGATGAAATCTCTTTGAGATTGTGTCAAAGTTAACTCCTGATGATTTAAGTGCATTTTTGGCAAATCTACTATTGGTCGATAAGTCACGATTTAGGCTGAACATTGTACCTAGCTTGGTAGTAGAATTTCGTTTGATATTAAAGACAGAACAATTTTTTTATAGGTATTAGTATCAGCATCTACAAAATCAGGGAATCAGAGGTTTAAACAAAACTACAAATCGAATGTTCTTCCAAACAAAGTGACTCCAAACGTCTTTCACTAATATAATTATCTATTTCTATTGTTTATCGGGACGGGTTTATCAATAAGCTCTTATCGCTCGCTCTTTATCAATTGAATGACATGAATATACAATTACTTTACGACATTATTTTCCACTGTTATTTGTACTGTGACTATTGCTATAGAAGTTAATAATAAATCAACATCCTTCTGCCCATAACCTAATTAATTTCATTTAGGGTCTGCGAATACAAATTCTTCTTGTATTCTCTGTTTAATGTCATCCATTCTAGATGATATATTGTGATTCACATAATGTTTAATGTTTTTTTTGCTGTTCCTTGCTAAATATGTATCCTGATTCATATTAAGTCTTCACCATTTAACTAATATATCCGAATTGTTACGACTTACGTTTCTGTATTTTAAGGAATCGAGGAAAGTCTTTCTAGAATAGAATCACTTTCCTAAGAATCAACTACTTGAGTTCAATCACGTAGTAGAAGATTAGAGTAGAGAGGATATAGATAAAACTATTGACAGCCTTAAGTACAGCTAAATCAAAATATGACATCAAATGCTAAAAGCAAGTGTTGTTTACTAGAGAAAATCCATTACTGTTAATGCGTTTTGAAATAATTTTTATTTGACATACTTGGTGTTTGCTAATTGCACATAAATCGATCTAGATAAAGCAGAACATAAAATAATAAAAACGCTCGATGATAAAGAAAAAAACAAAACTCAAGTGCTAAATGATACTGATACTTTAAAATCATGCAAAATTAATTTCTAAACTCACCAATAACATACTCTTCTAAGATCCTTATTAAATATTTTAAGACATATACTTAAATCTGTAAATCTAACAATAATTCTAAGTGAGACGGATTCCATCTATGGTATGAGGACTTTACACTTATCACATCTAAAATGTCTCTCCGACATTACATTTGTTCATTATTTTGGCAGTCTTTACATCAATCGCGATATGTCCATTTAGGCTTCAAGTATCGATTCCAAATTCTAGATAATCTAAAATGTACTGAGAAAAAAGTTGTCTCCCAATCTCATACAAGCTTCTCTTCTGTGAATTTTACCGGCTGGTTCACCAATTCAATCGCATTGTCTGTCGTTATTTCAGCTTTCGCTGTATCATTGTTATTATAATTGTCTTTCTTAATATCTACTACTACATCTTCTGGAGTCGATTCATTATTGTTATCTACTTTAGGCTCTTGGAGATTCAAGTCTGTTTTCTTTTTGGCACCTGAAGTGCTCTTTAACTTAAGTTCATTATTAGATACTTGAGGATAATGATGCAATATCGCGGTTGTGTTAAAAGTAATTTTACCATATTTAACTATCTCTGTAGGTCGTTTTGCGTAACTAGTACTAGGAACTGCTAAATCTATGTTCTTTTCAATATCATTATCAGGTGTGTTCGCAGCGCTATAATCCCTCGTCTCTTCTATAAGTCCTAAGGCTATGTGTTTACTTTTTTTAATATTTTCCATATAAGTATTGTGAAGGTTCATATCTACAGTGTTGTTGTGTTTGAGTGGCAACGAGTTTGGCAGCCGGTGTGCTCTGTCCTCGGCTGTGTATCACAATTGTTTCTGGTTGGGATTCTTGATGATCTGATCGTTAGCCGCGGCGAGGTCGCGCGCGGCGTGTGTTAGCTATGTCTGGGACTGCACCATGGAGATGCTTGTGGTCTCCGTGACGATGGTGGGCGCGGGGAACTCCTCGGTCGTCGAGTCGTAGATCGGGAACTCGCAGCACATGACGAACTTCAAGAACCTTGGCACTTCCACGTAAATAGCCGGCGGGATCGGTATCAGGGGCGAGGTGGACGCTTTATAATACAAATAATCTGGGTTATCTCTGTATTTTTCGTCGGCGGATCGTTCGAGCAGCGGTATACCCGATAAGAAAAGTATGATCGCTGTCGTAAATAATGGTGATAGTATCGCGATCCATTCTACACCGTTAATCACATTTAAAGATATGATAAATATTCCCCACCACAGGACAACTTCGCCGAAATAGTTGGGATGTCGCGACAATCCCCAAAGGCCATCATTGCACCATTTGCCCTGGTTGGCAGGCTCCTGTCTGAACGCAAACTTCTGCAGATCAGCATAAGTCTCAATCAACAATCCTATGACAAATATTCCAGCACCAGCTGAGTCTAAGGTCGTCATAGTTTTCGGAGACTTAGGAAACGAGTGATGCGGGGAGTTCATAATAATAACTGGCAGACTAACTATATATACCCATACTGCCTGAAACGTGTAGAACACTGCGAACCTTAGAGTATTGCTTTTCCGATCCTCGAACTGTTTATCTCTACCTATGTGGTAGATCCTGTAGATGAGGTAGCCGGACAGCCTGACTCCCCAGAGGCACACGAAGGCAGTCACCATGAGCTGTCTACTGTCGTAGCTCTTGAGGTGCGACCCGCCCTGACCGAGGAAGAACGTGAGCAAGGCTATAATAATAAAGTTAGCCCCCCCAGTGAAGTCCGTCACTTTATCATTCTGGAACAGCGAGGCGATGGTGAAGAACAGTATCTGCATAGCCACCGTCACCATGGCGCTTATAGCGAAGTTGTTCCTGTCTATCAAGGGCTCCATCCTGTATATATTTGACACTAAATTCTGTATTTGGCATCAGGGAATGTTCGAATCGATTCGTTGGCGCAATGCTGCATTTTGGAATTTCACTCTTATTATTGACATGTTAGAGCTTGTTTTGATTGCACATTATACACGAGTTTCGCGATCACCACGCACTGTTATTTAAACGTATTTAGAATAAGTTTTTGTATAATATTTCGTTTATAAGCGTTTTTGTAAGCTCGTCGCGTAAGCTTTACTGAAATAGATTTGACGTTTGGCTCGCGCATGCGTGAAGCTTGCTACTACGCATGCGCGGTACCTTGAACCCCGTCTTTAATCTGAGTAACTTTTTGTTGCAGACTATTACAACTTTGCAGATATTCTGTGCTAAGATTTTTGAAATCTTCGAAGAGATTTTGAAGTACCTAACATACGTTTGGTCCAGTATAGGTTTTGTGATTCAAATTGATACGCATGTAGGTCAGCGTGACGCAAATGCGCCGAGAATAGAAATGCTCTTGTTGTGTGTACGTAGCTATGGCTAGTGAATGACTTTGTATGCGACAATGTTCAGAGTTCCGCATACGGTATAAATAGACCGTTTATCTTTACACCGCAAGATTTCGGTACTACTGTACCGTAACACTGTTGAATAATTTTGCAAGCAGTTTGATATAATAGAACAGAAGAATACAGAATTGCCTGCTTTATTGACAGTTTTATGTAAGTAATACTTATTCATTGTGGGATGCATAGATTAAGGCAGTCTTGAAAGTGAGTTTGGATTTTAGTATATTTGAATACTCAGATTTTTATTAGGAAAGATTTGTATGAAACTTGGCAGTAAAATATACCTATGTACATAGTTTAAATCTACATCAGAAAATATATATAGATTACATTTTATCTGGTTGCAGGCAATAGTTCTCTGGAATGTGAGCGAAACCGCTATCGAAAACTAATGGTATAATAAAACAAAAGAAGAATGGTTAAACAGAATTCGAAAATAAAATATTTTGTGACCATTATTGTGAGTTTTTGCGACATATAATAAAAATTCTAAATAAAATTGTGAAAAATATGGAATGCATATTATTATGACAATGAGTATATAAACATAATTATTGGCTTAGATTCGTCATCCTTAAGTAAGTAATAAATGGAGTAAGTAAATAAAACTCAGTACCAGTTAATAACTGAAAACTAACTATACTAATGAAGTAGGCATGTATTGTAAAAAACAAATATTTTCCTGTTTGGAATCATTCACTTGTTAAATGAGACATTAACGAAATATTTTACTTAGTTTCAAAGAATTAGATGACTGTGTTATAAAACTATGTAACATTTAGAACTTTTTATATTAGTAGGGTCAAGGAAAATACTTTCCGAGAAAAGAATTTTACATTGCAAACTTTCAGTCGGACGATAGTTTGTTTGGACTCATAAATAAGTATGAAGATGAATGATTGCACGCATATTACAAAGATCAGGTATTTATTCGGTATCAGACCGACTAAAATTATTATTTCTTTGTTTAGCTATAGTAACAAATATATTTTTTACACGCTTTTTATATCATTAAAAGTATTTTTCAGTTTCCTGTGAATTTGCAAGGCTGGCAATTAATTCCCCTTATCGGCTGATTTATCTAGATGTGCCAGTCGATTGGCTTTTGTTTATTTAGTGTTTTTGCAACTGACATAAAATATATGAGATACCTATACTTAATACATGAGAAAATATTATTAACAGTACTATTTATTGAATTGATCTGTTGTCGTTTTATTTTAAGAATAACAGAAGTCGGTTAAAGTACTATATTCTAGTTATTTATGAAAACGATCTCTTTTGCATCTGAAATTTTCTTTTAATGTCTTCATAACAAAATGCTTAAAATTAATATCGACGAATCGCATTTAAGATAAGTAATTTATTCATAGACTTCCTGTTTCATAAAAATTGCTCTATTTACAAGGAAAACGCGCAACATATTTCAAAACATTATTCAATACTGAGTAAGCGATCAAACGCGTCGACGACAATTGATTTCCGTCATAGATTACATAAATAACTAATTAGTGACAAAGTAATAAACACGGTTTTAAATTCATGTTTAGATTAAGATTTCGATAAGATAGTCTATTATTTCCAATAAGGATATTATTTTTAAATAGGCTAAAAGTTTTCGTCGGTCAAAGACATGGAGCACAAAATGACTAGTGGAGATGTCATAACGCAAAATCTTTTAGACTGGACGCACACATTCGGTTTCCTGATCAGGAATTCAGATTCGGAATTCCGTGAAATTAGCGCACACGTTGCGGTTCTGCCTATCTGAACGCACAGAGAAAATTTCGAACCTAATGTCAGGTTTTTTTCCGTTCGGAAAAATTAAGAACATGTGCACTTTTGTGATTTTGTACCTAGTTTATCTTATGGTTCTAAATTCAATAAATGAGTACCTTTATACTGATTAATCCAAATTAGACTTTAAACTACGTCAATAGAATTCAAATGAGCTTAAACGACCCCCTTTCACATAAATTAAGGTGAAACAATAGGTGATATTAGTGCATAATAGTGCGATTTATCAACGTCTTAGAAATATTTCTAAAGAAAACATTTGCATACAAAATGTATGACATCCGGTGACAGCATTTTTATCCGGCTATTCAGAGAACCTATTTTTATAATCTAGACATAGCATTGTATAATAAATAATCTTTGATGTAGGTAGGTAAGTAGAAGTTTCCAGTGTGTAGATTATGATGATGTCCTCCTATCCGATTTATCAGCTACGACGGCTGTTCTCATATAAGATTAGCCAACTGCGCAGGACATATTATAGTGCACAAGCATTTGCGCAGACACAGGTGCACTCTCTATTCCTTCACTCTCATAACCCGATGGGACGGTAATCCGACACGACCGGAGAGAGATCAGGCGCAGGACCGACATTTACGTGGTCTCCGATGCACGGGTGAATCAATCATATCCACACTTTCGCATTTATAATATTAGTAGAATCTATTTGTCACTTGTAATATAATTAAATATCAATTACGGATTCTTGTTTCTTAATGTTCACACACACAAACAAAACACACGCGTGTGTTAGTACCAGCGTGGAATGAACTCTGATTGAGAACTAATTAGTAAGTTTGAAAGGTCAATGTATGCTGGCTATGTTTGTCATTATCGCCAAAAATAAATGCTTGTATTATAGTTTTATCGTTTCTTTGTCTTCCGTGCGATAATCCAATATGTTTGTTATCTGTATTGAGTCATAGAACATCCGCCAAACTTGTTAGATCGAGCTAGAATAATTTATGAGATCATTTTACGAATCATAAATTATGTTAGTACTTACACATGTAAGTATTACTAAATAATCCCTCTGATACTTAATGTTAAAGGTCTCTTTACTAATTATGCTAAAACAAAGTCCACCACTAGTATATCTGCTTGATGACGATGAACTCAAAAACTGGTGAATCAACACTAATGAATAGAGTGATTTTATAAGATGTGAGGTACAAACCCTTGTATGATACAAGCAATCGTCAAATAATCAACAATTTATTGCCGATACCGTGCGGTCTACGTGCACAGTGGACCTAATATATGCTAAGTTACTCAAAAAATAAAATAGTTTTCGACTTAACCTGCTAGAATAAACGTCAAAAGTAGTTCGTTCGTGATTAAAACAAACCACTTCATGTTGTTTCATGAACCGGGCGTTTTGCGTCTTTCACAAGTAGTTTACCATTAAACATAGCAAAAACATATATTCGCCGCTCCGTACCTAACGTTTTACTTACATAAACAAATATATTAATATACAAGCTGCAAATATCTCAATATACCTATGTACTCGTACTAATGTAGTTGTGTATTGTATGTAAATGCTCTTGAAAGGTCGCATCAAGAAACTAATTTATCTGTTGTATACTGAGCTATGTGACATAATAATGTAAGTGTGTTTATACTACGGAGGAAGGAAAGATAGCAGAGATGCCATAAGGAAGGCGCCTTTTTGTAGGTCAAAACGATTAGTCATTACAACTGACAAGGTGTTCGGGTTCGTTGTCAAATCACGACCAATCTATCAGAGATTGGTTTGATTGATTAGTGATTTCATTTTGAAAAAGAGGGCGGGTTCTTAAAAAGGCGCAGGAGGGCGCTAGTAGGGTTTCTCGTTCTCCGAAGACCCGTATTTTAGCGCGCTACTTTCTTTCGAGATATTATTGTTTCTCTATGACATCTCCGCTAGTCATTTGGTTCTCCATGGTTTGTAAACAGTGGCGACTATTTGAGCAGGTGATACTTATTGTTTCTTAGGTTACTTTTTCTTTTTCAGGGCTCTTTTGTTCAATAATGTTACAGAATTAAGTAATTATGATAATAAAATAAACTCTTCCGACGCATCTGTCTGTACCTACGCGATAAACTCAAAAACTACAACACTGATTCATGCGGTTCACACAAATATGTGGAGTGATTTATGTAGATTTAAATACATACCCACTCCGGGCCGCTTGTGTACAAAATATAACAGTTTGTCAGTCACTCAAAATATCAGTTTGTTCACTTACAAATAAAAACAGCCTAATTTATAAGAGAGAGATCAAAAATTTCAGAAGTGTCATTAAAGCATATCTATGTAGTTTTGCCTAACTTTCTGATTCTACCAGTACAAAAAATTAAACACTTGTTGAACACTTGGCAAAAAAAATGTGGCTGCAAGGCGGACCTTATTTCAATTGAATTTTTTTAGACAACTGTTCAACAGGCTTTTAAAAGTTTTAGCGGTACCACACGGTACATATTTAAATTATCTAGTTTTAAGTATAGGTACTCACGTTGTATTAAGTCCTTGATCGATGTCATTTTCAATGATGTACGCCTTGGCCATGTCAGCGATGAGCTCGATAAAGTCCTGTTTGATCTCCCTGAACTTCGGCAGGGTTAGTCCAGCTAGGTTGAGGGTTAGAGTCTCCTCGGGTGGTCTGATCACGGGCTCTGGTTCCGGGATCTCTTCACCGATTTGAGGGAGAGGCCCTGGAAGGCGATGATGGTGAAATGATTAGACTTATGACAATTTTTTTGTTGGGCACTTAACATGTTCCTTCTTAAGCCCTTTATGTACCTACCAGGGCTGCTTTAACTCTTTCAAACAACCTCGCATCCCAGGTAGCTATGATACTTTCCGAGTAACACATCTTGCTTCAATTCTTTCTATGTTTAAATTTTGTAATGAATTTTATTATCAGTAGGTAGATATTTAGATATTATTTAACGATTAAACCAAAGTTCGCAAACAAAAAAGTGTAGGTACGTGTTGGTGCAAGTCCACTGCATGTGTTTGCGTACAAAGGTTGATATCCTATTTCAATTTATTAAAGCGAGCAGACCAAAAGAAAAGGATTATATTAGAATTTGCGTCTTTAAAACGAAGTTCTACTTACACATAAGTTTGACGCTGAAAGAGAAACCTTTCTGGATCTGCCAGAAAGACTCTTTAGCTTCGAACCTCACGAACATACGGTTGACGTCAGAGAAGCGATATTTGCGCACCGAGTTCAGGCGGTACGAGAATATCAGACCATCATTACCACTGGCGTCCACACCACCTGAGAAAATAACACAAATTAACTCCAAATCGTCACAGAAACTTGCTAGTTCCTATTGACATCTTCAAGAATGACTTTTTTTTACACTAATAAATATTTTAAAGAGGAATTTGATTGATTGTTTGTTATGAATAGGCTTCGAAACTATTTGACCGATTTGAAACATTCTTTCACCATTGGGTAGCTATGTTATCCCCAATATTTTGTCCGGGTAAGGTAATAAGTTCCTTTGATGCGAGAAAACAGCAAATGTATTCATATTAAGGTGCATCAGGTTGAACTGCGTCTATGTGGATAAAATGCAGAGGGATTTCAGAAAACGCAGTAAATAGCTAGCCTTAAATACATAGGTGATTGACTTTGGAAACAAACATAATTAA
The DNA here is from genome assembly GCA_033682625.1 of Helicoverpa zea x Helicoverpa armigera. Classification (NCBI taxonomy): domain Eukaryota; kingdom Metazoa; phylum Arthropoda; class Insecta; order Lepidoptera; family Noctuidae; genus Helicoverpa; species Helicoverpa zea x Helicoverpa armigera. Next base: position 302,810 of record JAWIIS010000056.1, on the reverse strand, counting down.
TGATTCATCATCCATAACATTAATTAAGTTGACATTCGGAATAACAATGAATCACGAATGTAGACCATGATTCAGTATTGACTTTACTTCAGTAGCTTTTTAAATCAAAATATTTACCTGGTTTCACAAGAAGGTAGTCGCCTATCGCTCCGTTGACAGCAAAGTCAGTGATGTTCAGTTCAATACCAGTTCCCGGGCCTTCGAATATCCAATCCATGACAGTGTCCGCAGGGTAGGGATTAGGATATTCAGGAGAAGTCACAACAGTAGGCTCGTCCACTGAAAGAGTTACATGAATAGGAGCTATATGCTTCGAGAAAGTTTCTGAGTTGACGTCCAAATCTTCACTGTGAGCCACAACAAACTGTTTCATGATTTCACTGAGCTCTGCACTCGACAAGTCATCGACCATCACGGTTTTGTTTTCTTTGTCGTCAACAGCTTCAAATTCAACAGCATCTTCATTCTTCGGCTGGTTCTCGTCAACTAAAGCGTCATTTCCGTATGATTGCGGATTTTCTATTAAACTAGCCCTTTGTTCAACATCAAGATCAAAAGCCTCCTTAGCTTCGTCATTTTTCTCGATTGTTGCTGTTGTTGTTTCTACGTCAACTGTTGTGGTTGTTGTTTCGAGAGCAACAAGTTCTTGATCTAAAGCCTCGTATTTGCCAGGCTGCACAATGTCAGCAAATATTTGAGATAGATTGCTATCGTCTATTTGTTCGTAGTCATCGCTGTCATTCTCTTCATCTGAAACCAGATTCTCTTCTACTGTTTCCTTGTTGACGTCATCGGCAGTTTCATCGTCTTGGTTAGAATCTTCTGGCTCAGCAGCGTCGGCTTCTGCGTTTCTCCATGACATGACAACATCTTCTTTGTAGGGTTTGCCGTATTTTTCTTCATAGTCCTGTATATTGTCATCAGCGGCTTCTTCAGCAGTATCCTTATCCTCATCCGAGTCTTTTAATTTATCGAATGTTTCTAATAATTTCGCCAAGTCAGCATTCAGGTCAGCATATACTTTCTCCGGCGTGTCTTCCTCAACTTTGTCATCGTTTTCACTGAATACGTCTTCATCACTGTTGTCCTGTTCCTGTTCATTAGAGTTATCGAAATCATTGTCATCAAACGCATCATCATTATCTGACAATAGTTTGTTTGTTTCTTCAATTATGTCATTGATATCCTGATCATCGACTGGTGCATCTTGATAGAACTGGTCTAAGTAATCTTGGGCTTCGTTTGAATTATCTGGAGTTTCTTCAGCTTCAAGTTTCGGTTCTGCAGCTGGCACCGGTAGAGGAGCATCATTGTCCTCTGGCTGATCGTCAAACGTGTCATCTCCGATGCCGAGATCTTTGAACACTTCACTGATCTGATCTGTTAATCCTTTAGGCTCTTCGAGGGGTAAAACTTTGTGAAGTTCAGCTTCCTCATCTACAATAGTATCATTCTTTACTTCGGGCAGTATTTCTGGATCGATTTGTTTGTTTTCTCCAGAATTTGACCTGTTGTCTTCGATCTGGTAGTCTGGGAAGCCATCAATTTTGTCCGCTTCAGTATGTGCTTCAGTCTTTTGTTCAACATCTAGTATTTCAACTGGTTGGTCGATGTCGTCTTGTTTTGAGTCTGCGTCTTCTAAGCCATTATCGAAGTCATATTCATTTTCGTAGTCCCAGTATTCTGGACCATAGTTCTGTTGGGCTGTAACAAAAAAAAGACATTATTAGTTTATTCCTTCAACAGCACATGTAGTAGTACTAAATTAATTATGAAGTTAATAGAAGTGTCTGTAATCAAATGTTAATTCTCTGATTATTATGAGTATAGTAAGCTTTGCTATTCCATATAATTTTCAATCATATACATTATTTTTATATGTATCTGTCGATGTGAATTCCCAGAATGGAGTCATGATCCTTAATATTGTTTACCTCTTAATTTAAAGTAAGCATAATTTATTATTATTGAAAAACTACTGACTAATGACCGTGTAACAATAAATATTTGTTAGTAATTAATGAAGTCATTATATTAGTCACTGTTAAACTGACCATATTCATTTATTTTCAAAGTTTCTTAAACATTTATTTTCAGTTGCGGTTTGATATTTATGTCAATTAAATAAAAATTATCTACTTGTGTAGGTATGTGGTTTCTACAAGAAATTGGTTTTTGTCGCAAAGTTTATTTCTCGCTACTCGAGGCTTATTTTTGTTGTTGTCAAGTGTTCCTCTGACTAATAAATAATTGCAAAAATAACCTCTCATCTGTATTATACTGCCGATTACTATATACGTGGTTAAAAAGCAACGCTTAGCTCGGTAGGTTTATGGATGGGTATGACCATCTATCATTATGAATTCCTCCCTTTTTTGCATGGTAAAATTGATGGGTCCCGACTAGTTTTGCCACTAACTTGGTGGAGAACGCTAGATAAGCAGTTCCTTAAATAATTGTAACCGTGGTACCTATATGGGCCTAAGTATGTACGAATGACTGGAAAGATGTGTTTATATTTATATCATAGATAGTAGAAGTCTGGTTGTAGATCAGTTAGTATTCAGAAACTGTGAGTTAACTGGTTACCTACTGCAGATTTAGTACGCAATCTTATAAAAATTATGGTAAGTTAGTCATCCTTATATTTACAGATTAAATTATCATTTTCTTAATCAAAATCGAAAAAAGTAAAAGGACACACACTCATAATTGTTGATGGTATTAAGGTTGCTGTTTGCTCAGCAGGAATTTTATGATTTAAAATGCGACTAACTGAGGTGACATGCGGCGCGCGTCACAAACACAATGTACAGTTACAATACAGATATAACAATAATTAAGAAAACCTATAAAACATAACAAGCAATGATTTATAAACAGATGTATTTATTTAACTAATAGATGTAACTATGAATAACCCAGTAACTACCGTTTTATTGTCATGATTCATTGGTATATTTTCATTAAAACTATGTGGTCAGCGGATTAAAACTAGGAATACTGTTACTAATAACTAATAGGCAATTTTAACCGCAAAAGAGGTATTTATTGTGCAAGACTAGTAAACGAAGCATTGTTATTTCTCTCGTTTCTTTGTCTATGAATAATAAACTAAATTATTTTATTATCCCTGGAGTGAATGAGTATTAACCATCACGCTTGCTCAAGTCTTATTTATAAACTTTACATAAGAGCCGTGTTTTATTCTGAAAATATTTTAGCTTGTACGCCTTAAGGCTTCGAAACTACAGAACCCATTGGAATAAATCATTCACTGTTGGAAAGCTACACTCCCCGAGTAACAGCCTAGGTACAGTACGTTATTCAGGTACCTACGGGAAGTAGTTTCCACGGGAGAAGCAACAGAAACAACAGTTATAATTGAACTTTACCCATCGTGACATATTATTATGTCTAGTGAAGATGTACATGATTATTATATTAATTGCTACAAGCATTCAGTCGTAAATGCTGATAACCTTGGTCGGGGAAAGTTACCTATATCTTCGCTTCTTTGTGTGACAATGTCTGTCTGTAGGTACCTACATAGTTACTTTGTATGGGAATATAGGATGTTGCTCATGTAAATAATAAATAAATATATAATGTAATATGTGTGGTGTGAATCTGAACATGTATTTTTATGAAAGGTTAGTTTAACTTCACTGTCAACGAAACAAAAACATTGTTAAACAATTGGTGTTTATCAGATATGGACTCATGGGCCATGGGACAGGGAATTTATTACAATTCTTTATAAAATAAAAATAAAAAGAAAACACTGCTATATCTTCACTGGACTGAATAAGATGAAATTGTACTTAAGAATAAATAAACTATTGGGAATGAAGCAGACAACACTGAGAGAAATATCTGTTCACAAATACATAAATATATCTGAAATGATCCTCGTGTACGAGATGATTAAACCCAATCCTCCTCTATATGATTAGAGAGCATCGGAGAGCACGTAAATGTCGGTCCTGCGCCTAATCTCTCTCCGGTCGTGTCGGATTGCAAGGAATTGTGAGTGCACCTGTGTCTGCGCAAATGCTCGTGCACTATAATATGTTCTGCGCAGCTGGCAGATCTCTTTATATGAGAACAGCCGCTGTGGCCGAAATAGGCCTTGTACGCCATATGATTAGAGGTCCTGCAGTGGTATATAAATTGTGATGTTGCGTTTCTCTGTCTAAGAATTGTCTACAAGGTTTCGTGATTACGAGAATTCATATGCATTAATATTAGTAAAGCGTATATTGAGTCAGCCATCGACCTGCTTGCCATGTTATCTGAGAACAACAGTATCACTCACGTATGTTCGTTTTATCATTGATAAATAATACATTATATTTTATTTGTACAGGTGAAAAACCAAACAAATTTTGCTACAATTTGTTTCTCTTCTTCTTCGACTTGTTTTGGCTTAATTCACATATTCCTGTTTTCTCGCTTATATACTAACCCTATAAATGGCTAACAAGAATGTAGGTACACTATACATTATGGATATGAAAACGATAAAAGTTAGTAAAGTTTTTAACATTTAGATCAAGACAATTACCATCCCATTTGTTAGTTTGCTCTCAGGATTCCTTCTGATGTTCTTCTATTTAGTATCGTTTCATTAAAACATACTTAGTCAATAAATAAATATTATAGTGTTAACTAGTAATACTTCAAACTCTAAAGCATAAAGCATCTGCTTCGTTTTGGCCACAAAACCACCAGTTTCAAGGAAAAAGCAACCAAATAACAGTAACTAAATACTTACAACAGTTTATTACTTCATTAAATATTTCTGAGAACAATAGGAAAAGTGTTAACATAAAAACAAGCCTAATTAGTCATCTTATAATTCGGCAAGTCGGGTGATTGAGTCTAAGCAGGTATGGTATGATTAATGCAGTAATAATGCACAACACAGTTCAATCAGGTGATGTGAGACGTTTTTTAACTAACGGTTAATTTGGAAGTTGCATCATAGATTTAGGAGAAAAATTATGTATGTTTTCCCTTTTTTTTTGCATATCTTTATGCCTATAGATGTGTGTATTCATCGGCTGACAATCTGAGATGATGATGCGGTAAATTAAATACGTCTAGATTTTAGTCTTTGTAGTATGTAGTATTGTTCGTTTTTTCACAAAAAGAGTCAGCAGAGACGAAACTGTAACGACATCTCTTCGCCCACACCCCAGGGAATCCCAATGCCTCTGAAAAACGTTTTAAAAATAAACCTAGACACAGTTTTTCAGTCGGCCATTCCGTCACATCACTCGCACATTCTTTTAAAGTGTCATATCATAGTGGGTTTATTTTTCTCAGCTTTTTTCAATACGTCATCATCCCAAGCCTTTTTCCTTCGGGTCGGTTACCAGTCTCACCTGATGCGGCTGAGTACCAGTGTGCCACAATGAGCGACTGCCTATCTGACCTCCTCAACCCGGGCAACCCAGTACTCCTTAGTAAGACTCAATTTGAGCTTTTTCAGATGTGTGCGTATTTTTTCAGATGACATGTCTAAAGTAGATAGGTAGTTAATTTACTTAGTTTGATGTTCGCAAAAGATTTCCATCAGAAATAGAATAAAGTCGTAGGAAACTAATATACATATATAGCGTGACTGCAAATAATGCTGTAGAATATAAAGTAGGTATATAGACCGATAAAATATACACAATATATGATGATTAAGTATTGTTTTTTAAATGCTATTAATGTTAATAAATCACGCTGATAAAACCATTTTGGATATCGCATATTATGTAGGTACTAAATAATAAAGTAGAATATTGTTATTGATCATTTTAATGATCAAGTTTGTTTTTCCTAAAACAACTGTGAAAAGATTGAAAATAAATAGTCATCAGTTTTAAGAAAACTGACATTTGTATTGTCGATGCACTTGAGCCATAAGAAAAAAATATTTGAACCAATTGATTACAAGCAAAGATTTAATTGCTATTCCGTAGAAATACATGGGGAAGTCATATCACAAAATACCAATCTTATTAGTCAGCAAGACACATGATTGACTGTAACAGGTATCAAATTCGTCAATCATTTTATCCTTCCTGGTAAAACTTTGTAAGATTGACGAATACTGAAAAAAAAAAATGCTTTGGACGGCGATAGGTTGGTATTTTAAAGAGAAAATAGGAGACCGATATGATGGCTAATGGTCGTTCCCAATTTCTATCTAAGTATATGCTGTTACACTTACTACAAATAGGATTTTGACACAAGCTCCATGCAAGTAAACAGGAATTTAATCCTGTCTTTAGTAAGCAAAAAATACTGATATTGGTAACAGTCGTAAGCTTCACAGGCTGGAATTATTAACTAGAAGCACAATAAACCAAGTAACTTTCTACATAGAATTTCACAATAAAAATGCATGTAGATACAGACTTCTTCTCAAACAAACTTGCACGTATACAAGTTTTCCAACGTCATCACAAGGTTTATTCTTTGACACAAGATCATCAAGATAAAAGAAAAAAATAAGGTAAAAACAAATGAATAAAAACACGAGCAGAGAAACACACACGTCACAGCCTTTTTTATCGTCCCACTGCTGGGCTGCGGCCTCCTCTCACACGGAGAAGGATTAATCACCACGCTTGCTCAATGCGGGTTGGTGATTTCAGACTTTACAGTCCAGAGTTCCGAAAGATGTTTTCCTTCACCTTTTAATCGATAGAAAAAGTTATGACGTCATCGTAAGATACGTCAGAATGCGTCAGTTTTTGTCACAATTAGCAACATCAAATTATTTTGACGTAAAAAGATTAAGAAAAACTTACGATAAGCTTTGTTAAACGTCAAAGCGTGCATTTTTTGTTTTATTTCTACCAATTATCATAAGACTCTATCGTCATATTTAAGAGGTGTGGCGTCTGAGCTACAAAAACTTAATCAGACGATAAATTAAATGATTTCTCTGGGCCCAAATGTTAGATTGTTTTTAGGTGCAATTGACAGTTGCTATCAGTCAGTACAAAAATGCTATCATCCCTTGAAAACTGACAGCTGTCAAATCCAAATAAACAGGTGGCACAGTAGGTAACTGTATTTAAGAGTTGTTGTGACATTATCAACGTCACGCATACTTTCTCAGTTTATTTTGGTTGCAAGTGAATCATGATAAATACAGAACGACTTGAGGAAAACTAGACTTGTGAAAAAAACATGTCATGATGAAAAATGAAGCGTCGTGATCAGTCTGAAATCGCAATACCGTGTGGGTTAGTGCTCTTCTCCATTAGACCCACTTTTTGGAACCTTACAACTAGCCTGTCTTTTCATGAGAGCCCACGAAGGCCTAAAGAGGTATCATTTATTTGTTTGTTTGTTTTTGTACCCTAAAGGCTCCGAAAAAAATCTTTCACTGTAGGGAAGCTACACTCTTCCCAAGTAAAGGGGTATATTTTATCCAGATACGGGGCATTTCGGCCAGTTTAAAATTAAAATAGTTAAACATTACAATGTTAAATGCAATCATTATTGTAAACAGACGAATGACGTTCAGGCCTACCAGAGACAAAAACTATCATACCTTAACCTCTACAAAAAATAAGTACAGCGATTAAACTTGTCTATGGTCCCTACGTCATAAGATGGATGGGCGTCAACTGGCCTCCACTTAATTGATATGACGTCCTAACGCGCATGCTATGATTATTAATTATAATAACAACTATCAACATATCGATTATCGATATTTATCGACTGTCCTAACTCTATGACCTATAATAAGCAATCGCAAAAATCTGTATGTCTTTTTCTAAACTTATGTGTACAACAACATCTAATATAGTAACATAGCTAATTATGTATCATTTGTATATATTTTCTAAGTATGTCTTGGACACCAATGACTGTGTTTCGGAGGGCACTATAAACTGTAGGTCCCGACTGTCATTGGACATCCAAGGGAGTCGTTACGGGTAGTCAGAAGCCAGTAAGACTGACAACCAGTCTTACAGACCTATGGGTATTGGGACTCCCAGATAACTTGGCTTGAGGAGCTCAGATAGTCCCTGCTTGTAAAACACTGGTATTCAGATGTATTCGATTAGACTGGAAGCCGTCCCCAACATAGTTGGAAAAAAGCTAAGCAGATGATGATTCATATTTTTCAGAACCCAAATTCTAAGTAAGTAAAAACCTCGATAGCTCTCACGATGATATAAACATATTCGCGGTAAAGAAAAAAATCATTGTCTTTCCCGTAATTAGGCAGACAGGTCGGTATTTCCCCGAAGTACCAACTCAGTAACAAATCAAAATGACATCATTATTTGTGACCCAATTTCACTCAAAATATATGAATGGTACTACTATTGTTGATCCGTGTTGGACATTATTTTAAAATTTTTTAATGTTTTTTATGATTCACATTTACATGTAATATGATAAATAAATATCTAAATAAGAATGATATCATCCCTGTCCCCAGGTCACTCAAAATTTATGAATATAATACTATTGTTGATTCTTGTTTATCCAACATTGAAAATTCCATCATCTTCCGAGCCTTTTTTCCCAACTATGTTGGGGTCGGCTTCCGGTCTAACCGAATGTAGCTGAGTACCAGTGCTTTACAAGAAGCGACTGCCTATCTGACCTCCTCAACCCAGTTACCCGGGCAACCCAATACCCCTTGGTGAGACTGGTGTCAGACTTACTGGCTTCTGACTACCCGTAACGACTGCCAAGGATGTTCAATGACAGCCGGGACCTACAGTTTAACGTGCCAACCGAAACACAGCCATTGGTATCTAAGATATACTTAGAAAGTAGTAGTTGGTTCTTTACCCACTGGGTCATCATGACTTCGTGTTTATCCAACATTGATAAATTATTAACTTATTGAATGTTATTTTGACCGTCTGAATTTTATTACTGAAATATTTAACCGCTTGCGGTTTTAGACCGTGTCCTGAGGAAACTAATTTCCGCAAATTGATAAAAAGTAGCCTATTTGTGCATGTTATTGCGGTATTTGTTATAAGCTATATTATTAAACACATAGGCTTATTTTAATTTTAGTTAGAAATACGTTTGTAAGCCTGTTACCCAACATGTTGATTTACTTAGTTTTCCAATGATTGGTGACTCTGTACTTCCACGAAAATTTTGTTGTTCTACTTTAAATAGCTTTGAATGTTGGTTTTTACGAAATTAGTCGTAACAACACTTACCAACTTATTGTGGAAAAGAGTTCCACGAAACCCATTTTTTTTCGTATTTGCCCCCCCCCCCTGACTTCATTTATATCTTCCTTATACAAAACCTTAAATGAGCGGTTTTCTTACACTTTCGCGACAAAGAAGAAGAATACCTTATTCACGCGTTTGACACATGGACTTACGAAACAAGTTAATATTATGATATTCAGTACGTAGATAAATAGCATCTCGGGCAATATTATAGCTTTCCCTACTTCCTGAACACGGGAAAACCCACAGTATAAGCTAGTTCATTACCAAACCACGTGATGAACATGCGTTCAAACAAAGTTAGTGAATCAGTTCCGAGAACACTGTTTAGATATCAGTTATCTGGTAACGGTAGTGTTTATCTTAACTGCGTGTTGACACTAACTGCTTCGGTAAACCCCTCATCTTAGTGTCTATAAATAAGTAGTTGTTTACCTCACTTGCATCCAGAGAGAACTCTAGAGTAAGATTGTGTTTTCAATTTTACATCGACTTCCCATAATCATCCTCTCAGCCTTTTTCCCAACTATGTTGGGATCGGCTTCCAGTTTAAACGGATTCGGCTGAGTGCCAGTGCTTTACAAGGAGCGACTGCCTATCTGACCTCCTCAACCCAGTTGCCCGGGCAACCCGATACCCCTTGGTTAGAGGGGTGTCAGACTTACTGGCTTCTGACTACCCGTAACGACTGCCAAGGATGTGCAATGACAGCCCTAGCCGGTACCCCAAACCCACCAACCGCGTGGGACCGACTTCTCAAAAAGAAGGTCATCATTTCGGCCTCATATAGTCCTCTTTTGTATGACTGGCCCTCAATTCGGCCTAGTTTGTTTTGTCTAGGTTTTAACCGACTTCCCAAAAAGGAAGTTCGCAATTCGTATGCGTATAGGCTTGTAATACAACCTTTAACAAAACAAAATATTGCAAAATGTAATTCAACTCCCAATTATTTTAGTTCTGAAACCTGACCTAGGCCTATTTAGTTTGTTTTTGTTTGAATCACGCACACGTTTGAAACATATAAAATAAAACACTAGCCGTTATCCCGCGGTTGTACCCGCGACACGGGGCAACTACTGCCCGTACCGGGATAAAATATATCTGTGTTCACCGAGAATAATGTAGCTTCCCAACAGTGAAAGAATTTTTAAAATCGTTCAAGTAGTTCCGAGCCTATTCATGTCAACTTAAAATCAAATCTTTCTTCTTGTTATAGCACAAAAAGTACTTTTTAAGTGATGCTCACAGCAGTCGTGCAAGGACCTATAATCTGTATGCACGTAAACGACATTGTCAGATGACGCACAATCTACTCTTAAATAAATATTCTTTCTCCATTAGTAAGTGAACATCATAAACAATTTTTAATTGGCACTTTGGATCAGCAATTTTGAACATCTTTGGCAGTCTTTACTTGTAGTCAGAAGCCTGAAAGCCTGATAACCAGTCTTGCCTAGGCGTATCGGGCTACCCACGTAATTGAAGAAGGTAAGATAAACGGTCGCTCCATGAAAAACATCGGTACTCAGCTGCAGCTAGTTAGACTAGAAGGCAAAGGCAGATGAGATTGCAAAAAACCTCTAAACTTATTTCGGTGAACTAATAGTAGTTGTATACTGCAACGTTACTTGCATAAATAACGACAAGCCATCACACAATGCATCGGCATATAATTAAGAACTAAACGCACGATAGAGGACTAAATACCACTATAATTGAGAATTGTTCAATAAGTCATATCCGGTAATTTTGCATATAATGAGGTTAGAAACATGTGACTATGTTTTGTAAGGAAACTGAATTATGAATCAAACTTATATTTGAAATAGCTCCCGCCAGCGTCCCGTGGGAACTACCTCCCGCATCCGGATAAAAGCCAATAACTTTCCTCGATTAATAGGCTATCTAACACTGGAATAATTTCTCAAATCGGACCAGTAGTTCCTGATATTACGGCGTTCAAATAGCAAATTCCTCAGCTTATAAGTAAAATGATATATATGACCAACAGTGGTATTGTTTTCATACCACTAAAATTGCATTACATACGTATTGCGTATTGTCACAGAATTGTAAATAACTATCTCTATTGTCACGAATTTGTTGGTTCTGGCTTTCATTTTAACCGGATACAGTTAAATACCAGTACATTTTACACGTGTGACTGACTGGCCATCTTTTCAACAACTACGAAGTGTTAAATACAATTATTTATAGGGAATTGTTCGTAGAGGAAAATCTTTGCATTTTCTTTTTCAGATATCGTCAAAGTATCAGTTGAGAAATGTCTCGAATAATCTTAAATGAATGTTTAAGAACAATTCCTGAAATCTGTACTAATTAAACATGACCTGATTCAAGAGATTCCTCGGTCATACAACTTAGGTTCAACTTATACCGTTGCGGAATAGAATGAAGACGAAAGAACGCATATTTTTTTCAAATACTCTTAAATCTTTAATTCCGTTTGTTGTATATTGACATCAAGTCCTTTATGCTATGTTGTACAAGGTCGCTTCCAATCCCATCCATAAAGTTCCTTAGAGTGCAATTGCAGTTACGCACCTATAATCTACAAGTTACGGCATTTGATGCCCATCTCTTTTAGAAAAGCAAGCCAACAAATAGATGGTTATTGAAATCTGTCGTATATATTTGTCAAATAAACATTCCTAACTCTCAGGATACAGATCTAAAAATATACCCCAAATCATAGACCAATCTGTTTCCTAAAACTGTATCAAAATAATTGTGTGTACGTGACACGACGCCCGTAGCCCAGTGAGGCTATCCATCATCGTGACATCATGCTGAAAACCTGTTTCGACGTGTATCATTAGAAGCCAAACTGAGAATGGGAAACTGAATGTGAATGGGAAGCATACAAATGTGTCATCTGATCAACTCGCTTTAACATCATCATCTTCCATAATCTGAAGAGCCTTTTCCCAATTATGTTGGTGTCGACTACCAACACAACAGGATGCGGCTGAGTACTAGTGTTTTATGAGAAGCGACTGCCTATCTGTCTCCCTCAACCCAGTTACCCGGGCAACCCAAGACCCCTGGTTAAACTGGTCCTTCTCCGTGTGTTGGACGATAAAAAGGCTGTAACAGTATGTTTTTTAATCATTTATTTATCATAGGTACCAGAAACCAGGAAGAAACTTCCTTAGAATGCGAGTGAAACCCCGGCCGAAGCTAGCATTAAGTAAGTAAGAATGTGAGTACTAAGTACACATGTGTTATGAACAAAAACTTTCCTACTAATACAAGTTATCAGTAGAATTCTAACAATATTGCTGCGATTTGAACCCATGACCTGTCACCTAATGACGGCAGCTCAACTACTAAACCTATCTCTATAGATAACCTAACGTATTGAGGAAGAGCTTATCTAGACTTGCAAATTAATGCATTTTCTAGGTTCCCTAATTAAGTGGCTCAGTATATTAGAAATACGATTGGGCAAAATGGCACTTAAATAATGGTAGTTAACATTAACTGCCTTTTCTTCCTGAAAAGTTTACAAAGGTTGATAAGTTTCTGATGCTACATATGTTATGATTTTCTTTCATTTTCAGTGCCAAAAAAAAATATTTTTATCAGTAATTAAAAAGCTGAAGCAAATAGCTCGTTCTTACAAGGAAATCCTACACACTTATTTCATTTAAAATGTCGTTTAAAATCGTCATTTAAAATCGTCCAAAACATAAGATTATGTATTTTAGAACTTAATGTATTCTGCAGTATGCGGTTAAGAGTAGACTGTCTGGCGTTAGTCATCGAACCCGAGACCACACGACCACAAACTTCTGAACTACTAGCAACTAGACCAAGGTAGCTCAAAGATTCACATAAGTATGGGTAATGATTATTTCAATAGATTTGGATTTGTATATGCATTTAGGCATAGTGGAAATCCGTCTCATCTGTAAGAATTATTCTATTCTATAATACAAGTACAGAATATACTGCATTCCATAGGTTTCGGTAATGTTTTGGAATAAGTGTACAAATTATATGGGACCATTCTAAATCACCTCAAAAGTAATGAACTCGGGAAATACCTACTGTACTTTAAAATATTCCATCATATATCTTTATTTTATTTATGTTTAACCTTTCATGAAAGAGATCGAACACTTTTTTGTTTGTTCTCTTAATGCTCCGAAACTATTGAAAAGATTTAAAAAATCTTTCACTGTTCAAAAGCTACACTTCCCGAGTAGGTATATGTAGACTATATTTTATCCAAGTACGGGCAGTAGATCCCACGGGACGCGGTAAAACCGCGGACTGAAACAGCTGGTATTTTTTAAGTAACGGAAAAATTAAAGGATTGTCTAAATTGCCATAGTATTGTATAGCTGCTTGATACCCAATGCTGCTTTATTATGTCTAGTCTATCACGCCTCAGATAAGAAAATACAGTCTTAACACAGGGTGTTAAGGTCATAAATTAATTGTCAGATTACGATAAAGACATACCTACTTACATTTAAGTTTTATTTACATGTATCGGTAGCTACATAGTTGGTCGTGATAATGATGAGTAATGTTATTTTATTGCACACCAAATAAATATACAAAATAGAGGACTTTAGAACAATAAGCGGAATAGACGATTTTCTAAGTAATTTAATTTGTCTATAAACTCAAACTCAAAACCGTTTATTCAAATTAGGCTGATAAATCAGTACTTTTCGAACGTCAAAAACAAAAGACAGCCCCCAAAGCGCCCGCCCTTTACCACTTCCTATGTGTTGTTGCTGGGAAGAAGAAGTGGCGCAACAAACTCCCCAGCAACACATGTCTGTCTGGTAGGTTGGAAGAACCAGAATTTATACATCTGCCTACCTATGTTATTAAGATCCCCGACAACATAAATTTTTTTATTAAAACAACTGTTTGCTTTGAAAATTGAACCTGAAAATTCATCATAAACAGTGACTGACGTTTATTTTGTCCGTGAACTTGGGCTTAAGTAGATTTTCTATCAGCTATTCTTTGTGTACCTAATGTAAAATAATGAAAATATTAATTTGTAGCTACTAATAACAAAACGTTTGAACTGAAATGAGACTGTGTCCATGTTAAAGGAAACATTATAAGGAAAACTTCTACTTTGAGTAAATATGATAACACTTTACTTTGTTTCCTTTTGTTTTTGACTTTTCAGTAATGTTCAACCAATTATTATTAAACAATAACAAAACGGGGGAAATACATGACAATAATAAAATTTCGCTTACAACAATCTGAAGACATTGTTTGTTTGGTTGAACTCGCTAACCCCAGTAACTACTCGTCAGATTGAAGAATTATTTCAGTGTTAAACAGTCTATTAAGTTATAAAGAGTAAGAACGGATTACAAATATTACTTCGTAGGTACCTAATAAGTAACTTTTTAATCCGAGTGCCTGAAATAGTTCACACGGGACGCGCGGGCAACAGCGGAAGACGGAAGCTATAGTTTTGTACCTAGGTGTATGTACATAATATAGGTGTATGTAGATATACGTATTTAGGCATATTTGTTATTTTGTTATTGTTTTACTTTTATTGTTTGCATCCTCGCAATACAAAAGTCAACCTAGAAATCACTGGGATCACAAATTCTTGGTGGGTAAGTACCAACCTATATTTTCAAATTTACCCACCCTGTGTGTCAAATCTTGGACCTCACGGTCACCAGTTGCATTCTAACCACTAGACCAACATGGTATCCAAAATACACAAAGAACGATAAATTAAAAACAAACTGTTATCACTGATAAGATAGATAAACGTCATATTATTATCTGTAGGTACATAGTAGGTATGTTATCAATCTATGAAAGGAATTCTATAATCTTGCCAAAAACACAATAAAAACTGTGACTAATTTTATAATATTGAGAAATATATAGGAATTTCTTGACATCCTGTGAAACTATTTCGAGTTCTGAAACTTTTCCACGAACTCTAATTACTTCATTTGTTTTCAAGTTAAAACACAACAATGCTTACTTTACAACACAATATTATCTGGTCATTAAAACTGTCTCAAAATAAATAATCTTTCATTATACGAAACCACAACGCACACGAATATAATTAGACTATACATAGGTAAACAACCCAACTTTCGGTACTGAAACTTTTCTAAAAGAATTTCCACAACTCAAAACGTAACCGCACGCCGTAAACTTGAAAAGACGTATCAACTTTGACACTTAAATATACTTGACATTACCTTTAACAGCGACGCCCACCGCAAATAACACAGCACAAAATATTAATAACCTCATAGTTTATTTATTAATCACAATCTCATACCGGTGTAAAACAATTCGACTATTAATTTGACCAGCGCACGTCCGTTCACGATCGCGTGTGAAGGGGAACTGGTGAGCCCGAGTCAAACAGTAAACACATTGATAACGGTGACGTAAGGGCGTGCATCCATTTCGTTGGCTTTTGATGTTTAAAAATACATGTGGTGCAGGGTTTTTGTGTCATAACCATGGATGACGGGGCAGTTGATCGCATGGACTTTTAACATTACAAACAGGATTTTTTTTTTACCTGAGTAGTATTTTAGCAATGGGCGGTAGACGGCTGATTTAATAGGGAGGGTAATTTTACATTTCTTGTGTTTGGAAGCTGAATGGGTCATTGGAACTAATTGATGATGTCCTCCTAGCCGATTATAGGCTACGATGGCTGTTCTCATGCAAGGAGATCAGCCAACTGCGCAGGGCATATTATATTTCTTCACCTCTCATAGCCTGATGTTAACAAAATATGACTCAGAGCGTTGAATTCAGTAGAATGCGATTTCGGTAGGCACTTAATTAAAATATAAAAGAATTCTATCATCTGTCCATTTTGAAGTGGGGAATTACCTGATGATCTCACTGTGGTAGCAGCAGTGAATACCAGAGTTCTAGTGAGTAAACCAAAGCTTTGTTCTTTCTGGAGTCATTTCTGTGCCAGGGCCGCAGCAACTCTTTCACGAACACCGGTAGGTTCAGCGTTTGCCTATCTTTTACTAAACTATACACATGTTAGCATTAAAAGTTTCAGTCAAACCAGATGCTTCTTCTTCTTATCTAGCGAGCTGCAGGTTTAATCACCTAGCAAGCCCTGGTGTCAGAGTTTTCTCATATCCGCCTGACGGCCTCTGACGTGGAATTGTAGCAACGACTCCTACTGAGTAGCATTCGGGGTCTTACGTGTCCTCTTAGGCACGGGGGTGCAACACCGCCAACTTCCAGACTGCGATGCTTTGTGTAAGTATCTAAAGCCCATTAAGCGATTTCAACCCGACCCTGGAATTGAATCAGAAACCTCGTGCATAGCAGCTGCACTTGCGACAGCTAGACCAACAAGGCAGTTTTACCTGACTACACACATGTCAGTAGGAAGACCTTCAGTCTAACAAGATACTGAGTACCACAATATAACATGATGCTACTACCCATCTGCGACTATCATGTAACCTTATGTAAGCCGACATAAAATGCAACATTAAGTTTAAATCTGTCCTTGAATTGTTAGCAATGCAGCAGTTAGAAAAACACAAAAGGTCATAAATAGAATTCACAGACATTAATTTTATATCGATTTTATATTATTATGATAAACCGAAGTAATCAATGATTTTATGGATTTCTGAGAAAACATAGGAGTAGTGTTACAGGCCATGCAATGTAGGTACATCTCTGTTCCTGATCAGATTATCTCATTAACCTGAACTGAAATTAGCTTATCATCTCCTTAGTTTAGGCCGTAAAGAGAGACAGTCATCTACCAAGAATCGGCTTTTCCCGGGTATCTGTGTGCTGGGCTGGGATAGTAGCTACATTCAACCCACGTACTCAGTTTTTTTTATGTGCTCGAAGATAGAGCACGCTTAACTCCCAGTTATAGTTAACTGGAAACAGACCCGAACAGGGAATTCCCCTTCTTAGCTGTACGCATAATAAAGGTACATATTTCCAAACCGTTTTGTGCTAATGGGTAGTATGTCCACTTCTAGACTTGCTGATCGAAGCGAAGGCCGACTCCAATATTGTAGTAATAATATAGATCAAACAGAAAAATTCTTCACTCGGATATCGCGTGCGTAGCCGAACCGAGAATATACACGCGACTCAATCTGAACGCCAAAAATCTGCGTCACGATTTTGAACGTCATCTGTGATCCACCGAGACATACGCGCGACACATGCGCCAAAAGGGTGTGTCACGGCTTTAAACGACATTTCTGTAGGATCTCGTTTATCGGGAGTAGTCAATTGTTTGCTTTTGCGCATATACGTCACGCCAATACGTGACCAGCACCACCGCCCATATAATATAAAGAGCGGAAAACAGCGAACAAACGCATCAATTTGAACGCTTGTCTATGTTGCACCACATTGTGTGAAGACCTTTAATTCGTAGCATATCTGCATGCTATCGCTTTCTGTATAGACGTATCTTTACCGATGTCCTGTGACTGTCGGATGGGCTTCATATATTCGATGAGTTCCGTAACATAGGTAGGTACACAAACTTTACGCAGGTAAGTTTACCTTCCTCACTTTCCGTTTGTCCGGCTGTCACCAGGCTGTCACGAAAACCGTGCTAGCTAGACAGTTGAAATATTCACAGAAGATGTTGTCACTGTTGTCTCTGTAACAATTATTGTACCCATTCATCGAAATGGAACTCTTCATGCTTCTACTTCTCATTTTTTTATTGTATATTTTATTCAGGAAACCCGTTCATACAAGGTTATCAGGTAGAAAGTCTGGATAGTCATACAGCATGACTCTCTAATCGTTCTCTTTGTAAAGGCGACGCGACGGCGATGCTCGGTAGACTCAGGCGTCGTCCTAATTGGGAGCGATCGTACGATGGCGCGATGCGTTTTTCAGCTCACGATCTCACGATCTCACTTGCGAGGTTCAAATAGGACACATCGCACGACGAGAACGCATCGTGTCATCGTACGATCGCTGTCAATTAGGACGACGTCTTAGATGAAAAACGCATCGCGCCATCGCACGATCGCTGCCAATTAGGATGACGCCTCAGCGGTGCAGGTGCTGTTCTCTGCTGTGTGTCTGACGTCAGCAGCGGCTGCGACTGGGGCTGCGCCTACATAACATAAGCATTATTCATCTAAAAAAGTCTACAATGCATTTCATTCTAATATATGACTACTAATTTGTTATGAGCCGTCAGACTACAATTTCATACATTATGTCGATCCATAATTTTTTGTCTTTTCACTTATAAATCAATCGGGCAATGATTCCAGTTTTTTTTAATATTTTATTTTACAATTTAAATTAGGTGCTTATTGATGAGGAAGAAGATGCCATCTAGTGTGGAATAGTAAAACTAATCAAGGTGAGTTAGCAGATAGTACCGCAATGATCGGATAGATTTCGCTTTATACAACTTTCAAACAAGCATTTTTTTATTCTATTTCCTATTAGGTATACGATGATACAAATAGTAGCCTGTAGCTGCATCACAATCTGAAATTGCGCAGGTCAGTAATAAAACTCATGAGACTTCTATTTCTTCAAAAAGTGACGTAGACCAATAGCATCAATGACCTTGAGTCAAGGTCACAATTAATTTTTAACAATTTTTCAGTAACTCCTTCAATTAAAGCTCTGAATTACAAACTAAAATTTTGAAAATTACTGTAAAAGCTTGATTTTTGCAAATTGACCTTGGCCAAGGCCGCGTCCTCGACGCAAGGTCAGTTCGCAACACAAGGTTGGTAGAAGGTCGACCTTGGCAGGATCGCCATTGAACTTGGCGAGGAACCTTGACGGCAAGGTTATTTGCCTGTGCGAATGATTTTAGCGGAAGCATCACATAATATTATATGTATAAGTAGGTATATAACTAAGTAGGTATATGTAGTTATTGATAATTATTAACGTTGTTACATGACGGCGTATGTGATGTTAAAATTACGTAGGTAGATGATTATTATAGAGTATGTGTAACAGAGTACCTATGTATGTAACCAATCAATGATTGTCATTTTCAATAAGTTAATTATGTAATAATTACATAGTAATTACGCGCTTGCTATTTTATTGAGCTAATTATTTTAATTAGCCATATCAGATGTTCAAATCTAATAGAAAAACAAAACAGATAAATAATAATGTTATACAAAGCTGCAGAGTTGTGTTCACGCTCTCTAGATGGCGTTGGGATCGAGTTAGAACGCGCTATGGTTTCGTTACACGCAATCACTCTTGTACTATCCTGCCGCTAACAAGGTTGGTTCCTATTCATACGTTGACGTAACATACTACGTTGCATTACGTTAATCATTTTTTGGCAAAGTCGCGCATTAAGTGTTGCGGCTTTGAATCATTCGTTAAAAGATTGTTTGATGCTGATAAATGATACCTGATACCTACGTAGGTATTTCGAATGATACGTAGGGTAGTTACATATGATGCATAATGTTAGGTACAAACTAATGATTAAAAACTATTTGTTAAATGAAAATGACAGACTGATTTAAGCCTCAGGTAATATTGCACTATTTTCACAGAGCGATGCCGTCGAATATTCGTTACAGCAGGTATTATTCCAACCGAAATAAAATTGTTTTATTAATTTAATTCTCTAAGAGAATAAACAAAACACAGCGAATGAGATTTCATGAAAATACTTTTTTCATAGGTAGTTACGTTAGTTAGTTATATGGTAAGAATTAATGTTACTTGTGAGATGACGGCATATAGAAGAGAAAAAAATCATGCTGCGCCGACCCCTAATAAAATTGGGATATGGACAGGAGGATGATGATGATGACTTTTTTATAGTTACAAAAACTACAGAGTTGTCTGCACACTCTACAGAGCTCTCTAGATGGCGTTGGGATCGAGTTAGAACGCGCTATGGTTTCGTTACACGCAATCACTCTTGTTCTATCTTGCCGCTGTTTGTCGTACTTGACTAGAGATATAAATGCCGGATTGGTTTTTTTAGATGGAATGGATATTTTTGGAAAAGTCGTGAATCTAGTTTTGCGACTTTGAATCATTCGATACTTACAATAGGTGCTGAGATGATACCTAACTCAGTTGATTCGAAATTAGAAGCCATATATTTGCATCTAGTAGGAACCGAATTGAAATAATACGTACGGTACATGTAGTGCAAACTAATGATTAAATACAATCTAGTTGATCATGAAAATTGTCAGGCTGTTCAATAATGTTGTTCTGAAAGCTGTCGATTATTATTATTATTCCAACTAAATTAATATGTTTAATAAATCCCCAAATAAGCTAAAAATGAAATAAACAGGACAACAGGTATGTCCTTAAGTTAATGACAACATATGTAGATACCTATTTAAGTGTATTTTCATAACATAGAATAGAAGGGATTTCCTATAGTTTAGTTATTGTCCGCCATTAAATTCATTGTTGTATCTAACAAAATCGAAATAGATAAAAATTAAAATTAAAAGACCGGGAAGTGTGTCAAATTAAGATTCCAAGATTTTCTTACATACATAGTTACAAGTGAAGCTAAAGCGAGTTAAAAATAGGCAGCTTTTTCCAATTCGTCGCCCCTTTTTGAATTTATAATTTATCAGAGCAAGAAAATTATTTATCAAACTTTTCCCAATCTGGCGCCCCTGGTGAAAATTGCCCGCTTTCTTGCAGGGGAATTATTAATTAATTTGTCTTCTAGTTTATCAATTTTTTTTCAATTGGATCAGTAGGTGTACTTACAAAGATTAGGTACCAGAGCGCTTACAAGCAAATATACAAACAAGTCTCAGCCCTCAGCGTACTATTTACTACTACTTAAATAGAAGTTCTAATTTCATTACCTATAGTTCTTTTAGTTGTTAGTATATGGAAGTTATCTTCAATCAGGATACTACATTATTCAATGGTTTCAATTAATTTAACAGCCGACGACTAGGGCAACCATCTCGAATTTCTCCAAACCCGGACAAACATTAAATAAAACCCGGACATTTGGCGTAGGTAAATCCCATTTTCTCCCCGGACGAGTTCGAATTTTTAAAACTAAACAAGATCTCATTTTTGATTCATTCACTATAACCATATACTTACTTAAATTCAATGAGGTGCCTCCTTACGTGAAAAGTGTCCGGGTTTTCCCGGACACTTATTGAAACCCCTCCCGGACGGTCTCCGAACGAGGAAAAATCCGGGAAATCCCGAACGGATGGCAGCCCTACCGCCGACTGACCTGTCACTAACTTAAAACAATAACGATGTTAAGTGATAATTCCGACAAAAAAATATGTTAATGAACTTTTGACAGTTCTAGTACAGTGTCGACTGTTAGACCACTTCCCTCTTATTATAAAACGCGGTATCAAATAAGTATCGGCTTTTGTACTACCTTTAATCCACCTTTAAGTACGACCTTGAAAAAACGTTATTACAAAGCGCAGTTTATCGCAAGTCCTATTACTATCTGCAGTACAAAAGATAAACCATCGAGCCCCCTAGTTTAACTGCAGTACTTAGTCGACAAACGTCAAATTCCGACATTATTTACTTTTGAGGTTATTTGTTTTGTGATGAAAAAAACGAAAGTGGATATAAATATGTGTGATTTGGAATACTTGGATGTGTTAGAATACTATTGAGAGTGTCCGGGGACCCAACAGAATGCGTCATCGACAAAATCTCTTCGAATTACCTGACGACAATTTTCGATATAAATATCGATTTACGTTTTTCGAAATAATAGTCAATTGAATGCATCATGATAATCCAGGATGATGATATGATGCTCAACTGGGCTCGCCATAAAGTAAGTAGCCTTTACAGTGCAAGTAGGTTGCCAAAACATCCTAATTAATTGTATACGAGTCAAAGTTTTTATTATGGATGTTTGTTTATGTTCCACACATAAACTACCACATAGATTTTGATGAAACTCCGAAAATATATCAGATTATCATACAGTCTATTGTTTATTTACAGATTCAAGACTATTTTGGCGTTTTGCACGCCGTATCTCTGCCAGTAATATGCAATGTTTGTAAAAGACTGGAAGCTTGCTAAAATGTACAAAAATGCCTAGATGAGAAAGGGAACAAGATTGTGTAATGAAGAACAGTGTCCAACATGTATCAGTGCATTTGACTGTATAAATAGACATCGGAATAAAATATAATTTTCTACTTTTATGTTGTTTCAAATGTTTCATTTTCTTTTGGTTATTTAATGCACACGATATTCTGTGTGTAGGTAAGTTATTGTGCACTTAATTTTGAAGAGGTTCTAATTAGATGCACAACGTCTTATTTAATCATTTAAATCGGGATGAAAATAATCCAAATTATTTCTAACCTAAAAACAAAACAACTCGGATACGCGCGCTGACGTTCCGTTATACGCGCAAACTCGATAGTTGTTTAAAAGAGAATAATTGGATCATGTATATCGTTAAAAGATACTAGAAATATAAAATTACCTTTAAATAATAAAAAGTAATATTTTCAACTGCAGAGATATTTTTTTTATTATCATAGTTATTTATTTTTCATCAAAATAGACTTAACAAAATAATGTAAAAAGGAACGGCGCATAGAATTCGGAACGATTGAGCGAATGATTTAAATATTTGTTGCTTATAATCTGTGGATATTATTTGAACCACACACACACACAGACAAATCGAAGTACTAAACAGTCTTCTCTTAGTCTACGTTTTGTAATAAGGATGTAAAGACTATCGTAAGTACCGTAACAAACCAAGACGTCTTCAGTCGGGTTTAAACCACTACTTGCGGCAGTTTTTATAATAAGAGGGCTTGTGTTTCATTCAAAATTCCTAGTATCGTAATTAAAACAATGAATGTGAACCAAGAGTTAGCTCCAGTTTTTACTGTGGATAAAGATGTTCAAACAATGCTGAAGCCTTTAAATCTTATGCAAAATGTGTTCTTCAATAAGAAATACCGCATCAAAGACAATACAATACTGCCAAATAGTTTAACATCCAACGTCCTATCATTCGTCGCTAGTCTAACATGCACACTGATATTCCTATATCGTGTGTATCTAATGAGTGCATTGGAAGACAGTCGGTTTACATCTATCTTGTACTTGTCTTCATTCTTTGACTGCGTCTACTATTGTGTAGGATACGTCATCAACTTTGTAAGTGGGGTCATTTTCACGAAGAAATCAATCGAATTTGTTTTTATTTTCCAAAAAGTTCACAGGTTCATAAACAAGGAGACTGATTTTAGAATTTTTGTTATATGGAACTGGGTGTCAGTTGTAGTAGCTGCCAGTGGTTATGTGTTAATATGTATTTTTTTAATAATGAATGCGGATTTGAGCGTATTTAACGGGTTTCCTTGCTTGTTTTTATGCATCTTTGATTTCAATATAGTTTATGCAATGCGACTTATACAACTGTTAAGGAGTAAACTAGTGCTATGGAACTTAAAAGTCTTGAAACTACAAGTATCTAGGTTTTCCTATGATGAGAATTATCTTGAAAAACTGTTCCAGGCATATTTAGGCATATTGGACTGTTACAATATAATTGGAAAATGTTTTCAGCAATATGTGAGTATCGAGTTCGTAACAAAATGATATAAATAAACAAAGTAACAAAATAAATGTTTTTTCTATGGTTTAACAGATTCTGTACTACGTGATAGAGACATTTATTCATTCGATGGTTTATATTGAAGTGATTATAGTATTATCCAGGGAGACAGACTTGGTAAGTTTATTTCTGCTAATTTATTTTGTTATTAACTAAGCATACAATTTTTGTAGCTTCTTTCTTCTTCCCAGCAAAAACGCATAGGAAATGGTGAAGGGTGGGCGTTTTGGGGGCTGTCTTTTGTAAATTTCTAACGTTCGAAAAGTGCTGTTTTGCAGCCTAATTTGAATAAATGACTTTTGATTTGATTTGTAGCTTCCCACTCTGGCGCCCCTTAATTATGTTTTATTCTCTAGCGCTTCATTTCATTTGTAACTTTGTTTTTTTTTTACAGATTATAGCTCCCTCCGCAATAGTATCAACAGTATTTGTCTCAGCATGGTTAATAAAGAATTTGTTTTGGCAATCCATGTTAAGCCAACAGTGTGAATATTTCTACATAGCCATTATTAAAGCTCAAGAGAGCTGTGCCCTTGGTATCAAATCTAATTGTTTTGGTAAATATTTTAGCTACTTTACCACCTTCTATTCTAGTTTTAATCTCTCTAATACAAAAATATTGGTGTAATAAGTTTGGCTTCTCTTTCTCCGTGTGAGAGTGGGAGTGCAGTGCAGTGGGAGAATAAAAAGGCTGTAACAACAACATTAACTTTGACCGCTGTGTGTATCAGTCTATCTATGACACCGAAGCTCACCGTTAAACTTAAATCAGTTATTTCATTTAGACCTTTACCGTCTTACCACAAAAACTTTTAAACGTCAGTTTATGCCTTGTCTAAAAAAATGTCAAATTATGACGTTGACATACGGTTCATTTTGCAGCCAAAATTTTATTAGACAAGTGTAAAGCAGGGTTTAAAGTTTTTGTAGTAAGGCCCTTAGAAGCACTTATGAAAATCAAAAGTTCTTAGACTTGTTTCATCAAAATCGTCTCAGGAACTAAAGAGCCACAAGCTGTATTCTAAGCAGCAACAGAGATCTTAGACCCAAAATGATTAAACACTTTTCATTGACTTTTACTTCATTCTTTAAACATTTTCTTTTTAACAGAAGCAGAGACACGTCTCTGCAAGAACGTGCGTCGCGTACACCGCGCGCGGTTCAGTAAGCTGCGAGTGTGTGGTTTGTTCTACGTCGGCGCGGCACTACAGCTGAGTCTAATTGCGCTGCTAGCTGACTATACCATCGTGTTACTGCAATTCGCTTATTTATAAACCATGATTCCACTAAGATGTCCTCTTAGCCGATTATCGGCTACAGCAGCTGTTCTCATGTAGGGAGATTTAGCCAACTGCACAGGAATGTTATACTGCACAAGCATTTGCACAGACACAGGTGCACTCACCATTTCTCCACTCTCATAGCCCGATGGGACGGCAATCCGACACCACCGGAGGCGACTTCACGATGTCTCGGGTATCGAACCCGAGACTTCGTGACCAGCAGTCGATAGTGCGACTGCGACGTGGTGGACTGATTTCGGTGTAAGTTAATGAAGATACAAACCTTCAATGAATAAGTCGGCTTGTTCCATCTTGTGCCAATATTGCTGGCTATTTGCTTGTTTCTGGTCGTCATGGCGACGTGAGGTCACAACGTCGATGGAGCTAGTTTTCAAAAGGAGTTCTGAAGAGAAACCGAGTTCAGGACATGATTTTGCAAAACAATCCGTTCAACCCGATTTATTGTAACCAATGTGATTATTGAAGTACTGAAACTATTATAGACGATGAGAAGGACTACCGTGGTATTATTTCATATCCTGACAAGATGCAACATCAAGTGTATCAAAAGATTCTTTCTAACCACTTCTGGCGCATCGTTAAATAATTTGAAGGAGTAATTACTCAAAATGTCCTGATGTCCCATAACCTGTCTGATGTTTTTGTTTAGAGATACCATCGCCTTCCATACACTACATAATTATACCTAAATGCCCATAAAATAATAAATTATGTTAAGGACCCTTTAAGTTATTGGATCGACTGATTACATTTTAGTCTACTTAGTATTGTTAAATATGTTATGTGCAGTTAATTTGTATACGTTCACCATCGATTATGGGGCCATTTGTTTGTTTGGATTCTACTGTTTGTGATACAATATGAAGTTTCTTACCTTTGGACGCATGCACCAAACATATGATGTGTCTATTTCAAATAATGTGGATAAAGATGTACAAGCGATGCTTTTTCCTTTAAATTTAATGCAAAATGTTCTCTTGTGCCCTAAGTATCGTATCAAAAATAATATTATTTCTCCTAACAGCGTTACATCCAATTTCATTTCTCTTATTGCAACAATTGGGTATATCATTTTGTTCAGATTACGAAACTACATAGTTCAAAACTACTACATTGATGGTTCTGGCGGTTTAACCGCTAACCTCTATTTCGATATTTGCTTCTATATCATTGGTTTCGTCATGAATTTCGTTGTTGGAGTCAGTCAAACCCACAAGAGTATTAGGTTTGTCTTGACATTTCAAAAAGTCCACCGATTTCTCAAAAATGATCCCCATTTTGACAACTTAATCATCTGGAATTGGATTGTCGTAATAATAGCAGCCACTTTCTACAATTCTGCTTTTATCTATTTTACTTATTACCTGGGTCTCCCTATGTATTTTATATACGTGTCAGGCATTCTGAGCGCCTTTGATTTCAATATTGTTTATGCCTATCGTCTTATGACTTGTTTGAGCCATAAGTTAGAAGTATGGAATATAAAAGTGTTGAGTTGTGGAGAAACGAACTGTGACATATACAGCAAGAATATGTTTCGAGCCTATCTTGATATACTAGAGTGTTATGATCTAGTTGAAGCCTGTTTTCAGCACTATGTAAGTATGTATATTTACTTGAAACAACATTTATTATTTGACTGTCTTTTATTTATATTTTTAGTTTTCTTTTGTTTTTCAGATACTTTTCTATATAGGAGAAGTATTCATTCATTATCTGGTATACACTCAATCATCAATTGATGCAGTAAAGATGGCTTGTCTGTTAGGCGAAATTGTAAGTTTTTTTTATGATTAATTTATTGATTTATGACACCTACGCGAATAATGATAGTATAATATAACAAAATGTAGGGTAGCTGTTTGTAACTAAAATATTAAGACGACCAACATCTTAGTCTGCCCATGACCATGGATGTGGTAAAGGACCCGAGACGTCGGGTTTAAAAAAAACGAATAAAACATCGAAAATATCAGTGAAAGTAGTTTTATTTAAATTATTAATTCATTACTTCTATTATTGTTTTAATAAAACCACTAATGCTTATTTGCATTAAACATAATTTCAGGATCTGATGAGCATAGCAGGGATGGCAATATTTTCTACAGTAATCTGGTTGATGAAAAACTTGGCGTGGCAGATCATGTTAAGTCAGCAGTGTGAGAAATTCTATTCAACTGTGCAGAGCGCTCAAGATAATTATATGTTTGTGTTGAAATCGAATTGTTCAGGTAATTTATTATCTCTGCATACAAAGAAAAATTATATTGAAAAAATATATTTATTACAAGACTAGTATTTAAACTACCTATATTTTTACGAGGTTAAAATCAAATTTACATACAATCAGATCACCATCATCTCCCGAGCCTTTTCCCAACTACGTTGGGGTCGGCTTCCAGTCTAATCGGATGCAGCTGAGCACCAGAGTGCCACAAGGAGCGACTGCCTATCTGACCTCCTTAACCCAGTAACCCGGGCAACCAGATAAAACTAAAACAGTTTTTACATATAGATTAATTACTGGTTACATATTCATATTATGTTGACCAAAAATGTTAGTTAGTTAGACAAGATGTTTGAGTTATTATAGTAAGGCTGTAACTCTTTCTGCAGAATCAGTGCATCGTCTGTGCAAGAACGTGCGTCGGCTTCACCGCGCGCGGTTCAGCAAGCTGCGCGTGTGCGCACTGTTCCGCGCGGACGCGGCGCTGCAGCTCAGTCTGATGGCGCTGCTCACTGATTATATTGTCGTTGTACTGCAGTTCGCGTTCTTGTAGACTGAGTTATGTAATAAAGTTGAAAATTTTGTATTTTATGATTTTTATTAGCAATTAAATAAAGACGACCTAAAAGAAACTATGTTTTATATTCTCGCATACATAGGTTGTCGAAAAAAATCTATAGGTATGCATATTTACAAGTGTTTGAAGACCTATCACTAAAGACAAAACCGTCAATGCTGCCAGTCACTCCAAAGTCAGCGCCATTTTCCTGTCTATTTTTCTGGCGCCCCTTGTTTTCTGCACTGTGATAGTCCCATTTTGGCGATTTCGGTCGTTTTTACGCTTTCTTGCGTTTATCAATGTTTCAATTTACTTTATCATTCTCCAGATCATTTAAACTATTTATAAAAAAGGAAGCAAACGTGGTAGCATTTTTTTTTTCAAACTGGACGAGAGGCGTTGCCATACATAATTCATCAACTCGTGACACTTGATTGCTTACAAGACGAACGACAACAAACTTATTAATAAACCAAGCTTTTCCATATACAATACTATTAGTTAATTTAATTAAACCCGTTTATGCTAATCAAATAAATGTACTCGATGGATTGTTTTTTTTTTTGTGTACCAGTATTAATAGATTTCCTGTTAGTATTCAACACACGAAAGTTCAGTTAACTCTTTCTTTTAAACCAACTTGATACAAAAAATCCTATTTTAGGGTTGACATGACTATTCACGACCCAAAGAATGGAGATATTTGAAAATTCAAGACAAATTAATTCAAACAATATAGTGGACAGTGATGTGCAATCAATGCTATTGCCTTTAAACTTACTACAAAATGTTTTTTTCTGCCCCAAATATCGAATCAAAAATGATTACATAACTCCAACAAACTTAATGTCCAACTTAATCTCATCGATTGCAACACTAGTGTTTATAATGATATATGCGTTCCGAAATTATTTGATCCATTTCTCTAAAATGTCGCAATTGTCCACAGCCTGGAAATATACTTCATATTTTAACGGCTTTTGCTATTCTTTAGGTTTCATCATGAATTTAGTGATCGGCATCATTCAAAGCCAAAATTCGGTACAATTTGTTCTTACTTTCCAAAATGTGCACAGGTTTCTCAAAAATAAGAATGGTTTTCGAAGCTTTATTATATGGAACTGGGTAGCTGTGTGTCTAACATTGGTCTTTTACGTCTTTCTTTTTATTTACCAGTGCACCAGTAATACTGTCAGTAAGTTTCATGCATGTGTTGGTTTCCTTCGGGGCTCTTTCGATTTTAATGTCGTATATGCGACTCGATTACTTCGATTACTGGAATATCAATTAGTTTTGTGGAACAATCGATTCTTCAAACTGCGAGAAACAAGTGACATTCGCGATAAGGATATTATTCAAAAACTTTTCAAAACTTACGCGAATATATTGGAGTGTTACGATATTATTAAAATTAGTTTTCAGCATTACGTGAGTTTCACTTTACAATGAGTTTATGTTGCATTATTTTAAGCTTTTAATTAAGAAGCTTTAACTGAAAGAAACTTTACAGATACTGTACTACATCATGGAAGTGCTTATCCATTCCATGCTTTACATTCAAGTGACTATTGACTTATTGAAATACGCAGCCAACAACGACTGTCAGGTATGACTTACAATCAGGAAAGGTAAACTTAAATTGTTTATTTTTAAGTATATTTTCGTTTCAGAAAACAGGGATCAATGTCATTTGGATGTCAATATCTGTTCTGTTTTGGTTGATAAAGAATTTGATGTGGCAAATGACATTCAGCCACCAATGCGAGAAACTATACTTGGCCTATGAAAGAACTCTGGACCACTGCGCATTTATTTTGACGTCAAATTGTTCTGGTATGTCAAAAAGTATTTAACAACATGTGTTGAATAAAAATATCTTGTGGGTGAACTTAGGGTGCCTGCACGGTGCATGTAGCGGGACCAAGTTGACGTGCGCAAGTGACAAGAGCACGCGGGTGGGTATTTTGCTTCGGTACATGCGCGAGTCGCTGGGCACGCACGTTTTAAAGATGCATGTAACCTGCACATTTGCCTTAAAATACGCAAGTTACTTGCACCGTGTAGATGTGCTCTTATGTTTTCCTAGCGCCCTGAGAAGAATGATCATCAGTTTTTGTTCCAGGAACGGAGAAGCGTCTCTGCAAGAACGTGCTTCGAATGTCCCGCGCTGGATTCAGTAAGCTGCGTGTGTGCGGTTTGTTCTACGCAGGCGCGGCGCTGCAGCTCAGTCTAATTGCGCTGCTAGCTGACTATACTATCGTGTTATTGCAATTAGCTTTTCTGTAAACCATGTATTAAGTGCCCATGTATTACTTTTGACAAATACGAGGTGTAAAAATATACTATCAGTACCAAAATAACATTTTAGCATTTCTATTTTTCTGGCGCCCTACCTCTACTGACATATTCTAACGCCCTAGATTTTGTATGCATAAATGACTGTACAAATAGCATGCAAAATAATATGCAGTTGTCGTGACCAGCGTATAATGCCTTGTTTGAAGGTCCCACTTAACTGATAAACTATATCGAAGGGAAACCAATTTAAGTAAGTTGTAAGACCATTTAAGTTTATGAATTCTATCTTAAGAAATTAACTTAATATTTTATTAATATGTCACTAATGTGTACTGTATCGACAGCTCTAAGTCTTCATTAAAAACGAAAATCGACATTGGACGCTTACAAAATAGTATCGTGATGTCAATTTCAAGCAATGTAGTTGACAAAGATGTGCAATCAATACTTTTTCCTCTGAATCTATTGCAATTTCTAACGTTTTGTCCAAAATATCGCATCAAAAACAATGTTGTATACCCTAATAGTTTAAAAGCCATCTCAATTATTGTAATTGCAACATCAATATTTGTACTATCGTTTGTATACCGCTCCTATTATCTACTTTCAGCAAATGTTTTACCATGGTTCAGTGACTTCAGTGTGTATTTCGACGCGATTTTCTATTCCACTGGTTTCATTATGAATTGCTTTTTTATCATCGTTCAATCGAAACAGAATGTCCAGTTTGTCCTGATATTTCAAAGCCTACACAGTTTTCTTAAAGAGACTAACTTGAAAAACCTCGTCATCTGGAATTGGGTTTTCGTAATCTTAGTTTTGTTGGTCTTCCACATTATTTTTATATATCTCTTGGTTATTCTCAAATTGCCTTTCCATTTTCTTTACTACAGCATTCTTTTGAATAGCTTGGATTTCCACATTGTTTATGCTTCCCGACTCATGAAACTGTTGGAACATAAATTAATAGTATGGAATATCCAAGTGTTGAGTTCTCAAGGAAACATTGACGAAAGCTATGGGAAAAGACTGTTCCAGGCTTATATAGATATATTACAATGTTATGACCTTGTAAAAGTTTTTTTTCAACAATTCGTAAGTATACTCAAGATATACATATATTTAAGTAATTTTGTTTTGTGAGATGGGGGCAAACGTGTGATAGTAAAGTTATTTTTTTTTCTCTTACCATATACATTTTCCAGATATTATTCTACGCTATTGAAGTGCTTGTTCACTCTCTATTCTATATAAAAGCATCGCTTGATCTATTCATCATGACAGTGAAATTGGGACAAATGGTAAGCACCAAGAAGTAGAACAGAAGTTTTGTGGAACGACTTACTTTTATTAAAAGTAATAACATAATGTATTAAATGGATACATAGGCTGTTTGCAAATAGATTTACTATATTTTTATCCTGTTTCAGCATTGGATCGCCATGGCAGCTATATCCATATCTTCTATAGTGATTTGGCTGGTAAAAAACTTGTTATGGCAAATACAGCTAACTGTACAATGCGAGAGATTTTACTCCGTCATACTACATTCTCAGGATACTTGTGCGATTGTTTTGAATTCTAATGGCTCTGGTAAGTAGTGGAAAATATTAGACGCACATAACTCTGAGTTAGGGTACTTCTACACGGTGCATATAGCTGGAGCAAGTTAACATGCGCAAGTGACAAGAGCTCGCGGGTGGGTATTTTGCTTTGGTACATGCGTGAGTCGCTGGGCCTTCACGTTTTGCGTTTCACGTGCACAAGCTTCTTGCACCGTGTAGATGTACCCTAACTCAGAGTTGTGTTCGTAGGAAGAAGCTACAAATATTTAAAATGTATTTGACAGAAGCTGAAAAACGTCTCTGCAAGAACGTGCGTCGAGTAACTCGCGCACGGTTCAGTAAGCTGCGAGTGTGCACACTGTTCTACGTAGACGCCTCACTACAGCTGAGTCTGATGGCACTGCTTACAGACTACATCGTCGTGCTGCTACAATTTGCATTCTTGAACCCATAAAAATAACATTAAATAGCGAGGAATGAATACAACATTATTAGATTAACTGGAACATTGTCTTGAATGTGTACCTACAAAATTTTAAATAAATCATGCGTTTTCACAAACAACTGTTCTTAGCTGTGTAAAAAGGATCCAGTTTGGTGTACTATATTTGTAGGCACCTTAAATATCCTGGTGACCTGGTGCTTCAGATGTTTGGCTTTGCTTTTGGTCCTAATCTGTAGGTGTTATGACCACCTTAGCTAAAGACTAAAGGCCTCTCCCAAGGGTCGCTACATTACTCTCTCCTCAGTAACCCGCATCCACTGCTTTCTGGCGACCTTGGCTAGATCATTCATCCATCCCCTACACGGTAATATTAACATATTTTATGGTGTTAGTATACCTGAAGGCCTCGACTGCCTCGTTGGTCTAGTGGTCGTAAGCGCGGCTTCTGGGCTCGAGGTCTCGGGTTTCGATCGTTTAAACTATAAAAAAAGAAGCAAACGGTGGAAAAATTGCCGTGATACAGTTTTTTTTTTTTGAAAACTGGACGAGAGCCGTTGCAACACATCATTCATCAACTCGTCACACTTGATTGCTTACAAGACGAACGGCAACAAACATCATTAATAAGTCCAACTTTTCCCTTTTAGTTAATTTAATGAAACCCGTTAAAGCTAATCAAATAAATGTACTCGATAGATTGTTTTTTTGTGTAGTATTAATATACATATTTCCTCTGTTAGTGTTCAACTCACGAACGTTCGGTTAATTCTTTCTAGAAGAAATTCCGGAACAAGAAATCCAATTTTATGGATGATTAAGTAACGACCAAAAGAATGGAGATATTTGTAAATTCAAGACAAATCAATTCAAACAATATAGTGGATAGTGATGTGCAGTCAATGTTATTGCCGTTAAACCTACTGCAAAATGTGTATTTCTGCCCCAAATATCGAATCAAAAATAATTACATAACTCCAACTAACTTAATGTCCAACTTAATTTCATCGATTGCAACACTAGTGTTTATAATGATATATGCGTACCGAAATTATTTAATCAGGCTGTTCAAAACATCACAATTTTCTACAGCCTGGAAATATTCTTCATATTTTAATGGCTTTTGCTATTCTTTAGGTTTCATCATGAATTTAGTGATCGGCATCATTCAAAGCAAAAATTCGGTACAATTTGTCCTTACTTTCCAAAATGTGCACAGGTTTCTCAAAAATGAGAATGGTTTTAGAAGCTTTATAGTATGGAACTGGGTAGCTGTATGCCTAACATTGGTCTATTATGTATTTTTTATTATTTACCAGTGCACGAGGGATACTATCGGTAAGATTCATGCTTGTGTTGGCTTCCTTCTGAGCTCTTTCGATTTTAATGTCGTATATGCGACTCGATTACTTCGATTACTGGAATATCAATTAGTTTTGTGGAACAATCGATTCTTCAAACTGCGAGAAACAAGTGACATTCGCGATAAGGATATTATTCAAAAACTTTTCAATGCTTACGCGAATATATTGGAGTGTTACGATATTATTAAAATTAGTTTTCAGCATTATGTGAGTTTCACTTTACAATGTGTTTGAGTTGCATTATTTTAAGCTTATAATTAAGAAGCTTTAACTGTAAGAAACTTTACAGATACTATACTACATCATAGAAGTGCTTATCCATTCCATACTTTACATTCAAGTGATTATTGACTTATTGAAATACGCAGCCAACAACGACTGTCAGGTATGACTTATCATACATATG
The DNA here is from genome assembly GCA_033682625.1 of Helicoverpa zea x Helicoverpa armigera. Taxonomy (NCBI): domain Eukaryota; kingdom Metazoa; phylum Arthropoda; class Insecta; order Lepidoptera; family Noctuidae; genus Helicoverpa; species Helicoverpa zea x Helicoverpa armigera. The sequence continues at coordinate 268,777 of JAWIIS010000056.1, read as the reverse complement.
TATATGACTTACCATCTATGACTTATAATCAGAAAAACGTAATCTTAAAATGTTTATTTTTAAGTATTTTTTCGTTTCAGAAAACAGGGATTAATGCCATTCGGGTATCAATAGCTGTACTGTTTTGGTTGATAAAGAATTTGATGTGGCAAATGACATTCAGCCACCAATGCGAGAAACTATACTTGGCCAATGAAAGAACTCTAGACCACTGCGCAATTATTTTGACGTCAAATTGTTCTGGTATGTCAAAAAGTATTTAACAACATGTGTTGAATATAAATATCTTGTGGGTGAACTTAGGGTGCCTACACGGTGCATGTAGCGGGACCAAGTTGACGTGCGCAAGTGACAAGTGACGCGGGTGGGTATTTTGCTTCGGTACATGCGCGAGTCGCTGGACCCGCACGTTTTAAAGATGCATGTAACCTGCACATGTGCCTCAACATGCGCAAGCTACATGCACCGTGTAAATATACTCTTATGTTTTCCTAGCGCCCTGAGAAGAATGAACATCAGTTTTTGTTCCAGGAACGGAGAAGCGTCTCTGCAAGAACGTGCTTCGAATGTCCCGCGCTGGGTTCAGTAAGCTGCGTGTGTGCGGCTTGTTCTACGCAGGCGCGGCGCTGCAACTCAGTCTAATTGCGCTGCTAGCTGACTATACCATCGTGTTACTGCAATTAGCTTTTCTGTAAACCATGTATTTAGTGCCCATGTATTACTTTTGACAAATACGACGTGTAAAAATATACTATGAGTATCAAAATAACATTTTAGCATTTCAATTTTTCTGTTGCCCTACCTCTCCTGGCAGACATATTCTGGCGCCCTTGATTTTGTATGCATAAATGACTGTACAAATATAAGCATGTATTTATTATATTTTCATATAGGTATAACTAATGATAACATAATATGCAGTTGTCGTGACCAGCGTATAATGCCTTGTTTTAAAGTCCCACTTAACTGATAAACTATATCGAAGGGAAACCAATTTAAGTAAGTTGTAAGACCACTTTAAGTTTATGAATTCTATCTTTAGAAATTAACTTAATATTTTATTAATATATCACTAATGTATACTATAGCGGCAGCTTTTAAGTCTTCATTAAATACACAAAAACTCTTGACATTATACGCTTACAAAATATTAACGTGATGCCAGTTCCAAGCAATGTAGTGGACAAAGATGTGCAATCGATGCTTTTTCCTCTGAATCTATTGCAACTTCTTACGTTTTGTCCAAAATATCGCATCAAAAACAATGTTGTATACCCTAATAGTTTAAAAGCCATCTCAATTATTGTAATTGCAACATCAATATTTGTTCTATCGTTTGTATACCGCACCTATTATCTTCTTTCAGCAAATGTTTTACCATGGTTCAGTGACTTCAGTGTGTATTTCGACGTGATTTTCTATTCTATTGGTTTCATTATGAATTGCTTTTTTATCATCGTTCAATCTAGACAGAATGTCCAGTTTGTCCTGATATTTCAGCGCCTACACAGTTTTCTGAAAGAGACTAAATTGAAAAACCTCGTCATCTGGAATTGGGTTTTCGTAATCTTAGTTTTGTTAGTCTTCCACATTATTTTTATATATCTCTTGGTTATTCTCAAATTGCCTTTCCATTTTCTTTACTACAGCATTCTTTTGAATAGTTTGGATTTCCACATTGTGTATGCTTCCCGACTCATGAAACTGTTGGAACATAAATTAATAGTATGGAATATCCAAGTGTTGAGTTCTCAAGGAAACATTGACGAAAGCTATGGGAAAAGACTGTTCCAGGCTTATATAGATATGTTACAATGTTATGAGCTTGTAAAAGTGTTTTTTCAACAATTTGTAAGTATACTCCAGATATATATTTAAGTAATTTTGTTTTGTGAGATAGGGGCAAACGTGTGACAGTAAAGTATTTTTTTTTTCTCTTACCATATACCTACAATACATTTTGCAGATATTATTCTACGCTATTGAAGTGCTTGTTCACTCTCTATTCTATATAAAAGCATCGCTTGATCTATTCATCATGACAGTGAAATTGGGACAAATGGTGAGTACCGATTCTAAGTTCGAAATTACCTAAATCAGTCTTAAAGTTGTCTTATGTTCTGTGTATATTATTAGTGTTTTGACAAGAACAGAAGTTTTATAGAACGACTTACTTTTATTAAAAGTAATAACATATTTAAATTAAATGGATATATAGAACACAAACTATATTTTTCATCCTTTTTTAGCATCGCATCGCCATGGCAGCTTTATCCATATCTTCTATAGTAATTTGGCTGGTAAAAAACTTGTTATGGCAAATACAGCTTACCGTACAATGCGAGAGATTTTACTCCGTCATACTACATTCTCAGGATACTTGTGCGATTGTTTTGAATTCCAATAGCTCTGGTAAGTAGGTACTGGCAAATATTAGACGCACATCGCTCTGAGCTAGGGTTTGTCTTGACGGTGCAAGTAGCTACAACAAGTTAAAATGCACATGTGACGCGCGCAAAGCAACAGTGCACGCGGGTGCTTATTTTGCTTCGTACATGCGCCATTCGTTGGACCCGCACGTTTCTAAAATTCATGTAACCGGTGCATGTCCCTCAACATGCGCAAGCTACTTGCACTGTGTAAATATACCTTTATGACAGGATGAAGAAGCTACAAATATATAAAATGTATTTGACAGAAGCTGAGAAGCGTCTCTGTAAGAACGTGCGTCGAGTAACACGCGCGCGGTTCAGTAAGCTGCGTGTGTGCGCACTATTCTATGTAGACGCGTCACTACAGCTGAGTCTAATGGCACTGCTGACAGACTACATCGTCGTGCTGCTACAATTTGCATTCTTGAACCCATAAAATTAAGTAACATTAAATAGCAAGGAATGAATACAACATGATTAATCGAAATATTATCTTTAACGTGTACCTACAGACTTTTAAATAAATCAGTCGTTTTTATAAACAACTGTCCTTGGCTGTGTAAAAAGATCCCAGTTTAGCGCCCTATACATATTTTTAGAGGCCCTGCGTATTCTGGTGACTGTCTTGTGTGATGTTTGGGCTTGCTTGTGGCCCTAATCTGTAGGTTTTATGGCCACCTTAGCTAAAGACTGCAGGCCCCCCAAGGGTCGCTACATTAGTTTCTCTTCAGCAATCCGCATCCACTGCTTTCTGGTGACCTTGGCTAGATCATCCATCCATCCTCTACAAGGTAACATTAAGTAACATATTTTATGGTGGTAGTATACCCGAAGGCTACTTTAGAGTTTGGTAACCTTATTATATTGATTAAATGGAATAAAAAAAAGTTAATGTTAGTATAATTTTGTTGTCTCTCGTGATGCATCTAATTTATTATGGCATAATTATATTGAGTTACACGTGAACTCGAAAATCGATAGATATTATTTATGAATGTGTTCACTTCACTACTTATAATAAACTTGACATTTTTTGACTGATACAACCGTGAATTAAGTAATATTTTTTTAAGTATATTGCTATCATACATTACCATAATTATTTTACAGTCTGATGTTAATTTCATTTTTGCTATTGCTTATCGTATAAATTGTTAGTTTTGATCGGATCTTATTGTACAAGTAGTTCCTTTAACATTTAAAAATATAGTTTCATGATCTTGGACGCATTTAGCCAAAGTAATGATCCTACCTAATAGAATGTACCTAGTAGATAAAGATGTGCAATCAATGCTGTTTCCCTTAAATCTGATGCAGTATATCGCTTTCTGTCCAAAATATTGCATTAAAAACAATTTCATAAGTAAAAACAGTTTATTTTCCAATTTCATCTCATTCTGTGGATTGTTGATATTCTTATCGTCTTTTCTATACCGTAATACTTTAATAGCCCAGTCTTTAGGTCATTCTTTCACAATATTTATGTACATTACTGCTTATTTCGATTTCGTCTACTATTGCTGTGGTTACGTTATGAACTACATAGTTGGGATCATGCGAACCAAGAATTCCGTCAATTTCGTTCTAACTTTTCAAAATATTCACCGGTTTCTCAACAATGAGACTTATTCTAGAAACTTTAAGGCCTGGAATTGGATAATTGTTATCCTGACTGTAGTTGTACAGACAAGTATTTTTGCTTATTTTAACATAATTGTAGGTTTGTCTCACTATTTCATTTATATCAGTTTTATCATAACCGTTTTTGATTTCAACATAATATATGCTACCAGACTATTAGGCATTTTAGAAAATAAATTATTGTTATGGAGTAACAACATTTTGGATTTGCGAGAAATCGGAGAGATACACGATGAAAATTACTGCAGAAATATGTATCAAGCTTTCGTTGATATATTGAAATGTTATGATCTACACAAAGTATGTTTTCAAGAATATGTAAGTTTCTTCATAATTATTTAAATATAAATGTAGGTACCTACATAATTACGTATTGAAACTTAAATTATATAAAACAATATTACTATAGTAAACCATTTTTTCCTTGGCAGGTATGTTTTTACATAACAGAAACATTTCTACATTCTTTGATTTGCATTCAAGTTTCAATCGAAATGTGCAAGATGGCCGCGAGTTCGGGGAACATAGTGAGTTGTCAGTAGTTCTTCACTTGGCACCCTTATATTTTCCTGGCGCCCTTATATTATTCTGGCGCCCTTGTATTTTTGTGGCTCTTTTGTATTTTTCTAGCGCCCTTATATTTTACTGGCGCCCTAGAATTTCAATTGTTTTTGGTGAAATTTAAATAAATAAAATATAATAACGCTTATTTAGCCAAAGAATACAGATTAGTACAGAAATTTTAAACTGAAGGTTTATATTAATTTAAAAATTCTATTTTAGTTACATAATGATATTGTAACGTTGGTTATTTACTATTTTAACATTACAGAGTACCATAGGTACAGCTATATTATCGACAATGTCTGTCTTGCTCTGGATACTAAAGGATTTGTTTTGGCAATTTCTGTTCTGTCGGCAGTGTGAGAAATTTTACTCAAGCATGGAAAGTGTTCCCGATTATTGTACTCTTATTTTGAAGACATCTTGCTCCGGTAAATATCATTTCTGCAACTATTTATTAACTGATTGCATAATTGATAATTGTGTAAATGCTTTTTTTTGCAAGAATCTGTGAGGCGTCTGTGCAAGAACGTGCGTCGCGTACATCGCGCGATGTTCAGTAAGCTGCGTGTGTGCGGTTTGTTCTACGCAGGCGCGGCGCTGCAACTCAGTCTGATGGTGCTGCTTGCTGACTATACTATAGTGTTATTGCAGTTTGCTTTCTTGTGAACTTTTGTTTGGTACAATATTAGTATGAAAGTCTTTCCCTTACTATGTCCCTTTACTTTGTAAAAATATTCTCATCGTCATCCTCCTGCTCATGTCTCTATTCCCTTATGAAGTTTGCAGCATGTCTTCTCATTGCATTATGCTATAGGGATCGGGTGGAGGGGAGAACTTTAACCAACGTTCATATTTTATAGTTGTAATACAAACAAAATCATGGACTTCATAGTTTTATTGGAATTAACATTTAAAAAATTCAAAACAAGGACTCACAAAGTGGTAACTATCGTCTATTATTATCTAATTATTAAATATTTATGTATCCCTTATATTTACTCGATATAAATCCTAAAGTACTTATTGTCTTAGAATTAAGTGTGCGTGGTTGCGGTAGCGCCAAGTTGAGCAAGCATAATAATTAAATCTAGAAAGGACCAAAATAATTCAGAATCTTTAAATTATTAAATGAACTGGTCCTTCATATATGACATTATTATGCTGTAGGTAACAATAAGTAAATAAAAGATTCAAAATTACATAAAGATATGGCATGTTAACTAAATTCTAACTCTGACTCGTCAATGGTTGAAATGGTAACATAAAGGTCACAGATATAAAAAGGTAAATATGGTAACGAATAAAATTATCAATGAGTCAATATAAAATTATCAAAAACAGCGTTTACAAATAAATTACATATTTAAAACTTAACACTAAACATAAAATAATATCATTACATAAACATCATACAATTTACACTTAATTAGACAAGATAATAATTGAAAATATTGGGTACATTACTTATATTAGAGGCAAGAAACATAAGAGTATTTTATAAATGGCCACCTTTTCCTCTAATTACTACAAACTACATACTATAATCACAATAACTTCAAAAGCCTATATTTAAACGAGCAATTAGTTTTAAAGTATAGTATATCTCGTGTAAGCTGAAATGACGCGACCCCACTATCGCATTTGCACACAAAACAACGAAAAACTATTAATGGAATGAGCCCAAAACCCGGTGGTGGGACGCGTCATTTCAGTTTAAATGATTTCTATTATATTTCACGTATTACAAACCGCCTTCAGCTTACATATTTTGATGAAGTAATATTGGTGTTCATTCCTCTTCTTTAAAAAAACAAAGCCACATTTAGGACGTTCTATTTCATTTAGACCGGGTTTCACTGGGTACCGATAAAGGGTCAGTTAGTTATCCGATAGCAATGTGCTTATTTCGGCCTAATAATATTGGGAAACCAAAAGTAACAGTTCATCTGTCAGGCAAGTTCCTGATAGGCTATCAACTGCTTGAACACACTGTCCCAGGGTTAAACTGGTCATTAGCAATCTAGGACCAAACTCGACATACTTTTCTCTCCTCTGGGGTACTAGAACACCTCCTTCCTGAAGCCGAAGCCGAACTGGTCGCACTTGAGGCGCAGCACCCGCGCGAGCTGCGGCGGCCCGCAGTAGAACACCGTCACCTTGCCCTTGTTCTGCTCTTGTAGCTGCTTGAACACTTTGTCCCAATTGGGGCGGCCGGCGTTCGTGCGGGTTTTTAGGCCGGTTATTAGGTCGCGTTTTTCCTGGGAATTGAGGAATATCAATGAGTAAATCTTTATAGCGTCCATTGGGAAATTCTTTTCGTACCCAGATGTCAGACGAATGTATCACTCCAGCAGTGGACGAATTGGAGGAAACCAATCGGTTCAGTCGTTTTGGAGTCTTTGCGGTAAACACACAGACAAAAAAAACCTTTTTTATAACATTAATTATGAAGGTACTGAACAGATTCAAAAATTCATTCACTGTTGGAGAGCTACACTCTTACGAAGCTTATACATAAGCTATATGTATCCCGTCGTGGGCAGTAGTTCCCAGTGGACCACGGAGACACAGCTAGTATTATATAAATGAAGTTCGTACCTTCTCATGCAGCAAGTCCAGCGCGAGCTGCAGCCCCACAGCCTTCATGTCGCACTTCTGCAGCGCGCTGGTGATGTACATGTGCATCGTGAGGAACCGCTCGCTGTCTCCTCTCTCCGCCTGCTCCATCTCCAGCTGCGAGAGCAGAGACACGAACCACTCGAATGAACGCTGCTCGCGGTTTATCCAGAAGAAGTCCACCTGGGAAGGATAATTTAGATTAGAAACATAATCTTGCAAGATATCAAGGTACAGCAATGAACCTTTTGGAAATTACAGACACGTAAGATGACAGACGTGGAGGCCTGTGGAGGCGTGGAGGAAACATATGTCAAGTGCCTTCCAAAATAGGGTATATACTCCAACAGCAATACGAAATTGTTGCGATTGACGAAGATAAATAAATAGTCCTTCTATAGAACGCTGACACTTAGCGACATCCAGTGAAATAACAGTAAGTAATCAGCAAATACCGTCTCATTATCAAGACCCTTACTGTCTTAAATCCACTACATTCCTAAGTCCTCACCTTCTTCAAGTTCATGCCATGTCTGGGCATGTCAGCAGGCCAGTCATGTCCGCACTTGGGACAGGTGTGCCGGGCAGCGCTGTGTCTCCTCGCCAGCGCCTGCAGGATGGATGCGAAGGGAGTCACGCCAATACCGGCCGCCACCAGGGCAGCGTGCTGGGCGAGGAAGATGTGGGATGATGCTGCGCCGTAGGGACCGTCGAGGTAGATCTGAAAGAGATAATAAGGATCGATAATATTGATAATGGTTCATGTGTTAGAAAACCAATTATGAACAGTCGCCGAAGACATCATGAAGAACCTTTACCTATCCTAAAAAATGCTTTTGTAGGTACACAAGTCGAGGTCTATATTAGTGTAGCTAGATCCTTGAGTTTTATTTTCATCATTAGAGAGCCGTTTTCAAAGTTGTATCATATAAAATTACTTAAAATATTTTAGTATTCTTTAAAAAACGCCAACGTTTAGAATTACAGCTTTCTGCATCAAGCGTCTAACAAAAGCCTCTTAAGGTGTCTACGAATCATATTTAGGTCTAAATCGAGGCTCTAATGCCACTATTATTCTTAAAGATAATAAATTAAACCCAATCGTTTTAATATTTTCTAATTAACCTAATAAAATACAGATCCTTACCTCCAAAGGCTTCCCAATAGGATAGTTGAGTTCGAAATCGTCAGTGGCTTCGGATCCGTCGTTGTCGTCAACTGATGTCGGCTGACATTCCACGTCCCGGTCGGGGGACAAGCTCTTTGATAGGCGACGACGTGCTGCCAAATATGTACACATTATTTATTAAATCTGTGCTAAGACTATATAGCTGAAGAGTTTGAAAAAAAAATTAGGACTAGATACTCCATGTAACGAGGCAAGCTAAAAGCAATTTTTTATCTATATGCTTTGAGTTGTTTCCACATAACATGTGTGAAATAGTTAGTGGCTGGAGAACCAATATCAAGAGAATTAAGTTGAAATCATTAAGAGTGGCAGACTGGAATTGATACTTAAAGAAAGCTGTTTACGTACAGTACTTACCGTACGACCATAGGCTAATATTTGAAACGATAACTACTAGATCACCGTAGCACCATTTTTTCTACTCAAATCTATGTCACCATCATAAAAAGGTCAACTCACCAATAGTCAAAATACTATCATTGCTCCTCCTCCTCTCCTCAAAGCTGGGTGTCTTGAACGCGATGATAGTCGGCTTAGTCCTCATGTATCTGAAGCTGTGCACCAAGGACTTGTTCTGCGGGATCTTGCTGGCCAGCCCGAAGGATTTGCGAGCTGATACTAATGCTTCCTCGTTCAGTTTGCTCTCTGATTCTGAGCGCATGAAGTCGCGGAGACTGGGGAGGTAGTTAAAGAGATTAAATTAATTTTGGTAACTTGAAGTAATGTACACAGCTAAGTAAGGCAACCTATGTATTTAGGGTACAAAATATAAATATAGTAAACAGTGAAAAAGGGTAATCTGTATAACAAATAAAGCAATACTAACGCCATAAGCCGCTGTCGTTTCTTGACATTCTTCTGTACGTCGGGCATCGAGCGAGACTTCTCCAGCGTGCGAGGTGGAGCCAGCAGTGAGGGCGCGTATCTTATCTTTGTTGGGGATGGAGCTGAAAGAAATAGTGATAAATATAAAATTGTGGATAATAATTATGATAATTCATTTAGAACTTTAAAAGCTCTTATGAAACTGAAAAGAAATTACATGAATTTACTCTAAAAGTTGGTTTCTGTGGAGTTTCTTTTACAGTCGTAAAAATGTTTATAATCCTCTAATACATACGGAAATCGAATAAAAAGATTATGTAGACGGAACAGACAGTAAATAACAATAAATAAAATGCAAGGACATGTATTGGGACGATGGCTACTGTTGAGGATTACGAGGTCTTGCAGGAATAAAAGAACTGTAGAAATACTCAAACAACGGAGAAATATAATTTTGGTGCACACAGTACAATGCATGACAAGCAAGTGTCGACACACGTTGCATTAATACGCCTGCTTAAAAATTACGAACTTCATTAGGCCGTCGAAAACGTGTTGCTATGAAGCAACGGCTAGGCGCTTCAACAGCTACATGATAGGTCGTCATAAATTAATAATGTATAGCTTCAATAAACCATGTAAAGAGTTGGGAGAAAATTAATCAGTGATAATTATAATCTGAAGAAAGAAAGAAATAGGTACGCGGACAAAGTTGCTGCAAAAATCTAAAAAAGTAAATAAATAGTGTAAATCCTACCTTCATTAAGCTTGACATCACCATTCTCATCCCCGACAAAGGCGTCGTTAGTGAAGCACTTGGGAGAGAAGTCCACTGAGCGCTTGTTGGTGCTCGCGATGGATCCCTTGCGACTCTTCTTACTCTGACTTGATATGGAGCGGGCGAGCTTCCTGGAAATACAGAATAATTCATTTTAAATAGACAGTTCATATTTATTTGTCTTGGGAATCAGTAAAGGTAGATAGATATGAATAGAAAAGGTGTATTTAGATTAATTGGAATACGAATACAATACGAAATAAAACGGTGCGTCTCTAGCTACCGATTCTAACGAGCGTTTCACTTGCCCTTCACCGTAGCGGCACAACAATAATATAAAATCTTATTCATGAATGCAATGCCATTTCCATGATAGAAGTGGAGTTCAAAAGATCAATAAAGTATCCATAGAAGAAACATTTGAAAGCAAACAGATAAACTTACTCATGTCCGTTCTCTATAGCGGGTGTCTCCCCGGCGTGTAGTCGCGCCTGTTCCCGCTCGAAGTACGAGTACAGGCGGTTGGTCCACTGGCCCACGCCGCGGATGTGCAGCCACAGGTAGTCTGCAATAGAAGAGCAAATAAATAAAAAATATTTAACTACCAAGTTCATAAAAATAAAGTAAGTAGTAAATGCCATTTGTGTTACGGAGTGTGTATTTCCTCTTACATTCTTGGAGCACACTTGATTTATCTTCATAGGATTCACACGTTAAGCCGTGAGTCCCATTGTCTTGTCATTTGCATCAAATTTAGCAGCCAAAAAGTCTTACAACTAGATTGAGGTGTGGGGTCAGACAGGGACTAAATAGTAGAAAAAAACATAGAGTAGGTAGATGACCTACCCTCCTGCTCAGGAGCACTACTGATGGTGAAGGGATGCCACTCATACGTCGCGATGTTGGGGATGTTGACGAACACGTAGTCTCCCGCGTGGAAGTGGAACAGTGGAGGACGCTTCACCACCAGGTGTGTCACACGGGACGGAAGCAGGATACCTGACGATATATAGGTTTTGCCGCGCTCCGTTCTGAGAATTGGAAAAAATATTTTTGCTATACAAAACTATTGTCTTGTACGTGAAAAAAGAAAATGTACCTAGAGTACCTGATTAGCGATAGAAAGAAAATGACAAATATTTCACTTAATGGCAAGGTATACTGATTTATATGTTAAATGATTTGTGAAAGTTACATATGCAGTCTACATAAAACACCGTTTATCAGCAGCTGGCTAAATGATCTGACCTCATCCAGGCAAGTCTCATGATCCTCTCGGACAGGTAGACAGTGCCAGGCAGCACGAACCACTTCCAGAAGTTGGGCGCGTGCAGCAGCAGCAGGATCCAGAATGGCACGTATAGAAGGTGTGTCCAGTAGAATACCTGGAACATGAAAAAATTAGGATTAGGTATCGGGTATTTCTGACAGCGACAGGTGTTTCGGTCATTGATTATATAGTCTGTCTAATGGGTACTTCGCCTTATAAAGAACTTTAATCAAAATCAAAATCAAAAGTCATTTATTCAAACTTGGCTGCAAAACAGCACTTTTCGAACGTCAAAAAAATAAATTTACAAAAGACAGCCCCCAAAACGCCCACCCTTCACCACTTCCTATGTGTTTTTGCTGGGAAGAAGAAGTGGCGCAACAAACTCCCCAGCAACACATGTCTGTCTGTTAGGTTAGAAGAACCTTAAACATTGTTTAATAAGTACATTTGTATACAATTTAATTTGTATAGATAGAGGACAATATAGTAAAAATAATTTATACACCACATGCTAGCTAGCACTCACCCTACATACCTTAACTAACTCAAGCATTGAATATGTTTGATGAACAGAAAATTATAGCCTCCAGTTATTTACACTTAATAGAATATCAGGGAGTGCCCACCTACATGTGCTATTCTTTTGTAAACTAGTAAATTAGTAAATTAGACCGCTCAGCCAGAACATATGTAAAATAAAAAGAGTTTACAAATAAAAACAAAAAAACTAATATGTAGTCAGTAAGACGACCTGGCACCACAAGCAGCACCCGTTCACGAGCATAACGCGAGGATCAGCCATCGCCCCCCTCGCACATTTTTGAGGGAGGGAGGCAACCCGACCGCCGACGCTACCGCAAGCAGTGCCGTCTAAGGGAGCATGACGTACTCACTGCTACACAACTCAATATCAAGATTAAATTATCAGTTCCCGCTAAATAGTATTATTTACTAAAATCCAAAACAGAAAATTATAATGATCGTGATAGCACACTCCTTAATGTACCTGACCTTAAAAGCTGGGTCCTCGTCCGTCAAACGGCTGGAGGCCTAGAACTCCCTGTCGTCAAATAATAGTTACATTTGGGAGGGCACATTAAATTATCATCCCTGGCTGCTACTTTGATAGCTGTCTTAACCATTTTCAAGTAAGAGATCACCAGGATCTGAGAAATCTACTACTAGATCTTGCCAGATTCATGATGAAGAGGAAAGGCCTTATAAATGACTTACCTCAAAGCTCCCCCCTCGCCTGATGAAAGGCTGGCTGCACACAAACATGACGAGTAGTATGCCGGCTAAGGCGACTCCGGTGGGGTTGGCGCAGCCCGCCACCAGCCCGAACAGACCTGGCTTCTGCGTCAGCAGCCAGTCCGAGAGCGTGTAGTTGTTCTTGTTCAGGACTGGGTCGTGGATTACTATTAGACCTGGAATGAAGAGCAGGATAGAGGATACATTTAATAATACACAATAAACAATACATACCTTTCGACAGTCTATCGTTTCAATTTATTTTAAATAAATAAAATAAATAAATAAATTTTCTAAACTTGGATTTGGATAAGTAAAAATAAATATAAAAAAGTTATTTAAAGATAAAGATAAATTTATTTGTCAAAAAACATATGTTATACCTACAGGTGTTACAATTATTCAAACTATTGTTTTTCTTTCAATACTGATATTGGAAAATAGGACAGAAAATCATACCTAAGTGAGTACTTATACAAATCAAATCAATGTTATTTTATTACAAACAAGAATATATTTATCTCAGTCAGTTTTTATCTGTAAGTTTTACATAATACTATAAGAAGTATTATTACTAGAGCTATATTACAATTTTATAATGTAAGTTGTTTGAGAGTTTGTGGCTTAGAAGCTTGGCAATATCGATGTATACCAACCATGCCATCATACTAATATGGGTAACCATCTTGTCATAACGAGTTCGTGCGTGCTTTAGAAGTCATATCACTTGTAAAACATAACATACGCGAGATAAGGCTAGGCAGATGATAACACACTCGTTGGTCATTTTGTTACAAGATAACTGACTGATAATTTCGCATACTCCCACGCAGCCGAAATAGCTCAGTTGGGAGAGCGTTAGACTGAAGATCTAAAGGTCCCCGGTTCAATCCCGGGTTTCGGCAGTATACTCTTTTTGGATTTTTAAATTATTTTATAACACAGTAGCGACCCGCTCCGGCTCGCACGGGATGCCAGTATTTCCCCATTATTCAATGTATGTTATTTAACAACCGCATGAAAATCGGTTGCGAAGCTTTGAAGATTTAAGCGTAGGGATATAGGGACAGAAAAAGTCACTTTGTAGTGAAGTGTTCAAAGAATTATGTACTATATTTACCCAACTTGTACTAGCAACTCGTATTAATTGAATCATTCAATTTCCCACGTGTAAATTGATTCTTTACAAGGGGCGATTATTACCGGTATTTTTGTAACAGCCTGTAGGTACAATAAACACACTTATTAAGGCAGTGCATATATTGTACATAATTGATTGAAAATCATCTCCCGGTCCCTAGCGTTTTTCCAACTATGTTGGGGTCGGCTACCAGTTGGGTTCCATTTGATTGAAAATAAATGTATTAAACAATAATAAAAGAAACAAAACACTTACTAAAGTTACACAAATGCATCAACGTATGCACAGCGCTATACAGCACAATGAGCACCCCAGTCAGCTTGTGCAGGTAGATGTGCTGGTCGAGCGGCAGCACGGAGCTGCACCCGCGCACGCGGAGCTCCGTGATGCACTGCCGCAGCATCAGAACCAGCACCCACGCGCACGTGAAGTTTAGGCATTGACCTGGAGAACGAAGAGTTGGTAGTTAAGGGGGGCTGGATCATAGATTGTGAAGATAAGGAATTCTTGCTAACAATACAAAGACACAGTACAAAAACAAATTGAAATAAGAAAAGACTCAGATAATAAAATGAATTAAGATCTAAATAACTACAAAATTTTGTGCCAGCTAGGTGAGAATTCAGCATAATATTATCAAGTGACCAGACTGTACTGGCGCTAGTTTTCAGCTGCAACCCACGAGTGCTATACCTACACTCGAAACCAACGTGAATAAAAATACTGCGACCGTTACAAAACTTCTTTTATAAAGTGGTTACTATTTACTAGAGATGTCGTACATTTTGGTCCAAAATCAAAAGTATACATCAACAAAGCAAAGTGCTGTGTTCTAATAAAAAACGTCCTCCTAGTCCAGTAATAAAGAAAAACAAAAGAATCCAACTCACCACAAGCTCTAGCGAAGATGACGAACCCGTTAGCGTTCCTATACTCCACACACCTCGCGAGGAACAGCCCCACATTGACAAGAGTAAACAGAGCCAGGTACGTGAGGAACACGTAGTTGTTCCGCAAGTACGGGAGGGACAGCTGGTAGGGCTTCAGCTTGCGGAGACGCTGGTGGAAGGAGAGCGGACGAGGGTCTTGTTTCGGAGGGACCAGCCAGCGGTCTATGCTGTGGAGGGTGTTTTAAAGAGATTAGAATTGATTTAGATGATTTATGAATTGAGAAATTTTGTAAAAGGAGGGAGATCAGTACGGTCGTATGTATTTATTTATACACATATTTATTTGTTAGTGTGTTAAATATTTGTATTAATATTGATGTATGTATTCAGTTACTCCATTTATGTCTTATTGACTAATGCACCTATCATGTTTTCTCTGCATTTACCCTAAGGTTGACTGGAAAGAATGCCTATGGCATTAAGTCCGCCTATGTAATGTTTTGTTGCATAAAGTTAAATAAATAAATCGGTAGGTGTGTAATGCGAAACTATATAAAATTATCGACCAAACTAACGAATAAATCCTCAGCTTACCTTATCGAAAGGTTCTCCAGCAACCCCTCATGATTCTCGAGCTGCTTTTTAAGCGCCTCATAAGTGATGGCTCCTCGTTTCTCCGTGTCGGCGTCCTCGAACATGGCAGTGGTGAGGTCGAGGAGTTGGGAGTCGCTGAACTGCATGCCGTTCTCCTCCATGCAGGCGCGCATCACGTGCTGGAGTTCACGATGTTGGATGAGGCCGTCACCTGGAACATTGAAGTTTTTTTGAATTAACATTCATTTGTAAATAAATGGGGTACCTGCTGTTGCGTGTACAGTGAGAAAATGTCTAGGTTTTCTCTAAAAGTCTTGTCTTATTAATAAACCCATGTAATTTTAACATTTGTATACTAATTTTATGACTGAATACTGAACTTGTTAATATTTTGTAATTAATTTATGTGAATAAATCCATTGACTTTGAATTCCTATTGATTATGATATTATATTCATCTTTGTGAATTAAATTAGCTACATAAATGAAGTATTTAATAATTTACTTTCATTACAGTTTAACCCTGCAGTAACTGTTGTCAAATGCATTAAGCACCGGCCTCGAGTGTGGGATTTCAATTCTAAGCCAGAAGTAACGGTAATGGAAAAATCTTGAGGACACCTGGATTTAAATCGACAATCGCCAAAGCGCCTTGTGCAAACGCGGTGACAAACGCTTATTTCTTTTCTTTATCAGAAAAAGCCTTTACCCTGCAATGAGAGAACCAAAAGGCTAATGCCAAAAGTAAAACCTACCATCCAAATCATAGACCTTGAACAGGAACCGTATCTTGTCCTCCGGCGTTTGACCCGCGAAGCGATGCACGGCGGCGATGAACTCGTGCAGGGAGATAGCGCCCGAGTCATCCTCGTCGAAGATTTGGAACACGCGCTCCGTGAAGAATGGCTGGAAACCAGAAGTAATGTTCTTTATAACTGGTAATACGAAGGTAGTCATAAAAAAATAAATAAGCCAGTTTCAGTTTCAGTCAGCCAAAAAACAACTTTCAATTAAACTGCAGCCGCAACGTACCGTGATAAAATATATAGCCTAGTTTAATCGGGAATAGCGTAGCATTCCTTTCGGGAAAAAAATATTTTAATCGGTTCAGTAGTTTTGGAGACTTTAGGGTACAAACAGAGAAACGAATAATCCTCGTTATAAGACACACCTACTTAACCTTTGTTGGTTGATGCCGATCGATAGTTATCACTGCATCACAAAGCGAGTTAATATAATATATTATAGTATGGTGAGGTTTACTAATCTCGGTCCGGCACAGATATTTAGGTCAATTGAAAAAACCGCCTAAATGAGAACCTCCCTTTCCTAAAGTCGGTTAAAAATCGGTAAATAAACTGGCACATCAGTTACACCACAACATGTAGTAGGTATGTATACTCACGTTCTTAGAGACGACAATCTTCTGGAACTGCTCCCTGGTGATCTCCTTCTCATTGCCGACTGTCTGACGGAACAACTCCTCGAGTCGGTCCACGCTGTGCTTGTCGAAGCCTACTCGCGGTCTGAAAAGAAAATAAACATTTAAAATAAATCATCATCATCATCATCTCAGCCATAGGATGTCCACTGCTGAACATAGGTCTCCCCCTTTGATCTCCACAGATACCTATTGGAGGCGACCTGCATCCAGCGTCTTCCGGCGACCTTTACCTTTAAAATACATAAATATCTTTAACCGTCAAATCCGTAGCGGACCCCGATTGGGGTCTGAACATCAATGTCACCGTAAGCTCGGTTTAGACCCCAATCGGGGTCCGCGAACGAGTCATACACTTTCCTAATTATTTACGCTCATATTTATTTTCTTTCCAATCAGACCGTATTTGTGAGTACTAAATAAAATAACTAAATAAATTTAAATAATTTTGACGCATTCAAACCTTTCATATTTAGCATCCCTTTAGTAATATACCTTTTGAAAATCCAATCGTAATTACCGGGAATTCTGATCGAACTCGCCATGTTTGTTTACATTTGCTGTTTTTTTAAATTTGAAGACGCATAGACAAGATGGCGACGGTGATAGAAGTTTTGCATCGAATGATCCGATTCGTTAAAATAAAGAATCGATTTAATAATTTTATATTATTTGATATTATAATATTACTAAATTGCACTTTTGTATACTCTAATCTAAAAATAAATTAGGAAAAGTAAAATGACTTAATTTATTTTGAAAAAATGCTAGAAAATCAGTGGTAGAAAATACGTTGTAGCCGGAATATTTTTTTTTCGGTTTTTAGGATTTCTCCGATCTCTATCCGAATCTAGGATTTTCGATCTGAATTGTATTCGAAATTTAAAATTCAAAGGACTTATTGGACACCCAGTATAAAAATTTAATGCTAAAAACTTTCATAAAACTTTTATATTTTTTCTTCACAACAAAATCAAATTGAACCTATAATTTAAATTTAAAATTAAGAAATAAAATTGAATAAAAGTTACTATTAAAAAAATATATATAAAATTGGTATTCGATTATTTATAATAAACGTCCGATTTAGGTATCGAATGCACACCGCTGATTGAAAAAAAATGTACTCTATTCCAAACTCTACTTACTTCTTGTCTGTGACTTTGATCTTGTAAATTGTTCATTTTTATTGTGTATTTTATGTGCTGATTTTTCAGTTATAAATCTTAAATAAGTGCACGAAATGTGTTGCAACGGATTGAAAATGTTATAAATATGACGTTTGTGTTGTGTTTGAGAAAGTGATGCGATTATTTATTGGTACCTAAGTTTTCACCAAATTTGAAATGCCTAACTTTTCGATAGACTTAGAAACATCGTAATTATTATCTATTTCTGAATTAATTGACCTCATTTGAACTTTGCACGGTGTTGTCAAATAAGTGAGCTCTAAAGTTATAGTTAAAATACTTTTGATCAGGCATTACGGACTCAAAATTCATGTGTTCAAAGTTAGTACAAATTCTTGATTTCCATGTCGCGATTCAAAATATCCCGCCGAATCAACGGTAAAGTCATATGTCAAAACCTTGTCGAGCAGAGGGGTTAACAGATAATTTTTATGTACAAACTTCTTGGTCGTTTCTCATTTCTTTCTTTTTAATGTCAAATAAAACTTGCCATGACGGGTTTCTCTTTTGTTTTTCTGTCAAAATATTCTTATCGCCTGCGACGCGATAGTAAAATTATAAAAAACTGTGAAGTGTTGTCCGCTAGTGCCCACTGCCCGTATCACCCAGACCCAAGGAAAGGCTTTACTGAAGAAAGTGCGGAGGAAGTGTCCCGCTGGCCGGCAGATCCTTCCCCGTCCTCTTCCCAGGTAAGTTTGTCTTTTTCACTCGTTTAGAAAGATTACAACAACTTCTTCAGCCAGAACTATTCACTATAAGCTGTGGATTGCCCGGGCAACTGAGTTGAGGAGGTCAGATAGGCAGTCGCTCCATATAAAACACTCATACTTAGCTGCTTACCTTAACACTAGAAGTCGACCCCAACATAGGTAGTAGTTGGGAAAAGGCTCGACAGACGATGTTACATGGTGAGCCAATTAACTTAAGAAAACTTATACATATCTACGCCGTTAAGTCTCAACTAACAATAAAGAATGTTAAAAATAATACCTGCTACTGGTAACTGTAGACAAGAACTCCATGATTTCATCAGCAGTCGCATACCCATCACCATCCGTGTCCACTACTTTGAATAACTTGTTCGTCACCTAAAAATGTTATTTTTATAAACCACTTTATCACAAGACTTACACTAATTATTACAATACTTCAAGAATAATAACTGTGGAATATCGAGGGTGGATCATAGTTATTTAATTATTTTATGTGGGTAACTTCAACAGAGGCATTCTTTAAACAGCGCCATCTCGTGATGAGTTGCGTAAGTTTATTAAAAGCGTAGGAACGCTAGTTGCTAAGAGATGGCGCTGTAGTTAATTTTGTTATACTTACAACTTTATTTTTCAAGATGATTTGAAATGTGTCCAATGTTATTACTCCATTACCACATAATACATAAGCTACACTTTCCACTTGCTCCACGAAGTCTATCTGTTTGTCATCTCTGAAAAAAATACAACGTTAGTATAGTAATGCTCTTCGACCCTAGATAGCGCTAAACACTTATCGTCGTGTTTTTATTTTATTATGTATTTACCTATAACAATTTCTATGATTCTAAAACTTAATAATAAACTTACGTGAGCCTTTCCTTCAAGTATTCGAGCCAGTCATCTTGCACTAAGTGATTCGTTGAATCCGCGTCGAATAGTCGAAATATTCGCTCCAACAGATCCTGAAACAAATGAACAATATTTATTGTAGATTACATTAATTATATAGACGTTTCCGCACCTCATCACTTAGTTTTCAGCACTGGAAAAGCTGAAGTGGAATAGGTATGATCCGAATTGAGATCACCATTTTCTTTTCAGGTCGGTTGTAAAATTCAAACAAAATTTTATTATAATCTTTACCTAGCCGCATTTAAATGAGTACACAATACCTAGACCAAACCTAACTATATATCTTATCAGCTAGTTAAAATAATCATGTAAACCATATTTTTCTTTCTTCTATTAATAAATAAAACAGGTGTCCAGTCTCCCTTCATCATCGCGTCAACGGCTTATTCGTTTGCTTCCAATTAAGATGATTGCAATCGATTTGAATCGATTCGATGTGACGTGCCCGTGTCGAGTGCTCGATAAGTTCGCCGATCAAATTATATGAATCGAGTTGTGAGTTTAAATCATAATTAGTGTCAGTTAGTGCGTACGGCTTTCTTGCTTCGAGTTATGCAATTATTTGGGCTTTATAGCAATTTGTATTTTCTAGGATTGTTAACATAGTTTGGTTACAAATTGTGACATTTTTGTGTGTTTCATGAAGAGCACGTAGGTAATAAGAGGCTTGTAGTAAGTTTCACTGATTAAAATCCCAAATATTCAGAAAAGCAGACCGGAGTTTAGAAATTGGTTATTTTTTAATGCCACTTCATCGGGCTATAAGAGTTAGGTAATAGAGAGTGCACTTGTATCCGCACTATAATAAAACTGTCCTGCGTAGCTAACCGATGTCTTTAGAGAGAACAGTCGCAGGGCCGACAAGCGGCCTAGACGTCCAACAAGAAAAGAACTAACGACGATCTAACGTACTTTTTAATGTAACCGTTTCTTGAATTCCACTTGCATTGGTACCAAAAGTTAATCAACAGTCTTACAGCACCAAATGCCTACCTACGTAAGCCCAACATATACAACAAACTTGTCTGCCCAACCCTACATGAAAGGCCGTGGGTGTTATATCAGGGCATATTTAAGCCTATTACACTATCTAATGCGACGATTATGCCGTCTCCAACAAGATAAGCTTGTCTAAGGTCACGGAGCGAGGGGGCGTCACTAAGACGTCAGTTTGACAGTCAGACGGCGGTCAGAGTTGACAGTGAAGCGATAATTAATGCCTTAAGATTGGAGGTTTATTAAGTTGTTAATTGTGTGTTTTTTAAATTGGTTATAGGTCAATGTAAACAAAAAATATTGCAAAAAAGATGCATGCAATTTTTTTTTCAAAGTTTCATTCTGGTGTTGTGAAACTATGTAGGTGTAGCTATGGTCCAAGTTATAGGAAATCATGCCAGATTGTACCTAATAGATTGTACCCAGTTTGTAAGTATCCAAAATCTAGCACATAATAATATAAGAATTGCTGCCAATTAATCTAAACAGAAGATTAACTTTTGTTTTAAAGTAATTCTGATAAATCATCATTACAAAGTGTTCTTATTATCTTGTAATAATGTTACCACAAGAGAATGAGGCGATAAATAGACTATTACATGTACACACCCAGCAGTTACTGCTTAGAAGTCACGACTTCGGAGTATTACAAGTTCGACACCACTTTATGCAGCCGTTTCATGTAAAATGATCAAAAGCTCTTTTAGAGTAGTGGTGGCATAGTGGGTAAAGAACCAACGGCTGTCATGTAACATACTTGGCAGTTGTTACGGGTAATCAGAAGCCAGTAAGTCTGACACCAGTCTAAGTCTCGGGTAACTGGGTTGAGGAGTTCAGATAGGCAGTCGCTCCTTGTAAAACAAAGCTCGGGAGATGATAATGATCATGAGCTCTTTTAGAGGAACTTGTGCCCAGGAATCGATCGATCATAACATCAAACAACGCTGGGCCCGGTTGGTCCGTGGATAGGTGACCGTCTTGACATGACGAATTCTTCCGTGATTAATTGGTGTGTCCTTGCTGTCATTTGAACATCTTTGGCAGTTGTTACGGATAGTTAGAAGCCAGAAAGTCTGAACGTCAAATGGTTACGCGTAACTTCAGAGCGATGAAGTGATTTGACGAGAACTTTTCGATGCCTATGCTCAAAGATATGTACAGACCTATAGGTAAGATAGATTTCTATGAATACCCTTAAGCGCGGAGCGTGATGTATCAAGGCGTTATGATCACACGTCGGTTATCAGTCGGTCATTAATCTTCGCCAATATATCACATAATATATCTCCCGTATGTGACCTAGTCACGAACGTGACAGAATTAATGGCGGTTTGCTTCAGAGGTTACAGGATGTTTAGTTTGATCTAAAAAACTTCAATGTTAGATTACTGGGTCGAAAAATATCGGGTAGTTTCCAAAGAACTGTCCAAGGGTCTTCTGGAACCGATTTTTTTTTGTGGTGTTACAATCCCATGATTGAGAGGTAATTTCAAGCTTAAAACTAATAGACCAGCTCCTGATAATTTGTAAATTTACAAGATATAATAACTTCTTCTTATTGAAGGTACCTTTTGTTATTCAAGAGTGTCAGAGTTTCAAATCTGCTTTTGAAGTGGAATTTTGACAAAACTTTCCGAGCAACAATTGGAAAAGCCAGCTTTACGTGCTCTCCGAAACCACCAACAATCCGGACCCCTTTATAAAAGTTAATACCTAAAGGTTATAGAGGTAATATCTAATAATATGGGTAGTAATGTAATGGATACTTAACAATGACCAACATAGCGGATCAAGGCGAGCCAACAATAGTAATTAAACTGTTTACCCTTCAACAACAGCGTGATATCTTAAATATGTGTTTACACTAAGTTGTCCCAATTGCGTGTCGCTACATTATAGAAATTGATGCTATTAACATAATCGCTTTTAGCTGTTACACTTACGAAAGCTGCCTCGGGCTTTGTGATACACGGACTTGGAGAATACACAGCGAAGGTGGCTATGGAGCTTTTTGATACGGAGTGTTTTGAATAGCGTAACGTTACTTTTGTTAATAGGAACAGAAAGTAGTAATGCAGGAGTTCAATCAGGCATTATTAATAATCATAATTAAATTTTAAACAATAGAAAGATGACATCTATAAACAATTCAGATCTTAAATAAGCTATCTAAAACTGAAAGAAATTTCTCAAATTGGTCCTGTTGTTTCTCAGAGTCTTGCTAACTATTATATAATCTGGGGTCTTGCGAACAAAATAAACTATTCCGCTTTTAATATAAAGAAGTGTAGATAGATGACTTAATCAGCGGTTTTATCGCCAAGAGCGATTTCTTCCAAACAATTTTTCGATCTCTTGGAACTTCTTGTTTTGTCTTAACGATAATTTTCCGAGCAAGTTGTACTCACTTCATGCCCGTATGTAATGGCTCATGTTAGTACGTTTATTGTAATTGCACAACTAGTGTTTAGGGCGTGAGAATTGAACCAGTACATCATCCACGCGTGACGTCACAACATCACGCCACACCATTACATAGGTATATCAAGTTTTGACAAATGTTTTCAAGATATGAACATACATAGATATGTACACACAGGTACTTTGAAGGTAGCTATAGAGACTGTGAAAAATTTATTAAACACATTTTAGATGTGCTAGTGAAACCGCGGGAATATGATGCAGGGATATCGAAAAAAGAAAACGCTACATAGGCGGCCGTTTCCCAGCTATGTTGGGGTAAGCTTCCAATATAACCAGATTCAGCTGAGTAACAGTGTTTTTATGGAAGCTATTATAAAGGCAATTGCTGTAAAAATAGAGGTCAAGAAAATATAATAATTATGTCTAATCTGCAAGACTCATTAAATAATATAGGCGGTTTAATTATAATAAGTGCAGGAGATTATGAACTTCATTTGCTTAAGGCCAATGACATAAATGACATTATCATAAATGTTAATAATGTTGATCATAAAGGGTGAGCAGGTATGTCCAGGAAAAAATATAAAATTGGTGCTGAATAAATATTTTCAAGTGTGTGAATAATTGGATCGACCTCACGACGCACACTGCAAAGTTTCAGTTGGTCGATAGTTAGATCCGGTCCATAAATGGTACGAAGGCAGTACGCACTTTACAACGATCAGGTGTCGGCTAACAGACTACTCTGAGGATTTTGAACAAATAAAGTCTACAAGTATTAAGTAATTTTCCAAAAACTGCACTGACGTAAATAAATTAATCACAATTTTTAATTGTATTACTAAGTATAGATAAACCAACTGTTTATTCATTCATAATAATCAATATTAATCTATAATAGGGAAATATTAAAACTGTTTATATATAAATCACAATTGCTTCAACCTTTGACAAGTAATAAGGCTAAGCAATAATTATTAATTATTATTCATATAGAAACACTACATGAGTTATAAGCACACGTCTACCGGATATGTTGATATAGTAAATGTATGTAATCTGACATTTAGTTTCCGTTGTATGTATCTTATTATGTATGTAAGTATATGTGTATCTTGTAATGGAAAGCGTAATATCCGCAGATTACTCGACGTATTTGGTGTTTTTAATGTTTATTGAATTATTATTATTGCTAAGTTAATTAGAATTTATGGCTATGGGTGATATGTGAGTTCTATGCGTAATAGAGGTTTAAGCTGAAGTTCATATTGCGGTGAACTTGGGGCAAAATATAGTCACATTTTTTGACCACTATCCACTACTGCAACTATGAAAATGTGGTTGAAAAATATAACTATGTTAGTTAACCAACTCTACTTTAATGTGTAGACCATAAAACAAAAGCGGATCACAAAATTCAATCAAAACAATTGGCATCCAAATAAATGGTCTATATGACATGTCTAGAGTACGACATACATTGTAATCGCTATGACACGACTGTCTGTTTGTGTATCACGCATGCATACATATTATGTCGCAAGTGATACGGCTGTGAGGTCGGCACTCATTCACGCCTTGAGACTCGATCTTGATGATAAAGGTGTTATGAGATGTGAAGAATATCATAGAAGACAGGCGAGTAATTTTTGTAGAGACTGAAACTTACTGGCCGAAGATATTTAAGGTTGTAATAGGTCCGTAAAATAATACATAATTTATCTATAAATAAAAATATCAATAATAAAAAAAAAACAAAGTTAAGCGGTTTTATAAAAGTATGGAGGGCTGATTATAAATTCTTTAGTAAGAGCAATGAAGGATTGTGTGCAAGAGACATCGATATCGCAAAATCGTATGAGGCAAGGCTCGCTTTTGGGGTGCGTCGCACATGCAAGTATAACAACTCAAATAGCCCATTAATAATGCAAATGATCAAATAAATCACTCGACCAAATTATCTATAATGCCCAATACTATAATAAATTATTCTACTTGTAACTGACAGTTTATTCAATCGAACACAATCTACAGTGCCATATGTAACGCCCAATCGCTCAGCGTGATTACACCCAGAGACAAGACAATACCTATGAAATTATTCAATCATAGACAATAAGATTTTTGAGACAGATTGCAACAGGTTTGGGACGTGAAAGGTGATTTCATTTGAGATGAGGTCTTGAATTGATATGGTGTAGTTACAGTTTTGATTTATTTGATAGAAATAATCTCAGTTCAGGCTCTGGAGCTGCTCTTACTAAGATCCCACTATTTTGGAGAGAGGGCCCGTCCACCACAGTCGCTTTCGGGGCTTTCTATTCAGATTTGGAGCTCCGTATCAGGTAAATAAATGATGTGATGTAATTAAGACATTGGCTACCTAAATGGTGTGATGTAGTAAAGACAACTCAGCAGTGATTAGTTGACTAAAACTATTCTAATAATGATGTCGGCTCTGACAAGAATTATGTCTAAATCTATTTTCGACTTTCCAAATACCAGTTAAAACCTATATCCAAACAATTTCCCGATCTCTTGGATTATTTCTCAGCAACATTCCTTCCACATCTTCACACAGCTATGATATACAACCAGAGCTGCTAATATGTTAGTCAGTCTCCGTCCTCCCATACGTTACTGCTGTACCCCGCACGGCAAGTGTCGCGGGTATAGGAATGTGCGCTTAACGCTTTCATCACGATCGGGCTGGAGGTAGACTGTGTTTGGGAATGTTGCTTTATATTCGTAGGGAGACCATGCAATGGGAATTTGAAAATAACTTTGGCTTTTTCAAGAGTTCATAAAACCGAAGAAGCTTGAAGCATCTTACTACTGAAGCCAATATTAATCCCTGTTTAGAGAACAGAACAAAGTGTTTTCTATAATCTGGTATTAAAATAATTTTCCACAAATGGGAACAAACGCAAACTCCAGAATGATGCTGCTTGTAAAAGACATAAACGAAAATCTCTATAGTACACAACGTCTACTTCTTCCACTGTAGCTTTCCAATAGAGATGGTCAGAGACTAATAAAAGCAAAAAATCATAGTGACCCCACAACATCACACTATAGATCATCGATCGATACTAGATCATTAGGGCGGCGTGATCGATACGCGGCGCGCGCTGCTCACGCGCATACATTATTCATAACTCCGCGACTTATACGACTCGTGCGCGTTGGAGAGAGACAAAAAATAATTCAATTGAGTAGTGTAACGTTGATCGACTGACGTCTGTCTAGAAATAGTGGTTCAACAAAAACTGATCGTTAAAATCGTTCGCTAATTATTAAAGGAGTTTAATGCGTTGCTATGACAACCATTGTGTGTATGAAGGTTTATTGCAATGTTTGATGCCGTAGAAGTCGTTGTGGCCAAGTAGTTAAAACCTGCGTCTTGGGAACAAATTCACAGTTTCAAGTCTGCTGCATTAGGTACTACTATAATGTGGAAGGAGTTCAACTCAAAAATTCTCAAAAATCTTGCTCATTAATATTTAGACTTCAATACAGGTATCTGTATTGAAGTCTAAAAACGAGCAAGATTTTTCGTTTTCATACTCCGGGTTTCTAAAACCTGTCTATTTGTGTTCTTACTAGAGAGAGAATTTGACATGAACCCCATATAGGTAATATCAAATTCTTATTGAGAGGACTAAAACAATCTTTCTGCTTATAAATATATACTTACAACCCTGGTAGGCAATAGGATCCAGAAAAACATGCGATAGGTAGGATTTTAGTAGAAAATTTACAAATCTTCCACCCCGACCCACAGTGAAAGAGGGTATTTGAAACATAAGTTGCATTCCAAATGTTTATTTTCGCAATATAACTACTAGGCGAAATTATATGTATGTGCCTAGGCAGATACATATAATTTCGTCACATGTGGTAGGTCTAGACCTACATAATCTAAGATCTAAAGACAATAGTTTTCTATTCCTAAGTGTCAATAATAAACTTTTTATAGACTCAATGTCTAGGTACAGCACGACAAGAACTAGGTCATTGAGAAGCGTGTCCATTGGCTTATGTCTTAGATCTATCCACCAATAGTAAACCTATGATGTGTTGTCAGTTCTAAGGCCTTAAGTAATCGCCTACATTCTAGGTATTTGCTGACGTGATGGTAATTAGGTGTTGGCAAATTGCGTTTCATCAGATGAGTGATTTGTGATTACTGACTGGTGTTATTTAGATTTTTCGGAGCTTGTTAGCACCTGTTTTTATTATATTATTAAAGTAACTTTCCATACGGTGTTTTTTATCTAGATAACATTTTGACATAAGTTTCATTATAGATTATTTACATTTTCAATTTAATGGAAAATCAATGGATAACAAAGTTAAAAGTTAACATTAAGATCTACTTTCCGTTATAATAACGCATATAATTTCAGCCAAATTCATCAATGAGCTTTCTAGGATAATCTGTTTACAGTTAATTTTAGTAAACCATATAAGTAGCATATCCTTGTTTGTATGCTCACCTGAAATACCTTTAACCAGCAAGTTTGAATTTATTATTTCCCTTTATTAAAGTCCGAAGCCTACTTAATCTATTTGGCTGTATAAGGCAACGAGAGCATGTTAGCTGCCAGCTCACTGCGACACACGTGTGTTTAAGCGACAGCACAGTGGTGAGCGCGTGACGTTAATTATGTGAGTGAACAAGTCCTACCTACGTATGTGGATGTTGCAGTTGATCGCATCGGGCTGGTGGCGACCGAAAACTAGTAGTGCAGTCATTGAAGCATTATTGCTACGATTTTTTTACTGTGAACCGATTTGCATGAAATTTTGGAATTAGGTTCATCTTACCCTTAACTTCAAAAGTGAATATGATTTGAACTCCGCCACCCCCCCTGGGGGTGGTGCCACCCCTTCTTTGGGGTGAATATTTTTTTTGCAAAATAACCTCGGAGATCGATAGAAGACCTAATTTTAAGCAAAAGTTGTCTTTAAAGTTTAAAAAAAAATCCAAAACTTTTCAAGTTATTGGCAATTGAAAATTCGCAATTTTTTCACGTTTTTCATCGGTTTTTTGCAAATATCTCCAAAAATATACGTTTTATCGAAAATTTATAAAGAACAATATTGTAGCAGGTGAAACAACGAACAATTTGTTTTTTTTATAAAATGTCCTAAGTGCAATATTAAGCTAGATATTAAAGATCAAAGCCGTTTTTTATTTTGTCTGAAATTTAATCGTTGTGGTCAATGCCATGTAGCGGTGAGTAGATGCATTTTATACATTCTAATACAAATGGGTTTTGTAGTGCTTGAAATAAGCCTTAAGATGAGCACTATTAAAAGTCTTTTGCACGTAAAATAAGTGAGCTGTATTGCAAATAAGGGGAGCATCTTATATTTTTTCTTTTAAATCAATGGGTTTCATAAGTGCCATTTCCACCAAAATTAAAATTAATCGTATTCCGCCTAGAATTAACTTTATTATGAAGAGTTTGATAGATAGTATCAGTTCGGCTGCTTCAGGATAGATATTTTTCAAAAAAGTCACGATTAACGAAAAGAACAAAATTTCAAATTAAAGAAAAACCCACTTGTTTTTCATAATATCTCAAAAATTACGACAGATACGTATGAAAGTGTACTGATAAAAAAATTAGGTATTTTTCTGACAAACAGTTTGGTTTGTTTGTTTTTTCTGTCGAACAAAAATTGACGGATATATGATTGTTTAAAGAGCGCGTGGCAGCGCAATCACAGCCTCTCTTAAGCTCTTTAACCCTTCACCGTTTTAGAAAAAAGTTCTTTACTATATATTGCAATGATGGATGTTGTAGCTCTCTTAATTACTTTTACAGTGGTTTTTTATAAATTGTGATAGCATGAAAATTGAAGGAGTTACGGTCCAAAAACTTGTCATATTTTTTTCTACTTAGTAACTAAAAACTTCGGAGTGTCAATATTTGGAGCAATGTGAAAGTAGGCAGTATAATAAAGAGTCACAACTATTGTAATGTGTATATATGTCACCGGAAAATAATAAAATTCGTAAATTGATCAACTTATTAATATAATGGATGGCATAAACTACGTCGATTAAATTTCAGACAAAATAAAAAACGGCTTTGATCTTTAATATCTAGCTTAATATTGCACTTAGAACACTTTACAAAAAAACAAATTGTTCGTTGTTTTACCTGGTACAATTTTGTTCTTTATAAATTTTCGATAAAACGTATATTTTTGGAGATATTTGCAAAAAACCGATGAAAAACGTGAAAAAATTGCGAATTTTCAATTGCCAATAACTTGAAAAGTATTGGATTTTTTTAAAACTTTAAAGACAACTTTTGCTTAAAATTAGGTCTTCTATCGATATCCGAGGTTATTTTCCAAAAAAAATATTCACCCCAAAGAAGGTGTGGCAACCACCCCCAGGGGGGGTGGCAGAGTTCAAATCATATTCACTTTTGAAGTTAAGGGTAAGATGAACCTAATTCCAAAATTTCATGCAAATCGGTTCACAGTAAAAAAATTCGGAGGTTAGACCGTATTTTTCGCTTCAATGACTGCACTATAGAGCTAGTACGAATTCTTACTAGTAGCAAATGCCTTTGGTATGTTTGTTTCAAGTTAAAATAGCTGAACCGTTTGAGGTGAAATTTTGTACGAAGATATCTGGCATCCTGGAGTTAGGCTCTATTTTGCAAGTTAGGATGGAGTTCCCACAAGAAGCTGACAATTTCGCTAACGAATCTAGTATTTTTATAATCACGTTCCAAGACTTGTGTAGTAACACTTAAAGACCCTCATGAATCCAATAAATGGTATAAAATAGCGATGAGCGCGCATCCTGCGGCAATCGGCAAATACACGAAGTGCCAATCGGTACAATTACTGACACTACAAATTATCTCTACGTGACACCAGTTCGATAATAACGGGTTATTAGTACGTATTTGCGATTTCGAAAATTCTCAGTGGTTCAATGAAACATCGTCCTATGTTCTACTTTATAATGTGTTAAGTTTGTTAGTTCGAATTCGATGATATTTTTTTTTGAAATCATGCCTTGAGCCCTATTTTATTTCTGCCGGGGCTGCGGGTTGTTCGAAAGAGATACGGCGGCCCTGGTACATAAAATGCCCACGACGGAACATGATGGTTTTTAGTCAGTAAGATTCTGACACTCCCTCACCGCTGCTAACCCACAGCGGGAAGGGTCATTTGATGATTTTTAACGTCGCTAAAAAAAGCCCTATTTTATTTATCTAACCGAGCCTTGTAACCATTTATTTTTTTTACATGAATAACTATTTTCATGTCTTCCCCCGTCATCTCGTCGTCCATTTTCATTACAAAACATTACACTTACAAGCACATCTTCTTTACACAACCATTTACATAAACACAGCATACCCCGTTACAACACACGACAACCTCTCACGTACGACTGCTCAACAAAAACTCTAAATAGTTGTTCCCGTGAATATCGCAATCAGATGCGTCTATATGCAGCGTGTTGTCTGCAATTAGTGCTAATACGGACAGGTGTAATAGGAGACCTGGCTATGTAAATAGCAAGGTATTAACATACAGGATACACTTACTTAGAGCCTACTTGTAGTAGGAATAAAGGAGTATTCTGGGCTGAAGAAGAACTCGTGGCTATGTCAAAGATTGGATCGATCGGTCATCAGTTCAGTTACAGCCTTTACATCGTCCCACTGCTGGGCACAGGCCTCCTCTCACACGGAGAAGGTTTGAGCTTTGATTGATCGTAAGGTTAAATAACATTTGGCACGGTGTGTCCGTGGATGGATGACCGTCTTATCATAACGAGTTCTTTCGTGTTTCTGAGGGCACGATAAACTGTAGATCCCTGCTTTCATTTGAACATCTTTGGCAGTAGTTACGGGTAGTCAGAAGCGAAAAGTTTGACACCAGTCTTACCAAGGGGTATAAGGTTGCCCGTGTAACTGGGTTGAGGAGGTCAGATAGGCAGTCGTTCCTTGTAAAACACTGGTACTCAGCTGAATCCGGTTAGACTGGAAGCCGACCCCAATATAGTTGGTAAAAGGCTCGGGAGATGATCAGTTGTTCCCATGAATATCGCAATCAGATGCGTGTATATGCAGCGTCTTGTCTACAATTAGTGCTAATATGGAGACGTGACATCGTCGGTGTAATGGCAGGCTGGCTATGTATATTCTGAGGAATTAACATACAGGATACACTTAGAGGAATAAAGGAGAATTCCTCTTTGAACTGCAATTGGTTTGTGTTACCTACTTCTAGCTGGTAAAGCACTGGTACTCAGCTGAATCCGGCTAGATTGCAAGCCGACCCAAACATAGTTGGGGCTCGGAGGATGATCTACATCTAGCTAAGGTGAAATGCTGGCCTAGGCAAGCTATGTAACTTTTCATGGTTCAATTGCGTGAACGATGATGCTAAATATCTTGAGAAAACATTGAAATGCATAGACTTAAAAACTTATTGCT
Source organism: Helicoverpa zea x Helicoverpa armigera (assembly GCA_033682625.1). Lineage (NCBI taxonomy): Eukaryota > Metazoa > Arthropoda > Insecta > Lepidoptera > Noctuidae > Helicoverpa > Helicoverpa zea x Helicoverpa armigera. Next base: position 237,421 of record JAWIIS010000056.1, on the reverse strand, counting down.
TGATCAAAACCGGCCTGGAGCTTCGAAGGCCCAAGTTCACCGACAACATTTAAATTACATACATGGTACATATTTCAAAGTAATCAGTTCGTTTACTTACCCAAGACAATTCGTAATCTTAAAACATAGGTGTAATTCGGTAACATTTTTACGACCATCATTAATATAATAAATCTTCATTTTTAATATACGAAATATTCATATTACGTGGAAACAAAATAAACCATCATTATAAGTTTGATGAAGTAACTCCGCCTGACGTCTGTCAAATCAATTCAATCGTGACCGCAAGCGCATGTCAATTAAACAAAATCTACACAGAATACATTTTTATTACACTGATTGGCTAATACAAGAATGTACTGTTAAAAACATTATTACTAGCAGTTCCTCGTGGTTTCACTAACTACTTCCGGCACGCGGATGAAAAGTAGCATGTCTTCCCTAGGGTTCTAGAATATATTTATGTATTATTATTACATAAAATCTTGACAGACAGACGGACAGAGTTACTTTCGCATTTATAAAATTAGTAAGGATTTTTTAATTAAATGAAATACTGTTTTCAGACGCTAGTAAACCAACAGTCTCTCTAACACTCAATAAAAATAACTAGAGATGAATGACTCTAATACGAAACAATTTCTCGTTGATAGATATGATTTACGGTAAAAACCTTACCGTTAGCGTATCATAAGTTAGTGTATCAGTAATTCGGTACATGTGTTCCGCAATGAAGATATTCATTAGTCCTTGTTGAGCGAGCCGGGGACGTGACGATGCTGCTAATGTTCAGTAGATACAAGATAGCTCAGGGCTGGCATGATGGTGGAAAATGAGGAAAATTAATATTTACAATAATTTATTAAAAAAGATTTTCTCATAAAGTGGCAAAATGTACCTTTACCTATATTATCATTCATACCATCTATCATTATTATCTGCTATGTTGGGGTCAGCTTCCAGTCTAACCATTATAGTATTGTAAACTTGTAAAATGCACATTATTGTATAGATAATTAAGAAGGTAATTAAGAAGATATATATTAAGGCAGTTATTATAAAAAGGAACTCATACCTACTCACATATTCATACTACACAAAAACTATCGGGTTTTATGAAATTAAGTCCCAATGGGTCGACTTACCTCCGTCACTTTTTTCACATAGTAATCTGGCCCGCACATTATGACCAGTTTTCCCGACTGTTATTATACCTTGTAATCTGGGCCGCGGCCCAGAGGCGAGTTTCCCCCTAACCCAACTAATATACCTACTAAACTTTCAGGTAGGCAAATAAGTTAAAATCTTAATTAGGTCTCTTGTTACAAAAAGTTTGTCTACGTTAACAATCCTCGCTTCCTTACGAAGTATTTTGGCTATGAAATGAATCTGTATCTGAACTTATTTTTGATCTGAAATAAGTTTCAGTAACAGGAACACGGAGTTTCAATATATAAACAGTAACTTAAGAAAATGAAATATGATATCTTACAATCATAGATCATGCTTGTCAGCCCTACACGCCACAGTCGCGCGACGCTCCGCGTTTCGCGCACACTTCGGCGACTTTTTTGCCGCACGCCACACATTCCCCCTGTCTAACCGGAAACCATAATTAGTGCCTTTTTAGACGAGCGACAAAAAGTCGCCCGCGTTTTGTATATGGTCGCGTAATTGGCATCCATTTTAGATGAAAAAGTGGTCGGTGTGCGCGGTATGTGTGGGGGACACTTAGCCGACTGGTGGGTGGTGCATTGTGCAAATGTGCATGTTTTACATGTGTTGTGGGTGTTTGTGCATTTGCATTTGTTTTTTGCTGCTGCTGAATATGATGTTTGGTCTTGTCGTAAAGACTACTGCTGGGCTGAAAGCTATATTTTGTATTTGTATGTTGGTATGGCAATAAGCAAGATCTATATTTAGGCATTAAATCGTACCTTACTTTATGAAAGGTCGCTTAATTATGTCGATGAATGAAAGCTTTGCTACTAGCTAGCATGAAAAAATTATCACTTTCCCAATCCTTTAAGATTAAGATCTAATAAAATGTACACGTACAACATCAAAAAAACTTTACCTCCATACTTTCAATAATCCATCAATGTTAACAAAAAACTCGAACACAACCGGTAGCCGAACAAAATTCCGAATTGACACACAACCGCACTCCGCGGTCGAACCCATCATATCGATCCAGACAACCAATCGATCATATCGGAGCACCGAGTGATATAATTATCTCGAGCGAGTCACGAACTTATGATCGATTGCCACTCGATACTTTAATGTTTTGAACTCTAATCGATTCGATCGTTATCGAATAATTGAGTATTTATTTATTTATCTGTTGCTAAATATCGTGTGGGGAAATATTAATGATGGTTTGTGAGTTGTTTGTAGGGCTTGGAGACCTTTGCCATGGTTAAAGTAATAAAGTTTATCAAGCAGAACTTTTGTTATAATGGTCAATCTCAATGGTTTACTGTTAATGTCCTAATGGAGAACCTCTTTCGGTGATGTATGCGATATTAAGGGAAAATTAATAGAATAATCGTTGACAAATGTGATCAGAAACAGGCAATAAGTATGACATGATCTATGTAACTAAAACGAACATTGTTGTAAGTATCTTTTATTCTTTTAAATAATCTTATGTATACTTACACCACCAGTTAACCATTTAACCATTTAATCCCAGTTTAAATCCAAACACTAACGTTTAAAATATTTATAAGACAGCCAGTTAGTGGCCATGATAACCATATCCCGCTGTGGAGCCATTAGCCGACGCAAAGATGGCCGCTAATCGATCCAGATATACCTAATCGATTACAACGAATTACTAATCGCTTCCCGCTCCAACACTAAAGGCTAGTTTAATGAGGTGGAGATAATCTGTGGGTCGATAAAAAATGTGAAAGAAGGTAAATGTTTGAAGAAGAAGGATCTACGAAGACACTGTGCTGAACAGCTTTTAGGTGACTTTTCATTTCCTCAAGATATTATTTAGTTACATCAAAATCAGCCTGTCCTCGTACGCTCGCGATTATCTCGAATACTAGTTGCAATTGTATGCGATTTTCCCCTATAGGAAAAAGTTTTAGTTGGTCCATCCATACATTCGCAAAACCGGGTCTGATCCCCTGTACTTATAGCAAGTGTAAAAATTGCCACACACAACTGAATATCTCCTATGGTAATTAAGAAAATAATGTCTCAACAGAGTTTCTTATCTCTTTCAGTTTTCGATCTTGGTATCAAATGCGATCATATGCAATGCATATGCGATCTTAAAAAAAAGAAGCATGTATTTTTTTCCTCCCATCCTAGCCACCCATACTTTCTAGAAGCCATGTCAAATTAATTAGTTCTCCTAAAGCCCACGTAGGCTTTACAAAGGCGACACCCACGACAAGTGATAGACAAATATTTCATCGTGTCCTCCGTCAGAGCATAATGAGTCGTGTTCCACTTGGCACCGCTATTAACTAACACCAGCAGTCACAATGACAGATGGTCACCTGTTACCTTACACAGGTAACCTTGCTGACAAGTTGACTGATTTCAATCTGATGTCAAAAATTCCCTTCGAATGGAGAGAGTGGAATGGATTTTCCATGATGACAAATGTAAAATGTAGGACATCCAGATTCAGAATGAAATCAATGATAAAAGCTAAGTTCTTGATTTAGGAGTTAAGTGTTGAAGAGCTTCAGAGTCCAAAATAGCTACCTATGTGGTTTTCGAAAACTTTTAACAAGTAGTACTTGGGCGGACACGTAGGCAACGCTAAGACCCCGACAGCATCTCAGTTCGCAGTCATCGTTGCAACAAAATTCAAAATCAGAGGCTATTAAGTTTGACACTATCAAGCCTGGGATTGAAAGGGGATTAAACCTGAGAATTTATTAAATATCACAATTAATCTAAAGAGAGTTAAAATTATTTCAAAACATTCATGTGATATCTTAAGTTATAAATAAAATTATCATCTCTAACCGTCGATTCGCATCCATCGTGATTCTAATATCTTAATTCGTACCGAGTTGAGTGCGCACACGCACCTCGGCCCACATCATAAGTGTAAACAGCTATCTAATGTGCGCCGCATTAACATAAGCCGACGACTTTAATGTCGTAATTCTTAGGGCCAGCGCATAGGTGCCGATAGAAGGACCAATTTTTATTTTCATTTTATTTGAAGCTTGCAAATTGATCCTGGAGGATTCAATAATTTCCATCCTCACCTCAATCTACCTATTTATCCGTTCGGTACTATTTTATTTAACGGACTTATTTCGAAGTGATGAGATGACGGCGGATAGAAGAAGTATGGCAAGTTAAGATGAGAGAATCAAAATGTAGAACGATAGTAAGAAAACATCATTTTACCTAAAACTTTACCCGCGTGAATTAGAAAAATAAATTGTCTTTTACAGTACAATCGTGTAAAAATAATACATTGAAATAATTTCAGTACAAGCTTGACCTTCTGTGCTCGAATGTGTAGTGCAGCACTCATTACTTATGTAATTACATATCGATATGTTTTCTAATTAAAACGATCTCTGCATTAATGGTCGGCAGATCTCGTCGATTGCTCTGATCTTAAGGTGTGGTTCTCATGTACGAGTAAATAGGTAATCAGTTGAGTTTTTAATTGATTTCCCGAAAAAGGAGCTGGTGCTCAATTCTGCTTTTTTTTAAATCAGATAAATGGTGTTTAGTTTTTACATAAGATTTTAAATATTTCAGTTTAGGTACATTGTTTTTGAAAGAAATAAGACTCTAAGGTTTTTCTTATTGATATAAGTCATTATCAACTAGTGATTATCTTTCTTCATTTAATAATCCTTAAGAATAAAAAGTTTTTAATCTCCTTGCCTTTATTAATCTAATTAAAACGATGCATAAATGCATCAGAAACATAAGCACCTACAAAATAATTCTTAATTAAATTAATAAAAACGATAAGCAAGTCAGTATTAATTAACGAAACATAACGTTCCGAGACCGCACCTTAGCCGTCACATTAGTCACACATTACGAACGATTCTCGATTTAAATCGATACAGTTTATCGATCTACTTTCGATTGCATTACGATTATTTCGGGGCCGCACATTTATAATTATTATAAGCACAACACGAGGCGGTGTAAAAGTTACCTCAATGACAGTGCGAGTGTGGGTGTTGTCATATGAATTAATTTTTAGTAGGTACTGTAAACAGTTGAAACTGCCACATACTTACTTGTAAATAAAACAGTAACTTTCCACGTACATATATTTGGTCGGTATCTAATCAAAATGTTACCCATGTTTTGTCGGTAGTTAATCTCGAAACATTAAAAACTTATCGTAAGATACAAATCTACATTAAAGTTTTTTTACTCGGGTTTTAATTTTATTGCTAAAATTCTTTTCGGATAACTTTTTGACAGTTAACAAATGGTATCGCTGTTTAAATTACGCTATTAAAATATTCTGATATAAAAATAAATACTTCGTCTGTACTAAGACCCTGTTTCAGTATTTTACATTGAAAGTTATGCTTAATTACAATACGTACTCATTTGTCAAACTGACAGTTGGAATGACACATCTATTTCATGTCGCACTTTTACACAACGCGGATTATTCGCGGCTCCAAGGCTTGTTTATATTAATGTCCATTACTTCAATACAAATTAAATTTATTAATTTAAGTAATAGTGAAGGTTGGCCGACATGCTGTTGAGTAATTTAACGAGATTACCAATAAGCTTGGAGTGATTTATCTGACAACAGTCACGATGTTAGCGAGTGACGGATTAATTGAGATACGAGTGCTAATTACTTTGGGAACAAGTGTAGGTAAATGTGTAGTTTGCCAAAAATATTTTGTTAAAGATTAATCTTTTCACTTTTGTGGCAGATATCAGGTAGATATCCAAAAGTGAAAAGATGGAAAGGATTCGATGGCAAGCGGCTCTAAGTATATGAGCTTGCGGAGTTTTATGTATCCATGCATATTCTATGACTTTTGAATATGGGATATTTAATTGTCCAATGTTAGACATAGGTTTTTTTTCATTGTATAACTGTTAAGTAAAAGCCTCTGGCTATACGAAAGAATGACCATTGCACGCAGCTAGTGATAAGTCACTAGCTACTAAACTAAACTTACTTTTGTTACACATATTTGCTTACTTTCTTAATGATTTGATTACGACAGTACATGGGTTTTCAACACCTACACAATTCGATTTTGAAACAATTTTGGCGCAACAGCGAATCACACAGGAGAACTTTTTAGCAAGGATGTCTAACTCTGCTACTTACATTTTTGATCCCGTTAATTGGCTGATTATGTATATAGATCATTGATCCGCAGTTAACGATCGATATAGATCACGGCTGATAAGCGCCAACTAACAACGAACAAGTTACCTTAAGTAGTGGTCGTAATAAGCTCGGCTATAAATCACTGGCTGCGGCTAACTGATATACTTGAACCAGTTTATAAGGGAGCTACTGGGTATGTACTAACCCCATATAATAGGTTTAGTCACTTTGAAATGGGACTCATGGATAAGACAGCATTTGACGAGCAATCAAAGATTTTTATTCCAAATAGACCAGTATGTAACTGCTTCTCTTGAAACGGTCCCAAAAAGTTAGGTAAGTACTGTCATAGGGAAAAATTGGCCAGACTCACTTAGATCACATTTTATCCATGTCTGCGAAGTAAATTAAGAAATTTATTTTCAGATGCAAAGATTTAATAAGACTATAAGTTATGTGTTCCAATGCCAATCTTCATTTGTTACGTTAAAATTCGTGTCATTGCAAAATATGAATAAATGGTTATGCGTGTGTGTTAAATAATCAGAATTTACATTTAATAATACATATATGAAGAGTGATTGGGCCTGCCTTAGTTAATAGGTTTGGTTATCCACCGGACAGACGGTAAGTGAACACTAAATTATAATTATACTACTACGAGTTCTCGATTTTCAGTGAGCGTGAGCGCGAGTTGAGTTCGAGATAGTTAAAACATAGGTGGCCACTGGTATCGAGCATTGAGACCAAGCTACCAGTGGTTATATGATACGCACCTTTTCAAGATGTCCAGCCTTCTGAATCTGTCCTTAGAATCTTAGGCCACGTCAATTCGCACTACTTCGTGATCAGAAGAAAGTGTAATTTGGTGAAATCTCAAAAGATAATCCACTAAATCCTGACGGGGCTACGGGATTGTTGATCGATTGTTGAGTTATCACAGCCCTTATACATAAAGTACTTAAAAAGGAACGTGGTGGGATTTAGTTTATACTTATCAAACCAACGTGACATTAGAATGAGAACCGCTAGTACCTCGCAAGTCCTGCTCAGTAATTTAGACTGATCTATCAGGACAGCGAGATTGGCCAACTATTCCGCTGTGTAAACATTACAGAGTTTTATCATAAGTCTGCAGCCTGTCGGCTATATATCACCGCTCATTTACATCTGTGTTTATATGTAGTAAGTGTTTTATGTTGGTTAAGCCAAGTGGGAGTTGTTGAGCCTATTTTTGAACGTCAATTTGGATTTTGGAACACTAAACTCGAATTCCAGGTTCTTTTTTAAAGTGGTGAAAAGAAGTATACCATTTCTTGACTTGAAAGGTAGCATTTTGTGAACTTTATATTGGTTTCTTATTACTTACTAATTTGCAGAACAGGGCAATGATACTTTTATCAGTTTTCAGTGAGGGTTTTCGATACTTTTTCTGCCGCCAGGCGGCGCTTCGTATGCGTCAGGTCCAAACAGCTGTCAAATAGTATGGAATTGTAGGGTCCGAACTTATTGTTTATTGAAATTCTGTTATATTGGAAGTGTTATTTATTTTATTATGGACTACGGTCAGAATAAGGTTTCCGAACTAAAAATTGAGCTAAGAGAGAGGGTGCAAAAGTCACTGGTACTAAGGAAAAGCTTGTTGAAAAATTTGTTAACACAATATGATTTAGTTTTTTTTTATTTACTCAACCTCAATAGTAAAACAATAATGCAGTGCTTTAATTATAAAATAAAAAAAAACACTAAAATCGTTCACTATTCATAGTAAAGATAAGCACTTTGACAGTTACCTGGACCTGACGACTCGGTGCTGCCACCTCGTGGACGCCATTTTAGAAAACCCTCGTTGGACCAGCGGTAGATGCTAATAATTATTGCTATTATGCAATGCACTTTATCAGGGATTAAAGGTGTTATGTATTAATTAAATCGATTACTATGCATAAAAAAATATTGAGTTTTATCCTCCTTTCTACTAACTTACGCAAACGATACCTTTCAATACAAATCAAAACCAGCCAATTCTTTCGCAATGATTCTTAGAAAAAAAAATCCGTCCCTCTGATTGGTTGTTACAATTTCATCTAGTCGCACTACACACAACTTGCGCTACACTTGTGACCAATAGTATCATAAATGTGAACGCAAGGTCGACATATGTGAAGGGATAGCAATTGTCTCTAGTAATTGTCTGTATGACGTCATCAGGCACCTTCTAGGCTTTGTGAAGGCAACGTATGTAGATCGTGGGCCATGGTGGAAGGTCAGGATCTTAGGTATTATAGCCTGTAAGTCATATGTCAAGTTTATTATGAACATTCAATGTCATGAAGGCTTGTTAACCACTTTATATATCTGGGGGAATATTTTCGCCAATGTCAGGGTGATTTAAAATTTAAGTTTTTTACTAGGCACTGATATCAAGCAGCCTCTTGATTTTTAATTCAATTCTTCTCTGTGTGAGAGGAAGCCTATGCCCAGCAGTGGGACGATAAACAGGGCTGATTAAGATGATATCAAGTTGGGACTCAAATTCTGCTTTACAGAAGGCAGGCTTGCAGTGAGTCTTTGATTATAATTACATAGGTATCTTATGTATTTAAGAATGCAGCGTTTAATTTTCCTGTCCTACACTTTATAACGACAACTTGAGGTTAAAGTATATCATGTAGGCAGTTGACCTGCCCTGTCAGCTGTCGACCTGTGATTGGTCAATTAATTACGCGCGGTCACTCCATTGGCTGCAATCACTAGGAGGGAGCTAGCCATCACCAGTGAAGGTTGAATGACATTTATGTACAACTACAGATAAGATTTAACGTTTCGTTTTCTTAGATTCTGTGGGCAATACCACTTATGTTGTCCTAAGTAGCGTGACCATGTTATCGTGTGTAAATCTAGGACATTTGCGAAGTTCCCTGTGGAAATATGTATTCCTCTTTGTCTCATTTCTCAAGTCAAAATTAAACAGATACAAAATACTCTATCGGGTTGCTTGAGTAACTGCATTGAGGAGGTCAGTTAGGCAGTCGCTCCATGTAAAATACTAGCACAAACTTAACTGTGTCCAGACTGAAAGAACCACTCAACATCATGACCAGGCTCATGATGCTATATTATATTATTGTGGAATAAGGATAAGTCCTATTTGATATGGGTAATATGGTGAATGTAGCCATGCCTATATCCAGTCGTGACAGAGTTAAACTCAGTGCACATATCGCGATAAACCTGAAGGTTTCTCACTATCATACGTCTTAGGATATCGAATGTTGTATTCTACATAGATACATATATCGATATAGGTAAGCTTTGGTCTGTTTGGATACGTTTGCAAATAAAACCCCGAGACTTATTAATATGAGAATTAGATTTCGAGAACTATCTTTTATAATTTTTTTTGCCATTTGCGATTAATATGTTTGATTGGATTTACGATAACCTTCAAAATAAAGCCAACTATCGCGTGACCTATCGGCCAACAGTTTATTCTACCAACAACGTGCGTGAAATTCAGGGTTCCAAATAACCGTTAGGGGTTAGTTTAAACCAAACGAACAAAGGGGTGGCAATCCTCCCGTAAAGAGATCCTGCATTAATCACCAATCTCCCGGCTTCTTAGTTCGTGCATAGCAATAGGTCCAATCAGAAGACATCAACGAGCCAGTCTAATCTAAACACCGTAAAATTCTACGCAATTCTTCGCTCACACGAATATGTCTTCAGGGCATATTACTCAAGCAGTCAGTTTAGCAGTAGCTGGCAGCCGACAGCAGCCGTTAGCTGATGAAGTATTGCACCTGATACCATCGGACACTTTCCAAAGCAATTACTGTGCCGACTTGTGCGTGCCCGCGGCGTTGCTTGTGTTTTAGGATTCAGGCTTGTGTTTCAAGGTGGTGTTTGGGTTGGATATTTTTTGCGTTAACGTTAACGTTAACGTTCAATCCTTCTTGGTGTGAGAGAAAGCCTTGCCCAGTAGTTGGACGGTAAAAAGGCTGATGAAGATGGTGCAAGAACCAAGAGATTCATTTTAAAGCATGATGAAGAAAAAATATCTAGTTTATAAATGGGCTGAAGGAAGTTTTGATTTTCTCTCTTCACTGTTTTCAGAAGTCGGTTAGCTTTTGGAAAAGTTTAATCTTATAAAAGCAGCTGCAATTCTTCCTTAGGTATAATATAGATTGACGATCCCTTCAAAATTAGCCTTTTCAGATTTGTTGTAGATTTTCTATTATCGAGTGTCTGAACAAACTTTGTATGCACAAATAAAAGTTCTCTTTTTACATAACAAACGGACAATTTATCTATATTACTAGACATAGCGGTGCGCAGGCGCGGCGGCCATTTGTCAAAATAGCCATTCATATGATAATGACGTATGCTGATCGATGACATTGCGCAAGTGATCCAGTTCATTACGTTTTTGTGTTGCAATCGTTTTTATTGAAGGTTTGCGAGTTTTGGGGATGAGAGAGTGTGGCGAATTCTTTTCTTTCAAATAATTTAATACCTTTTTAAATGGTACGTTTAATCTAACTGTCTTGAAGGCAACTCCTATGAATAAGGTTTAGTTTTAAATTATAATATCGACTAAAAACAGCTTTTGCAAAGGATTATAAAGGCCATACCGTGTAGGTACGGTAATATAGGTATGCGAAATTATTATATTTCACAAGGCCATGGTAGCTTTTTGAAAATCCTGAAACAAACAAAATATCTTCGGCTTTCTAACCTCCATTAATTTAACAATATCCTGAACTATCATTTTCCATTACACCAAAGACCATATTCTACTACTTAATAACTAGATCAATGAGGGCAGTCAAAATAAACATTTTGTTCCCATGAAAATAGCCCGCTACCCTAATAAAGTCATTTATTAAGCAGTAGACGGGCTACACAGCAATAATTGGTGCAATATATCTAATTGTTAAGTACAAACATTGTAAGTGCTGAAACCTGCAATAACTTAAACGAGCTAATATTTACTTAGTTGAGTACTTGGGAACGAGATCTTTGAAGCTATAAATTATTGAATTAATTAAATCATCAGAAGATGATGATGATGACTAACTTTATCCCGTAGGTTCACCCGTTTTTTGATTCCAAATAAGTGTAAATTCCCTATTGAAAAATGAAAGGTATATGCCTATAGTATATTTTATTTTCCAACTTTTATCAAAAAGCGAAAGGGAAACTGTAACCAGTAAGTAATAAATAATTTTACGTGTGTTTACGTCAAGTTATTGTTGCGAAAAATTAATAAAACAAACTTGATCTCAAGATTGTTATGATAAAATTAACACATTTGTTATTACGTGAAAGTAATGGCGGAATATTTTGTAAATCTCAATCACATTAGGTTAGAAATAAAACCAACCAAACTTTGCTGTTAACAAACTTAGTGAACACTCTTAATGAGACGATAAAAGGTTGCAATTTCAATAAAAAACACTTTCATGACCGCAAATAAACAGTTTGATTACCCAACTTAATATTACAGTTGTGAAAAAAACATAAATATATTTTATTGCGAGGATCTAGAGATTATAATCGCATGTATGTCGTGTTATAATGAAGCAAAATATAAAATTGTTTTATTAAAAGCACAGAATTACGAAAAAAACCAGATGGGGCTATTGAAATAAAATTTTATGACGCATGTATGTAACGAGTACATTTGTGTAATGTTTGTGTGAGTGTGAGTGTGGGGCCACAGAAAAGCGATTATAGAGTTTGTATTTTTAATGTGTCAAATAATCATTAAAAATGTAATTAATGTCACCATATTTTAATTTTTTCATCCAATTTATTTTTGATACGTAGTAGTATACTTTACTATAATAATTGATAAATTTTATTTCAATTAACTTTGTATGTCTCTACCAGAGCTCGGGACTATAGAGAGAGTCTCGGATTTTTGGGAGGCGAACATTTGGCCGAAGCCAACACGCTGATGCCCTTTACAATATTTTTATTACAATATGACTATTATTATGACTATTATTACAATATTTTTATTTTGAGGGCATACAGTGAAAACTTTACGGAGCACATTTTAGCGAGAACTGAGTATTCGAGTTCATCCACGAGCCAACGGCTAAATTAATAGTCTGAATATGAGCATAATATCATTACATAATATTTTATTGATTCTCAATACATCGATTTACTAAGCAAACTGTGTATGCTTATGTAAGGTGAACTTGACTCGTCTCACGGAAGCCTCCGGTCAAATGTTTGATGTCTTGCGGTTATTTGCTTAAAAAATGCCACACCTGGCATTGACATTATAAACACAACATTAAATTATGTAGTAAGGTAAAGTATTTACTTTTGCAGGGACTCAAGCGGTTTACTAAAAAAATACTTTAGAAAATACCTATCACGAAAAACTTTCTTATCAAAAAAATCCTCTTGTCACTGCATGCCCAATCCTTAGAGTACCCACACACTGTTAGTCGGCCTACAGTTAACCCGCCCGAAGGTTGCCAATTTTTTAAAGAAAATTCGTTTTTTTTTAAAATCTGTGGAGCTACCATTATCTTCCTACTGATTTATGAGCCCAAACAAACGGTCCACTAAAAGTTTGAACTGTGAGAGTACTCTAAGCCAATTCAGTCACACAGTTACACAGAGACTTGAATAATAAATAAACTATTTAAAATCGCTGATTTGATAGCACATCAGTGGATCCTCGATGGTCGGAGCTTTCAAACTCGCGCACTGTAAGGTCACGACGCGTGCGTGCAAAATCTGCACAATTTCGTACTTTAACGAGCTTTTAATTCGTGTGTAATGATCTCTCGGAGTTGTGGTAGACGAATCACAGAAGTTTAACTACGGGAATAATGTGAAACGGTATATAGATACCTATCATGTTAATAAAAAAATATAGAGAGATAAGAGATAATGGTGCGTCCGCTGGAAAAATTTTTAATGAAGTCTAACATGTGCACTATATTTTTCCATATTTCTCCTTCTGAATTAATTATTGACAAATCAGTCAAGAATTATTCTATTTATGGCCTTGAGAAGGTAACTTTTCAAGCTACCTATTTCACTGTAGATTCCAGAAAGATGAATTTTGTTTAATAAATGCGAGTATTCTTTTAGTTACAATATAAAAGTAGGCCTTCTGCACAAACCCATTGTAGTGATGTGACCTTGCGCGAAATACTTACGATACGATGAGCAAAATCGAAAGCTAAGGTATAATAGTGTTGGGTAAGTTTAATGGCGTTAGTTCACTTGAACTCAATACTGACCGGCTGCCTTAATTCCATTATTAGTGGCAAGAGTATCCACACACTGACGACAAAACTGTCGGCCAATAGTTGCCGCGATGGTTGACAATATTTTTTTAGTACACCCGATCTTTATGTAAGTGGTGCTACCATTCATCTTCACACTGATTTATGAGCCCAAACAAACTATCGGCCGACTAAAAGTTTGCAGTGTGCTGATACTCTTAATTCATTTATTAGTGGCAAAGGTTCTTCTTTTATTTATGTAGTTGTTATTTTTTACCAATCATTGAAAGTATCGATTTGATTGAGTACAACTCTTGAGTAATGAAAAAAGATCTTATATAATTTGGATGTTCGATGTTAGAGAGTCTGACTACTATTTCTATTTAGAATTAATTATGCTCTTTTGTTGTATTAAGTAATAGAAAAAATTGAGGATAGGAAGTTTAAGTTAGAAGCTTAAGTCATAGATGCTTGAACTTTAGAGAAGACACGCTGATGTCAGTTTACTTATACTTACGGTTGTTCCCAATATTTTATCGATAATCGATATAAAAGTTTTTTTTTTTTTTTTAACCTAAATAGGAAATAAATATAACTGATGCTTTATCAAATAGCAAACTTATCTTTTTCACTGTTTTTAGCCATCTAATATTTAAGTACCTATACCTACTTTTTCTACGTAGATACACACATGGTTATGCAAATAATTAAATTTAAAAAATATATTGTAAAAACTTACCTCATCCTGAAAGGTCCTATGCAAGCTCTCCTTAGTATACTTCTGATCACCTTGCTTCAATATAGCAGAACATTGCTTCAGAAGAGCCAACCTCATCCGTTCCTTAGCGCATTCCACCTCCATGATAGACGGCCTGTGCCCTGTCCGAGGCACTCCAAGACAATTGCCCTCGTATTGCCCATTCTTGACCATGAGTTGCCCGTTCTTGCCATGATCTTCATTACCCTCATATGGCCCATTCTTGAACGTAAATTGCCCGTTCTTGCCATTGTCTTCAGAATGTTTATCCAAATCTATGGTTTCGAAGTCAGTAATAATCTCTGGCGGTTGGCCGTTGGACGCCATGTCTGTTTGTTAGTGAGTCTGTGGCATTTTTTTGTATCACATTATTATTTTATTATATCACTGTTTTGGGTTTTTCACTTTGTTTTTTTTTTAGATGAATTTGTTAATGGTTTGTGATGTGATTAATCTTGTGTGCTGATGAGGAAAATGAGTTATTGTGGCACTTTAAAATGGCATAAGTCCTTCTATCGTACAAGTAAAAAATAGCAGAAATGTTTTTTGGAAAATGTGAAGAACACAACAATTGTTTTGAATTCTCTTTATTTGTGCTAACAATATACGTATGCAGTTATGCAAGTCGTGGTCTGCATGCATCCGGCTGCATCTCCCTTCACTTTGACTCGAAAACATACTATAAAGTGTTATAGCAAACTCAATACCCAATTAATACTTGTCTGCTTAATTAATTACGAGAATTTATCTATACCAACATTATTATAAAGGAAGTAATCTCTGGTTCTACTGAACCGATTAGATAATTATTTTATCAATAGAAAGCAAAAATGAGTTGGAAATTACATAAAATACTTTTTCAAAACTTGAACTAACGAATGAATCTAAAATGTTATAAAAAAGTTGTCAACTTAGTCACCCATCCAAAACCAGACCGCGACAACGGCAGCTTAACTTCACATACCCCGAGGGCCTAGCCATCAAAACTAAGCCTTAATTAACATAGCCTTCATTACATGAACACCTGTTCTTCTATGTAACATTTTAATTCGCAACAATCGATTAATCTTAGCTGCGAAATCGATATAAGTGTATCGAGTGACTCGATTGTCCGATTCCTTGGTACATTCAGCGACATAAGTAGCTGAACAAATTAATATTTTGCAAAAGTGCATGACAACGTAAAGGGTGATTATTTCTTAGCAACACAAACAAATTAAAATATTTTGTATTTAATTTAATTGCATTATTTTGTTTTAATTTATTTCAACTGGTTTGTTACAATAATGCTAATTATAATTGTGTTTAAATTATATTGTTTGTATAATTATACCTAGTTTAATGCATGCTGTGATTTCTTATAAACACAAGAAAAGATAATATTTGTTTTTTAAAACTTGTCTGTAATGTGTAAGTATTTCTTGTTGGAAACCCAAATAAATAAATATTTAACATACTAAACTTCAAAATAACTAGATGAATACTCTAGTAAGTTATCGAAAATAATGTGTTTAGTAGTTTTGAAAATGTAGATTTGTTCAGCTACTTTTGAAGCTGCCTGTACAATCGTCCCGTGATTGATACATTGCCGAGCGAGTGGGCACTGTGGGCAGACGGACTAATTGAATTTATTCTGTTGGTTTTATGGTTTTGGTTCCGTAGGTCGAATTAAATTAAGCTTGGACCAATTGGTGTGGAGTTTACGACATAATTGTATTACACAGATTGCTGAAGGGAAAATATCACAACGTACTCAGGTTGTTTTCAAAGACTATGAGTAAGGCGTAAACCGATTAGTTCCTAAAGAACATAGGTACCTAAGTTTATTACCTACTATCTATGCCAAAATCAAAATTGTGGAAATCGTACATTGATTAGTTAATAAGTAATAACCTAATAATAGGTAAAATGAAAAAAGATTTTACTTTTAGCAGCGACGAATACTTTAAACCAAGTTTTTATATGGTCAGGCTTAAAAAGCCACGATAGTACCCGTCGAACTCTTTTTTGAAATCTGTAACAAATTACTATGTATTAAGTCTGCTAGGGAACCCTAATCAAGCAAGTCGTCAGAGCAATAAATTTGAATTAATCAAGTTTGCGAATTTAGTGAAAGTTTCGCCACTCCCTACGGTTTATACATTTTTTATCATGTTCTAGATATTTTTGATATTTCCGTTTGTTAAAGTGATCTACATAATGTTATACATGTTACGAAATATATTAGGTATGTGTTTTTATACAAATATTTATTTTTTTAAGCAATGATATCGTCAGATCGTTGGCACATTGCTGACTTTTCTCACCACAGCTCTATTTTTTTATCTGAACTGAACTGTTTACGCTACCATATCATGATCTCGTATGTTATCTCTGTTATAAATCTGTATCGCAATATCGACAATTTATACTACTAATGGATACGATATAATCTATAAATAATAAAAACTGTTAATTTAGGAATATAAATCTCAAGTCGTTGCAGCGTAAGTAGTTGTGTTATACAAAATAATTTTGAGGGTATATTTACTTAATGGTGTTTTATTTGGGCAAACGTGACATTTGTGTAGGTTCCAGCCCATCTGCCTATGTTACATTAAAAAAAATTGAATGGCAAAAACAAAGAAAACCCATCAATAGCAACACAAACAAAACTTTATATTTTTTGAAATTCAAATGTCTGAACAGTCTGCATACTGACAAAAATAAATTATTAAAAACGTAAATGATATATCCCAGAATATAATATCGATACTTATCGATAACCTCCACCCCATCACTAGTCGGCAGCTTCGCACTATTGCGCATGCGTGCGCTTGACAGAAGCTTTGGCGCGTAATTTGTCAGCCATGTTTGTCACTCTGACAGTTAAGGAGGCAGAACTCATTAATTGATTTGCCTAAGCCTCACGCTTGCTTACTCTAATGCGATGAACAGAGAAAGCGTAAATAGCTGGTGGATTCTAGGTAGCCAAGTTTTTTGCCTCATTTAGTTGCTAAGTTTGGAGCTCAAGTCCAATGATAATGTTCTACAAACACTATAAGAACCGTCATATCGCGAGTGTTTGGGAAGACTTTGGCTTTCTTAGGTCTTAAACTTGCAATTTCAAGTATAATAAAGACAAACAAAGATCATTACATTCGTGATAAACATGTCTGCGCGTTACCTTAAATTTCAGAAAGCTATCGTTAAATTATTTATGCCTACTAAAACTAAATCCCAAGTGTAAATAGCTTACTGCTACAGCTAGAATGACTTTTGACTTTTTGAGTTTTATTTTCATGTATGAATTATATCCCCCGTAATGTGAGTGGAACCGATAGACAACTACCATTTTTATTGCAATATTTTTGGTTGATCATCATTCAGTCAAAAACAAAATCATATTGTCTTAAAAATATATCTATTTATCACTTTAATGGCAGTTATTATGTGTACAGTCATTAAAAGGTATGAATAATGAATGATATTTGTCGATAATCATTAGACTTAACTAATATTATCGAAGATCCAGGTGCTTTATGATATCTTGTTATGCTAATTGAGTTCAAATGGTCATAAACTATGGGCTGATGGCACCGTGACCTTAACCATAGATCGGGTTCCATAATATGATGTTTATTATGTATGTTAGATAAGAGCCTAAAACACAAATGCACAAATATGTGAAGAAAAAGAATTTTTCAACCGACTTCAAAAAAGGCGGTTCTCAGTTTGAAATGTATTGTATCTCACGTTTGGTTGAACTGATTTCATGCGGTTTTCAGCATATTTATGAAGTCAGTTTAATTTTTTTGTATAAAAATTTTATCATGCATGCCAACAGTTATAAGAAAAAAACTCTCTACACCGGTTCTGTATTAAAGTCCAAAGAAATAAAAGGACAATTAATCATTCAATGAAAAATCGCGATCATTTGTTAAATAATTAATAACATAAATTCACGTCAAATGATCATCAACTTGAAACATCAATATAATACTTTAAACACACTTAAACAGTACACAATCAATCAAGTTTCAAACCAACCGATTAACTTTTAGAAAAACAATTTAAACAACGATTAACTTAACAATGATTCCACCTGTCTACTAACAGCAAATAGTGTAAAAAATATATATTGTGTTATGCTAATATATATCTAAAACTGGCTTAAATTACAATTCAAAACTGGTTTGACAAATTGAATTGATGGTTTAACTTACCTATCTAAAAATAGGGATTTAGCCGGACGTTCGAACCTTACCGTGTTGTTTTCAAAAACCGGTAGAATTAATAAATAAAATATTTCAATAAAATTTAAATAAATTAAAAAAAGTTCACAATAATTTTGGCTCAACAGCCACATCTTCATACTTTTGTTTTATTTGACTGTATTTTTAGGGTTCCGTAGCCAAAATGGCAAAAACGGAACCCTTATAGTTTCGTCATGTCCGTCTGTCCGTCTGTCCGTCTGTCCGTCTGTCCGTCTGTCCGTCTGTCACAGCCGATTTACTCGGAAACTATAAGTACTACAGTGATGAAATTTGATGGGAATATGTGTTGTATGAACCGCTACAAAAATATGACACTAAATAGTAAAAAAAAGAATTGGGGGTGGGGCCCCCCATACATGTAACTGAGGGATGAATTTTTTTTTTTTCGATGTACATACCCGTGTGGGGTATCAATGGAAAGGTCTTTTAAAATGATATAAAGTTTTCTAAAAAACATTTTTCTTAAAGTGAACGGTTTTTGAGATATCAGCTCTCAAAGTCGTAAAAAGTATGTCCCCCCCCCTCTATTTTTATAACTACGGGGTATAAAATTCTAAAAAAAATAGAGGTGATGCATGCTAATTAACTCTTTCAACGATTTTTGGTTTGATCAAAGTATCTCTTATAGTTTTTGAGATAGGTTGATTTAACTGTAATTTACGGAACCCTTCGTGCACGAGTCCGACTCGCACTTGGCCGGTTTTTATAATTAATTTCGGATTAATTGTTATAGCAGCTTTTATTTGACCTATGAATTGCTCTGGAGGTGAGCAACATCAATCAATAATCGTAACTATTTATTGAGTGATCAATGATGTCAGCTTTATTACCAATGTAGGAGACCAAGTCAAATGCTGTTAGGTTTTAGGAGAAAACTAAAACTGACGCTAGTTGCGTTAGCCCATGGAACAGCACATGAGGATAGTACTAGTAGTAGAAACAGTGATATGATGTTAAAATATCCATTAAAAATAGAGACTGGTGTCTTATGTCGGTTTTAACCTGCGCTACAGAACACCAGGCTTATCCGCCGAAACAACAACCTTAAAAGATGAAAACAATGAAACGACCTGAATAATATAACTAGCATTAAAATTACTACACACGTAATTAGTCAGTCGTAATTGCTTATTTTAAGTTACAATATTATAACCTAAATACATGACAGGACACAATTACCTATTATCTCAGATCACGAAACGAACAGGACGCGTCGTTCATCACAACCCGCCTGAGGTAATTTGCAATAACTTGCACATTATTAATAATTAACTAGCTACAGCCCGCGGCATTTCGTCTGCTAGGTAGAACAAATTGGTACCTGTGTGCTAAGGTTAAGTAGTTATGATTAACTGTTTAAGGAGGTTAAATTGATTTGATAATTTTGTTTAGCATTAAGTAAGCAACAAGCTGCCTAAGTGTGTAACCGATCTCACGGATATAAAATTTAAGAACACTGTAAAATCCACCCTCATTAAAAAAGCTTATTATAAAATTCAAGACTTCGTTGACGATAAAGATATTATATGGCAATAACTCATCTCTCCATGTGTGGCTTTCCTGGCAATTAAACGTCTTTTTCTTTTCTCTTTGGATTGTATTGATTTACTGTTTACCTTTCAGTTGCATTGTATAATTTTATCAGCTTACTATTGTTATGTAATAGAATGTTTGTGAAAATATTACTTTTTAAAAGAGTGTCTATGGAGTTTCTTGCCGGCTCTTCTCCATGAGACCAACTTTTTGGAACCGTGCAACTAATTTGACGTTTCATAAGAGCCTGCAAAGGCCTATTTGAAATAAAAACAATTTGATTTTGATTTTAAGCTGAGAGTTTTAAAAAGGTCGCAAAAAATGCCGTTTGAGTAAAAGTATCGATAACTTATATAATATACGAAACAGTCATCCCTATAGCTACATTTTTAATATAAAATGTATTAATTTTACCAAAAACTACAGCATATTTTGTAGACTAATCTAATCTCATATATTATTATTATTTATTGTATGTAAAATATTTGAATTATGTAAAATCCATAACCACATAGTTTTGAAAAATATTAAAAACTTAATAGTTCAGCAGCTGAAATGCCAGTCAGTCGACGGGGCGGTTGCAAGTAGTTGAACTTTTTACTGATTTCTTAAATCTATCACTTAGTCAAATCCTGCTTTAGTTGGTGTTTTTTTTTGAATATTGCCACAATAACTCATTTTCCGAAAAAAAAAACTATATTCCAAATTACAAAAATCGCAAACGCCACTATTTACCACTTTATCGATAAACCACTGCCCATCACTAAAAAACTATCAAACTGTCAAAATTTCGGATTTTTTGCTTGATGTTTATTTTCACTATCACTTTTAACACGTGAGTGATCTAAGGTGATAGATCGTGCGCGAGCCCCGGCGTGTTCTGTCGCACTACCACGCTGCTGAGGGGGGCGCATCTAAACGAGCCTTCGACGAAAGCTCTTAGGCCTCTGTAGTGTGACTCTTTACATTGACAACGAATATTGTCGGTGAATGAGGTTAACACGCTTTAGCTGTAATTAAATCATGTTTTGTATTCGATAGGTCTCATCTTCATCATCATGCTAAAGGGTGCAGAATTCCCGATTGCCGATTTTCAAAATTTGTATTTCTAAAGCCTAAATTGATAGTTTGTCCCTACAAATAAGTGGCTAATCCAACTTGAACACAATAATACGTTTGTCAGAATAGGCTTATATCAAGATTCTTACATTGTTCCAAACTATCAAAGGTTCCCCTGATTTTTATGGTGATACTTACACTTATGTATATCATAGTCTTTCACCAATTGTCACAGCCTTTTTATCGTCCCAGTACAGGAAAGATGCTTCCTTTCGCTTAGAGAAGAATTTTAAGCACTAATTAATGTTACATAATAATAACGCGCTTTGTAAATATCCCTATCAATTCAAAACTCCATAAAGGAGCAAAAGAATGAAAAATACAAAAAAGTTGCCACAAAAACAGCAATCAAGTCGTCAAACTGACAACAAGCAGTCGTACCAAGTGCTGATGATAATGGTGACGACAAACGTCAATAAATTGGTGACGACTCGCCGACGCTGACGACTCGCTCGGTACCATGGAGAACAAAATAACTAGCGGAGGTGCCATAACGGAAAATCACCTAAGAAAGTTGCGCGCTAAAATTGCGGCTACGTGGGAGACGAGGAACGTTACTGTCGAACGTCTTGTCTACGCTCTTGTACGCCTTCTTTCGACCCGATCATTGTTTGTAAATCTGAAACTGACCCGAACGCGACGTTAGTTCACTCGTAACTAATCGTTTTGGTCATGCCCACTGTACGAATTTAACCTAGAAGAATGCGCTTGACTTACCTGCATTATCGCATCTCCACTCATCTTTCCTTGCTCCGTGCTCGGTACAAATACTTTCACTTTAGTTTAGCTGGCAGCTTCTGTTGTCTTGTGTGGGCAGCTTGTTTAAACTTGCTGTGTTGTTACAATTAGATATAAGCATTAGTAAGACATAGTTTCAACTGTTTTTTGTGGGATTAACCAGAAGGATGAATAAAACAACAGTTGTGCTAGCGTTGTCCATGGTTATAAAGACTGTAAGAGAAAAATCACTTTAACGTGATCAGCAATAACTTTTTATGAATACAGGAGTTCAAAACACTCGATCGATCGAGAAGTTTTTAAGAGTAACCATGGAGTTTCTTGCCCGTTCTTCTCCATAGGAAGCTACTTTTGGAATGGGCAACTAGAATCAAACTTATTTATATTTATTGACGTTCATAAGTGCTTGTGAAGCCCTAAATGGAATAAATGATTTAACTTTGACTTTGATCAGTTTTAATTGAGTGGTCACAGGGGTCCATGGAGGTTCCTTGCCGGCTATTATCCACCACAATTCGAAATACCTATTTACCGCAGTATAATGATGATGAAGTGATATTTTTTGCGTACCTACTTCTTCATAACCTCTTTAGGAGAAGAAACGATGTCAGCGCATCGATAAACAGTCATAAGTCAGGATATATGTTATTTCGAGCATTGTAGCTCCACTAAAAAGGGAACAGCTATATACTTCAATTTTATTGTTTTCAATCAACCTCTTACGTAAAAGCAATCAAAGGAGAGTGTAATTAAAGCATATTTTATCTGTGGTTCGGCCCAGTTTATGAAACAAATTGTTTTTTGTCCATATTCGTTTGTTATTTATTATTATTTACTGTCGATTTCAATTCGAATGTAAGTTATTCCTTATTTCTGTTGTGTAAGTTATTTTTATCAAAAGTGAGCGTCTTTCAATCGATACCAGTTATTTTGGATCTGTTGGTGATAACGTAAAAATATAATTTTTCGATATTGCAGTTTGGATGCAATATCCAGCAATTTGGGTGAAATGGAATGATATTCGGACAGATTTTTTGAATGTGTATTTTATTCATAATTTTGTTTTTTATTTTTCTGATATCTTTGTTTGAATATACACAGCCTACATGCATACATTTGCCTCAGATTATCTCTCACTGAATTTTGTTAAAAATCCTTTACCACCCAACTAAATATTCACAAAATTACATAATTTTTACCTATCGAGAATTTAACTTAAGCCGAAATGAAGTAAGTAACCACAAATTACAGTTAAATTAAAATAATTCCTCGTCTGAGCTGATGCGAACAGATTAACAAATTACTCGCCACGTTGACATCTCGCGATGTGACAGCAACACTAGCGATACCAACATCGGTAACATAGTGATGGGAGATCTATTTATCGATATTGAAAATCGATATAAAAATATGTATTAACATATTTTGAGACGAGGGACTATTTTAACTATAATTTACTTTATTTAAGTCTTTTTGGGTTCTATATCCAAGAATAGCGATTTGCAAAACCACTTGAGATGTACGCGAATGTCTGTTAAATGCAGCAGGGTATTGGGCTTCCTTAAACGGGGACTAATATTTGGTTATCTTATTTTTCTTCGTATGTTTTTGAAGATTGTAAATCCTTTCAACTTGCCGTAAATGCAAAAAAATGGATAATATACGTATATGTGTTCTGTCCATATTCACATATACACCTTTTATAAAAACAGGAAATATCGATACCAAAAAAACAGTTGTCGTACCACTAACTCTGCAGCTCAAGCGCGGCGCCATTGATCCTAATACGGTAGTGATGTGACATTATCGGTAAATCTCAATCCGCGGCCGGAAAGATTTAATTTGAATAACATCGAGATTATCTGCAATCACGTTGACAGCTCGAGCTCAGGCAAGTTTCAATATTTAAATGCGATGTTGCTTGCAGTTAATCTATATGTAAAGTATAGGAAAAAATAATTGCAAGTTAGAGAATGGGCGTTGACTGTGAAAAGATGAAAATGTAGCCTGTTGTTTCAAAAAGTACTGATTCATCAGTCTAAAAATTAATTAATTTGCGTTTGAGGTCTGTTTTCGTCTTATCTTTTCAAGCTGAAGTTGATTCTGCTGCCATTCATTATCATCATCCTCCTGCCCTTATCCCAATTTCATTTGGGGTCGGCACAGCATGTCGATTGATTCTGCTGCCATTATGCCAATTATATTTATAACATTCTTCATACATACTTTCGCATTTACAGTGAGTAAGATTTAGCATACAATGATCATTTCTGACAGCGCGCACAAATCATGACTATCAGATATACTCTATTATGGTCCATACATGAGGCTGATCTAACGAATTGAAAGCGACACCAATATAATGCAGCTGATAACATTGTTTCACTATCAAATGGTATTTTATAAGCATTTAGTTTAGATAACGATAGAACTGGTCCAACTTCAAATAACTAAATTCTGTTTGGTAAGAAAGATACATCGATTGATAGTGTGCAATTCGATACGGCAATAAAGAACGTACTTGTGAAATGACGGCAGGTAGAACAGTGTGGAAGAAGAGGACTTGCTGACCCCATTTAAAATTGGGACAAGGGCAGGAGGATATAAATAAAAACCCTAATGAAATATTTAATTATGGTTAAGTGCTTGTTACAATTACCCCTCTTTAAATAACCAAAACAACTCATACAGGATCCCTTTCCAGCAAAAAAGTGAAAGCAACAGAGTTGTCCTCACACTCAATACATGACGTTGGGATCATGTTATAAATCACTATGTTTTCGTTACATGCGAGGGGTGACTACTGCCCACGTTCCTAGCTGGGACAGATTAGTTGTTTTATCTCGACGATCTTGAAATACATAGTTAAAAAATTACTGCCACGGTCGGACATCAAGTCAAACTTATTGTACGTAATCGAAGCCGTTAGCGAAAAAAATAATAAAAAATGAAACTTAAAAATTATCATCATCATAATCTCAGCCATCTCTACGGGGGAGGCCTATGTTCAGCAGTGGACGTCCTAGGGCTGAGATGATGAAACTTAAAAATACCGCAGGATAACTAGGTATATTTTATACAAAGTCGTGCCTAGCCTAGGGACAAATCCAGGTTTATCTAGATTATCCTAATAGTGTCCATTCCTTATAAGCCGAGCACGTCGTACCCCAGCGGGGGACATTCGTGCGCGTGAGTCGATCTCGCTAAACTATGTTTATTGATGCTTAGGAGTGCCGCAGAAATAGTCAGTGAAAAATGACTACAGACTTTAGGTATGGGTAATGGGTGCTTTGAGAATCAAATGTCATTAAGTTGTGGAAAAATTAGGTAAGGTTTATGCATCCCAAATCTTGCAATCTGCATGAAAAAGTTCGGCGCGTAAGCAGGCCACTTATAATAGGTATTTTTGGAAATCAATGGGGTTCGCCTGTAATCAGTTGTGGATGTTCAATAGCTTATCTAGTCCACAATGACGGTTTGAAAGTGTTGAAGAAAATTATCGTGAAGACAAAAATCGTGGATTGTATTCACCACCATCCATTGAGTAAGCTTGGTAACCATATGAGTCTTCTATAAATACAAAAAAAAAATCTTATGCTACATATGTGCTACACTTAATTAGTCATATACCTACTGCTAGAAATTCAAATCCTTGTTCAATCCACTTATGAGTAATTTGAAATCGAACCCAAGCTTTTCTAGCTACCACACTCCAAGACTAGACCAACGGGCGTTCTCTAACTAAATACAATAATGTCAATCAAGGGATACCTCCTACTTGGATATGAATAACATCGCCATTAGAGCCGGTTGTACCAGGAACCCAGCGGCGCCCGTTACACATTAATTATAAATCATTAAGACTGTCCTATGCCGGTGAATGTCGTCAGATATGTTCATAAATATTGCAAGCTAAGAGATACGTAGATGTGAGCACTGCTAAAGTTGGGTATCGGTATTGGTCAGTAATTGGGTAGAAGATGCTTCTGTGAAATATGTTTAGATTGCATGTATACAAGATTCTTTTGGAAGGATATGTATAGATCTGTCGAGGCTGCGGGATGGTTCCAGCAAGTTTTATTGGGCCTGGTACACATAAGACTCTAGAGGGAGCAAAGGTGGTTTTATGTTTCTAAAAGTGAGACCCCTGATTGCTATGAGATGGGTCATCTGATGATTTTCACCTCAAACATCCGTTCAAAGGATTCATCCGTTCTCTATGGAGTTTCTTGCCTTCTCTTCTCCATGAGACGCACTTTTTGGAACCGTGCAACTTGTTTGACGTTTTGAAAGAGTTGTTATACCTAGGCCTATTTGAAATAAAAAAATACTCTGACTTGGAACGGTTCTCTGGTAACAAAATATGAGGAAAACGAAAACTTTCACATTTATAACGCGAATATTAAAATCTGTAATAATTGCTAATAGTCTCCCCTATAATTACGGATAATTACCCGTGTCTACACAACACTAGATAAATGATTAATTACAAACTTGTGAGAGCGTTTACACCTGACAGGATCGTGACCTATGATGTCATGTGCTTAGCGATTAGATACGGTCATTCAGTGGGTTGTAGTCTAGAATCTAAAGATTTTTGGCTAATTTTGTAACCTTTCAAGTCAGTTGCAAAGAAAATGGGTGAATTATTTTAATGATCTTGCTAAAAAAAAGAAAATAAAATCAAAAAGTCATAAATAGACTCCAAAACAGATCAAGAACCGCATTTGTGCCGTTGTGCCTCTTGGTCAAATGTTATTTTCATAATATTTGCTTATTGTGTTTTCACATAAAATCTGTTTAGCCATGTTACATCACAAAATTACAAATTGTACCTATCTTACAAAGAAACAGGCACGCTTTCGCATTTTCCAATCTAAGTTCAATACTTACAAATGCACACTTTAGCACTAAGGCTAAAGCTCATAATTAAGTAGCTAATTAATTGTCCTATTTTTTGCTTAATCTAGTGCAACCCAGCCTATGGCTAATTAATTAAAACGGCACCATTGCCCATTGAACCATTCCCGTTTGATCACTATTCACACACCGCGTACGGTGATACCCTTCTTAGACTAAGCTTATAATTATCTACTTTCAATTTTAATTAAGTTTTTCACAACACTGTTTGTAATGTATACGAGGACCGAAGAGCGCTGAACCAACAGGATCCGCCATGAGCGCCATGGCAATCGTTACGGGTAGTCAGTCCGAAGCCAGAAAGTCTGACAAGCAATCTTACCTAGGCGTATTGGGTCGCCTGGGTAACTGGGTTGAGGAGTTCAGATCGGATGGGCAGTCGTTCTTTGTAAAGCACTGGTACTCAGCTGCATCCGCTTAGACTGGAAGCCGACTCCAACATAGTTGGGAAAGGCTGTGCAGATGACATGATGAGTATGAGTTTATAAATGTACGAGAACCTTTGCCAGAGGGAGAAACATAGGGATCTCCGGTTGGTCACATAATCTATGACGAAGACGGTGTAACGAGAGCGCGCAGATTGCATAATTTAACAGCGACATATAAAAAGCCCAATCACAGTCGGTTCAGTAAAAACTGGGCACATATTTTAACTTTATTCGCTTAATTAATTGCAATTAGTAACAAAAGCAGCATCTTCATATTTTAATTGTAGTGTTTTAAATATTTCACATTTATCACTCCATTTTTGATTCAGGTAGCTGAAGTTTTGGGTGGTATAAATACCAAGCAGGAATTTAAAATGATCGGGCAGGTACCTACGTATAATTACCGATTTTAAGAAAAGATTTCGAAGGAACTTCGCCGATAGCTTTGTTGAAATAAAACGGCTATCTTACCTCGTTCAGTTACCTACCATTAATTGCATTAAATACAGTTGAAGTTATCCCAATAAAATAACTCTAAAATCTAAAATTCCAATGGACAAAAACTAGATCTAGTTCAATATTTCGCCGACAGAGGCGCTGCCGTCACATCTAGTTACTATCAGTCAGTTATTGACCACATCATGTCTTTTTCGTATAAAATACAAATAAAATTACAATTTATTACTTAGAGTTCAGAAAAGGGAATTATAGATAACATCTGGAAACGTTAAAGTTACATTAAGTTTTATAAGAATAGTGCCGCTATTGCATGATAGATGGCGCTGATTTAAATTTTCTTGTTTTCAGTTACTGTGTTTTTTAAGTTTACTTTTTGTAGTATAAACGGTTATTCTTTAAATTTAAATACTAGCAATTAATTTAAACATCATTCTGTCTGGATATGGAGAGAAAACTCTAAAAAATAGCTAACAACACGTCCTTCAGGTGCATTTGTAATGTAGGTATTAGGTATAAGTTCACTACTTGGGATACTGACAGTTCGAATAAACCGGCCATCCGATCCATCTCGAATACCACTATAAACCAATACATCATATTCCTCCATTACCTAAGTTTTATTCATAGAAACAACAGATGTTGGAATAAAACCTCTTTGCGATGTTAAAGGCAATAAAAGTAACGTACCTAATAGGTATTCTGTATAATGTAATGTGTGTGTGGTCCGAGCTGTCTTATTGATGACCTGACATTAGGTTTTTTGCTTTAAACGCATTTGTATCTATCTGATATTAGCTTAGCCTGTGTGTCGCCATTTCAACTATTATTTACAGTTTTTAATAATTAGAAAATATGGTAAAAGATATTCAGTAATGAGGCAGGGAAAAGGTAAAGAAATCAGTCAGTAGGTAAATAAAAGATTAAACAGGTTTTGCTTTTGATTTTAATAAGCAGTCTTTATTTAATACTACTTTTTCTTAACGTTACATATATTTAATTATAACAACTATAAAAATACTGTAAACTTCTACAATAATATCCAAAACACTATTTTATATTCATATTTATTGATTATTATACAATATGCTAAACTACTTTTATTCTTTCAGCTATTTAATTTTAACCTTATACAATAACAATACAATTTAAATGGATACATACCAAATTATAATACTTTTGAATCTCTGCCGATAGGTATATTCAAGTAAAATAAAAATACAAAATCGCGTAAGATTCTCCCAAAAGCCAGCGTCACACGAGGCTTTAATAAAAAACCTCATGCAAGGCTGACGATTAGCACACCAGTTATTGAGAACTTACACGAATACAAAGCTTAATTAATTAATTAACTCCTAGTCAAGTAATCATTAGCAATTTCCTTCCAGTCAGTGGGGTCGGTCTCTTCCGTTGCCTTGGATTTGCGGATCTTCTTCAAGATCTCCCAACCCTTGGCCTTCTCGGTCGAAGTGACGTAGGTGTTGTTGGGGTCCTGTTCCAGGGTGTAGGCTCCGAGGATCAGGCTCTGGACTAGGCGGGCTGAGACCAGCGTCTGAGAAAACAGAAACAAAACATGAAAGGTAAACAGACTACTAGCGACATCTATCGGCACAAAATTGAAATTTATTTAGCAGCGCCATCTGTTAGCCAATTATCAAACTATTAGAAGACCTAGCTCGCTGACCCCTACTACCGCCATCTGTTATCGAGTAGACAAACATTAAACTGCATACCTTCAATAGCCTGTACTCTTCATCGGGCAGACGCCTGTTGACGGTGTACCCAGCGAGGACGTATCCTCCGACGCGAGGGTCTCCGGTGATGAGCATCATGTAGGTCATGGTGATGGCCAGCTCGAACACGTAGTACGAGTACTGGATGTCACCGAAATCTATGATGCCGGTGATGCGGTAGTCGGTTTTGCTGTGGAAAAGAAAGTTTTGAGAAACTTAAATTCCCGTGTTTAGTCTGAGAATTTCATCCAATTCCAATTGAAACTCACAATTTGTGAATTTAGCAGAGTCAAATTTAGCTATATTTAGTAGAAAAAAAAGAAGAAATATTATGTTATTAGGTATGCCATTAAGTAAAAAAAAATTGTATTATTACAATAACAGTTCTTTAAAAGCTTCAAAACGTTCCCTACCCACAAAGATATACCTGCAACCTAAAGTAAACCCATATGATTAGTCATAAATTCATGCATGCCTACTTTACAATTTTGAAACTAAAAAAAAGTGAAGTTAAAAATATAATTATAATAATATGCCCGGGGGCCCATTAAGTGAGGTGGCGAGTCTCCACCTGCCATTTTACATGTATTTAATACATTGTCATCGGCAGGTGCCATAGTTCCCGTAGTTTCCCCATTCCTAGTCCATTAGCAATAGTTTAGCACAGAATCGGGAATTGTCCTTGGGTACATTTCTATAGTGTATACAGGGATAATCGTCGGTTTTGTGTCGCCATTTCATTAAAGTGGTCTCAAAAGGGCTTCAGCGTGTTGGCTTCGGCCCCACGTTTGCCTTCCAAAAATCCGGGACTCCCGTGTAGTCCCGTGGTCGGGTAGAGACATATAAGGATAATAATATGTACTTAATTAAGAAAAATATAACGCTACGTGTTAATCATATATTCCATTCCCATTATCCCATCAGTTCTGAAGTTGAAGGAAGCCGCATAAGTTAGATTACCACTTTTGAAGCCAAATTGTATAGGTACAAACACGTAGGGACTTGGCTCACCTCAGCAAGATTCCATTAAGAATCTGAGTGCATACCTTCAATACTGATGGGTTCAGGGGCCTAGATTAATGAATAAATCATTTTTAGTAAATAATTAACGACTAAGTAGGTATATTAATAGCGCAACGATATTATTTTGTTATTAGTAGCTAAAGTTAAAAATGTTGTGGGTGCTGCCATCTGTTGCCCAGTAGACGAACTAAAGCTATCCATTTTTCTAACTGGTATTTTTTCTATATTGTAATATCATTATAGGTACACAATATAATGTGTCTATGTGTAAATACGCCGCTATCTCGATGGTGTTTCATCATTTCAATCTAGCGATAAGATATAGCGGGATGCCTCCATTATCTTCGTAAATGTTATGAAGAGTAAACATCGACGCGATACCGCGGCGTTTGTGGAACATTTTCGTATTAAAATTTGATGAAAAATAAATATATTCTTGCTTTGATAATGATGGGAAACAACATTTTGACAACACATTGACTAACAATATTAAATTGTACTCTCTAATAATAGTATAGGATAAAGACAATAGGTTGGTACAGAAGAACCTACCTCAACTAGTACAGTTGTTGTATTGACCAAGGACTCCAGAAAATATTCATTTGTATCAGCGACTACTTAGGTACTTAGTTGGTAACTATTCTATCTACTTCATACAGAATGTTTACTTGTCTTAGTAGGTCCTTCAGAACGCAGAAAATACTATGGTTTATTAAATATGTTACCTGCCACCCGGCTTGAGTCCCACAAGGATGTTCATCTCGTTCACATCTCCGTGTATGACGCCCTTCTCCAGCTCATCCAGCCGGGGCACCACCGCGTACTTGAACTCCTCAATCACCTGTAATACAATCATCACGTCATGTACCTACTTATTACCTTATATGTATCTAAATTACCCATTACCTTCGCTTTATACGTAGGTAAAACTTACATGAGTAAACCCCCCAAGAATATTGTCGTGTTTGATTAATCAAGTAGGTACCTATCATTTGCAATTATGACATATTGTCACAAGATTGGAATGAGGTAATCGTTTGTTAGACAATAGTATCTTATTAATTAAAATATAAATATTTATTAAGCTAAAGACGATCGATAGTCGTCTAATGATAAGTAATATGGTACCTACACCTTAAAAACAAGCTTATTTTAAGCTGTCAATTAGCACACTTTTGATTATCGAAAGAGATAACAATTACCAAATGGATGTGCTAATACCATTAGCCGGCCTTGATAACAGATAAACATAACATTAAAATTTAATAGATGTTATTACGAGCTATTACTAATAGCCGGTACAATGACAATAGGTTGACTGCATGTACCTAATGCTAGTTAACTTTTATGTAATTACGTATTACATGCTTCATACACGTTGCCTTAATAGATTTCACATTGCCGGGTAAACTTGACACATTCATGATCCCTTTTATGATCATGTGCAATTATTTTACATGCTATAATTAGAAGGTATTAATTAAATTACTACAACTACTATTGTTATGGCCAAAGTAATCATTAGATAATTATGCACCCACTAATATAAGCTTGAGCTTCATGCTTAAGTAACCCTAATGTATATTATCATACTTGCCAAGGAGTGTAATACTAATCCCAGCCATAACTGGACTGTGGAAGTTGCTGTAGGTATATATGTTATGGACCATGTGATTAATTCGGGCATTATTTATAACTAGCTGTTGCCCGCGACTTCGTCTGCGTGGGCAATATAGAATTTCCAATTTCGTTTATTTAATCGTTCATTACTCAACCCCTGTGGGTGATAGCGTGATAATATATAGCCTATGTGTTGAACCGGCTTCCAGGTAATAGTCATGCAAAATTTGATTTAAATCCATGCAGTACTTTTTGAGATTATCCGGGACAAACATACAGACAAACAGATAAACAGACATACAGACAAAAATTCTAAAAACTACATATTTGGGTTCAGAATCGATCATGGATCACCCCCCAAGTATTCTTTTAAAAAAAAATTCAATGTACAGTTTTGACTTTCCTATCATTTTATTATATGTATAGATATAGATGCCCGAGCATTATGCATAATGTCTAGCTTTATCGGGCCAAGTGATTAATAACTATCTTAACTTCATTATTTATCACATTGTACGGGCATTATTATATTGCTACATGATAGTTGGGCAATTTGATAATAAAGCTATATTTTATGCGGTGCGAGGGTGGCAGTTGTTCTAATAAATAAATCCTGTTACTTGCTACATATTTTATGATTATTGTTTTAAATTATATGTTCTATTATAATGGAAAATTACAAGTCTAGCCACAAAATTATTAATTGGGCAATTGTCATCTGATTTACTTACTCGGCCTCGTTTTTCTTGATCTCATTTTTCTTGGCTCGTTTTTTTTATGGTCGAATTTAATTTGGATTCAAAACATTGTATTAAAAATTGAACTTAGTGACGAAAACGAATCGCTGCAAAACCGACTCCACGTAGTCTTGTCTGCCCTACCCCTAGAGTGCAATTCAATATGTATAGTGCCCGGTCAATTTGATTGTTTGAATAATTATTATCAAATTGCACTCTCATATTGGGCATTTTTCATAATGACCGGGCATTATGTATACTGCCCAATTTATCACTTGGTCCATAACATATACACAGTGATACTCGGATTACACACATAAGAAGCTTTCTCAACGGTTCGGAAAAGCCTAGCCAGATGATGAATGGTATATACAGTCGTTATGACTCACCTCCTCGGCCAGGTCGAGTTTCTCGGCATCTTTGATGACGTACTTGAACTTGTCCAGGTCGGGCACCTTCGTCAGCATCCACATGTGCTCGCGGGACACCAGACCCGAGTGGTTGAAGTTCTAAACAGGAGGGAATGTTATAAGTACAAGATATACACAGGTCTTAAGATAGATTGCTTGAGGTAGTGTACTTGGTGCAATCAGTGATTGTAGCTGCTATTGAGCCTGTAATAGGTACTAGGGCTTACTGATGGTGTGTCAGACCATATTTTGATTTCGTATGTGTCACATTTTTCAAAGTGAACAAGTTGAATTTACACATTTCGATAAAATGAACATATAATTAATTCAATATATATAACTCCAACAGTGTTAACGCGACATGCTTACAATATGTACTTTAGATATAGTACCGTTGTGTGTAATGTAATAACCGAGAGCATGTAGAATCATTACACGACAATCAGTCAACGAGAATACAATACTAACTAAAACCTTGGGCTGTCTAACTGTGACTGTGGCGTGGTCTACTAGTAGCCATTGTGTAGGTAATTGTTAATCAAATATGCGTGTTACTGGGAAATCTATCTCGTATATGGGTACTCTTAATAGTACTTATCGTTGACTTGACTTTACGTTGACTCGAAATTTTTATATGCAAAAATACCGTTGGATCGATACTGAGGGAGAGACCAAACTAATTGCCTTAAAGACGACTCGAATAAGAATATTGTACCGACTAGAAATAACTTGAAAACAGAGTTACAAGAAGAACGCGAATGAAAATAATAGAAAATTCTATACAGTCTTGAACTCCAGCATAATTATTATAGTTGCCATGCCAACAAAGTTGAAATCAGTAACAAAATCAGTTTGGAATGTCAAGAGACTTCTCGTTGATCTTAAACTGTACTCAATCGTTCACTCCCAGACAGTTTATCCAATCGATCTTCCGAGATAAGATATAGAACTCAAAATAAATCCTAATCAGCTAGTAGACAGTACATCATGACCTTGCTGTGACAAAGGACGAGAAAAATGCATCGCGAGATAACAGCAGCCAATGACCTGGTCATGATGATTCCAACTTATCAAACAGACAAATGTCGCAAAAATATTCCATATCATCTCGTTGATTACAATGACGCTGATCAGTTTATTTTTGGTTATCTGACGGATGCATCTGTTGCAAAGTTTATAATTAACTGCAACCACAACAACAAAACAATTATCAGGACTTATCTTGAAAAGGGTCTTGTTGACAGTTTAACAAATTGCCAAAACGTTATTGTGCTATTAGCCCACAAATCTATCTCACTTTCGCGGAGCTCAAAGAGTCGACACTAACTAAAGCTAAAGAGGAGCACCGTTTAGGTTTTGGAACTGGGTATGGGGCCTGTAACATTATTGTTCTTCCTATAAAAACAGGCGTTCGTCACATGTTTAAGAGAAGATTGTATGGAGAATTTCTCTTAAATACGTGTTGAACGCCTGTCTAACTTATTTGCAGTAAGACCATATTATTACTCTTGCTAAATGGTTCGCCCAGCATCATCTCTCACCTGCAACTTATTATCCAGATTAGCAACGAACTCGCCCAGCTGGTAGAACAGGGCCTCAGAGTGGGGCACTCCCTTCAGCAGGTCTCCTGGCACGTACTCCAACAGCCTTACGGCGTGACGCTTGCCTCCGATCGTCTCAATGGAGTGGAGGTGCCCGTACACGTTGCGTATCGGTTTGGGACAGGTGATGTTGCGGGTACCTGAGGTTTAGGAGAGATAAAATAATTAGTTGGGTTAAGGTAAAGTAAAGCCGGGCGATAAGCACTTAAGGGCTGAGTGTATTTCAAGACTGGAAGTTTAAAATACCGTTTTGAAGTTTTTTTAACATTCTATCGTTCAGATCGTTCATTCGGATCGAATTATCATCACTATGATTCCCTTCAGTTAAAGGGTAAGGCATATAGACAGTAATTGCTAAACAGGATAAAACTGGTAGATTAAGACGGAATGAAATAAAGGATCTACTTATTACTTGGGAATTCCGTCTTGCAGCGCTACTGCTCACTGCCAAATCTATAAACATCAGCCTCCTACAATGGATAAACTCGAATTCGAATGGTTCCACGTTTAAATCACTCTTCACCTGAAAACAAAAGCTACTCACCCAAGAAATTCATAATCTCATTCTGAGCCTCAACGACGCCCACGTCCTGAGAGTCCATGGAGTTCATGATCTTCAGCACATACCCGTGTTCACTATGAGAAGTGATCAGCGGGTTCTTCACATTAGGGTCTTCGACAATCTTGTAGTTCTTATCGTCATACCCGTTGAGTTCCGTCAGTTCTAAGACTGAGATGCCGTAGAGACGTTCCACCAGGAGCTTGACACCTTCGTGGTCTATTATGGGGCGGATTACCGCGCCTGGTTCGAGGGTGTTTGCCATTATTTCTGGAAGAAAGAACAGGGTATTTTTAAGCACGTGAATGTCGGAAATTATTTTGTGAATCTAGATTGCGGTTTCGCTGGTACTAAGGAAAGGGTATGAAGAGTAATTTCCAAAAAAAAAAGAACGTAGCTGAACTGTGACTAGGTCTTTAGTAGTGTATATTAGTTACATAGCTAGAAACTAAAGATTCAGAAAACCTCTGTTTATTTACAAAATTCGACAGCTAATTATCGCGAATGCAAGACTTTGGGGTAGGCTACAGACAAGATGATCCTAATAAAGGCGCTGTTTTGGGCATAGATGAGGAGACTAGAAGATAAGACTTTTAAAAAACAGGAATCATCTTCATCAATAATCGATTCTTTCATAAAAAATGATTGCAATCATAACTACATATTGTAGCTCGTAACATTACTACGATTCATTGCACATGAGCACAGGTTAACGACTTAGTTCTAGGCTACACACACATACACATTATGTAGACACAGTGTCTGTGTGTTAGGTCTGCATTGTTATAAGATGAATGATGCTGAAGGATTGCCGCCTCGTAAACTAATTTCAATGAAATTCAGTTAAATTCACAGCATAAGTATTTATTATTGAAATCATTTAGTTGTCCTTCACGGAGGTTTTGTTTGTTGACTGTTTACGGTAACTAAGCAACAAATTCTTACAAGTATTGCCATGTTATCCGTAGTAGTTAACTTACTTTGCATTTTTATAAGTGTGTTTGTTACTTTTGCACTTTAGAAACTACTGACTACATATTTTTCAGGAACCTTTCAGTTGCCCACAGTAGGAAAAAATAATATCTTTCAATGCACTAGCAAGTAGGTAATATTGTTATCAGTGTTTTTATATAAACAAACAAAGCATTAATTATTAACTTAACGAGTCATAAGAAACATAGTAACATAGACGTCGTGTAATATTGGTTGAGCTATAAATATGAGCGCGATGGTGGCGCCCCTAGCGGTCGCGTGCCTCAACTAGCGTCACATGATGCCGGTATAACGTTTAGGAAAAGTTTCGGTTTAAGATTGTTTAATAGAAATATATTTATTTATTGATTAGTTATTAAAGCTAAGTCGTGGAAATATTAAGTGAGATAGGTAATAAATGGCACAGGTTAACATTTACTTAAAATGGGAAAAAAATTGTCCTGAAAAAGATTAGTTTTCAGCGTATTTAATACATAGCTGTTGAACCTTTATTAATGTCTTGTTAACGCTATTAATTTTATCGACATTTAATATTTTTAATATTGTATTGATTGCTGTTTTATGAAAACGTGTAAACTTTGTAAGGCTTTACAGAAAT
The DNA here is from genome assembly GCA_033682625.1 of Helicoverpa zea x Helicoverpa armigera. Taxonomy (NCBI): domain Eukaryota; kingdom Metazoa; phylum Arthropoda; class Insecta; order Lepidoptera; family Noctuidae; genus Helicoverpa; species Helicoverpa zea x Helicoverpa armigera. The sequence continues at coordinate 200,353 of JAWIIS010000056.1, read as the reverse complement.
TGTGGAAATAAGGATCGCTTTAATTTTCCACTGAAATAAATGTTTGTTCAATCAATAAAAGGACCACTGATAGAGAAAAGGGATAGTATGAAGTGCACTGAGAGTTAACAAAATGATTTAATTATATAATTATTTCCTTCCAACAAGGTAGCAACGAAGTTCCATTTAACTTCTAATTGGGTGGGTAATAAAATTATTGAAGTGCCCAAAACATGAGAAAGTTACGATTAACCCAGTTTAATGTAACACCAGCAAAATTAAATTATTTCCAAATTAAATACCTACCTTAAAGAAAGCACGCTGTAATTTAAAAAAAACATACCGATACAAAAAAAAGTAAGAAAACTCACCTTAAAAAAAATCAACACGATTTTTTAAAAGTGTACAATGTTCCTTGGTCACGAGTTCACTAGTGGTCAGCAGCGACAACTGTCAACAACTGGTACAAGATGAGCAGGCAATGTACCACTAGTTATACTGATAACGAGATCTGTCCACATTACGTGTCGCAGATGCTATTGCTATCGTGATAGACATTAGTTCGTTTTTTTAGGAGGAGGGAACGTGAAAACTGAGAAAGTGTTTGAATAAAAACTGTACTCATTTTTATGAAAATTAGTGAAAAAAGTAGCTTATATCGGATTTAAGGTCTTTTAATTAGGTAGGTATAGTGCGACGTTATTAATAACATCCCGAAATCCCTAATCATAACTACAAATTTAATCTAGGTCCCCAAGATACAGGCAGCGCCTAGTTTGGGGACCACAGAACCTACGAAAATGTCTCCCATAGAGAAGTTACAGCGAACATTTGTAATAATTTACTTTAATTTTATAAACGTGACTCATTAATGTAACTATGGATCAATAAACTTTATTATATTATATATTATCTTTATTTCTTACCAAAGCTTAATTATTTATGTAAGCCATGTGACAATATTATGATATAAGGTGTTTATGACCCTTTCCCTCTGTATGGTCGGTAAAAACTATCTCGGAAATCAGGCGAAAATACTAAAGAAACAGATATCAATCTACAGTTAGAACTAGCAAGTACTTAAATAATTCCTCAGCATTTTTTCAACTCATAGCATCTGATCTCTATCGTCTATCAGCATACTTAATCTTGGCGTCTTGCTCGCTATCTGCAGTTCACGACTTCACGTATTCAGTCCCACGAGACCACTTGTAATTTGTATTTATTTAGGCATATGTACAGGTATTGTTTATTTTAATATTATGTACAAACCCAGGTGAATTTTTTTCTATGATGAAACATAATGATGACATCGAAATTTGGTTTTTCACCCAATTTGGGAAAGACAATATTTATAGATGCCAAAGATAGGTACATAAGTGATATCATAATGAATACTCATCGTTATGCACTATTTTACCAGTAAGAAATTGAAAATACTTAAGTAGTTGGCGGTTACATCAACATAGGTTTAATACTTTTAAAGAAGCAACGTGATTAAACATTACCTACCTGCTTTTTATAGGTACTTAAATACTTTTATGTATACTAAAGAGCTTCATACATAGGTAGGTAGTAGTAGCAATTACTTAATAATATCTAGTATCAAAAGAAAAGCTATAACTGTACTTAAATGTAAATTCCAGAATATAGGTATGTTACTTTTATAAATAGTTTCTTACGAAACAAATAAGTGGGTAGGTACACTCAATATAGGGCCTATTAGGACCTTCCGTTTGAATTGGCTCAGAGGTCAGTGTCAAGGTTCTTAACTGATTATTTGATGAACAGCAATAAGCCCTTCCTTCTAACATGGGGCCCATGTGTTAAGGGACTTGTAAATAAATTGTTTACATTTCCTGTTAAGGTCCATCCGTTATGTGTATGTACTTACGAGTCGTAGCACGTATGTCCACAGGTGTGCTTTAATTTGAGGAATAAGTTTGGCTTTGCCATAATTTAAAGATAATTATTATCAGATCTCTATAGACTAATTTATTAATGAAAACTATGCGTCATGACCCTTTTTAGGTTTTGCTGCTTTGGATCTTGTTAATCTACTTTTCTCTAGTTAAATCAAACGTCGGTAATTTCAGCTACAAGTTGCGTGTGAACATCCTGATAATTCCGACTTATCGTTTACAAATGATGAAAATTCTGTTATTTATGCATGTGCTGTGAAAAATAAGTATAATTCTTACATCGTTACTTTAAACGAACACTTACGGGTTTAACTCGTTAGGTGATGTGGTAGTTACTCCCTTGGGCCGATCATCTCAAACAGTTAAGTAGCAGTCAATTGAGAGAAATGGGTTAAACGACTTTGAGGGGACCGACATGATCACGCTCTGTGGGACAAAGTAGGTTCGCCATGGTGTTCTTATTTCATGAGTTAGTGATAGAAAGTATCCTTACTTAATATTATAAATCGGAAAGTGAGTTTGTTTGTTTGTTTGTTCCGCTTTCACGCCGTAACTACTGAACCGATTGCTTTGAAATTTTGCAGACGTAAAGTTAGAAGTCCGGATTAAATAATAGGGTACTTTTTATCCCGAAAAAAATAGATATTCCCGAGGGAAAACTAAATATTTGCTTGATGAATGGATTGTAGATGGCGCTGTGTGTCGTTTAAAACAAGGTAATATATTGCAAACGAATATAAACATGTAAATTTAGAAGCTAAATGATACGATTATGAATCCCCGAAAATGAGGAATTCCCGAGGGATGATGTACAATTTGTTTAATCGTCTAAACTGTTTTTTTTTTACATCTACTTATATATTGCAAACGAATATGAACATATAAATTTAGAAGCTAAACGATACGATAATGAATCCTCGAAAATGAGGAATTCCCGAGGGATGACGTACAATTTGTTTTATCGTCTTAACTGTTTTTTTACATCTACTTATCCTGAAATAACTATAATTCAACGAATTACTAATTGGTATATAAGTATTAGTTAAGTTATTTAGTTCTTGAGGTATGCGATAGATGGCGCTGGGTGTTTTTAAAACGTGGTAACGATGTGTTTTTAAAATACGTAAGAAGTGGAATGATAGCTTTTTAAAACGTGGTGACGTTGTTTTTTTAAGATACGTAAGAAGTTCAATGATATCTCGCGCTTTAACCTGTAGCTCATTGTTCAATCGCGAGCTTCCCGATAGCTCGATAGATGGTGTTGTGCTTTTCTGTATCGCGGTGTTAAGGTTCGCCGCGAATTAGTTCAGTAGCGCCAGGGCCAGCCGCGGCTGCGGGTTGTTCGAAAGAGGTACCGCGGCCCTGGTATATAAAAGGCCTAGGACGGAACTCGACGATTTTAGTCAGTAAGAGTCTGACACTCCCTCACCGCTGCTAACCCACAGCGGGAGGGGTGAACCGAATTCCACGCGGGCGGAAAGCTAGTATCTACAATCTACATATTTGTAGCTGTTGTCATGTATTAAAATGTACATATCCTAACAGTCCCATGTTTAGGTACCTATTTTTTTTATCAAAGACGTACCTACTTATATTGGTATCTAAACCAAAGTTTTCACTCGCTATTTTCTATTTTATTTGAAAGTTTCCAAATCCAAAAAAAATGCATATCAAACAGGACATTACGTTTATTTGGCCTCGAATAACGATTACACAAAATTGTCTGATATTTGGAAAAATACTTAAACAAACATAGCGATTAGGTAAGTTTGGCTCGATCACAAATATAATTTGATGAACAGATCACGACATGAATTGTTCGTGACAATGCCTCTGTTAGCACGTCCACAGTCGCAGACTGATTGAGACCATACTTCGATCTTACCGCAAGAATTAGATACTTACTTCAAAGGTATGTTGACTTTTTAAAATATATTAAACTAGATTTTGCTCACGAATTCGTTCATGACTCGAGGAAACTTAGACCGCTCTGGGATAAAAAGTATCAACCTATTTATATCTCACTTGTGACTCGATGTCAAACTTCATCTCGATTCAGCCCTTGCAGCGTCAAAGCGTATAAACAAATCGTTAATGAGTTAGAACTAGGGGAGACCACTAGTAACAAGATATTATAGCTATTGTTGCATTACTACAGTTGCATTGATCCTCCAATTACAAAGTTCTCTTAAGTTCACGAGCTTGGTAGATTTGTTATTTGCCTATGATATATCTAAATTCCCAATATTTTCCGACATTCAGTTGTTATTGTTTATTGTTTTCGCAGTTTATCGGTATTTTCTCGTGATCAGTCATGATAGTGGTCCGAGAGGAGATCTGTTATCTTCCAAACGTCTTGGGGGTGAATGACACGCGGACAGTGATTTATTTGATATGAAGAAGTATCTAGGTGCTGGACACTATCGTGAACTAGTATTGGTAGTCTATTTAAAGGTATTTTTATAGTATTTGAAGAATTACATCTATTACCTACAGATCAAAATCAACTGTAGCAAATAACAAACAAAAGCAGTTACAATAACGGAACTGTGAGTTTATTTAATATACCGAAGATAGCCTAGCCTAGTTTGAGGGTCACCTATTAATCATGTATGTATTGCTTGTACTTATATATCACTTGAAGCTATTTTCAGTTTTCCATTTTAGAATTGCTTCTGGCGCCATCTATGAAACTATTGTGGTACTGATTAAAAGCTGCCCGCATAGTTTCAGACTGGCAATGCTACTCGCTAATAGATGGCGCTCCACATGATGTTTGATTGTGTCGTCTACTCAACAATAGATTTCAGTAGCAGTATGTTGCACTATAATAAACAAGAAACTTTTCGGTAAATATTTATAATTTTTATTAGCCAATTTTGAGGAATTGATTTCGTTTTCGTCACTATTTCAAAGACTTGCTTTAAATGTGTTACAGCAATTTATCTTTCAAAAAGATTTTTCAAGTTTTTTAGTTGTGCTACTTCCGATACATCATCATCATCCTCCGAGCCTTTTCGCAACTATGTTGGGGTCGGCTTCAACCGGATTCAGCTGAATACCAGTGCTTTACAAGAAGCGACTGCCTATCTGACCTCTGTAAAAAGATACCCCTTGGTTAGACTATCTACTTCCGATACCTACTTTTAAATAATGAAACTTGGTATAAGTACAGACAGATAGTTTAGAGCCTAACAAAAAATACACAGAAGTTAGAAACAGTTCCCTCGGGAACGGCGGGAATAGGTAGTTTAGAAATAAATAACAAGTAAGTTCTTACTTAATTAACTTATATCTAATATCATCACCCTTCCCAAACGCGTGATAATACCAATTGCTTTCACACAACACATCACGATCGGAACAAATATAAAATTAAAAACAAATTAACCCCTTGCCTGGCTACCCTCTAATTCAGTGGTTCTTAACCTTTTTGGCATGAGGGACCACTTTACCAAATTTTGTCTTGCCGGGGACCACCCCAATGGTTTACCTAAATTGAGGGTTCTTTGATAAAGAATACGAGCACACTTTATAATTAAAATTTACAGATTTTGATGAGATTTTTGTGACTGCATTACCTTTACTAACTTCTGAATTCTTGGTTCAGTACTGAAAACTAAACGCATGTCGGCAGTGGCATCTAACAGATTTCTATGCTCGTTTTTAACAATCAGAAGCGTCGAAAACCCACGTACGTATTTATAGCTTTAACTAAACCTTTCATTTACAAACTAACATTGCGTTTACAAAACGCAAGTACCTACTGTCATACTTATGTATACGGTTTCCAAATGCGCGAGCGAAGCGAGCGCGAAATTTTTTTCGGATTCAAAACAAACATTACGTAAAATGTAGCCCAAACGTACTTAATTTTTTGTATGTTGACAAAAGCAAAAATAAAGGTACACAGTTTTTGAATACGCGAGCGGAGCGAGCGCGAATTTTTTTTTTAAGACTCACAGCCAAAATTACGTAAAATGTAGCCCAAACATATTTTTTTTTCTGTTGGACAAGTAAGATGGATATCTTTTATACGTCCATGCGAAAACCCCTGTTCGCGTAGATAAGTCGTTAAAAATAAAATTAGGTAGGTAGGCGCTAAGCAATGCTTCGCGGACCACTTGGAATGCCTCCAGGGACCACCAGTGGTCCGCGGACCACCGGTTAAGAACCACTGCTCTAATTGGTTGCGCGAGTAATCCTCGGCACGCGACTCTCAAACAAACCAATTTATATGGAATGTCGCTTTAAACTGTGCGGTGTGAAGTTGACAACTGATGGATAAACCTATCCTTCGTTATAGAAGAATTATAACTAGGCTATTATATGGCCTACGTCATGGCCTACCGGCCAGGTACGGTTTATTTAATTTATAAGGAACTGAACCACAGACTACAAATTCCTCCCGGTTGCTTATCTATTAGGTCAAAACTAAATGCTAAAAGGAAGTGATTTATTATCTGCGATATTATATGAAATGAAATGAAAATATTTATTCGCCAAGAAATTAAAATATTTCTAATCCGGCAAGAAGATATATAAGTAGGTAATTCAAAGATAGATAGATGGGTTCGTTACCGTCGAATAAAAAATGGTGATAAAGAAATGTGTAAATTGTAATAGTAATATTACTAAAAAAAATCCCGGACTAGAATGTAGCAGATGTGAAAAAACGGTTCATGCCACGAATGCTTGTGCAAAATTATCTGTTAAGCAACTTGCTGCCCTTCGAGCCTCAGATGGATTGGAATGGTGCTGCACTGACTGCCTCAAAAACATCAGTAGGCGTTCATCATTCTTCATTCCGGATGACACCGAAGAAGCTTCGGAAACTGTACCATTTGATGTCCAAAGATTGATGAAAAATATTTCAGCCGAAATTAAAAAAGCTATCAAAGAAGAGCTTGAGAGCTTCCAAGCGTCTGTAGAATTTATCGGAGACCAAGTTAGTAACATAGAGGAGATACTTAAAAACCAGAATAGTAAAATCAGACAACTTGAAAATAAGAATATTGAACTAATGAATGCGAAAAAGAACCTGGAACTACGCCTCTCTGCTATGGAACAACGTATGGAGGAAACTGAGCAGAAAAATATGTGCAACTTTATTGAAATCGCTGGATTACCGAACATTCAGACTGCTGATGTTATGACCGTAACCAAGAAAGTGGCAGATATACTAAACCTTGAAAATGATGTCATTCAGGACGTTAGGCAGATAACGGGACGCTCGGATTCATCTAGTTATCTATTAGTCGAACTGAACAACAAATCAACTCGAAACAAATGGATCTCCGCTGCGAAATCAAAAGAAATAACCGTAGCAGAAATGTCACTTTCAATCCCTGTTCAACAACCTACCAATAAGATCTTCGTCAGGGAAGCATTAACTCGGAATACGAAAACTATGCTTTATCAAGCCAAGCAACGCCTAAAAGCACCTAACGGTTTTTTCAAGTATGTATGGTGTAAAGAGGGTAAAGTTTATGTTAAAAAATCTGATGATGATAAAAAGGTTCATATCATTCGCTCCACGGATGATATTGACGTGCTAATATCTAAACACAATATTTAAGTGTCTCTTTATTCTGTATGCCTACTTGTGTCAAAACTTCTTGTGTTAAAATTCCATACCTTAAATAATAATGATTTACCAGTAAACTCAGAAATATTTGATTGTGTCAATGTAAATGGTTTCTTTAGTTATATTCCTACTGATAATATAAATCTCTGTTGTTTGCATGTAAATATAAGATCGATGCTCAAAAATTTTACTAAAGTAATTCAAATAATCAATAGTTCACTTAAAAGTATTGATTTAATTGTGTTAACTGAGGTGGGAATCTCTGATGAAATCTCAAATTTGTTTCATCTAGTTGGATATAGAATGCATTCACAGCTCCGTGTTCATAAAAAAGGAGGTGGAATAATAATATACGTTAGAAATCTTCTTAAATTTACTCCACAAACAATTAACACTCACACGTTTGAATACCTTGGAGGTATTCTAAAAACAACAGAAAACACTATAGCTGTGTGTGCAATCTATAGACCACCATCATCAAATAAGACGTTATTTATAAGGGAACTCCAATACACACTGAATAATTACGTGTCTAACACTATCCTTATTGTTTTGGGTGATATGAACATCGATCTTAGATCAAATACTTCACACAAAGGCATGTATATCGATATGCTTTCTGCGAATGGCTTAACGTGTGGGATATCGGACTATACTAGAATTGAAAAGCGAAATAATCAAATAACAAAATCATGCATTGACCACATATTCACACGATCGCACACGTTAACACCATACGCGGGGGCACTCGACACTGTTCTGGCGGACCACCGCGCTACTATCGTATGTCTAACCGGCCTGACCGCTCGACGTGCTATACAGGATGCGCCACAGACCAAATGCATTTACGACAAAAAAATTATGTATGATGTCTTAGGTAACACTAACTGGAATGAAACCGATAACCTAACTACGTCGGACTCAATATATGAGTTCATAATTAAGGCTTTTAATTGTGCATTAAATAAGTCAAAACGTACTATTGTTATAAATAAAAAAAACAGAAAATCATATCCCTGGTTAAATAATAACATAGTGAAATTGTGTGATCTGAGAGATGAATGCTTTAACCTCTGGAAGAAAGATCCCCATAATAAAATATTAAGATTAAAGTATAATAGATTGAGAAATAAAACGCATAAAACTATTGAATTCTATAGAAATGAATACGACAAAGATCAAATTAAATCTAACTTTAATAATCCTAAAAAACTTTGGACTTTTCTGAATTCATTATGTGGTAAAATATCTGTGTCTGTTGATGAATTCATTATGGAAGCTTTTAGAGCACAAAATATGTCATCTCTTGAAATATCAAACAAGTTTGCCGTTAGTTTTGATAGTGCTGTCAAAAAAATATTACCGGATTGCTCAGTTCCACTTCTTAGTAATTACTCCTGCAAATCTGCTGAGGTTAGTTTAAGATTTCAGGATGCCACTCCAAAACAAATACATAAGCTTACAATGTCGCTCAATCATAAGAAAGCACCAGGCCTAGACAATATCAGTGTGGCTGATCTACAAGCAGTCAGTGACAAAATTGCATCTTCTATAGCTAGACTCATTAACATTAGTGTTCACTCTGGCCTGTACCCGGATAATCTTAAAATAGGATGTGTTAGACCAGTATTCAAAAAAGGCAAAAGAAACGACGAAAATAATTATCGCCCAATCACGTTATTATCGTCAATAGACAAAATTGTCGAAAAATTTGTTTGTAACCAAATATACACATTTTATGGAAAAAATTCTATTATAAATGAGTCACAATATGGTTTTCAGCCAAATAAAAGCACTACTGAGTTGCTCTCAAAATTTACAGATCATATTAACACTGCACTCAATGAAAAAAAACATGTTCTAGCACTATTCATTGACTTCTCCCGTGCATTCGACACTCTAGACCACCACAAACTATTAGAGAAATTAAAAGACAGTGGATTGCGGGGTCCAATGTACGCCTGGTGTGCTGACTACCTAAAAAACAGGAAATATCACGTTAGAATAGATAACAGCCTAAGTGACCCCGTGTGTGTGACCAACGGTACAGCTCAAGGATCCGTATGTGGTCCTCTGCATTTCCTGGCTTATGTGAACGACATGAATGCAATATTTCTCAATTCTAAATCATATCAGTTTGCTGACGATACATGTCTCCTTATCGAAGGGAATGACTTGACCCTTATAGGTGCACTTCTACAAAAAGACTTCGACAGGCTTAGTATGTGGTGTCATGATCTGGGACTCGTAATGAATGCCCAAAAAACAAAAATAATGCACATAAAATCAGCTTACTTGAAAGATAACACCCCAATCTTCAAGCTAGTAGCACACTCACACAGTTGTCTCCATGAAAATCCTCTTGATTGTGATACCAAATGTTCAGTTATTGAACAGGTTGATACGCATATGTATTTAGGATTACTTATTGATAGTAAATTTAACTGGCGTCCCCATATTGCACGAGTGTGTGATAAGTTACGTGCGATTCTTGCTAAATTTTATATTATAAAAAACCGCCTGCCTTATAAAACTAGACTCATGTTGTATAATGCACTATTTGATTCAGTCATATCGTACGGGTTATCCAGCTACGGACGTACTTTTAAAACCTACCTGGATCCAATTCTTGCATTACAACTCAGGACATTAAAATTAATAATTTTACCTAAAGTCAAATCTACATTAACACATGACCTTGAATATTTTAAGCACTGCGAGACATTACCTGTACACGATAAGTTTAAGTTTAACATCCTAAAAGAACAATTTTTCAATAACTCAATAAAGTTCGAAAAATGTCATCCTGTATACACGCGGAGCGTAGCACAAAAAAAACTTGTCACCACATCTGCAAAAAATTTCTACGGCACAAGAACGAGTGCATATATAATACCTCGATTAATCAATTCTTTACCTACTGATACTCGTGATGCCATAACAAAAAATAACATAAAATATAAATTAAGAACACACTTCTTCTCAAATCTGTAACAGAACACTGTCGAATGTATTCTAAGTAGTGGGTACTTAGAAAATATTCGGCAGTGTTGATTAATTGTTTGTGTTTGTTATAAAATGTGTAACGTAACGTTTACCTATGTATAATTTATTGTGTGAGACGAATAGAATTGTGAAGTATCACATACAAACCTGAGAGGTTTAAGTGATGCTGAATCAGTGAAAAAAAATGTAAACATTATTTTTGATAATTAAATAAAAAAAAAAAAAAAAAAAAAAGTAAGAAAACATTCAATTTCGGAAACCTCTAATTTTAATCATAAGTATCTATTATTTGCTTAGTAACAGCTACCATAACCATCAAAGGCAAACTTTAATATTCTGTGTCCAATACCTACATAGTCACAAATAAAAGCTTTCAGCTGAAATATTTCTCTCAATTATCTCGTACTCAAACAAACAGACTCGCTCACAATTACATTATAATTATCGCAATAAGTTCTAATATCAAACGTATAAACGTCCAACATAATAAGACCTAGTCTCCCTCACGTTATACACAACGCCAGAGCTCAACTTACACTGGTACAATATTATACTTTGACAAAATCTTGTTTTACGCTAGACGTGGTTTCACAGTCGCTTAGACTTTACCATGATATCTTTGCCTCTTGATACTATTCTTGCCAAGCGAATTTGAGCTTTATAATCAACACATAAGGTGTATGAGTGTGTTCGGTGGACGGCAAGTATAATTTTGTGCTCTCGTCCTAAGGCAAAATGTTCTTGAGATAGAAATCTTATAAAGGAAACGTCTTTTTCAGTTTCCCATTGTCTACAATTACTTGGCTTTGTGATCTCGACTATATGCTCCGTCTCTTACCAACACATGCATAGATATATTTTGTCGTCCCGCTCTATCGCTCTTTGAAAATCCAATTTGAGATTTCCGTTCGCATCTGTGTTGCGTGGTTTTCTTTTTTTTAATTATTTCTTTTTTGAATGTCGAGTGATTTTTATCCGATTGTGGAAGAGTGGGTTGTGTTTTGTTGCTTACTCTTATTGGAGAATAGCTTGACTTTTCTGTTGTATTGTTTTTACTTGTATACTTGAAGTTTATATAAAATGGTTTAGACATTACGTGGCTTTGCCTAATAGACACAATTTTTCGTTTAAGAATATTGTATGCAACAAACTGTCTTCATATTAAAGGTGATAAAAACCCACCCCATAGGAATTATAATGAAATATTTCTTGGTCCAGAGGAAGATATTTGAAGTGCTCTTAAAGTAAGAAATAATTTGAATACAAAAGATGTTAGAGAGGATGATGTGTTGCAATTGATAGATGACCCTAACACTTTCACCCAACAGGGGTGTCACACTGTCGCATTTATTTACCGACTTTAAAAAGGAGGCGGATGCTTGCATGTTGTTTTGAGGCAAAAAATAACCCATAAGTATGTTATTCAGTTACCTACTCCTTAGAACTGTTCAAATTAAGAATCACCAATCATCATAGCAGGGAGGGTTAAAGTTGGCTATGTAGACAATAAGATGTTCCCCGTAGTTCGACACGAGTCCTGAAGGAATTACTTCTCTCCCTCACCCAGATACAATTAGACTTCTTTTTAGACCCAGAGAAAGATGTCTTGTTGTTCTAAACAAGCCTATACTAATCGTCGAAGTCGGTTCTGAAATAAAAGGGCGACAGACAGGCAGACAAAGTTATTTTATAATATTCGTAAGGATGTCTATTGCTTACTAAATTAGTAAAATACATTACTATTATAAAGATATCAAATAACAAAAAAGTATCAGTATCAACCCTGCACAAGATATCACTGGCTGACCCCCGACGCTGTTAAAAAGAAATAAAAAAGTAATAAAACGCAAGGGGACAATAAAAACCACAATAATAGAAGGGTTCGCGAGGAACCCTAATTTGTGTGCGGAACTGTTTACGCCAGTCACGAGTGTTGCTTGCGGAATATTGCCAGTAAGTTAGTATTTATGCCAGTATTAGCATATTTTGAGTTCATATTTTTTTTTGGCTTTTGTTGTAAGATGTGCGAGTTTTTAAACGCCATGGGTTTGCGTAAGATTTTTCAAAAGTGCTTTGTGTGGCAAAGGTGTAATGTAATAACATGTCCAACAGTGGCATGCCCAGCGTGGTAATAACGGGCACATATCCCCAGTGCGCGGAGAAGTATGGAGTCCAGTAATGGACGGCTTAGGCTATGACGACGAAACTCAAACTGTATTGCTTAAGTCTAGAGATCACCACAAAATTGTTCAATTATTTAATCATTAGTCTTTTTTGCTGTAGGAACCTTTTTCTTGAAGATAAGAAATTTTCAAATGACCCTGCTGTGGTGGATGCAATGGGACAGACTGTTAGACTTACTAACTAAAACCCACCATATTCCTTCTGAGGCCCTCTATCTACCAGAGCCACGGTAACTCTTTCGAACAATCTCGCAGTTCTAGATATCCTTAGATCCTGCAAAACAGTTACAAACTTCTTAGCCCTTAGGTTTTATTCATTATATTTTGTTCCTGGCTGGACAAAGATTTAAACAGTAGGTATTCGATGTAAATAGGATTAGGTTTTGATACTGAAGTTGTCACTTCGCTCCAAATCAGAAATAGACATAAAGTTAAAGTTTTTTACGCTTTTTAATTAAAATATCCCGTAAATCCCGGTCCCTAGCGCTACAATATACCTCTAATGTTTCTTTCAAACATAGTTCGAGATAACGAAGAACATATATAGCTCGTTCTATCACATCTATAATCTATAACTCCGTAAGTCTTCGACAGACAAACTAGCAAGGCAGGCTGCATGAGTGTGACGCAGCAGGTCGTGGTCGGCAAGTGTGACACAGTCGATGTGTTCCGTGCGTGGCTACTAGCTGAGTGCCTCAGCAAGTGCTGCAGGCACGGACTTGCCAGTGGGCTGTTACAAATATAAGCCACTGTAATAAATCAGATTTGCGTTGCAGTTTAGAGAAAAGAGAAAATAGTGGTAATTTTTCATGTCCATAGTTTGACAGGAAATAAAGTAGTTTGATAAGAAAAATCGTGGTGGCCTATTAGGTAAGAAGGCAACCTCCCGGCTGTCATTGAATATCTTTGGTAGTCCACACCAGTCTTATCAATGAGTATTAGGTTGCTCGGGTAACTGGGTTGAGGAGGTCAGACGGGCAGTCGCTCCTTGTAAAACACTGGTACTCAGCTGAATCTGGTTAGACTCGAAGCCGACCCCAACATAATTAAATGAAATAATATATAAATGAGGGAAATAAGCACTTTACTTTGAAGAAGTTGAAGAAAGGAATTACATTACAGATGACCAGGCGGCAATATTATGTTCAAAAACATATATTTTTACAGTTACCTCTAACGCAAAATCAATTCTTCTTAAACCCTTCTTATCTGAAACGACCGTGAAAAAGTTGCTTTGTGAAACTAGATGACCTCTTTCCCTCGTCCCAACTCCGTCCCTGCATTGCCACCATGCTAGTATTTTGTTAGTCGGCAGCTTTGTCGCCAAGTGGCTCGCTCCACCATGCCTCTCCCCTCTCCCTCACTCCATACCGCCCTGACAGAGACAGAGCATCGGTCACGGGACACTGCCGAAGCCCAGTGTGACAATATTTGGTCACTTATTGGCTACAGTGGGAACCGGCGCAAGCGCACACAAAAAACTAGATTGTTTAACGTTATTCTTGATCTTCGTTAATGTTTACGGGTTTTTTAACTTAAAAAATACATTGCTGTGGTTGGAATTTTTAAATAAGGTCAAATATGCTTTTGGTGGTTTTGTATTTTTGTGGAATTACCTTGATTCATCAGTCTTCGAATATTGCTTTGAATTAAAGCATATTATCTCGATCAGACAATTTAGTACCTCTAAGCCAGTCTTCTTAACTAAGTACCTAGTCATATACTCAAAAAGTAAATATATCTGTGATCTACACCAGGTACCCCAGGTACTCATGTGATTTCGACACAAAAAGGAAATAATATGTAACTTATCATATGAATTATTACATCAATTGCCTATTTACATGTCAGATTCCACAAAATGCAAAAAAAATGGCACGCTTCAAGTGGTTCAAGTCAGATTAATATTGATTATGTTAATCTATTCAATTTAGGCAGATCATATCTTGGGGTATTTAACCCATGAAGTACTTACTAGAATTTGCTGATTCATTAAATAGAAATTAGCACGGTTAATGATATTTCGCAAGGTCTATTGGGTTATGTAGCCTTGATTGCAAATATTTGACAGCATGGCAGGGGTTCCCCTGAGCTACTAGGGTCAAAGTCCACCTAGTTGACTATTACATAATTTTGGGCTTTAGAAATTAACACGACCAATCAATGCTGCTTAGGACATTATATTAGGTAATAAAGCTTTGATTACAACTAGTCCAAAGTTCAAATAGTTGAGACCAAGGCAAAACTACAATTGGTTACATCATCAGTCTAGCTTTTCTCAACCATTTAGATGTTTAGACTACTTTTAGTTAAAACTTTATAGAAATGTTCAGTTCTGTATTTCAAATTCCAAAGTTTTTATCTAATTTTGACTAAGATGACCCCGGACCACGTGTATTTCTTAAGGGATATGTGAGCGACCTTTGCATTGTTAATTTTCCTTTATTTCCTTTGCAGTAATCAGTAAAACTATAAAATTCAATTAATAGAAAATGAGGATACATTTAAAATTAAAATAAATCCGAAACCGTAAAAATGTCATTAGTAAATCTGTGTTAAAACTTAACAAACAGTATTAAGAAACCTATTACAATGACAAATATATTTGCATTCCATTCCAGCCTTATTACTATGCAAATAAGACTTAAAATCATTGTGTTATTATTAACTATTTTGTTTGCTCATACCATTGAAATACCAATTAAGTTTATCACTTCCGAAAACACCATCACATCTTTATTCTAAAGCCTATAAGACTCAAAATCCAATGATGAATAGTTTTAGGGCAGCAAATATAAATTTGTGAATACATTTCGGGGTACATGCGCGGACAGAAAATGGAAATTCAAGTTTCTAAAATGTCCAAATAGTGGTGATGGCGTGAGCGGTGTTCGGTCAAACAGAGAAGACAAACACACGATATATCGGAGTGAGGCGATCAACCGAGCAGCGATCATGTTACTGCTGACGGTACTAGCGAACACAGCGGTGATCAAATTGGTTTGGTACATGGAATTTTTTTCCTGATTAGGTACCTAAGTAAGATTGAAACTTACTAAGGCTTCAAATTAACAGCCATCAGCCCCAGCCACAAAGAAAAACCACTGTCGGAAAATTATCAGTCAAACCGTTAATAAATAACTAAAATAGTAAAATGGCCTTACAAATATGAGAAATATTGGAAACATATTAAATTACTACAGAAAAGTTATTTTGAATTCATTAATTTCAATATTATTTATTTGTCGTCTGATATGTCTGTTTCACAAAAGACATTTTTTAAAGTCTGAATTTTAAATATGATTTATTTTTGCGTATTCTACATTTTATCCCTTTTAAAAGAATAAACCTCACAAAATTAAAATAAATACTTCTGTTTCTTTTTCTCACGATTTGTGTCCGCGAATGTACCGAATTGGTGTCTTTGAAGCGGGTTAATTGCGAACAAATAGTGGAATTAAGCAAACCCCACGGATTATACTTGCGTCACTCACTGTACCTGATCTGTGCGTCTGTGTGCGTGAGAGACAATGTTATTGAAATAAATGACTTTATTATTTAATGTATTTTAGAGGAAAAACCTACTTTATCTACTATACATGCATTATGTTTACAATTGCATTGCTCAAAAATCGATGGTATGCGACCTTGCTGAACGGTTCACGGACGAAAACTTCTGCGTATCTACTTGTATTTATCCATACATGAGTATGCAATTACATATCTTTTAGATTTGCTTTCTTACTCAAAGAGCAGACAAAGGTATAATTTAAAATCAGCTACGAAACCCTACCAGTACCCCTTTTTAGGTAGAATCAGTGATACAGGCAGATTAAATTCGATTATTTTACTAGAGAGATTCACTGCACAGCAATAGCTTACAAGATTTCAGTTTGAACGTCTTATACAAAACTACAACGTTTTTTAGAAAATTCCCATAAACCTAAGAAGTTATACTTTCTCCCTGTAAAAAAATATACACACACCGTTTAAAAATCCCCTTTGTCTAGCCACTTTATAAACTTTTTGAGCTTTCTTTCACAAAAACCATCGCCTTACCTGATATACATTCATTAATTTTATTTACCCATAGAGTATTCTTTACGCCCATTCAGTGTTGCCCACAAAAACTATAACGATTGCTAAACAATTGCCCAACAGTGAGGAAACATGATATATACTTGTAAACTGATATTATTATAGTTAATAGAACATTGTTCTCTTTCTCAGTACTTTGGCTTTGTGTTCGTGTAATAATATTTTGCGAGTAAGGTATTCGCGTGGAAAATTATTTAGCTTAATGGTTTAATAGGATTTTTGTAATTGTATTCAGAAGTAAGTGTAGTGTGTATCCGATGTGTTTGTATGTTTTTGCATTTCAATCTACATTGTAGGTACAATATCTCAAAATTATAAGTGATTTGGTAACACTTACCTATTAAATACTCTTGTTTGGGTTTCTCATTGTGTGTCGGTCTTTAGCTGCTTTGTGATGTTTTTCAGTATCTGTATAATGCGTTACATAAGTGACAATACCTAATACCATCTAGGCATATGAATAGGAAAATGTGAGTTTTTATAGTTGTCCCTTTTGTGCCATGAAAACTGTACGAACATGAAAAAATTTTACATACCAAGCTTTACATATTGTAACTCGTTCATTACGGTTGCGATGTCGCAATCATTATAATTCTGACAAGTCACACACAATTAAATCACTATGCTCCTGATTATGTAATGCAAGCATCTCGTCTAGAATAAATATCGTTCATCTAGCTAGAAAGCATATCCCAAGATATATTGACATACTTATGTAGGTACATATTTCGATCTGCTTTCAATTTGCATCACTAAAATATTGTCCATCAATAACAAATACCTTACCTACTGTCACTCAATACAGTTTAATAGCTACCACTACAAAGGTACAGACTACTGTAGGTATACAATGAGCAAAGGGTTTCACATCTCCGTATGTAGGTACCTGCCATTATATTGAACAAAACTATTGAACAATTATATCGCGGCCACAGCTGATGCTGATCGTATTAAATGACAGTATCCGCGGTTTTGAGAAAAAGCCAAGATCATAAAATATGGTTCCGTATCTGAATATTGAATAATTAAGCATAGCGTAACTTCCACAAGCGGTTTCTAATCCGTGTATACGGACAAAAATAGCCTGAACAGCATTCCGCGATATCGTGTTTCGATCATGCCTGAAACAATCAAAATGCACCATGTTCTTGATCCTATGTTATCCTATGTTATTGTCTGTAAATTCTGCATAGCTGTTACGGTTACCTTCATACATGAAATCATAGGAGGCTAGCACCTTTTCACTTGTATCTCAAACTTTTAGTAAAATACCAGATATGGGACACTAAAACCATTTAATCACTACGTTTTGTTATGTTTCTATGGTTAAAACGGAAGATAGTTAAAGGATATGTTACCAAATCGAAAGTTGGATCGATAATTACAGTTTTCCTGTAGAGAAAGCGTTTCCGATCAATACTGTGGCTTCTATTGTTTGTCACTATTGTCATCTACTACAATAATGTCGGTTTGTACGTCATTTAGAGGTAGTTATTAGTATGTGTTGGCGGGTTGTGTATCCGGGAAGATACACCCCTTTCCGAAACATCTCAAAAGTCGAGAGAATTTCTATGTCTCCTTATGTCCTCCTCCGCATTAACCTCCTCCGCATTAACCTATCTGTAAAGTTATCATTAGATACAATGTTAATCACTCATCAAAATGAAAGTAATACTTAATCTAATAGGAGCCTGTATTTCACATAGTAGAACACAGACATCAGACAGCAAAACACTAAGGGAAAGGGCATTTAACAATTATATGAAACGATTTTATTTGTACCTCGTGTAACTTAATACATCAATCATCAAATTATATCCATAATTCTCTAATTTCGTTTAACCCGTGTCGGTTATTCGTCAGTCGTGTACGTGATTGCATAACGTTTACAAACCGCAAGGGGTCCAATTAGTAATACATCTCTATTTAGCTAACTATTACTTATCGGTTAAAGTAGCCACGCCTTTAACAATAACCGAACAATAACTTACCATTAGCTAAAAGGTTTTAAGTTACCGTACAATTTCAGGTCAATAAAAGACCTTAGCATATAAAAAATAAGGTCTAATGTCAAATGGAATAGCAAAACAATTATTAAAAGTGCTTTACTTTTTTAATGCGCGAATGAAAAACACTTTTAACTTCTATTTAGAACACAATAAGAACTACAATCGAACAAAATAAAAATTTAAACATTTATTCGAATTAATAATTGAATAACAATTATTTGGAGTGCTTTTGTTATTTAGTGAATAAATAAAGGAAATAATAAAACAATGTGTAGTGCTCTCGGTGCGGTCGTTGAGTTGTACCCCGTCAATGGGTATCGTGTGGCGATATCAATTGTACGAGGCATGTTGAGTCTAATGCAGTGGCATTGTTTGAAAGCACGCCGCTATTGATTAATTGTTATACCTTTGTGGAGTGATTGGGCAGAAGTAATCGATGTAATTGCTTGAATATCAGTTACGATTTTGTGCACAGTTGGAACTACATATTTTCTTTTGTGGTGCACTT
Organism: Helicoverpa zea x Helicoverpa armigera; assembly: GCA_033682625.1. Classification (NCBI taxonomy): domain Eukaryota; kingdom Metazoa; phylum Arthropoda; class Insecta; order Lepidoptera; family Noctuidae; genus Helicoverpa; species Helicoverpa zea x Helicoverpa armigera. The sequence continues at coordinate 181,061 of JAWIIS010000056.1, read as the reverse complement.
TCTTTGGTCTGTAATTCAGAAGATTCAGTAACAATGCCATACTTACCTTAAGCCAGATGATTTCATTATATATCTTGAAGAGTCCAGACGAAAGTTCAATGTATTAGATGCCTTCAAAACAACTAAATTAACAAGTATTTTGTGACAATCGATCTAAGAAACATTGAAAGAGTATCATTGCTTCAAATATTGAGTTACAACCAGCGCTGAACCGCAACATAGCAATCACAACCCTTCACGCAATCCTACATCTTCAGCCCTATCATACACCCAAGATTCTTATCAATATCACATAATAAGTACTCTCACAGTGCGTGGGACGGCCACCTGCACCCACAATGCAATACCGCGGGCTCAAGTCGTGGGAGACCTAGCTACCACACTCCCGCGCTCCGCCAGTCAGCCGTCGCTTGAGGCGAATGCTAACTTTGTTAAGAATACGGTTTTTTGCCGTCCTTGAGCAAAGGGTGGGATTGACATTGCGTTTGTTGGTTTTGTGGTTTTTTGTAGTTAAATAGCAGTTTGGTTATTTGAAATCGATTTGTTGGGGTGGGTTTGGAAAGGATGATAGTAGTAGCTTTATTTTTTGTACACATAGTTTACTAGGAACAACCATTAATTTAAAGACACTATCTGGCTACTTTTTCACAAGGGAATAATGATTATTACGAAATCTCAAAAAGATATTGAAGATTCTACGACCTAAAAATTAATATATCAATGACAGAAAATATATCAACACAGAAATCCGCTTCATTTGCCATACCTATTAGCAAACACAATTCTGGGCGCTGCATTCTGAAAAAATATTTTAAATGAAGATCTCACAGATTGATGCTCATAAGAGTAACAAAAAAGCAAACAGTAGCCTTAAAAAGTTAAAGTAACCAAACTGACATAATAGATACAAAAACCAGCATTTTATCCCTTTTGTGTGCATTGTGTTACTATCTCCTCATCTCCGCGGTTTAGCGCAATCGGCTGAACAATTGCTGATAATGTTTGTAGCAAGTGGATTTTGGTTTCAATACAAAGGTTTGGGGGCGGATTCTTTCTGCTATTTTGGAAATATATCCCTCAGGCGATGTTATCTCGATACTGATCGCCATGGGAATCGAGATGTATCAATCGATTTGCTTTTTGTCACAACCTGTCGCGATTTTTGTTATTTTTGCGGATAACGCCCATTTTTAACCGACTCCTTTGTGACAAAACTTCATCGAAAGGATCAGAGGCTTGGGAAACTCATACATGCAATGAGACCCGTTCAGAAATAGTTTAGATATTTATTTTACGCAGTATATCATATTTGTAGTATTGCTACAATTTAGAAATTCACCTAAGAGTTATTAAGCTATATACTGTACATATATGTAACCAGTTACAAGACAAAATTGGTCCTTCTATTCTTCGTCATTGTTGAATTATTTCGTAAAACTCACTTGTTTCTATTTACATCTCTTTGATATTAATTTCAGAAGTACTTAGTTACTTTTTGAAGGCCTACCTACACAGATAAATTATAAATCCCTATTCAAAAACACCAACATCAACACATATTCAACAATTTAGTGTGAAACCAACAACAGTGAATGAAACGCAAAAACCACACAAGTACACTTCCTAAAATTCGATTCAAACATCCAAAAAAAATCGTGCGATTTTAACAAAATCAAAACTGTCGACACTTGATCGTAGAAGCAGTAGGCTGTTTGCACAATTTGCGATTATCCGCGCCGTCGCACAGACGCACGTGTGGTTTCGCCCTAATTTACTTGCGGACGCTCAGCTGGTCACCTGATTTGTTACATTTTTAATTTCACTGGCAGATTTTTTTTTGTATGGTTTTATGTCAAGTTTTTTTAGAAGCCTGTTAACTGTTAAGTTGCATTAATTTATAGAATCTAAGAGAAAGTAAATACTATTGTTTGGATAGTTTTCAACTTGGACCGGTTATATTGTAATATATTATATAAGCCTGTAGGCTTATTGGACAATCGATCAAAAGTTAAGCTGCTTTTAGCGTAGTTGGTCTATAGATGGGTAATGGTTATGTCATAACGAGTTCCTCTCATCTACTTCTTCATATGAATAATGGTTCTATTACATTACTGTATAATTGTCTTTAGATTAGTAGGTAAGTAGCTTGTTTTTCTAAAGCATAATAATGTGTGTCGTCTCAACAATTATATTTAAATAGATGTTATAGGAATAAAGGGATGCCGTGCCTTATTTAAATTAAAATAATCCTCAGTCTATCAATTGATATGTTTAGCTACCGGAGTATTCACAAATCGTTTGAAAAGGCAATAATGTGCGGTTCTGAATACTCTGCTCTTCTATTCACATGTCAACATTTACTATAAAGTAAAATAACAAACAATTATTATTCAACTCTATCTTAACCCACGCAAAAAATAATATACAATACAGTTAGATCGCATCAAATTAAACCTTATGCCAATATAAATAGGGGTTATATAGCGTGTATAACTATAATTGTAATAATACAATGTTCGAAAAAGGTTTTTAGAAAAAAGTTTGTTATTCATAAAACGATTGTACAATAGGGGACACGGGCGGTAGACCACCAAAAGGTGAAATTCGCTTGGCAAGTGCCCGTGCGCTCACGTGAAACACATACAGCACACACGCGCACGTATTTCACTTCTCTGTCTATATCTATCTCTGTCTCTATCACAGCCTTCTTAAACTCGTTTGGTGCGATATATACCTATATGCATATTAATAATGTAGCAAGCAGCCAAGTGACTTAAGACTTTGGCATAATGATCATAAAGCTCATTATTGTTATGATACAAAAATGTTCGGGTGATTTTCAACCGTGGGGTTGTTATTTTGTTAAAACTTATATTTGCTATAATCTGCCAGAGTTGCAATGAAGCAGATAGTCGGTGTGCAAGCAAGTAAGATAGTCGGTGTGCAAGTGAGAAAGTATTAGGATCCACGCGTATCAAAATATGAAAACTATTTAAGTAATAAAAAACAACTCTAAAATTTAACTAGTAGGTGTATACTTACCTAATTTAATCTACTGAAAATGCTTAGTAAGCAACAAGTAGATATGATTATCGGGTTTTTATTTGATTTATTACATAAATAAATATACGTATACCCAATTCAAAATGATATATTTAGCATCAACAAATACAGTTTAGCTATGTCTATAAAATGTATGCTTTACCTTTCTATACATAAAACCAATCATAACATCGATTTGAAGCTCATAATCTTTTCAGTCATAATTAGCAAACAGTCGAAATTATTATTATGGGCCATCATGATGAAATTAGCTTTCTATTTTTTACAAACCTTGTGTAATTTTAGGCTCAGCAGAAGGCTTTTAAAGGGACGTTGGAATAGTTTTATTTTTTTAATAAAAATTGCCCCACATTAGGAAATTCTCCTGTATCGTGGGTGCGTTTACAAACATTCATCACATGCAACACCCAGACCCCAAAACAATTTTAGTTGTTCCGTGCGGGAATGGAACCTGCGACACGCAGCGCAGTAGTCAGTGTGACCAACCACTACGTCATATGGGCTGTCGAAATTTATGGAAATATATTTTTATAATAACGTTTTATAAATGTAATGATAATAAAACAAAAAGTATATTGATTAACATATTATATTTCAATATAAAACAGATAAAAAAACTATAAGACACATTAAAAATAATATAATAATTGCAATAAAATATTTTCCTTAAACTATGGACACGTTCACATAGTCAAAAGTAGGTGTGGATGGGCACATAACTCGAAGATTTTCATTGTTATAATGTAATGTTTGATTGAAACAAAAAACAAAGCACCCTTTAGTATTAAACACAATAGATTTATAATTCAAACAAAATACTAATATCAATATCGGACTAAAATAATAATCTCGGTGTATATGTATAAATTTTTAGGTATTGTAGTAATAAGAAATTAAACTTACAAAAAGCTCTATCTAGGATAGTTTACTTGAGCCAATCAAAGATTCTTATTACTTAAGTGTTCCGGAATACCTAAAAAGTTTCACACGAACTATAAGTTCACATTTTGCTTGAAGATACGAATATACTTTAATAACTGGTTTTCTTAGAGACTTGACTAGCTTCGTGTTATTGTTCTCACAAAACAATAGATCAAGCGGCGCCGGTGACCGCCACTGTTTTGTTTGGTTTAAAGTAATATTTATAAAAATTACATGGAATTCGTTAATAAATCACATAGGTATTTTTTCCTGCATAGTTAATACATTTAGGACAATAACATTAGTGCTACTTTAGTAGACATTAAAATACTAGACAGTTAAAAAGCTTAGTGATTTTCAAAGTTTACTTAGATGGAAAAATCACATATTACCTACGTAATTAAAAAAATGTCTTATTAGTCTTAAATTTCTAAAGAAGTAAATCAGTCTAAATATCACCACTAGGATAATGTGGTTTACTTATGAGGCATAAGTTTAAATAGAAATTTTAAAAACAAATTATATAACATTAATATAACAAAACTGAAAAAAATAATTACAAAAATGCTAATCAGTCTTCAAAATCAGTCTTTAATATCACATTGACTTATACCGATATATTTTTAAAGCTACAAAGGATATAAATGTGGTAATGGTAAATAAATAATATCAAATAACAATTAGTCTTAATTTTAAAATACAAGAATCAGTCTTCAATTTCTCAAAGAAACCGTATATTTTTATATATTATTATAAAATCACTATATCAGTCTAATGATTACGATACGATTGAATTGCCTTCGTTATAAGCTCAATCTGAATCTCATAACAATCTTGTTTGTTAAACGCTTTTTCAATTTCAATTCAAAATTTTGTGTATTTGCCATCATAGATAGCCTAGTCAAAATATCAGAATCTCTTAAATTAAGAATATCACATTTACTTTTGTATAAATATATTCTATACCATTACATAAGCATACGTATAATTTAATATTTTGTTGCAGCCCCGGCCGCGTCTATTACTGCGTCTAGACGATTTCTCATTGACGACACGAGTATTTGACATAAATCCGAGCCGCGAAGTGAGTCCCATATTTCGTTGCAATGAGTGACGAGTGCTAATTTACTTCTTTCGTTTCTAAAATCCCATCTTTGGACCATTATGGCCCATAAATTTTCTATGGGATTTAGGTCTGGGGACCGAGACGGCCAAGGGACAGTTCTTACTTCAGGATGCTGCTGGAGCCAATTTTGAACGACACGCGCACGGTGTATTGGACAATTATCTTGGAAGAAGTAAAATGAGGGAACTTCCTCCCTAGGATACACCGTGCGCACTGTAGGCAACATAACTTCTTCCAGCAGCTCAGCATGTGACTGTCCAGTTGCTCTCGAGTCAATGAAAGCCAGTTCACCCGGACCACCAGCACTCATCCACCCCCACATATTTACTATAATTCGCCCCGATTCATTGTTGGGACTCACATTTTTCGGCTCGTATCTAGTGTTATTCACACGCCATAAATTCCGACGTCCTAATTGGCTAGATTTAAAAGATTTTTCGTCGGAAAATATGGCATGTGAAAAGTCAAAGTCTCTGTAGTCTCGAGCAAATCGAACCCTGGCTTGCTTTAATTCTTCGCTTAAGATTATCTTTTTTGCGGGACGCCTATGATGTATACCGGCCTGATGGAGCGCACGTCTCACAGTTTTCATGCTACATTCGTACTCCAACGCGAATTGTGAGGTTTTTGTAAACGGCTCTGAGTTGTAGACGTCTATCATATGAGCCACACGATCAGGTGTTATTACCCGTGGAGGTGGAGCACGCGGTCTGTCCTCCACGGATCCCTCTTCTGAATCTCGGTGTATCCACCGTCGCACTGTAGCCCTCTGTAATAAAATGTGATGATGTTATATCTACACTTAATTTTTTTTGATTTGGTAGTTCGCTATTGTTAATAGTGTCAAAAAAAAAAACAACAAACAATGAATAGTGAAGGTATACAAAGATCTCTGAAATAACTACGAATACTATTAATTATTATCATGTTATTATTGTAAGTATGAGTTCTGTTTTTTATTTAATAATGAAAAGTATCGAATATATTAACAATTTCAGTATTCGATATCGCAACATTTTTCATACCTAATAAAACTACATTAAAACTCTAGTCATTGAACACTAATACTACAAAATTGTCTACCTACCGAAAACTATTAAGAATTTTTATAGAGGTAATATGTAGTTTTGTTGAAATTAATAGTGTCACTTGATGTTTTTCTCTAAGTTAATTACATAATTTAGTCAAAAAAAATTTGTTGGTTGCAAACTTACCGTAACGTTTAATTCCTGCGATATTTGCAAAATGTTTCGTCCTAGATTATGAAGAACCAATATTTGGTTCCTCTCTTCCCTGGATAAATTTCGAGGCATCCTTAAATTCTTTGTTACAGATGAATCATAAAGGGAGTCAATATTTTGTATATAAGTCCAAAAAACACAGCACAAGTCGACGAGAAGGAAATCTACAGTCCAAAAACACAGCATGGGTCATCAAGTAGGCAATCAGCAGTCCAAAAACAAAGCAAGGGTCAATTCGATTCAGCAATAAACAGTCCACAATCACAGCACAGGTCAACGTAAATAGGATACTAAAAAAAACAAACGCGTTGACAATAGGCACGGGCGAAATGCAAATTGCAACTAATTAAACAAACACCTTTTTTCTTTTACTCTTTTAAAGTTCCGGTAAACTATTTAGCGGTTATACGCTATTTAGAACTCTATACTAGTATCCATAAGGGTTATTATTTCAATGATAAGTATAGAGAGTAAAGCCCTTACGAAACGTATCGTTTGCAAAGCATGGATCCAACGCGTAGGTACACGCTATTTAGAACTCTATTTGTACTACTTAAGGGTCGTTATTTGAATAACAAATATGGAACGTATTATGCTTGTGTGCGTGAGAGAGTCGTTTAAAGGATTTTTTAAGAAAAGTGTATCACCGGACTTGTCCGTGATTGTACAATAGTAATCGATAGTACTCGAATGGTTTCGAATGACGATCATTATTTGACGTTTTAACTACTCGCGAGCGCGGGTTCGCTCGAGATTTTTTATAATTCGATTGTTAATTGTGTTGAATGTAATGACCGCAATGAGAAGTTTTAAGACTTGAATTACATTTTGGATAAACTTACCTTACTTTATGCGTGCTTATACTAAGCAAAATAAGCTAGATGGGTGATCTCCATATTTTTTTTTTGAATCCTTCTTTTCTAATAAATACAGAATAAATAAAAAATAGAGGTGATAGAAAACTTGAATGTGACGATATTATTCTCCAAAAATAGAGGTGATAGAAAACTTGAATGTGACGATATTATTCTCCAAAAATCTCTTTCACATTCGATCGCTTTGTAGATTGACGAAGAAAATTAACTGAAATACGATGATGTTACTGATGCAGCAGTGGATCTTCTTCGGCAGACTTAAACAGTCGGCTGACAGCTGGCAGTTTTTTTTAAAGAATGTCTTCATTCCAACCATAATATTAAGTCGATATGATACCGTTCAAACATAGGATCTTTGTAATATCTTTCTACTGATTTATGAGCTCGAACAAACTGTCTGCCAACTAGGTATAAGTTTGCAGTGTTGCAAAACTAAGACATTGTGTTGATGATGCGCTAAATTCTTAACAACAATTATCAAAATAGGTATAATATCATTTCACCCGGATGATCCCGGTACCCGGGTGTACCCGGGTGTAGGCGGGTGAGCCGGGTGTGGGGAGGCGGTGGATTGTATTGGTGTTTCGATTAATTCGCTATACTTGTGCCTCACATTTTATATTCGCGCCGCTCTTCAAAGGGGTGTAATAATGTGGAAGTGGCGTTTGTGTATTGAGTCCATATTTTTAAAACGTTGGTTTAGGATTAGTATATTAGTCTATGGTTTAGGTTAAGGCTAGCTCGGATTCGTTATCATGGAACTTATTTAAAACTCGCTGACCAAATCGGAATATAAGAGATTCTCTGATTTAACGGTACATTTGTTTTTTTTTTCAATTGAACTTTTCAACGAAAGCTTTTACATGCCTTTCTTCATTACTTTTTCGTTTCTATCAGGTAAAAAAATTGGTAATAAAGCATGTTTCATTGTCATATACCTACTCAATTTATTTATAAATGTAGCGATGTTGCAAAAAATCACAGCTCATTCTCCAATATTAACACAATTTAAAATCTAAGCTCATCGTAGAAGCCATCTCCCCACTAACCCCGCGGTCCACTGCTGTCACTAACACTCACTCGGTAATTATTTTTATTATTGAAACACCTCCCCCCCCCCTCCGTCGCCCCCTCCCCCCGCGTCTCGTCTAACCCGCGGACATTTTGTTTTTGTTTTTAATTCGTATTTATTACGCCTGCGCCGGACATCGCAGAGTTCTGTAATTAAATTGTTCGAGTCTAGATCGGTGGCTAAGTTTGTAATGCACTGTATACTTATTATATGAGCGGTGGTTATGTAAGAACCTAACTATGTAAGGCTAGGCTATTATCCAAGCAGATTGGGTACATACATATTTTACATGGAGTGGTTGCCTATACCTAAACTCCACTACTTACCAACTATATTAAAGGTTTGAGAAAGACTAATAACTTCAGGCTGTTGCCATGTAATCATAGTCCAAAATCTAGGTACTATAGACACTTAAAACATCTACCAAGGTAGGATGTACAGTGTATCGATGTAAATAATCAAGTCCCCTTGACATACACTTAAACTTAATTCGATATAGTGATGAATATTCTATAACTTCATCCTATACCTGTCTTCCCCCTACTACAAAATCTAAACTTCTAAACCCATTTCTGATCCAGTAACCACAGTTTGCGATTAATCGTTAAAATTTTACTATTTTCCATCTTCACTCCATTGTGAGGGCTGAAACTTTTACAAAGGATCTACTGTCTCTTTCACTCATATTACCATCTTGTAACTCCATCTCTGTCTAGAACAACTTATTGTAATAGTGATATCAAAGTTAGAGGAAAGTATTGAATTATGGCCCATTTTGCCAAAGGAGTAAGAAAAGGTAAAAATTATTTAATTGACTATTTCATTTTTGAACTGTATTTGTGAACTGTAATTTATGCTACGAAGTGCTACGAAGATGCTACGCCGCTACGAGCGTAGCATGATAAGTCTTTCAATGTTTTATTGCTATGATTTATGTACCTTATTAAAATGCATCGAAAGCCTTTTAAGGAGCTTTTTTTAAGTTTCACAGATTGAAAATAGGAACTTGGCAATTATAACAGACAGATTGATCCAACAGACAAACTGTTGTATATAGTTTTATTAGACATTTCGTACTTATACTTGAATGAATTGAATTGAATTTGGTTCCCCCATTTTCCGTAAATTATTGTTTTATTAAATTCTCTGAAGACTGTAAAAATAGTCGACTGTTAGTGACGTAACTCTAGGTCGGAAATAACCTTTAAAAATGCAAAACACAAAACGAAATTCCGCCCTCGTTATCAAATAACGGCAAACATAAGTTCAATTAATCTACCATACATAATCCGCCACTAAGCTACAGCTCAAACTGTTCCCACGAAATTTAAAAATCGCTATAATTATTTAAAACCACCCCTGGTATTTAAAATCGTACAAACAATGAATTAAAAAGCGGTTAAAATACAAATAATAGTGGCGCGCGTGGCGACCGGCCGGCCCGAGCTAATCAGATCGAATGAGTGAACGGGGCTAATATGTGCTCTGATGTATGCGATCTGAATTTGAATTCTGAGCTGTCAGTTGCAATTTCTTTTTTGCAGTTGTTTTTATTTTTAGTGGGCTAGTGATGTTGGTTCTAAGTTTTGTATGTGTGATACTCTTTTGGCATTTAATAATGTTTTTCATTGAATTATTTCACATAATCTTTCAAAGCCGCCATTATATTGTCATCGACATAATAAATTGATATTTCAATAGCTCCTTTTCAACCCTAGAAATGGCTAAGCTTGCATCGCTTTCGTAGTAGAATAAAAGATCATTTTTTCTTAGAACCTACTTAGAATACCTTACTTGGTAAGTGACAGGAATCGAAATGTTTCATTGATAAATGAAGGATCAGACTAAACAGCTGCATTGTAAGGTATGTCCTTTTTCTAACCCCAAAATTTAATAATAACTATATTTCCTCTTAGATACTTACTGCAATCGTCAAGCCCACTTACTGCAATCAAAACTTATGACAATTTCAAAACACCACACAAACAACGACAATTAATCACAACACATAAGCACTAAAACCGCATGACCAACCAACACCCAATCTTGTCCATCCAATTAGACCGCACAATACGCCCAGACGCAGCGCTCGAGTGACACCACTATGACGTCATCGTGACGTCACTGCGACATCGAGTTGACGTCGGCTTAGTGACCATTGACGTCGCTCCACTAAGCGCTGTCAAGTGACAACTATCAAGACTGGCTGGTTTGGGTTTGGAACTGTCAAATGTGATTGTTTTTTTTTTTGTTGTTGGTAGTTGCTCTTGTTGGTTTTGAATGTGGAATGTAGTTGCAAATTATTAGGTGATTAGCTGTTTCCGTGTTCCAAGAGAACTCTGTCCCGCAGTCGGATAAATAATAGCCTAATAATAATAGTCGGATAAATAATAGTAGTTAGATCGCCAGAACGTTAGCTATATAAACGCAATCTAAAGTGTCGTTAAGTCTGCTATTTGTAGATTACAAAGTCGACTGACAAAGCAATGCTTTTACGGATGCTCTGTACTGGAAGCCTACCCCTTCATATTTGGTAAAAGACTAGCCAGATTTAAATGTCAAGCACACCAATGACTCTTGAAGACGATTAGCAGATAATTTTACCAAACCTAACCCTCCTAGTACTACACCATACTTACATCTACATAGTGAGATACTAGATAGTAACTGCAGTGCAAGTCCGGCCTGTCTGTCCAGTGAAGCCGGTAATTAGTCTGTCGATAGCGCATTGTGCTTGCAAGACGCTTTGTGTGTGCATACGGGCTTGTTGGATTACTGCATGCCGTGGGTAAGGATTGGGTAGTGATGTTGTGAGGATACTTTGTCTGAGCTTGAAGAGAACTGTTAGGTTGATTCATTTGTTTCAGAGAATTAATTTCGGTAGTAGCTATACTCCGAGGTTTCCCCCTCTTTGTGTAAAACAGGTTTGATTTAAATTCAAAAGGTTTAACTTGAAAATGTAACGGACGGACAGACTTTCCCATTTATAATATCAGTAACAGCACAACCATCTTAAGATGATGACTAATCAATGGTACCTGTAAATCTAAAGATTTATAATGCTACGTCTTTCTCATTGTAGTTACGTTTAAAGCTTTTATACAAATAGGGTAGTACTACATACTAGCAAAAGTTAGCCAGCGGAGTTTGTCGTACTGTCTTTAATAGACTGTCTACTTTATTGCCTTTAAGGACCTTTAATGAAAATCACCCGCATACAATAAGACCATTTCCATCTTGGGCAACTACCTTCGAAAGTGACTAAAGTTCTTGGGAAATAATAAAAAAAGAAGTGATTTATTGAGCACGTTTATTTATTATTATTTTACATTACAATATAGTTATTATCGCGTCTAAACATTACGGGTAAACATTTCTCTAACGCTACTATGTACATTAACATCTATCTATATTAACTAACTATTGAACACTAATAGCGAAGAGTATTGTTATTACATAGAATTATTAATCAAATGAGTAAACAATAATAGATTATTAATAGAATTATTTTCAAATAAATCACTGTTCTCTTAATTTCAGACCTACTTTTTTTCTAGTTGAAGCATTATTTACAATTTTGTTAATACTCAGAATAAAAAATATGGAATGTCAAATATTTAATGAAGTACAATAATAATCACTTTAGTTCCTAATAAAAATATTGGCGGATTTCAAAGCTGATAAGATTTTAATTAAAATTATAATATTCAGCAATCACAAATCGATTGCCCTATAAACTACACTCCAATAAAGTCTAGAAAATCTATTATTAATAGTACTTTCATATTATTAATCTATTTACATGTTTGTACAGCGTTCCACGCGACAATCTCATAAACTGCTGAATCTATTATCTCCTACAACTACAGCGAAGTACTACAGCTAACTATTCTGCATATTATTAAATAGTAAGTACGTATAATAATATCTATCATTCGTTATCAAGCATATTTAAATATTTACAATAGCCTTAAATACCGTTAGAGACATTTCTTTTAAGCAGACAAAAGTAATAAAGATTAATAATAGATATTTTTTCTTTCAGAGATGCATGTTTTGTTTCACAGGTAAACTTGTAAAGCTTGAGCTTTATGCCTGATCTAACTTTCAGTTACAATTTTCGTTTAATTTAAGTACATAGATATTATAAAACACAATGAAATAAATATGTGTTACAAAATGAAATCTTCACTTACAGTTTTTCTATTGTCATTAAAAACCACTGCACTCAACAAAACAGATTCAACTCCAGAATCGATAATATGTCATCATCATGACAATATTGGTAATATGTCTACAATCCGCGCTTCCTACAGCACAGTCCAGTATTTCAGGTACCCCTAATCGGAGAAACCTTCATTATTCGTATTATCCGACGTCGGAGAGGTCCCTGGTGACGGCACCTGCAGCTGCCTCCCATACATCAGCTCGGAAGGAGGCATGAACGAGGACAGGTACTCCGGGGGAGGTCTGATCACCGTCGGAAGGTACCCGGTCCCACTGTAGGGCGGCGTTAGAAACCGCCGTGATGGAGAGAACTTGAAGCTCTGGTTTGATAGCGGAGAGAAGGCAGATTTTGACTGGTACTGCATGTAAGGAGGAGATTCTTGAGTTACTTGGTAAGGGTTTGAGTTCTCCCCTGTAATCATCATCTCCATTGCAGCTACTACGTCCCCTTTACACCTCGCTAAGATCCCTTCGATCTCTTGCCGGCTGCGTCGAGGAAACACCTTTATTAGCACATCTACGGGAGACTTCTGGTAAGGAGAAGGATCTTCAGGAGGAGTCTCAACTGTCTCTTTCCTCTCCCGCCTGAACATTTTGTATTTGAAGTCAGGGTTCTCCCATTTATCTTCTTCTTCCTTCTTCACTGATACATCGTCTCTTTGCTCCTTCATGGAGAGGTTTTCGGGAGTTAGTGAGGGTTCTGTTTCTTCGAGTTCCTCTTCCACGTTGAGCTCGTGGTCTGAGGGCGAGCGAGGAGGTGGGGTGGCGAGTGGCGGGGTGGCGGCGGGGGTCTTGGATTCTGGCTGTGATTCTGTTGGCGGTGATGGACTGGAGCACACTTCTGTAATGCGAGCGCGTTTCTGAACTGTTGACAAAGAAAATAGTTTCATTAGTTGTGATATTTAACTATTACATGTTCATTAATAAATAAGTTTAATTTTCATATGCGGAAAAAAGTCCCAACAATGTTGTAACAGTAAATAACAAACTAAGTACCAACGCATTTATGCAAAAGGGAAAGGCGTTGATCCTTCATATTTAAAAAAAAAAATGCACATTCAAATATTATTCCTTCGCCACCAGAAATAACGAACCATTTAAAAAACGAATTCCAAATTCAAACAAAGAAAGATTCTGTAAAACATATTCGTTTCGAAATTCAAAGTATACAGCTCCGAGAAAATAATACAGTCGAGAACAAAAGTTCACACAATAAACGGGAACAAAAATGAAGAACCCGCGTGCGCGCTGAGTGGCGGACTGTATGAGGTTTTACTTTAATGTGGTTTTACTACAAATAATGGTTTACAAATGAAGTTGAAATGTTTTAAGCGATCACTGCTTGCATTGCGTGCACTTTACAAATACATATTCTTGACTTTTTGTAACGTTTATACATTTAATGCCTCTTAAGATACTAAACTCTTTCACAGATAATTTTGATATTAGGATCATGATATGAGCGGGAAGTAAAGAGAAAATCAGGCTAAACCAAAAACAATATAAAAGGAAATGGATAGTTAATTCAAAAGGCAAATTTTAAGTATCTACTTGTAAGGGTAGCTGCTCTTGTAAAATGTCTTTCAATGATCATTTAGTTCACCAAAAAAGAAAGTTCTACTATAATGACGTAGTAGATATATGTACATATCTACAGCAAAATTTCCTTCAAGTCACAAAACAGAGCCTACAACCTACACGTATAGATGTCGGCTACAATATACAGGGTGTAAAGTCGTACAGTCATTGTGTTGCCGCAATTAAAGCAAGTCGGCTCACTCGCCTGAACCAATTTAATGGTCCAAGTTATTGTTTTTTTTTAACGTTGACGTGGGGTATCGAGAGTTTATTCGACGAGGTTTTAATAAGGTTTAATAGATATACGTTTTTATTGCGAGGTTTGCATGTTTCAGGAGTTTTAATAGTTTTCGACTTTTTTACATTTATTTGATTTTTCAAATTATAAAGAGACTATAATTAATAATAAAAGTAATGTCCCAAAACACATATGATATGTAGCTAACAAAAATAAAACGAAATCAAAAAACATTTTATTCAAATTCAAAAATGGAACGCTATCCGTCAATTTAAATGCCATAAAAGCATCTCGAGTGAACACCATTCAAATAAATCGAATGCGACCATTAAAATGTAATCGAGACTCCGCGCGGACGCAAAAAACGATTACATTGAACAGACACTGAGTATAAGTGAACCAATTCACTGAACACAATCATCAATGTAAACCGTTCTTTAAGAAATACTCCATGAAAGGAAAAAATGTGAGTCGTTTTTGTGTTATTATAAAAGGTACGCCCTCGCACTCAAAAAAACCATTAAAATAATACGAAAAAGTTTTTATTACTTATACAATACAAACAACTTTTATTGAATTACAATAAAGCGAATACTGGCCATTTTGAATCTCATTATGTGTGCGCGAGGGAGAAAGAAGTAGTGTTTTGTATTTGTGTGAAAGAGATGAATAGAGCTATTGAAATGTAAGTAGGTTTAATATAGACATCTGTTGGTAAATGATGCTGTTGGGCTGTGTTTTGGTTTTTTATTTGTTTTGTATCAACAATATTTAGTTGTGCAGTTATAAATTAAATAGGGGTGATTGTAATAATATGGTTAAAAAACTACCCGCTGCGGATTTACTGTAAACCTCAGTTATTCAAATTAGTAAATAACATTTTTGTTAACATAAGTTAGAAATGTTAAAAAAGGAAATACATCAGCTAACGAAGATATAAAATATAGAAGCAGCTGAATAGAATGTAGATTTTCATAGCTCACAATTTCTTTGATCTGAGGCTTACAATATTTAATGTATACCGATTTGTATTTACTCAATGATTTTTCACTTTTTATATATCTACCATCACTATTACACATTCTCGGGGAATACCATCGATAATTAAAATTCTGACACCCAATTTTGTCCTCGCAACTATTCATACCATTGATTTCTAAAATGAATCCTGTATCATCAAATCATCCTATATATTTGTATTCATAATTGTTTATTATCAGTATTTTCATCATTCAACTGCATAGTTGCATCTCAAACAGAGGAAGATTACAGGGTGATTTGGCCATCAAAGTTGTGAATTCAAAATCCATCAACTTTATACTTTTAACTGCGTCACCATCATTTTCTCCAATTATAAGAACAAACATGTAGGTTAACCATTCTATATCCAAACCATGCTCTGATCGGTACATTTCCACATACAATAACGTGTTTCGTCGCTGCGCCAAAGTTTCGCGTAGATTTATGCGTCTGCTTATAACACTGGCGGGTGGCGCGAACAAAAGCGGCATTGTACTGTGTGCATTATAATGTCACCGCGTTACGGCTACTATTGTTGGACGGTGGCCGATATATGTGCTTTATGTGCTTTGCAGGTCCCGATTACTGAATACAGTTATGTTAATATGAGACTGTTATATGGATTTATTGCAAATGAAACAACAATCCTAACTCTTCTTGATTTCTCACTCATCTGAATCTCAACATGACTGTGTTCTTTTACATCACTGAAGTTGCTTTAAAAATCCTCTAAATATACATTGTGAGGATTTTAAAAGCAAACTAAAATGGTTGCTAAGAGAAAGAAAAACTACATAATGTAAAACTGTGAATAAGGGAAAGAAGCAAGTAACCTAGCCAAAACGTTTCCGGAAAGAAACGCAAAAGAAGAGACACAGAACCACCATACGACACCACATCGCAATGATATAAACACACAATATGAACCACATGCATAATGTTTACACCACGGAGCGAAACATCGCATGTACAGTCGTCGTCATAAATTAGCGCGCACAATGCCGCAACCGCCGCGCCCATTGTGCAAGAGATTTAGTGCCCGCTGGCCTCGACTGTACGCCACTACCATTACTATTCATTTGTGTTACTTCGAGGGATGGCTTCTGGTAAGTTTTCGCGACTGTACTTAATTTATTAATAGAGGGCAATTGATTTTGGATCGTGATTACTGATTTTTAACTTCAAAGTATTGCTGATTTTGTTGAAAAAAAATTATAATGTCATCGAGGTAAAGTAATGAAGCTGTACAAGTTTGGCATACATATTTTATACTCTGCGACGAATATATTATAATATCACGTATGTATGTCATGTATTAATGAAGCGTACTATATAATACATGCTTTAGATTGTGTTCAATTAGTAAAATTGTAGCCCAAGAGTAGGCAATTGATACTTGATGAAAACTTTAAACAATATCCAGTGTGAATTTGCAACTGTATTCTTCACTAAATATTGCTTATTTTCTGATACTATATTATTTACTATTATATTTATTTTTAATTTTTGTTCTTCTTTGGTTCTTTGCAAAAATAGCAAACCATTGAATAAACAAATTAATTAATCCTTTCTGTAACTAAACAGGGAATGAGTGAAAGCTCTCTCAAAGAGTGGTCCGGTTTGTATGCAGTTGAAGAGACTGCCCTCCACGGCTGCTAATTACAGGACCCTCACATTTCAGTTATTATAAAGTAATTAGTGAACAGTTTGAAAATATTCCTGTTTTTATTTTTATTGCTTTTTGTTTGGGTCCGCTTTGTGGCTGTTTGTTTATTTTGTGAGCGTTTGAAGGCTGAAAATCTGCTATGGTGTGCTTTTTATTATGAAGCACCATGAACTTCCTGGTAAAATTGTATGATTTGAGTTTTGATTATCATGCTATTGTAATTTGTAAAGGAAAGGTTATTGAGAATCGATTTTGATTGACGATTAGCAAATTTATTTTGAATGGATCTCTAAACATATTTATAAATAAGTTTTCCTACGTACACTTTTATCTACAAAAATATGTTCCAGTTGTGAGACATAAGCTTTAATTCCCAAAACCGCCAATTAATCACATCAAGCCATTATTCAACATTTGTCGATTTCGACAGACAAACAGCCCTCCCTTTATCGTATATTAATATCCAAATGACTGCAAAATTAATAAAAACACCCCCGTTCCGTCGTGACCCTTAATTTGTGCCCTCCGAACTAAGTCCATTCTCAAGTGATTAGCGATACAGAATGAACCCAGACTACCCGCCACGATTGTACGCGACACCTATAATTTACTACCAGACATTATTCAAGCCAAATTACACTTAAACCCCATTTAATAAAGTTTAAAATTGTTGGGGATTTATGGCAGTATGAACGGAGTAACTTTGAATCGGCGGGCGGTAACAATAAGACCAATTGTTGTCGATCTCTATTATTAAGTTTGTCATTGGAAATTGAGTTTTGTTGCGTTGGCATAGGATTGTTTTTTGTGTTGATCGTGTGCGCTGTGGTAATACATTCGATTGAGGAATTAGTGTTCTATTGGGATGCAATGTTCGTCAGGGATGGCGCGGCTGGGGGCGATTATATTTGTATTTTTGAATTTATTTCTTTTGTTTGGGAGTAGTCGTGCCTGTCATGAATTTGTTTGAATTAACAATGAAAGTATGTTATCAAGCTGATTTTTAGAAATATAACTTACGTGAGAAAAAACCAAAGAGATCGAACGAAGGTGCTTACGTTACAAAATTCTTCTTTCAATTATATTGAAGTTTAGCACCATATTTAACCATTTTATTAACTACTTTACTCTTCTCATTCATATTAACATCAAGTACCAAAATACTTATACTTCCAATAAAATAAAAACCGCCAACCCTACAAACAACCAAATCAAATTACAGTTCAGTATTTAATATTCCCGAGTGTCATTGTGTCACCCTGTAGATGATCCCGACACAAATAGACGCACCCTGTGTACTGCTGAGCCAATATGAGTGTAATTGTATTAATATATTTAAAGTGCTCGGAATGTAGCATCCGTGTGAGGGTGAGATATATTAAAAATTGTTAATACGAGTGGTTGTTGGTGAAACACGTATTTTTGTAAGTTTAATTGCATTATTATACGCATAAGGAGAATTAGGTGGATAATAGTATTAGTTAAAGATTAGATAGATTAGATAAAGATTAGTTTTAAATAGAATCTATAACTTAGACTGAAGTTTATCAAGATTATTCTTTTATTTTATGTCTTCTTCCTTGTGGTGTGAAAATGGTTTCTGATTATCCTAGATCGAGACAAGTGGTATCTAGTATAAAAACAAGTTCTATACTAAACGTTTTTTTATATTATCAATATTACTGAAGACATATTTTAATTTAGGTACCAACAAAATACAATCCAAATTGACTATTCCCTCAATATTGTCACAGAACTAACCCCTACTTTTCAACTTTCCTAAACAATGGAAAACTTTCAGTTCCCTCCAATAAACTAATGATTAACAAAACAATAGTAGCATGTTTGTGATGTCATCATGCACGTCATTGTGTAGTCATTGTGTTGTCATCAGATTAGGATTGCGACTGTCACTTCAAACGGTAGTTAATTAGTTTAGGCTATCTGTGGTATGAGGGAACTGTAGCTTGAAATCTAGATAAAATAACTGTCAATTTGGTACAATGTTGACTACTTAATACCTATTATAAATTGTCACTTTGCTTGTTTGTCTGTCTATCGAACTTTCACGCTAAGTCTACTGAATCGATTTGAATTAAAGGCGAAGAGATATAGTCTCGAATGTAAGAAAAGACATAAGCTACTTTTTATTCAGGTACAGGTAGAAGTTTCCCCGGGTATAACGGTGGAAAACAGTTAGTCAGTAATGTTAAGGTCCAAGATTTGTTATATTTCGTGCAAACTTCCCACTTATGACTAACCTATTTGTCTGAATCAGCTATAAACACAAGTTTAATCATAGAACCAGTAACCAAGAGAGACGACGCTCAATTACTACCTACATCTTACGAGGGAAGCTACAAAAATAAAAAAGTAGAAGAAAATTCCACTCTCACATTACCTCACATAATGAAAATCTGTGCCCAACACACACTTGGCACAAAACTGAGAGTAACTCGATCGCTTTAATCAATTGTAAAAAACGCCCGCCACTGTGTTTAGTCGGGAAATTTAATAAAAATGTTCGGAAGCCGCGTCGCTGCGGTGTAGGCTTACACGAGCGCACTCGGGGGGCGAGATTCGTATACAAGTTTTTTTTTGCTGGAAAATTTTTAATTTAACTCAATATAGCGGAGGATACAATATTTATCAGTTTTTTGTTTTGTATGGCGTGGGCCGAGAGATCCATTTCATTTTTGCGATTTGACACACAAATGCAAAATCTAAAGCAAGCAACACAACTCATCAAAAGATTTATGCACCCCTTGAAGTATGAAATGTTCCTGAATTGGTGAATAATTATGCCAAACAGCATAAGTATAAAATCGTCATTTTGCATTGGTGAGTTCCACTAATTTGCTTCCATCTCTAATCTTTATATCATCTTTTCCATCCTTAACTTTTAAACACATCAACAACTTTTTTCCCCGATACAAACAACACATGACCAGCTTCAACAAACAAACATAAATCAATTACTTCGCGTGTATCACTTACATGCACTAATAAAACAGGGAAAAATGCGCTTAAACATGAGTGTAGAATTATATTGAGCGTAGTTTCAATGCATTAGCGAGCGCAGTTTATTTCCACTCCAAAATTGTTAGAACGATATCTAAATTTTTTGTGAAACCTTTGCAATAGAAGTACGAGGCTAGTTCATGTTAGAGCAGTTTAAGAATTATTTCAGAAATATTAAGCGTTTTAAAATGTGAAAGTTGACGAGGAAAATCGATAATTGATTCACCGTTTTCCTATAAGTAACTGTATTTTATAGGCTTGGTAACCGTCAAATATCGTATGAATCTTCTTTGTTTTTTTTTAAATAATGATAGTCATCACATAACCTAGATAATTGCGACATTGATGGCGTTTCCATGAATCTCTAACTCCACGAACATATCAAACGCACTCGTGAAGCGCCCCGTCGTCGATTACTGAACCATTAACCTTCTAGCACCACTCCACCCAAATAGACAAACCACTACACAACACAAATTGCACCCTATCTACTTCTAATACAATCTATAATCCTTTGTCGCACAATAGCCAAAGATCATGTTATATGTCAATTGATTCTGAATTCTATTTCTGTTACTTAAGATTACATTTCGAATGCTAGTTTTTGGAAAGATGTTTAGCTTTTTATTGACTTTTATATCAAATTGCCAAACTGGATTTCAGTCTTATATGTTAGGAGTAAGGTTGAAATTACGATGGTAAATGTTTGTAAGACGCAAGGATTTCTAGTGGTGATTCCAATTGAGTATTTTTTTCTGGAAATAAAAAGGTTTCAATAACCGGCCAGCACTTGAAGAGGTTTGTTGAAAAAGATCTCATTATTGAGTTATTCTATACTTTTGAAGAGCTCTCGTTGGCGAATAATACGAAGTTCGGTCATTCTGAGAATGCGGAGTTATTATTGAAATGTTTGAGTAGATAATTAAATGTATGAACACACATTATAATTGTGAGAGGTCGTTGATCGTGCTGTTGACTTTATAGGTCATCCGATCTGGTAGACTTGTCAATATTGTGCTAAGGATGTACATGACAAATTGACTAAGATCGTCGTTGTCATAACCAATGTCTTTTTAAACAAAACAAGTCAGGATAAATGCTTTCGGACATTAAATTAACTTACATTTGCCCAAAACTCAACCCTTTGGAAAAATCAAAACAATTTCCCTCGCTGTATTAAAAAAACAAGCATTTTTCTTGTTCTAAACGAATAAAAACAAACTGTAAGCATCAAAGCAACCCTTCCCTCACGTGCTCTCATTATCCCATCTTACACAATACTAGCCCAGGTCTGACCAGTGCGAGCGAGACAAACATACCCACGTTCCACTAGAGCGAATAGCACAGCTATATGTTTCAAGCACCACTTCAAATATAAATGGTATCGGATCGTCGAGGAAAGAGATGTAAATACAGTTTTGTTGTGTGTGTGAAAGAGATGGAGGTATAGAGCGATGCGCTTGAGTGGATAGTGCTTGCTTGAAGTGGTTCATATTAGTCGGACTTGCTTAGTTAAGCAAATAAATGTATTGGATTAAACAAACATCTATATGTTAACTGTTTCCTTAAAAATATCTTTGAGATGCAAATAGGCGTAACTGAGTAGCAGATGAAGTAGGTACCTAATTGTTGTTATGTAGCCTATTTCATAGATGTGTTTCAAGAACTAGTCATAACTGACACACAGATATGATCATCAAATCAATCCCTCTGCTTTGTTGTCTTACATTAAATGAAAAAGAAACAATCCCATCTACTTATTTTTAACCCCCGACAAAATACAGAGGCTCTATAAGTTTAACTTGCTTATTTGTCTGTCTGTGGCACCCGAACGGATGATTTAGGTTAAATAAGAATAGAATGACATAATTTCAGGTCCCTAATTATTCCCTGTAATTACCCACTAAAATCCTCTAAAACATTACCCTTGAAATAATTGTGTCCCCAAAGAGTATTTTATTTCGTCACTATTGTCCCCGTGACGACATGGCCAACATTTGTCGTGTAACCCAATATCTGGACAAATGTTTGGACATACTGTGGGTTCTATTACTGGAATTAGAAAAGTAATTGTCGAATTTATTTATTTTTGTCAATTTTTCTTTCTCAATAGATACCGTCGGCTATGCTTCATTATGGTACTAGTAGGTAATTGTGAATACAACTTCATAGTAAAACACTGTATCAAGATGAAAAACTATGAAAAAAAGGAACGATCGAGTCTTGTAAAAAGTAAAGTAACTAACAACTATTCATATCTTACTTACTAGCCTTTCCCCATTTTCAAAAAATCTCAATAATTCTTAAGGCCTTATTCACATTTCCCAGTCAATAAAGCAAGTATATACTTAGCTTATCACATGTTAAAAATAGTCCTAAAATTGACACAGCCCTATTTGGCGTAGCAAACTGCGTAGCGGCGTAGCGGCGTAGCGTAGGCCTACGAAATTACTACGATAGGTAATGTTACTTTAAAAGCTCACTAGAGATGTTGTTTCACTTTTATAATTATAATGACTATTTTATACCTGTTCTTATAATGTATCAAATACAATATGCATCGCTCATGATAAGTAAATAAATAAATAAGAGATAGTCAAATATAAATTGTTCAACATTAAAATAATTTGATGAGAAAATTAAAAATAAGTCAATTAAAAAACACGAAAAGCTAATGAACGCCCAACATTAGGGATTAAACACAATTCAATAACTCTGCTACACAGATTCGATTGAACAGATTAGTCAAATTGAGCGTGAAATCACCGTTGTGTGTGATTGGCGAACAATTTTTTATTCGCGTTCGATGAAAAAGCCTGGAAACCATGACAATAAAAACGTACACTTTCATATGTATTACTATGGCTTTCGAGATAATATCGCTGAGCTTATTTAGTTGAACATTTGTAGAGAGATAGTCTTAACTTTAATGAGATGTTTTTGTTGACATGTATGCATGTAATAATATTAGGACCAGATAAACTTAGACAGTTTATTGACCTTACTTTAATCTCTAAAATGACTGGAAGTATTCATAAAAAACTTTGTCTTTTTCCTTATAAATTGTCTTACACTCTGAGTGTTAATTACAGCACAATGCTAAAAAAACGAATCGCCTAAAAACAGGTACTATTAGTCATTACGCAATAATCTCAAAGACAAACAAAATTGAGAAAAATAAGTAATTTTCCTGTTAGACCTGACCATCGATCACATTAACTTAATATTTTAATAACTTAACCAAACACAGAATGTTATGAAAATCTATAAATATAATAACTGGCCCAATATTTGTGCAGATTGCACGGTGGTGTAATGTTGGCAGTGATTAACTATTCCGTCAAACATTGCCAACAATAAAACCATTAGCGAGAAGGTCAATTGATTTACAAACTCATTGTTTTTTAATTAGAATATTTATAGAAATCGGTGCCCAATTTGTTTGGTTTGCAGCGCAACATTTTTGAACAAAGCTGCCGTAGCGGAGTATTGGGTGAAGATTATGTAGCTACCTTACCCGTTGTTTTTGTAAGATCTGTTTTGAAGGTACTGTTATTATCATTCTTCTCCAGATACGAATATCAAACAAATGCCGAAAAGGGTTAGGGTGGTAGCCAATGAACCACCAAAAGTTTGGAGATCTCTAGCGCGCTCGTTTTTACAGTCTAAGAAAATATTTTTGTCTCAAATGATAGGTTATTTAATAAGCTGCCAAATTGTGTTGAAATAAGTGGAAAACATTTGCTGTTGCCTAATTTATACATGTTTTTTTAAAACATGAGAAATGGTTCATAGCGTACTCCTAGGGGTACACAAAGAACCGGGGGGGTGGTACTAAATGAACCATGTGGTACACAATGAATCACGGTAATATAAAAAAAAACAATATTGTTTGTTTTAAATAAAAATAAATACACTATTTATAACTTTTTATAATTATGAAGTTTCGGGTTATACATACGTTTAAGAACCAACAAATCAGCCTTAAAACTTAATTTTTAACAATAATTATGAACATCTTAAAAGTTACGCACAAACTCTTTCCGGGAAAAAAGAAAAAACATTTTGTACTTGTATATTTATATTAATTAAAATGCTCTTAGCATTATAAAGTCGACGTGTTTTTATCACATTCAGACTTATGTTTTTTTATTGTCCAAATCACAAATTGTAACAATCAACATTTCTTTATGCTGTCTTCATGTTGGGCAGTAAGAAATTTACTTGCATCATAATGGGGCTCTAGTCTACAAGACGGATTGTTCCTGTAGGTACTTTGTTTGTGACATATCTCCGCACAAACACTTCGTCTGTCGCAATACTGGATAGAGAAGGTTGCAGTTTTTGCTGCTTTTAGAATGCTTAATCCCGACAAGTGTTTTTTCTATACCTCTTTGTGTAGCTTCCGCGGTGTGATACCCTTTTTTACGTGCTTTCCTCCCTACCGTGTTTCGCCCATGCTGAAATAGACGAATAATGGTAATTAAGTATAGGCACATTAACACTTAGAGGTTAACTGTCTAATAATACTTCCCACCTCATCATATATCATACAAAGCACTAAGATGTGGTACACAATACACAATGAACCGTGGTTCATTGCTTACCCAGCATAAATGGCTCACAGCGTACCCACCCCCTCTTAGGAAATGTTAGGTCATGTTTTATACAAAAACCGTTGAGAATTAACCAAAAAAAATAGTCTCAGATAAGCCTAATGATCTACATTACACATACAATTCACACATAGTTAAGTAAGAGTTAGATTATTAAAGTAACAACAAAAAGAAACTCACCTTTTTTTGTCGTTTTTGCTTGAGTAGAAGACTAAGACGCGGCTCATAGGTGAGTATATCGTGACAGACCCACGGCGAATAGACCAAACTTCTTGACGTGGCAAGGGAGTCTCGACATAATTTTTGCGCGAGCTAGCAACGTTAGGTATGGCCGGTAGGTACTATGGTTCATAGTGTTATTTGAGTGTTATCTAGTTATGATTACTATTATTAATTAAACATTAATAATACCTATTGTTATTTGAGTGTTATCTAGTTATGATTACTGATTCCATTTTGCAAGCCTCTGCCGTGTCTTAAGCTATTTGCTTAAGACATTTGGTTTCGGACCAAGAACATAAACATGATCAGCCTAACTATCGGATAGTACCTGGGTGTCTAAGAACCTCAAGGGTCGAAAGATAACATTATCACCATCACCTTATTTCCAACACAGTCCACAATCACATAGTCCATATCATTCCTTACATACTCCCCTGAAGTACATAATACACAGACAATGTACAGTCACACACAAAGAGTACACAATACACAGTGTATCGGCAATAAACTGCGCGCATACCAGCGACGTAATATCGCGCCAATGTATTGTATTGCGCGGCGCGAGACATAAGCGGTAGCGGGGAGGATAATACTTAGGAGAATCAACTAAAGAAAGCAACTTTATACCACACCACATACCTAACTAAGAAAATAATGTAAGAGTTCTTATAGGACGTTCAGTTTAAGCAGAGTAAATAATAAAATCGAAAATATAAATTCGATACATCTAAATGTGATATTTTGTGTAAAACCGAGTAACAGAATTATACCTTTTGATACAAAACAAAGATATTACTGAACTGTTAGCCGTTTAAAAAAATATATTTCTGAAATGCGGAAACTAGGAACCTCACATGGGCAAATACAAAATAAATAGTATTGTATTCCTACTTGGGCATTGCCCGTGTGACTATGCTCCACAGTAAGCTTCGCGATAAATATACAATATCAAGCAATAACACAGCGCGCGCTATACGCCGCATTCCGATGCGGACCGCAATATCGTAGCAATGTATTGCTTTGTACTGCACGAGCGATAAGCGGTAGCGGGTAACCAACGAAATGTGTTTTAGAAACGTTTTGCTTAAAATTGAAACGCAGAATCATTTGTTTTGTTTTAAAAAGAGGTCCAGTCTTTCCTATAACAAGACTCAAAAAATAGTTGTAAAAAGTTAGGACGACATTTAAGCGAAATGGAATTATAGAATCCAATTTTAAAGCAAAATAATATGTATAAGAAAATAAAAATCTTTAGAGCCGCGACATAAATCTCCAAATTATGTATATGAGTCAACTTTGCGCAGCTAACAAAAAGAACATCCGATTTAATATCTTCCTCTTTGGGAAGTCGGTTGAAAATGTACTTCTGCACCGACACACAAGTAATTTTTCAATACAAAAAGTTATATAATCCCGCTCACTCTCATCCCATACACCGCACTATATCGCAAGCATGTCGGAATGCTTGCGAAGTGGCGCGTCCCTCGCTGTACTTATATCACAGTAATAAACATTACTCTAGTATATTGCACGTGAAACCGAACCCAACACTTATTAAATATCTCTTTTGTTCAGAGGTGACGATGCTGTTGCTGCTTTATTGAGAAAGATCGAATAATCAGCAGTTGAAAGTCTGACAACCAGTCATACTACGTATGTTTGAGTTTGCCCAGGTGAATCTGGTTTGAGGACGTCAGTTAGGCTGTCACTCTATGTGAAACACTATAGTAACCATCTATATCTGAATCTAGTTAGGCTGGCAGCCGACCCCAACATAAATGAGAAAAAGCTAGGCAGATATTCGAATAATATGTTATTTTTCCTCTTGGATTAAATAGTGTGATTAGCCGCTGTACTATGTGACTACCACATGCTTTCATTATAACAGTTTCATCTTTACCTGAAACAAATGACGGCCAAAACAATACGCCTTACAAAAGTCAAAACACAAAATACTACTTCTATAAAACCTTCCATGTTAACTCTAACAAGAATACGAAATACGTTTCCTTAAATACACAAAAAATTGTATTCAAAACACAGTTACAAAACGTATAAAAACTGTAAGTCTTTGCGCATTAAGCATAGCTTTACAAACGTTGCTTACAGAGGCACTATACAGTGTACAGCTAGTTTCATATTAAGTCATAACCCGGTGCATCCAGGGCTATTAATTTAGAAAGTGTAAGAGAAAACACGAGAAGTACCACGGATTTAATAACCAACTGCCGCTACTAGGGTAACTCGACTCGAATGGGTATCATGATACACGTATATTGGCTCTCGATACTGTTAAGAGTTTTTGAACAAGTGCTTTCACGTGTAAGTTTGATTGAATTGGGTCCAAAATGTTTTTCTTGGCAAGAAATGCGAGATCAACTGTTTTACGGCTGTTTGATAGAGAATAAAGACAAGGTATCTTAAAAAGTGTTCAATTACAATAGATAGCAATATGAAGAGTACTTCTGTTTCCCGCTGTTCCACCCGCATAGACACCCCTAGAGACCTTTTTCCCATACAAGCGCCAAAGTAGCATATGTCCTTAATCAGGCCCTTGATGACGTTTTCTGCATACGTTTCATTTAAATGGGATCGAGTAGCTTTGTCGTGAAAGCGCAATAGATAGACATAGTTACTTTTGCATTTATAAAACTCGAAAATAAGTTCCAAATACAAAATACACTAATGTCCACAAAAAATGAACCGAGTCAGAATTTTTACGTGTTCAGAAACTCGTGTTAATCCAACACAAGTTAATTCAGAGTGGAGCCACACTTTGATGTAGCACCCCACATCACAAGCAATGCGAATTATAAACATTTGTATAAAGAAACCGCAGCAATTAACACGAGTGTGTGAATAAAAAGTACTTTCTAACTTCAGCATTCAGCTCCAGACTGAAACTCTTGGCTTCTTGGCCCAAGGAAGCCCGAATTTAATTATGTTGTGATGAATTACAGGATGTTGATAAAGAAACCTCGTGTACACAGGTATAAATAGAAATAGACTCGGCAATCATTGTTTTTTGTCTTAATTTGGTAACTCACAGAAAACCTTACGTGTTGCGTAGAAAGGGACTAATGAAAAGGGGAATCGGCAAAACCTTGTAGGTACACCCTGATTATTACTTCCGAGAGGATCCCTCAAAAATCTAATAAATCCTCCCAAGCGATGACATTCGTATGTTCGTGGGATTTCTTTACTTTAATATTTATTTACCTTTGAAAAAATGGCCCAGAGGTCATAGAAGAATTGTTTCTAAGGTTACATCTAAGTATTTAATTCTTATGCGAGCCTTATAACACAAAACCGCTACCGCCTATGACTCGCGCCACACATCTCACCAGGCATATTGAGTGACAAAAGTGCAAGCGAACGCGTCTACGAGTAATTACGTTTTGAGCGCGACTGTATCGAGTGACGGCGAGACGTGACGCACTCGTGTGCGTGATTGTACTCCAGACTTGGGGCTGGGGAAGGCAGAAATAATACGGAGAAGAAAAGGCTGGGGAAATTACTGCTACCATTTAGTTCACAATTCATGTAAGATTTATCAAGTGAAGTTTCTTCAAAGGAAAAGAAAATAAGAAGCTGAAGGGTAAGTGAGACAAACTGCAGAGTTCTGCTCTTCAAATCAGTCAATCAGACAATGACTAAGATACATAATCATGTACTGAATTTGAACTATGTTTGCTCCCATTTAAGGTTCTAGTAAGAACACCACATCTAATTAAACAGAATTTAGGCACACTTATATTTTCTGCTCCAACTTTCAGTTTGCCACAAAGTCAAATTAAATTCAGGCAAAGGCAAACAACAGCACATTTTCAGGCCAAAAACTGGCAAAAACAAAACAGGGTGACAAATAAACTGCTGTTACACGAGTCTGTTTCACGTCGGTGTTACAATGCGTCGCGACTTTTTCCCTTTTTCCCGGGAGCGGCGCGTCGCCAAGAGTGGCAACACTTAGCACCGTTGTAGCTTAATTGGTACCACTGCGCTTTTTATTTTCTTAAACTGTATTTTTTTCCCCGTTTAAGGGGAGTTTTTAGTTTGCGTTTTGTGTTTTTTATTTTATTTTTATGCGGTGAGGGATTTTTATGGAGCAGTATTGATTTTTAGGTTATGGTTTTATATAGCTGGGTAGGTAAGTTTGAATAGGGTACGACTTGATTTAACTTATGCTCACGACACATTGCAGTATCCACAATTTGAAATAACTAAGTTAGTAAAATTGTTCATTGTTCAAAAATACTTTGAACAATGGTATACTCTTATTTAATAACTAAATTGGATTGTACTTCTCAATTTATTATTGATGTTTTAAAAACCTGTTGTAAAAACTGGTTAGTATATTTGAAACATGTTCCCACTTGGAAAAAATCAAACCCAAACACCACATTCAATCCTATGGTCCGTTTAGCACTCTACCACAAGCTACTAAACTAGCAAGTGTCACTGGCACGCGCCTCACAAGAACCGCCTCGGGACAAGTAAGATTAGATTCTTGGCGACACTGCGCCAGTCGCCACTGATGTCAGTCGCCACTGATGGCAGTCGCCACTGATGTGACTCGCCCGCGGCGTCTGTGGCGACAGAGGAAATTGACAATACTGGGCACTGAGTTACTGGTCTTAGAGAAACTTTAAGTGTGTTGGTGGATCTTGAGAATATGTCGTTTAAAGACGATGATCGTACGTTTGGGTACAGAGTCGTATAAACCTTAAAAATTCTAAAACCAATTCTATAAAAGGCTACTGATACGTTACAATACTTTTTTTCAAGTTTCAAACTCAGATTTACTTTAAACACCTAGCCAAGTGCCGTCACATCTTTTGCGCCGTTTTTTTTCAGGCCCTACATAGCTTTGCAAACCTTTAATGTCGACGACAACATAGCTATTGAAGTATATTTTTTAAGAAGAAGAATGTAAGTTAATCTATATTTACAGAAAGAAGAATTTAATCAGAATTGTTAAAGAATGTTGTAATTACGATCCGATCTAACTAAAGTATTCGCAACACAAGTGACCAGCCGGTACCACAAACATTTAATAGATTCTGCATTGTTTCCTTTAGCGTAGCTTTAATATATAGGACGTTACCTGGTGAATCCTCCGGCATGTCGGCGTAGTGGTGCGGCGCGCTGGTCGTCTGGCTCGCGTACAGCAGGTTCAGTTCCCGCGCCTCGTTCTCCTCCTGCGCCTGCTGCCGCCGCAGCGCCACCTGCGCACACGCACCGCCGTGTAAGAACTATGTGCCGTACAGCACTGGATCATTCGAGTTTCATTCAGGGTATTTGTAAATATTTCGTATAGATTGTGCACAATGTGGACTTTGGAATAGTTTTTGGGCAATTTGCATCTGTCGTGGTATGGGCATGTGATGCGGAGGAATGAGAGTCATGTTGTGAGGAAGGTGATGAGTATGAACGTGGACGGATATAGTGGAAGAGGAAGACCAAAGAAACGATGGAAGGATTGTGTGAAAATAGATATGGTAAGAAAGAATGTTACTTGTGAGATGACGGCAGATAGAAGAGTATGGAAGAAGAAAACATGCTGCGCCGATCCCAAATAAAATTGGGATAAGGGCAGGAGGATGATGATGATGCTGCTCAGAACTGTGCAGTGAACATGGTTGGGTGTACCTGTGCAGCCATCACCCGCTGTCTCTCCGCGATGAGCGTGCACTTAGCGCAGACACAGTCGCGCCACCGGCAGTAGCGCTTGTGTCCCTTGAGCGCCGACACCACGCCGTGGTTGCACTGTGCAGTGAACACTCACCTGTGCAGCCATCACCCGCTGTCTCTCCGCGATGAGCGTGCACTTAGCGCAGACACAGTCGCGCCACCGGCAGTAGCGCTTGTGTCCCTTGAGCGCCGACACCACGCCGTGGTTGCACTGTGCAGTGAACACTCACCTGTGCAGCCATCACCCGCTGTCTCTCCGCGATGAGCGTGCACTTAGCGCAGACACAGTCGCGCCACCGGCAGTAGCGCTTGTGTCCCTTGAGCGCCGACACCACGCCGTGGTTGCACTGTGCAGTGAACACTCACCTGTGCAGCCATCACCCGCTGTCTCTCCGCGATGAGCGTGCACTTAGCGCAGACACAGTCGCGCCACCGGCAGTAGCGCTTGTGTCCCTTGAGCGCCGACACCACGCCGTGGTTGCACTGTGCAGTGAACACTCACCTGTGCAGCCATCACCCGCTGTCTCTCCGCGATGAGCGTGCACTTAGCGCAGACACAGTCGCGCCACCGGCAGTAGCGCTTGTGTCCCTTGAGCGCCGACACCACGCCGTGGTTGCACTGTGCAGTGAACACTCACCTGTGCAGCCATCACCCGCTGTCTCTCCGCGATGAGCGTGCACTTAGCGCAGACACAGTCGCGCCACCGGCAGTAGCGCTTGTGTCCCTTGAGCGCCGACACCACGCCGTGGTTGCGGCAGCGAGCACACTTCGGGGTCCGCTGGTGGGGCAGAGCAGACTGGTTATTATGTAGCAACTTCTTTTTACTATTGGGGGTGAGGTTAATAAGTTGTTGGGTGCACAGAACACGGGTGACTCTGAACATGGGTGGCTCTAAGTGAAAAAGGAACATAAGGCAATGATGTGTGATCGGTCTGTGAGGTGTCTTTCTAATCTAACGCACGGACTGTGTGTACAAAACAAATGGAATGATATAAGTAGGAGCTCCAATATCTAAGTTTGCCTTCAACGGCCACAGCCGATATAAGAACGGCAATCCTCACACGAATTTTGGATTTCAAAAGCGATGCCATAAGTCTATGATGACACCCGTCTTCATCTATAACGAAATCTTATAGGGTGTCGTTACTATCCATCGTACGGAAAGGTACTTACTCCTTTCCGTACGACCCGCCTTTCGAATTTAAGACTGTTATATAATTCTTCTATTATGATATCAGGTTATAAGTACGTTGAGAACTTGGCATTATTTGCTTCGAATTATTTATTAGATCTTCCAATCTGATCAACTAGCAAATGTACATAAATACTATTCAAAAAACATACTCGATTATAGGAAACTATTTTGTTGAGTACGCAAAAACCCCATTTCCTCCAACAAAAGTTATTTATAAGGTCGGAATCCAACGCAGCTGAACATTACCCTTCATAGCAAATCAAATTAAGCAGCTAACCTATAATTAAATGTATTCTCACATCCCTAATTTTGGCCACACACACGCAAAACACAAAGTTACAAAATAATCCCTTTTGCACCATTCATAATTCAATAAACATTACAAAAACTATCCAATTACATTGCGATTACTTACAAAATAACACTAACACAATGATTACAAACAATGTAAGTGTTATATTACAATGTTACAGTGTTATTGTTACGAAAGAGGGGAGACACGATATTATAATTTAGGTAATTAAGTACTTACAATTTGTTACGAAACGAATAGAATGTAATGTATAGGTTACAGGAAGTGTTATGTGAAACTGTTATTTTGTAATATTTGTGTTAGGGTCAGATATTTGCATAAGTAGGGTTCATGACAGAATGTTACCAAAGGAAAGTGAACCCATATTCGAATCATGTTTAAGTATTTTTTTATTCATATTATATCTTACGTAGATAACTGCTAATTATCGTAACGAAAATCTATTAACTCTAATTCTCTGAACTGTGACTAACAACCCAATTCAATAGATTCAATAGATAGAGATACTAATTCAATAAATATTATGTTTCAAAATAACTATAACCCGCACCTACCTATCATCAAGGTCCTGAGGGAATATTATTTTCATTCAGATACAATCAGACACTTTTTTTATTACTATTTTAATGTCGATCATATGAAGCCTAAATTGCTTGAACATCATCATTGAACATTACATACGAAAAAATCTTCAAAATGCTTCATTTAATTAGTTAGGCAACCTAGGTATTTAGTAATCTGTGCCGTAAGCTAAAATCCCTAAATTATGTTCACATACATTTCACACATACTTAGTGTTAATGCCATTTAGGCCTTTGTTCCGGAACTGACCTAGGCGCACGAGGCCTTGTTCACTATTGTTTACATAAAGGCTCGCACCTCTATTATACCAACTAATAATAATAATGTACTTCCTACTCTAAACTACATATTTTTAGCTAATATTAATGTTTTACGTCATACTTATTCCAAACTAGATGAACGTTAAACTGTAGGTCCCGGCTGTCATTAAACATTCTTGGCAGTCGTTACGGGTAGTCAGAAGCCAGTAAGTCTGACGCCAGTCTAACCAAGGGGTATTGGGTTGCCCGGGTAACTGGGTTGAGGAGGTCAGATGGGCAGTCGCACATAAAGCACTGTGAATGCCAGTGCTACATCAGGTTAGACTGGAAGCCGACCACAACATGGTTGGGAAAAAGGCTCAGAGGATGATGATTTTAAATAACTAGCTTCCGCCCGTGGTTTCACCCACGTCCCGTGATTGCTGCTTCCCGTAGCCGGATAGTGACAAAAATCCCATGTCCTTCCCCCAGATCTAAGCTAGGTACTTCCCCTCTAATTTCCAGCTTAATCGGTCTAGCCGTTAACGCGTGATGGCGTGATCAAGGGATGTAAGGATTAATTTTTATATGCATATTAATCATAACAACTTTACTGTCACAAAACAGACCTTTGCTTACTCAGAAACTAGAAAACAGCAAAATGGATGAAGGCCAGAATAAAATGAAAACCCCTGACTCCTAAAATAGCCTACCTGTATGTTGTCCTGTCACTGGACTCGCCACTATCTGTAACTGTTTGCTATTATCTTGACGTTCACACTCGACTGCCGTGCTGCCTTTGAGCGCGACCGCCTCGTGTAAACAGGGCACCACTTGCCCGCGGATATACCTCTAATGTTTGTTTAGGGGTTGAACGTAGAATCGTGTTAGAAAACACCCTTTTTTGATCAGATTTTTATAACAAATAAATTGATTAAAGATGAAATAGGTGTTGCACAATCATGAAATTATGCAGTTCTAGTTAACTGCGTTATCTATTTTCAGTATCGTTATATCACGCCGTATTTAATACTTTTTACCAACCTCAAATTCAATATATTAACTTATACATTCTAAACTAGAATATTTTAAGCCCATAAATAACAAATATTATCTAGATCAGTATTTTTTCTGATAAATGACAATATCCCCGGTTGATATACTACCTACTTATGCACTATTTTTTAAGAACCCCCTAAATGTAGGTTAAAATGCAATGTAGGAGAAACGGCTAAATAGGACCTACTTATAAAAAAAACGACGCAAATTCTGTCGCTTCAACTGTAACACTCAAACTAATAAAATCATTAGGAATTTGGTGTAAGTAATTGTGACTATTGAACGATTTCAAAACATAGCAGAATATTCCAGCAGAATATTATCTACGCAGTCTGAGCTATTAAAAATAAATAAATCTGTTCAGTTCACTCACTCGATAGCCTGGCTGCGATGCCGATGAGAAATCATTATTTTAATGTGTTCAAACTTAATCACAGTCTACCATAAGAACTCTACACAGAAATCCGACAAAGTTGTTTAAATTGGGCTACCTGACTTAAAATTATAAATGTTTCTAGTGTTCGAGGATGTTTTCCCCCGAAAATGTGTCTGAATTGCATCCCAAATGTATTTTAATGATATAAAGCTTTACTGAATTATTATACTAACATTTAAATTAATTGATTTGACAGATTTACAGCCGTCCGTCGCGAACTCTTGTCGCCAACCGACGCGCGACAAAACTCCAAACAATGAATTTAATGAGATTAGAAAATTCATTGGATTTTGATTAAACTATTTTAATATTTATTCATTAGAAGATTCTTTGTTTTTTTTTCGGAAAGTACTTACCTTTACCTAGGCACGTGAAACTTATCAAATTATGATTTTATGTAGTTTATCGCTGTGTATTTTGGTTTTTCATTTTTTTCATAGTGCGGCAAAGTTGAACTTAATTTTTTATAAATAGTATTCCGATCATAGGGAAATCAAGCAAATACATCAAGTCACAAGTAATTTTACAGCTTTTATTGGTCAGTGGGTCGACTATAAAACGAATCTAAAGCGCCTAATTTGATATGAATCTCCATTTTGTAAACATAAACAAAATAACGGAAATGCAATTAGCAAAATTTTCACTGCATTCACTGTCTCGAAAAAAGTATGAAAAATATTTCACCAGCTTAGTGCTTTTACTGTAAGCTTTTAGAAACACTTAGGTACACGCTTACAAAACCTTATCAACACTTCACGCTATTCATAAATAATATTATAATATCTACCTGATATCTTTCCGAGGCTCTGAGGAAGAATGGCGGCAGCGCGGCCAACACAGGGTGCTGCACCAGCTGCGACACGTCCACGCCGTTCGGCAGAGACATTTCCATTCAAACAGCCAACAAACAAACAAACTAACTAACCAACAGACCAACTACTAACACTGCAATAACATTCTCTTACAAACAACACTCAAACAAAAGTCAAATTTTTAAATTTCAAAAATAGAATTGCAATTCGAATTTGGAACGCGAACGTTACAGTTAAGGCGACGCACTCCGCCGAGTTGTTTCGAACACTGTTGATTCATTTTGAAGCGAACAGTTGCTGCCGTCCCGCGCGACAGAGACGGAACGAGAGCGAAACGACACACTGTATTCAAACGTATATCTGCGTCCCGCTCCCACTGTAGTGTTAACTGTATATGTTGTATCATCCGGTTATATAAAATGTTGTAAGATGAGAGGCTCTGATCCGCCAATGAGAAAGCTCCGAGGCCCCGCCCCTCGCTCCCCATTGGTTACTCAATGCTGAAACTTAATTTATAAAGGTGACTTTTTTGAGAACCAGTTTTTTTTACGCGGACAAAGAGTGTATTGAATGAATCACAAAAAACACAATTATGTTTGTTATTCGCGTCGTGGATTCCGTTTCGTTTTTATTTCTTTATTGTTTGTGAAGTTTTTTGTTTAATTGTTTAGTTATTGTGGTCTTAATGCGAGGAATATGCTGGAGATGTGGCGATAACTTTTGTTGGTCATATTGTCGGCTGAGCACTGCTGCACTGTGTGATGCGATGTGACATATTTGTAGGCTCGCATTTGTTTCGAAATATCTTGTCATCTTAATTATGTTCCGCGTTTAGATTTTGGGAAAATGCATATTTGTTGCTCGTTTATGTTTGAATAATGTTTTATGTACAGAATTCACCCCTGGGATAAAAATTGATAATTCTTTCGAACATCAATTACGCTATGCTGGCTTCGCATTACGGCAGAAAAACTTTATTTTAATGAATGATATGACTGATATGAGATTGCTTGGATTTGATTTGTAACAGTTCCTAAGTTTGGTTTCATATTTCCCCAGTTAAAAGGTCTTTAGATCTTAGACACTGTTACTGTTACTGTTTTCAGATTTACTTACCTACGTTAAGATTTGAGAACGCAGACCTACCGACCTACAGAACCTACCGTAAATCTAATAGAATGAAATTAATTAGGTTTATGTAGGTACAGAATAACATAGGTCTTGATAACCAACATTAAAAATGGAATTACCTAAATAGGTAGGTACCTGTGGAAATAGATAAGAATGACCTCAGTTTTTTAATGAGGTTTACTTTAAAAATATTGAAATAAAAATAATGAAATATTTGAAGAAACTCGATTCAACAGAATCAGACTTATCGGTAACCGTCGCCATCTTAATTCTAAATTCAAATATCGAACGTCAGAGCGGAAGGTGCGTTCAAATTGAAATATTTCAATTACCTTGTCGGCGGGAATTCGATTTAAATTACAATGAGAGGGCGGGAGGGGGTGGGAGGGTGACGAGGGCGGGCGGGGGAGGGGGCGACGAGTAATTATCAATGTATAACTGAATATCTGCGCGTTTTGTGTTTAAAGCCGATCGAGAACTTTTGTATGGGGTGTTCGGATTGCTGACTTGTTGGAGTTCGATAATAGGCGTCAGGTTTCTTCGATAATCAGGTTTAGATAGCTCTCTAAGTGCTTTTTCTTATGAGATAGCAGATTTTTTCACTGTTATTTCAATAAATATCTAAGTATTGCTGATCTCAACATAAACGTACTTAGATAATAATAACTAGAAGCTAAGACGATGTTGAAAAACTTAAAACTTAACTACACCTTAACAGATACATGTATCTACTTACTTACCCAAATAATGTCATCAGCATAAAACAAAAGGTCAACTAAACAATCCACTACACTACATTTTTTCTCACAAATTCCCACGTACGTACTAAATATTATCAAAAAATCCGGAGCATCCTCTATACGTAACAGATACAGGTGTGGCTGTGCTGGGCGAGCGCGGGGGTGAGGCGCGGGGAGCGCGGGCGGCGGGGAAGGGGGGGGGAGGAACGAGGCGCAAATGAGAATTCCGCAGAGCAACGATCAATTCGCGAAATGTGAACATTTCGCAAACGTCTCAACTTGGCGCTAGGGTGGGGGGTGTGTCGATATGTTGTGTTTGTATTAAGACGAGTTATTTTTAACTTGAGAATTGACACACATTATCTAATTAATACAAATACCTTTCAAGCTTGGAGGATACGAGTGTACCCAGAAATAACGGGATAATGAGGCGTCGTCCTAATTGGCTGCGATCGCACGATGGCGCGATGCGTTTTTCATCTCACGATCTCACTATCTCACTTGCGAGGTTCAAACAGGACACTCTGATGAAATCTGTATGTTTGAACTCATCGAACGACGAGAACGCATCGTGTCATCGTACAATCGCTGTCAATTAGGACGACGTCTTAGATGAAAAACGCATCGCGCCATCGTGCGATCGCTGCCAATTAGGACGACGCCTGAGACTATTTCTGTTGATCGTCCTCCATCCGCAAAACAACCCTAATCAAACATACTCAGTCACCTGCTTCAACTAAGTACCTGTAATTTGTCTGTAATTTTCCTGAAGATAAGTACTCAGAAATACCTATATAATATTTACGTGCATGGGAGATAGGTATGCCTATTAATCTACAAGAACTTACCAAAAGTATTGCATATGATGAAGACAACATAATTTTTCATATATTTTTTTACAAACATTCCAACATACCTGTGATCATAAAAATAAATAAAACCAACACCTCCAAAAATCTATCGACATCCAAAATTCTGATCGAGTCCATCCCTACAGAAGCGTGGGAGCGCGCGAATATCTTCGCAAGCGTTAAAATGAAATGTTCGCAATTTGAATATCGTTCTACCCTCCCCCTCCTCCCCCTCCCCCCGCCCGCCTCGCCTCACCCCCGGCGACGCCCGCCCCCTGTCATAGAGTGCTAGTTTTATTTTAAATTGCTTTTTCAGCTTCAATGTGGTTTATTTTAGGAATATTTTGTTCTCGTTGTGGGAGATTTTTGGAGGGATCGAAAGGGAAATATGAAAGTATGATTCTTTTAAAGGATATTATAAATAGGAATGCACAATCAAGTGTTAGGTGTAGTAGACATACTTAGAAGTTATTTCGTAAGCAGTGTCTATTTAACCTAATAAATGTCTCCCCACGTTGAAGGTTTACAATTGTTTATGATCCTACCCAACACCTACAAATTCACACCTTAGACATCCTAGTAGCCTTTAAGTTGTTTTTCCCACGACATTTCCGGATAACCATACCTACATAGTACCTATTACTACCGGATAATCATACGTACGTAGTACTCCTATTGCAGACAGTATAAAAGGCACAATATAACGAGAGAGCATATTCCCAGAGATCATAAAGAACAGTTGAGCAGCAGACACAAGTAGCCCCCGGAACAGCGCGCTAGCATTTGTCACGGAGAGACGAGGTACGAGTAGCTTTGAAACAAAAGAGATATGACCGGGACGTATGCAGCAAACGTTTGGATATGCTCAACAAATGATAAAGGTAGGTAACATCAGAGAATATGTATATGTGAACTTGTAATAAGTACGTACATTGTCTTCTAATTTTACCTACCTGCTCAATAGAAATACTGAAGCACTTGAGTCAAAAGCTGGTGATTGTTTGTCATTTAAACTTTATTATACTGCAAAATTTATGTCTGTTCCTACTTCCTCTAATCTAGGTAAGTTTTACTCAAGTATACTTTATATATCCTATACCAAATCCTTGCACAAATAGCAGGCTTTTTTACCAAGAGCTGACTAGAACTAAGTTATTACATAATTTGAGTTCTTGGAGTTTTATCAAGCTACATTGACCAAGGCAAATATGTATACCACATCGTTGCCACTTCGAAGATCCTGTATGTTCTGACGGATATTGTGTTGAGCATGTAATTCAGCGTCGAGTGCCGCAGTGTGAGTGCGCCTCTATCTCAGCAGAGCTCTGAGGTGAGGCTCCTTTGTACTCGTTACTATTACGTTTATTTATTATGTGAGTTTGTGAGTACCTACCTACTGCCATAATGAAGATATGTAGTAGGTATTGTCATCTGCTTATAGTATCTTATGTTGTTCAATTCTAGTAGGTACAGAAAGAGGGTGATGATTTTGTATGTGTCATGAAATTCATTTCAGTTACGAAACGGTGTATGACATTTATGATAGAATCAACTGCAGAATCGTATTTCGATTGTCCAAATCATTTGAAGTGGCAGTAGAACCACATTATCTTAGTTAGAAAATTGCTATTGATTCACTGTAAGCATTGCTTACATATATTTGTTAATCTGATACAAACAAGATACCTACCTTACAAACCTACAGCTATTGTAAATTTCCTTCACAGCCTACTCTCCATTTACTTACAAACTTAGCAATATATAAGCAAAAAATACTGTCACACCACGCACCCTCTATCCACATACCTATCTCTAAAACAAACGACGCGCAAAAAACTCTGTAATTTTAGCGACATTCGCCTTAATGAAGTGCCCGCCCCCGCGCGCCGACCAATCGCGGCGGTTGAAACTGTTGCCAGCGCGCTCATTGGTGGAAACTGTAGCAACTGTGTAGCAACGTGCGGTGAGCCAACCGCGTTTGAAATTGGAATGTAGCCTATGGAGGGCTTGCCTACTGAAAGTTACATGTATATGCTGAAAGTTAGATAGGTTGTGTACTTTTCTTCGTGGAAAGTTAAGTTATAGGACGTTGGTCACTAGAATTCTTCTACTTCTTTTGCTAATCGTCATAAACAAGGGAAGAAAGAGAATAAAACAAGTAGCATGACTTTCATGGTGTTTTTAAAGCACCTATAGATCTGCTTGTCTCAGAAAAGTAACTAACAGGACTTTCAAGCATGATTAGGTAGATTAAACAGTAAGCTTTGTGTTTACTTGTTCGCCACTACTTGGCTAATAAAACCGTAAAAAACGCTATAAATTCTACTAGTATACGAAAATGTAACATTATTATAACAAAGTGCTACGAAAATGTCGTAGCAAGTGCTACGCACAATCTCGTAGCAACAGTCGCCTACGAGGCGCTACGCTTATTTGACGTAGTAACTATTTATCTTATATTGTTTTATACAACTAAAAATCGTGTTATGGCTAAGTGACTGTGGCATTGCTTAAAGGCTTTAAATGAGTTTATGGCTATTGATGAGTGGATACTTAGAGTATATACTTATTCTATCATCATCTTCCGAGCCTTTTCCCAACTAAGTATGTTGGGGTCGGCTTCAAGTCTAACCGTATTCAACATTTTTTTCAATTCAACTGAGTAGGTACCAGTGCTTTACAAGGAGCGATGCCCTATCTGACCTCCTCAACCCAGTTACCCGGGCAACCCAATAAACCCCTTAGTTAGACTGGTGTCAGACTTACTGGCTTCTGTCTACCCGTAACGACTGTCAAGGATGTTCAATGACAGCCGGGACCTACAGTTTAACACGCTATCCGAAACACAGTCATTGGTGTCTAAGATTAGGGCTGCCATCCGTCCGGGTTTCCCCGGGTTTGTCCTCGTTTGGAGGCCGTCCGGGGACCGTCCGGGCGGGGTTTCAAGAAGTGTCCGGGGAAAACCCGGACACTTTTCATGTAAGGAAGCACCTCATTGAATTTAAGTATATGTTAATGGTAAATGGATTACAAATCAGGTATTATTTTGTTTAAAAAAATCGTACTCGTTCGGGGAAAAAATGCGATTTACGCCAAATGTCCGGGTTTTTCAAAAGTTTGTCCGGGTTTGGCGAAATTCGAGATGGCAGCCCTATCTAAGATATACTTAGGTAGAAAGTACATACAAACTTAGAAAAGTTGCGTTGGTACTTGCCTTGGAATCGAACCCGCGCACTCATACTTTAGAGGATGGTTCCTTACCCCAGTAGCGGCGTAAGGGGGGGGCGGAGGGGGCGGTCCGCCCCGGGTGCCACATCTCGGGGGGTGCCATCTCGGTCGGCACATATCTGCATGACCAGGATGGCGCGGGCAGAAGGGACGAGTCACTAAGGGTGCCATTCTAATCTGCGAAGCCTAGGTTCACTACTATTTACTGCGCGATATTCAAACAAAACTACAAAAGTGCATGTGTGCGACATCAAGGCGGTCACCCCTCTCAGTCCGACTGTCACCCTTCTCTTGTATTTTTGCTTTTATCTGATTACTTTAATTAAATCCTCAGTTTAAAAAAAAAAAAATACGCTCGCTTCGCTCGCGGATTTCTCTTCATTTCTAATTTGTTCTACGCTTACGTTTTGAATCCTCAATCTAGCAAAAAGAAAGCACCGAAGTAGCAAAAAAAACTGACGCTCGCTTAAGGTTTCTTTTAATTTCTGCTTAATTCTGAGTTAAATTAGAGTCCTAAAAAAAATATAAAAAAATATTTTACAGTGGATATTTCCAAGCTATTTAGGCGCTATTTGTAAGAGGAGGTGGAGGACTTCGGTGTCCCAAAACTCAAAAATTTTGCGCTCGCTGCGCTCGCGCCTTACACTTGACAGTAATTTTCTCTAATCTCTTTAGATATCTTCTTGCGTCACAAGTATCAAAACTTACACGCCCTTCTTCACTTTACAGTGCTTTTTATTTTTTTTTTTTTTAACTTCTGTGTTTAAAAACTCAAAAATTTCGCGCTCGCTACGCTCGCGCCTTACACTTTACGGTACTTATTTCTGAAGTCTTTACATATCTCTTTGCGTCCCAAAAACCAAAAATTTCGCGCTCGCTTCGCTCGCGCCTTCTTCACTCTATAGTGTTTTTTTCAAACTTTTTTGGAGCTTCTGTGTTTAAAACTCCCAAAAATTTCGCGCTCGCTACTCTCGCGCCTTACACTTTACACTAGTTTTCTCCGAAGCCTTTACATATCTCTTTGCGTCTCAAAAATCAAAAATTTCGCGCTCGCTTCGTTCGCGGGTTCTTCACTTTACGGTGCTTTTTTCAAACTTGTTTGGGTTCTTTTGTGTTAATTCTGTATGATTTTTTTACTACGTGATTATATTTTGTCGTTTTTTTTGTGGGGGGGGGGGGGGAGAGGGGTGCTCAATAAGTAGTTCGCCCCGGGTGCCACCCGATGCTACGCCGCCACTGCCTTACCCACTAGCCCACGACGATATTTTTGGGTATAGACTCTATATAATAACTAAACTCGCCTCTCTTAACATGTTTAAATCGCGGATAGTAAATAAACAACAATTGTTTGTATGTTTGAAAGCGCTAATCACAGTAACTACTAGTCCAATGTTTGGAAACATTCTTTCAGGGTGCG
Organism: Helicoverpa zea x Helicoverpa armigera; assembly: GCA_033682625.1. Classification (NCBI taxonomy): domain Eukaryota; kingdom Metazoa; phylum Arthropoda; class Insecta; order Lepidoptera; family Noctuidae; genus Helicoverpa; species Helicoverpa zea x Helicoverpa armigera. The sequence goes on along the minus strand of JAWIIS010000056.1, from coordinate 138,480 downwards.
GAAGCTAGAAGAACTATGATTTTTTGAAAAAGCTTTGAGTTTTAATGAGTTAATGGTGACCTACAACAGACTTCACGCCACGTGCAACCTATTTTAAGTTCTAGGAAGCCGTCAAGTTCAGTGCACGAGCGACTAGGAATAGTCAAACTTTATAATAGTTCTATTTAGATAGAATAAGAACGTAAGTATTTGGCTGAAATAATTATTACTTAAAAAAGTTTATGAGCAGTTATTTTGTCTGTCCTGTCTGTTATAACTCTAGTCGATATCGACTTAATTATATTTTGAAATGCCCAAGCTGACAGGAGACAGCTGCGTACATACTTACCTACTTACTTCATAGATTTCGATACATACCTGTCTACTCCTGTGTATTTGTATAAAGACACAATAAAACAAAGACGAGCTTTTTTCCAGGAATGTACATAATTGCTTCAATTGCCGTACCTAGTTAAATTGAAATAGTCTGGCATTGAAATTTTTCTACAAAATACTTCTGGAGATCATAAAAACATACCAGAGATATGTCTTCAAATACTCGGAATTGGGAAATAATCCCGAAACAGCGATATTCAAATAGTCCAGCCATTCATTTAAACGGAGGACATTTCCTCGCGCGACACAACTAGCCGGCTTATAAATCGCTCACGCACACATGTGCACAGGCGTGTAGCGACACGCGCACACTGGGGCAGTGGTCAGCGTACAAATGACGGCGCTGTGTCACCGCTGACGCGGCGGTTGGTGGCAGAATAGAGAGGATAAGACTTCAGGAAAGAGTTCTTTATGCTTTGAAAAACATGTTTTTTAAAAAGAGTGTGTTAAACATTATCTATATCCTAGTTATTGTGGAGGAGCATCTGACTCACGCGTGCAAAGCTTCACACTCAATAGATAATAGATAAATATCAATAAAAATCAATTTGTATTAACGTCTTGACAAATTCAAATAAGTAGTCTGTATGAGTATATTCCTGCACAACTACGTGTATGATATGTGTGTATTTTCTATTAGCCCTAGTTGCCTGAAATAAATAAATAACCCTGTGAGTCTTACCTTGATACATTATGTATTAAAATAATTTCAAATTAGTTCCAAATCAACCTAACATCCGACATTGCCAATATACGACCTTAAATTAAGAGACAATTTCAGCATCCACCAACTTTTAATAAGCTAATTCTAATCTCCGGTCACATCCACACTCACCCAACATGTACCGTGAACACAAACCGCGCACTCAGCAACTGGCCATACACACTTCTTTTTCTACTCGTTGCTGTTCGGCCTGCAAGTGAGTTTGATGGAGAGCCTCTCTCTCAGAAACGTTGTTTTTTTCAACCCTTGCCCGCTGTCGAGTGGCCACGACTCTTTGTCGCGTGCCCACAGAGTTCACGTTAGAACTTATTTCGAATTATTTTGTGTGTTTTTTTTGGGCGGGTTACAAGGTACCTTCCTATGCCTATTGCGGTGGTTTGTGAATTAAGCTGTAGGTAGGTTAAAGCTTTGGTTAAAGTTGTGAATGTTTTCTGTTATGGAAAATCATTTAAGGGCTCGAATACTTATCTACAATATACGTGTGATAGCTCATTGTTATTAAACAAGAACCAGCAAATATCATCTAGGCAACGGCTACTCAGACAATTATTTCAAGTGAAAACTATTTTAGCTGAACTTCGATGCGAACCGTCGAATAATGATTATTCTACAATTACATAAATTTTTACGATTATTCTACGTACCTATTTCGACATTAATTGTCGGCATGTGGCATAATAATTATTAGTGCCTAATGGAATTTCTTATTTAATTTTGTACCCGTGCAAATGTTTCTTGTGTCACGAAAGCCGATTAAACCACATGCAGCGACATCTGTTGCTGAATAGCGAAACTACACAGTCAAACTGTTGTCTGATATTAAAATGCTTATGCTACTCCCCACAAGATGGCGCTTATCTCAAAAGCGCTAACCAAAAAAAATGTATTTTAGACATTTTTCTAAATAAGCCTGTTTATCCGTTTCATGTCTTGCTGAACATTTCACAAAGCAGTGCAGTTCGGTTTTGAGTTTCAGGTTTGAAACCCTGTGTCTTGGAGTCTAATAAGTAATAACGTTACACCAGAACCTGGTGACTACTACCTACCTGCCTGTAAGATCCTCATGACTGCAAGTACTTACTTATCTGTAAATATGCATGGTAATACACCATAATACCTCCTCAGTCCTCATATGCACAAGTAGTATTAAGCAGTCATTGATTCAATACAATGACAAATGCCGTCTTTTGATTACCAAAACTAATAAACTACATTGACCTATAAAATTTACTAGCTTTCGCCCGCGGTTTCACCCGCGTCCCGTAGCCGGATGGTGACACGGAACGGAAAGCGGGTTTTATTTTTATATAGGTACGAGAGAATATAGATAGACTAGCGACCCGTTCCGGCTTTGCACGGGATAACAGTATTTCCCCACTTTTTAATGTATGTGATTGTACATATAAACCTTCCTCTTTAATCACTTTATCTATCAAAAAAACCGCATGAAAATAGGTTGCGTAGTTTGGAAGATTTATGTGCACAACGGAACACGGGGACAGAAAAAGCGACTTCGTTTTATACTATGTAGTGATTATATCACAAACTGCATACATAAGAGTACGCGACACTTAACAATACTTACACAGCAGTTACCTCTCGTAGTTAAGTCACAAACATCAAGTCACGCGCCAAAGCCAAATATTGTTGCAAACACCGGACGGTTAGGCAAACACGCTGTGTTTACAAACACGCGGCTTTGAACACATCCTGTAGCTGCGGCTAATGTCGCTCATTTCCACTCGCACCGCACGGCTTACCAACAAGAAGCTGCTCAAAGTAAGTCAAAAAACTTTGTTATATTTTCTAATTTCTAAAAAGTACCTACCTACTTATTTCTCCAAAAAAGTGTGAAGACATTTTTATTAGTATACATCCTAGGTAATAAAAGTGACTAAGGCAAAGCTAGTTAATTTTTGGTAAAATCATGAATGTTATAAGATGCTGTTTATGAAATTCTGCTTCCAAGATAGCAATATAAACGAGCATAGAAAAGTACGTTAAGAAATCAGTTTAATTATTTAGGTTCTACCAATAAACAAAACGTAACCAGGTAATTAATGACTTCACACTTATATGTTTTGGGGCAACGCATAAAAGCAAAGATATTTTGAATAAAAATAAAATTGAGAAAAAAGTAGTAACGAATGTGTAATTTGTGGCAGATCGTGGCCGGATACACCAGGATAAACTCGAAGCTCGGCCGCCGCTCTGACGTCACAGCTGTCCACAACAAAATGTCTGCACACACGTGACGGGAGGAGTGTTACACCTGCACGCACTGTGAGTAAACAACAAGCTAAGTTTACTAAACAATATGCTCCACGAGTAAACCTTATCGACCCTAACTCAAACATTGAAATTGTTCTAGATAAGTACCAAAACCAGAGATGAAGCGGCTACATTACAGACTGCTGTTCTTCACGTTATACTCCGTCCAGAGCCACGCCATGGTGCTCAGAAACGACGCTCTCATCTCTAAGATGGTGTCAGACTTCCAGAAAGACAATCCGATGGCAGCAACTCCGCGCAGCAACGACCAGCAACTACAGCAGCAGCCTAAAGACGTGATGTCCATGATGCAGAACGTGCTCTGCAGGAACTTCCCCACCATCCCCTGCGACATGATCCAGGAGGACGACACGCTCAGGAACCTCATCGAGCGTTCCATACAGCAGCTCAAGTACAAGAAACTCTCCATGGAGAAGACCACGCCGCTACCCGGCTACCATCTCACACTGTTCCCCACAGTCAACAGCGAAGACCTATCGAACTTCCTTCAAGTGAGCGATACTGGTTACTACACTGGTAAGAATAAGCCAGAGAAATCAAGATCAAGGAGGCATAGAAAGAGACTAAAGAATAACGCAGAGACACAACAGACTGGAGAGAAAGAATCCAAGAAGAAGTCCAAAGCGAAGAAGGACAACTCGAGGACGTCGCTGTACAACGGCCGCAAGAAGATCAGGAAGTTCTACCCGCACAAGATAAAGTACAAAGACAAGCAGAAGGGAAGGAAGGACTTCGGCGACTATTCGGAGGAGAAGCTGTCCATGTCGGTGGAGGTGCCGGACCTGATGCCGGGGCCGGCGCCGGCCTCGCACAAGCGCATGAACTACAAGGTGGACCCGGCGGACCCGCCCGTGTGGCGCATCGACTACATGAAGCACGGCGAGCCCAGCATCAACGCCTTCCCCTACGAGTCGGAGCGGCTCAAGGAGAAGCTCATCAAGACGGGGCCCAACGTGATCGTGTCGGACAACATGCTGGAGCAGGCGTCGCGCAAGGACGTGCTGCACCCCGACGTCTACATCAGGAAAAACTTCGTCAGGAAGAACGCGCTCGACATCAACTCCGCCCCCATCGACTAGTACTGAGTCTTCATTTATTTTAGGAATTTTTCGAATAAAGCATAAAAAGTTTCATTACGTTTTTTGTGTAATTGTCCGGTGAGTTATTCCTATCTATTGGTACCTATGATTCTTTATTCCTAGCTTCTTTTTTTCCTTCGCAACAGACGAAGTTTTAGGAAGATAAAAAACACGGTAGCCACAATGATATAACGCACTAGATACAACCGATAAATCAATCAGAAATCGATTATACGTACTTATCACAATAGCCCTTACAATAAGTATCGCTTTGGGGATTACATAAATACTGATAATTGGTGGCTCGTTATCTTCGAGTGACGTCCAGGGGGCCTTACAAAATTAACGTTTTACAACTTCTATAGCCCGTTAGACTTGAAGCCGATCCCAACATAGTTGGAAAAGGCTAGACAGATGATGACAGTGTCGATTAAATTAAGCAAGATGTCAGAAAATAATGGCGATCGACATGAAATTCGTAATTTGTTAAAAGTTACAATGATCGTGAACCCGCTCTAGCTCTAGGGTAAGTTTTCTCACAGCGCCTGAAACTTCAGCAACGCTAACACATTCGCAGCGTGGTTGCTCAGTGTTTTCATGTAGGACCTACAGGACTAACAGAATTATTTAAAAAATGCGTTTCTATTATTGTTGATAGCCTATAGAATATGCAAATACAACAATCTACTGAAACTTATCAGTATTGCCTCGCTTCCTATCTTATAGAACACAAATAAGTATGCTAATTACAATGTAATCTAAAATAACGTTTATCTGTGAGAGATTAGAGTCCAACGCTGTAGTAATTAATAAACACGACGAGAGAAAACATCTTTATCAAGTAGTTTGCGTTTCACCGGCCACGGAGATACACGTAAACAATGTCTCGGCCCGTTTTATCGTCGCATGTATTAGATACATCTACTGGACGCCCCGCGGCAGGATTATTTGTGGAATTATACAAAAATAAAGACAGTTCGTGGACATTATGGCATAGTTCTATGACGACCAGTGACGGCAGGATACAGTTTCCGTTTTCAAATGACTCCATGGCGGCGGGAACATACAAGCTATTGTTTAAAGTCGGTGATTATTACAAAATGCACGATAAGGAGACGATATACCCATTTGTCGAGGTATGTAGTTATTACATTTTTATTTACTTCTAAACGCCACATAAAATAATGGTTCATCAATTCAATTTCGTAACTACCGTCTTATTAAAAAAATAAAACAAGGAAAATATTTTTATAGGTAGATATCTATCAAATCCCTAGTTAAGATTAGATTGAATGAAACTAATGTTTAAAGTCAATAATAGATATCGCAAATTAGATAGCTTCAATGAAATTTCAGTTTGTAACATCTACCTACCAAGTATTATTTGTATTGAGAAAGACTAAGACAAAAGTAAAATAAAATAGGTAGATATTTCTAGTTTATGGCCGATAATATTATTCGATATTAACATGCTATCATAGAAGTCAAATAGTCGTTTGTTTTTAAAGTATCGTTATTTAAAATAATGAATTCATTATGATGTATTTATATTCATAACGAGATGAGTTAGAGCAGTTTGTTTTCCGCTACTGGGGCAGAGGGCAATGAACTGACGACCTGACCTCGCGATATCAAACGACGCAGTTTATGATGAACCAACCAGATAGAGTTATTTAATTATTTGAATATATTACTAACAACAAATTAAATTATTACTTTCAAAGCCTTGGGAATGTTTTCTATACGCCATCTATCGGAACCGAGCTCGAACTGACGCTTTTTCTACTCAACAATAGATGGCGCTGATAGTCCTGAGTTCCATTCCACTTTTCCTCGCAGTATAATCTTGTAATTTGTTTTTTTCCAGATCACATTCAATACCAAAGACGGCGAGCACTACCACATACCACTACTGCTGAGCCCCTACGGATACACTACTTACAGAGGGAGTTAATCTACTACTACTATTAATATTACTAGTCACCACTTTTTAATAAATCCTATCTTTACTATTCAAGATGCTTTGTTATTTTAAGTACCTACAGCAACAAGACTGTTTGGCGACTTTAGGCAGCTATCAAAATTAATTTGGCTAAAGAGTGCCTACTAAGTTACTTTACTACTGCCGTGACCTATCCTTTCGTGTTTGCGGGAAATTAAAAATAAAATAACATTTCATTGTAACCTTTTATATTGATGCTCAATAAAAACTTAAGCAATCTAAAAAACCTGCAAAATTGTATCGTGTGTAATTACTTCATTAATTACTGTTCATTCATTATCAACAACATGATTGTATACTAATTTATGGACGAAACAAAACATAATCACGTTATGTTATGCCGCTCACACAACTAACAATTTTCTACTTTTTATATGTAATTAGGTCACTAGACATGTAATTACTATCAATCACCACTCGAATAGTTTACGCTTGTAAGGCGTAGTTAAACTATCCAATTGATTATTCGCTCATTACATATTTTGTTCAAATGCACGAGCATAGCCATTGAGCCATAAAATGAGTACAACGGTTTCATTAATAACACAAGGGAACAAAATTTTGGTTGCATAAAATATTACGACTAGTATTGTATATTTTTGGGCTGCTAATTTAAGATCTGAAGTCAGAATTTCTGTATCAGCTTTAGTTTTTGAGATATCAACAAAACGTGATTTTCACAATTTTATTAACAAAAAACAACAGAAGAACAACAATTAAGCATCAAAAAACTTTCTTTTATAAGATTTTCTAGCTTGATTGGATTCACTAGGACTGTCTTTAATGCTGCAACAGTATTTCGCCATCATGTTGGTATTCCAATGACCCTGGGACCGCTTTTCTATAGTCCGAATATCTTGATGGAACCGTTCACCTTGTTCTTCACTGAGATCACATAGATTTTCAGGGAAATGGTCAAAATAGCTAAGGAGGAGTTATACCTTGATGCTCATATCACAACCAAGCTGTTGGAAATGCGACAACATCTGTTCAAAGTGCTTTGAATAAGCTTTCGTCCTTTTTGTTTGATAGAAAATTTTGTGCAATCCAAACGAATTCGTTTCAGGCATTTTTTTCGATATCGGTCATGTAATTATGAAACTTTTCATCTTTCATCAATCACCTTATTTGTGGACCATCAGAAATTCCGGCTTTTAGTTTCTCTATACTCAAATAATGGGACTTTTTAGATATGTATTGAGCATTTTTGTTCAGAGCTTTTACAAATTGTTTCAAGAGCCCAAGTTTGATGTGCAAAGGTGGTAGCACCTTTATTAAGGTAAAGTAGTAGATAACAAGTTAGGGTAAATCCATTTGGACAGTTTTTTTTTTGTTAATACCGTTCATATCAACCACGCAGAAAAACTACCTAATGATTCGAGGGTTCTCGCCAGATCATCGGTGTTTGTTACTTGAAATAGGGTATTTTATTATTTTTCCATAACCTTAAAGACTCGACGTATGTTTTACATACCATTTTTGACACCCATTAGGTACCTGTCGCAAGTGTCCAAAGAAAATCCAAAGAACTCAAAGTACACCCGTTTCAAGAACTCCGACACGCTCAGTCTACAATCTTTAAATGTATATTCACTACAAATATTACAGAAATAGTTAGTATCATTTTCACAAGTATTTTGCAACATAGAAATAGTAAAAATTAAACACTTTTTAAATAAAATGCTCTGTTTTATGAAATTTAAGTGTAACTTGTTCGAAAATACGGTCAATAGCTGTATCTCAAAAACTAAAGCTGTTAGAAAAAAAATGTGGGTAGATTTGAAATCAGTGACCTCGAATTAGTAAACAAAAGTCATAAAATTTTATGCAACAAAAAAAAAGTCTTATTTTGTTCCCTTGTGTAATCACTATGTAATCAGTACGCGGTGAAATGGCCATCAAACCGAAGAAAATAGCATGGTAATAATCATGTTGGTTTAGATATTGCGGCGAAACGTAACATAAGTGTGTTTTGTACGGATCAGAGGTCCCTATACATTATCAAAGTGTATAATATAATAACATTCCTATAATATTGTAAATAAATGGAGTTTGTTGAGGGATTATCATCTATTAGCTAAAACAAATTAAGTCTCTATAATATTTAAAATATGGAAATTCCCTAAAATTAGTTTATATTCTAGATTTCTAGATAAATCCTACTTTATTTCTGGGTGGAGCGGACTTAGTTGTCAAATAGTTTAGGTACTTGTTATAGTTAATACTAATATTATTGCGTTCTTCAAATCGATGACCATTTAGAATCTACAATCATTTGGAAACTGGCAAAAACACGTCACTCACAATTAATTGTACCTAAATTAAAGTATCTCCAACAGTTAGGAGCTTAATTAGTGAATAAGTCATTGACCACCCTGCCACAATTACTTATATGTAGACTGCCAATTATTATCTTAGATAATTAACAAACTAAAATAAATGCAATGTATGTTTCATTGTCTTCAAATATGAATATACTTTAACAATTCAACTAGCTATGAACACGAACATAACAACTGAACATTTTGAATATAATTCTTTAAAAATATAAATAAAAAAATAGACATTAAGTTTTACATCTAAGGGCTAAGGAGAGCACATCTCTACTTAAAAAATTGCTTTTCATTTGTAATCTCACAATGTGTGTTCTAGTATCTATATATCTATGAGTATACAGGTTTGTTATAATGTTTGGCAACTCGCAGCGGGGTCTGGCATGTAGTCTCTGTAAGGTAAATGGTCACATTCATCAGTAATGAGCCGTGGGTCGGTCTAGACACCGTTTCTTCAACACAACACTACAGTCACAGTCTATCACATCGTGTCCATACGTCCGGGTCTTCCTTGCTTCGGCTCGTACGACTTTACTACTTAGTACTGAACATTACCCGATATTGTTGCAGGTATTCAAAGACAAAGGAAATATTGAGCTTGTCATAAATTAACTTTATGGGTTGCAGTCTTCATTGTAATAATCCTTGAATGCTACCTAGTTTGCAAAGGTCACAGCACGATAAATACATTTCCTAAACTGCCGGCTTAAATCAATACTGACTTACTTGTATTCTATAATTTAAACTTTTGGACTTGAGACACATTTAAATCAATGAAAAATAGCAACTTTGCTCTAAACACAACAAATTTTCCTACTTCAACACATCAATGCAGACAAATTTCACCTTATTCTGGAGAGCTAAAAATCTTGATAATCATAAACAAACACATTTGGAGTAAAATTTTGAATGGGCCTCCACTGGCCGTCAAAGTAGACTCGGAACATGGAGTGTAAGACCCCCAGACTGTTTCATCATGTAATACATTTACCTGTAGCAAGCTGTGGAAAAATTAGCGTTAGTGTACATTGTAGCGTGATTCAGCCAGAATCAATACTTACCATGTAGGACGTCGAGAGTTCTGAGTGTCGACCCTCAGAAGAAGCATTGAGCGCCGACATCTAGTGTAGTGAAATCAGAATCAATCCATTAGAATCAGAGTAATACGTATGCCAATGCACCACAACCTTGGAACTCAGTGTGAGCCGAATACTTTCTTATGCAATCTTGAGTAATTTTCTTTGTAAAAGCAGTTTCATCTTTACGTTTATGTTATGTCTCCTATGTTGCATTCTTAATAAGAGCATACTTAGTAAGTGCTTCTTAATGTAAATAAGAATGTTGAATTGATATTATTATCTTATCAGTCTAGAATCTTACAAGATAATTGTACTACAAAACCTTGAGAGATCATGAAATAACACTAGATAATGGTGACATAATATGTCAGAGTAGAATTTTTTGACTAGGAATTGACTGACCTGAAATCCAAACCCTGTAAATGAATGTTTGTGAAATAGAAATGAATTATGTCAAAGGACCCACCTATTTCCCTTCCTCTTGACCGACAACCTCTTTATATCTGGCAATCATTAGTTTTTTGACTGTGTCTCTGTATGTCTCCCCAGGGGTTGGAGTATAAATGCCTCTCTTCTGGCCGAGGCCTGCCAAGCTTGGCCTCTGTTCAGCTTCTATGGGAGCGATCCTTCCCTGCTCCTCTTTACCTAGACCTCTACCTTCAGACCAGCCCATTTTTTGCAGCATTTTCCCTCCAATCGTGTCGACGACGGAGGGCGGTGGGTGCGGCGCGATGGGCGGAGGCATCGAGTCTGGCGGCTCGTAGCGCTTTCTTATAATAGGCGTTTCGTCTTCACCGAACTTCATTCGCCTCTCAGCCGCCCTGTCTCTGTAGCCATTCATTTGAGGAATTAATTCATTCTTTTTGCGGTACTCCAGCAGGTTCTGTTTGTGCAAGTCTGATAGCGATTTGTGTTTGTTGAGCACTTCAGCGGACGGGAAGCGACGCTTGCAAATGAGGCAGGTCAGTTTGGCCCAGTCTATGATGCCTTCATCGCTGTCGAACGCGTGCTCGGCATCCGACACCCTCTTCATCAGGAACTCGTCGCCGGATGGCGGGGGAGACAGTTCCCTAACGTGAGTCAAAGAAGGTCCAGACCCTAACACTGAGAAACCAATGTCTGCAGAGCCTTTACTGGCACCCATGTCCAGGGGCTGCTCCATTACAATATTGCTCCTAGCATTCTCTTTCTTTTGGTTCAAGGTCCGCGCCCACCGCTCCATGTCTTTAGCTATCTTTTTGGCAACTTTAACTTTGTCTTCCTTGTCCCTCTTCTTCTTTTCCTCTGGCTCTTTAGCTATTGTGTTCTCTGTGGTAGCTGTGGGTGGGTTTGGCAATTTGGGCTGCTCAGTGTTCTGCTGAGCCTGTGTGGCAGCTATGTATGTGCTGCTGGTGGCATCCCAGTACATGTACTGGCTTGTCTGACTGTTGTAGAAGTACTGACTTGTACCATCATAGTACAACCCTGTGGCTGGGTCATAGTAGTAACCGGAAGTCTCATCATACATAAAAGTCCTCACATCAGGGGGAGAATACACAGTCTTACCATCACCTGTGGGGGCTTTAACTGTGGGAGCTGACTGAGTAGTGGAAGACACAAAAACTGGCACACTGACAGGTGTCCAGGCCATGTGGCGGGCCTGAGCAGCTGAAATAGCTGATTGAGCAACGGCAGCGGCCGCGTTTACTCGGTCCGCCTCAGACATGGCCTGTGCTGATGAACTATAGTTAGACATTTGAGCATAGTAAGATGAATAGTCAGCACTAGGGGGTTTTGAAATTTTCTTTGGTTCATTATAAAAACTAACAAGAACTTCACGGCCATCAATTTCTAAAGGAGGTTGTAGGGAAGCCAATTCTGAATGAGCTGCTGTGGAATCAGCAATGGAATTAAAGTTAATATAAGCTAAACACTTGGAGGCCCCAGTTAGAGTCTCTCTGCCAATTGTGATACCAGCAATGGAATCTAAAACAGTCTTTGAGCATCTTTCCTTCAGTACCTCTAATATTTTCTCTTCAGTAGTTAAAGCGTCCAGTCTTCTGAACAACAACCGTTTCGTGATGCCTGCACTTTCAGACAGAATGTTCCGTTCACTGTCACCACCATAGACAATGCCATCTGACCTCTTTCCTTGACAGTTTCGTCTGTAGCACACTTGTCGCCTCTTGAAGTTGTACAGTCCACACTTGCAGAACCAATCCCCTGGGGAGGCGTTGATTGTCTGGTTATCATCGTGTTTGTCTCTAGTGTCGTACTTGCTCTCGTAATCTAAGTCCATTCGGTCGCGACTGCCCGAGCGGCTGCTCGAGCGGGAAGTGGGCCTGCGCTCGACGTCGCTGATGTGGGGCGGCGAGGGCGGCGGCGGCACGTCACGGTCGTCGTGTCGCTTGCCGTCGCGGCGGCGCTCGCGGTCGCGCGGGCGGTCGTATCGCTCGCGGCGGTAGCGGTCGCGGCGCTCGCGGTCGTCGTCGCGGTCGCGGTCGTAGCGCTCGCGCTCGCGGTCGAACCGATCGTGGTGGTGGCGCTCGACGCGCGGCTCGCGACGCTCGGGGCTGGCGCTGCGCCGCGGCTCCCACACGGGCGAGCGCGGCCGGCCCTCCGCCCACCTGTCGTCCTCGCCCCACCTGGTGTTCCTCTCGTCACGGCCTCGCCACGACATCGCACTGGCCTGTGAACATCACCCGTACGAATAAAGCGACTGTACTCACAAACCGTTCGACGCCGCAGTCCCGTGTCCTCCATGTTGGTTGGCCTATAATCACCGTTCAATAACCTTTCTCCTCGCCGTTCTATTGTTTACCTGCGTAGCAGTCACTGGGATGATAACCTAAGCCTTAACGCAACACGTTTATCACAGTACAAGCTAGTTTAAATTAGAAATGATAATACAATTTGTATTTTTATTACTCAAAAATTACACGAAATATTAAAGAAAATGCGTCGAAGACGCCATGTTTTCTGTAGTAAGCGCTAGTGATTTCAACAGTCAATGTCAATAAACTAAAATTGGTTACTAAAGTGAATCAGCTGTTTAGTACTTTCTAAGATTTTAACACTACAAAATATGTTTTTATTATTACCGTGCAAACGAGTTTACGAATATGTATTTTATTTTTAAAGTTATAGTGTGTGTTTATTACTATATTTAATTATTATTATTCCATGGAACGTAATCGAGTAAATCGACTAACTGGTTGAGCACCATCTTTTATGAATCGTTTACGCATTATGGCTGCTCCACACCACATGCATCTTTGTCACAGTTGAAATATATTTATCAAATCTTTATTTTATTCCATAGTTGTAGTTTTGCAATGAAGTTCTCGCTCAAAAGTAATTTTCTAGGGTTTTCGTGTAGTTCACGTCCTTATGTATGCCATATGTATAAATAACACGCTTCAAACTGTTCAGTTTTTTAGTACTTTACCATAATAAGATATAATGGAAGTGAGTAGTAAAAATGTAGGTGTAGTACCGCCACTTCAATATACCTTTTAAGCTTTTTTGTTTTTGTAAGCTTATTGCAAGTGTTTTATATCTTCCTTACTTTATATTATTATCCGTGAACATGATGTTGGGGTTGTGCCACGCTGGTGTGCTTTAGAAGTCGCTTACCTAGAAGTCTATTCATACATGCAAAAATGTGAATTAAGAACAAAAAACTGCAAATTTTATTACATTTATTTATTTGAATGACCATGTCATATATGCTAATATTTCATTGATAAAATCAATAAGCAATATACTTAATATAATACCTAGCTAACTAATGACTAAATCGAAATAAGCGCAGAATTCGAAACTATACCTAACTAGCATATAAATCTGACATACTTTATAAATAGTTACATAGACTAAATAATTTAACAGAAGTGTCAATAAGCAAAAATGCCTATTTAAAAATGATCAAATCACTCGCCTGTTTTTGCTAAAATATACACAATTCTAAATAAAGAAACATTCAGTCGTATTTTTATATCTAATGGCATTGTTATGTTACTAATGATAAAACGTGATCCAAAGTGAAACTATAATTAAATTCTAAATGCAAATCACGACATTCAAAATAGTGTTAAACAACAAGGAAGCGTGTATCTGTAAACTGTTTACTACTTAACTGTATAATTATCAAGGAATGTGGTTACAGTGTAATGCGATGGTAATTGATACATACTACATATACTAATGACACCAGCGTAATATCTTAGTTTAACATCTATTACAGTGTAGGTAAATAGAAAACCACGAATCTAAACAGGCCGGGTAAACCTGCGGCTCATTTTATGCACCTATGATTAATGAAATGTATTAAACAGACACCGATTTACTATAGAATAACACTACACTGGAAGTGTCCTTTTACAGGTTACAATATTTGTAACTGAACTTGCAAGTCACACAGGCACTAGAAGCGTACTCGTGTTAGTTGGGTATATAGGATGTTAACACAAGTCAGATTCAAGCGCCTTCCAGACTTGCCAGGAATGTGACGTACGACGGGGGAAGTACTGATATGACAATTAAAGTTTACTCAAATGTTTCTTAAAATTACCTTGAGCAGCAAATTATTGTTACGTTTTGCCCGATCGCGCGAGTTGTTGGGATCAAATAATAGTTAGTCAATTCTTGTAGTCTTAGATTTATATTTAGACTTGGTTTCTTTTAGGTACCTATTAAAAAGTATGTTAATAATGTTATATGTTTTCAAAAGTTGGTGTTTCTCATGATGTTCAGACTAAAGCGCGATCAGGTAATTTAGCATAAGCTAGATGTTCGAGTAAACGTTTAGTTGCTATCAGTGGTGTGTCCCTGGTCGGTGATGTCACAGTCCTGGTACGAGTAGTACTAGTCTTTCCGTCCGGTGAGCAAGTGTTCCCGCAGCGTGCAGATCTCGCGCTCGATGTTCTCGCGAGCTGCAGACTCGAAGCACTCGAACTCCGGTGTGTGGAACAGCTTTGGTATTTGGTTGAATTGGTTCAGCACCTGGAATGGAGAACGTCTCATTAAGATACCTATAGAATCACGATCAACTGGACGTTTCCCTTGGTTTTTTAATCCCTTTATTTTAATCACCCAGGTTACAAAGTGCAGTCATGCTTGCCGTCATTAGTTTGGCTATTGAAGATTGGTTGTACGCAAACGCACTTTATTACTTATACTAGTTACTTGTTAAGACGACGGTGTGTGATAGAATGTAATGTGGGTGACCTTAATCCTGAGCTCGACGTAGTTGTCGTGCGTGAGCTTGGAGTACTCGGCGCGCACGAGCTTGGCGTGCGCGTCGTACTCCTCGCGCGACGCCGCCAGCACCGCCAGCTCGCAGTCGCCGAACAGCTGCAGGTCCCGCAGCGGCGCCGGGCCGGCGGGCGTCGCCGGCGCCGGGCTGCCCGCGCCGCTGCCGCTCTCCGCGCTCGAGCCGCTGCCGTCGCTGCTGGTCGGTGCCGGGCTGCTAGGCTCCGGGCTGTCCCCCGACACGCTGGCCGCTGCCGCGATCTCCACCGGATCGTCGGCAGTCGTCGAATCGGGGACGTTCGACTCGACGATGTTCGAATCGATGTTAGCCGTCGTCGAATCTACTTCAGTAGATGATACTACTGCTGGCGTGGCTTCGGCCGCCTCCGAAGCTGCCGCCGCTGACGTGGCGGAGTCGGCCGGGCCTCCAGCCGCTTCATTAGTGTCGATGTCGGTGGCCTCGGCGGCGTCAGTCTCGCCCGCGTCGGTGGAGGACTCGGTGCTGGCGGGGGAGGAGGGTTCGGACTCGTCGGAACTGTGGCCGCACCACTGCGCCTCGTCATCCGTCAGCAATGCTAGGATGTATGACGTGAGATCTTGCTGTGAATAGACGAGAAACGCCGCTGTATTGGCTGAACTTACAATCACGCATCCAGATATAAGGTAGACTCTAACCGTACTTACGGTCTAATCTACTTATACTCACAGATTGCGGATGCAGGCGCAGCAGCTCGGTGAGCAGCTTGACGGTGAGCTCGGAGGGCGTGTGGCGCAGCACGATGGCGAGCTTGAACGCCGCGGGCTGGATCACGTCGTCCATGCCTTTATTTAGTAAGTTTTGCCAGACGCCCGCCTGCAAACCACCAAAATTGAGCGTTATTACTAATACCATACATACACATATAGCCATACATACATATATGTATTTACAATACATAATATGTAGGAACGTACTTAAAAGTAGTGGAGCACACCATTCACATTGAGCGAACACTCGATTTCAATTGCTTAATGTCACGATTGTTAAATGCAGTGGGAGACATCAGACGCCGAGGGAACATTGTGTACAGCGAAAACACTTTGTATACCTACCTATGTATTCAAGGAATAAGTAGTGACTATAAACACTGTAGGTACCTACCTACCTACTACCTTCTGATGTTCGAGAGATAGAAAACACACACGGTACCTACTTTATACATACGAAAAAAACAAAATGAACTTTCTTATTATTTATTTAAAAATGTCTATAAAATGTTACGTAGGTACCTACACAAAGGAATTGCGACTGTATAAAGATATATCAAAGCCACTCGGGTGTGCTTGGTATTGGAAGCAGTGTGAATAATAAATTGATGTCGATATTAATTTGCCGCGCGACTGATCTTCAAGGCTCAATCTTTGATATAAGATAGTATACATACCTATGTGATATATGTAGACTATAATAAAACGTGATCTGCCATAAGATCTGAACTTTAAGGATTTTTCCTTCTTTAGAAAAACAACCAAGGAGTCCTAAATTGCTAATTGCACTTAATTCCACATCACAATTTTTGTTCAATATTAAGCTCCAATTCAAGCCCCTGTATCAGTTTTGCTAAAATTTGGAATAGCACAAGACCTTGGAGATGATGAACCTACCTGATAAGCGACACAGTTCCTAAGCGTGTGCCACAGCGAGTCTGGGGGCGACGCCTCGACGACCTGCTTCCAGGCGTTGTCGGCGTCGGGCGCCACCAGCGTGTTGCACGCGTTGCGCCACATACGCATCGCAGCGCAGCCCTGGGGCTCGCCTGATGGCACTGGCGCTGACATCACTGAAGACGACCATACAACATTTGGTATATATGATACAGTAAAAAAAAGTTGGAAGGAATTATCGAAAAATCTCTATTGCAAGAAAATCAGGTGATCGTTATTTTGCGCGCAGCTACCCCGCAAAGACATCAGAACTAAACTTATTAAAGAGGATAGAAGAATTGGCTGTCGTCTAACGCTGAACGAGAACATACTCCATATAAAATCTTAGTTTTGTTGCTAATTTTAAACTAAGCTAGCATTGCAATAAATTAGAAATTAAGTAGCAATAGCTTAATTCAACAAACAATATCTTACCCCCCATATCGGGCTCCCTCCACCAATTGTTTGCCATCGCGATGAGCTTAAGGCCGCTGGGCCTTCACTCAAACTGAAAAAACAACACCATTTGTTTAAAAAACATTCGCACCCATCACACCGTTCTGACATCTCTGTATCATTTGTTGATCTGTGACAACACAAAGTGACAGTGTAATCCGTATGTTAAGATAATTTACTATTTAAAATAATAGATCAAAATAAACGTATTGATACCAATATTTGCTGGTCACAAAGTAAATAAATAGGTGCTCAAGTTGCATACCGGAGATCTCAATAAAGAACGTTGTCGACAATGGAACCAATATGTCAATTTGATACCGGTGAGAAATCTCAACTCTCAAGCGAAAGCTGCAATTTACTGTGGGGAATTAAGTATGAAATGTAAATGAAATAATAGTTAATATATATTTAAGCCGTAAAACATTGGGATCAATACGAAAATAAATAAATGAAAAGGCCTTGTTTCTTTAGTGGACAGTGGGTTCATCAATCAATTTCGTAAAACAAAAAATACAGGAAAACCGACTAACTAATCAATAGTGTTGTAACTACCATAAAATAAACGAAAAAAATCGACTCACTTGAATTGTCCAGCCTATTCTTGGCAGGAATATTAATATTTAAAAATCGAATATTCTATTTTGGTACGGGCCCGGCGCGTAGGGCGCTCTCGCGGAGTGTCATGGCGGCGCGAGGGACGTGCCGCGCTGTGCCACACATCGATAACCGATGGTGTTTCTCGACTGAGCGTGTTGTTATGCGATTGTCGACTATTTTCACTGCGAGAGCGACATTGTTCCGTTCAACTCGTTTGAGGGGGCGATGACCGATCTTATACGAGACATTCTAAAATTCGATTTGGGAGAATGCTAAATGTCTTGTTTTTAATCAAATTGCGAAAATAGTAGGTAATAGTACGTTTAAATCGGAACTTACCTACTACCTACATTTAAGCATGATATGATTTATGCAGTAAATAATATTTTGTTTACATAATTTAGATAACGAAGTATATAAATTAATGTTATACGAATCGGATGAATGACGAACCATTCATTATCGAAAACTATTTACAACACTATTTTCTAGCGAGAGCTTGAGGCTTGAACAATGACAGACAGCGGCGCATGCGTGAAGGACCGAACTTTATCCCTTCACACGGGAAATTAACCATTTTGCCCTTGGAATAAGAACTATAATCAACTGACTTCATCTTCGCTCAAATTCGGCTACGATACAAATAGAATTTTATGGCGAGTTATAATAAAGACCATTTTGGTATTTACCGATAGAATGAGTCATTGTTAGACGTGAATTTGAAATCCCGCGAGAGTGACACATTGCTATGACAAACAATGTAGGCGCTTTAATAAAATGAGGATTTACAAAATAAACGTTCAGAATAGTTAGCAAAATAAGATTTTATTGAAAGAATAACACTTTTAACCATTGTTCCGCAGTTATTTAATATTGTATGGGATATATCTGGTCCCACACCGCGAACCGTTCTTCGAATAAGTTCTGTTTGACTGCAAACTGCTTGTCGACTCTTAAATAGTTCCTCTGGGCTGGCGTCATGGCTGGCCAGGAGAGAGAGGACAGCTCAGGAGTGTCCTCACGCGGATTCGGGTCTCTGTAGACATCAGAAGAAAGAAATAAGAGCGTATTTATTGCAAAAACTCTTAAGTCTACAGTTCAGTAAAGTAAAAGATAGTTAGCAGTTATTATTAGGTTTCAGTTATGGTAATTTAACATATTATATTCAGTCAATTATCAAACAGTAGGTAAATAGTTCTAACGGGCCTATAATGGTAATTGGCAAATTTCGTTATTATGGCGACTAATATCACGCATTGTAATCCTCGTAATTTTCTACTAGTTACCTACATACATAGGACAGACATAGGTTACGTAAAATTACAAATAATGTGTTGTGTTGTTCACATGAACTATGGAGGGCAATAGTTGTTAATTCCATAAAAGAGGTTAATCGACTTTTTATTCAGCCTTGTGGTAATTATCCGATTACATGTCGTACAAACTTACGGCAAAAAATACAGCCCCAGGGTTGGCTTTTTTTACGTGTAAAGAAATATTTTTCTGGTGTAAATGCAAACAGTGACTTGATTGAGTTACTGCGCATAATATAGGCGTTCCCTAATTTGAAGCAATATAGACAAGGGCCGATGGTTTCGTAATGAAACAATGAGAGCTCAATGGTTCCCTTACCAACTGCCAGTTGCATGACTTCGATCTTCAGAAAACATGGTGCTATTGTATTGTATAAAACAATATGTGCCTAATAAGTTTTTATTTACCCGTATCTAGCGAAGTTGTACCACAGAGCAGTCATCTTGTCCACCATCTTTGAGTCTTCTGTGTCAGCGACATCTATCGGCGGGAAGCGGTAGCTCAACGTGAACAAGTAGAGTAGATCGTCATGGTGGGCCGTGCCTGCAGACATAGGAAAAATAATTCTTAAGTAATTTTGCATGTATAAGTGTTATATAAAAACTGACAGAGCAGCTTTTCCTACCTCTGTACTCATTTCTCTTTAGTTAGCTTGTACCCAAATAAGCAGCTTAGTTTAATCCTCAACGTAAGTCATGAAAAGTGAATGATCATATCTCTTATACTCACGAACTGGTTTCTTGGAGACAGGGTCCTCGTAGTGGCTGCGGTTGCCGAGGTAGGCGAACTCTGAGTAGAACACCGGGTGCTTGGAGTGGCGACACATCAGGTTAGCCATCCTGAAATATACCAAACCACTCAATTCAAAGCAAGTGCTTATTAATTTGTCTTTTATTTAATTTCCCGCAGCAAAGAACAGCATTCCTTAAAAGATATTCTTAAAAGATTAATTTATAGACAGGCCCTGGTTCTAAAGACTTCAGCATTGTCTACTAAATATCATGACATCCTGGTAAACCAACCTGTGCACAGGAAAGCCGGTAATGGAGTCACCATACAGCTTGCCAAATCCATCAGCACTGGCGGTATTGTTCTCCAACGGGCTGTCTCCAAGGTAGGCCTTCCTGAGTGTCGCCAGCTTGTCGCTGGATTCGTTGCGCGGGAGTATGAATGAGATCGGAGCTATTCGGTCCCACTCGGCGTTCATCGTGCTTAGCAGGGTTTGGTTGTTGAGAACGTCTGTAACAAGCATGTTCACTGTAGTGATAATAAGGCACAATTCGTTTTTCAGTGAGCGTTATGACACGATCCATGTGTAAAGTCTTCCTGAGTTGGTTGTGTAAAATATTTGGATGCTTCTAAAAAAAATTCAGTGGTACTTACAAAATGCCTTCCAGAAGAACTCGCCAGTAGTTTGGCTGATGATGAACGGCACTGAGTGCATCCTGCCCTCTCGTATGGAATCCATCGGCTCCTCAACCAAGAATCGCTCCTGGCCGAAGTCCGGCTCTACCACAGGACGCCATAAACTTAGTGGATCATAGCCAAACTCCTGAGGAAAATGAAGGTGACTTTAAAAATGATTCTTGTCCATAGAATATTCTAGAATTTTGAAAATGATTCTATGTATCTTACGAAGAATCCAAGCATTGATCCAGCGATCTCTTTCCAGCTCTTATTCTTGAGGCAGTAGAAGAGCGCGGTGGTGTTGTCTTCGGGGCAGTTGGACACTCTCGCCTGTTTGATGGCCAGGTCTATGCGGTCTGGTGGGCTGGGCAGCTTAGACGTCGGTGAACCGCTTACTGATATGGCACGATGGAAGAGACCTGTAAATGGACAATCATAAATGGCAATGGAAAATATGTAACAGGAAAAATATTATGTGAATGATGTATCATGTGTCAGGAAAGATTCTGCGTAGCTGTCTTAACTGAAATACCTATGACTTATGACTCAAAATCTGACCAAGAAAAGGATATCCTCACCTTTAGACATAGGTGATAGCATATGCACCATGACACTGACGGCTCCCGCGCTGCAGCCGGTAATGGTGACGAGGTCGGGGTCTCCACCGAACGCCGCGATGTTCCTCTGCACCCACTTGAGAGCCGCCACCTGGTCCTTGAAGCCGTTGTTACCGGGAGCTAACTTGTTGCCCAGGGCGAGGAAACCTGGAAAGATTTCAAGCAGTTATTTAGTAGTTAGTTCAGAGAGTGTTATTCTTACCTATAGCAAATTGGTACCAAAATAATTGGAACGAACACAAGACTCTTTAAATATGCGAAAGAATAAGTAATTGTTGGTTGTCTTGCGAAGGTACCTAGAGAGCCAAGCCTGTAGTTGATGGTGACGAGCACGACATCCCGGTCCATCAGGTAGTGCGGCCCCGCCAGGTCGCTGCGCCCCGACATGGAGTAGAACCCGCCCGGGTGCATGAAGAAGATCACTGGCAGTGGCTTCGAACTGCAAGGAATAGATCACATTTAGTTCCTCTATTCCTAGTACACCAAGCAGTCCTAATTCAATAAAATAATATTGAATAAAAAATAATAGTCCTGCTTGCTGTACTTTTTGTGAATCATAAATCTGTGTTTCCCATGAAACTGGGTTTCCTATGAAGCACTTATGTACTTCTTAACACAAAGTATCCAGTCCAATTCTTGGCTTAACAGCATGACAGGACGTTGACAAGTTTACCTGTTTATAGCAGGGGTGTACACGTTGATGGTGAGACAGTCCTCGTCCACTGGGTACCCCGGGCTGGCGGGCCGGGGACACGAGGGACCGTCCTTAGTCGCGTCCACTATGGTCTCGTAATGGAGGATGAGTTTCGGTGGCTGAAGAGAGCAGAATTTTGAGATAACACATAGATTATCCGTAATTTCTGCGGTGGGGTATATACCTTAGTGAAATTCAAGATCTAACAGTCAATATAAAAAGGATCATACCCATATAAGTATGGAGTCAAAAGTCAGCAATGCCATGCAATTCCCAAATTCCAGTTCTGTGTCATACGATAACTTTATAGCCATATTTGTAAGATATCTAGATTAAATATTATATAAAGCACTGATTCAAAAGATATTGGACATTAAACATGATAACTTCCTACTGGTTTTTATACATTTTATCGTTTATAGACAGTATTGCTATTAGTTTTTCACTAGGAACTTCATGATCATCATAAACTCATGATTTTATTGTATGTTATCAGATAAACATGTCAGTTATTTGAATATATATAGGTATATATATATACATTAAATGAATATATACATGGGCCAAAGGACGAGATTCCAGACCGTAATAAATAAAGCATGATTGAAACGATGTCATGTACTGCAATTTCAACAAGAATGTCTTATTTTTTTTATTTTTTAACCGGTGCTTTTTAAGACTTCAAATTATCATCATAATTCTAGTTTTTATTTATTAGGGCTATCTTGTAATATACTTTCTCTGGGCGTTACTGGGGCACAGATGGGCATGGTCCTTTGAGACGCCAATGATAGCTGTACTGTATACGAATAATATTCCTTTTTTTATAAACTTCAGAAAAAGCTTGATAATTTTGTTTTTAACAACAACGACAATGCTCTCTTGTGGTAGACCTTGGCTAGTAAATGGTTTGATTATGTATTCCAACCTGAAACCGCAGCTCCCCAACAGGCGGCTCAGCATATCGTATCCCCCGGTACGCCTGGAAGCGTCGGCCGCGCCGTGACGTCATCCACGAGCCTAAGAACTGACCAGACACTGACTGCATGGTTGGAGCATCCTGTATTTCATCTAAAGAGAAGGTTTAACTGGTTAAAATCTCTTAATTAACTTAAAAAGAATCCAAACGGTCAATATTGTTTGAACCGGCTAATCTCGGAAATTGCAGAGCCTATTTTTCACTCAGCACTTCAGGAAAAAATTGGATCTGCTCTTGGAAGCAATTGATAGCATAAATAACCAAGTAAATCTCGTATAAAACATTAATACAATAATATAAAGGTGAGAAAATTTACAGATATCTAAAATCTTAATGCTCAATATAAATATTAAAGAAGGTAAACAGTCAAGAGTAACAGACTGACCTGCACTGCTACTATCAGCTCGCGATGCACTAACGACTGCGCACGCGACACAAACCCACACAAGTCCAGACAACATCGCTCTACCACCGACGCAAGAGCACTGACAAAAGACAGTAGACTTTAGTCAGTAGTAGGCACTCACTGACGAATAGGTATAACTTGCTCACTGATGAACTGTGTAGGTTGCCTCATACAGGGCATTAATTCTGCAACTTTTGCAAATATTCCATTGGTTCTGGGTTTTCAGGACAATTTTATCAGGAACGCTGTTTTGATTTCAGTGTTTTCAAGCCGTTTTGTTTTTTTAATGAGGTCTTACTGATAATGCCTTTATGAATGGGCCTTTGCACAATAAACTGTAAATATAGCTGAATGAATCTCAAAAGGGAAAAACCAAATATTCAAGAGAGTTTGCGACACAAACAAATCTCGTACCTACAACCAGCCATATTAGCTACCGCAAAACAAACAATAAGGAAGTCTAGGTATACCTAACCACAATAAAACAAGTAGGTATCGCATACAGTCATACATTAGCATCAGACTCACGCATGCGCACTGAGACAAAGGAGTTCTTACTAAACCATCTCAATTACGAGGAAAATATAAACATTGCTGTCAGGGAAAACCAGCGGTTGTGTTATTGACTAACTAACTGTTCCCAGCGGTTTCAGCCGCGTGCCGAGAGAACTACCTACTTCACATCCCACAACGGGATGAAGTTTGAACTTCCTTTCTTGGGCTCAAAATTATCTATGTATCTAATTTCATTTAAATTGGTTCAGTTGTTTTTGGGTAAAACTCGGACCGACATACAGACATACAGATAGTGTTACAAGACTTATGAATTTATAATATTAGCAAGTAAGGACTATGCCACTATGGTATGGATTCTTGTTCTTTTAATTCCAAAATAAAAAAAAAGCAATTCACTTTTCAAACAATTTATTTCATAAAAAATACTTAAATGTAGAAATATAAAAAATAATCCCTTTTAAAGTCAACAATGAGGCTTTTATACTCCAAGATGACACTATTTATCTTCTTGACTCAATACGGTATGGGGTACAGTTCCTCCCAGACCTTGAACCGGTCTTCGAACATGTTCTGCTGGATGAGCAGCTTGTCTCCTCGGTGGAGGAACAGCCTCCGGCCGGGCGTCATGGCGGGCCACGTCAGGTTGCCTAGCTCCGGAGTGTCGCCGCGAGGGTTCGGGTCCCTGAGGAGAAGGATAGGATTGAACGCCTGACGAGTGCAGCGTATAGCTCAAATGAGTCAACAGATGCCGTATTTTTATATAACAATAGGGGAATAGGGGAAGATGGCCATAACTCATTTGATATGTAAAACAAAATAAGTGTTGTTGAAAACATAAAAGCTACTGGTTAATTATGACAAACAAAAATACAGGGCTTACACTAAATAGACCAGAGTAAAGGAAGGGATGTGAAGAAGAATTTTTGAAGAGCTGAAGCTAATAAATGGATTATGTGCAAAAAGCTCGAGAAGAAAGATTGCCAGTTGAAACAATATATTGAAGCAACATACCCGTATCTTGCGAAGTTGTACCAGATAGCCGTCATCTCGTCGACGACGTGCGAGTGCGGGCTGCTGACCTCGATGGTGGGGAAGTTGTAGCTCAGCGTGAACACGTACAGCAAGTCGTCGTGATGAGCAGCTCCTAGCAACGACAATCAATATTAAGTTAAGAGTTAGTAGACAACGTAGGCTCTTGTACGCTTTACAGAAAGATAAAAATCTTAAACAAGCAATTTGAAAATGACAGTAGTGCGGTTAGACAATCGATCTTAAGGGTCCTGCTTTCGTTGACGTTTATAAACCGCCCTGTGTAAGAAGGTGTATATTTAGGTACACAATGGAGCAAATGAAAGCCCTTTTTTAGCAATTAAACTTATAATCAAAAAATATGTGAACAGTGGAGCGGACGTTGACAGAATGAATTGCTACTTTTCTAGCACCGTTAACTTGTTGCGCGGCGCCTGATTATCGGAATGGCAATTCTACACGTATTTGCGGTTTGCTAGTTACAAAGTCGTAGGCGCCGTAACAGAAGGTGATGTGATGAATGACAATAATGTAAATTACTGATAATGATTAATAATTTGTAAATAATTCTGCTATTAACTACATAATGACGAGGTTGTGTAATACCTGCCGATTTTTAATCTTATAAACGTTTTTAATGTATCATCTGTTAGCTTGTAAAAAGCAATGAAATAAATAAATAAATAACCTTGTGGTTTTCCATTAGGATCCTCGTAGTGCGAGTTGTTCCCGACGTAGGCGAACTCGGAGTACCACACCGGGTGCGTTGAGTGACGACACATCAGGTTTGCCATCCTGCGAGACAATACATAAGTATTAGGCAACGATACTTTCTAATAAATAACTTGGAACTCGTAATTGAGCAAAAGTCATAAGTTATCTAAGTTCTGTACCTGTGAACTCCAAACCCAACGATGGAGTCTCCATACAGCCTCCCTAGAGCTTTGGTACTCTCTGTGTCGTTAGCGATCTTGTTTCCTTTGAAATAAACTTCCTTCAGCTTCTTCACAGCCGCGGGTCTGTTCTCCTGGGGCAACATGAACGAGATCGGCGCGATTCTCTCCCAGTCATCGTTCATTGATTTCAAGAGAGTTTCGTTTAGCAGGACCTCTGAAAGGATTATAGTATGGGATAAGTAACCATATTTGTGTTCTTGAACAACCTGTTATGATTGGCCTTTAAATTTACGAGTCGCCGTCTAGTTATTGTTCGATGTTATTGTTGATATGTAGTATTTAGTCAGTATGGTTATTGAACAGTGATACTAACGGTAGGCCTTCCAGAAGAACTCGTCGGTGGTCTGGCTGATGATGAGGGGCACGGTGTGCATCTTGCCCTGCTTGACGGCATCCAGGGGGTTCATGGTGAGGTAGCGCTCCTGCCCGAAGTCCGGCTCCACCACCGGGCCCCACAGACCCACCGGATCACCGGGACCGAACTCCTGTGGGTACAAAAGTTTGATTAGTAAATATCCCATCAACTTAAAAGTCGACAAATGTTGGCAACAAATAAAATAAATTGCCTGCGATTAAATATTATTGCGACTATTATAATATGTAAGGTTCAAAATTAAGGGTGTTATAAAAACTAGCAGCTGCTTTTGGGTAGCCAATAAACTATACCAGTCAATTGAAATATTAGGTGAGGAGCTATTTATAATGATTTGTGAATGTATTATTTATGAATGCCCATTTTCTATTTTATTGTAATCATTAAGTTTTCGCTTAGATACCTATTAATTCAGTTGCCAAAAGAAAAACTTGATGCTAGTTTAAATTAAAACGGACCTCATAACTGATATATTAATATGCTACCTTTTACTTATTATGATACTCCTTATTAGCTGCCAACCCATTATAAATGGTAAACACTCTATTATTTTTTAAAACCTATATTCGTTTTACTTAGTCGCCGCGTTAAATACATGCCAAAGAATAAATGAAAATAAAAGTGAATCTTACCCAGAACTTAGGGAGTGAGTCTCCAAGTTCCTTCCAGGGCTTCTTGAAGAGACAGTCGACAATAGCTGAGGAGTTGTGTGTGGGACAGTTGAGGATCTCCGCCTGACGCACGGCGAGGTGGCGCTGGTGGGTCAGGGTGGTCATGGCCTTGGTTATCGGAGACGCACTCATTGCTATGCCGCGGTGGAATAGTCCTGGAAATTAGATAGATAAAGTTACACATAAAATCCTACATAGAAAATGAAGTCTGTATGAAATCTCATTACCATCCATCAGATTAAATGAAGTTCATCAATTCCGCTAAGTACCTTTAGTCATAGGAGACATCATATGCAACAACACACTGATAGACCCTGCGCTGCAGCCGGTGATGGTGACGAGGTTGGGGTCACCGCCGAATGCTGCGATGTTCCTCTGCACCCACTTCAGCGCCGCCACCTGGTCCTTCATACCATTGTTGCCGGGAGCGTACACGTCACCCGTGCTCATGAAACCTGGGACAAATGAAGATACGAATAAGACAAAATCAGCAAAATAATAACAGAAGGATAACAGTTGAGGAAAAATATAGTCCCTATTCGGAATCATAAAGAAAGCTGGTGATGGTGAGTGGGATATAAAAAGTGAAAAATAAGTAAGTTCTTTTATCCTACAGACACACATGTGTTGTTGAGGAGTTTGTTGCGCCACTTCTTCTTCTCAGCAAAAACACATAGGAAGTAATGAAAGGTGAAGTTCGTAAAGTGCCGTTTTGCGGCCAAGTTTGAATAAATGATTTTTGCTTTGATTTGAGATATGAAGTAAAAGGTGAAATTCATTGACCCAAAACCGAAATAACGTGTTACCTAAAGAGCCTAGCCTGTAGTTGATGGTGACGAGCACGACGTCTCTGTCGAGCATGTAGTGCGGCCCCGCCAGGTCGCTGCGCCCGGAGAACGCGTAGAAGCCGCCCGGGTGGATGAAGAAGATCACGGGCAGGGGGCGAGACCTGGACAATTGTTAGGAGATATCGAGATATAGTAAATCTACACTTTGTCAGCCCAATATATATATAGCCGCTACAGCGAGAGCATATTTCCTAAAGCAAGTAAAAGCTTAGTTACTTTACTGTTTAAGATATATGTAGTTCTTACGCATTGTGTGCGGGAGTGTAAACGTTGACAGTGAGACAGTCTTCGTCCACGTAGTAGCCGGGAGGCGCCGGCAGCGGACACGCGGGACCTTCCTTACTCGCGTCCACCTCGCCTTCATAGTTCAGCTTCAGTTTGGGTGGCTGAAGATAATAAGGTTATTTTAGCTTGCTCTAGTGTAGATTGGAGAGAATCTTTTAAATATCGGGACATTTCGCAGTAAGAATATGTTGTTTAGCCGGTTCTATTGAGTATATATGCAGCTGACATTCATTCATAAGCATTAGGTAAATCCATACTAAATAATATTATTATTTTAGTATCTTAAACACACTAATCTCAGGATATACGGTACGATTTGAAAAAACAATCAGTACGTACTAAATAGCCTATTTATCGAGCAAAGCTATTGACCTTACCTGAGCGTGCGAAGTATTTCCGAAGGGATGCAATTGAAACAGCTGCCCTAAGCTAGTATTTCATAATACATCGTAATAAAATAATTTTCCTTATGGAAACCGGTTTGCATTCCTATACGATACAGCATAATCCAAAATATTTCTAGTAATATTTGAAGAGTAAGTTTTTCCCTCACCTGGAACCTGAGCGCTCCTACAGGCGGTTCAGCATAGCGTATCCCCCGGTACGCCTGGAAGCGTCTCCCGCGGCGCGTCTCCATCCAGGAACCGCGGAACGCCCCCGACACGCCGCGCGTCAGGGGCCCGTCCGGCTTCAGCGTTGAAGAGGGCACATTGGTGCGTTCTGGAGGGAATGGGTCATGGTTATAACTGGGTTGTAATGGTAGTCACATGGGTGTAAGTTTATAATAATGTTACAGTTTTTTTTTCTTTCTGGTGGGACTAAAATAGCTGCTTGGCTGCTATAGCCGTTAAGCGTTTGAACTATTGCAATCTATCTTCATTCTAGGGCTCACAAAAATGACTCTCAAGATCTCAAGATTAATCACTATCAATAACGCTCATAATTATTTCTGTAAAACTGACAACTGAACCACACAGTTCGTACATAAAAACAAACACACAACACACACACATTCCTTCACCACCAACACTTTCTGACACCCCTCTATCACATACACATGACTTGTTGACGCACTAACCTGTGTTGTGTTTGTATGCGTGCGCGCACACAGCGACACACAGCGCACACAGGAGCGCGCGCAGACACATGGCTTGTGAGCGACTGTGCGCGATGTAGGGAGACTGACGGCTTTATACAGGCTGACGTATGACGCATGAGGGCTAGTCTGCAACATTTATAAATACCTCGATTAATAAATGAATTTTAGGTATAGTTACCGCTCTAAGCATATGCATCTCTTTGATAGGTTTTGATGTATTTCGACCAAACAGTGAAAGGTTTGTATTCTAAGACTTGCAGGCTCTTATAGAATCAGATACTAGTTGTACCTACGGTTCCCAGCGAGACACAGACCTAAATAAAGTGAGCTTTATGTTAATTATTTTCTAAAAAAAACCCTGAACATCGGCATCGGCTAAGTTCCAGGTTTACTTACTCAAAAGCCGCTAAGATTACCTGAAATCCAAAGTTCTGGCTATTACTAAACATGAGATGATATTTCAATGTTCGTAAGTCTTGCATTTCTTTGCCCCCAGTTCAGCATGTAAACAAACTATTATGCCATAATAAGATATTATGCAAATTCTTATCAGTGCATCACCTTGAACTCTGCTGGTTATCAATCACCTTTGATTCGTATTGCATCGGTAACAACAAATATTTGTTATCTACTCGTGGAGAGTATTTATTTATTTTTCCTCAAATCCGACTTTATCCCACTCCTGGGTATATGTCATATGTGATGTGATGGTATATCAATTTGTTCTAGAGATGAACATAAAATACTGTTTGATTTCGAACAGTGAATGCCCCACTGGATTGCACCTAAATAAATGTGTTCTTTAGTGTCATGTATGAAATCTCAGAAGAAATCAATCAAATCTGTCAATATACATACAATAGTCTAACTTAACATATTATCAATATCTTCAGGTCATCTGAAATAAAATTCTTGAATTCTCACGAGGTGCGTTGATGGAAGACAAAACACCTTTTCACTTGACTACTTGTACCTAATAGGAATTATCCGTTCGTCACATAGGTATACGTTACAATAACAATAGGAATAGGTATCTTATAGAACAAGGAAAACTAACTAACAAGGAACGTGTCTCCCAGCCTCGTGGGAAAACCATTCCTATGCGTAGAAAAATATATATAGGTACGTGTATGAATATCGAGTAGGTACAGGATGACATATATTCTGAGTCTTAGTACATACCTTTACAATAGTTTTAACATAATTTCCTCAACTATGATCAGAAGAGCTAAGCAGTGTAAGGTGATGTTAGTCATTTTATTGAATGAGACTTTCACATACGTTGACATATCTTCGAAGCTTAGGGCCAGCACATCACAATGGATGTTTTGCGTTCTATGTACATTAGTGCATCGTTTTCACATAGGTTTTCATTTTCATGTGGCGTATTTATAGAACGACTCAAAGCTAATGAGATTTTTATTTTTAATGAATTTTTGTTTATTTTAGAAAGCCAGGCTTTGTTTCGCATTGTGGGTTAGTTGTGGCAGCTCACGGAATCTGATATGCTTACGTAGCTGAGGACGTCTTTGTCAGCGTTAGTAATTTAATAATTCCTCTTGAAAGGATGGAATTACATTGAATTGTTATTGCTTCGCTATTGTTGGGTTAAGTTAATTTTATTCTAATTACTAGTCATCATCATCATGACGATCATATCATGTACCAACTCATCGGGTTTTTTCTTCATTTCTGGAATATTAGCCAGCAGTGGCTGGGTTTTATTGGGATAGTTTATTGGCTGATTTTTACTACATTTTTTTTTTCTTTTATTTAACTTCAAAATACGTTAGAAACAGTACCTTTAAAATTTCAATTGGGGCAATAGGACTAAAAGGAAAAAAAATCGGTAAATATGGTTTATGTATTTCATTTATTAAAAAAAAACATCTAATAATCCTCTTCAATGCAATGATGATACAAAATGCAATGTCTTCACACTTTCATCTTTGAGCTACAGTCTTTAAACATCATCCTACACTAAGATCGTAACAAAAATCTTCTCATACAATTCCAAGACTTATTTACACTTCTGATAGTCCAAGGGGAAGAGTTCCTCCCACACTCGGAACCTGTCCTCGAAGAGTTTCTCCCTGACTGCGAGGGGCGCGTCCACTCGGAGGTACTTCCTCTCGGCAGGCTTGTACTGAGGCCACGAGAGACCGGCCAGCTCCGGAGTGTCGGGTTTCGGGTTCGGGTCACTAGGAGAACAGAGTTGGTTTAGTTACAATAGTGGTTAAATTGGTGGAAATAAGATTAATAAATAGGATAGCTTATGGTTTCCTTCCGCTGGTTTCGGTGACGGCGTAGATGAATTGATCATTCATTACTAAGGTATTCTTGGGGATATTTCTTCAAATTGTTGGAAGTTAATGCTGGAGTTTAACTCACTATTTTGTCTTACAGATTTGCTAAGTTTTCTTATTGTAGGTAATTCTGACAAATATTGTTGTCAACACTGAAGTGTGAAAAAGAAGGCAGTATTCAAGAAGTTATGTTGCTTCATCCCTCATATTTAATAACAAACTTATCCTGCTTCAAAACGTAGCAACGTTTGAGAAGGTTTCGTCAAATTGATGAAATTAGGAAATAGCTGGAAAGAGAGAGAGAGAGAGAGAGATGACCATGAAACTTAACTTGACCATGCAACTCTTACCCGTATCTAGCGAAGTTGTATACGAGAGCAGTCATCTTGTCGACCATGAGCGAGTCGTTGGTGTCGGCCGGCGGGATGGACGGGAAGTTGTAGCTCACGTTGAACAGGTACAGCAGGTCGTCGTGGTGCGCAGCCGCTGGTGAACAGTGGTGAAGGTCATGATATGATGCTGACAGGGGTTCAAACGTACTATGCTAATGCTTATATTTAGGAGACTGCAATAAAGGTACTGGAAGTTTGTAACTGATGCAAAAGTCACGACAAAGCCATGGGTATATTATACTAGCTGTTTCACATGCGTTCTGAGGGGACTACTTCCCGTACCCAAAAAGTCAATCAATATAACCTTAATCTAGAGACTTAGAGGATTTTTCAAATCGGTGCATTAGTGCTGGAGACAAGCGCCTTCAAACAAACTGTACCGTAAATATTAATTCAGTTTTTTTTTCTATAGCTGGGCGCAGTTCCTTCCTTATATACAGAAGGTAAAATCCATGACAACTGTCTTACCGATGGGTTTCTTGGTGTCAGGGTCGACGTAGTGGCTGCTGTTGCCGATGTACCCGAACTCGTAGTAGTACAGCGGCTGCCGCGACTGACGAGACATCAGGTTCACCAGTCTAAAGGGGATAAAAAAGTGAATTGTAGGATTTTTTCATCTTGTAAAATCTGTTTGTCAAATATAACTAGTCGTTTTCCCGCGGTTTCACATGCGTCCCGTGGGAACTACTGCCCGTATCGGGATAAAATATAGCCTATCTATGACACTCAGGAACATCGTAGCTATCTATCAGTGAAAGAATTTTGGAAATCCGACCAGCGGTTCCAAAGATTACCCTCTTTTTAATATTAGTTTCAATTTGTTATCACCTGTGAGCCCCAAATCCAATGATAGCATCAGAATACAGTTTCCCGAAGCCGTCCCCCGTAGCGGTATCGTTGGCTATATCCTTGCCTCCCAGGTAGGCCTGCTTCAGCCTGTTGGCGGCAGTGGTGGTAGTGGCGTTGTCTCCGGTCAGGTAGAGCGCCACGCGCGCCTTGCCGGGCCAGTCCGCGCGCCACGACTCGAAGGCAGACGGGTTGCGGAGAACGTCTGCAATGACGTGGGTGGTAAGTACCCATAGTGGTATTTTGGAGTAAGAAGAGGCAAAACAATATCTTCAAGTCTTCTTTATAGAGAATGTAGGTTTAATAACTAAATAATAATCCTTACAGCTTTTGACATGGAATTTAGATAAGTATCGTTATGTGTGAGGATCTAAAACAATCTTGGAAACGAACCATTAGTTATATCAACGACTCTCAACACAACTCTTTAAATTCAATCATAGACTAAGATTTGCTGGGCAACAAATTACAAATGATAATTAAAATTCTCTTAAATTATGTAAACGAAGATGTGCAAATGTAATTTTTTTACACAACATTGATTTTTTTGACTTTGACAAATTATTTAGCCAAGTCTTCTTACCAAGTGCCTTCCAGAAGAACTCGTCCTGCGTCTGACTGATGATGTAGGGCACCTGCGCCAGGTCTGCACTACAGAGCGCCTCCAGCGGCTGCCGCGGCAGGAACATTTCCTGGCCGAAGTCCTGCTCGTGGATTGGCACCCACAGCAGCACCGGGTCGTAGCCAAAGTCCTGGACAAGCATAAAAGTAATCTTACGGTCAACACTTTTCAATCAATTCACTAGATTTGAGGATCACCAATGGCTATTAAAAAGGTGAAGGAAAACATCTTGAGGAAACCTGGACTATAATGTCTGAAATCACAAATCCGCATTGAGCAAGCGTGGTGATTAATGCTCAACCCCTCTCCGCGTGAGAGGAGGCACGCGGCCCAACAGTGGGACGATAAAAAGGCTGTAACATGGCATCTATTAGCACTATTTTAATTTCTTTCGAAGTTAAAACTTCACACATCTACGAGTACTTACAAACATCTTATCAAGCGAGTCTCCGATCTCCTTGCTACTCTTCGTCTTGAGGCAGTCGATGATGGCGCGCGAGGACTCAGTGGGGCAGCTGAGCAGCCGCGCCTGTCGCTCCGCCAGGTGGCGCTGGTGACGAGGGATCTCGATTTGAGAGATCGGGGAGCCGCTCATTGACATCGCGCGGTGGAATAGACCTGGATTAGGATTAATATGAAATTCATTTTTTTTTTTTATTGAAGATTAAGTATATAAATAATAGCTAATATAGGTAATTAATCCCTTAGTCGGAATAGTCGGAATATCGGCAATCTAGACAGATAATAACCAAGATCTGCGGTCTACTATTGATTGATATATTCAAATCTGAATTTATTGAATACTAGCTTCCGCCAGCGGCTTCGCCCGCGTGGTGTGTTGATGAAAAGTAGCCTATGTCTTAATCCAGGGTATCACCTATCTACATACCTTTCAACCAAATCGGTCCAGTCGTTTTTGCGTGAAAGAATAACAAACATACATCCATACATTCTCACAACAAATCACATTTATAATATTAAGTAGGAAAATAACTACTTATAGTAGGTATTTAGTTATTTATTTTGTTTCGTTACTTGTAATAAAGGTACCTAAATAATTATTGTCTTTCATAACAATCGGTAGCATAGGCCATAAAAGAAAATTAAAATATAATTGGAGAAATTGATAATTTCGGCGAATTACGATATCGTAATCGCACGAAATTTTTTGCGATAAGTTTGATAACAGCACGCTAACTTAGTACTATGCTTGTAGTGCAAAAATTTGCCCATCAGTAACAAGTCTTCGGTAGTATAGTGGTCAGTATCCCCGCCTGTCACGCGGGAGACCGGGGTTCGATTCCCCGCCGGAGAGGATCTTTTTGAGTTTTTTACTTTAACTTTTCATACACCATTACTAATTTAATTAATTTATCTATTCTGGAAGTAAACTATAAGCTGCTATTTATTAACCAACTTCTTTTCTAAATATTTTCGGTGCTGTATTATTTAACGATAGTAGAAAAAAGATGCTTACCATAAAACCTAAGACATACAATTAGGTACTTATCATCAGAATTGAGGACACCAAACAATTAAACTATTTCAGAAACTAATTATAATGTTATTATTTGTTATTATTTTAAACATTTTTTCCCCCAAAACTGTGTTTCCAACTTTCCACCCACCTCTAGACATGGGCGAGATCATATGCAGCATGACGCTGAAGGAGCCCGCACTGTACCCCGCGATGGTGACGAGCTCGGGGTCTCCTCCGAACGCCGCGATGTTCCTCTGCACCCACTTCAGCGCCGCCACCTGGTCCTTGAAGCCGTTGTTACCGGGGGCGAGAGCGTCGCCCGTGCTCAGGAAACCTGAGGGAAGAACCTAGGTGTTAGAACTTCTTAACACTTATGAGCGCCTGGTACTTTCGGCAAATGGTTGAAAATTATTTTGAACATATTTAGGATGTCAGTTTTGTTGTGTTATGTAAAACTGAGTTATGATTGTTTTTTAATAAGGCGTTAATCCAAATAGCTTGCTCCATTTCATAGTTCTTAAAATTCGATTGCTTTTTTGCGAGTGTCCTCTCGCTACGGTTTTATTAATTCGAGGAGTGGTCATTCAGTCGCTCGATGAAATTCAGTAGAAGGGATCTTACGCCCCTCATATCCCGTCTGTTAACAGGAGTAGATGTTCCACCTACTAAAAATAGATATGTTTTCTGACCTGCTTATTAAACATCTATGAGTACTAACCGAGCGATCCGAGGCGGTAGTTGATGGTGACGAGCACGAGGTCGCGGTCCAGCAGATGCTCGGGCCCCGCCACGTCGCTGCGCCCCGACACCGAGTAGAAGCCGCCCGCGTGCATGAACACCAGCACCGGCAGCTTCTTGCTGTACCACCCAACAGTTCACATTAGCCACAGATACAACAAACACTAGTTGATGGTGACGAGCACGAGGTCGCGGTCCAGCAGATGCTATCATTCATACCCATACGATAGCTGTTTCACCTGGATCCATAAAAGCCTTCCCGTACATGAACCAAATATAGTCCTTGTTATAATTGGGGATAATCTGGTTTCAAAACAGTGAAATAATTCGGGGACCATAACCTGGTGTGATAGTATTCACATATTAGTAGTAGTGTTGAAGCGCCTAGCCGTTGCTTCATAGCAACACGTTTCCGACGGCCTAATGAAGTTAATTTTTAAGCAGGCGCATTAATGCACCGTTGTCGTCACTTGCTTGTCATGCATTGTACTGTGAACACCAAATTATATTTCTCCATTGCTTGAGTATCTATACAGTTCTTTTATTCCTGCAAGACCTCGTAATCCTCAACACCTAGCAAAACTATTCCACATATCATTGTTGGAGAATAAAGTGCAGTAACAGCAGGAGGATGATGGTCGCATAAACTTATTGTCAAAATGTGAACTTACGCCTTTCCTTCAGCCGGCGTATAGACATTGAGTCGCAGACAGTCCTCGTGCACGGGGTAGTCGTTGTAGACGGGCTGCGGGCACGCGGGGCCCTCACTCCGCGCGTCCACCTCGCGACTGTAGTTCGTGATCAGCTTTGGAGGCTGGGGGAGAGAAACACAGTGTTAGAAGACATCCCCTTGTGTACATCCCCCGTGGGAGACAATAGACAGACATGAGACAATATCATACTCTTACTGACTAAAACGCACCATGTTTCTTCTTAATCTATTTATTTTTATTTTAATAATATCCTTTATGTATCAGGCTTTGGCATCAGTGGGCCACACTGGGAGAAGTCATCCCCTCAATTAGAAGTCAACATGTAAAATAGTGCACCGTTGTGGTATTGATTTCAGGCAAATGTGATAAACAACGTCTCAGTTGTTGTATTACTTTATTGTAGAAAAAACCGGCCAAGTGCGAGTCGGACTCGTGCACGAAGGGTTCCGTAAATTACAGTTAAATCAACCTATCTCAAAAACTATAAGAGATACTTTGATCAAACCAAAAATCGTTGAAAGAGTTAATTAGCATGCATCACCTCTATTTTTTTTAGAATTTTATACCCCGTAGTTATAAAAATAGAGGGGGGGGGACATACTTTTTACGACTTTGAGAGCTGATATCTCAAAAACCGTTCACTTTAAGAAAAATGTTTTTTAGAAAACTTTATATCATTTTAAAAGACCTTTCCATTGATACCCCACACGGGTATGTACATCGAAAAAAAAAATTTCATCCCTCAGTTACATGTATGGGGGGCCCCACCCCCAATTCTTTTTTTTACTATTTAGTGTCATATTTTTGTAGCGGTTCATACAACACATATTCCCATCAAATTTCATCACTGTAGTACTTATAGTTTCCGAGTAAATCGGCTGTGACAGACGGACAGACGGACAGACGGACAGACGGACAGACGGACATGACGAAACTATAAGGGTTCCGTTTTTGCCATTTTGGCTACGGAACCCTAAAAAAGGGAATGTTCGCGAATATTACCTGGAACCGCAGCTCCCCAACAGGCGGCTCAGCATATCGTATCCCCCGGTACGCCTGGAAGCGTCGGCCGCGCCGTGACGTCATCCACGACCCCAAGAACTCACCAGACACGCTGCGCGTCACCGGATCTGGTGAAGCTGGGCTCGTGCCTGCGAATTTAAAAACTCATGTTTCTTCATGTGTGGGGATAGAATGCAATTCAGGCAAAAACAATATTTTTGCTTCAGTTACATGGATTTTTTTGTTTTTACTCTGTGTCCCCAAAAATATAAAAATAATCACGCCCCTGTTAATAGGTAACTAGATGTTGAAAAAGTTACGTTTATTTTCAATAAAGTCAAATTCAGTAATTCAAGTTTTAACAAAAAAGGAAACTGTTTTTTTATGATAAAGTCAAAAGTTATTGACATAATAATCGTCATCATCAGCGTTTTCATCACCATATCTAAATAATTTTTTTTCTAATTTCCAATCACATGGGAATGGGACCCTCACCCGCTCCATGCTGATGATCATGCACGTGATGATGATGCGCTGCGCCCGCGCACACAGCCGCGACACTCAGCAACGCGACACACAACATGATGGCGGCGACAGCACCGCGACACTGAAGTGACACGCCTGACACACGCCTTATATTCACACTCAGGGAAACACTACAGGACTATTCTGCTCTATTTGCTATTCTTATTGTGTACTTACTTAGTGTGTGTGTTTTTTTGCAATTGTAGCTAAATCTGTGCACGTACATGGAGTGTAGTCGCTGTTTGCTGGACAGAAGAATTATGAGCTTTACTGAAAACCATACAACGATACTACTTCTATGCGATATAGGTTTAACTGAAGTAAAGCAAAATCACAGGAGAACTATTATTACATAGAGGTATTGTGCAAGTGCAGACAAA
Source organism: Helicoverpa zea x Helicoverpa armigera (assembly GCA_033682625.1). Classification (NCBI taxonomy): domain Eukaryota; kingdom Metazoa; phylum Arthropoda; class Insecta; order Lepidoptera; family Noctuidae; genus Helicoverpa; species Helicoverpa zea x Helicoverpa armigera. The sequence continues at coordinate 100,427 of JAWIIS010000056.1, read as the reverse complement.
AATCAGAGATTGCAAAGAAAGGCTCGCTGTGTGTCAGTAGTGCGACACATTACAAGCTAATCTTAGAACATTCATTATTGTTTGTTTACTATAGTATATTAACGCTTGATATCGATAGAGGAAATGTTGGGAAATCGCAAGTAAATAAGGAAAACAACAAACATTTCTTCGTGTTTTAATTAATGATGATCATTATGTACCTACTTAGTTCTTCTTTTCGAACTATTTATTTTCTTTCTGAAAAGCAAGAACTTTTCTACGTGTACTTTGTTAGTTTTAAACAACTACAATTTAATTCAATGGTGACACTAATAAAGACCTTGCTTCTACCAAAAACGTAATTTATAGATATGAATGACTTTAACGAGATTGTAGGAACGGTGCCAAGAATTCGTAGCTTAGTGTTACAAACATGTTTATAAACAAAACTATGACTGTATCTACGCATAAGGAAAATGTCTCTGTGGGAATTCCCGGAGGCAATGGAGACATCTCTATAAGTACATTAGCTATATCTTTATATGTAGACTGTGTCCTTCCTTGTGAATGACAAGTAACTGTTCTGACGTATAAGACTGAGTCGCGTGTCTAAGGATTAAGTGTAATCATTGCTCTCATTGCACGCAAAAGATTGTTTACATGGTCCTAATTTAGGTATAACATTTTACTTATAATCTAGAACTTTCATCTTCATGTTTTATAGACATAATTGACATAATGCTGTCAATACTCTTCGTTTTACCCAAAAGTATGTTGGAGCAAGGCTGTCTTCCCAAGTTCGCCAGTTTTCCCGGTTTTCAGCAACCCTTATCACTTATCCACTGATTGTCGAGTTTGGCAAGATCGTCCATCGTCGTCATCTAGTGTGGTGCCTGCATGCCCACTCTGTCTGTCACCTCTCACTTCGTCGAAATTCATATTGTCGTCGGCTGTTCTCCGAAAATAGAGTCGGTATGTACTTACATCTTCTGATATGACTGTTCTCGGAAATACATAATTATGAATGCTAATCTTATTTATAAGAAACATGCTTTAGAACGCATTATTTTTATAAAATAGTATTATCGCAACATTTTATTTGGTTCTATGTTATAATTAGTACCTACCTCCTAGGTAAAAGTAATTTACAGTTACACTCCAATGCTCCATGTTGTAAATTACTTTATCCAGTCGGGGTATTCTATAAGCTTTTTTTTTGGTTTCATCAATCCGTCCTTCAAATCTTTCCATCTCTGCCTGTTGCCAAAAGACATATTTTTTCTAATTAAGAAAGAATAAAATGTCTAAAGCATTTCTACAGTCTTGATATTTTCATCCCGGAAGCGCTTACACTTTGTCGTAATTAATTCTATTGAATCAAATTAAGTGCTTTGTTTTCATCGCAATCAATAATTTCGTTGTTTTTGTCGCAATTTCCATTGTTTATGTTTTTATAAAATGTACTTAGCGCAAATTAGTGATTAATTACAGATTAGCTCGTCGTGTGTCACTTAATATAGTACCTATGATGTCCAGTGGCGGATCTACCGTAGTTAGTGTGTAACCGGAGTGGCCACCGCTGTGCACATGACCATAACCCTTTCTTTAATGGTATTCCTATTTCTATTCAAGTTGGGAATGTGAAAAAAATCCCTTATAAATCCCCTTATGTAGGTACACATATGTACCCCTTATGCTCCTTAAGTATCATTCTTATACAGGGTATGTCGTTCACAATCACATTAAATCCTATCGCATATACTTTATGATATTCTATGGCGAATTGTAAAAAAAAAATACCTAATCCATTCAGTGGTTTAACCACAGGATTCATTTTTCGTTTTTATAATTTACAACATCATGTGTAAAGCAGAGATAAAGTTAAGAGTATCGTATGTTTTGATCAGTTGACAGCTGTCAGTTTTCAAGGGATTATTTCAGTTGTTTGTAATGACTGACTTTTACATGGTGTTCTAAATTTCGCACATTTTTATTATATTTACTTTGTTTGAAAAAATCATTTATTTTTATTTTTACGTATTTTTCTTTTTTCTTTGTGTTAATCGATATATAGGTATATACCAGTATATTAACGCATTTCATTTAGGGCTGATTTTTCAATCGCCAGATAACTTCTATCTGAGGAATATTTTTAACGTTTTGACAGCTTTTGTATGGAAAATATGTCAAACCGCCATATTTATTCCTCAGATAGAAGTTAACTGATGATTGAAAAATCAGCCCTTAATGTGATTATGAACGACACACCCGATATACTATCCCTATGTAGATTATTTCAATAAATTATGTTTTTCTATACAATGTATAACTGGATAATTGAACCTTGTAATCAGAAAGAGATGTTCCTGCTACAATCTAAACATTTTGCAGTTATTTCCTACAGTCTTGCGGTGCACGAGTAAATAGGGTATTCATAAAACCTTCATGGTGCACCTACATTTTATCTTCAGGATCTAATATTTATGTTCCAAGTGACTGTCAACTAGCTACCTATGTATTTCCATATTCTAGAACAACTTTTGAGATACCTAAATGATAAGTATTAATCAGTTAACTTGCAAACATACTTCATAGAAAGCAGATAAACCTAAAAAGTCAATATCCGCAATACAAGATGAAATGATTGCAAATCAAATAAGGTGTAAAGATAGCAACATATTAATATCTAGCGTATCGTTAGGAAAGCTAGTTTTTCTTTAGTTCCATCTAGTTGTGTTGACGAGCGCTAGCCTACAACCACCTCCATTCACTGATCTACTACATTTGTACTCGTCAGCGCGATCAGCATTACATAGAGCTGTTATTAACACGCTGATAATAATTTAAGTGTGTTCACAAAAATGGAGTTCTTCCGTAGCATATTGAAAAGTATTGGAATATTGAGGTGGACTCAGATTGCGTCCTTGAGGGAGCCCTTTTTAGTACAAATAATGCGTTGGTATATTTCAATGCCAATGAATTACATGTCTTTTTTCAGAGAATGATGATGATTTTAGTCCGTGAATCCTAATGAATTGTAAGTTTAGAATTAGAACCTTTCAATAAACTAGGGTAGGGTGGTAGCCATTGAACCACCAAAAGTTTGGAGACCTCTAGCGCGCTCGTTTTTACAGTCTAAGAAAATATTTTTGTCTCAAATGATAGGTTATTTAATAAGCTGCCAAATTGCGTTGAAATAAGTGGAAAACATTTGCTGTTGCCTAATTTATACATGTTTTTTTTAAACATGAGAAATGGTTCATAGCGTACTCCTAGGGGTACACAAAGAACCGGGGGGGGTGGTACTAAATGAACCATGTGGTACACAATGAATCACGGTAATATAAAAAAAAAACATTATTATTTGTTTTAAAGAAAAATAAATACACTATTTATAACTTTTTATAATTATTAAGTTTCGGGTTATACATACATATAAGAACCAACAAATCAGCCTTAAAACCTAATTTTTAACAATAATTATGAACATCTTAAAAGTTACGCACAAACTCTTTCCGGGAAAAAAGAAAAAACATTTTGTACTTATATATTTATATTAATTAAAATGCTCTTAGCATTATAAAGTCGACGTGTTTTTATCACATTCAGACTTATGTTTTTTTATTGTCCAAATCACAAATTGTAACAATCAACATTTCTTTATGCTGTCTTCATGTTGGGCAGTAAAAAAATTACTTGCATCATAATGGGGCTCTAGTCTACAAGCTGGATTGTTCCTGTACTTTGTTTGTGACATATCTTCGCACAAACACTTCGTCTGTCGCAATACTGGATAGAGAAGGTTGCAGTTTTTGCTGCTTTTCGAATGCTTAATCCCGACAAGTGTTTTTTCTTTACCTCTTTGTGTAGCTTCCGCGGTGTGATACCCTTTTTTACGTGCTTTCCTCTCTACCGTGTTTCGCCCCATGCTGAAATAGACGAATAATGGTAATTAATTATAGGTACTCACATTAACACTTAGAGGTTAACTGTCTAATAATACTTCCCGCCTGTTCATATATCATACAAAGCACTAAGATGTGGTACACAATACACAATGAACCGTGGTTCATTGCTTACCCAGGATAAATGGCTCACAGCGTACCCACCCCCTCTTAGGAAATGTTAGGTCATGTTTTATACAAAAACCGTTGAGAAATAATTCCAAAAAATAGTCTCAGACAAGCCTAATGATCTACATTACACATACAATTCACACATAGTTAAGTAAGAGTTAGATTATTAAAGTAACAACAAAAAGAATCTCACCTTTTTTTGTCGTTTTTGCTTGAGTAAAAGACTAAGACGCGGCTCACAGGTGAGTATATCGCGACAGACCCACGGCGAATAGACCAAACTTCTTGATGTGGCAAGGGAGTCTCGGCATATTTTTTGCGCGAACTAGCAACGTTAGGTATGGCCGGTAGGTACTATGGTTCATAGTGTACACGCGGTTCATTGGCTACCACCCTACCCTACTTTGTTTATGTGTACGTACAGTATCAATTGCCTATCCTGTTAAGAGGTCACTACTACAAGGTGCAAAGCCTGCCTACTTTGTAATGCGAGTGTGTTTCACAGCTCTATGTGATGTCCTCTCTCCAAGCAGTTTCAATTTCCCGTTCTGTGGCGTGTCCCGCTAGCAGCCGCCGCAGTGTACACTTCCGAACGCACCGGCCTGACGCCATCGCGCCTACCAACAAAAAAAATATTTAAAAAGTTACGCTGACCGCGCTCGCGATATAACTGGAAAGCCGATAGATTTTTTTTTATTTAAAAGAGAAGAACTATCTTTTTAATAATAAACATAAATGTTCAGGTGAACTGTGCTACTTTCGAAGTGTTGTGATTTATTATTTTAACGGTTCCCGTGTTTAATATGGCACGACATACGTTAATATTTTTGGTAAGTCTTGTAATTTGTAACTTTTTTATTATTTTATTTATTTGAAAATATTCTGACCACCTAAATAATAGATATACATTGTATTCTTAATTTTAGGTATTTTTAACTCATACGTTGTTAGGGCTGATAACGGATGTTGCAAAAAACTCCCACAGTTATATTCCAAGCAATAATTCCATCGCAAGTTATTCAGAATTAATTTCAATAGTTAATGATTCTACGAAAGAAACTCAATAGAAATGAAAAATAATGCCATAAATATGTGCAGACGTAGTGTTGTGTGGTGCAGTGGTAGAAAGCGCCCGCGAGCTGCGGCGATTGCGGAGAAATTCTACGATTACAAAACGAGCAACGCAAATAAAATCGTTCCACATCTCGCAGCCATTGCTCAAATTGTCCACAATGCACGCTCTGCTGATGAAGTTTCTCTGTGATAGGCCAGAGCAGTTTCAATCCCTTCAATGATTATTTTAGCTCTTGAACTGTAAAGGCTAGATGGAGGGACTTTTGCAGGAGGTATACAGAAAAGTATAATGATATAGAAGAGAAAAATTCAACAAAAACAACATAGGTAGATGTTGTACTGTTTAAATATGAGAAAGTACTTTATAAACTAAGTACCTCAAGCTGCACTACAGTATCATCACAAGATTTAAGACACTGCAGACGTAGTAAAAACTTATATTACATTAATCATTTTTCAATTAAAATTAAAAAAAAAAATATTCTATAATATAATGATCAGATCTGACTGATCGTATCAAAATAACAACGAACATATGAAACATCTGAGACTTGTAATGGGGTTAATGTAGTAGGACATTCTTTATAATGAAACTGATTTGCAGCAAGATCATAAACACGGTAATCAATAGTTATTGCTTGATCAAGCATTAATGCCCCTTGGAGCAGTTGATTACATAAACGGTAATTCGGTAACTGTAAAAGAACCATGTCATCCCACTTACATATATTGAAGAGCATCAAGTTATGGTAATCGACACCAATTGACTCACTTAACACAAATTAATGTTGCTTCATAGTTCTTACTAAAGACTTATCAATCAAAAGTGGAGTTATTTATCTTCTGACTGATCTTAGTACTGGGATGGATGTAGGCTTTCCTCAAGAGATTGCATTGGGAAATTAGTAAGCTAAATGCTTCTGCTAGTTGTTAGTTCCCATCATATTTGTAATAGTTGACCATCATATTTGTCACATCAATGTATTGAGTCCATAAATTGTACACTAAAGAAAGAGTTTAACTAAATAGTAACACAGTTGTTGAAAGTTCACGGTCGTTTGTCAGCCCCAGACCTAAATACTGGAGCCTCGCTCCCGCCCACCGGAGCCAGCAACGGTAAATAACATAAACGTATGTAAATCAGCTGCTTGTTTTCGAGGACGTTACAAACACATAAACACAAACTTTCTCTCTTCAAGTGGTGCACTGCACTCGTAACATATCTTTGTGTTCACTTCCACTTTTTTGGAATCTGATAATCCCAAAATATTAAGGTTAAGGTTTTTCCTGCAAGATTTGAAATAAATGAAGACCGCGTCGTCATATGACCTGCTAAAAGGACCGTGCCCATCTGTGCCCCAGTAACGCCCAGAGAAAGTATATTACAAAATAGCCCTATTAAATAAAAACTAGAATTATGATGATAATTTGAAGTCTTAAAAAGCACCGGTTAAAAAATAAAAAAAATAAGACATTCTTGTTGATATTGCAGTACATGACATCGTTTCAATCATGCTTTATTTATTACGGTCTGGAATCTCGTCCTTTGGCCCATGTATACATTCATTTATTGTATACAATATATTCAAATAACTGACATGTTTATCTAATAACATACAATTAAATCATGAATTCATGATGATCATGAAGTTCCTAGTGAAAAACGAATAGCAATGCTGTCTATAAACGATAAAATGTATAAAAAACCAGTGGGAATTTATCATGTTTAATGTCCAATATCTTTTGAATCGGTGCTTTATATAATATTAAATCTAGATATCTTACAAATATGGCTGTAAAGCTATCGTATGACATAGAACTGGAATTTGGGCATTGCATGGCGTTGCTGACTTTTGTCTCCATACTAATATGGGCATGATCCTTTGTACTTATCTCGAATTGTTTCCATCTTCGTTTAACTGAGCTCCCTAATTCCTTGGAACACTTTACTGATTATTTACTTTCCGTATCTTGCCACTATCTTCTTTAGAGTTATTCTGCTTAATATACATAACCAACAAGCTATTATTCTAGTGCTCACAAGTTAGGAATCGAACCGATTGTTTATATCGATTCCGTGTTGTTCGTTTCACATCAATTCCGTTACTTTTGAATATTTTCCGAGAATTGCCCTATAGTCCATAGGCAACACAATTAAATACATTGTACATTGTCTCCGGACCGAGTTTGCTCTATAAACCCACTTGAATTGAGACGATTATTTTTGTTCATCGGTTCCGATTTGTAAGTTTTATTGTATGCAACAATTTTCTACGCACGCATGAGTACTTTTACTTCTTAGAAATGTCTGAAATAGTAGATCTCAATGACCTTTTTCTTTTATTATTTTTTCGTAGCAATTCGGAGAACCGTTAAAATGATTATTTGATTTGAACTTGGGAAACAAGAGCTCATTAACGTTAATTTAATGTGTCGTAAAATGTCATAGCGATCGATATATCGTTAAGCTGCCCACACGTTTGGAATTTCAGAGGATACACGAGTTCCGTTAAGCTTTCTCTGATCTTTTATGGACAACTCCTAAACCGTTTACAAAGAATTAAGGTCACGTTAAACTGAGATTAATGAGTAAAAGGCCTGAACGAGGATAAAAAACACAACACAAACGATATTTTTCTAAAATTAGTAGAACAGCAAATTAGGGGCAAGATGGTAATCAAGATGTGTAAAGAATTTAGCGAAACAATTTAGCGTTGTGATGGATTGAAAATGTGCGTACCTACTAAATTATGTTCTGTGTGTGAATGTTCGATGTGAGAAATAGTGAGGCACGACAATAGTAGGTGTTAATATGACACGCAATATGAGTTCAATGCCCGTGTCAATCGATATTACTGGAAAACATGATGCTGCTGCTGTACCAAATAATACTGTTACAAGCAACTGAGATATTTTAAAAAAAGGCTGTAGAATATAGAGAAGAAAGAAGAACAAATTGAGTCTATATGAAATCGTACCAGTTGAGCACCATCACAATTTCGAAGCCTTAGTCACCTCATTTGAATCGTTAAGTTCTACTAATAGGTTCCACACAAAGCCCTCATTCTAATCCGCGGTTGAAAGGCAACCTGCAGACCATTCGAGCACACACGACCCAAATACCAGTGACTAATTCCAAAAAACAAAACAGCTTTCTCCCTCATTAACTTAGTTGGTGAAACGAATGAGTTATTTAGTAAAACCTCTTAATTTTCCGGCTGTTGTCCATTCCGATCTGGTGTTATATCAGTCACCTGTCATGTGTGAGTGTGTGGTGCACTTTCTAATTGTGTGCGTGTCTAATGAGGTGTGACGTCATCGCTAGCGAGGAGTCGTGACCTTCACCCAGTGGCCGCGTGGGTCAATGTTCGTGCCTCGTTGGCGCGCGGACGTTCCTTTAGTTAACCATCTATACTGCATTCCTTTGCTGTGTGGAGAGGCGGTTGATTGCCAAAGTCTTTGGATTGATCGTCGAAATTGGATTCTTTCTTGTTTGTAGCTGTCTTTTGTTTCATTTGTTAAAATTGTATATATCCCTATATTTCTAACCATATGGGGTTCCTGTTACATTGTTTACATCAATTCACAACTCCACTAGCACAACATGGTGCTTCAATGTATATAGTAATAATATTTAAGTTCTAACAGCTATAAGGTTAACACACGAGTGGTTAGTGGGGCAGCAACCGTGTGCCGTGCGCGCGCGCATTCCACAGGACTTGTTGATTTGAATCGAGAATGTGATCGCTCCTGATTCTTGACCGATGTCACTTATTACTGTTAGAAGCCTACTTTACGAGCTCTCAAATGATGATATTTGTTAATACCTACTTATAATATCCTGTTTGGCTTCCGTTTTGAAGTCGTCTAGGCTAAAAATATAAGCCCATAAATATAATATTATAACGACACAAACATTTGGGTTATTTTTATTTAACAATTTCGCTTTTTCATTACAAGAGAAAGTAGAACTTTAACTGGCGCCGGCGCAGCCGTCATCTGGTTCAATGTTTAAAGAGTTATCTTGAGTCATAATGTGCAAGTTCATACGTTGACTACAAACATGCTCACAATTACAATTCATTCAGGGCAGATTTAATCTCAGTTTCTTCTTTACTACTGTCTCTTTTCTGCTTCTGCATTTCGACTAAGCCTGCAGGAAAATCCACTGTTGGTCAAATATCTGCCCCAAATTCCTCCTATTTCTCCAATAATACCAATTATTTTTGGGGCATCATTGCCGTCTTTAGAAGTCTCAAAATCACCAGTCATGTTATGTTGTTTGTCGCCATAGGAACAGTTAGAATTATCATCATCGATTGGACCTTAACATTAGTGACGTCAGAGGTCTGGTGCCGTTAGCGGAGACTCCTGACCTTCACCCAGTTGCAGTGTGGGCCGGGTCGCTGACCGCTGACCGGTGCCAGGGGACACCACACAATGTGTACCCGAAGGGACACTCAACATAACTGTGTAAGGAGTTACTTATCTACTCTTCTTTATACATAGGGCATGGTATGCCATCATATCAGAATACCTATGGGTTTTTGACTTGTATTCTAGAATCATACGGACCCAAGATTTAATGTTGTCATTAACGTCTATTGAACATTTAATTGGAGTTTTAAAACCAGGTTCAATTGAGATTAAGAGCCTTAAATCAAAAGCTCACTACAAAAGGCTTTTCCTTGCAGGTACATTACATACTCCTGCTTGCTTATTCAACCCTTCCCCTATAGTGTGTCTGGTTAATCTAGCCTGTACTATTTGTACAAGTGAAAGTAATCAACTCCAGTATGCAGCTGGTCTCTGCTGTCCATCAATCAATTGTCTTGTTCAGCCTCGGGGCACTGTCTGATGTGACTGCATTTCTTCACACTCATTTGACGTGCATTGAACTTTTGGATCCGTCTGCTTAGTGACCAAGAATTAGAATTCGATCGTGTAAAGGAAATGCGTGACCCAGATGGGTAAACGTAGTTTCTTGTTTTATAGTTCCAAAGATATCTAAATGATAATTTCCTAGTAGGTATTTGGTATCAATAGTCGTTACTCCTTGTGCGTTTGATTGTATCAAAAGGTTGTTATATTCTTGAGTAGCTACTGGTTTCAACATTACCTAGTTGTGCTTTATAGTCAACTTGAATAGCCTCGCAGCCCTACATTCACATGGGACATCGTCTACTGCTAACGGTGCTGTGAACCCTAGCATCATTAATAATAATCTCGACTATCTGCCCATCAAAGCTGTAGTTACATAGCTTTGTTCAGTAATCACACATCTTGATAACAGACATAACGCGTTACCTGCATAATAGCATATCGTGCACTAACGTGTGAATATTCACAGCTCACAATACTCGCTCATTACTAGCCGCGACTGTATCTCCGCCGGTGTGCTATTACTTGACACTATCTGCCTTGTACGAGCTTATTAACTCTGTAGCTACTAATTACTAATCAGCATCATCAACATCAGTGATGCTTGCAAACTTAATCAAGTTATCTTATGTTCCCAGACATACTACCTGTTCCTACTGAGTTGTTTATCTTTGGAATAAATGATGGTGTCCCTGTATGCACGTCATCGTATGTCACCTGCTTTCTTGCTACTGTACTACTATTGTTAACATACACTTCATCATCGGTGGTTGTGTTACTTCAGTTTAGTCAATTTTAAAAGTGAAAACATAAAGTTAGATCCTCAGGGGTTAGCTTTTCCGACACTGATGTGATCCGTATAGCATTGCTATCTTTTAACAGTGTTATGTGGACATCGCATGTCTTCCACATTTTCACCAATTTCTGTAGGGTTCGTCGGTGGACTTCATTATGAAGTACTAGTCACATTGATCTAAACTCCTTCAATACAGTGATGAAACAGTGTTGTAACATCCCAGTACCTCTTCTTGGAGGGTGTGTAGTGGATCCGGCTGTGCGCCCGCGTCGGTCGCGCTCTGCTTGCGGCGGTAACGGTACGCGGCGCGTGCGCCGTGCAGGGCGCACCCGGCCCGCGACTAACTGCTCATACTCACTTGTCAATAAACAGCTTTGATTTTGTCTTACATTCTGAATGAACCTATTAAAAGTATGATAATGACATTGTTATCCCAGTATATATGTAGGTATTGCGTTTCCTAAGTATAAGCAATTCCTTACAAGAGGGGTGAAAACTTGAAGAGGTGTTGCTTCCTTAGATTTTCTTAAAGATGACTAAAGATGACGTATTCGTAATTTCTTCCTCGCTTGACAAACACAAACATAGAGCTAGGTACTGTATGACATGCTCCGAGATGCATAGACTGATCTTGAGTTTTGTCTGATCTGTCACACCATCATTATCACCGCTTGCTACTGCATTATTTTCCTCAAGACAGCTCGTCACTTTCATCAGTGATGTGGCAGACGGCAGTCGGTGGCCAGTGTTCTGTGTTCCCTTTCATTCCATCTCGACGTGATATTATATTGTGACACACATTTTTTACTCTTCGCCACTAAATTGCACTTTCATGCGGTCGGCAGAGGTTTTTGTATTACTTACTTTTTTTTTTTTTCGTCGTTTTGAGTGTAAATACTGTTTATGACTGACTAATTGGAGCTTCTACATGTACCATCCTTTTAGGTATTGATCGCAAGTTCACAGTCAACTTACAATTTCTGTAGACATTCAGCCTTATCACAATGATGTTCTAGTAACATTACTTTTTCACATTGTTTGAATTGGTGTTCATTTAGTCGTATTAACTTTCCCGAACATATTTTCACCAATTGTCTTTGATTGTTGGATGTTAACAAGTCCAAGCCTTAGCTTAAAATCGTGACAGTTTGGACGCGAAGCAGATGTTTCGCTAACGAGAACATTTAGTACATCAATCACAGAGCAATTTGTACGTGTTGTAACACAAACCACGGCTGGCAGGTCTCGCTAATGACAACCACCCAAACATGACAGGTACGTGACAGCGTCATGCACTCAAATCTCAACCTTATTGCTCGGGAATAAGAACTAAGACAGTCCAAATTATGGCAGGTGAACATGAGGTCTCATTACCCAAAGATGACATGAATACCGGACATGGGAAAGTGGGCTTTATTTCAATTGGGATAAGACTTGTGGTTGACCGAGGGTACATGTATGTGGGTATGAGGCAACTGGTGTCGCAAGCTCATCTTCACAGCACATGGCTATGTGGGTCTGGTTTGGCGACAGAGGCGTTTCAATGGCTGACGTCTTCCACTCTGTTATTACAGTTCATAGGAAACCGTGCGTGGAGTATTTATGCTGCCCTTGCTATAACTTTCTTATTAATAGCTCTGACTTCGCAAACAGATGCGATCTGTCAAAGGATCGTAAATTGCCACTAAATTACTGGTTTTGGTTCGAGGTTTGGAAACGTTGTCTGCTTTGAAAATGTATTGCACTGATTTCTCTCTTTAATCTTTACACTTTATTCTGTCAATATATTAACAGTCCTTCATACTATGTTATCATTATCGACTTTCATAGAAATCTTATACCCTTGCGCTATGGTATAAAACGTTCAACTTGTTTAGAACTTCAAGTTTCACTTAGAAATTATCAAGTTTAACTTCATGAGTCGAGTTTTATTGCTCGCGGTGGAGTGACATTTTAATTAATTAAAGTCTGCTTCGATTTAAATCTCAATTAATGTAATTACCTATACACATCCGTAACAGAATATAGGTACGCTAAATACATTAGTGAAATGATAAACTTTGTTAAAGGTACTCACAAAAGATCATTTTCTCCATTAGATTGTGCAACCCATTATATTTTTTCATTTCCTTCATCCTCGGTGGTGGTACCTACTGTTAACTAGAAACCAAAACCGTAATTTTCCAAAATTCGTGTTCTGACACCCAAACCCAGTTAATTCAAATTATCTCTTACCAGAATTGATAGCAATTTTCGAATAGAAACCGCGAAATAATAGCAGTTATTATTGAAATTAACTTGACACCTTTACCGGGAACATTATAATGGCGGAACAAGTACAGGCGGCCCACACTACACACTACGAGTTGGGCACACGGTGGGCACACGGTAATGGTATATCGGAAACAATGAAATTATCAACTCAGATGATTAACCAATTACATTGTTTACACCGCGGAGACAACTAGTCGTAGGAGAAAGTGGTAAGTGTACAAAACTAGCAACAGTTCAGATGCAATACAATTAAATCAATGAAGTGATCTAACAACAAGAAAGATGATATGATACCTACCATACATAAGTCATTTACTGTGATGCAAATTGCAGGATTTATAGGATAATACTCTCATCATCACTGAGAACTTCACTGATTACGCATTATCTTATCGGACGTTTGGTAAATACTTGAGTATGATCTGGACAGTGTAGTATGCATGCGGTGTTAGCTGCGGGCGGTATGCGGGTCAGTGGTAACGGTGCGCGCCCTGCCGCGGTACACAAGTGGAGCGACACCACTGGCTGCACCTGCTCTAGACTGTAGGAATTGATACTTTGTGGAGACTGACACTCATTGACGCTGCACCTACAGAAAAGGGGATGATATGAAACGCAATCAATGAGATCCGATGTGTTGTACCTATCCTTAATCTGGTTAATAGAAGTACCTAACTGAATTGCTGAATAATAAGGCGAAGTTTGTACTATGTAGGTACTTCTAAAGTTTAGAAGTTCAGAATCTAAACCGTGATCAAATGTGCTGAGCAAGGAAACTTAAAGCAATCTTGAATTATGATAAGCTGACTTAAATTCAGTCGTCATTGCTTCATCACGTCGCAGGATGTTGTTCACAGTTCGAACAAACAACTAGCACTTATATTGTATCCTATAGTTAGTAAAACTTAGTGTAAGTTAGCACATTGATAGCATTACTACAGCTATTAGCTCGTACATGAAGGTTTGCGGTAACGGTGATTCAGGTCCGCGGGACATTCTTCGCACACAGACACGCTCCAAGTGGAACATTATACCATTTAAATATAGCTAGACATTAAATAGAGGTAGAGGTATCAATTGAGGGGATAATCTATATCAAACCAATTGTGAGAGCAAGGCTTAGCATGCATATGCGACTGTGGAACCAGCTGACCAGGAAGTACCTAACATCTTTGAGAGGACTCGAATTCTAAAAATTCAATTTCCTATACACTATACACATAGAGCTAAGTATGAGAATTCTTATAATTTTAAATTATAACTAAGCGGATACCAACTTATCTATCTTTAGCATTCAACCAACCACACAGGTGTAATCAGAGTTCCTTCAGCACACAAGTTAAATCTGTGCTTTCCTTTTATAGTTATCATTCCACCGAGGCTTCTACTCCTTATCACGTATTGGCATCGGCTGCATTAGGCATGCGACACACCGCCGATTATCTGGAGCTGGGCGCGCCACTGGCACACTTCTGCGACACACTTCCCGACACTCGCGACAATGTCGCATTGTTGACGCGCAAGTGTGGCGCACGCCTAATTTGTCAGTCTACACACGCAACTGTTTTTGTTGCATTTCTGATGAAGCTGCATGCGTGACACCGCCAGTTTATTTTCAACTGTAGCATTGTAGTATTTACTGTCCACTTCTAAAACTTGGCATTGGTCTTGTCTTGATAACAGCTGTTAAAATTACTGTACCATAAGGTAAACGATCATGATAGTGCAACGTGCATTATTATCTGAAAATAATGTAAGGGGCTCCCGTTAGCTTCGCACTGCGTGACGACTGCTTCTCAATAGTGACAACTTTACGTATATTCTTCACTTTTGCTACATAGGTAGGCATATACATACTGTTGAGGATTACGAGGTCTTGCAGGAATAAAAGAACTGTAGAAATACTCAAACAACGGAGAAATATAATTTTGGTGTTCACAGTACAATGCATGACAAGCAAGTGACGACAACGGTGCATTAATGCGCCTGCTTAAAAATTAACTTCATTAGGCCGTCGGAAACGTGTTGCTATGAAGCAACGGCTAGGCGCTTCAACACATACATACATGTAAACATGCATAGGTAGGCATCTATATAGGGCTTAAAGCTTAATACATAACGGCTCCATATTTTTCAATTCTTCAATGGACCATATTAGTAGATAGGTTATATAATATCCTATTTAACTCGCAAAATTAATGAAACGCCAAAGTACCAAAGCTAATGTCCCTGTTATTGTCTTCAGATGTTATGCCTGAGCCGGTGCGCGCTGCCCGAGCCAACGGCGTCTCCCACGGAGGCGCCGCCGGAGCCGCGCGAGGACGCGCCGGCCGAGGACGAGCCGCCCGAGGGGTACTACGCCTTCGTCGAGTCCCCCAACGCCACGCCGCCCAGGTGACACAAGTCAAGAGCCTTTTCTATGTTGGGGTCGGCTTCCATGTGATACAACTGCTCCATGCCAAGACTCGACAACCTGCTCCAAAATGGTTCTTCAGATTAATTCAACCTTTAATCATGGAACATGGATACTATTGCTATGGATTGTTTATTGTGCTCAGTAGCATACAATGTTATCGTCAGCTTGTCTCAGAACAGTCAGTAGTGAGTCTGGTCACGTCTTCTAGGTGTATTTCGATAGTTACTTGTAGGTATTGATATTATCGCCAGACACAATGGTCTATAATAGTTGCTCAAGACAGATCATCAACGTCCTCCTAATAAGGTGTAGTAACCACTGACTGCAGACGTTTAATGAGATCATTTCTATGAGTAGGTAGTGGTAGGTACACTTGCGTTAGACCGTGAGTCTGCCGACTTCTCAGGGCCAAGTGTCAACACATTTCCTTAATCATGTCGAACTTTAAGCAGAAAAAAAAAGATCCCGACGAATTGAGAACCTCCTCCTTTATTTTGAAGTCGGTTAAAAAGTGACTACACTATGAGAAACTGAAATTCATGCACGACAAACGAACATAGAATGTTAATCCAGGTGGTGATTATTCCAAAGACGTTAAACATACGCTGTTTGGGTTATTTTAAGTGGAAGAAAGCTGCAGTTAGTAGTGAACTGTGTCCCACTACTATCACTTGAATTATGGTCATAGCAGCCGCATGTGTGTCACTCAACCGCGTAATTGTCGCACTCAGCATTTTATTACTTCTTCAGTTAGGTACAAGGAACTAACGTTATACTACAGTTTATCGTAATTATTTGGCTTCCGCCTTCAAGAACACCTAATGTCATATTATGATATACTCAAGTATCGACCTATTGATTATTATCTAGCTTTCTCTGTTTGCGGAGACAAGACGCGACCATTGACTTCACAATGATTAGTTTCCAAGTGGTATTTCCCGGAACTCTGCACTTCCGATGTCATCTGTTGAGGCGAAATGTACAAAGTGTACATCCTACGTACAACTTCCGCAGTGATGACCACTTTCACTGATTGTAATTTTAGTTGAAACGCCTACTTACTTACATAACCCCAGGTCCCAATGTTTTTGCAACTAAAACAGAACTAAAATACATTATATTAGGAATTCACACATCATTCAACCATTACACATTCCACTATGGAAATTGTTCTTAAATAAATCGTGTAAATGCAGGCACTACGCAGAGTTTCCATTTTCTCGATAGGTCATGTTTGTCGCCTCTTTCGTACACCATAGAATAACTATTTCCGCTGATCCTCGCATCTCCGAAGCTTTCCCAGCCTGGAACTATCTCGACGAAGGCTCGAGGCGCGTTCACTCACTTTCACTAACATCTGTCATGTCGTGTGACAAGTGATTGTATGAACATGACGAGTATTGTGTGCACAACAATTACTGTTCGGCCATCAGACGTGTTTGATCGATCGCCTGACCTCCTCGTTACAGGTCATAAACGTCGGATATCAATGGGCGAATAAACTTTTCATCTGACAAATAGTTTGTAGAATTTACAATAGGATTTCTATTGCTTTTGATTATTGACGTATTAGATACAAATTATTCTATTCTTAAACAAATTCAATAAGACGAGAGAAAATACAAAAGACATGGTCAAATACCTTAACCTCTTCAGCAAAACACTAAATGGTTTACTTTATTAAGGAAGGCTATAGAGAGACAGTAGACCTAGTCAGCCGTAGGTCATAATGTCATCAGCATAGTCACTGTCCCACTGCCGCCACTGTTGGGCTCAAGCCTTTTGGCAGGTAGGGAGAAAGTTGGAGCATTACCTCATCTATTTGAGGCGTGTAAGTCGAGGTATCACTTGGAGGTAGGTAAGGTATGCCAGTATATTTGTGGTGTATTGTTTCAGAGTGCGTCCGCCGCCGTACCGGCAGGTGGCGTCGCCGTGCGCGGAGGCAGAGGCCAGCAAGCCGCACGTGTCGGCCGCCAATCTGTGCGGCGACCTCAACCGCGGCCTCATTCCGCGCAACCCCATGGGGCAGAACCCCAACGGAGAGCCCTACCCCTTGTTAGTACACCACTTCTATTTGCCAATACACTTCCTTTCAGAGGAACTTCTTCGCGGACAAAATGTAGCCTGTTAACCAACAGTGAAACAATTTTTCTAATCGGTTCAGTACTTTTGAAGACTTACAAACAAATAAATATTTTCTCTTTATGTATTAGGTACTATAGACTAGCCGTTTTCCAGCGGTTTCACCTGTATCCCATGGGAACTACTGCCCGTAATGCCGCTTACGGGCTTACACTTGCTCCTTCCTTCCTTCTCCTTATATGAGAACAGCCGCGGTGGCCGAAATCGGCCGTTGACGCTATTATATTATACAGTTGGTACGTTATAGCTTAGAAACAATATGGACCCCATAGGGCACAGCTTAAGCTATTTATAAGCAAGTGGTTGAATGTTGTGTGTTGTTGCAGCGAGCTGATCCGCAACCAGACGCTGCGCTTCCTGTCGCGCACGCTGCCCGTGCTGCGCGCCGACGACACGCTCCCGCGCGTCGCGCACCTGCCGGCACCGCCCGCGTCACAGCCCGCTGCAGAACTGCACCACAACCGGTAACTGTACCTTACGCTCCTGTCGCGCACCTGCCGGCACCGCCCGCGTCACAGTCCGCGTCACAGCCCGCTGCAGAACTGCACCACAACCGGTAACTGTACCTTACGCTCCTGTCGCGCACCTGCCGGCACCGCCCGCGTCACAGCCCGCTGCAGAACTGCACCACAACCGGTAACTGTACCTTACGCTCCTGTCGCGCACCTGCCGGCACCGCCCGCGTCACAGTCCGCGTCACAGCCCGCTGCAGAACTGCACCACAACCGGTAACTGTACCTTACGCTCCTGTCGCGCACCTGCCGGCACCGCCCGCGTCACAGCCCGCTGCAGAACTGCACCACAACCGGTAACTGTACCTTACGCTCCTGTCGCGCACCTGCCGGCACCGCCCGCGTCACAGTCCGCGTCACAGCCCGCTGCAGAACTGCACCACAACCGGTAACTGTACCTTACGCTCCTGTCGCGCACCTGCCGGCACCGCCCGCGTCACAGTCCGCGTCACAGCCCGCTGCAGAACTGCACCACAACCGGTAACTGTACCTTACGCTCCTGTCGCGCACCTGCCGGCACCGCCCGCGTCACAGCCCGCGTCACAGCCCGCTGCAGAACTGCACCACAACCGGTAACTGTACCTTACGCTCCTGTCGCGCACCTGCCGGCACCGCCCGCGTCACAGCCCGCTGCAGAACTGCACCACAACCGGTAACTGTACCTTACCCTACTAGTGTTTCTGAACGTAGCAAAACCCTCCTGGATTTCGGAGAGCACGTAAAAGTATCTAAATAGATAGGATTTGCCACGCATAAAAAGACAATAGAAATACGTAATAAGAAATAAAGAAAACAAAAGGTGGGTATGGTATGTCTCAGGTTTGCACCGAATTGGGAGCTCAGTCTCAGCATGTGTCATGTAGAATAGCTGACACTGGTATTCTGCTGGATCCCTGCAATGACGACGGACGATCTATTCCCCTCCGTAACAAACAGCCCATTTCCATATTAGACTATGAGCACAGATTACTTGCTAATAGTGTCTCCGAAATGTGCCGCTGCTTGATGGCGTGGCAGTCAATGTGGACGTAGCATTACTTGCTACTACTATCCCCGCGAAGGTGAGAATAGAGTGAAAATCAATGTGGACGACTTTATCACTATGTATCATGCTGTATGTGCAGGCTGGAGGAGCGCAGTCGCCGCTCGCTGGAGGACAGCGAAGTGCCCTCACACGCGCTGCGCGCCGAGCACCGCGGCATTGACGGCGGTGCTGACATCGACACACCGCGGGAGAGTCGCAAGTTCTGCGACAACGGCGGAGTGTGAGTACACACACATTACTTACAGCATGTTTTCAGAAACTACACGAGAATACGCCTCGAAAATGTTGGCATTAGAATGCTGCGGTATAGTTAGGTATAGTTTAGTTACATCTGACTCAGATGTCATCGTAATGTAATAGAAGTACACGCGCGGAAAAACGCTTTGCCTCTAGTTCGAAAGCGCTCTAAATAAAACAAATAAAACACTGCATACATGATCAAAGTTTATTGAAAATGAATAATTTAACAATACTTATAGTTAAAACGTGCAATTGACTACCACTCACTCCGCCGGCACCCGTGTTAGAGCCAGTTCACACAAACAGATAGGAATGGAGTCGATATGAAGTCTTGAAGTATAACGATATCCACCAGTATGTGTGAACTGACGTTAATTGTCACATCTCATTCATTATAATTCTTATATACTCTAGTACATGTGCATAGCATCCGTCTCATTCAAGCGTATTATTTTCACGTCGTCTCACTTTCTCAAAATAATCATTTAAAGATATATTCGTAAGTCAGCGTAAGGTGCGTAAGGCGACTTGCGGTGTATAGTAGCTGTAGAGTTAAATATACTGTATACAAAAATATTTCCAATTTATAAATATCATATTACAAACTTTAAATAGCGTGTAACAAATTTAGCGTTAAGATATCTTATTTACTGAGCCGTAAACACAATGATGACTGGCAGCGGTCATTTGATGTATCTCTGTTAACACGCACGATTTATACAGAGCTTTATGTAAAATTGCCTTCATTGTTTGTTTGTGTCTTACATTATAAATGTTGCATTGAGTGTACTCTCGATATCTCACTTGATAGATGAGTGATTTGAATTCTCGACCTGCCTCAATTCTCATGATCAAAAATAAAGACGAAACATAAGTCTAATTAATTTATCGATTCCTAATAACATTTATCAAAACAAATACAAGTCAATTTTATTAAAACTATAGAATATACCAATGTAATATGAAAAACAACTAATTTTAACTTTACAATATAAAATTGGCTAGATTTTTGGCGACTACACGATCTTAAGCAATTACTTACATATTGGACATTTGCCTAACCAATTAACGCTCCAGTTCACCGATAACATAAACGATAATTTTCAAAGTACAGTTTTAAGAAAACGGACGTTTATGTCGTCGGTGTGAAAATGGGCGTAACTGGGAAATAAATAAACCATCCAATTAGCCGATGGTTACAACTAGATATTTGAGAATTTGCGTTTATTTTGACTTATTCGTAAACATTAAGCGAGCGGCCGAGCGCTGCCGAAGTTGCCCGAGGTTTGCCGATGTCGGCCGAAGCCATCCGAAGTGTAGCGATGACGTCACGGCGGCTATGTGTTGAGCGCCTTGATGTCGGCCATCACGATGTCGAAGGCGTCCGCGCGAGTGCCGTCCAATATCTTCACGCGCTTGTCTTTCTCGATCTGTAATTAGAAATTAATTGATGAATACTGGCGGAATGAGCAGATCTAATCAATTACTTATTGTTTGCATAATGTTTCTTGTTTGCATAAGTCTTACACGAGACGAAACATACTGAGTATAGTTCTCGTCAAACATTTTGTCTTCACGTAGGTATCATGGAGTGAGTCGTTGCGTTTGCGGAAGCGAGAACTATACGTAGATCAGTTTTAGAGATGCTAAATCGGTCAAATTAGGTACTTCTATGGATCTTCAACCTTATGACAATGATAGAAGGTTAATGTTTGATTGGTAGATGTATGGTAGTTTGTACCTCTGCCTTGTAGTTGAGATGCTCGGGCCACACGCAGAGCTCGAAGTAGCCCTCGATGTCGGGCGGCTCGTACAACCGCAGCGCCCGCCGGGCTCGGCACTCGCCCAGCTCCAGCACGAAGTAGTATCTGCACACACACATACACATTACATCTCAGCTTCGTTCAAAGTCTCTAGCTAGTGCTTGACAATGTTATATGTATAAAGCCGCATATCGACTGCGATCGGCCGCCGCGAGGCCTAATGTTTGATGGTTTGTCGCGCGCAGTCGATATGCGACTTAAGAATATACAATATATTCCTAGCACAAAATGGTTGCTTGCAAGGTCTTTATGACGTTTGAAGCTCAATTACAAAATGATTAATTTATTTCATATCACTATACATTTTTTAAAGTGCCAAAGCGGTAGGATCAACTATAAATGACGCTGACGTTACGATCAATGCGGCACTGACCTGAGATCACACATCTCCATGATGGGCGGGTAGTTGAGCACGGTGAAGCCCTCAGCGATGAGGAACTTCTTCCCCGGGCGTGTATACCGTCCTGTGACGTCAGTGGTGGTGGCGTGTGCTCGGTCGTCGCCGGCGAGCGTGCGCGTGACGTCACGCAGCATGGCGTCCATGTCGAGCGCGGAGAGGATGTCGTAGTTGTTGTGCGGCAGCGACGCGCAGCGCACGTGCCGCGCGCTGTCGTCGGGGAAGAAGTACTTGTCCTGGTGGAACACGTGCACCGGCGCCAGCGTGCTCGCCAGCTGGTGCGCCAGCGACGTCTTGCCGCCGCATGTCACGCCTGATATACCTGACGAATACACCTACACTTACAACAAACTTCTTGGATGACGCGACATTGCGGAAAAGAAAATAATTTTGGGGTTTCAGAAAAGAAAGAAAATATAAGTCATTGATTAAGATGAAATACACTATCTTCAATATTTCCAACCCACCTACCTATAATAATCCAATCATTGCGTCTGGAGACCATGACTGTAGCGTTGTGTCTGGCGATGAGACGGGTGGTGAGTCGGGCGGTCAGTGGGGCAGGGGGGTCGCGCGAGAGGTGCGGGTAGAGGTGGTAGAGCGTGAAGGCCATGAGGCCGCCCACGAACAGCAGCCCCCAGGCGCCGCACAGCAGCAGCGACCACTGCGGGTCCGGCAGCCACAAGCTCAGCCACGAGTCTGCAACCACCACCAGGTGATACCAAACATGTCATATACTGGTTGTCCAAGGAGACCAGATAGCACTGCGCAGGATATCTTATAGCACAAGCATCTGCGCAGACACAGGTGCACTCACTATTCCTTCACTCTCATAGCCTGATGGAATGGCATATCGACACTACCGGAGGGAGATATTACAAGCAGTGCCGACAATTTAATGTGCTCTCTGAGGTATAGGGGGTATCGTTACGAATTTCCATGTTGCTTTGTTAGTTTCTAAAAACCCCCAAAGCGATTTCGGCCCGACAAGATACCACTTTCACGTTAGTCGAGCTTGCGAACACTTGAACTACTCACAGTATACTGTTCCCGGAAAACATTAAAAACTCTTTGTAAACTCGACACTAGATGTCACACGATCTGGTGTGCGGATAAACAAATATGTTCTCATTTTCTACGAGCGGAAAGGATACGTTTCAACATTGACATTCTAAACGAAATCACATATGATCGAAAATTTAGACGTGGTATCTCTGAAGATATAGAATCTGAATAGTGTAATCAACGCAAATGTATAGGACAATCGACAATGCTCACCTTCGTCAATAAAAGGGTAAGAGTTGACCCAGAGGCAGAACACAGCAAACACGGAGCTCGTCGTCACCAGCACCAACTTGCCCACCAGCGCATCAGGTATGTCCATATATCGGCATCAAACCAATCTCGACCTCACGCCACTAGCAGTAACGCATAGACTCGCTTAACACTTGTGAATGCGTGAGTGCTGGAGATCTAACTGCAGAAGAGTTCCTTCTCGAAGTCCTGGAAGGTCTCTGTCTCGGGGAACAGTATGGACTTGTGGTCGTCTTGCTTCTCCTCTGGGGTGTCGGCGAGCGGCTTGCGTCTCACTGCTCGCTCCACTATCTGAATACACACACACGTCATATATTACTGTTGATTTTACTGCAGGTAATCACACAATACATAATATTGTACACATACATTGTATATGACCTTTTCTTCTTATGCAATTAATTAGTACTCTTACATTTAAATCAATTAAAGCAAACTTTTTATCTGTGCAGACACTAAAACACGAGTATTTATAAAACATGTGCCCTTATCTCAGCTAAATGTCAATAGAGCTTGTAATCAGAGGTCTAAGCCAACAAGACTCAAGTACTGGAGTGCTACACATGTATTGTTTGTAGATGATAACAGTCGTAACATGCTGTCATTATTACGCTACATACTACTCTATGAAATTAACAAATCTCAATATTAGAATATCCAGCCAACATGCACTACCTACTAAGTCAGTTGGTTCTAACTGTAGGTAGATAGGAAATTGCATTAATGATTTCAGGATTGATTATACATATAGGTACTCCAGGTTTCCTCAAATGTTTTCCTTCCTCTTCCATCTAGTCATTAGTGTCAAAAATGTACATAAAAAGTATGTATAAGTTAGAGAAGTTACGTATTTACTTGTCTGGAATCAAACCTTTAAACTATTGAGCAATCTCCATTTATACAACATTCACACAGTAGCCTTGCGGTGTCATTATAGAGGCTGTAACTTATACATATGTATACAGGCAAATATATGAGTGATGAACACACAGTCTCTCACGTAGCATTTCTACTACCTATCTAATCTGTGGTTATGCATCAATTATCACAAGAATGCTGAACTGTTAGCTTGTCTTGTGTTTTTGTCCTACTTCAGTTAACTTCCTTAACATAATGAGAGGCATATTACTTATTTACAATCAGCTAATAATATGTACTAACTTGCAAATGACCTTGATGTCATTAGTTAGTCAAATTGTGTTTTGTTTCTTAATAACTTGCCTTTCTCCAACAGTTAAGAATTTTTATATTATTTATAGCACTTAACAAGATCATAGCTTTCAGCTTACATGAAAGAAATGCTGCAACACAAACAATTTTGGAAATATCCTGCTACATGCAAATTACATGTTTTAATGTGCTAATCAAAATCATAAAAGCGGTGAATACTGAAAAGATAATGTTCTCAAATATGATCTACTAAATTATTTTGAATAATATATGACTTGATTCAAATGACCAGCAAGTCATTACGGGTTCTCTGTTGTGATTGAATTGTCCTTCAGTATTGTCATGTCACACAGAGCACTGAGTACAGCAGACACTTACCTTGTCGGCGACGCTGGGGTGTGCGGCGCGCGCGGACAGCTTCAGCAACTTGCTGACGTTGTCCTGCACCTGCTGCTCCTGACTCCGCGCCGGCGCCGCAGGCTTCTTGCTCCTACTCTTGTACAACTGCCGGTGATCTGCACACAGAGCGAGTGTGACGACTCGTTACATAAGCAAGCAATAATCCGGACAATAAAACCGGCGCGACTAATCGCGGCAATAGGCGCAATAAACTCGCGACAAGCGACGACTGTGTGACGTAACGTATCGCCGCCTCGTCGGTGAAGTTTGAACGAACCTTGACCCGCGTGTCGCGGCCGCGCTCGGCGCCCACCACGCTTCGCCTCGCCGCTGTCTGCAACCAAAACACAACGACGTGTCTTATCACACCACTCCGAATCACAAACAACTTTAGACTAACAAATATATTAACTTTATTCTCTATACCTTCTTGGTCGACGAGTTCCAAAGCCTGTCGTACTAATGCTGAAGACATTTTAATACCACAATGCTTAAAGGAAACATTTATGTGCAATTATTACGGAAATACAACTATAACCTACAAAAGTACAAAAATGAAATATTGAAACTTTAGGTCAGACGTCACATGTCAATTTGACATTGACATTAATGACAATGGACATTTAGCATTGAGATTGCGTTTAGTTTCTCTCTCATGTTTCTCTTCGATTTTTATATGGTTGCTTGGTTGGCGTCCGTTGCGGACGAGCGACCTACGTTCAGCAATGGACGGCAATTGACTGATATGACGATAATGATAATTTAAAAATGCAGGTATATACAAATAGTTTTATGTACCTAAATATATGCACCAAAATACTACTTAGACACCAAAGGACGCGTCTCTGAATCATTGATATACATAATTATATTTTACCCAAAATGTGATATTTTTGTTCCAGATTCTGCATGCTGTACCGCGCAATCAACGGCGACAGCGAGTCGAGCGCGGGCGTGGAGCGGCGCGAGGACCCCGGGCCGCAGCCGCACGCCGGCGCCGCCGCGCACGCGCCGCATCACCGCTACGAGGGCCCGCCCACGCCGTGCCCGGCGCGCGTGGAGTACGCGACGCCGGTGTTCGCGCGCAACTACCAGGGCGTGTGGCGCTACGTCGTGCAGATACCCTACGAGGGGTACTTCACGCAGACCGTTGAGGTCACCAGGTCAGACCACAAGCTAACACAACCTTTGCTCATTGACTGTGTCAATCCATCTTCCTAAGTAACTTCGTAGACCGCAAAATATTGAATGCATGGCTAAGCTATGATCGTGTGTTATCAGATGCATGCAGTCGCGTTGCCACTACCTGGACGGCGGCTGCCTGAGCTCGCCGCGCTGGGTGTCGCTGCTGGTGGCCGAGCTGCACTACCCGCCCACCCAGAACAAACACGTGCAGGTCAGCACCAGATACCGCACCAATACAGTTACTCTGCAGCGCCGCGCATTAAACAGAAATAGTGAAGAAAATCATTTCATCGCAATCACATACCTAACAGTTCTATTAAAAAACGTGAAGTTTGTAAATATGTGGGGTTACTATTCGGAGTTCGATGAAATTGGCAGTAGGTAGCTACTTAAAACGAGCATACCTACGTGACAATAATATAAACTGCTTATTTATTTGTTTAAGAGAAGTACCTAATACTCTCAGGATGCGCGTGGAACCACGGGGAACAGCTACGACGGTTTAAATTCGACTACATTATCGTCTTCACATAATTTAATAGTTTTGGGTAACGTGTATAATAGGAATGTTTATGTACTTTGGCAGGACTATGAGCAGTACCTACAGAACCGCGCCGGGCAGCAGCCGGAGCCGGAGACCAGCACCGACAAGCCGCCGCACTGCGACGGACACGACGAGATGGGCTGCTACCAGGTAACACGAGCTTCAACACTGCAGCTACTTATTTTTGTTGAGAGGACTTATGGCTGTGCAATTTAAGGCCCTCCGACCACGAGCGTCTATCCTTTATCGATACGAATCCTTCACAGGTCCGTCTGTACTACGACTGGTTCCTGGTCCCCGGCTCCTGCAAGTGCTGGCGGCCGGACTACTTCGCGCGCTACGTGCGACGTCGTCAGAACAATGAACTGTAAGCCACACACACACACACACATACACAATGCACGCATTAATGAAAAATTATTATAACAAACGAGCACTCATTGCCTATTTTGTGGAGAAAGTTGGACATGCTGATAAATCATAACGTCATCTACGTATTTATTCTAATCATATCATGTTTTATTTGAATAATTCTTTGTAAGGACAGTTTTTAATGGGTTAACTAACTAATTATTGTCCATTCATAAACAACAGTCGTTTGATTAGTTATCATAGTAGGTATTTTCACAATTTACACCAAAAGTGATGTCTATGGGAATCTGACGATAAGACTTGTCCATGTCCAAGTCTAGTTTAAAAATCTGTTGTAACGCGTTCTTCTATGAAAATGATATTATTATGTTTAATATTAAATTAATATATTCCTAAATTGTTTAAATGTAATGTATGTTACGTTAACTTTGGTGCTACTGCTACTTAACGTTGTGACATTAAGACTGTATCTAATAATAATATTACGTTAGTAGGTACATTTGTTCGTACCAAAATATTATATAGAATTGGGAGGTGAGATCTCTTATCGAATTAGTATAAAAAATAAGTTAGATTACAAACAAAAAATCATAAATCCATCCAAATAGTTTTTACCGCTAATTTCTTCCAAGCCAATCATTGCATACAGAATGAAAAATAATGAATATTAATGTAGTTCTCCCCCTCCTTGACGCCTGAAATAAATGGATAAATAAATACTCGTTGTAATGTAGCTAGTTGTAAGATAAAACGAATGTATGGAAGCTCAAATTGCATTTATAAATTGTAACTATGTAAAGATTAAATAATCACGTAACCATGCTTTCTTCGACTTTCATGTTATAACTGCGAACAGATAACTCTAGTTCTCTGGTCGTAGTCTACAACTGCGTAAGTTTGAGAGAACATGGTTTTAAAATAATATGCTAGGTATATTAGCTGTATCCTCTAGGTTAGCAACTATTTATTTAAACTAAGATTTAAGTTGTTGTAGATGTACCTATTAATAAAGCACTTCGAATTAAACTGTATATCAATTTTTCCGATGTGTTCAGTTAACTAAATTGCACAAAGTCATGGAGAAATATAATGTTATATTATAGAACGTTTTATATTCTCCTGATAGTTTCACGACAAAACACGAATAAAACAACATGATTAAGATAAACAAAAATGTATTAATAATTGTAATTGATTTGGAGACAATGTTCCTACAAGGAATATGTTACAACGGTAGTGCGTCGACTACGCAGTCACTACCACAAGCGTGACCCGGGGAACTACAAAATTACAAAATATCTTACATCTAGTCTACAGTCAGGTATCTTTGGTAAGCGAACACCCAGGTAAGTACGTGTTAACATGCCACACAAATATACAGTTGTTATCATTTGTCAACGAGTTCAATGCAATCGTTACTCAAGGCACTTCAAATAAAATTACATCTCTAAACCTTACTATAACTAATTCAACTCTCAGAATCATAAAATAATTGAAAAGCAAATGATCGAATCAATTGTTTCTTGTGTCACTCGCTTGTAATAACGTTGCAAGTTATCAACTTAGGGATACAACGCCTTTCCTTTAAATTATTATCAGATATAAGATTATTATCTTTTATGAATGTAACCCTGCCAAGTTTCCACGTAAACTACTTATCGTAAATAAGTGAAACTGTCATTTGAATACGATCGTGTCTAATAAAAGGCAAGTAGTTAGTAGTTGAATAGTGTCAGATCGAAGTCTACATCTACTGCTATCCTGTAATATGTAGTAAATATATTATTGAGATCTCGAGAGAGCTGTACAATCTATACTCGTTACAAAATATTAAGCGCACTATCACTCCTTTGAGCGTTCTCTAAACTCACATCATACTGAAACGTAATTTAGTTCGTCGTAGATTCTATCTCACAGATGTACCTATTGAGTATTGACTTTTACATTATAATACAAAAATAATTAGAGTCTATGATACAAGTGTATCAAATGTCAAACACACGTGTCAGCAGCACTCGCGTGTGTCGCTACACGAGCAGCGCGCGTTCCGGCGGCGCGGTGTCTGCCGTCTCGTCCACGTATACCACTCTGTCTTTGAGCTCCGGCCGACTGCAGTGCGGGGCAGCACTGGCGGCCGCCGCGTCACTGTCGCTGCTCACTGCGCTGAGCCTCTCCACTATCCTACCGTTGTCGAACAC
Source organism: Helicoverpa zea x Helicoverpa armigera (assembly GCA_033682625.1). Taxonomy (NCBI): domain Eukaryota; kingdom Metazoa; phylum Arthropoda; class Insecta; order Lepidoptera; family Noctuidae; genus Helicoverpa; species Helicoverpa zea x Helicoverpa armigera. Next base: position 71,590 of record JAWIIS010000056.1, on the reverse strand, counting down.
TAGCTGTGTGCGCGGCGCCGCGTCGCTGTCGGTCGCTGGCGTTGCGGTGTACGTGACGTAGCAGGCGGAGTACGGCGGCGGCGGCTCGTCGCGCTTGGCGGCGCACTCGGAGTAGGGCGGCGGCAGGTCGCAGCACACGTCCTGTGTCGGCGCCGACAGGCGAGCCTCATACTCGTGCTGCTGCACTGAAACATCAAACACATCCCTATGAAACCTTTTTACCCTAATTATATGATAGCCACCCCCTCACCCCTTCCTTCTCCGTGTGAGAGGAGGCCAGTGCCCAGCAGTGGGACGATAAAAAGACTAACTTATATCATAAAGTATTTTGAAATACTTACAACTTGTAGCCATCACATTCGGCGTCGTCCACTCGTCTGATTCTTGTCTTCTCACTGAAATGAAAATAGCGTAGTTTTTAAAACAGAATTCTGGAGTCCCAAAGAACATCAAAAAATCAAAACCTCTTAGAAATATCTAATGAGCGGTAAGCCTACGGTTAACCTAATAAGTTACGTAGATAAATGATCCACCTTAAACCTTAAAACAACTATTGAACTTAAAGGACAGTAGGGAGGGTAAGGACACATACCTCCTTGCAGTCGGTAGTGTCCCTGCAGCACGTCTTGTTGCATCTCCCCTGCGCCCACGTCTGCGCACACAAGCTCGCGTTAGCTCTAGCCTAGTGGCGGCGAATATATGCCTACTTGTCACATTTACTCCCAAAACATGTCTTAACAGAAATTCAAAGCTCTGCGTATGAAATTCCCTTTTATAAATTGAGCGCCGGCTAGAATTTTTAACCGCTGTATAATTTAGGAAAACATCTTATTATTTGGTTAGTTCCAATTTCTCGTCATCCTCCTACCCTCAACCAAATATTTGGGGTCAGCGCAGCATGTTTTCTCCTTCCATACTTTTCTTTCTGCCGTCTTCTCACGTAACTACGCGATATTGACTTCCACATAATACATCCAACGTTTCTTTGGTCCTCCATCAAGTCATATACCTACTTACATCGTGCAGTAGGTACTTATGAAGGTATGTAATCTATCAATCTAACTAGAAGAACGTTTACTGTCATACCGTAACAGGAGTGTACTCACTAGTGTGCATGTATATGGCTTTGAAGAGTTTCTTATGCAGGCAGTTCTCTGCGGCTCGCACGATGATGACGAGCAGCGCCAGCAGCACCGCGCCCGCCGCCCAGCCGCGCGCCGCGTGCGACCAGCCGTGCGCCGCGCTGCCGGCAGCCGTCGCACTCCCCGCCGACCCCGTCGAGCCAGCCCCTCCCACCAGCGACACCGGCTCGTACGGCCTGAAGCTCTGGATGTTCTGAATGCTCTGCACGGGGTAAAGCGGAGCCGGTGCTATGTGTTTCATCTGTACCTGTAAAGGAAAAAAATTTGGTCGTTCATTTCGAGAACGATTATTTATTTATTTATTGCAAAATGTATACAGATGCATCTTATGCTAGGTATACATTACCCTGTTAGGGCGCAGCAAATAAGAAAGCAAAAAAGAACTCGAGAAAAATGGGATATATCTCTAGTCTGCTGGACTTTTTCACAACTTGTTTGGTCGGCTTTCAGTGTAAGGGGATGCAATGTTTTAACTGGTTTATATCATATCGTTTATTGTATTGCATAATGTACATCAGGTGGAAAATATAAAATGATAGTCACAATTATGGACCCTGATGAGCACAACAAAATAATTAGAAGAGAGAAAGGCGTTTAATGTAAGATAGTACCTAAAGATAGTAGTAGAAGGTACTTATATTATTTTCTTAGTTAATTGCTTTTCTTAGTTTGAAGAGCACCGGAGTGTTACCTTGATATCGGTCGCGGCCCAGGGGTCGGTGTCGTGGAAGCGGTCGACGCGCCACGTGACCGGCGCGCCCGTCGCCCCCCACTGCCGGTTCAGCAGCAAGCCCTTCGCCAGCGGGTCCAGTCTGCACATACAAACACCTTCAATTACGAAACAATACTACATACCAATATAAACTAATACATAATATCAAAGCATACTCTTTGTCTTCCCGTAAACCCTTCGTCATATTTGCAGGCATCTCTTCAATTGCGACTGCATGTTTATACATTATCAAAACAACTAAGTAGACACCGTAAACACGTATTTAAAAATTGTAGGTAGCTATTAAGTAACCTTTGATTATAGTTCGTACTGAACGTTTCAAATGCCTATTAACAGTAGAGAAGTATTATAGAGTGAATGTGCAGGTGTGATACCCTATTATCATAACACCTGCAAGATTAATGAAAATTAGTCGATAAGGTAATCCTAACATCATGCGTTATCACTTTCTCCATTAGTGAAGTCGTCTGCCGTGCACGGTGGCGGGTTCAATTCCCAGCCTAGTATGGATTTAAAAGGTAGTTTCGCATATATAGGTCCTGCAGTCGTTGCAATAATTCCGTGGAGGCCGGAAGGTGAGTTTGGAAAACTCTAAAAGATGGCTCTCAATGGTCCACTTCACGAATGCGCAAGGAGAGCCTAAGTGCGAGAAGAGGGGCGACGGATTGTGAAGCTTGCGACCACCCCTGATATGACGACCACGACCACTCTGTCAAGAGTGTGACAAAGAAGAAGAGCCCCAGCGTGCTAGGTCATCAAATGGCTGTAGGCTTCAAAATGAACAAAAGAAGCATATGTTCTTATGTTGCGTATGTTCACCTGATGAAGTGTCGGGTGTCCTTGCGCAGGCCGTAGAAGGCGTACTTGTCGGGGTCGCGGCGGCGCGCGCGCTCGCCGGCCGCGCGGGTGCGCGCGCGCCGCTCCCACGGCGACACCCACGCCCACGGCGGCACCGTGCCCTGCATCGCGCTGCAACGATAACATGCCTTCATTAGTAACCTGAGCGAACTAAAACAACATTTCAGATTATCCAAATCTTTAAAAAATTATAGTCTTGATATCCGTCTTCTGCCATGGTGGTTAGATTAACACACAATACAAGACAATACACAATATTGTAAGAAGTTTATTTAATGCATTCTTATTTCTCAGGCTGCAAGAATGAATCCTGAAATATATAAATACGTGACTGGCCTGCTAGAGCGCTAGGCTAGTTCGATATGACGGGGCTTTAGCTCTGAGCGCAGTGACTCCTCACGGCGTGAGAGTGGGTCGCGCGGTAGATGTGGGGCACATGTACCTAATCTAATTATTAACTACCCTTCACACGGCTGCCCGCTCATTTTTAATAACAGTTTCACAAGCTAGCTATTATTGCACCCTAGTTTTAAGCAATATATGAAATACTTTACACTTCGCATCTTCATTTATCGATATACACCTAGGTAAGTATGTACCTACATCTTTCGATAAACTGGGTTTTTAATTCATTTTCCTTATACCTACTACAAACATGTGTGAGTTGTAAACTAACACAACATGAATAAATAAAGCCACCCTTGCTAATTGCTGGCGACAAGTGCACGGACTCCAGGCTCACTTCATTGCTGAATCATTGAGAGATAGAATCCAATAACTGGTGGTCTGCACTGACTTGCTATCATACACAAGGTATCTATGTATTACACAATGCCACAGTACCAGCGTGTGTGCTGTGTAATGAGTGTGTTCCTCGCGTCGGATGGAGTGCTGCAGGATTACTGCAGTTATGGCACTGCTGCCGCCCGTAGTGCAGGAAGCACTGTTCCGATGACCTGGCTGTATACTTCATTATACACGCCGCTACATGCGTATGAGTGGAATCAATATCATTTGAAGCAATAGCTGTAAGTGCAATCATTACAATTGTTGACACATTGAACTTTTCGCAGACAATCCACTGAGCACAGGAGATATACATAGTATTACCACGATACTATTATTGTATTTCGGTTGTGAGTGCAACGTGGATTGTTTGTCTCTATCAATGTCCTCTCTACCTCTGTAGTAACAATGTGCGCGACACGTTCTCCTAGTAAGTAACCTGTGCCCACGGAGTACGGAAAGATGAGCGGAGATGCCATAATGCAGTTAGGTCAGGCGCCTTCTTCTAGCTCAAATTCGAACGGTGGACATAACCATAACGATCAGTTATTACGAGTGAGCCAACGAGGCGTCCGGGTTCTTTGAGACATCTGTCAACGAGTTTTGGTAATATAAAAAAATCCTTGTACCCCGCACACCCGCATTTGGGCGGGCTACTTTCTTAGGCGATTTTCCGTTATGGCAACTCCTCTAGTAATTTTGGTCTCCATTCCTGTGGTCGTGGGATATCACGCGTGAGGCAAGAGTGGTCACCTGTGGAGCCGCTGGGAGCGCGGGCGAGGGTGCTCGGTTTCAGGTGCGGTGCTGTTGCTCACTGTCACTGTCACTGTTCCCATAGTGTTGACGGTACAATCACAGATACCTTAACACGGTACAAGCGACGCGCGCTCGTCGCCGCTCACTGCACACAACTAATACGCCACTTCAGTTACTAAAGCCGGCAGTTTGCTGCCATTTTCCTGTTGAATGATTACTTCTTGCTAATTGGCTTTTAAGTAACTATTATTTAATGCAGGTATCAACGTTTAGTAATGAGCTAAATGACTCTGGAAAACTTTACATATGTGCAATTGTGCATGTATAATGTGTATGCAATAAGACTGCCTTTGTCTAGGAATTTGTCAGAACTGCCCGTTTCTTCAACACGCTTCCAGATTGCACAGAAACAGAATTCTCTTTTCATCATCATCATCATCTCAGCCATAGGACGTCCACTGCTGGACATAGGCCTCCCCCTTTGATCTCCACAGATACCTGTTGGAAGCGACCTGCATCCAGCGACTTCTAAATTCTCTTTTAAGACTTCTTATTTCCTTAAGTGACAAGTTTTGTTAAGACAGTGACCCAAAAACAAGTAAATTATTTTTACCACAAGGAACAATACCTACTCCCTATATCGCCCCACTGACCAACTGAATGTAATACTATTCGTCATCCCTAATTATTCCTGTTTGTGAACCACGATAACGACTGTAGGTAGTACTTATTCATTAATTACAAGCACGTCATTAGTAAACATGTTTCTTAGAACTTGATTCACAATTATTGCACCCTTTACATTTTCACAACAAAGTTGTTAGTAAGAAGAGCTTCATTAGAACTTAAACATTTCATGTTTGGCTTTGACCTTCATCCATTACATAATACTGAAGAATGTTTTACACTCGATTACATCGGGATCGCGAACTATTGCGTAAGTATACAATCGCCGCTCATTGTGTGATTGCTCACGTTGTGGGGGATGTTTACCGACGCACACATAGCTCTCCAAATCAATTGTACGCGGGAATTCATTGTGTGCTTGGAACACAATGTCCTGCACATCTTGGCAATATCTTCAAGACGGTCTACTTCTGTCTCTATGTAGTTACCGTATGAACAAACAATCATATCTATAGCTATTATTGTCTGCTGTATTAGACAGTTGCGTACAATTGTCTGGTTTTCCAGAGTCCTTTCAGACTAGTGTTAGTCTCAGGTAAGGCAATGAACTGACAGAAAGTAATGATTGGGAGAAGAAATGCCTGTGAACCTCGCAATAAGAGGAGCTCGTAACACCAGGCCAATCCTAAACTCAAATTGCGAACGCCGCAAATTAGTGTATTGGCTATTAGTGTATGACAGCCAATAAGGAAGGCCAGTTGGTCACCTTGTGTATGTCCGACCACCCAGGTTGTGCGTGCCCAATACCCACTGACCAGTGGCACTGCAATTGAGATCAATATAGTTTAATTGATGACAACTCGAGCATCGCGTCTCGTTACACTATGTAGACAGTTGTCCTCGATTCCCGAGCTACAAGAATCCCACGTATGTGCAAATGTTACATTTTCAACGTGTCCCAACCGCCGCACTATTCAGTCCATATTCATAGTCCTCAGAATTACCAAGTACAAAAAGTATTAAATAAATAAATGTACTTCTACAACATAACAATCGACAATTGTAAATACAACGACTCATAGGGGCTGTCACTGGTGATGTTAGTTCCGCGGCAATATATTTGTGTTACCATGGCGACGGGGCCCACACAAGTGGGGGCCTGGCGCTGATAACGACGTGAATAACAAACAGTCTGAAGGGGACGTTACAGCGGCATCAGCGCTGTGAGCTAAATACCTACTACACGTTCCATAGGAATTTATTGAGCAGTTGAACTGATTCTTACAGTATGGAGAGGTAGCTTTTGAACATATCGTATCTTTGATCTGAGTATCGTATACTCTGTAAAGGCTCTGTATCACAGTAAACTCCTCAATCTACAGACAAACGAAATTCAGAGAGTATTGTTATCAAGTGCAATTTAACTACATTATTAGTAGTTAGTAGGGTTTTAAAGTACTCTTGCTATTTCCTAATTTTACACAGCAACATTAATCGACATGCCCTAGTCTGCAATGTGAACCTGCTGTACAAGTTTGTACTCAATCATGAGTGACGAATGCATTGCGATGACTAACACGGTGTCGACTTGAGCAACAACCAGGGCCCCGATTCTCCTAAGTTAATAATGTCAAAATCGAATAGAAATCGAATCGCAATATGATCGTAATAGCAGTTTTAACCATATCGGGCATTCTGCTAATAATAAAAGACCAATCGTATTCGATTGACATTTGATTGGTGTGCGATTGGTCTGCTATTTTGATGATTTTGGTCTATACGGTAGTTTGCTGTACAATCATTTTGCAATCGTAAATCATTTGCAGACAAAATGATTCATTATTGAATGACAGAAAAGGATAAAAACGTTTATTTCAAAGAAAACATAGCGGAATGCCACATACGCTTCAATCGTAATCGAGTCGGGATTGGATCTCAGTCGAATCGAGTCGAACGTCAATCGAAGGTCGCTTAAGTAAAATTAGGAGAATCGGGCCCCAGTGTAACCAGACGCAACCGACACGCGCGGGTGTCGCAACCTGCCCCGTTGCACTCTACCTACTGCTGCGTAGAGCAATACCTGAACAAGCTGAGCCTGTTAACAGTAGCTCCCGACAATGCACACTATTGAAAATTTCAAACAAAGAAGAAATACCTATACGAATCGAATAACTCCTTGTCTGCTCCTTCTTGGGAAGTTGGTGTAAATACAAATGTTACCTAGTCTTTCAAACCATTAGGGCTCGCTTCTAGTAAGACATACCGCGGGCAGTCAGCGCAGCCGTTTGCTCGGCACGATCGACCCGTGTCGCTATGCACCGCTGCACCGAGCCGCGACACACCGCGTGTCACAGCGCCATCCCCAACCCTCGTATCAAGGTCACGCCTCTCAACGCAACTCCGGGCAACTCACCGCGAGCTCCGACACCCGGGACAGGAGACACACTGCGAGACACCGCACAATCAATCAATCTGGTCTCCACTCACATTGTAGTTCACTCAAAGCACAGGAGTAGAGCGCATCGTGTCGTGAGGTAGGGTATGACGCGTGTGTCACAGCGCGCGCTTCGCGGATAAATAAACAGCGGCGCGAGGGAGTGCCGTGCGCGCGCCGCACGCCAGCGCCGCCACGCGCCCGCGCGGGGAACTACTCTCCCGCCGCCGAGACCGAGGCAACCGCGCGCATTGATTGACCCACACGCAGCCTCCCGACTCCCGGCTACACACTGACATCGCCGCAATCACTTCTACCTAATTAGGGCGCTCGAGATTAATTTAGCAATCTGTCAACTCACCAAAACAAAGCGAGGACTATTGCCATGACTAGATCACAAATAAAATCAACATTGCGTAGTTTGTATGAATAGTCATGAAGATGCAGACGGACCGACTCTGATAGCTTACACAGACTGTTGTACAATTACTGGCAGGGTACAGTAACAGCACATTTCTCGCGACAATGATGCTAGTATCTCAGGTTGTTTACAGTCAGTTTGCGTGTCGTGTGTTGTGTGTATTGGAAGCGAAGCACGTCGTCTCACGAGTCTCACGCTCCTAATGTTTGTGTGTTTGATGATACACTATCATAACAGAAACACAAGACTTTAATGTATTTGGATTAGATAATTTCTTATTTATTTTAAATGGTTCTTCGGTCAACTGCTTCATCAGGAAAGGACACACATTTATTACGATTAGACCACTTCTACGCAAATTGTATAAAAAATCTTAATACTTAACGATTCGAGATTTGAGTCTGAAAACTGCAATAAACTGAATAGAGAGCAAGCATTTGTCTATAGCAGCAGATGCCAACTCTTTTCAGGTTTTTTGAGCTTGTATGTATAGTTGTTTGATTTATACGAATTTTACGCCTAAGTATTTCAGTTTAGAGCTTGCCGCACGCACCCCTTGATATAAACACGCGTGTACATAGGCGTACCACTGAATACTACAGCATATACTTTAACTGCCTCGTTGGTCTCGGAATCGCTTTGTGGGTTTTAGGTACTCTCACAAAGCACACCTGCATCGGAGAGCACGTTTATGTCAGTCCTGCTTGTGAACTATCTCCGGCCGTGTCGGATTGCCCTCCCATCGGGCTATGAAAGTGAGTGCACCTGTGTCCTGCGCAGCTGGCTGATCTCCTTACATGAGAACAGCCGCCGTGGCTGATAATAATCGGCTAGGAGGACATTATCATAAAATTGAATGTGCTATACATTGCATTTTTTATAACTGCGTAGTATTGTATGTATGTAGTTTATAACTATTGTTATGTACTATATACATGTGTATTTGTATTTTTATGGGCCCTGGTTGCCTGAAATTAAAGAATAAATAAATATACATGTATATGTGTATGATTAATGCTCAATCCTTCTCCGTGTGAGAGGCCTGTGCCCAGCAGTGGGACCATATCGCACCCTTAGAATGAAAGTGACCGAATCCAAAAAATGCAATTTGTGGGAAATGAGCAAAATCGTCATCAAAAAATTATATTAATGAATACATCTTAATATATCTCTTCCGTTTTTAATGGCTTACTATTGATTTTTACCAGATTTGTGGATTAGCTTTTTGAGATCACAATGACAATGCAAATTTATGTTTATAGTATTTTTTTATATATATTTTAACATAAAATATAAAGTAGTTTCAAATTAAGTCACTTTATTTCAAAATTATGTTTGCCATTCTATGTTTTTTTAAGAATTAAGTCTGTTTATGACACATATTGGAAATAATTCCGTAGACACATTAAATAATAGGACACTGTCATACTGAAAGTTATTTGGACATAGGGTATTAAATTAAAATGCAATGTTATAAAAATCTGAATGTATTTATTTATTTCAGTCTTAATAACATTTATTCAAGTAACTGATTCGTTATCAGTAATTGAGAAAACAAAATCTACGGGACCTTTGCTTGTGTTTGTGAATAAAATAACAGAATGTATCCAAATGAGCAGGCAATGTCTATTAACCTCCTGCTTCTATTGTGGAGCCTTAATGTGGCTATAAGTAGAACAGAGGATCAAATTCCTACTTAAGTCTGCACAAAATAACAAATCACTTCTGCAATGAAACCTTTAGTGGCAGAAAAGTGATAAATATATCTTTTAAACAGTTCCGTTAAAAAGTCTACAATTAGAGTCTTTATGCAGTTCTAACGCGTACATCAGCGGCAATAGAAACTTTTTAGCAGCTTTAACCCTTAAACATAATTGTTTGAACTCTCTTTTAAAGATGTAGGCTGCAAATGGGTTGTAGAATGATCTCTTGTAAAACCCAGAGTGACATTTGGTTCAATTACTGCTGCCTTTAGTGATATTTACAGCTATGAGCAGCTACGAAAGCAATAGTAGAACTTAAAGATACTTTCGGAACCCCTAAAGCACTACTGTACAACTAATAGTTGCCAAATAGGCTGCTATTTCCACTAGTGTGCTAGTTGGGATGGTTCTACTAGTTGGTTAGACCACTGCGTAGTGACAGACGCGGCGTGGAACACTGTTAGAGACGCTAGTGTGCTCTATGACGTGTCTTGGCCGGACCATTTACCTCTAATTATAAAGTGTGATCTTAAGTTATTAAGGCCAAAATTTGCACAGCCTGCACTTCCTAAATGTAACAAAGTAACATGGGGTGACAGAGCTTTGCAGCAGACTGAGTTATATAGCAATTATTGTAATGATCTCTTGAAAAATGTAGACTTTCCCTTAGAATTTACTGAATGTAGAAAAACCAGATGTAGAATCAAGAAACATGAAACTATTTTAGACAATATTTATGCGGAAATTGTGCGTATACTCTGTGAAGGTCGCAAGTAACTGTAGGAACGGATTACAGCGCAAAAAGAGTTACATAACGGGCTGGAATAAGCATGTGAAGGACGCACACAGACAGGCTCGGATTTTCAAACCTGGACGTTGTTTGGAAGATCGAAAAATCATGATTTATATGAAAAAATGGTGGAAAGTAGAAAGGTTTTTAAAAGTAAATTGAAATGGTGCCAAAATAATAAGGACCAAATAAAAATGGACATCATTGCAAGTCATCATGACGCAAAGAATTTTGGTAGTTTTTGGAAAGCCACGAACAGGTTGAATCAAAGGTCGGGTCTGCCTGTGAGTATTGATGGCCTTAGTGATCCTGGTGATATCGCCAACCTATTTAGTAGAACCTTTAGGGTTGGGTCTCCCCTGGGTACGTCGTCTGGTGGGCTGGAGGTGGTGAGGGGGTCTGAAGACATGCCTATTAGGTTTACGGCCAGGGAGGTAGCTACTGTCATACGCAACTTAAAGAGAGGCAAGTCGCCGGGTCATGACAGCCTAAGTATAGAGCATTTGCTGCATGCTGGTAAGCACTTACCGCGAGTGCTAGCAATGTTTTTTAGCTTGTGCCTGAGTCACTCGTATCTTCCAGCGGATTTACTTAAAACTATTGTTGTGCCTATTGTTAAGAATAAAACTGGAGATGCGAGTGAAAAGAGCAACTACAGGCCTATATCCTTGGCTACCATCATTGCAAAGGTGTTGGACAGTCTGATTGACCAGCAGCTGGATAAGTACTTAATACTTAACGATGCCCAGTTTGGTTTTAAGCCAATCTTATCCACGGAAACAGCTATACTATGCCTCAAACGGACTGTTCAATACTATACAAGTAGGAAAACACCTGTATATGCATGTTTTCTGGACCTCTCCAAGGCTTTCGACCTCGTATCTTACGACTGCCTAAGGAGAAAATTGTGGTGAAAATGGACAAAATATCAAGAACTTCCAAAGCCATATCATTAGGGTGCTAAAGTATTGGTATAAAAACCAATACAATTATGTTAAGTGGGCGGGTGTCCTGTCGGATGCATATGGGTTGGAGTGCGGTAAAACGGTGTAGGAAAAAAACCACATCAGGTTAATAAAATCTTATCATAACGTGTTGGAAATTAAGGTGAGAATCGATCAATAAATTGTAGAAATTCACAGATCTGAATACACTGATGTGTGGCTCTGTGTACCTAAATATCTTAACATACCACACAACTTTAATATTATAGGGGCATATTCCAAAAAAATTACAACTTATACTTTTCAATTTTAGTAATAAACAGGTTCAATATTAAGAATAACAAAAATAATGAATATGCCTTTAGTCATAGACAGGCCTATTATTATAAGTGTTGTTTGTCTTTTATAATTATTTTTTACTAAATAGACCTAATCCTTAAAAGGTCACTGAATACTACCTACATATTTTGTTCTATAAAGACGTATTAATCAAAATGTCACTTTATGACAAAAAATATTGTGTAACTTACCGTGGCAGTATTCGCAATAAACGGACACTTTTTGAGATTCGCCGATGTTTTACATGTTCACTCGCAAGCGCATCTGACGTAATACTAGTTCTGGCTCTTTCACACAATATGCGTAAACGAATAGCGGAACGAGTGAAAGAGACCGAAATAAGCATAGTCTCTGTTATAGTTAGAAATAGGTCTCTTTTTATTTACAGGGTTATAGATTATGCTTTTTAAGGTCAGTTTATTGTAAAAACGAGAATTACAGGAATTTTGAATTAAGTCACTTTCATTCTAAGGGTGCGATATAAAAAAGGCTGTAACTGTAACATGTGTATGTAAGGTTACCTCGCGCCGGTGGTCTGCGAGTCCGCGCGACTCATGCGCACGCGACGCTCACCGACAACTACACGAATTGCGGACAATAGTTGGACATTCAATCATTTTTATTGTTCATATTTTGTTCACTATAATCGTCTATTTTTATAAAACATCTGTTGACACTGACACTCCTGGCTGACGTTATAGGAGGCTATAGAGTTTGTAAGAACCATAGATGTATAAGTACTTCGTAGCAAGAACATGCTAATAAAGTTTTGACTTGTTCACAAATATATTGTATAATTGTATATAGGAGCTGATCAGACTGCGCTCGCCCTGAGCATCCACATCCACAGCTAGCTGCCGTGTGTATTGCTAACTGAATGCATTTGCCGTGATAGGCAATTTAACTATGAGTACTAAGATGACGTCACGGCTCCGCAGCGCATCTCGTCGCCATTCACTTACACAGCGACATACTTTCCATAATGGCTAATGGAAACTCCCTGGCGCCCCAAACCAGACCAACCTTGGACTATTTGTCTAATATCTACCGAATACCTCTGTTGTTTGTTGAAACACTATCACTACACTTAAGAACTTTGATTAGAAATCTCCATTTATTTTTGAGTCTACTTAAGATAGGTAGAGGGACTTTGAAATCATGGCAAAACTAGGCGCAAAAAGAAAATCACTACAAAATAGGATATTCATTTCGTAGCTACAAATTGAAAATCACTCGTAGCATCCGTAGCCAGATGAAAATGTCACGAGCGCTACGATTAGCTACGACTGCTACGAGAGCGCTACGAACGTGCTACGAATTTATCTACGTAGTTTTGTTCTTTTTCTTGATGGTAATGAAATAATCATGTTTATGGGATGACGATTACGTTTACAGAGAACTTTAGGCATGTTAATGTTTCTGTGGAAGTGAGTTTGATAAGTAATTTAATTGATTTGGAAATGAATGGTTTGTTTTAAAGTGAGTGTTCGATGAAAACTGCAGCGGTGTCAAATAAAGGCAGTTGTTTGAAGTCAGGCTCGGAGCCATCTCTCTGGCGACGGGATCGATGCGCGCCGCCACTCCGGCGCCACACGCCGCCGCCGCAGAGACACACCGGGAACAGCTGCCCAGTTGTACGATATATTATAATCGCAAATATATTTCGTTTGTATGAAGAATTCTCTAGAATTTTACGAAATTCGTGAAAGAGTTTGATAAATATCAGAGCCAAAATAAAAAATTAAACGAAATACTTATGGTTTTATAGGAAAAAAAAAGAAATCAAATAATTCCAATTCATGTTCTTTAAATGTCCCTAGCTGAGTCTGCTTTTCCCAAATCACCTTCTGCTAACGTCAGCGGTTTTTGTGATCAGATTTTTTTAAACAAAATGACGTGAACAGAGAACATCACAAGTTTGTCTCTGTTGAGAAGATCTCGGTGTGTCCCGGGCGCTCGGTTTTACTCTCGTCGCGGCGAGAGTGCTGGCACACACTCGCGGCCCGAGCGCTCGTAAACAAGCACCCTGTGTGTGCCGCACTCCGAACACCCTGTGTCAGTACCATCACAGCACACACAGCATACACAGCTGTACGCAACCTCGAAGCTCGCGCACCTTCTCCGTGGAAGCTGTGGTATACCTCATCAACTCGTTGGAGATCAAGTGACCTTCAATCTCATACGAGTGATCATCGAAATGTTCTGAACATGCTGAAGTTTTGAATTTCAGTAAACAAGTTGTGTTTGTAACGACGTGACAGGTATGTACTGTGCACCTATCCAACTCGTTGGTTTAGAGAGTCAGCTGTTGGCTACTCAGCTGGTAAATACAGCGAAGCACACAGGTGACGCTCTGGATGTGACGGCGCCGGTACGTAAGGAAATCGAAACTTGTGTTGACAACTGTACACTGGATGTCGATCATGTAATTTCGTTGATCATTGAATTTCAAGTCGTAAGCGAATTGTTAGTGGCGATCATTACCATTTCCAGAGTAACTGATACTCCAGAGTACTGATTCGTAACGATCGCGTCACTAGATTTCCACTCACCTATTGCTACGAAAGTTTTCATAATTGTATTTTATTTTTCCTAACTAGTTGTTACTAAAGAAAATATGTAATTAAAAAGAATACTCGATTGATTGAAGCAACGTAGGTACCTAGTAAGATTGGTAACTTGCATCAATCGAGTATTTTTTCTATGGTTTAATAGACTAGACCACGTACGTGGACGCTGTTTGAGTATGTACGAGTATATACGACCAAGGCCGATTTCAGCCACGGCAGCTGTTCTCGTATAAGGAGATCAGCCAGCTGCGCAGGACATATTATAGAGCACGAGCATTTGCGCCGTCTATTCCTTCATGATGTTGTTTGCTGATGATATCGTTGCTGGCAGGCTCGGGTATGGCGGGCGCGGGGCGGGGCGCGGCGGCGGGGGCGGCGGGGGGCGTGCTGGCGCTGGAGGTGTGCGCGCCGCTGCTGCTGCTGTGCTGGCTGTGCTGCTGGCCCGACGACGCCAGCTCCGGTACTACATACACCACAGTAACATCATCATCATATGTTGGGGTCGGCTTCCAGTCTAAGATGCGGCTGAGTACCAGTGTGTCACAAGGAGCGACTGCCTATCTGACCTCCTCAACCCGGTCACCCGGGCAACCCAGTATCCCTTGGTTAGGCTGGTGTCAGACTGACTGGCTTTTGACTACCCGTATGACAGCCGGGACAGTTTACGTGCCATCCGAAAATAGTTAACATTGCTTAGTAGCTAATACCACCCCTTTCACTAGGGCCAGGGACGTACTTATCCTTATTGGGGCCCAGAGGCCACTGGCAAGACTAACCCCGCAGGAGTACCTACCTGTGGTGGCCAACAGGGGGACGGCATCTAATTTGTGCTCAAGAGGCAGAGTTTACTACGTATTCGAATCATTACAACTATGTTTATGTACTGGCAATTGGCAAGCAGGTTGCTATCGCGTTGGCCTTTATTCAGAAAAGTGTAGCTATTTACAGCCACTACAATAAGGTAGTTAATATCTACCGTTTGATTTCAGACAGTACGTCTGGCAAACACCCGCAGAGGCCCGTGCTGTCTCACGCTCACGGTACGTTCAGTAGCATTAACTTTTAAGACAGATTGGCGCCCAACGTGGGACCACGCATACTTTGGCTGACCCAGGTTCCAACCTCGTTCCTAACAGCTAAAATCAATCTCTCAAATCTTTTCCTAGCAGCTAAAATGCGAATTGATAATTAAATAACATAGGAAACCGGTATCCATCGATTGCAGAGCTAGAACTGTTTGTGACGTGTTTCTCGTGTGTGACAGAGTCGGGGTCTCGGAGGCGCTCCAGCGAGGTGCTAGGGCGGCGCGCCGGCAGCAGCGCGGTGTCGCTGCACCTGCCCAGCACCTCAGGTAGCCGAGACCTCATGCATATCATCCGTACATTGACAACAACGACTTGGCAACCTCATCGGGGTCGTTAACATAGAAAGGTCGAGGACGAAGCGATAAGCCTTGACCCACTTGAGTCATGTTGAAAACACGCCAAAACTTCTCGCCAAAGATATTTGCTCCAAAAACTATTGGTTAGATTCACATTTTCTGTTCGCGAACAATTCTGGTGGAATATCGGCGTCAAAGTTGCTTCATTTACAATTAATAATGCAATAGTAATAGATAGGTACGACATACATATCTATATATTTTATTTGTAAACGTTTTAATATTGTTAATCCACCCATTTTCACCCACGTAGGTACATTGATAATTAAAAATGCTTTAAATAATTTACCCATATTGATATTTAATACTACTAAATTGTCTCGTATCACCGTATTTTTTTTATGCAAATGTGTTATTGTCTGGTATAATATGTCCAGGCTACAAGAAGCCCCTGTCGGCGCACCGCAGTCACGAGGAGATCGCGCGACGCAAGCTGTCGCAGGCGGAGGCGGAGGCCGAGGCGCGCTACCACTCCGCGCCCAGCGTCATCGACGAGGTGCTGCACCGCCGCGCCTGGGAGCGCTCCGCCCGCGACCTGCGCGTGCCGCTGCACTCGCCCGACAGCCCCCACGCGCCGCGAGCCTCGCCCGAGTCCTCCCCCGACACCCCGCCCCACCCCGCGCCCCAGCCCACGCCGCCCTGCAAGAAGCACCACTCCAACATCAAGTGCTCGCGCCCCAACAAGGAGAAGCTCTCCACCGACATCAAGGACGACGACGAGTCGCCAGGCTTCTACATCGGCGAGAGCTCCCCCCTCCACGGCAATATCGGCGGGGGCTCTCCCCGCCACAGCAACAACGACGAGCGCTGTGACGACACGCCCACCAGGTCGGCGCACAGAGGCAAGGACGACAAGCAATCGCTGAACGAGTCTATCCGCAGCCGCGAGCGTCGCGCCGTGCCGGATGAGCGGCACCCCGCCAGCCTGGGCTTCTGCCTGAGTGACGTCATCGAGCAGCTGGACCGCCTGACGCCGCCGGACCGCTCGGGCGCCGCGCACCGCAGCGCCGAGTCCCGCGTCAGCACGCACCGCGCCCTCTACCCGCCGCCCTCCGCCGGTGAGTAGCGACCACTCACATGCAATACACGCATGTGTGAATGACAAAGTGCATGACTATTAACTTTCGGATACTCACACATATATGTACAGTCTGGTCTATCAGACAAAGCACACTTAACGTGTGACGACATAACAAGAAAAGGTAATGCGGAGTATTTACTTCACTCTTCGGCCGGGTTCTTCGTTAAATACAGCGCCTTTGAAATTGTATTGCTTACTGCACTTTCTGTACCTATGTCCTTATATCCCAGAACTGAATAACAAATGCTTACATATAAAACCTTACGCAAAAAATGCTTCCGCAAGTGTGTATAAGCGTGCGTGCATGCGTGCATGTAGAGCCGGTGGGGTACGACGGGGGCGCGTGCTACCTGGCGGAGTCGGGGGCCCTGTCGGAGCTGCGGGCGGCCGGGGCCCGCGCCGACCCCGCCGGGGCCCTGCGCGGCCGCCACGCCAGCGACGGCGACATCCTGGCGCCCCCGCACCGCCCCGAGTCCGGCGCCTTCTCAGGTGAGCCGGAACCTCCCGACATGTTCCACTACGACAGTATCACCATCACATCATATTTGGGTAAGGAGACTTCATGAAACCGTTGTTGAAGCGTGACCGATGCTAAGTGCAGCGCGCGTGTTGCAGAGAGCGACCTGGAGCTGGAGCTGGAGGGCGCGGAGGAGCGGCCGCCGCCCTACCACGAGCTGCAGCAGCACGCCGCGCCCGACCGCAAGGAGACCGCCATATAGACGCCGCCCGAGTGCAGCCCGCGCCAATACACGTGCCAACCAACAATTGGGAAACTACTTCAATACATTCTGATTTTCACTCAAACTTACTACATAAAAATGTATGTCTGTTGAATTTAAAAAAAAGTACAATTGACTAACAAGCCGAATTGTATATGTATGGAGATTTTTGATCAACGAAACTTGTTGTGTTATACTGCTTACTCAGTATGTGCTTCAGCGCCTTTAAATGTCAAGCTTTCCATATTATTTATATAATCAACGGGTAAATATAATAAAAATTATTTATTACTAGTAAAGCTACCTACCATAAGAGTTCAAAATAGTATTTACGAAAAATTTACATATATTTTATATGAGAATGAATGTACTGTACTGAGAGATATTTACTTACTTATAAGAAAAAAAAATGCTTTAATTATGTAACAGAACCGCGTCCAGGGGTGAGCTTGGAGTGCGTGCTTGATTCAATGTTTGCACCCAACAGTTGAATACGTTGGGGCCCAGCGCCAGCCTGATGCGGCTCTGTAACATAACCGTGACTGTACGTTTGTTTCATCAATGAAGTCCGACTAGTCCGAGGGTCCTACTGACAGGACACAACGTAATGCGTGTCCAATTGGTAAAATGTCTGTAAAGCCAATTGTACCTAAGTGTTTGCCGCTGCCTCTGTGACTGTGTTACTAGTTAGTTAGTTGATGTCAATTAGGTGTATGTACCCTGTTCACTATTAAAACATGTCTGTTAATTATGATAAAGTCGTGGACAACTGTCGAGGCAGAACATACTAGTGAAATAGTTTAAGCTAGACGTGAATATGAGCAGAGTTGCAACTGTCGCTGTGACTGCTTCACTTGTACATAGTGTTAGTGCAAGTAGTTAGGTACATAACAAAGATCTAGTCAATCGTTTCGTGTTAATAAAGTTTATGTTACGACGTTGTGTTTTATTGGAGTGCGTCGAGTGGCGACACCTGGTGGCTCGCGTCTGCACTGTGAGTCGCACTGACCGGAACACACAACTTGTTCGTTCTGTTGGTAACATGCAGGTTACCAGCTCACTCCGCAGACTGTAAGTTATCACTCTTTGGCAAATTGTCTGTAATGAGTAAACATTGAAAGTAAGGTAGGCACTATATCGGGTGTGTCGTTCATAATCACATTAAATCCTATGGCATATACTTTATAATATTCTATGGCGAATTGTAAAAAAAATAACCTAATCCATTCAGTGGTTTAACCACAGGAGTCATTTTTCGTTTTTATAATTTACAACATCATGTGTAAAGCAGAGATAAAGTTAGGAATATCGAATGTTTTGATCAGTTGACAGCTGTCAGTTTTCAAGGGAGAATTTCAGTTGTTTGTAATGACTGACTTTTATATGGTGTTCTAATTTTCGCACATTTTTATTCTATTTACTTGGTTTGAAAAATTATTTTTTTTATTTTTACGATTTTTTCTTTTTTCTTTGTGTTAATCGACATATATTAACCAGTATATTAACGCATTTCATTTAATGTGATTGTGAACGACACACCCGATATACGGCCAGCAATGGGATAATCATTATCCATGTAGTTTCTATAGGATGTGAATAAAGTAATACAAATAACTTTATTTAATTTATTAAATAACAACAATAACAAATTGATACAGACACCAAGCCCAAGCGATGTAAAGTCTTTAACATTTTATTACTTAGTATACAACCTTAATTTATTACCACAATATTTAATATTTACTTAGAAAGAGAGACTCGAAAGTTTTGGCACAATATGTTTTTTTTATAAAGTGCATATATTGTCGGTATCAGAATTATGTAAAAAAGATATAAGTTTTATTATAATAATTTGTTATATCCACTTTTTCCTACTAATATCGACTAATAATACAAAATTACAAACATTTATTTATAGCACTTATTACGATAAAAAGTCAAGCGTACAACAGCAATTACAGACTCGTATAGGTAACAAATAGTCAACAAACTGAGAGTCACAACATGAGTACATCGAGTGGACGGCGGCGGCCGGACCTGTTGCGTGAGCACTCCTGACATAACTGTGCTGACATACTGCATACACTTACATGTCGCACGACACGACCAGCGAGGACCAGCAACACTTATATTATTATAACATTACATATAATATTCATAGCAATGCTTGTATAAATTGTTCTTGAGTTAAAAACTTGTCAGAAGGTAAAGGGCGTTAGAAAAGTGAAAAACTATTATTAATTCGTTTTTGAGGTAGTATGAACATAGCTATTGACAGATATCTGAGTTGCAGCATCAACTGCTATACATTACAAAAACATTAACATTACTAGACGGCCTCAGTACGGCCTTGGACTGTTTCTTACATTAACCTGTTATACTAGTGATAAGTGTAACGATAATATGCAAGCATTCCAACCCTTGGAATTCCGAAAGAAATACGTGCATGATCCCACACGAGCCGGCATTACCGCGCGAGCACGTCGGGCGCGGCGGTGACGGAGAGCGCGGGCGGCGGCTTGTCGGGGCGCGGCTCGGCGGCGTCGGGCGCGCGGGGCCGCGGCTCGGGCTCGGGACCCGGCGCGGGCGGCGCGTCGGGCCCCGGCGCGGGCGGCTCGGGCTCGCCGGTGCTGGCGCGCAGGGCGGCGGGCGAGGTGGCGGCGGGGAACACGGTGTAGCCGCCGCCCGGCACCTGCTTGCACAGCTTGGCCATCGCGCTCGCGCTGTCGCGCACCACTGCAACACACGTGTCACTCACATAAACACTTGCTTTGCGCAGCTTCGCACAAACCAGAGAGATGAGTCCACAGACAGTGCAGTCACTCCGTCATTGATAGGCTGGTTTTGACAATTCGTTTCATCCTATAAGACTGGATGCCAAACCCAATGCAATACGAGGATTCACCGTAGTGGGCACAGTGGCCATGCATGCCCTCTTTAAATGTACTCCCGTATACTCTCCCTAAATGTATTATCCTTTATATACTCCTCCAATACCTATACTCCCTTATGAAGCCCCTTAGTATTTCTCTATCTAAGCTCCTATATACGTTTTTGTGTACTTCTCCTATACATACTTCCTTATAAAACCATTTACGAACTCCCTTTATTGACTTCACCCATGGGATGGATATGGACGTCCCAGCAGCTGTATGTAGTGGTGTACCTGGCTGCACGGGGTAGGCGGGCGCGGGCGGCGCGCGGCACGACGCGCCCGGCAGCGACAGCGACTCCGCCGAGCTCAGCTCTGCACAACAACACACACGTGACGTCACAGCACGCACACACGCGCAGCACGCGGTAGCGACACATACCGCGGACCTTCTTGACGAAGTAGTAGCAGAAGTACAGGCACAGCATCACCAGCAGCGACAGGATGCCCACCAGCGCCACGTAGTACGCCACGTGGCTCGGCCGCCGCGCGCCCCTCGGCACCCCCGCCGGCGCGCCCATGCTCGCACCAAGCTACGCCGCTACGCCGCTACGACGTAGCACCGCTACATCAGCGTAGCACCGCTACATCAGCGTACGCATGATCAACAGTATCACTAAACATTAGTCACACATAATTTATAATTATTAAGTATACATTTGAAATTATCTGTATTGTTTACCAATTACTCATACACCACTTGTATAGTACATACATACTACAATACCTACGTATGATAAACGAAATACGTGACAGGATGTATAGACGTGCTTTAGTGCAATCTCAGTAAATTCGCTATGGTTTTATTAAATGTGATTATGTTAAATAGTTTGTATTGTTTGTATATTTGTTATTTTTAAATAAATTATGATAAAACACACTTGCATTTGATCTCGTGTTAGCAGCACTGATCACTGGCACTACTTACAGCACGGCGCAGATAAGCCAGTGCGTTACATGCTGCTCTTAATCTGATTACAATGTGAACACACACAGATTAGCGCTGACTCATCTATAGCTGCCATCACATCAACACTAATCAAATTATGACAAAGGAGCGTAAACGTTTGAACAAGTCTTGAAGCACATCGTCTGTTAGCTTAAAGCCAGTTTTGCTCTGTAAGCAACATAACATGATTATGGTATTATCTGTGTAATTGCCCAGAAGGCGTCGCGAAATAATGATTCGATTTATCAAACCCATAGAAAATGATCACGTAGGTAACTTAGATATAACTCACCCCTTAGATGAGTAGAGGTCAATGACTCATCCCTTCAGATGACCGGATCACGTACCAGAGGCAGGTGTAGCGGCTCTCAGACACCCGTGGTGAGCACCCGCGGCTGCCAGGCGGACACTCACTGCACTCACATGTCAGTGTCGCCAGAGCTCATCAAACAAATTGTATGAACCGCGAGAGATGAGCGTCAACTGCCGAGAGATGATCTCCGTCGCGCCGATAACGTGAGAGTGTCGGCGCGGCGCCAGCGCGACACGCCGCCACGCCGCGCCGACACGGTGTCGCGCGTCGACCGACACAGCGGAGCATCTGTTGTAGTGCTGCCATGCAACACTCATGATGAAACCAACTATATCACATAATGATGAAAGTTATAGTATGCAACTGTCGTGTAGCATGCGTACATTGTGACGAGCGTGGTACCTACAGATGTAGTGGCGTGGTGGGAGAGGCACTGTGTCGGCAGCTGGAACACGCGCGCGACACAGCTGAGCGGCGCGACGACGCAACAAGTGCCCGCGACACTCGGGCGCCGCCTCAGGGGTGTCTACACGCACTCAGCTCATTGTTGCTACCAATCAGATCATGTTTCAGTCTTTTTTGTAGGTTCCCATAGGTATGTGACTGTAACTTTGCACATCCTTGGTGCATGAGGATGAGAAAGAATTGCTACTAATCATAATATCTACCGAAGTTAGCAGGATAGTTCGTAAGATAGACTTGTAATGAACGGCGTGTGTGTGTCAGCCCTGCAGCCGCCGGCGACGTCGCGGCGCCACCCGCGCGCATGCGCACTGCGACGCGTGACGTCACCGCACTCGTCTCACACTACGTGTGTAGGTGAGACGCAGTACCTCGGTTACTGGTCATCTTGTCGAAAGTAACTGTTCACAGATCTAACAAACATCTCAACTCTGACAGGAACACTAGAACTAGTGTCGTTGACATGGAAACGGGAATGTAACACGGAGCCTCATTAGCGTATTCTCACATATAGGGCCAATAAGCGCCCACTGCCGGCGTGGCATTAAGTTATTTTAAATCTTATTTCAATGACTTCAGAATCTATGTTACTTTATTTGTACCTATACCACGATGCCGCGACGTGCCGCAGAAATCCACAGCATGACGCAACGTGCCGCAGGATGCCACGGCATGAGACGCGACGTGCCGCAGGATGCCACGGCATGAGACGCGACGTGCCGCAGGATGCGGCGGCGTGACGTGTCTTGCTTTTTCATTCCACGGGATGCCGCGGCGCGCCACTTCATGCCGCGAGACGTATCGGACACTTAGGGGTCGATGAATTATGATTGCTAGCTAGTTGAAATAAGGTTGAAACTTGTGCAGCATTTCGGTGGGGCGCAGGGCGCATAACTGATGAATGCCTGAGTGGCTGGGCTTTCAGCTGGATACCACGGCATGCCACTGCACGCCGCGGGATACCACTGCATGCCGCGGAATGCCACTGCACGACCTGCCGTGCCATGCCGTGCCACGCCGGCCCTAATGAATATGACTCGTCATCTATATCTAGCAGTTAGGTACTTTTTCTACGATTAGGTACATATTTAATGGACGTGTGTAAATGATGTAGTCAGTGGGGGATTTACCGTAGCGGGCAATGAGGCTATGTCCTGAGTGCTGTGTGTGTGTACAGCACCTATCTGCTTGTGACGTTGGAACATTTCTTTTACCGTACTCCTTTATGTAGGTCAGTATGCCCCTAAAATAATACCTCATGTTCTTATAATTACAAATACATACTTAGGTATTGAACTTCAGCTGATAGTGCGTTGATGACGGCCGGACTACATTTTTTTAAAAAACCCGACTGCCATCAACTCTCTCTAAAGATTTATTTGTTTAATCTCAAACTTAGGTAAACTGTATTAATTTAATTGAAACAAAATATTATTACAGAAAGGAAAGGATGTAATAAAATTAAACAAAAGCAGAATGTCTTGCGAAACGCAGTTTTATTGAATATAATATTTCTTTACCAAAATTAGAATACACTTGGTGACCACTTACATAACTAAATTGGAAATATACATTATAACAAAATGCACCTTAACGTTACAACATAAAGCTCAAAATAATATTTGGAAAAAATACAGTATCCTTATCGTCTAGGGTAAATAATAGTAATCTGCTATAATCTCCAAGTGGGAAGGTAATATAATAGTAGATATATGTACTTATGTGTCGCTCGGCGTATCACAATGTATGCTTAACTACTTAACATTAACAGTAGGTACTGTCGCGAGCGCAAGTGCTGCGCTCCGCTGCGCCACACTGCGCCGCACTGCGCTGGCTGCGGCCGCGGAGCGCTGCACTGCGCTAGCTCACAACGTACAGCTTGGCAGAGCAGAGAGGTACGTGCCGCTCGCCGCCGCCGCCGACCACGCACTGACAACCTCCCCATGACTGAACTGATCCCCCATTCATGTAATCGATGCCATTGTAGCAAGTATCGAGTTGTTGGCAGTCGGAGCGTCATGTCGCCGGCGGACGGCGGCGTCGGGGCTGACAGAGAGGTAAATACACTGAACACAATACTGAACGCATCCATACGACTCGCCCCTTCTAGGGTCCGCGGCGGATAACGCTCTCACTTGCTACATACCTACAAGATATATTCCAAAGAGTTCCAACACTGACTGCACCAGATTAAAAGATAATTCAACAAGATAAATTTAATAACAAATAAACATGCTTCGTACAAATTAATGCATAAGATTTTAAATCACATTTTATCGCTACTCTTTAGTCGTGTTTCCTTCTCTCGCCGAATCCATCAACAGTCGATTACAATAGGTTACTACTTATAGTATAACGTATCGTTATATGTACATTTGTGTTTAATTCCGAATATTTTAATTACAATCAATTAAAAATAATTAAGAAAATTTAGATTTTAATTAGGAATTGAAGTATTATTTACAAAATTTACTCAATATAATTCAATAAGTTATCGAATTGTTTTTTTTACTACAATTAAACACGATGAATCACACCAGTCGTGGTAACAACATGTAAGTACTAGCGACCGCGACTGTACATGGTGTAGGTGTGTGTGTGTCATCATGTACTCTACGCAAAACTGAGCAGTTGAGTACGCCGTGACGTCACGCGGCTACACGCTGTGTGTGTATACAGGATGCTGTCACACTGGATCACACAGAATACGTTGACGCGACTACTTAGTGACAGCAGGAGAGAGCAGCCTGTATACAGCAGATAACAGTGACATTGGCGAGATACAACTTATTACATGTACTCATTACACCAACATTGAACGTCGTAAGCCTCCGATCCCGTGCGGCCGGTCGCTGCACGCGATACTCACCTCTGCGTGCGCTGACACAAGACACACTGTGCCGCGCACTGCCGCCGCTACCAGCTCGCCTGTCAGTCTTCAACAGATCATTGTACTCACAACAATTACTATAAGATTTGAATAGCTATACAGAATACAGTTTATAAACTAATCTAGAGCCGCACCGCCAGTGTCACTCGCGCGGTCTGTCGGCCGATCGTCGAGTCACACGACGGTGCCCTTAACCCTAGAAAGATAACCTACGCTTCAGAGGCGCCCGCGTTGGTTTAACATCACTGTATCTTTCTAATGAGCGCGCGTATCTACCTGTCCTTTTAAGTTAGCTCAGTGGTCGGTGCACTCCGTCGCGGGACGGCCGTTTTTACGCGGTAAGTACCATGGTTTTGCAGTTATGACTAAGGGTTGCGCTCCAAAGGCGCATGGTTATCTTTTGTGTGACTTTTAGTGAAAGTATGAAGTTGTTTATACTTACATAAAATGTTTACTATAACTGTTTATTTCTTTGTTTTAGTACAAAATCTTTTCGCTTACATCATGTCGAGCCGGAGGACACTATCTGATGATGCAATATGTAGGTTTATCGCTGAAGAGGAAGAGAACGAGCATGAACGAGAGCAAGGAAGTGACAGTGAGATAGAAGATAATTTGAGTGAAGATGACATACAGAGAGATTTCGAAGACGAGTTTATAGATGAAGAGGTGCTACAACAATTGAATTACACACAAAATGAAGACGATATAAGTCCATCTGTATCTTCAGAGCTTACTGAAAACAGTTTGCGGCGAACACAAAAATGATGTTTATTTTGAATGCCTATCAAACCAAATTTGAGCCTAATGATTATAGTTTTTACTGTTTTTTTTAGTTGATTAGTTAGTAAGAAATGACAAAATTCGTTTATAAGAAGAAAAATAATATATTTTTTTGATACTATGTTCCTGTAAACAGAAGACTGCTAATTTTGTTAATTTTTTCTAGAGATTTTTTGATTTAAGTTTAATTTTTAAAATATATAAAATATTCCACTAAAAACGTTTTTTATTATTAGTTCATGAATCATATTAAAAAAAAAATAAGTAAGTAAATACAATAAATAGGTATTTCATTAAAAAAAATATATTAATATATTGTGCGCCTCCGAAGCGCATGGTTATCTTTTGTAACAGTCAAAATATGGTTATCTTTCTAGGGTTAACATTTGTAAAATTGTGACTATTACACACATTTATATAAATATTTATGTACTAACAAGTAGTCGTCGGTGAAGCCGACATTACAGTATATTTCTTTAAGAATATTGTTTACATTGTAAATAAATCCACCAAAGCATTAACTATTGTAACTTTTATAAAAACAAACGCACAAATAGTGATCCCTGTTGAAAATAATTCGGAAAATATAGACTTTAAGCAATCTCATAAGAAACTAATACATTATCTTAAATAAATACAATCAGTTGATTTGGTACGCTTACATCGAAGTGTGAATACCCTGCTTCACTAAATAATGACAATTCAATTGGAAGTGAACATCACTCGTATCGCCAGTAGAGCCGCGTTGTTCGCTGGCGGTGTGTTTGTCCCCGGCCCCGGGAGCAGGCGCAGTGCGCTAGTGCGGCGCGTGCGGGTTGTAGGGGGGCTGCTTGTGCGCGTGCTCGCCGCCCATCACCTGCTCGTACGACGGCGGACACGCTGCAACACACACACACACACATGCTTACATCAGCCGCTGGCACTCCACTCACGAACACCTTCTTTGAGATCATTTGCAACAAATCAACCATTCCTCTTATCTAATAGAGGCGTACTCAGGAGACGTCCTTGCGATACTATTCAAAATAATCAACAGCAGTTTTACTTAAAACATCAGTTATCCTTTCACTAGCATTTAGGAGAGACAATATAGGTAGTTCGCGCAACTAAAATACAAGGCATACTTAAAAAACATCTTTACGACAGTTTCTAGTCGGGAAGGGAATTTGTGTTTGTGTTTGACTTGATGCGGGTTGATATGTTGCAACAGATCTCACACGTAATGAAGGAGTGGTGATGAGTGAGTGTGACGTCACGCGTGCCGTCGGAACGCTGGCGGGGCTCCCCGCTGCACTTCTGTTCAAGTATTGCGATGGCATGCGATAACAGTATCAATTTTACTTTCTATGGAATTCTACGTCAACACACATTTAAATAAAGTACTACTTACCTAAGAAAAAACTGTTCAGCAAGTATAATAGCTTAAAGATTAGGTACCGACTAAATAAAGCAAGGCTAATCACCAATTTCACCGGATACTGATTAAATCTCTGATAGGCTATCAGAAATTAATCTGACACATAAACTGACTTATAACAGGTTTCACAGGTCTCGGATAAGAATATCTGTTAACAAAGTATTTAGTAAACTGTGATAAGTCGCAAAAATTATAAGCAGCCTTTATCTGGCAGATGCATTAACTATGAGATAACTAATTGTAGGTAGGGCTGCCATCTCGAATTTCGCGAAACCCGGACAAAAATTTAAAAAACCCGGACATTTGGCGTAAATCGCATTTTTTCCCCGAAGGAGTACGATTTTGTTTAAAAAAAATAATACCAATTTTGTAAAATAATACCTATTAACATATACTTAAATTCAATGAGGTGCTTTCTTACATGAAAAGTGTCCGGGTTTTCCCCGGACGCTTCTAGAAAACCCGCCCGGACGTCCCCCGGACGGGGTCAAAACGAGGACAAATCCGGGGAAACCCGGACGGATGGCAGCCCTAATTGTAGGTAGCCTGTGAAACCGGGCGTAAGCCTTACATTCGCACTTAACGTACTGCGTGCAGTTGGGGTGCGTCTACACGGTGCATGTAGCTGGAGCAAGTTAACATGCGCAAGTGACAAGAGCACGCGGGTGGGTACTTTGCTTCGGTATGTGCATGAGTCGCTGGACTCGCACGTTTTTCAATTGCATGTAACCTGCGCATGTGCCTCAACATGCACAAGCTACTTGCACCGCGTAGATGCACCCTTAGCAGCGACATGCACGCCATGCTTCACTAGTACGTCTATACACCATCACACGTCACTAGCTAGCCTAGTGAGGGATACACAGACATGCCGACCACACAATAACTAATCATCGGATACGCTGACGTGATGCCATTCAAGCTACCAGAATGTGTTCACTTGCTAATGTTAATACGAACATACGCGGATGTCGCAACAAGTCCTCGTGTACGCATCATATTTGTGCACTATCGCTCGTTATCGCTGGAGCGATGTCTGCGCGATAACTGACTATAAACTATAATTGTATTATGATTCAGAATCAACATCATTCCAATGTTATAAATCTACGTATTAAACAGTTAAGTGTTGTCTTCCATCCTCTGTTAGAGTAGGAATGGCTTCGAAGCCCACTAGCTAGGAGGAGCAACTAGTGTTGTTGTGTATCGCTACAGGTGCGGGAGGAGTGAGGGACCCACCTTGCGCGCTCCAGCCGGGCGGCGCCACTCCGAAGAAGGCTTCACACAGAGTCATTGTTAGTAACGCTTTGTACAACGCATACGTGTTAGTGCACCCGAGCACCGCCGAGCGCTGCCGAGCGCTGCCGAGCGCTGCCGAGCACTGCCGAGCACTGCCCGCACAGCACTCGTCACACACTGGCGCGGTCTCGTGCTCGCACAGTGCCGGCAGTGCTCGGCAGTGCTCGCACAACAAATTCATTCAATAGCCCATAACAGTCGTCCCATTTTTAGAATTACTTACAATAGCCAAATCATGTGGGTAAATCCTAAGACTTAGTCTTAAATCTTAAGATTTACCGTAGTTGGAGCTTTTACAGTAACATATACAGACGGAATCCCACACGCTTGCTTGACACATGAACGCTAAGTCTGCCGCCCGTCTGCCGTCCGCTAAGACTGCAGATACGTGCATACTCGTATGTTTGATTACACTAACAGTTATTAGAAACATGCAAATGTTTTGGAGGATGGTCTCAAGCGTTGGATGCACTTTTGGTGCCGACTGAGCGTTCAAGTGGCGAGATATTCTGAGCGCAGCGTACATACGTAGGCAAGATTGCAGTTTTTTAGTTTGGTCTGCTCGAGTACTTGTTACATTAACATTACTCATAGTAATAATTGAGGCTCGGATGTGTACTGTTTCATTATTTAGGGACTAGTGACAGATAAGCGGCCAGTTATCCGGCGACGGAAGCGATGTCGGCTATCGCGCCGCGCACAGGGAGTCTACTGTCTCATCATTACTAACCACGCTACTCCTTCAAAGCAACGCGTGGTCAAAGCAATCCCCAACACTTTGTCAACTAACATCGTACCACCACTGCTTAGAGTGGACTACTTGATAAAGTTTCCATTAATTGAAGGACAGACGATCATTTACATGATGGTGATATTTCAGGGCAGAGCGAGTAAAACCGCGCGTGCTACCTACTAATTAATGACCTTTTATTTGGCCTGTTGTCCACATTGTAGTGAGTATGTGTGTGTACATGTGGTCGCTAATTAATTGTGTTGTGTAGCGCGCCGGGAGACGGCGGCGCTCGGACACATGCCGCCACGAATTACCTACCCCATTCGACTACTTCTACAATTTGAGAGTACTTTTCCCAATTTAATATAGTGACGAAGCTATAACGACACGGAATTGTTTCTAGTTAGCTATCATTACACGAATGGACGCTAGGTTGACCTGATAATTGAGTAGCCGCCGCACATCGTCTCCCTTATTCATTTGAATAGAGCTATTCGCCTGATAGGATTAGGCGCAGAATGTCCCATTTGCCGAGTAATTGGTGCACGAGCACCTGATCACCTCACCCCATTCGATTCCACAGTTCATTTATGTACACCCCAACTCCAATAGACACTACACTATTAACTGTTATGTGATATTGTTTAAGAGTTCAGTAATATAGTATCATACATGGCACACACATTATACGGTACAATCGCTCGTTAAGATTCGACGTGTCAGATCGATCGCAACGGACAATCGATGGTGTTTGACTAAATTGTTAATGATGTACTTGATGTAACGAGGCATCGCAGAGTTAAGCATACATCGTAGGAGTGTGGCTGTTTGCTCACACTCGAGCTAGGACGTGAAGTGGCGCGAGTGGCGACACATCGTTAAATGGAACCGACGCGATTGATCATTCACTAGTTTGGATTTTCTCAGGTTCATCGTAACGAAAGACTGTACCGTAAACTGTACCGGGTGATGTAATTATAGTAGGTATTAAGCAAGTGTGCTTACCGTTGGCGTCGGGCGCGGTGGGCGCGGCGTAGGGCGCGGGTGGGGCGGGCGCCGGGTACGGCGTGTTGCTGGGGTAGGGCGCTGCTGTGGGGTACGGCGCCCCTGTAGGGTACGGCGCGTTGGTGGGGTACGGCGCGGCTGCGGGGTAGGGCCCGGCTGCAGGGTACGCGGCCGTGCCCACCGGGTACACTGTCACAGGTTGCGCTGCCGACACACAAGCCGCGCGGTCACAACTACTCACTAAAACACTCCATACGTGATATGTGCCGGAGCATTCAGTTTCAAAGGTATATGGGAAGAGCTCGAATGGGCGCGGTCGCTCCGTGGATGACTTTCGAATGATGGTGTTTCGGAAAACGATAAACTATAGGTCAGGGTTGTCATTTGAACATCTTTGGTAGTCGCTACGAGTAGTCAGAAGCTAGAAAGTCACAACCAGTCGTATCAAAGGGTATTAGGGTGACCTGGATAACTGGGTTGAGGAGGTCAGATAGGCAGTCACTCATTGTTAAACACTTGTACTCAGCGGCATCCGATCCGATTAGACTGGAAGCCGACCGCAACATAGTTGGGAAAAGGCTCGATGAGGATCTATGGGTATGGGGTATGTGTGAGTATGTGTGTCTGTTTGTGTGCTCACCGGGGAACACGGCGGCGGCGTACTGCTGCTGCGGGTAGGGCGCCGCGCCGGTCTCGTTCAGCGGCGGCGCTGCAACACACACCACTCATCACGCTACGAGAACACCACACCGCTCTCTCTTCACTTGTCTAAGACTTGCTCAAAAACTGTACTTGAGAAATACCCCAAGCAAGTCGCATTTAACATGGTAATCCCATTACACAATAAAGCAGTATAGTTGCTCAATGATTAGATAGCAGAAGGTTGTGGTGACGTCACGGCGCGAGATGCTGTGCCGTCGGCGGAGAAACCCGCGCGGACATATCAACCGGAGCGAGGCGATAAGTTCCGCGTGACGCCGCACGTGCGTCGCCACAACACTACAGCACTGTCTCAAGGGGGATGTTCGCAAACAATTCATTAAGTTGCTACTTTTACTGCCCAGATCCTCTAATGAAAACTGGTAATTTTTGACTTTTATTCTATGAGAGTTCGGTTCACAAGCGGATTGCGTGCGGCTGCGGGGCGGAGCATCCGCGACGAATTCGCTGCACGCTTAAATGCGATAAGAAGGGCGATCAGAAATCATCCGTTTCATGGAAACTGGGCAGTATTGAGAGAAATAAAAGTATGTAGCAAACAGCGGGTGTATACTGACGTGCGATGACGCGGCCGCGCGAGTTGCCGCGGCAGCAGCAGCGGCAGATGAGCGCCAGCAGCACCGACGCCACCACGGCCGCCGCCAGCCACAGCACCAGCTCCATGCTCGGCCCGTGCCCGTGCGAGCTCACCGAGTGGCCCTGCGTCACCAACACTCACGTCACACTCTGTACCATGGACTTATAGCAGATTAAAAACCATCAACAGATTTTAATGAAATTTGGCAAACACACTATAGCACCGTCAACTTGTTGAAAATAAATATATTCTCACCATATTAGATAAGTTAGTTGATAGCCACATGCAGTGCAGACACAAGTAGGCGCGTGAAGAGACAACCCAAACATGAGGCTACAGCCATACACTAGTAATCTGAAGTGACCCGGAAGCCGTGGGCGCTGCCACTGCTAGATAACAACCAACTGCCCATTCCATACCTACAGCGCCACTTGCTGGCTATGTGACCTTCACTTATGTATTATGTAGTAAACTAAGCAATATTTGTTTAATACACACAGAGCACTACGTGATTTTAACAAACTCAGCTCTGATGTAGGCTACATGATTCTTTGCCTAGCAAAGCACAGTTCATACAAATCAAATACATTTTAATAATTGATTATATTACATGTGTCAACTCATTAAATTATAATACCTAGCAGGGTCATTTTGTAACAGCAAAACTACATACTGTTACTGTTACAGCCTTTTTATCGTCCCACTGCTGGGCACAGGCCTCCTCTCACATGGAGAAGGATTGAGCATTAATCACCACGCTTGCTCAATGCGGGTTGGTGATTTCAGACTTTATAGTCCAGGTTTCCTCAAGATGTTTTCCTTCACCTTTTTATCAGCCATTGGTGTCTAAGTATATTTAGAAAGTACATACAAACTAAGAAAAGTTGCATTGGTACTTGCCTGATCCTGGAATCGAACCTACACCCTCATACTCGAAAGGTTGGTTCTTTACCCACTAGGCCACCACGACAATTTCAATTTTTCAAAACTACATGAATGTAATAATATTCAAATAAATAAATAAATTCAAGTATCATATTGAATGCTGAAGCCCACATGCGTAGTGAAGCACAAGTGCAGGCCTCTGAGTCTTGTCAATAAATGCTGATGTCACAGTTTGTTATCAATAGTGACCACACATACATGAAGCATGTGAAAACTGCACCAATGTTCCCTCTAGCTGCAGGGCCTGGGCGCTCAGAGCAGCAGCCGTGTTACCGTGCACTGAAGGACATAAATAAATATCTCATCCACTGCCTCATTGTGTGAGAGCAGCCACAAGCCTACATACCAGTTGCACAGCACTTATCTAGCAGCACAATGCACAGTACCGGCGCTGCAGGCTCTGCCACAATGCCACCACACAACACAGTAACGTTACTAATTGTTAGCACTATTCACTGCTGCCTACTGGCCAGGCATTCCAGCACTGAGCACCACTGTCCCCGAGATACCGCCTGTTTCCTATCTTGCTTATTTTTAATCACAATTTAATTTACACTATTGATAAAGCTGGTGAGTAATCAACAACCGCGCGGAGTGACGCGAAGAGCGCCGACTGTGCTGACGCTCGTGACGGTCCCACCTACCTTGAAAAAGTCATCGTCGAACTCATTGGACTCGAACATCACTTCCAATTATAAAACAATAACAAACGTGTTGATCCACTTCAGTGCGCCGCCCACAGAGTACATTACAAGAATAGAGTTATCAGTGGCCAATGCAGTACAGCGCCATCCTTTGTTTATTTTAGGAACTACAACTTGCTATGTATATACCTATAGCTAGCAAAACCATTATATAGCTCTGTTGCACAAAAATCTTACCTAAATCTGAATTCATCTACCGTTTCGTCTGAACTGATGTTTATGATAGTACAGAAAAATATTAATTATCAGTACAGAGAAACGGTAGATGAACACAGTATAAAAGTTCTAAGGGAATAAAAAATAAAACAATCATTATTATGATTTGATAATGTGTCTTTTATTATAATAAGTAATAGCCCGTTCTTTAATGCTATCATCTTCATCTTTTTCTGTCCTGGTGCCATTTAATAACAAATTTACATCCCGGCACCAGTTATTTATAAAAAATCTTGAAGAAAAGTCAAATAAAAAATCTGTCAACTCGCTTTTGTGGTCTGGGCAAGTCAAAAAACTAAAATCTATGACTGTGTACAAAATTGTCTTTATATAATTTTTTATGCGAGGCATATCACTTTTTCTTTTTAAAATATAAGTGACTACGTCTTGGATTGCAGAGAATAGTTTTGTTGTGTTTTCGGAAGGGTAGGCGAGTGATTTAAACGAAGAGTACTCTCTTATTTTTATATATTCATTTATTTCTTGTTCTTCTTCTTCATTACAATATAAAATTGCTTTACAATTTTTGCAATTTTTAAATACATTTTTTTTTGCCTGTTTTATTACATAGCCGGTTACGTAGCTGAGTTGGCTTATAATTTTTGGATTACTTTTTTTTTCATTAAAATCTATAATTTCGCAATTAATATCATCGATATCTATTTCATTTATTTCTGTGAGTTCATTAATATCCTCCTTTTTTAATAAGTAGTCCATTGATTGAAAAATTTTACAGTCATCTTCTTCACAATTTGACCCTACAGAATGACTACTTGATAAATTATTTATTAATAAGCTTGCAAAAGCTGACTCAAAGCCAGATGGGGTTGGTGATATATTTCTGTATCCATGAGACCGTATACAGCCAAAAAAATTCTCTAATGGATCTTGATTTAAGTGTCTCATCCAGAATGATTTTATATTATATTCATTGAATGCCTTATTTTTTAAAACTTCAATATTTTCCAGCGTACGTAACCAGTTTGTAATTGATGGCACACTACCTTCCCTTCCTCCTCTACCAATAAACTTCATAGATTTTAAAACTTTTTTTGCCCTCGCCCATACCTTACTGTGATCAGATTTTGGGGTGACTGATTTTAACAGCACTTTACCGCTTCTTTTTTTTGAATTTTCAAAACTGCCATTCATAGAGTCGAAAAGTTGATCGAAAAACATCAATACGTCTGCGGTATCTTTGCACTCCGAAGGAAGTATTCTTTTATCTGAAAAGTAGAAATAAAATTAATTTAATTTAAATGATCCCTAAGAAACTTTGTATTGCATATTACTAGTGATCAGGTAATTGGTGCTTTATGAAACTTCGAAATCATGTTTGGTATAATGACTACTAGCTGTCCGCCCGCGATTTCACCAGCGTCGTGAGGGAACTGATAAAAACTATCATTATGTTATTCCTCGGATTTAAATCTATGTCTATACAAATTTTAATCTCAATTGGATCACTAATTTTTGAGTTTACTCAACACACAAAAATACAAATCTTTCCTTATTATATTAGAAACCTCATTTGGAACCTCGATTGGGATTAAACTTGGCAGTAATATAGCCTTCATCGGAAAAACATATAGTAGTTCCCTCAAGAAGCTGGTGAAACCGCTGACGAAAGCTAGTTTTCTATAAACAAACACATTATCAAGTTTTAGTAAATACTTTAGGCTCAGGAAAGTGTATAATTACCACTTATCTGTACAAATTTTATTATAGGTATCGGGACAGATCTTGAACGCTCGGCGTAGAGTGGGGGCGCTTTTCGCATTGTAAACTCAGTATAACCCAAAATTTCGCATGTGCGCAGCTGAAGGTCAGCATTCAAGACCCGTGCCAGTACTTTGCGTGTATTACTACTCACCTGCTAGGTATCCCATACTGGTAGCGACTGTTTGACTAAATATTTGAGTTGCCATCTTAACCTTCATCTTGGGGATTTTCTTTGGATCAATGTGGGCTTCTGTAAGATTTTTAATTAATCGTATACCTTTATAAGAAGGATTTTCCTCATGAAGTTTAATTAGGTGGTCCCACTTCGCAATTTTAACTTCATCTTCTATAATGCACTTCAAATTCTTGGTAATTAAATTATTCCTAATCCCTTTTATTAAGTGGGGGGTGTCAAAAATAGGTATTATTTCCTTGCCATTGACTTCAAATATTTGATGCTTAAAATTTAGATTTTTTCTTATATAATCAACTCTTCTTTCTTCTATCAATTCGTTTATAGCGCTAACATTTGTAGTCCCTTGGTCACAGACCGTTGCAAGCACATAAAACCCACACTGTTGCAATTCGGAAATAATATTTTTTATTAAAAGTTTCAAATCTCCTTTGGAAGTTGTTCCTTTGCAAAATGTGTAAGCCAATGGTTGTTTGTAATTATTTACAAACCCTCTTAACATAAAAACAAGTGCATGATCCGCTATGTTCCTGTTTGTTTGTTTTCCATTATTAATAAATCCCGTAATGGCATCTCGTTTTCTATTATAGTCATAATGGGGTGTAATAGATATTTCATCGAACAGAAGAATGCATAACTTTTCATTTTCTGTCATTTTTTGGGCTCTTTTCTTCAACTGGTTAAATATCCTTTTGTTGATTCCTGGTCTTAGACCAGCACAGGAAATCAGACGACTCAGAGTGATAGGAGATGGTAAAATAAATATTTTACTGAGCCATCTATATGCTTTTGGGCCCTGTTTGTACAAACTGAGAGCCATGATTTTTTCGTCCTTTGTGAACCTTCTTCCCATTTTTCCTTTTGAAATTTCGCGAAATTGCATGACTGTAAACAAGGCTGCCAAAGTCGAAAATTTTTGTAAGCACTTCTGAAAAGTGGTATTTTCAGAAAGTCTTAAGGCTCTTTTCAGTCGTGTGGCGTAACTTTCTTTCTTTTGTTGTAACTTCTTGATTGTTTTTTGCAGATTCGCTAAGTTTGGTACTGAAAAAAAAAAAACCTGTTAAAAGGTAGGTCAATTATCTCTTTCATAGAAATTGAAAACTTAACTTATTCAAGTGCGACTTTGACATAATGAGATTTTCAATTAATTATTTTGGAGGAAAATCTACTTCAGCCCAATCTTCCTCTCTATGTGACCAAAAACTCTATTCTCTATTTTTGAAATTCTTACTGCAATATACAGTGTAGCGATAATGTTATCAGTATCACATAAAATAGTACACAGTTAACTATTGATCTAATAATTGTATTAAATAAATAAACAATTTCCCTAGTGATAACCTTATCGCCACATAGTATACTAATACAATCTATGAAATAAATATTTACCATTTTTTGTCATTGCAGCTGCTTGTTTTAGGGAAATATGTTTTACTCCTGAAGTCTTTACAGGTTTGCCTAAATCTGAAAAATTAAATTAATGCATTTATGTATAAACATAATAAAATATATATATATACACTGCTGAAGAACCAGCAGGTATGGTATACATTACCTAGGCAAAGTATTTAATGGACAATCAAATTTGCAATTTTTCATACATTGTTTAACCCTAAACACCCCAAGTATTCTATAAATTGCCTAGGTATTGTATAGAATACTTGAATAATACACATTGATGGTAGAAAATAAATATATCTACCATACCTATCAACTGATTTTAATCCAAACTAATATAATAAATGCGAAAGTAACTCTGTCTGTCTGTTACGCTTTCCCGCTTAATCCTCGCAACCGATTTTGATGAAATTTGGTACAGACAATCTTTAGACCCCGAGACAGAACATAGGCTACTTTTTATTTCGAAAAAAAGGGATGAAGGGGTTGAAATAGAGGTTGAAAGTTTGTATGGGATTTCTTAATTTTAAAAGATAAAACCATGAAACTTTATATTTAAGCACTTGATAAGAAATCATTAAACATTTTTTCTAGCATTTTTGAAATTTCGACCAGCTGGGGGGTGAAATAAGGGTTGAAAGTTAGTACACAAGTTCATCAAATATCACGTCATAAGAAACAAAAAATCGTTTGTTCATTTTGAAAGTTATTTTTTTTACCAGTGTGGGGGTGAAATAGGGGTTAAATCCCTACTTCCCTACTAATATTATAAATGCGAAAGTAACTCTGTCTGTCTGTCTGTCTGTTACGCTTTCACGTCTAAACCACTGAACGGAATTAAATAAAATTTGGTACAGAGATAGAGTTGACATTGAGAAAGAACGTAGGATAGTTTTTATCCCGGACTTTTGGAGAGTTCTCTTGGAAACGCGATATAACCGAACTGGACGCGGGCGAAGCCGCGGTCGGAAGCTAGTTAAAACTATAAGTGTTTTAAGAAATTTACCTGCTTCTGCTAGCTTCTCAAGTTCACTGGTCTTGATAGATATTGGTTCACCAGAATGAAGTGGACCTGCCAAAATAAGTTAACCAGTTCTGAAGAAAAAATCACAAATAATTTACAAAATATTTTTTATACCAATGTTAAGTCAAGTGCAACAATCATATATTAACTCTATCAAATAAAAAAACTTACTACTTTAAAAATAAAGTTGATGTGACAATTAAACTTTTTCACTTTACTGAATAACACTAACATGCTTTCAAGATTACCTCAGTAACAAAATTATGGCTTACCTGCTGTGGATGTTGAAGGTTGAGCAAATATTGGATTGTAACTGGTCACATTGGTAACATCTGATAATGGTCTTTTACAAGGTATGCCTGTAAATGAAATACATATACTTTTAGAAACTTTTGATAAAGCACTTATTCTTTTTTTTTTAATAAATTGTGCCTGTTTTTAATCTTTGACGAAGGAAGGTTATTTAACTTTAAAAATTCTCTCGAAAACAACTTCCTTTTGCATGTAGTGTCAGTCACATTTATATTTTACTAAATAAATGATATTTCAAAATATCCTTGGTTGGCATTTTTTCTCTATAGAATAATTGTTGAAACTGCTACAAAGCCATGTTTAAATTGAAACTAAAAACATAGTACTAATTGTAATAATTACGCAAAACAAAATGTAAATCGTGTCAAATGTGGAGTCGGTCACATATTTAATTGCCAACTTTTTACTGCAGTAAAATTTCTCATTCCCAAATAAATAGAAAGTGTTTTGAGCAGTAATGCTTATTCAAATTACGTTCACAGGCATAGCGCTAGTCTACATCTACACTAATATTGTAAAGAGGATAACTTTGTTTGTTTGTTTGTAATGGATAAACTCAAACACTACTGGAAAATTTTTAAAAATTCTGTCACCATTAAATATTTATATTATCTGGGAGTGACATAGGCTATATTTTATCCAGGTATGGGGAGAAGTTCCCCCGGGACACGGGTGAAGCTGCAGAAAACAGCTACGTACAGTCCACCCACGGTTTCACCTACATCCCAAGGGAACTACTTCTCATATTCAAATAAAAACTATCCTATGCATGACAGTATTTATCCAGCAACAACTTGTCTCACTTGTTTCCCAAGTAGATACACCAGTAGTTTTTGAGTTAAATCTTTCCTGTTAATATTATACTAGCTGTCTGCCTGCGGTTTCACCCGCATCCTGAAAAATCCTGGGTGTCAATCCAAGTCTTTCACCGGGTTTTAATCTATGTCCATACCAAATTTTATCTCAATCGGTTTAGTAGTTTAGAAGCCTATTCAATACAAACAATCAAGTCTTTCCTCTTTATAATATTAGTATAGTATAGATAGTTACCTATATAGTAATAGTATAGATAAAAATCTATAGTTGTACTCAGGCAAAAACACATTTCAAGTACCTTTTAAATGCAAAGTAGGAACTGCATTAGCACTTAATCTTGAACTTCTTGTATGGTATTTACTTTCGAAGTGCTTGTGGCATATTTTTCTGTTTTTGAATACAAATTGGTTATCCAAAACCAGAATATCTCCCCCAATTGAGTAGACCCAAGATCTAAATCTGTCCTCTTCCTTATCGGGGTTGGGAAATGAATGCAAAATAACATTGCAATCATCACCTGTAAATGAAGACATATTATTATTGTTCTACGGTATCTCCTATAATACTGTACTGTATATACTTATAATGGGAAAGTCCACATTAAAATAGTATATTTAAAACTTACTGCGAGTTGTAGTGCAATAACGAACACAACATCTGAACGGAGATCCCATATCGTCAAATCCAAATCGTAAAGAGAAAACTCGGAGTCCAAAGTAGTGCGCACAGGTGTAAAATTAAAGCGGAGATTTCGGTGTCCTTTGGAAAGCAAACGTTGTCGGAAAAGCCACAAATATACGGAAAAACAGGAGAACGCACCACACAACACAATCAACAACTTTTAAAGGGTACCGGCCGGACGCCATGACATATATGCGTTCCATTACACACAAAAATTTACAAAACCACTTGGAAAAAACCAAAGCGATTTTCTACCTTAATAAATATCAAGTAACAACAAGTAAGTGTAGATCACATGTGTAGACATATTTTGTTTATGATTTAGATGCTTTGAAGTTTGCATTCCTCTTTTTTTTCTGAAGAAAAAGCTTATTTCAAAGTTAGAGACGTAAGTATTTTGCGTATAAAGAACTGACAAACAGTCGATAGCAACACCACATTATAATGTTGCTAACGAAAAAAAAATATACAAAATTGAACAAAGCGCCACCTCTCGTTAATTTTCAAAACTAAATATCTTAACCAGCCTCCGTACATAGTTTTTCTATACGAACTGTTACGACCGTGGACAAGGGGGTCGGGGACGGGAACGTGAACTATAGTGATGTGAAATTGTATTCGGTGGATGAAAAGAAACTCGCCAACAAACATTACACGACTAAACTAATAAATAGGGGTTTTCATATAGAGATAGACTCAAAATCCTCAAATGATGAATGGACACTTTATACTTGGATGCAAAGACTTACAAAGGACGCAGATTTACAAAATAAAGTTGAAATAATAGAATAATACAGTTAAGTTTACAGTGAAACAAAACGTTTTATAGAAAATTGACGGCTAGCGGCAGTAAGTGTCAGCGAACCATCTGTCAGTGTCATCAGTCAAACTGAAGTCAAATGTTCAAAATATGAATAACCTCAATTGAGAAACTCGCAAACAGTTTATAATTTAATATTATTTTATTAACGATGCTTCTGGGATTGTTAAGAATGACATTACGCGCGGCGTGCATTGCACAGTCTCCGCAGCTGCACACCACTGCCGCCAGTTATGCTGCCGTCAAGAAAACCACATCTGCCGCTGGAGGTGATTTTTCTGATTACTTAATTCCCTGCCCTAAAATATTGAAACCTGGCATCTGCTTACCAAACATAATATTATTCTATACTTCTAAACCAATAGAGGTTTTTTTTGAGAGGTTGTATCCTCACTCAAGGTCCCAAAACTACTAAACTGATTTGTAACTTCTTAACTTCTTTCTCTGTTGAGAAGCTAGACAATCCCCGAGTAATATAAGGGTCAGTAATCAGTGGGTTGTCCTAGGTAATATTTTATCTAGGTGTGAGAAGTATCCTTGGGAATACTGGGATGCGGGTAAAACATTTCACATTGACTAGTGATACGCCCTAGTTTCATACGGGTACCAGTATTTCTCCTCGATTTATTGCATGTTATTATACATATGAACCTTCCCCATCAATCACATCTATTTAAAAAAACTGCATCAAAATCCACATTTGTATTACATTTGGTCAATGTGTAGTTTTAAAGATTTAAGCATACATAGGGAAATAGGGACAGAGAAAGTGACTTTGTTTTGTACTAGGTAGTGACGAGTGAGAAACTCCTAATGTTGTGTACACAAAGCGACTATTGTGTACCCTGTGAGTATGAGGTGTTGAGGGACAGTACTACTTTATGTACAACAGCAATACTAAGTAGCACTTTGTCAAGGAGTATTAACTAACCAATTGCAGGAGTGATGGGGCTGGGCAAAGGCAAGAAGAAGGCAGGCAAGCTGACTGCCATGGAGAAGAAGGAGATGCCGGTGGAGAGCGACCCGCAGCGGCTGGTCAGCCACGTGTGCGGCTCCAACATATACACCACCGGGGAGGACGTCAAGGTGAGTGGTGGCCGTGGTGGGCGAGTGTAGCGCGGGTGTGTGGTGCTCAGTACAGCGGCGCGTGTGCAGGTGCAGGAGGACAGCGCGTACCCCGCGTGGCTGTGGGCGCTGCCGGTGGGGCGGGCGCCGCCACTGGCGGAGCTGTCGCCGCTGGACAAGCGCTACTGGCTGCGCGTGCGCGCGGCCGGCATGCGCCGCAACAACAAGCTGCGCTCCATGCGACGCTTCTAGTCGCCGACACCTACTTGTAAGCTTAGCTTTAACTAGACTAAATGTTAACAAATAAAATACTTACCAAATATAAGTTTATTCAATTCACAAAAACTCCACCATATAAACTGTTCAAAAACGATTTACAATTTTTTTTATTCCAAAAAACTACTCTCATTATTGGAAATTTACGACAAACTCTAAATTACATTACGATAGTCGGTATCACTTGAACAATAATCATTTTAACCGCACCTACACAACAATTTGACCATTCAAAAAAATATCACAATTCAATATAAAAAAATGTTCTGAATCCAATCATGTTTGATTTCTAATACAGGTGACTTTACAGTTCACTGGACTATACGATTTTTTTGTCGATTTTAAACTCATACAACATCACTTACGTGTCATATGCATTAGAAACCTTCGATACGATTTGTTTTTGTATACTATCTCCGTATGCCTCGGTACGCTTGAGAGG
The DNA here is from genome assembly GCA_033682625.1 of Helicoverpa zea x Helicoverpa armigera. Classification (NCBI taxonomy): domain Eukaryota; kingdom Metazoa; phylum Arthropoda; class Insecta; order Lepidoptera; family Noctuidae; genus Helicoverpa; species Helicoverpa zea x Helicoverpa armigera. The sequence continues at coordinate 29,552 of JAWIIS010000056.1, read as the reverse complement.
TCCGCTACTGCGCAGGTTCCTCGTCACAGGCAGTCCATGGTGTCCTCCTTGATGATCATGGGCGGCGCGTAGTCGCCGTGCTTCGTGCCGAACGAGTACGAGTAGGGGTTCTGCAACGTGAACATGGCGTTAGTGGTGTTGTGCGGCGCGGCGAGCTGTGTGTAGTGGACCACTCACCTTCTTGGTGTTGTAGAGGTTGGGCGGGTAGGCGGCGGGGCCCGGCGTGCGCGTGGCCTTGCCGGCGCCCTCCAGCCGCGCGCCCAGCGAGTACACCGGCTGCCTGCACACACACACACGCATGAGTGGCGCGTCGAGCTACACACACACGCGGCGCGCGGCACTCACTTGCACTTGTAGACGTTGGTGTCGCGCTGGAAGTAGACGGCGGGCCCGGGCGACTTGGCCTTGGGCATGAAGCCGACGCGCGCGCCCATGGTGTAGGCGGGCGTGCCGGGCCCCATGCGCAGCGCGTAGGCGTTGGGCGCGGGCCCGGGCCGCTTGAGCGCGAAGCCCAGGCGCGCGCCCATGGAGTAGACGGGCGCGCGCGGCTCGCGCATGGGCGGGCAGCGCTCGGGCGCGTGGGCGCCGGGGCCCGGGGTCCGCAGCGTGGAGCGCGTGGCGAAGCGCGCGCCGAAGCTCCACGCCGGCGACGACATGAGCCCGTCGCGCGTCACGCGCTCGATGCGGTAGGCGGGCCCGGGGCCCAGGCCGCGCAGCCGGTACCCCGCGTTGGTGCCGAACGAGTACATGGGGTTGCGGTAGCGCGACGGGTCGTGCTGCGTGAAGCCCACCGTCGTGGGCAGCTGGTAGGCGCCCGGCCCCGGCCCTGCACAGTGCTCTCGGTCAGTCGGTACTTAAACGTCACCCGATTGAAGCGATATTGTGTTGACAAGGTAAATAAAAACTGTATGACTCACCGACGTGACGCTGCACAATAGGTACCTACTCACGTAAAGGCGTTTCATCCTCTACAAAATGGGATGAATGAACTGCTGACTTTGTGAAAAATTGTACAGTTTACCTAATTGATACACAAATAGCCATGTGTGTAGGTAGTCCGCATAAAGTATATAGCCACATGGTTTTATGGTCTCTGGTACAACGATATACGATATCAGATTACGTAACCCAACTGTCTCCATGTAGGTAGTTTCTCACAAATGTTAAATGCCTTAAACATTTCAATTCTTATCCCTATTTCTTTGATCTGAGTTCTTATCTATGTACTTGTGCTATGCTAACTCCTCATGGATGCCACCCGTCGTTTGCAGACGCGCGCCGCGTCACCTAATCCGAAACATTCACAGCTTGATAGGAACCAGGAAGGCTCATCACCACGTCATCCGTATATATGATGTCTCGATCACAGGGATACACTCGGGAACACATTGCTCCGTGTGTGTAGGTAATGGTTCATGAGACAGCACTCGGAGCGGCTGGAGACGCCAGTGTACACGCGCTACACACTACAGGTACGTGACTCTCACTCACCCAGCGGTTTCTTAGACATTTTGTGTTTGTTTGTTTACTTTTGTACTGAAATTTAATCACATTGAATAGTTTGCGTAGTGTTTGGTGTTACTGTAATTTTGACATGGATCCGACGGCCACGACTGCTGGGATATAAACAAATGAATTTCAAACGTGGAAACATGGCGGCGGCGTCGCTGTGACGTCACGCGCTCGCCAAGGAGGCCGTATACTGCGCGCTGCTAGTCTATCGGCTGTCGTAGGTAGGAGGTACGAATTAACAAGAGAAACAAAGTAAACTAGGTAATTTATTTATATGTAGATAGACTCACCAGCCCCCTAAACTTATACCTATATGTAATCAAAAGACGTACATTTATTGTTATGTAAGCTAAATGCAATCAAAGAACGTGTAGCATCATGGTGGTAGCAGTAGAGGTGAGTCGTGCCCGCGGCGTCTACCGCGGCGTCGCGAGCGGCGTGTCCTCCGCGTCGCTGTCTTCGTCCAGCTCGACGGCGCCCCACTGCAGACACACGGGTGAGGTCAGGCTCAGCGGTCAGGTAGCCGGCACGGCGGGGGGGGGGGCGCTCACCTGCTGCGAGAGCGGGTGTCGGCGCAGCGCGCGGTACAGCGCGCACACGTACAGCAGGTTGAGCACGCCCAGCGCGCGCATGGCGGCCTCGAAGCCCACGCACCACGCCGCCGCGCCGCCCAGCAGCGGGCCCAGCGCGTACGCGGCGCTGGCGGCCGCCTGCAGCAGCGCGGCGGCGTGCGGCGCGCGCCGAGAGTGCCGCGCCAGCAGCGCCGGCACCAGCGCCGCGTCCGCCGCGCCCAGCCCCGCGCCCAGCGCCACGTGCGGCAGCGCCAGCGCGCGCACCTGCACCCACACTGTCTACTTGCTCAACACTATACATGTGTACTCGAGTATGCTGCATGAACAATACTGACGGAAGTGGCGTGAGGCACGGCCAGCGCCGCCAGAGCCACCGCCAGCTGGCCCGCCAGCGCCACGCGCTCGGCGCCCAGCCGCCGCGCCGCGCCGCCCAGCAGGCTGGCGGCCAGCAGGTAGCCGGCGCTGTCGGGCACGAACACCGCGCCCGCCACCCAGCGCTGCGGGTGGAACTTGTGCTCCAGCCACAGCGGCAGGCAGGGCTCCAGCGCCGCCATGACGCACGTGGTGAGCAGCACGGCGCCCGCGCACGCGCCCGCCGCGCCGCGCCGCGCCAGCGCCGCCACGCCGCGCCACGACACGCTGCCGCCGCCCGCGCACGCCTGCACACCACCGCGTCACCACAACACCTCGGGTCTTACTCATACATATGCACCTAGTTGCAAAGCTACGTACGCTGTTGTACTCGTCCTTGTTGAGGAACATGTACTGCAAGCCTGAAACAGAGGAGTGATGAGGCGCGGCTCGGCTTGCGGCCTGGTGGCGGCGTGGTGGATACGCACCGAGGTTGGCGAGCAGCGCGCCCGCCAGCAGCGTGAAGGGCGCGGCGCGGCTCCACAGCGCCGCCGCCGCGCCGCCGCACGCGTACCCCACCAGCACACCTGCGCACACCAGCCCGCTCACATTTATTATGCCAAACAAATCTACCTAGTAGATACTGACAAAATATAGAATAGTGTTCTAAGCCACGTTGGTTGTCGAATAGGGCAGCTATCTGGAATGGTGGTGACAGATACAACCATGCATCGAAGAACACGTGAATGTTGCTGATCTCTCTCTGGTAGTGTTCCGTCTCATCGGGCTAGGAGTGTGAAGGAATAATGACATATTTGTCTGCGCAAATTCTCGTGCACTATAATATGTCCTGCGCAGTTGGCTAATCTCACAGTCGCCGAATAGCCGGCGTGGCCAACAGTCAGCTAGGAGGACATCATCATTATCAGTATTGCGTATCACCGAGCGCGACGGCACCGAGCAGCGCCCCGATGGCGCGGTCGCGCTGGTGCAGCGGCAGCGCGCGCGCCGCCAGCGCCAGCCCCGCCACGCCCGCCAGCGCCGCGCCCGCGCCGTGCGCCGCGCGGCCCAGCGCCACCGCCAGCGCCGCGCGCCAGCCGCGCCGCCCCGACACGCCCGCGAACACGCCCGCCGCCGCCGCCAGCGCCGCCGTGCCCGCGCGCAGCACGGGCGCCGCGCCGCGCCGGCACACCGCCGCGCCCGCCAGCGGCGCCGTCAGCAGCTGCGCCGCCGCCTTGGCGCCCAGCACGGCGCCCAGCAGCGCCTGCGCGCCGCCCGCCTCGCCCTCCGCCGCCGCCACCGTGTGGTTGAGCACGCTCGCCAGCGGCGCGCCCTGCCCGCGCCACAGCGCCAGCGACGAGCCGCGCACCCAGTCCGGGATGATGGGCACTGCGACACCACACACTGCTCACGAACAACTGACTATCATCACGTCATTATCATATCTGCCTGTTGCGCTCCACTCCTGAACGTAGGCCTCCCCCGGTGAGCGTCAGCCCGGTTAGGGGCAGCTCGTACCCGTCACCTTGATCACGGACGCACTTGGACGTTACGCGTTAGGTGAACCATTTAATCACAACCTCAACGTCTCGAGCCTTACTTCAGCTCTGAACGACCTTAGACTTGTGATTTATTGTGGACGGAGATTTACAGCAAACCAAACATAAGCCTGACCTAGAACAGTGAGGAGTACGTTGTCGAGGAAGAATGTGAAGTAGATGAGTGCGAAGGCGATGGCGCCCCCGCGCGGGTCGCTCGCGTCCTGCATGCTGGCTGGCGGGAGACTGCGACACGTCTGGTCGGCGGCGGTAATGCGGCTGGCTGAGCCGCGCGACAGTGGGGCGCGGGTGGGGCGGGGTGGGGCGGGATGGGGGGTGCTGCGGAGTGTCGGCGCGCGATAACCAGATGCGATACATTTTCAATCAGCGCGCAGCGGCGCGTGTGCGCTTCCTGATTCAATTTTCTGGTCCGCGCACTGTAATGGCGCCCGACGTGGGACAGATTGTGTCGAGATAAACGAGAAGACTCAGCGACATGAGCAACCCTGTGCTCGTAGCAGTAATGACTACATATCACAATTGAAAGCCGGCCGTTTCCCAGGGAGCGTGATGACTCGAAAAGGCCTAGTAAGAGTTTGAAACTCTTACTAGGCCTTTTCGTTAATCATCGATCCCACATAAATATAGAAAATCATATAGAATATTATAATTAGAATTTATAATTTTATAAATAATTAGAAATGCAAAGACATCATACGTCTTATCAGATTGATTATTTTTATTTATTCATTTCATGTGTCGGCATCGTGTTTCGCTGACTGGTGTCACGAAGCCGTTCCACCTCAATTTCCACCGCATCTGATTGGCGGGTAGGTATAACACGAGACTATCGTATACTATAGGTAGGTATGTTTGTTCGTAAACATTCAAATGGGTTCTATGTTAATGTGGATAAAGAATCTCATTATAGTGATCAGGCGAGCAGCTGAGCCCCGTCCTCCCCCCGCGCGCCTCACTCGACACATCTGTGGTACTCCTATATTTCAAAAGGTAACAACAGAGAGTAGGTAAAATGCAAAGATCTATGTAGGTACCTACCTACTATCAGTATCTTGTAATGTGCTCGTAGGCAACTACCTACTAGCAGTGCTGGAACTAGGCAAGCCAGTGGTGCCGGGGCGTGCACTGTGGCTCTAGGCATGGCACGAGAAGCTACTTCGTTTTTGGACATATTCAATTTCTGTAAGAACTTAACTTTCCGCCAAATGTAATATGGGTCACTTACGACTGCCACTGTCGTTTGTCGGTCTGTCTGTCACCAATCTGTACCTATCCCATGAACTCGTATAGTACACCTGCAGACACCGACTTCTAGACCAAGTCAAATGTTTTATTTTATCCCTGTCCGTTTCAGTGTTTTGCCGATAATTTTCCTAATTAGACACCATGATTTTCTACCTGCAAAAGGCGCCCACAAGGCAAAAACACGTATTACTCAAAATATAACGTATTCACGGCGTATTTGACCTACCTAGCTGCTGCTACCTACTGTCTGTATAGAGGTCATATAGGTATTGAAGATAGCGCAATATTTTTAGCTCAATGTAATTGGACGCGACGATAGCTCAGTGTGATGATTATATGATGTGAATGTGATGATGATTCGGATGATAAATTAAACTTGGTGGACTGTATAAAATGGTATAATAAACTAAGGACTGTTACAATGGTTAACGCGACGGAAAATAAGAAATGCGTAAGCGCAGCCGTGCTCGGAGCGGTGCAACAGCTGACTGCTGTGAAGGGCGCGCGGGGCAGCCGGCGCTCGTCGCTCGTGCTCGCCGGTGGCTCCACCCGGCGCGATGGTATTGAGTATGTGACTCAACATCCTCCCCCCGTTGAAGAGTCTTCAACAGCGACAGGTAGAGGGCAGATGGTGTTAAAGGCGCGCCGAATGACACCCTTTCGTGTATGGATGTCGGCGACCCTTGCTATGCCGTCTCTGCCTGAGTGTTCCTCCACTGCTTCTTCCAGGCTGATCTGTAACGTGTGATATTTCTCATGAATTTTCGAACGCAATTAAACGTTGTTCAAATTCAATGAGCTGAGTCTCACTTAACTTTTCGCAAGACTTGACTACATTTAAATAATTTGTGAATTGCGTAAGCTTAGCCTTAAGCGCAGCTCGCTTTTTAATAAGCGTTTTAATGTCAGACATATTTAGTTACTATTTAATAAAGCTACAACAGTAATCTAACTTCTATTTAAATGCCTGATGAAAATTTTAAACAAAGATTCAAAGCGAGATTTGCTATTAAAATATGTCCAGGCGCTTAACTATCGCAAAGAGCCTATTAAAAAAGTAAAGGCAATATGTTGCTTAATGCAAAAAGCCTAGCAAAAAAGTATAGCAATACGCTGCGGAAATAACACTAGTTTACAAAAAAATATTTTTTTTTGTTCATGAAATGAAACCTATATTATTTAAGTAGGCTATGGACGGTTACCAAAAAAATATTTTTTTATTTTTCGTAGCACGTCACAATTCGGAGATATCGATGACTTTTTTTTATCTACCCGCAATTGTTTAAATGCGTTTATCGTTCTGTTTTGTAAACAACTGTGTCAATCAAAAGTCTCATTTTTATATAAAAATGTCATCTAGAGTGTGTAAACTACATCTAGATCGATTTTGTTATGTTTGTGGGAAAATTGTTCAGTTAAATCGTGGTTTCCCTTTAACAAAACCATTGCAAGAAGCCTATTTACAATATTTTAGATTTCCGGTGTCAAATCAAGATAAAAATTGGGTTCCTCATGTGATTTGCACTAATTGCAGATTGGTCCTCAGCTCCTGGTATTCAGGTAAAAACAGATCACTGAAATTTGTTAAACCAATGATCTGGAGAGAGCCAACTAACCACGTAACCGATTGTTACTTTTGTTTAACAAAAACTTTTATTTTTAACTCAAAAAATAAAGATAGTATAAAATATGCAGACGTTCCATCAGTGACCAAGCCTCAAATCAGGAGAATATTGGACGATACAAAATTCGAGAGCCTTTTAACCGATGTAGAAAAAGCAGCCTGGAACTCTTTCAAAAGTGTCGTTAAAAATTTTTTAGGCAATAAAAAAAGTGATAATTACAAAGAGATCGTTGAAAATTTATTGCATAATTATGAGCGTTTGGGTGTAAATATGTCACTAAAAATGCATTTTTTGCATTCCCACTTAGATTTTTTTCCAGAAAATCTTGGTAGTGTGAGTGATGAACACGGTGAGCGATTTCACCAAGATTTAAAATTATTTGAGCAATATTATCAAGGTTTTTGGGACGAAAACATGCTAGGGGACTATTGTTGGTCTGTTGTGAGAGATACAGTTGAAAATATTTATAAAAAAAGAACAAAAATTACCCATTTTTAACTGTCTATCGTTTATTTAGATGTGTTTTTTGTATAAATTTTCTTAATAAATATTTCAAAAACTTGACGTGCTGGATTTTTTTAAATATTTTTTCCGAGACGTAGATACCCAAAGTAATGTAACCGTATGTATTCCATTTCATGAACAAAAGTCACGTAAACTAGTGTAATTATTTGACTAAATTGCAGAGGCGTGTTTTGCTATGAAAATTTTACAAGGAGCTTAAATGTGCATTAAATTGCTTTGTCACTCTAAACACAAGTTGATATGTTAAAACACAGTAAAATTAATTTAAATTGCATAAATGATAAATGTAAATGAATACAATGAGCACTAAAGGTGATTAAAACTAATCACTAATGGGATATGGAATGATGGAACTTGATAAAGACGGTTGCAGTAGCCTTATCGACGTTCACGAAGACCCAAGTGCAGACGATGACACGCAAAAATGATGATCTTCTGCGAAGCTTGAAGGCGAAGACGAAGTTCTTTGTTCTCCAACCGATGAACCGTTGGCTTTTTGAATTTGAAAAATTCCGTTTTGGTTTCAACTTCACGGGAGAAGGACCAATGGACGCGACGGAAAATAAGAAATGTGCTCGGAGCGGTGCAACAGCTGACTGATGTGAAGGGCGCGCGGGGCAGCCGGTGCTCGTCGCTCGTGCTCGCCGGTGGCTCCACCCGGCGCGATGGTATTAGTATGTGACTCAACAGTAATGGTAGGTCAAGAGGTCACCTAAAAATGATAGGAATATAAATAAATAATAGGAAACAAAAGGTCAACTCTTATACATCTAGAAAAAAATGCAAGGTACCTATAATAGTAGATAGATAGTTTTTTTAAGAGCAATGAAATACTTATAATGTAGGTAGTAATTGTTTTTTTTTATTGTACCAAAATGCCCACATTCTGAAGTTGGATTAACCATCTGAACTGAATGAATGTAGCATTTGATCCATATTTCAACGGACATCCTGTTGATAATATTTTTTTATATCCCAACTAGCGGCCCGGTACGTGCTTTACTACGAATAAAAGAAGAACCGCTTGACCGATTTTGTGCAAACTTCACATAATTATACCATCTACGAAATAGCACAGATTACTATAATAGTTATACGTATCTGAACCATCGAACCATCGAGCTTAGTTATAAGTCAATGATCCTGAACGAGCCTACACATTTGATTGGTTGGTGGAAACGAAAAAGGGTATTAATTTTTACATATGTCATCATCATCCGACTGTAACGACTGGAAGCCGACCCCAACATAGTTGGGAAAAATGCTCGGAGGAAGATGATCATCATCCATAAAATAATATCATTAATTGTACAAATCATGTAACTGTTTGCAGTAACAAAACGCAAAGTAAACTGTCATCTACGTCATACGGTGGCTGGCTTAGAGATGTGATTTTATCAACTATGCTCCACTGAACAAAATATTATCAGAACTAGAGATTTTATTTTGATAAATAAATGTTCCCAAGAATATGGCAGTTGGCAATGTACCTACTACGTTACTGGACCTTTGCCAAAATGCTAAGGTTAAAAAAAAAAAAACATTGCAGCGAGGAGCCTTTAAATGGCTTAGTTCAATAAATTCATGGTTTTTTTTATTTTCTGAGACATTTAATCACTGTAAAAACGGTTTTATACGGACCATATCACGCTCCTTCTCATTTGAATTTTTTTTTTTAGATTTAGCAATTTTTTGTTTATTGTTTTTATCGATATCGACAACTAACTGCAGTGAACCTGAACGAAGCGTTGGCAGAGTGGGCGCGGCACTAGCTAAATGAGTTATGTCAGTCATGTCATCATCGTCGATGGCGTTGTACGGTCGCAGTGGGTCGATCGGCTAGCTGAGCAGCTCGCGACGAGTGCACCGTATGTGCTGAGGCTCGCAGAGCGGAGTGCCGCCGCGCACACAGCAGCAGCGTGCCCATGAGCCCGGCGCCCCGGCCGCCGCCCGCCGCCCGCCGCGCGCCCGCCCTGCCTAGTGCCCGCCGCCCTGCACTGGAGACTCCCCGGCATCCTACCATGGTGAGTCCCGCATATCATCCCTCCTTTTTAGCGTGGACTAACTACATCCGTGGCAGTCGTCATGTTGGTCTGTGTTCGATCATTGGAAGTATTATCAGCAGTGTTTGGCAATGTTATCCATGGCGCGATAATTAGTACCGGCGATGGCTGATTAGTGCCGCTAATGAGGAGCACGTTATGTGGCATTATTGTGTGCGAATGTCGCGGCGCCAGTCGCCGGGCCGCCGCGTTCTGCGCCACTCACTATGTTTACACAACACCACTGCCTCACTCGACTCATTTATTCATCAATAAATGTAAAGTGGTGCTGTTGACCTCTTGTGTGCAAGTTGCTTCGCGTTGCATGTGAAATATTGTGACATATGAACAGTACAGACATACTAACAGTTTGTCAGTCTTACAATATCAGTTTGCGGCGATGTGTGTGCAGGTTAGCTGCTTGTGTACCCTGATGGTGTGTATGTGTGTGTGTGGGTAGTAGTGGGACTCTGCAGCAGACAGGTGAGCACTGAACTGGCTGGTGTGTGGTGAAGGCTGCTGCATAACGTCATGAGCATCACAACACTGCTAGTTGATATGTTTACATTTTTATTTTATTTATTTATAAATATAAAATAAAATGTGCATCTGCTACTTCAGCTATTCACATATTTAAAGTATTATGATTCCTCAATAATAGGTTGCGTGGGTAACGTTTAGTTAGCACACACATTCATTAGCTATTATGTAAACATATTGATAGATCAGCGGGCACCGAGCGCACGGAACACAATGAAAGCGACGCTTTATCACTGGACCAACATGACAGCACTGATAACAACTCCTAAATTGTTCAATAACTTTAGATAGTACCCATGTGAACTTTTTGTTTATCTAAAATCAACCTTGTGTACACTGGACATGACACGCTGTACCTATTCTACACATTAAAGTTTAAAATTGTAATGAGGATAAATATGCTAAATATTATAGTATTGAATGATATTAATATAGTGGTTTCCTGTAGTGAGTGTGCAGACAGCAAGTGTCGGGCTGAGAGCTCAGTGTAGCGTGTGGCGTGGCCACATGTGCCGGCCCTCCCTTATCAGTGCGGCGAGCTGTCTATCGCCCGCTACACTCTCCTGTTATACTGCACAGTTACTCTCATGTTCACTTGTGATGTTGCTGATTTGTGTGTGTAAAGCAACTTGCTGCCTGAGACAGTTTGCTGAAATGATTTGACCAGTGTAACAGCAGTGTGTGCACAAAACAATGCGCCTGTGGAGTGTTGTGAAGTGCTTGAGGTATGGCTCCTGAGCATGCGACTAGTTTCGTAAGGCGAGGCGACAGCCGCGCGGCGCCACCTGTTGAGCGCGGTGACGTCACGCGCCGGAACTGTTGCACATCGCCAGACATGCTAGTCAGTCTAGTCATCATAGAATCGCTATTCATTATTCTGCTAATGATCACGATAACTAGTCCTTACACTTCTTTCAAGTTTAACTTTATTGATAGTAGCTTCTGCTAGCGGTGCCACCCGCTTCCCGCAACCAAACTACATCCCGCATCCAAAAAAAAATTTATCTTAGGTACCTATTCTGCCAGGGCTATCTAATGGCTGCTACGTCTCATCAAATACCGTTGAGCTCATAATAGGCGATTGCACGTGAAGAAGTTACAATCACACATAATGTGAAACACATTAACTCTCGCCTTTACAATATTGGCTGTTCCACGCGGTTTCCCGGTCCCGGGGAAACTTCTTTCCGTACCCGGATAAAACATAGCCCATGTTCAGCGCAGATTGTGTAGCTGCCTAACAGTGAAAGAATAATTGAAGTCACTTCGGTAGTTCTGGCGCATATTCGATTCCGATCACTCACTTCATTGAGGGTTTCGCTTTTAAGGCACCTACAACTAGAACCCGGTTCCAATTTTGTAAGAAGAAATCGTTTTTGAAGCGTCTTTAGGAATGGTAGCTTTTGACTTCTACTAGGCGTCAAAGTTATCATCCGTAAGTAAATCGATTCGTTTCCTATAAATAAGAATCGGGCATTGTATTAAACTAGGATGAACAAGCTGACAGGGATGATGAGCTTGTGTTGAGTTGTGGCAGTGGTGGTAACGCGAGCGGCGCGGCAAGGCCCGCGTGACCTCGCGCGTGAGTCACGCCGCGCCACCTGCGCTCAGTGTAGCGCCGCCAGTGTGCACCGCCTGCCGGCTGCCCGCCATGGAGACACAACCGTACGTACCATGCGCCGCCAAACCAGTCGCGTGTGCACCGCCCGCCAGCCATTGTGTCGCACAATGCATGTAACTCGACACTCCTCATGTGTCGCATGTTTTGCGAGCCGGATCCGGTCCGAGTGAGTGGTGGCGCAAGTCGTTCAATGTTCGCTGTTGTTGTTACACTCATTGAGATTACTTAAAATGTGAAGTGTGCAGTCGCGGTGCGAGACGCGAGCCCTGCTGCTACTGTGGAACCAAGCCCTCGCTGCAGACCACACTCGACTACATTACCCTCCACTGGAAGCACGACTGAGCTCAGTCAGCACAGCCTACTCTCTTGAGCTCGCAGTGGACTGAGCAGACTACTTATGAATAAGGATGTCGGGTAATGGTTAGTGCGGTCGGCAGCTGCTACCTGCTCAACTATTAACATTTTTCTGTGAAGTGCGCTCCTGTAATTAGAGTATTAATCTAGACACGTACGTATGTACGTGTCTAGACGTTGTTTAAAAGCATTCTGCAATAGTTTGTTAGATCAAGAGTTCGCTATATCAGATCTCGGTTCATAATAAATAACGCGGTGTATGCCCAGCACGTGAATCACTAACTTATCTGAATATTAAGTACCTAGCTATTCTCAACGTAAATAAACATGCTAGATACAAGATGTTCTAATCAACCAGGATTTTGCAGTACTACCTACTGCAAAACTACCTATTTAGAAATGTGAACGCTTCCAAAATTATTATCTGATATAGGTAGTACATAATTGTGCAGATGGCTATTCTGTAAAAATAAATTACAGGACACATTCTTCTAATAGTTTTGCATTTTGGAACATCAATTACGCGTTAGGATAGTGGTTTTTATGATTATAAAATCGCTCACGTTGAAGCGTTGCGATGACGTAGTTGTCGGCTCAGAGCTGTGCAGAGGGGGTGCTGGTGTTGCCGCACACTGCACATCGCTCGTGCTCGGGCTCGTGAGTCAGGGAGACACATCTCCTGTGCGCCCTCACTGTAGTCAGGCGTTCTCCGTGCAGGTAGCTACCTAATGTTCAACCCCAAATGCTAATCGTTTCATTCGGCATACCTTGAAAAGACCAGCGTTTTTATCTTTGTTGCTACCTACGCAATATAGGAAGTCAATTTCCTGCTCTGTATTTGTCACATCAGTGTCCGAACAGATTAGCTCAAGTTTTAGTCGAATCGTGTCCGCGTTGTTTGAAATAGTCATTTTTTAAGATGATTACTTTTTAGAGCTTTTTATGCTAAATTCTAGTTTAGCGACTGTACCTGGGTCGTGACTCGTGACTACTCCCAAAAGCGGTCAAGTGTGCGGCGCGCGAGGGTCGAGGAGCAGGGGGGGGGGGGGGGGCAACCTTGTAGCGCGCGGGGTGAACCACCGGCGCGCACGCACACACGCGCACCGTGTCTAAGCTCAAGCACTGACCACTCGCACTCGCTAGCCTCACGCCGACTCGTGTACTTACCTGTCGTGCTGGCTCACCTGCCTCTGTGAGACTGCAGTGTTACTGCTCACTACACCGCAGCTGACATGACGTATGGCAGCTACCTTCCTACTCCTGAACATATCTACAGCAAGCTCGCAGGTATCGAACACCGGCGCGACCTGATACTACACTGTACATATAAGTAGGTAATGATGGTGGATGCGGTACCCAACAAATATGGTTGCACTACATACATAACTTTGAAAGCTATAACCTCCAATGTTCAGTGATGGGATTCAAAGAATGTGCACGTTTGCACGAGGCTGCGCGTGTGTGCGTGCGGCGGGCTAGGCGCGGGCACTAGCGGCAAGTTCATTACCACGCTTGTCGCGGAATGTTGTCGCGCCATCCTCTGCACGTTACTGAGCATGACCTGCCGGGGTTACCTGCGTGCCCCTGTCAGTCAGTAGGTACATACTCCATGACTCATTTGTAATCATCATCCAGTAAACTAGCTAGGTCTCACGCTGACGGGATGCGGGCTGTGCCGCCGCCGCTGTGCCCTCCTCACACGTGCAGCCAGTGGCGGATTAAGAGTATCCGAGGCCCTAAGCACAGAGCCTGTGTAGACCCCCTATTACTTAAATGGAAATAGAAGGTTGAAGAAATTGACCGAGCGAAGCGAGCGTGATGCACATGTAGTTTCAAATGCGCGAGCGAAGCGAGCGCGAAATTTTTTTCGGACTCGTACGGAGGTAAAATTTATCCCAAACGTACTTAATTTTTTGTTTGTTGACAAATGCAAAAACGAAGGCACATAGTTTCTGAATACGCGAGCGAAGCGAGCGCGAAATTTTAATTATTTTTATTATAGACTCAGAACCAAAATTACGTACAATGTAGCCCAAACGTACTTAACTTTTAATTTGTTGACAAATGTAAAAACGAGGACATATAGTTTTTGAAAACGCGAGCGAAGCGAGCGGGAAATCTTGATTATGTTTTAAGACTCAGAACTAAAATTTCGTAAAAGGGCTACATTTCAAACCTTCATTTCTTTCTGTTGGACAAGTAAGATGGATAACGTAAGATCGATAACAACGTCCGCGGACTTAACCGGTGGTCCGCGGACCACTTTGGAATGCCTCCATGCACCACCAGCCCACCACCACCAGGACCACTGATCTAAAGCATCCAAAATTTTCGGATATGTTTGTTATATTGCACTCGTAGTTACAGCGTGAGCTTCCCAACGACTGTACGATAGCGACTTCGGAACGCTATCGTTGCCTATTAATTCTTTGCCCAACGATGAGTAGAAGCCGAAAAAAAATTGTATAACAACAGCACAATTGAAAAAAAAAATCACTGCGATCGTACAACAATCAACAGCACTGCGACCAATCAAGTTTAGAGGCGGGGGTGTATGAAGGGTCACTCCCGAACTGCTCGCAACTTGTGATTTCGGATATATTGTGGATGAATCTCGATAAAATATAGGTATAAAATGAAACGCCAGCAGAGGATGGAGGCCCCTGGAGAACAGGGGCCCCAAGCACGTGCTTGTTGTGCTTATAGGGTTAATCCGCCACTGCGTGCAGCACAGCTGCGGTGTGCGGACCGAGCGCCGCCGGTGCTCAGCGTCTGGTGCTGTATGCATATTGCGTCCTGAGCCGACACCCTCGCCTTCTGTAACACCCTTCCCGCCGCGGCACTCATTTCATGATTTCGTTCTAAAATTAAACAAACGGGACGACATGTTGCTCGTTTAGTTTTCGCGTAGCATTGACGAATATAATGCAGACCCATCGCATCTGCATAATATGTTATTCACAGATTACTCCTATGCCTGTATTTTTTTTGTTGAGTGTTTATTTTAAAGGCTTATACTCTTCAGGACTAAAAGATGAATCTGTTAGCGGGATCCTAGATAAATTGAAGGCAACTTTTTGGAAATTATAGCATCGTGTACACTTACACATACGTGTATGTGTAATGGCACTACAAATCAATGAAGGTTAGACTTAATCTGACCATCTACTTGGCTTTGAAATGCATAGTTGATGTATAACAGAAGGTCGTCGCGAGCCTCCGAGAGCAGTCTCCAGGAGATGCCGCGCCGTGTGTCTGTTGCACAGCGACCGCTGACGCGAGCGTTGCGATATGTCAACATTGCACATGTGAGTGGTGCAACGCGGCCTTCTGGTGGCGGCCACTTGCGCGCCTCCTCGCGTCGCTCTCGCACTGTGCGACGAGCGGCGGCCGACACCACTCGCACTATGTGTGTCACGACCTCTGCTATACGAGAAGTCATTAATCGCATTGTGCAGTCGTGATGAGCAGCTCCGTGATCAGTTGACGCAACACACGGAACAAGCACCGAGACCTTCAGCGGGTGTTTATTTAACAAGTTCGTGACGGCGCGGCCGCGGCGCCTCACACGAGCGCGCACTCGGCTGAGCCTGCCGCGCGGGACCTGCCGCGACACGCACACCTCAGCTAGTAAATGAACTGCCCAGCCTGTTTGTTTATATTCCAGCGAAAATATTTACTTGCGAAATTTTCTGCTCATGATCGAGCTCGTGGCTACGAAACAGCCGTACGTGTCGATGTACAATTAGTTTTTCGTACTTTCGATATCTATTCATTATTAATTTTTTTAGGTGCTAAGTATGACATCATCTTTAGCCGTTTTATCGTCTCACTGCTTGGCACAGGCCTCGGGTTGGTGTCAGACTTTACAGTCCAAGTTACTCGAGATGTTTTTCTTCACCTTTAAGCCACCATATCTAAGATAACTGTTGTGAGTTTTTGAGGAATTCCCTGAGTGAGATGCCTGTGTGGTGTTGCAGGTGTGGTGTGCGGCGCGGTGAGCGCGCCGGCGCCATGGCGTCCGTGCGGCGCTCGCACTGCGCGGCGCTCGCGGCGCTGGGCGCGCTGCTGCTGCTGCTGCTGGCGCGCCTGCCGCCCGCCGCGCCGCCCCCGCGCCCCGCGCCCCTCGCCCCACCCGCCCCACCCGCCCCACCCGCGCCCGCCAACCGCACGCAGCCGCCCTCCGAGCCGCCGCCCGCCTCCACGCCGCCGCCCGCCACCGCGCCGCGCGGCCCGCGGCCCGTGCTGACGCGCGACGTGTACGTGGCGGGCCACGAGCGGCCGCACGCCGAGCTGTGCCCCGCGCTGGGCGCGCGCCTGCGCCTCGTGGTGCTGGTGACGTCGGCGCCGGGCCACGCGGCGGCGCGGGACGCCGTGCGGCTCACGTGGGGGCACTACGCGGCGCGGGCCGACGTGGCGCTGGCCTTCGTGCTGGGCGCGCCGCCGCCCGCGCTGCGCGCCGCCATCGACGCCGAGGACGCGCTGTACGGCGACGTGATCGTGGGCCGCTCGCTCGACTCCTACTCCAACCTGACGCTGAAGACGCTGTCCATGCTGGAGTGGGTGGACACGTACTGCCCGCGCGCGCCGCGCCTGCTCAAGACGGACGACGACATGTTCATCAACGTGCCGCGCCTGCTGGAGTTCGCGGCGGCGCCGGCGCGGGCCAACGCCTCGCGCACCATCTGGGGCAAGGTGGTGCGTCGCTCGCTGCCCAAGCGCACCACCAAGTCCAAGTACTACGTGTCGCCGCTGCAGTTCCCGGCGCGCGTGTTCCCCGACTTCGCCACCGGGCCCGCCTACCTCATGACGGCGGACTGCGTGCGGCCGCTGCTGGCGGCGGCGCCGGCCGAGCGCTACGTGCGGCTGGAGGACGTGTTCGTGACGGGCATCCTGGCGGCGCGGCTGGGGCTGCGGCGGACGCACGCGCCCG
This sequence comes from Helicoverpa zea x Helicoverpa armigera, assembly GCA_033682625.1. Taxonomy (NCBI): domain Eukaryota; kingdom Metazoa; phylum Arthropoda; class Insecta; order Lepidoptera; family Noctuidae; genus Helicoverpa; species Helicoverpa zea x Helicoverpa armigera. The sequence goes on along the minus strand of JAWIIS010000056.1, from coordinate 12,673 downwards.
AGTTCTACAACAAGAAGGTGGCGGCGCACCCCTGCGCCGTGCAGCGCGGGCTCGCCATCCACATGGTGCGCTACCACGAGCAGTTCGACCTCTGGCGCAAGCTGCTGGACGGCAAGACCAAGTGCGCCAGCTAGTGCGCACCCCTGCACGAACACTGAATCTCACTTAGATACGATTACTTGTACCTATGACTTTTTTATATAAAGTACAAAGTGTTAGCTTAAGCGTCTTTCCGCAGAGGGCTGCGTGGCGCCTCGCTCGCGGCCCGCCGGGCCCCGACTGCGGGCCCCCGGGCCCCGAGTGCGGGCCCCCGGGCCCCCAGCGACGCGCGGTAGTGACGTTACGTTGTAATCGATACACATTGTACGCGTATTGTATTGGGTAACTGCGCGAGCAGTGCAGGTTGTGCCAGATGTAAATAATTATATAGTATGTATGTTGTACCGCTTTGTTTGATTGGCCGCACTCGGCCGCCACCTCATGCTGCGGGCTCCGTGTTCACAGCACGTTACAGAAAAGCAAAGAAGGGAGAGCGTGATTATATTTCAGTTGATTTATTTCGACTATACTACCGAGGATCGGCACGGACCTATTAAATTAATGAAAATAATACAATCCTAATTCCTACGAATATTTTAAACAATCCCGGTGGCGTATTTACACAATGTACATGGCAAGAACGCAAGCGTGTGTAACTAGTCGCGAATAGATTGGAAATCATTTTTTTCATCCCATCATCTCGGAAAGAGTAGTTTTACCCTTTGATATCTGAGCGCAAAAGCCGTTTTTATCCTCTAGAGCGGCAAAGTGATTTGAATTTAGAACATCGTGTGCAATACTCCATTTGTGACAAGCTTGATAAGACTTTCCAAACAAATACAATACTGCTTAAAATAATTATTCAATTAACTAAGTAATTTTTATTATTGTTTTTACATAGATTTTTAACCTCGTTTCATTTTTAAACTGAGTTTTCAAATAAATGAACTTTAATAGGTACCTACTTCTTTTTAATTGATACTCATATGTGCGCGCCATTTTTTTTTTGAGTTTAGAAATTTCCTCGATGAGGTGGGATGAAAAGTTACGTGTTGCACTCGAGTGCAAAGATTTTTCACCTTGTGCTCTTTTGATTCCCTCGCTATCGCTCAGGATTCTATCAATCCTTCGCTTGCTCGGTCATCAAAATTGAGCCCGCGGTTAAAAAGCAACCTTGCACTCTTGTATAACAAATAAGTATTAATCGCAATAGTACCCAAATACTAGCACTTACTTTGTAGTGGCCAAAGTATCTATCCTAAACATTGGATCGTCTTTCGGCACGTGCTGGGGCCCGATTCTACTAATTTTACTTAAGTGACATACGATTCACATTCGATTGAGATCCAATCACGACTCAATTGCGATTGAAGCGTATGTGGCATTCCGCAATTTTTTCTTTGAACTAAGCGTTTTTATCCTTTTCTGTCATTTAATAATGAATCATTTTGTCTGCAAATGATTTACGATTGCAATATGTGTTGAAGCGCCTAGCCGTTGCTTCATAGCAACACGTTTCCGACGGCCTAATGAAGTGAATTTTTAAGCAGGCGCATTAATGCACCGTTGTCGTCACTTGCTTGTCATGTCTTGTACTGTGAACACCAAAATTATATTTCTCCGTTGTTTGAGTATTTCTACAGTTCTTTTATTCCTGCAAGACCTCGTAATCCTCAACATGGCCCATTACGAGCAGGATATATGAAGATCAGCGCTTAAAATTGAAGGAAGAAATAATTAAGGATCGTCAATTAGCCGGGCGTGACAATTAGCCGGCGTGACTTGCAGGTTTTGTGCAGGACAATTATTTGGACTGATCTCAAGCAATTTAATTGCGGTGTATTGCGTTTATTATTATTAATATCATCACCCAACACTCAGGTAATATAAATATAAGTAAATCGTCATGAAATATCACAGGTTAGTGTATTTTCTTAGTATTATATTACATTAGTGCATTGTGTTAGATTGAAATCATTTGGTACTTTGTTACATTGTGATTAGTATTTTTTAACAGTAAAAGTTTAAATTTATATTTATAATAGTATAGTAGCTATTTGCTACATTATTTAAACTTTATTTATACAAAACTGTAACTAATTCACATAATTATTTTTAATGTTAGTAGGTACCTTGACATAATCCACATAGTTTTGAGTGTTAGATATTAATGCAAGTCATTGTTAAATATCAATTAACTTAATGTTATTTAAGTTAATTTCAATTGGTGTATTTAATTAGAATAGTGTTTATCAATTTATTTGCTTCGTTAATTGGTTTGCAGTAAAGTTTTATAACATAACATTGTGAGTAGGTAACTGAACATATTGCATCATTAACTATAACTTAAAGTTAACGAACGTTAAATCATAGTTAGTTAAATTACATTGTGTTTGTTGTTGGTTTTAGTAATTATTAACTGTACAAATTTTAAAGCTTTTAGAAGCGTCTCAACTACTCATTGTTCATAGCTTAATAGTATTCCTGTATCAATTCCAGGTTGAATACACTTGTCTCCCAGCATGTCCGAGGAAAGGGAATTAGTCAAGAAGTGAGGAAGCTTCAAAGGTCGATTGACTGCTTTCGTTAACTTTCTGGATTCACTCAAGGACAGAACCATAACCAGTTGTGACACGGCTGAGCTGCAGTTGCGCATAGGCAAGATGGAGTCGTTGTATGAGCAGTATGATGAGGTACAGTTACGTCTGGAATGCATTGTCGAGGACATTAAATTACAATTTTCCGAACGTGCTGATTTTGAGTCTCTTTATTATAAATCCTTGTCTAGGGCACAGAATATTATCAGTGAATATAATAAAGATAATGGATCGATGGAAAGCTGTAAAAGTACTCACACTAATGTGCATAAGCCAGTTAAGTTGCCAACAATTCAGTTACCTAAGTTCAGCGGTTTATATACGAATTGGCTGGAATTCCGTGACACCTTTAGTAGTCTTGTCCATTGCAATGATAGCATTGACGATATTAATAAATTCCACTACTTTATTTAATGTTGAAAGTATCACAAAGGAGTCTTCTGTTGTATTAAAGTCTTTAATTGATTTAATAAATAAAAACTTGCGAGCATTAGAGTCGTTAGGTGAGCCTGTTAAGCAGTGGGACACGTTATTGATTTATATTGTGACTCGCAAGCTTGATCAAATGACCTATCGCGAGTGGGAAGAGTACAAAGGCAGGTTAGATAAGGACAGCCCTATAACGTTCGACGACTTCATGAAATTTCTGCGTAATCGAGCTGATCTTATTGAAACCTTAGAATTATCGCGCAATAATTGTTCCCAAACATCTAATAAATCATGTCCTAAGATAAAATCTATGGTAGCTACACAGTCTCTTAATCTTTGACCCTTTAGGTCTATTAGGCCCTATTGTCTCCATGAAAATGCTGTTACAAATTATGTGTTAAGATTTATAAAGTCATGCCAGAAGCAGTATCCTAAAACTAATTATTAGAATTTTATATAATAAAAAACATCCTTGTTTATTACAGTCCACTCATCAATTTACCAAATTATTATTTTATTTTGAGCATAAAAGGCTTTTGCACGCTGGCCCGCAATCATTACTAGCATCGATAAGGGAATCTTATTGGCCGATAGGAGGCCGCAACTTGGCGAAGGCTTGTTATTATAAGTGCGTTCTGTGTCGGCGCATGAAGGGTAAGCTTGTAACACCTATTATGGGTAACTTACCGCAAGAACGGCTTCGTCCAGGTTATCCCTTCGAGAGTACAGGCGTTGATTACGCCGGCCCTATCTTGTGTGCCAGTCGTCAAGGCCGTGGATGCAGGCTGGTAAAGGTGTACATTGCCATTTTTATATGTTTCACCACTAAAGCTATTCATTTGGCACTTGTTGGCGACTTAACGGGTAAAAGTTACTTACTGGCTTTGCATCGATTTATTGCTCGTCGAGGAAAACCCGTTGATATCTTTCCGACAGCGGTACCTCATTTGTCGGTGCATACAACGAACTATCCAAGTTTTTAAAATCGACTAGTTCGTCATTGAGTGAAGATGCAGCGAAAGATGGTATCAGGTTCCATTTTATACCCGCGCATACCCCACATTTCGGAGGACTCTGGGAGGCAGGTGTAAAGTCAACAAAGTACCACCTTAATCGAGTGTTGGGAAATTGTAATTTGACGTTTGAAGAGCTTTACACCGCATTAACTAAAATTGAAGCCGTCCTGAATTCTCGTCCACTGACGCCGTTATCTTCAGATAATGCTGATTACAGTCCGCTCACGCCAGGACATTTTCTTGTTGGGCGACCTCTGACTTCCATACAGCAACCTGACTTCAGCGGTTACTCTGCCAACCGCTTATCTCGCTTTCAACGGATTGAGCAGCTGCGTCAGCATTTCTTGGTACAGATGGAGTAGAGAGTACGTTGCAGAGTTACAGCTGTGGACCAAGTGGCGTTCCTCGAAGGATGCATTACGGGTGAACACATTGGTCGTGATAAAGGAAGATAACCTTCCTCCCTTGAAGTGGAGCTTGGGACGGATTGTGGCCGTCTACCCAGCGAAGGATGGCATCGCTCGAGTAGCCGACATCCAGACATCCACCGGAGTTGTGAGACGCGCATTTAACAGGATCTGTCCGCTGCCGGTGTCCTCGGATTAATTTGGTTGAAACCGTTGCTTTCAACGCCCGGGGGCATGTTGAAGCGCCTAGCCGTTGCTTCATAGCAACACGTTTCCGACGGCCTAATGAAGTTAATTTTTAAGCAGGCGCATTAATGCACCGTTGTCGTCACTTGCTTGTCATGCATTGTACTGTGTGCACCAAAATTATATTTCTCCGTTGTTTGAGTATTTCTACAGTTCTTTTATTCCTGCAAGACCTCGTAATCCTCAACAATATGATTGTAGAGAAAACTGCCGTATAGACCAATCGCAAACCAATCGAATGTCGTTGGAATACAATTGGTCTTATATTAGTAGCAGAATGCCCGATATAGTCAAAATTGCTATTGCGATTCAATTTCTGTTCAATATTGACTTTGACATTATTAACTTAGGAGAATCAGGCCCGTTTGCTTAGTTTTTTGTTTTTTTGTTGTCTCTGCATAATTATTATTTAGAATCAGAATTTGAAATATGGTTCCAATTAGGTCTTAAAATACAATGATGTTTCCACATATCTTGCCTCATATTCAGCATGCAAATTTAATATAAAAGGGCAATATTATTAATTATTTAATACCATAGAAATGAAATTTTACAATGTCAATACATAAAATAAATTAGAAATTATTATATACTAGCCGTTTTCCCGCGGTTTCACCCGCGTCCCGTGGTGACTACTGCCCGTACCGTTATAAAATATAGCCTATGTTACTCGTGAATAATGAAGCTTTCGAATGGTGAATCGGACCAGTAGTTTTTGAGCCTATTCATTACAACCAAACAAACAAAGTTTTCCTCTTTATAATATTAGTACAGAGTAGCTGGTGTGACTTGAACGGCGCTTCGTTAGCCGTAAGCCCTAGACCATTAGGTTTTTACAGATCTATCCAGGTTGTAAGTCTGGAAGAGATTTTCTGTGAGAGGTTTATGGAAAGCTGCACACAGGACCGATGGGAAATAGGACCAAGTAGGTACTTACAAAATTCCGCCGGTTGCTGCTGCTTGATCCATTCACACAGTACACAGATCACTTGTACACATGTTATTAATAGTATGATGGGCGCCCAGTTGCTCCCTGCAGGGGTTGTTGATTAGTTTGAAAAGTTTATTGCAGTTTAGACATAGTTTTTGATTTAATTTAACGGCGCGTTATGGCGGCCGGCCTCGTGTTTTTGGCACTCGCGCGAAAGTTTTTTGTATTGACGGTGGCGCCACGTCTCGCTTGGTGAGTGGCAGTTTTTGGAACTAGGAGAGTTAAATGGAAGGAACTAAGGATGCGTGCAAGCTCAAACACTAGCTCTGACTGCAACCGAGTCCGCAAACTATTCCCTGTGGAAAATAACTAAGGCCTTTGATAGACCGCAACCCGTCAAACCGCCACTGAAATGTTGTGAAGGATGGGTGAGAAAACCCCAGGAAAAAGCAGACCTCTTTGCTAAACATTTAGCAAAAGTATTTTGTCCGAATAGTTCTGGGGACAAAGATTTTGATGAACAAGCACGCGAAGTGTGGAAAACCATTAAAGAGCTTAAGGATTAAAAGGCACCACGCTTTGACCTAATTACTAAAGAAATTCTCAAGCAACTGCCTCGAAAAGCAGTAACTTACATCACTACGCTGTGTAATGGGATATGAAGAGTTCAACATTATCCTGATATATGGAAAGTATCTCAAATAATTATGATCTATAAAGATGGCAAAGACACACACACACATCACAGACACGGTGAACCACACAGTCCAGGTGTGCCGCCTGGGAAGGGCACCGCCGTGTCCTCGTCGAAGCAATAGGCAGCGGCGACCTCTCGTGCCCGGCCCTGGTTTAAGTCATGATCCGGGGTGTGAGGTACCTAATGGGATGCCGTCGCCTCATGCAGACGCTAAAGAAGTTCACACCTCTCATCCCAGCTGCCGCCATGAACGTGGAAGACACCACGGGCACCGGGTGTCGAGTGACGTTTCCCGGCCATCGTAGGCGTGGGTCTGTGGGCCGTGAGTTTCCGTTTCGTCTCACAGAAGACACGGGCCCGTCTCGGCAGCGCGCGTTGTTCCAAGCGCTCCTCGAAGAGATTCAGCAAACCCCAGTGGGTTTAAGTATCTAACAGTCTGACGCTCCCTCACGCTGCTTAACCACAGCAAAGGAATCATTTGATGATTTATCATAAAAAAAGTCGAAAAAACTTAAACCACTCCATTCCTCCTTTTTTGTCCAATCTATTCTTTTATGGAAGAAGTTGCCTTCGGAAATTAGGATAGTAAATAGTCATTTCTCCTCAACCTAAAGGTTGACTGGAAGAGAACGCCTAAGGCGTTTAGTCCGCCTTAGTACATTGTTTTTTTCGTAAAATGTGTGCAAAAAGTATAATAAATAAATAAATAAAATCTGACAAATTACAAACAAATAGAGGAAAGTGCTACGGGGCCTTTGCTCAGGGTTAGGTTAGGTTTGCTCAGGGTTAGGTTAGGTTTGCTCAGGGTCCCGAGGCGGTGGCACGCGCGTGTGTCGGCGCGTGCCCCTGAGGCGATCCACGGGGTAGGCGAACACCTCACTACCCCGTGCAAGAGATGAGGCCAGTGCGAGGGCCAGCACTAGTGTGGGGCTGCGGAAGAATCTGGATTCCCGCGGCCCCGGGTTTGCTCAGGGTTAGGTTAGGTTTGCTCAGGGTTAGGTTAGGTTTGCTCAGGGTTAGGTTAGGTTTGCTCAGGGTTAGGTTAGGTTTGCTCAGGGTTAGGTTAGGTTTGCTCAGGGTTAGGTTAGGTTTGCTCAGGGTTAGGTTAGGTTTGCTCAGGGTTAGGTTAGGTTTGCTCAGGGTTAGGTTAGGTTTGCTCAGGGTTAGGTTAGGTTAGGTTAGGTTAGGTTAGGTTAGGTTAGGTTAGGTTAGGTTAGGTTAGGTTAGGTTTTTTTTTTTTTTTTTTTTTTTTTTTTTTTTTTTTTTTTTTTTTTTTTTTGTGCTTTTCCCCGTTCATGGGCTCAACGGGACCTTATTTATCTATGTTTCTCATTCATTCCAGTTCTCACTTGTATGCCTCTCGCACTTACATGCCTCATACCTGTATCTTTCTTTCATTCATCATCTTTCTTTCTTAGCCGGGTGGGACTCCCGCTACTCTTCCTATGTATTGTTTTATTTTTCGGGGTAGTATTTATTGACACAATTGTGGTTTTATTGTTACAGTTTCATCGTTTACATATGTTTTTCGTTTACATTTTAATGTGCTTTACATTCCTTATTCTACGTTAGTCTATGTTTTACTTCCAAATTTATTGTTACAGAACAGTTACAGTTTAATTTCTCTTATAAATAATTTTTTGCTATTAACAATTCATTTTTCTATTAACAATTTTTACTTTAGACAGTGCTAGTGTTTCTTTATGCTTATACTTATTTCTTAGGTCTACATTTTCGTTTCTTATTCTACGTGACAATTCTATCTTCATATAATATCTAAGTTTAACTATCCTAGCAGAGCTTGTTATGTTCTTACGGTGTTAGGTCTAAATTTACTTAAAGGCGATTAACAAACTTAACAACGATTTAGCTGTGTTTTCTTAATATTTATTCGAAGTAATTACTTAGAGATTTCTTAAGTAATATTTAGGTTTGAATTCTATTTCTGTTAGCTATTATAAATTTTACTTTTGCTTTTGTTGCATTGGTCGGTAACTTTATTCATTTCTCTTTGACTCATTAGTGTTTCTTTGCATTTTGTATCGTTTTCCGTGTCTTTTGTCAATAAGATATATATATACTATGTTATATATAGTTATTGCCAGTTCTTGTTGCGTATATGTTTCTTAAGCTTAGCTTGTTGTTTCTGTGCGTGTTCAGTGTTGATGTGTGTGTTATAGATATATCAATATATATTCATTATATACCTTTATATCTGTGTTTTGTGTGTTGTTTGTTAAGTATAGTGTTCCGCTGTGTGGGGGAGTCAAAGGTACGCTGTGTTCGTTCGAGCCAGGTAGTCCCATTTCTTCCGGATGGGGCATTCTGCACTAAATGCGTTGTGATCCGCCTTCTGCAATTTAGAGTGTGTGCAATTGCAGCACTGCGGTTCAATTCCGGCGGCGAAATCTGCGCATTTCTCGCGCAGGTGCGGGCCTCCACAGTGGCTACATCTGTCCACACTCTCAGTGCAGAATTTTCGGCCGTGACCGAAGGTTAGGCACTTTGTGCACTGGATGAGCGGAGACTGGTCCTCCACTCTGACCCGCTGGAGGTCTAGGTAGAGGGCTCCAGCTTCCGTCATTCTCTGCCATACCTTGGGCCTGACCTGGATCACAACATGCGTGGTTTTGGGATTTCTGGTCCTTTTCTTATACTTAATGTTGATTTGAGATTCTTCTTCTGGTAGGCCCATGAAGATTTCGGTGTTCTGCGCGTAAAGTGCTTTAACCATCTCGTCGTCTTCACTGTCCAAAAAGACATCTTTTAGGACGACGAGTGGGTCCTTATTCTTCATGGGCGCTACGATTAGTCCCTCTCCCCGGCTTTCTATCCTTTCTTTTATCCTGTTTTGTTCTTCTTCCGTATCACAGCCCAGTATGACAGTGCTGTTTTTGGCCTTACGCACTTTATTTATTTTGAGGCCAGTACCCTTGGCGTCGACCGCCTTTTTCACTCTGGCGAGCACCTGGTCGGCAGTCTCCAGATTGCCTTCGAGGGTTACCGCCAACGAGTGAAGAGCCGGTCGGCGCCCTGGTTTGGCCGCGACATTTGCGTACGTCCTCATGGTAGGCTGGTCATCGCTCCCACTTGCTGTTGTGACCTTTTCTAATTTTTCCCTGGTGACCACGACATCACTGGCAATATTGCTGATCAGATCCTGTAGAAGAGACTGTTTCTGCCCAATGACTTTGACTTCCTCGGTCAATTTTCCATTGGGAATTGCAGTCTCGTCGATCCGATCGATGATCTTGTCAATCATGTCAGAGCCTCGGTCGTTGTTGCCGTCGTTTAGCTCTACGAACCCGTGTTTTAGGCTGGTCTCTATTTCGGTTAGCCGAGTGGTCAATTTGGCCTCCACCTCTCCCAACCTATTTAAGATGTTTACTTCCCCGTCGGACGACAGCGTTTTGTTAGGCGTCCGTGTTTTAGGGGCCGCTGCTTCAAGACTTTGTATACGTCTGCTGAGCTCGAAGATAGCTCGGATACCCTTGTCTGATTGCACCTCCAGGAAATTCTTAATGTCTTTCCTCATGTGAGGGTAGTCATGTACTTTCGAGGGTATATCTTCGAAAGTCTTCATAATTTCCTGGAGGAGCTGTTCACTCGGTAGGGCAGCGTAGTTGTGTTGCTGCTTTTTGTAGAGGTCCATATTGTCGAGTGATCTCCTCTTTGTGTTTGGTCTTCTTATAAAAGTCTTTGCAGCGGGTTGCACTGTTGCGGTTGAAGCAGAGGGAGGGGGGGTGGCGGGATTTTGGCTAGCGCCAGATGTCGTTGGCGTACGATACATGCTGTGACGTAACTGTGAATGTTGTCTGAATGGTGGGATCAGAACGGGGAATGTTGTCCGTGTCTTTAAATTATGTCCTGAATTGACTCTGTATAGGGGGGGTCAATATCAGTGTGTAAGTCAAAGCTGCTAATAGAATAATTCAAGGCTAATTCCGTTGTTTTTGAAGTTATTGGGCGCGAGTTCGGGCTCAAACTATGTCGAATAGTTGTCCCAGACACAGTCCTGTCGTCAAAATAATTTTAAAACTATTTATTTCCTATTAATTAGGAAAAATCAATAAAAAATAAATATTTCAGGAACCGTTGAACATAAAAATCTGGAAAAAACTGTAAAAAATGTGTTATTTTGATGGCTTTCTAATGAGATAAAAATACTGAATAATTTTGAAAATTTTCAGAATAAAGATTTAAAAAATGTGAAATTTTCAGAAAAAGTAGTAAAACTAAGCTATTTTGGGTCTTAAAAATCTAAGTTTATAACCTAAGTCTTCAGCGAAGTAGCGCGCAGCTGGATCCGGTGTAAAAAATTGGGGTTCTGCCTGAAGTTTTTGTTGTATCGGCTCCTGAAGTTGTCAACTTTGTTAGCGAATATCTTCGTTTTCAGGCTATGTAAAATTTTTCTGAAAACGTCAGGAGTCTTCAATGCTGAGTCTTAAGATGTCCTATGAACGCCAGCGTCCTACCACTTCTACTTCTATGACCACGTGCCACGTGGTGAGGAAAAATTTTGTAGTATTTTCTTAATATCTTCGCAGTGGATGATCCAATTTTCAGCGGTGAGGAATCGTTGCACGCGCCTTGTTGTGCCCAATAATATTGACAAGTAATATCGGGGGGTCATCGATCTAGTTTTACAAATAACTCACAAAAACTGTCTCCAATAGCACGTGTTTTTAAGTTTTTCACAAAGAAAATTTTTGTTTGACTTTTCCGGCTAAAGCACTTTACTCCATCACATGCGTTGCACAAAACCGCGTCTTTTGGTGTATAACACTTGACTGTACTCGCGAAATTTACCACTTTTACGATTTTTTAAGTGCGGAGCGTTACAAAAACGTGGTGTTTGCGGCGGTGGCTGGACGCAGACTGGGTTAGGTTAGGTTAGGTTAGGTTAGGTTAGGTTAGGTTAGGTTAGGTTAGGTTAGGTTAGGTTAGGTTAGGTTAGGTTAGGTTAGGTTAGGTTAGGTTAGGTTAGGTTAGGTTAGGTTAGGTTAGGTTAGGTTAGGTTAGGTTAGGTTAGGTTAGGTTAGGTTAGGTTAGGTTAGGTTAGGTTAGGTTAGGTTAGGTTAGGTTAGGTTAGGTTAGGTTAGGTTAGGTTAGGTTAGGTTAGGTTAGGTTAGGTTAGGTTAGGTTAGGTTAGGTTAGGTTAGGTTAGGTTAGGTTAGGTTAGGTTAGGTTAGGTTAGGTTAGGTTAGGTTAGGTTAGGTTAGGTTAGGTTAGGTTAGGTTAGGTTAGGTTAGGTTAGGTTAGGTTAGGTTAGGTTAGGTTAGGTTAGGTTAGGTTAGGTTAGGTTAGGTTAGGTTAGGTTAGGTTAGGTTAGGTTAGGTTAGGTTAGGTTAGGTTAGGTTAGGTTAGGTTAGGTTAGGTTAGGTTAGGTTAGGTTAGGTTAGGTTAGGTTAGGTTAGGTTAGGTTAGGTTAGGTTAGGTTAGGTTAGGTTAGGTTAGGTTAGGTTAGGTTAGGTTAGGTTAGGTTAGGTTAGGTTAGGTTAGGTTAGGTTAGGTTAGGTTAGGTTAGGTTAGGTTAGGTTAGGTTAGGTTAGGTTAGGTTAGGTTAGGTTAGGTTAGGTTAGGTTAGGTTAGGTTAGGTTAGGTTAGGTTAGGTTAGGTTAGGTTAGGTTAGGTTAGGTTAGGTTAGGTTAGGTTAGGTTAGGTTAGGTTAGGTTAGGTTAGGTTAGGTTAGGTTAGGTTAGGTTAGGTTAGGTTAGGTTAGGTTAGGTTAGGTTAGGTTAGGTTAGGTTAGGTTAGGTTAGGTTAGGTTAGGTTAGGTTAGGTTAGGTTAGGTTAGGTTAGGTTAGGTTAGGTTAGGTTAGGTTAGGTTAGGTTAGGTTAGGTTAGGTTAGGTTAGGTTAGGTTAGGTTAGGTTAGGTTAGGTTAGGTTAGGTTAGGTTAGGTTAGGTTAGGTTAGGTTAGGTTAGGTTAGGTTAGGTTAGGTTAGGTTAGGTTAGGTTAGGTTAGGTTAGGTTAGGTTAGGTTAGGTTAGGTTAGGTTAGGTTAGGTTAGGTTAGGTTAGGTTAGGTTAGGTTAGGTTAGGTTAGGTTAGGTTAGGTTAGGTTAGGTTAGGTTAGGTTAGGTTAGGTTAGGTTAGGTTAGGTTAGGTTAGGTTAGGTTAGGTTAGGTTAGGTTAGGTTAGGTTAGGTTAGGTTAGGTTAGGTTAGGTTAGGTTAGGTTAGGTTAGGTTAGGTTAGGTTAGGTTAGGTTAGGTTAGGTTAGGTTAGGTTAGGTTAGGTTAGGTTAGGTTAGGTTAGGTTAGGTTAGGTTAGGTTAGGTTAGGTTAGGTTAGGTTAGGTTAGGTTAGGTAG